>CM038671.1:429319015-430601015 GCA_021605145.1 Aegilops bicornis | reverse complement strand
ATGGCCGAGGTCGGACCTGTGGGGCCCGACGGGAAGGAGATCCCTGTGAGCTTAGTGTACGGCCAAGTAGAGTTGGCCGCAAAGTAGTCCCAGCAGGACTGTAAACTAGACAGCCTATTAGATGGCATTGAAGAGGAATACAATCAGTCAATTTGACTATGTAATTTAAAATGACATGTAAAATGCCTTCTAGCCGGATTGTAGATCGTTTGTCGTAGCGGACCTTTTCGCTTCAACCTCAGGACCCAATAGTCCGGAGCGTGTCCGAATACCCTCGCGGTTATGTAAAAACCGGGGCATGCGTGGAGACCAGGCGTAGGGGTCATGAGAGCTTTATCAGACAAGTGCCCAACTAGTTATGTTATATTACATGGTTAGTAAGAAACATCTTCCGGGAGAATAGTTCCGTTAGGGGTTCCTTTCTCGGGAGGCATGCCCTAAAGTGCATGTTCGGACTGCGAAAAAAGCAGAAAAGCATCTGTGGGCAGATAAATGAAAAAATAAAAAATCGTCTTTTAGTTTACCGACCGAATATTCCCTTAAGAACGCTAGGTTTCGGCTTCACCCAGTATGAGGTACACGTCCGGCTGACCCGGCGGTAACAATTGCAGAGGTGCTCCCTTTACCACCTAGCCGAACAATCGGGAACGTAGGGGTAAGCACAGGAGCCAGGCAACCCAGCTTGGCCAAAACTTAAGTCATATCGATGCATATAATGGTGAATAAAAGGTACATGCGGAAGTGTGACACATGTGTTGGGCATAAAGCCCGTATAAATAAGCTTCTGTTAAAGAAGCCCCCAGGTATAATGAGCGCGGATAGCGCGTCAAGTGTGTGCGAACAATGTGCAAACGAGCCTTTAACGGCTTCGGAAAAAGGAGGAAGAAGGAGAGAAATAAAAGACAACTTAAAGTATAAAATATAGACGGAGGAAGGAGACGAACTCAGAATCCGGCGCTAGGCGTAGAATCTTCGGAGATGAGCTGCGTTCCATGGGTTCGGCTCGAGTCGGTTATCCAATGCGCTTCGCAGATTGTACGCTCCGCCGGTCAGGACTTGGTCGATGATGAAGGGGCCCTCCCATTTGGGCTTGAGTTTGTCCTTTTTCTTGTCCGGCAACATTGTAAGCTTTGGCCCGTACTTCCCTCCTTTGATATCTTCGAGCCTGCTGTTGATAGAATGCGGAACGAGCTTTTGCCACGTCGCGCTCCTCCTCCAAGGCGCCCAAACTGTCCTGCCGATCGAGCTCGGCTTCTCTTTCTTCATACATGCGCACGCGAGGTGAGTCATGAATTATGTCGCAGGGCAAAACTGCCTCTGCGCCGTATACCATAAAAAATGGTGTGAATCCGGTATTGCGATTCGGCGTGGTCCGCAGCCCCAAGAGTACGGAGTCGAGCTCCTCTACCCAGTGCGTGTTAGATTCCTTGAGGGACCGCACTAGTCTGGGTTTAATGCCGCTCATGATTAGACCGTTTGCTTGCTCGACTTGACCGTTAGTTTGGGGGTGATAGACTGAAGCGTAGTTGAGCTTGATGCCCATGTTTTTGCACCAGAGTTTGACCTCGTCGTCCGTGAAGTTCGTGCCGTTATTAGTGATGATGCTATGGGGGACGCCGTAATGGTGCACTACCCCTGATATGAAGTCTATCACCGGTTCGGATTCGGCCGTCTTTACAGGCTTGGCCTCTATCCATTTGGTGAATTTATCCACCATGACCAATAGGTATTTTTGCTTGTGGTTTCCTCCTTTAAGGGGTCCAACCATGTCAAGCCCCCAGACCGCGAAGGGCGAGGTGATGGGTATAGTTTTGAGGGCGGTGGGTGGCATGTGGCTTTGATTAGCAAAGAGCTGGCAACCGACGCATCGTTGGACTAAGTCCTGAGCATCTGCCCGGCCGTCGGCCAATAAAATCCTGTCTGAAAGGCTTTGCCTACAAGGGCCCGGGCTGCGGCATGGTGCCCACAGAGTCCGCATGAATTTCAGCCAGGAGATTCCGCCCTTCCTCTTCGGAGATACACCTTTGAAGGACTCGGTTGTACTTTTCTTATAAAGCTCTCCCTCATGGACCTTATAGGCTTTAGACCGCCGCACTATGCAGCGGGCCTCGCTTTTAGTCCTCGGGAAGTTCCTGCCTAGTTAGGTAGGCTAGGAATGGTTCTGTCCACGGGCAATGACTGCCATTATTGCGTGGGCTGGCGGTGTTATTTAGTTGGCGGAACCACCAACTATGTCGGAATGTTCGGTGTGTGGCAGTGTGGTTGGGTCCGGGTTGTTATTTCCGGACTCTCCCTCCCATAATACGGATGGCTTGAAAAGCCTCTCTAGGAAGACATTGGGGGGGGGGGGGACGGCATCGCGCTTTGCGCCAGTGCGTGCCAACACGTCTGCTGCCTGGTTGTTATCCTGGGCTATATGGTGAAATTCGAGCCCCTCAAACCGAGCTGACATTTTTAGGACGGCATTGCGATAAGCTGCCATTTTTGGATCCTTGGGATCAAAGTCCCCATTTATTTGGGATATCGCGAGGTTCGATTCCCCGCGCACCTCTAGGCGTTGAATGCCCATGGAGACTGCCATCCGGAGACCATGTAGAAGGGCCTCGTATTAACTGCGTTGTTGAAGTCCGTGTACATTATTTGAAGTATGTATTGGATTTGTATCTCCGGTTGGGGACGTCGAGCGACACCAGCCCAGTGCCGACCAACATTTTGGAGTTGTCGAAGTGCATGATCCAGTTGGAATATGCGCCGTACTCTTTAGGGAGTTCGGCTTCAGTCCATTCGGCGACAAAGTCAGCCAAAACTTGCGACTTAATAGCTCGTCGTGGCTTGTAGGTTATGTCAAACGGGAGGAGCTTAATGGCCCATTTAGCAATCTTTCCCGTTGCGTCGCGGTTGTTTATAATGTCATTAAGAGGTACTTCAGAGGCTACTGTTATCGAACACTCTTGAAAGTAGTGTTGCAGCTTCCGGGATGCCATGAACACCGTGAATGCTATCTTTTGATAATGCGGGTACCGTGACTTGCATGGAGTTAGGACAGTGGACACGTAGTAAACTGGTTTTTGGAGAGGGAACTTGTGTCCGTCCGTTTCTCGTTCGACAACGAGCACCGCGCTTACAACTTGATGGGTTGCTGCGATGTATAATAGCATTGGTTCGCCCATGTTGGACGCGGCCACGACCGGATTTGTTGCCAATATGGCTTTGATTTCTTGAGTCGGCCGTGGCGGCATCAAATCCACTTGAAGTGTTGATGCTTGCGGAGGAGGCGATAAAGGGGTAATGCCTTTTCTCCTAAGCAGGAGATAAAGCGGCTTAGAGCCGCCACACTTCCAGTCAATTTTTGTATTTGTTTGAGGTCTTTGGGGATATCCAATTGTGACAGAGCTCGGATCTTGGCGGGGTTTGCTTCAATTCCTATACCGGATACAATGAAGCCCAAGAGCTTTCCGGCTGGTACGCCGAGAACGCATTTTTCCGGGTTGAGCTTGATGTCATATGTTCGGAGATTATCGAATGTGAGCCTCAAGTCGTCGACTAGGGTTTCGACATGCTTGGATTTGTGACCACATCATCTACGTATGCCTCCACTGTTTTGCCGATCTGGTTTGCGGACATGTTGAATCATGCTTGATATGTTGCACCGGCGTTTTTGAGCCCAAAGGGCATTGTGTTGAAGCAGAATGGGCCGTATGGAGTGATGAATGCCGTTGCGGCTTGGTCTGGCTTTGCCATCTTAATTTGGTGGTAGCCGGAGTATGCGTCAAGGAAACACAATGAATTGTGTCCCGCGGTAGCATCAATAATTTGATCGATGCGGGGGAGGGGGAAGGGATCCTTTGGGCAAGCCTTGTTAAGGTCCTTAAAATCGACACATAGGCGCCATGATTTGTCCTTCTTTGGTACCATTACCGGGTTTGCTAGAAGTCCGGATGTTTAATATCTCTGATGAATCCGGCCTCCAATAGTTTGGCTAGCTCCTCTCCCATGGCCTGTCTCTTGGGTTCGGAGAAGCTTGAAGAGCTTGTTTGACTGGCTTGAATCCTTTTAGGATATTTAGGCTGTGCTCGGCCAGCCGGCATGGGATTCCTGGCATGTCTGAAGGGTGCCAGGGAAAAATGTCCCAATTTTCGCATAGGAATTATGTAGTGCGGCGTCCACATCAGGGTTTAATTGTGCCCCGATGGAGGCCGTTTTTGTAGGGTCCGTTGGATGGACTTGGAATTTGACTATTTAAATGCATCGGTTTAAAAGAGGTGGACTTGGATCTCTTATCGAGTATCATATCGTCCCTGTTCACCGTGGAGCCTTGTGTGATGAGTTCCTCTACCGCTAGGGCTTCGGATAGTGCCTCAAGGGCAAGTGCGGCTGTTTTATTTTCGGCACGGAGCGCTATGTACGGGTCACTAGCGAGAGTGATAATTCCGTTGGGTCCGGGCATTTTGAGCTTCATGTACTCGTAATGGGGTATAGCTTGAAAAATTTTGAATGCCTCTCGCCCTAATAGAGCGTGGTATCTGCTGCTGAACGGGGCCACTTGGAATGTGACTTCCTCGGACCTATAATTGTCCGGCGTGCCGAACACCACGTCCAGTGTGATCTTTCTGTCTGACAAAGATGCTTCCCGACCGGGATTATTCCTCTAAAGGTTGTGCTGCTTTGCTCAATGCGGCTCCAGTCTATTTCCATTTTTCGAAGGGTTTCCTCGTAGATGAGGTTTAATCCGCTGCCGCCGTCCATGAGTACCTTGGTAAGGCGAAAGCCGTCCACTGTTGGACTGAGGACCAATGCGGCTGGTGCTCGGGTTGTTCGGTATTTAGGTTCGTCACTGACGTTAAAGGTAATAGCCGTGTCACTCCATGGATTTATTGTTGCTATCTGGTAGACTTTAGCAAGGTTGCGGAGTGTTCGTTTCCGCATATAATTTGATGCGAAAGTCTCGAAGACTGTTAATACCGTACTGGTATTGTTGGGCTGGTGCTCTGGAGCTAAGAGCTCTTCGCCACTTTTGGCCACCTGCCGTAGTATCCAACATGCTCTAAGGCTATGAGTTGGAGTGGCGCCCTACGTGCTATGAATTTTGCGGGGTCCATTGAACCATCCCTCGACGCGGTTCCATGCCCTTTGGCGGGTTTTGCTTTTTGGTATGTAACCTGGGTGCTGGTGATGATGCACCCTTTTATTTCGGACTAGGGTCGTATTCGGGGCGGATTATCCCAAAATTTGATTTCGGTTTTCGAGCGCTCTCCATCGTGGCAGTACTTTCATACTATGGACGCCAAGTCGGTCAAGCGTGTAATTTCCTGACGACTTATGGCGTTTAGGATTCCCTTTATCCGTGCAATTATTGCAGAAAAATGAGATAGTGTCCTCCTCGCGGCAATCCTTTATCCTGTCCATAACCGGGAGGAATCGGCCCGATAATGATGTCTTTGTTTCACTTTGGGCTCTTGCCGGATTTGGGATAGATCACTTATGTTTGGATGGGCTGGTGGAATTAAATTCTGAACCCCGTCCGATCTAAGACTCAGGGGCCAAGAAGTTTCCGAACTTGGAAGCTTGGGTTCTTGTAGGTTGTCCAATGAATCTAGCCCGCTGCCTGACTTTAAGTTCAGGGCTTGAGTGGTGTCCTCCCCTCCGCAGGAATCCCGCATGGAAGGGTCAGGAATCCAGACATAGCTAGTCCTTAAGGTAGGAGAAGAGTCGCCGTATTGTTCCTCTACCATAGCAACGTGGTGGGTAGCCTGGGGAGAGTTGATCTCTCTTAGATCGGTTTTAGGCCCAATCTGATCGTAGTGCATGGCGACTCCTGTGGCGATGGCGCGAGCCAAGAGCTCGTTTAAGCAATAGAGCTCCATCGGATCTAACTGCTCTGCGAGTTACGAGTTAACGTGAAGATTGCTTTCGATGACCCGAGAAGTCATCGTCGGCGCGGCGGCCGAACAGGCGGTCATAAGAAAACCGCCTAGCCGGAGAGTTTGGCCGGTGGCCAAAGCTCCTTTAGCAACGGTGCCATCTTTAAAGACGGGATGAGGCATTCTTCCTGACAGCAACGGCACAGAGGAACTCTCAATGAAAGCGCCAATGTCGGTGTCAAAACCAGCGGATCTTGGGTAGGGGGTCCTGAACTGTTCGTCTAGGCGGATGGTAACAGGAGACAAGGGACACGATGTTTTTACCCAGGTTTGGGCCCTCTCAATGGAGGTAAAACCCTACTCCTGCTTGATTAATATTGATGATATGGGTAGTACAAGAGTGGATCTACCACGAGATCAGAGAGACTAAACCCTAGAAGCTAGCCTATGGTATGATTGTTGTTCATCCTACGGACTAAAACCCTCCGGTTTATATAGACACCGGATAGGGTTAGGGTTACCTGAGTTGGTTACAATGGTAGGAGATCTACATATCCGTATCGCCAAGCTTGCCTTCCACGCCAAGGAAAATCCCATCCGGACACGGGATGAAGTCTTCAATCTTGTATCTTCATAGTCCAGGAGTCCGGCTAACGGTGATAGTTCGGCTATCCGGACACCCCCTAATCCAGGACTCCCTCAAACGGGCTGGAATCATATTGGGTGGCCCAGATGACGCTACTGGGCCTAATTTGGATAGGGCGTAACGGGCCTTGGGTTAGCGGGCTGTAAATGGGCTATATGCGAACAGGCCGTTAACAGGCTTTACATGGGCCGGCCCGCCACCTTTTGACCAAGTCAAACGAGCCGGCCTTTTCACAGGAATGGGCCTCTGTTGGGCTGTGCCATGTGTCGACGTATCATAGGCGCCTTCTGTCCAATGAGTGGATGACATCTGTCCCAACGGTGAGCCGACACGTGTTTCCTCCAACCAATGATGATTTTACACGTGGAAAATCCCCATTGGTAGGGGTTGTTAACGGGTTATCGGATCCAAAACCCGACCCAATAGCTTAACGGCGTTCCGTTACGGTGGATGCCACGTGTCGATCACCCTTGACGAAAGCACTTCTGTGACGCGCGATTTATAGTCATGGAAGTGGACACTTCCGTGATGATAATTTTGGTAATGTCATGGAACACTTCTCTGACGACCTGGTATGATTATCTTGATTCTGTCATAAATTTGTCATGGATGTACATGCATGACAAAAAACGCGACCTACTGTGACAAACACGTATCATCACGGAAGTGTATTTTTTTGTAGTGTAGTGAATCTGAAATCATTCGGGGCAGACATAAAATATATCACTTCAACTCAATTATCGCAGTAACTATTTTAAAAGAAACTAGATAGATGCCCGTGCGTTGCATGGAACATCAAGATGCATTTGTATGAGTAGTTTATCTTGTGAGAGAAAAGGATCAACGAGGGAAGGCCTTATTTGCAAACGTGGAGAGTGGTGTGGGTATCTTTTTGCAAAATTGCCATAGTTCCCTTCCTATTCGTTAGATATAAATCGGACGGCCTATATTGCAGGATGCCACGCACACCATCATCACCAACTCTGTTTTCTACTCCCTCCGTTCCTAAATATTTGTCTTTTTAGAGATTTCAACAAGTGACTACATACGAAGCAAAATGAGTGAATCTACACTCTAAAATATGTCTACATACACATCCGTATGTGGTAGTCCATTTGAAATCTGAAAAAGACAAATATTTAGGAACAGAGGGAGTATAAGAGTAGATATGGAAATATATCTCCAAAGATGGTCCACAACAAAAATGTGCTGGACTTGTTAGCGTCGGATGCTTCATAGCCTTGATGACCTGAGTTCGAATTATGTCTTTAACTTTAGATTTTTATACTATATATTATTTATTTAATATATACTTCTTTCGCTAATGTACTGACAGTGGAACCCACAAAGTACTTAGAATACAAGATTAAGGATGGACTTGTTTCTTTTTAACTTTCTGTAGGAAGTTGTAGC
Source organism: Aegilops bicornis (assembly GCA_021605145.1). NCBI lineage: Eukaryota > Viridiplantae > Streptophyta > Magnoliopsida > Poales > Poaceae > Aegilops > Aegilops bicornis. Next base: position 430,593,095 of record CM038671.1, on the reverse strand, counting down.
GACCTTGCAAGTCACGTGTACACTGTACATGCATTTAACTTTTTATAGAGGGAGAATCATACATGCAACTAACTCAAATGGATTGGATGTGACTCTATTATTTCCAGCATAAGAGCATCTCCAACGGCAGCCGGCAAATTTCCTCCAGCTTCCTTCCACGGAGGACGACATCAAACGCCAGCGGCATACATTTTCACAACTCTACCCAACCAGATGAAATTCGTGCAAACACAGACTGATTTCATATAAGCATGAAGAATTTCGTATAAAAAAGCTGGATCTTCATATTAACATGATAGATTTCGTTACATTTACATGAACTAAGTGGTGCTAATCTAGCTCTCTTGGTATAATTAATACTCCCTCCGTCCGGAAATACTTGTCCTAGAAATGGATGTATCTAGACTTATTTTAGTTATAGATACATCCAATTTATCCATTCTTAGAACAAATATTTCCCGCCAGCCGGAGAGGGAGTACCTAATCTAAATGGCCGCCCGCGGATCCCTTTGTCTTCCTCATGTCCGGCAGACACTTGCAGGGTCGACTAAGGTCCTCGGAAGAGGCGAAGCAGCAAAGAAACCACTTGAATGCGCAGTCATCGCCTCGGCGGTGGCCTTCATGGGACCCAACTGGCGGCGGCCTCCCATGTTCTACTTCTCCTCAATAATGGCGGCGGACACGGAGAAGCTGGCCACCAACTCGTCGCTCTCCACGCACCCGACTTCTGTCTCTGCCTGCATGGCGCTGCCGCAGGCACGGGAGGCACGCCCACAGACACAGGACACTACTAGGAAAAGGCCTACTAATGGCGCACCGGTTTTGCCTACTAATGGCGCACTACCGGTGCGCCATTACTAGCACGCCATTAGTATTTTTTACTAATGGCGCACCTGTAATCGCCATTAGTATACGGTATACTAATGGCGCACCATGTAATGCGCCATTAGTATAGCCTGTGGTGCGCCATTAGTATGCCTCGAGGCCATGTATACCAGTGCTTTGGCATACTAATGGCGCCGCACGGCATGATGCGCCATTAGTAACTTCAGCATACTAATGGCGCACAACGGCATGATGCGCCATTAGTAACCCGGCACACTAATGGCGCACAGTTTAATGATGCGCCATTAGTATCCTTTGGCATACTAATGGCGCACTATGATGTGATGCGCCATTAGTATGAATATTAGGTTTTTTTTATTTTTTTATTTTCTGTTTAGGTTACAAAATGTATAATTGGACAAAATATAGACAGCACACATCAACAACAGATTCATCGAATACAATAGAAGATTAGTCTCTGAATACAATTCATCATATTAGTCTCACGAATACAATTCATCATATTAGTCTCCGAATTGAAAAGACCGAACAAAGATAGAACATTATATTACAAGTCTCGAGACCGCGAGTAGCGAGTTTGTCTTCACATTACAAGTCGATATCGATCATCTAAACTACCATCACATAGAAGAGAGCTGCGGTCAACACGATGAGCATCATCACGATGAAACTTCGTCTTCATCCGGTTCCTCCAACGCTCCCTCCCTCTCCCGCTAGATAGCGGGCGTATCTAGATCGGCCTCGGCCCTAGTGGTGTACCCTTTGTAACTGTTACCGCTGAATCGGTGAACCTGTCTCCGACACTCCTCCTAGTCGTCGTGAACTCGGGAACCTTACCCTTGTACCACGACATCTGACGGCATCGCTATGCACTAGCCAAACGAAACGTTAGTACCAATTCACAGACAATACATAAGCAATATATAAGTATGCAACATACCGATCGGAAGAGAAAAGCAAGACATTAATAGCATCGATTACATCTAAGTTGAGCGACTCTCGAAACCAAAGAGACATACTACAAGTTCATTAAAGTTTAATTACAACATGAGGCAATCGATGTTTGAGAACTAGACACAACATCACTTTGCTTCGACTCGACTCAAGGGACCGGAGCGTGGATGAAGCCACCGTCTATCGTGGGAGTCATGAAAGAACGAGGCGTTGTCGACTGCATTTGTAGCATTGTGTCGATGTCCTTTGTTGGACGGTTGATTTACGAGGTAGAACTGCCCGAGGTACGAAGGACATCTTGATGGATGATTTCCGCAAACTCCATTTGGATGCGAAAGAATTCTTGTCGATGTCCGCGTCTGGATTGCCGACTGCGCTTCGCGGCCCAATCTTTGAGTTTACTCGGTAGCGAAGTTGATGATGGTCCCGCACGATCGCTTTGCATGTGATGGATGGCATAGTAGGCACCCTTCGACCGCCAGCGGTTGCTTGACGCAGCAAAGCGTCGTATTATGGGAGAACACGTGCTTGCCGGTACTTACGAATAGGCCTGGTGAAGGTGCCTCCAGATTAGGCGTGGCAGGGGAGAACATCATCAAGAACCTTCTTGACATTTGTGTAGTCTACCTTGTTGACGGTCGGGGTCGAAAATACGTGGCCATGGAATATTTGGGGCTTAGGAGGATGAGCGTGCAATGTGTGTCCTTTGCAGAAAACACGGAATGTTAAAAGAAAACGATCGAAATCTAAGAATTCATATGTTACGGGCGGTTGAGGGGAGGACTTACTCGGGAAAGTAAGGCACGCGAAGAAGTTATCCTTATCTTGGTTTGCCGAATGGCGGCTTCGAGGTAAGAACTCGCGACTTGCGGTCCCAGCGCTGCCCAAGATCTTGGCACGCATGTAGAAGGGGTCGACTATCACGATGTCCGGGGTCTTGTCGCGAATGATCCGCATCTCCATACTCAGCGAAAATAGCCGAGCGAAGGTGTAGTGCAGCGGATGAAGGTTCAACATAAGCGTGGATGTCATCAAACCGCGGGGCGATCGTGACGCCCGATGGAGTTATCCACAAAGCCCTTGCCCTCACGGCACCTTGGCCCACGAAAACCGGGTATGCCACATCCTTCTCTCACGAGACGCCACTTCTCCAAAGAAAGAACAACATCATGCAGACTCCGCGATAGCACCGGTTGCAGCATTGAGCATATTTGTCGGTAGCATCGCCCTACCCGCCACATGCACCCTCCTGGAGATATCCTCAGGTGAAGGTGGCGTACGGATTGTACTCGGTGCCGGCTGGCCCGCACCCTTGTTAGTCTTTCTTTTGCGTGCCTTCTTCTTCTCCTGTAATGGCACCGAGTTCTGCTCACTGACCGCCTTCTTGAGTGTGTTGGGGCTGATAATATTTCGCACCTCGCCTATCTGAGGCTCGGTGAAGTCGGCGGGAGGCGTCTCGTGAGAGCCGAACTGAGCAGACGACGCCTGTTGCAACTTGGCTTCTCCAGCGGTACCAGCTAGATCGCGCACGTCTTTTGTTGGGTTGGGTTCTTGAGAAGGAGGCCCCATGACGTCGCCACCGTACCCATGATCGGCAAAATCTTGATCGGCGTTGGCAAATGTATCGTCGTCGTCGTCGTTACGATCTGTGCCATATGCATGTTTGGATCGATGGCATAGGGATGTCCGGCACCGTTCTGGCGGTCTTGCCATGGGGCCGACTTAGCGGCAACACGGCTGTTGGCGATGTTGTCTTTGGGGTGGTGTCCCCCGCCCCCAAACGAATCTGGCTCTTGACCGGCGAGGGGCGGCTTCGAGGCGGCGAGGGTCATCACGTCATCATCGTCGGCCCCGACGGGTCGAATCGGAGGTAACACCTCGTCGTCGCAGCCTGGCAGCACCGAACCAGTTCAACCCTAAACAAGTTGGGTGGCATCTAGGTACCGTGGAACAAGGGGTTGCCGGTTGAGCGATTTTGCCCTTGGCGACATCGACCAACTCATTGTTCACGAAGTGCGGAGAGTGCACGAACGTCGGCGGCGGCGCCTGCGAAAACATGTAGGGCGTCGAGGATGCCCGGTCAAAAGGCAAGGAGATGAAGTCCTCGACCGAGAGAGGCTTAATTAGTTACCGTGATGATGGCGTCGAGCTCGGCTAATGTCGAGCACCGCCAACGGCGGGCGTCTGCGATTAACGGAGGGCCGCTTGTAGAGGTGCGGCCGGCGTACACCGGGTGCATTAAGCTCCGTGCGGCGTCGGAGACACCAATGCCGCCTCCGCCGGAGACACCAATGGCCCCGCCATCGCATTCTGCGAGTTCTTGGCCGTGAAGCTAGGAATCGGGGCGGCCACATTGGCCGCCCGCAATCCACGCCTCAACCCCCGGATCAAGGTAGGCACAATGGCGGTGATCGTCGCTCCGAGTTGTTGTTGCACTTGCTCTTGGACAATCTCGGAATCCGCGCCACATGTGCCTTTGAGTTCTTGAACCTCGCTACCGGCTTTCCGAGCTGGTCTTTTCTCCTTCCGCTTTTACCGGTATAGTATGACCCCATTTTGTGGACAAGCCTTTGCCGGCCACCACGACCGGTGACGTCGACTTCTTGAGCTTATCCTTGTTCTTCATTACATTCAACGCCCTATTTAGAGTGGTGTCCCAAGGGTTGCTCTTAGTCGACCCAGCGCTCTGCTTTCGATCGCTGCGGAAGGAATGTGAACCATTTAGAAATTTGGCTTCATTAATTAGAATGCAACCATATGGAGCTAATTACCCGGGGTGGTATTCCTTACGAGAACAACCTCAAAGCGCCCTGGTCTTCGGATCCGTGGTAAGCTCCTTTGTTTTCGGGTCCTTCTTGTACCGGGCCCTGACAAAGTTCCTGGTCTGCTTGTCACCATATGTATCGAAGAGGGGCGGTAGGCCTTGCTCGGCATGCTCCGCGTCCTCCTTGTCCCATATAGGCTCCGCCAATCTGTAACCGCCGGGACCGAGTGTGTGTTCCCCTAACTTCAGCTCCCGCATTTCTTTCCCCCACTGACTTGATTGGGAGTTTGCGGTGCTCGAGCAATTGATCTTGAAGTCGTTGTAGTCATCTTAAGCATTTGATCGAAGGATTTTTCTCCTTGATCTTCTCATAACTCTCACCTTTCTCGATCATTCTCTTCACATTGCTTTTCCAAGTAGACAGGGCCTTGCTCATCTTCGTGAGGGCAGCATTGTTCACTTTATTCCCTTTGAGGCTTGTGTTTTCAAAAGAAGCGGGGAACTTGTATCATTCGTGCAGCCGTGAAGAGGAGGTTGCATAAATTCCCTCGGTCGGGATGCCTCGGGTTCTCGGTGTTGATCGAGGCGGTGCTCCGGAGAATGCACCCGAGCTGAAGCGAGTACCCTTGACTATTCGTTCGGCGCCGTTGGATTCCCGTCGAGTCCACTTGATAACTTCCTCCTTGAGGGTGCGAACGCAGTCGGGCGCCAGTCCTTCCGTTGCCTCTTCTGTTGGCTGCCATCTATCGTGCGCCGCCATCATCGATGGTGGCATCCTCGGCGGCTTTTCATCGGTGGTAACATCGATTAAGTCATCCTCGGCGGTACCATCAGTGGTCTCAGGATCGGTGGGGAAGGTGGCGTCCTCATACAAGTGAGGTTGTTCCTCCATCTCCTGGGACAGCTCCCAGAATGCCTTGCCGCCCGAACCCCCGGCCTCATCGTTGTGGGCCATGTTTCTCTCTAAATAGAAACAAAGTTTGGTCAAAAGGTTGGTTATTGTCAAGGAACAAGATCATGGTCTCATCATTTAGGGTTTGTCGACACCGAGGCATCCTAAAATCTAAGCTTTTATCATTGAGGGTTTTTCGGCACGAGGCACCCTAAAAGCCTAACCTTTCATCATTTCGGTTTTTATCGACACCGAGGCACCCTAAAAGCCATGCATTAGTCACAAGTACGCGGGGCACTTGATCCTACTTAATTAACTACTAAGATACCCGGCCCATGCATTAGTCACAAGTACCCCATATGTCCTATTTTTAGCAAAGTCATGCTAAAATTCACGGAAAATTTCAGCATGACCTTTGGTGAAAATAGGACATATGGAGTACCAATTTGCTGGAGCGGAAGTTAATCGACATTCCGGCAAACTCAAGGGCCTCTCGGGGTACCTGCAATATCATCACGACACGATGGTGGGAGAAAAACCCGACAAACTAGCACCACAATGTGCCTCTACTTTCATATGGATGAAAAAGGCCACAATGTGCCTCTACTAGCACCACAATCTTAGTTAACTTCGGGGACATCGGAAAGTTAACATCCGCTGATTATTATGAGGACTTCACGCCACTTTGTTTACTCAAACTTAAGTTAGTAATTAAAAATATAAAATAGGATAACCCGATGGCAGGACTGTTGGTTGATGTCACAAAAAAGTTGCTAATCTCAACATGTTCTACAGTTGTTAAAATTATCTTACTATATTTAGAACAAACTAACACCACAGAGTCTACCAATTCAGGTAGAAGCCATCATTCATTACAAATTTGAATATATGATATTCCAGAAAATAATCTGTCTACAAAATGAGATACATTCCGTTTGAACTACCAAAACTGTAACCAACGTTATTACCTAATTATGAAAAAAGTGTAGTACATATAAATTATTTCATCACTTTGAGAGGAGATAACCAAAAGTTTCCAAGCAATATGATTAAGAAAATGGGATTTAGGCATCCAAATGCCACAAAAGACCAAATCACATTTTAAACCAAGTTACACAAAGAAAATGCACCTAAGCACCAAGAGGAACTGTTACAACTCCATAAGGTATATCCAAGTCACTGCTACTCATATTCAAAAACCTAACTCCAATATAACCCGGAAAGATTGTAAAAGATTATATCTCCTGGCGACACGAACTGAAAGCGTAACAAAAATACCATCTTCTTTTGTTGATGCGTTGGTGTTTTAGAGTAGAGGTAAGAAAACCGGAGACCATATATGTAGTTTCTAACATATGCAAGATTACTTAAAATTGGAGAGCCATGTCGTTTCTCTTGGACCTAAATATAGCTAGCTGCGGTGTTGAACAATAAACAGCCACACCACACACTAAGACAAGTAACTGAAATGACTCTCTTTGTATTGTAGTAGAAGTAGAAACAAGAGAGAGATGCAAGATAGTAGTATATATAGGTGAGTCAACCTATTATTCTAGGCAGCTGCCTTGCTAGTGATTCGGTGTCAAATGCATAGCTGGATCCCTCCCACTCGACCTGCGATCTTCTACAAGGAAAAAGTAGCAGCTCAGTCAACCACCATATAATTATACAAGGAAAAAATGCTACTTGGCACAAGTGTAAACGAGAAGCTTGAGGTAGCAGCAGATTGAAGTGATAAAGTCACTACTACTCATATTCAAAAAACCTAACTCCAATATAACCAGAAAGATTGTAAAACATTATATCTCCCTGCTGACACGAACTGAAAGCGTAACAAAAATACCATCTTCTTTTGTTGATGCGTTGGTGTTTTAGAGTAGAGGTAAGAAAACCGGAGACCATATATGTAGTTTCTAACATATGCAAGATTACTTAAAAATTGGAGAGCCATGTCGTTTCTACTAGACCTAAATATAGCAAGCTCTTTGGTGTTGAACAATAAACAGCCACACCACACACTAAGACAAGTAACTGAAATGACTCTCTTTGTATTGTAGTAGAAGAAGAAACAAGAGAGATGCAAGATAGTAGTATATATAGGTGAGTCAACCTATTATTCTAGGCAGCTGCCTTGCTAGTGATTCGGTGTCGTCAAGCTGGATCCCTCCCACTCGACCTGCGATCTTCTACAAGGAAAAAGTAGCAGCTCACCAACCACCATATAATTATACAAGGAAAAAATGCTACTTGGCACAAGTGTAAGCGAGAAGCTTGAGGTAGCAGCAGATTGAAGTGATAAAGTGCAAAGGAGAAGCTTGAGCTAGTAAACAATTTCTGAATGTTATAAAGTGGGGAAAGTAAAATAAAATTCATGACTAGTCATGGCACTAGAAAAGAGATGAGATTTCACAAAACCGAGCCAAGCATAGTCCGAGAATGTCAAATTTTCAGTTAGTTAATTATTACAGTCCTTTGCTAAAAGAGATGATCCGTCCAAGAAATTTAATACTAGATGCATGCAGTACATTAAGGATCTTTTAGTGAATGACTAACAACAAGTAGCCGAGCTTGCCCAAGAAAGATTAGATTGAAGTCTTTGGCTGCTGCTAGTGAATGGAGCTGACAGTTATACAATGTCATTTCATTTCATTACACCCAGTTCAAATCACATTAGTGATTTTCAAGTTTAAATTTGAATTTCATTAAAATTTGAATTTCAAGTTTAAATTTGAATTTGAACAGTAGTGATTAGATTCATGCGATCTGTTAAAATCACTACTAGTGAATGGAGCTGTTGGATTCATTTCATTTCATTAAACCGAAGAAAACAAAAATATAAAGAAGATAAATTTGGGCACGTGTCATCAATAGTTATGCGTGATAGGTATCTGTATTGTTAACACATTGAGCGGACATATAGAAATCTAATTACCTAAGTAGCTGTGCATGCGAGTGTAGATAGATGAACAAATTGGCGGGCGACGCAGCCTAAATAGCTGTTCTCAAACTAAATGTCTCATGAGGCAGGTTAGATTTATTTAAAGTGGTGAGAACAACAAGCGTAAAGAAGATATATTCGGGTACATCCATAACAAATGCGATGGTTATCTCCCAGCGAGGCATTGAGCGAGAGTAGAAATCCACTTATCTAAGCAGCCTAGGGTGAAGCAGGTGTAGACATAAAAATTGGTGGGATGCAGAAGGGGAAATTTCGGTGCATCCGTGATCTAGGTAAACAGAGAAGCAGAGTCGGGGCGGGGACTAAAAAATCTTAACCGTAACAGCATAGTGGAGCGCGTGGAAGACGAGGTGGGGCGGCGAGTAGACGGGCACCTTGGCGTGCAGGCGCTCGAGGCAGCAGGTGAGGCAGGCACCTCCCCGGAGATCGCCTCCAGCCACGTCTCCTCCACGAGCAGCTCCGGACTTGGCAAGGCGGCGGTTGCGGCGCACGCGGGCGAGGGCGAGGTTGGTGTCGGCCCTGCGGCGCTGCTCCGACGCGAGTGGGGTGGGGTCGGCGGGGAGGAAGGGGAGGATGGGGAGAGGGAGGCGTCGGTGGTGTGGTGTGGACGGGGTGGCGCTGCTCCGTGAGTGGGGTGGGGTCGGAGGGAGGAAGGGAGGATGGGAGAGGGTGGCGTCGGTGGTGTGGTGTGGAGGGGGCGGCGCTGGTGTCGGGGCGGCGGCGTCGGGAGAGGAGAGGGGAAGGGGATCGCCGGCGAGGGCGAGGGAGAGAGAGGGGATCGTCTGGTAGGGGCGGCACAATACTAATGGCGCACCACCCCTCGGGCGCCTATAAGTACATACATGCTAATGGCGCACCTCACCCAGTGCGCCATTAGTATTTTTTACTTACCGAGCCAACAGGTTATCTACCACGGACACTGATACACATCAAGTCTTCTCTACTAGTTCGACCGTCACAGACTAGTTCTCACACCGGAGGTCTGGGTTCGATTCCCGGGCTCCACAAGTTTTTTATACATTAAAAATGCTGTTTGATACTTACTTGTGTTTAAATATGTTCAAACTTGTTTAAATCATAACATTAATATTTTTTATAAGACAGTAATATTTTTTAAAAATATCATCAAACAGTAATGCCGGTGGAGCGGGGGAGGTGCGGGGGTCGGCGGCGGTTGAGTAGGGGAGGGTGCGGGGGCGTGGCGGTTGAGTAGGGGAGGTGCGGGGTCGTGGCGGCGGTTGAGTAGGGAGGGTGCGGGGGTCGGTGGCGGTTGAGTAGGGGAATCGAGGTGCGGGCGGTCGGCGGTGGCGGCAGTGGACGGATCTGGCGAGGTGGGATAGCGATCGAGATGGAGGGGGATCGAGTGTCCATGAAATTAAAAATATTCATGATAGTTCAAAAGTGCCCATGAAATACAATCGAGAAATGAAGTCTCTGATTTAAATACAATCGATCTTAGCTAGCTATCTCTTCACAATCTTCTTCCCTTCTTTTTCGCAAATGGAGTGCTTCTATGGAACGGACGTCCTTTAGGTAGGGTGGTCCTGCTTCTTCTTGTGGTGTATGCTGCTACTTCATCATCGTCGTCATGTTCGATCCTCGGGTCGCCGTACTTGTCGAAGTCTTGCTTATTGGCTACTCCATCCATTCCGATGATCTTCCTTTTGCCTCTCCTCACGACAACACGACTGGGCTTTGGCGGGTCGGTAATGAAGAAGGATTGGTCCACTTGGGAAGCCAGTACCCATGGCTCATTTTTTTGCGGTGACGTTTGCGCCCGCGGTCTTGGATTTGGCTTCGGGTATAACCATGGTGGTGAAATACCGGTCTTCTTTTATGACGCTCTTGGCCCATCGACCACGGAACATCGGGACCTTCTCTCCGGCGTAGCTCGGCTCCCAGATCTCCTCGATCCTTCCGTAGTATCTGTCCTTGTCGTTACGGTGTAGGATTCCATTGTTACCCGGAGTTCGATAACCATCGCTCTTCATGTCCTTGGCCTCGGTGTAGAATGTGTAGCCGTTGATATAAATGACGCCTCATAGGTCATTAGGTTGTGCTCGGCATACTCGTGACAAGGCGAATATGATTTGTTCTTCCGCGGAAGAATCCTCATGTAAAGATGCAGCGAAGCTTCTGCTTGAACCAACGCGTGAAACATGAGTTGTGCTCTTTGAGTATATCTCCGTCCGTCCTCTGTTGGACTCGGTCATTGTACGTCTTCTTAATAAAGGTTACTGCTTTGTACCACCCAAGGATCGACCACGTCTATGTGTTGTAGCGCGACTAGGTTTGCTCTTTCAAAGTCGGCGAGTCGACCCTCGAAGTCGACATGCATTTCGTGGCGACCCTCACGGTAACCCCATCCAGCGAGCCTGCCGAGGTGCCTGTTGACAGGCAGACCAACGGGGTTCTCGATGCCTAGATAATTCGTGCGATGGGAGATGCACTCTTGGTCGAGAAAAGCCTGGCTATGCTTCCTTCGGGCGTGACATGTTGCGAACGTATCCTTTGATGACACCATTCATCCTTTCGAATGGCATCATCTTTGTGCGAGGAACGTCGGCCCGAGTTGGATGATATCCTCCACTATATGGACCAGCAGATGCACCATAACGTCGAAGAATGCGGGCGGAAGTACATCTCAAGCTTGCATAGTATCACCACGATCTCTTCCTGTAGCCTTACGAGTTGCCTCACGCCAATCGACTTCCGAGAGATGGCGTCGAAGAAGTTGCATAGGCCAAATAGCGTTTCACGGACGTGCGTGTCCATGATCCCAATGGATTGCAACCCGGAAATATCTGCGTCATCAAGACGTGGCGGTCGTGAGACTTCATCCCGCTGAACTTCGCTTCACTGGGTCTAGGTATCGCTTATCTTCCCGCGTATCGGCCCGAACCGTAAAGCGGTCACGGCTCTCATAGGGAAATATTCTTTCTGCGGCGTCCCACGTATTGGCTGGCGTTTTCCACAGCGTGTCAAGCTCCTCTTTCGGCAGCCCGGTCTGATTGATGTCGTTCCCTGGTTGTTTCGGCCCTTCAATTAGCATACTCATGTGAATGTACTTCCTCTTCATGCACAACCAGGGGGAAGGTTGTACATCCACACAAACACAGGCCGTGCTATGTGTGCTTCTCTGGCTGCCAAGCGGATTGACTCCATCGGTGCTTTCGCGCCCAAAGACGATGTTCCTTGGATCGTTCCCAAATTACGAGTCTTGAAGTTCAACGCTTGCCAGCGACTCGCATCCTTAGGGTGACTCAACATCTTGTCTTTTTATCTATCTCCGGATCATTTGCGTCATCTTCGCTTCTTCTCCTCCCTATCCGGCGTGCCAGCAGGAGCTTTGCTACCTTAGGGTCCACGAAATACCACTGCAGACGAGGAGTGATCGGAAAGTACCACACCACTTTTCGAGGAGCTTTCTTCCTCTTCTTGTATCGAGTGACGCCGCACACCAGACATATGGTAGACTCCGCGTGCTCGTCCCGATAAATGATGCAATTGTTCATGCACACATGGTATTTCACGTGCGGTAAATCGAGAGGACACACGATTTTCTTCGCCTCCTCCAAACTGGTCGGGCACTTGTTCCCCTTGGGAAGACGTTCGTGCCAGAATGACATGTTCTCGTCGAAGCATGTGTCGGTCATTTTGTGTTTTACCTTCATCTCCAGAGCCATGAGCGTTACTTTCAGGCGGGTATCCTCGGGCCTGCATCCTTCATACAATGGAGTAACCGCGTCTAACTCAAGTTGATCCATCTTGGCTTTCTCTCGGGCGGCAGCTCTGGCGTTATCATGTCGCTTGAGAAGCAGCTCTTGAATATGAGGGTCCTGCACCCAGCCCATCGATGGTCCAGCGTCGTAAATGCTCCGCCGCATCATCATCTTCATGATCATGCCGTCGTTTGCTCGACATCTTCCTCATCATCATGTCCTGCATCTTCTACATGATGATCGCTGTACATCACCGTCGTGATCATCTCACGGGGATTCTTCGTCTTCTCGCCCGCCCGAGCCGCGGTGGTTGTCTTGCTGCCCTTCCTCATTTCTTGCCCGGCCCCCATGGACGAATTCGTAGTCATCTTCATCACCTTGCCACCGATAGCCATCCATGAAACCACGCAAGAGCAGGTGGTCCCGCACCTGCCCGGAATCCGGCTCCGCAATAAGGCTCTTCAGCTTGCATCTTCGACACGGACATCTTATCTCCGTCTCATTCTTTTGAAGCATCTCGCCTTCGTGGACCTCAAAACCTATTCACGATGCCTTCGGTCATCGTGCGGACCATGGTCGCTGCGGGTAGAGCAAAAGCGATATTTTAGAACCAAACAAAAATTTGGCATGACTTTCCTAAAAATAGGACCAAAAGAATGCTTAATGCCAAAATTCTCGCCAAACGGAAATGAATCAACATTCCGGCAAAATATTGGCAACTATCGCATTTCAAATACCGGTACACCTCCAAACACAAACACATATGCAACACCACAAACATATGCAACACCACGAACATACATAGATCTAGCTAGGTTATAAAAAGTGCATGTGCACATTGTTGTAGGGAGAACAACATAAATATAGCTTCCCCCCTTACTTACCTATTAAAACAAGGTAATTTAACCACTTAATTTGAATGAATCTATGGTGGAAATGAGGTGAAAAAGAGGAGTCACCCGAGACAACAATGAGGTGGTGGAGAGAATGAAGTGGGGAGAAAGTGAGTGTGGGTAGGAGAGGCTGTCCAAAATATCTAGTTGCTTCCCACTTACTAATGGCGCACTAGCAACAAATACGCCATTAGTAATCCAGGTTACTAATGGCGCACCTTCTGGCGGTGCGCCATTAGTAGTTTTGCAAAAAAAAATACTAATGGCGATCGATCCATGATGCGCCATTACTAGTTTAAACTAGTAATGGCGCATTGATCGATCAGTGCGCCATTAGTAGTATTGCAAAAAAGGAATAAAAATATAATAAAAAACAACATTAGTGGCGCACATGTGGGAGGTGCGCCATTAGTACTACAACTACTAATGGCGCACTTTACCGAGATGCGCCATTAGTATGTTTGGACAAAGCGCTACTTCAAAAAATTGATACTAATGGCGCACCCTTTGCACGGTGCGCCATTAGTAGTTTCAACACTAATGGCGTACCAGTAGGTGGTGCGCCATTAGTATATACTAATGGCGCACCAACTTTCTGGTGCGCCATTAGTGTCAATCCCATCTATAGCCCCTTTTCTAGTAGTGGGAGGCACGGCCACTGCAGACACTGGTGGTGCGGTATGATGCGACAGTGATGACGCTCATACTGGCGTGCTCGACGCCGTGCCGGTGTGGAGCAACTCGTCACTACTCATCGAGCTAAACTGGAGTGGCGAGTTGCTGAACCACACACTGGCTTGGGGCGGCAACTAGCTCTGTCGGGCCAAGCGAGGTTGGTGAATCATCGAGCGGCCTCGCCGTATCTGGAAGGCTCGGCGGGCCATCCAGCCGGGTAGTATGCCGAAGAACGGCTTCTCGGAAGCCATCGGAAGAGTGGAGAAAATGGTGAAGGAGGAGATGGGGGAGCGGCGAAGGGGTGCGATTCTTGCCTGCTGTCTGTCTGGCCTCGTTTAAATAGAGGGCGGACAGTAGGAGCTTGGCAGGCGTCTGGCCTTGTTTAAACTGAGGGCGGACGGGAGGAGGTCGGTCGGTGTTGCGTTTAATTCCGGCCCGCTCATGAACGGACGTGTGGCCGGAGTAGGTTTCTCGGTTTGCATGCGGGTTTAACGGAGGGGTTTGATGGCGGCGAGGAGGTGTATTCATCCGGGCGTGCAGTGGGCGGCGCAGTACTATTCGATTTGACAACGGGCGGCGCAGTTCCCGATACGGCTTTAGTGCAGACAAGGGAGGGTGTAGCGGTTCCCGAAATGTTGGACGACCAATGATGCATCCTCCTTCAATTAGCATCGTGAATGCAAGAGGGAAGTAATGGAAGGAGGACCGGGAAAAGAGGCTGCACGATGTGAATGCAACGCAATTTGCACTCATATAAAGGCGCCCCTCCATTCCAATGCATCTACCACATGGTACGCACCAAAGCATTTGCCTAAGCACCTACACTAAGCGCAAAAGTGCTCACTCCAGACCCATGGCGGCGATGCGCGCGAGCGGCCAGCGGCTGATGGTCCATGACGCCGGCCTGTGGCATGGTGTCGGGGATCGTCTCGAGACGGTGTTGGTGACCGGCTGGTGGATGGCCGCCGTCGACGCCAACTACGACTCTCAGTTGGACCAGATGATCGTTGCCACCACCAAAAAGTTCACCATCCTCAAGAATCTTGCGGACGACATCGCCGTACTCCTCCAGCCCGCGCGCCCGGGCTCCTCATTGCCTACCACCCTAATCGGCCTCCATGGCCGGAACCTCTTTCAAGCACTGGTGGCCCTACGACTGCCCGCCGATGCCACGAAGAATGTCCACCTGGAGGTCGCGCTCGCCGCGAGGCGCCTCGCCCTGCAAGAATTCCTCGATCTACACATCCACGTGTACGAGCAAATCGTGTACATAGGTATCTACAAGGCTAGTGAGGCTGCTATGACGTTGGCCTTCCTCAACTGGCTGGAAGCCTTGGATGCCTTTGCTGAGAAGCACCTTGACCTCGTCACAAAAGCCGCCGCTCCTTCCCCGCCGGTCGGTGGCCCGGCGCACTAAGTTGAGGAGGAGGAGGTCGTACGTTGATGGATGCATCTTTCTTCTTGCCTCCTATAACCACCACCACTACCCCATCATTGTGGCCTTATTTGTGCTATTGCATTCTCGTTCCAGTCAATACCAACATGTGTGATACCTTTGCTTAATTATATGCATCACTGGAACTAGTACTCCATCCGTCAATTTATAACTTTTTGCTTACCTTTTCCATCAACTTCGTGCAACGCACGGGCATCTTGCCAGAAACACTAGAACATGTCGGAACGCATGTCACCAAAATGACAATGCGCCAACCTAGCTACTACGTACCCTGCTTATCTGGTGGGAATAGCCCCACCCTAGCGTTTCCAATAGTTATTTCTATCTATCGATCATGCCAAGGAGCAGAACCAAATGTTACAATTTATGCATGTTTCTCAACTCCTACTCCTATAAAAGACTCAGTTAGTGATGGTGGTGTGTCTGCCATCCGTCGTTTCTGACCATTAGATCTGCATCTAACGACTGTGAGGTAAGTTGTGGCATTTTTGCAACAATAGCCCACTTCTCTGCCCCAATTTGCAGAAAACCCCTCATTATCTTGAAAGCAACCACATCCCTCCCCCACATCATCAAAACAGCTTGAGAAATATATTTTGAGTGAAACATAATATATTAGGAGTGTATCAGAACAAGAATGATTTGTTTCAAGTTTGTGAAAAAGTACTACTATTCTACTACTTTGGATCTGTCACAATGCACGGGCACATTGCTAGTAAAAGGAAATGGTCTGCCGCGTTCACGTCGCACCCCCACACGCCCGGGAATCGAGAGTACTCCACGGCCCATATGGCATGCCACATAGCTAGGGAAGGCGTGTTGCCTAGCATTTTCACTTTCATGTGGGACCGCCGTTGAGCAAACCGACTATTGGCAAACCGCACCCCGCCCGCCGCCGAGTTGGAAAATGGAAAAGAGGGGAAGATCTAGCTATAGCACGGAAGCCAAAAAATTTGGTGTCAGATGGGGCTCGTTGATAGAGTAGGAGCATTCCGTACTACTACTCCTACTAGTACGAAGTTTGTACTACAACTAGTACTACCACTAGACAACTAGGTACGTGCACGGCACATCATCGTAGGAATAAAAAACGGGAAGATCTTGTTTTGGGTGATTTATCTTTTTTTCAGTCAACGTAGTATGAATAATATGATGTGGGGGGCACCCATGAAGCTTATGTGGCTTGGTTGCATGGCTACGAAAGGTTAGATAAAAATAAATAGATAGTTGTTTAGAGTGCACTCCACTAAATAGATATACTTTGGATCGATTGCAACCCACGGTCTGGCACATCTATACCCCTATATAGTGTGTGAATAACTTTGAAAGTTGGTCGTTGGATGAAGCCAATCCGACGGTACAAAGATGGCAAATCCGAGCACTACCGGTCGTTGGATATCATCTACATTCCACCAGATTCTGCCACATGTAGAATCTAGAAGACTGCATGGTTGAACTTAAGCATAATGCACAAACCTCAAAACACAAGCACTTCTCCTTTGTTCTAGAATCTTCCATATCTTAATTGCCCAAACTTTTTAAAAAATGAATTGTCACTATTTGTTTTTACTTTATGCTTTACAATGCACAATTCCATGAATCTTAAAATAGATTTTTTTATAAAACTAATTGATTTTGAACTAGATGAACTATAAGAATTAAACGAACATCTACATCATGCATTTATGACTCAAAGCTTACATGCTATAGTGTGTTACTTATTCATAATTTGGTTACCAAATCTCATGTGTGCAATGCACGTGTACCTTACTAGTTCGTAGTAGTAAGAAACAAATTCCGGGTTTGGCACGAGCTCGTACTGCGGGAGCACCACAAGGCATGCCGCATGAGTTACATTTCCCTCTCGGGGCCCACGGGACCGAGCTTCAGTGGCTTAGTGCACTGGCCTATGAGTCAACGACATGCAGACCTTAAATGCGGCTGGCCCACATGTCATTCTCATGGTGGTGGCGTGGTTCGCAACTCACCCGTTTGATATGAACCGGCCAGTGGTGGCGTGGTCGTGGCTAGGGTGCCACAGCTGGGCGTCGGGGCGTTACGAGGCGTAGATGGCCACACCGGCGGGTACTACATGTAGTACAGAAGTACTCTAGCTGAGGATTGAAGCCCGGGACGAAATGTGTCACTGCCGCTGGATGAAAATTCGATGGTACGGGAGTACGGATCGGAGCACCGGAGCGGAGCTGGCATACCGCGTCCAATCGGGTGTGGATGTGGTAGAAAGTTGATGGTCACCGCAGTTCAGCTGGCCCGCATGCACACAAAGGCAGAGGAGCGGTGGGGCCGAGAGGGATGAGGCGCACGTCAAGGGACATCGTGTCGTGGGTTGGGGCGGCTGGTGGGAATCGCGTGTGGGTGTGGCAGTGGTAGAAACAAGAAACGTGATGGTCGTCGTGGTTCAACTTCCATGGACAAGCTGTCATGTCTGCTGACACATGCATTGCATACCGCTCACTACAAGGAGCAGTAGTAGAGAAAACTTGTTCCAAAGATACCATTTTTCCGATAAAATTCTTGAGATATCATTAGTTTTTACACATGGGATTACTCCCGCAAGGGTCAATCACAACAGGTGTTTTGTAAAAAAATGCATCTTGATGTTCCCTGCAATGCACTGGCATCTTGCTAGTTATAGAATAAGCCCACACAGGCATCTTGCCGCAGGGTGTGCCACCGACCCAAACTCAATTTTTTTCGAAGCTTAGGTGCACCGGATGCCGTGCCACGCTACAAAATGTGAAGAAAAAACAGCTCCATTTTTTTTAAACCTGTTATCTTCAAACCGGCCACACCCGTCCCTCACCTCATCAAAACAGCCCGAGGAATATATTTTGAGTGAAGCATGATTTTTTTACTGATATATGTATATCAAAACTAGAGTGTTTATATTTCAAGCCCGTGAACAAGTATTATTCTACTACTTTGGATCCATTGCAACGCACGGGCCAGCACATTGGTAGTAGAGTCTCTATCTCTATCTCTACTCTACTCTTATAAAAAACAGAGTTGTTGATGATGGTGTGCCTGCCATCCTGCAGTATAGGCCGTTCGATTTATATCTGATGGATAGGAAGGAAACTATGGCAATTTTGAAAAAAAATACCCACACCCCTCTCCACATTTGCAAATAAGGCCTTCCCTCGTTCATCCTTTTCTCCCACAAGATAAACTACTGATACAAATGCATCTTGATGTTCCATGCAGCATACGGGCATCTTGCTAGTCTACTACTCTCTTATATCTATCTACTCTTAGCGAGTTGGCGATGATGGATGCACTGCCATCCTGCAATATAGGCCGTCTGATCTATATGTAATGGATAGGAAGAAAACTATGACAATTTACCCGCACTCGTCTCCACATTTACAGATAAGGCCTCCCCTCGTTCTTCCTTTTCTCCCACGAGATCTTGATGTTTCGTGCAACGCACAGGCATCTTGCTAGTCTTATAAAAAAATAGAGTTGGTGATGATGGTGTGCCTGCCATCCTGCAATATAGGCTGCCCAATTTATATCTGACGGATAGGAAGAAAACTATGGCAGTTTTGCAAAAAGATACCTAAACCCTTCTCCACATTTGAAAATAAGGCCTTCCCTCGTTCATCCTTTTCTCTCACAAGATAAACTACTCATACAAATGCATCTTGATGTTCCGTGCAACACATGAGGATGTTTCCTTGGGGGTCTCTCTAGCGCGGCGTGGTCGTAGTTGCAAGTTGACGCTCCTTGAGATGTCGACGTTGAGGGGCACTCAGATTTTGTCCAATGAGCAGGTAAGATGAGTTTGATCACGTAGTAAATGCATTCTAAAGACTACTTCCGTATCCATTTCCTAATTCTCCCCCTACCCACTGTTTCACATGTTAGGCTCGGCGCGAGTGGAGATTGGCTTGCATATGTACGGGAGCAGGGGCGGAGCCCATTGGGCTTACCCTGATGCACGGGCATCAGGGTCCGAATTAATTTGTACTGGTACCTACCATGCAAAGAAGGCATGTGCATCTGGTATGGTGGTGACAAGTGCATCAGGGTCCAAAATTCTAGCACACGCACACAAACGACCCGCTCCTACCTTCCAAGCCTGCCCCGCCCCGCTAGTCCGCAGCCCATACGTCGTAGGTCGGTCGATCGTTTTCCCATGTTCAATCGGTTACACCATAACGCAGCATCTAAAAAAACTACGCAGTTCCAGGGAACGGCGACGTGGGGTTCTCAATCCCTAATTCCCACGGACGCCCCAATGACGGCAGTTAGCACTCACCACGCCGCACAAGCGGAGGCTGGAGCTTCCGGTGATCGGCACCACGCCAACGCCCAGGTGCAGGCAAGACCTGTCCATCGATCGCTGCAACTACGCCGGCACATCCTACTCTTTGCCCTATTGTCCATCTGCACGTTGCAACAATACCCTAATTTCCAGGTAGCGCCTTTGCCGTTGTCAAAGTTTCTAAATACTTTTATACAAATATAATGGTTATTAATTTTTTTCATGTTTTGCATGAAGTTGTATCAAGATAAATCAAACTCTATTCAAGTATACGATTTTTGGCAGTATGCCATGTCTCATGTGTAACTTTTTAATTTTTATTTCTCAAATGTAGATATCCTATCAAGAATTTTTATTCTCAAAATGAATGCACTATTCCAAAATGCTCTAGGAGATGTGAAGGGAAGAAGAGATTTAGTATGATCCAGGCAAGAAGGAATTGATAGAACATTACCATCCTAATTTGAGAACATATTTGTAATTACCTCAATGATGAAATCTTTAGTGATGATATTATTTGATATGTTCAATTAGAAGAAGTGAAAAGTATCATCAATGCACAAGGAAGCAAATATATTGAAAGGCAATCAAGAAACGCAAGACATATTTTCCAAGTAATTTTGTCCTTTCTTCCATCCTTATGCTTAGCATTTTAATTGGTAACTTTCGAATTTATACATCATCTTATTATTATGTGGATAATTTACACTAGAAGTTATGAAACATATCTCTGGTTAGTACAACTTGGTACGAAAATTTTGTGTTATGTTATACAGTTATAGTGGTGCATCAGGGTGACTTGAAGTCCAGCTCTGCCCCTGTACGGGAGGGTACCAACATCAATTTGGACAACATTTACAATGGTGACACCGTTCTCGTAGAACCTTTGTCCAACATTGGGATCAACCATACAATGGGCCACCGCCTGAATTGGTACAATGGAACCACGGTGAGATTGAATAAGATAGCACGAACCTTGCACATGGCGGTCAAAGGTGGACCATGATGTCTGCGGCCGATTTGTTGCCGTACGAGTACGAAGACGTTGTGCTCCTTTATAACCACATCTTCGCGGTGACAAACCAGGGGACTTATTTCGTATGGGACACATCTTACAGTATACTTCCTCTCTCCCAGTTTATTTGTTTTGAAATTTTTCATTTTATAAGTTTCAAATTCAAATTTAGAGCTCCCCATCACATGTTGAGGTTACAATGTCCATTAAATCATTGCGTGCATGTATAGTAAAGAAACAAATCTCAAGTTTGGCACGAGTTGCAGCGGTAGCACCACAAGGACTGGCGCAGGAGTTACATTTCCCTCTCGGGGCCCTCGGGACTGAGCTTCAGCGCCTTACTACACCTGCCTTTGAGTCAATAACATGTGGACCCGAAAGGTGGCTGGTCCACATATAATGCTCCCAAAGGCAAAGGGGCAGTGGGGTCGAGAGGGGTGAGCCGCTGGTCGGGGGACGTGTGGTGTCATGGGTTCGAGCGGCGTCATCGTAATCGTGTGTGGCTGTGGTAGAAACTTGATGCTCGCCGCGTTTCAGGTGGCCCACATGTCATGCACACAAAGGCAGAGGGGCGGTGCGGCCGAGAGGGGTGAGGCGCACGTCGGAGGATGTCGTGCCGTGGGTTGGAGCGGCATCGTGGGAATCGCGAGTGGCAGTGGATGAAACGTGATGGTCGCCATAGTTGAACTTCCATGGACAAGCTGTCATGTCTACGGACACATGCATTGCATACCGAGTAGTAGAGAAGGTAGGCGAATAATTAGTTCCTTGTAGTTAAGCGGACCCATGTTACTACTTGTTCCAAAGACATGCACACCATCGAAATAGTCCATCTATATCAATATACACAGAGAGGGAATAATGTTTTTTACAAGAGAGGAAATAGTTCATCCATCCATAATGCCCTACTGCTGGTGCAGCTTCTTCTTCTTCTTCTTCTTCTTCTTCTTCTTCTTCTTCTTCTTCTTCTTCTTCTTCTTCTTCTTCTTCTTCTTCTTCTTCTTCTTCTTCTTCTTCTTCTTCTTCTTCTTCTAGTTAAGGAATAAAAAATGTGGATATTGGCGCGTGCGTGGGAGACACAACATTCTCTAGTTAAGGAATAAGTATGCGGTTATCCTCAAAAAAGAAAAAACCTTCTTCGCGCTTCCGCATGCACGAGAATTTGTTTCTGCTCGCAATATGGATGATACCTGGAGGATGAAGTGAATCCAGAGGCATGCTAGCACGGGAGTACTACTCATGTTCCTACTACTCCTACTACTACTAGTAGTAGTACAACTGTGGCACACTTGATGGTCAAAATATTATTCATCCGGTCCTCACAGTGAAGTGACAAGACCCTGCGCCCGAGGTGACACCAGTCCAGGCGGCGTGTCCGGGTTACCAAAGTTAGCCTCACCTTGTGCACTGTGTAGTCACTGTCACCGCCGCTGTATAGCATGCCTTGCCTCGTCTCCCTCTCCCCTAGCACCACTCTATCTCCATCTCCGTCTCGCTGGAGATCCTGAGGTCACTCTTCATCATCTCACTGTGCCCCCGCGTACCCTCGCCTCTCTCGCCTCCCCCAGTACCACTATTTCCTCGGTATCCGCTCCAGCATCGAGAGCCTTCTCCCCTGTAAATCAAGCCCCCCAAAACCCCACCTTCCAAACTCCACCATGGCCGAACGTGAACCGTGCAGCATCCATATGAGCCGCGATTGTTCGTGTATGGATATGTTGAGTGCCCTGCGGCTGGCTGCATGCTCGAGGGACATTCACACGGCCATCGTCGAAGCGACGCCTAAGCTTTTCAAGACACCCTGCTTGCTGCTATGTGGTCTTGCGAGATTTGCTCACCATGATACGGAGGCGTACATGATGCCCCTTGACTTCAATCTGACCTCCATTAGCCGAAACTTCTTTGCAGGTATGTTGTGGGTCGCCATACATCATTTCCCTCGACTCCGATCCGATCACCATCACCTGAAACTTCCTGGCAGGTATGTACTTGGTCGGCATGAACTCCCACTGGATGGCTGCCGTCAGAGAAGACCGGAAAAATTTGGTGCTCGTGAACTTCCACACCTCCCATGAGATTATCCTTCCTACGTTGGATTATATAGGGTTTTACCGTCGCGGTCCAAGTCATCTAGATTACGTCATCAGTTGGACGCACCTTGTTTTGCAGAAGATTGTAATCTGCCAAGTGCCCACACGAGATGCGAATTATGCAAACTTCAAGCTAATTGCCTTGTTAGACCGCTGACTCGCCTATCTTTCTGCTGGTGCCTTCTTTAGCTGGAGACAGCTCAACTTGCAGTGGATCGTCAAAGCTGATACACACTTCTATGATGCTATAACACAATGGCATCATCTACGCAATCGACAAAGCAGATGGCACCACGTATTGCTGGGACGACGCGTGTAAGTTGTTTCCTTCTGATGTTAATGATGACGCCATGACACTGTTTGAACTTTTTTGTGATGATTGGCATATCCCTGTTTGAGCAGAATTTGAGTAGAACTATGGCAATGTATTAGAGACGCCGTAAATTAGCTATATTTGGAATGAGTTAATTCATGCGATTGTGACCATGTCATTACAACCAATTTGTACCCCTGAATAATCAAACGGTTAGGAAGATATGGATATTCTACTTATTTTATAGTAATCTATATACTACTGAATATGAGTGTGTATCAATGGCCATGTTAGTTTCCTCATTTTCATGATGTAGAAACATGCATCACACTGTTAGTTTCATCTAACCATACATTAGGGAAGTAAATGTGCATATGGAGAACTCTATATTTGGAAGTAGTGAAATCTTGTAGTGCTTACCATGTGTACATACCTATATTAACCCTTCAGCAATCAATGTGTGGGGACCCCGACTCATAAGTCGTGATCACCGAATGCGCGTGTACAGTGATCCCAGAGATCAATGCTCACTGAACACACAAAAGCTGAATAACAAGAGTCTTACATCCATACATACCGTCTTACACAAATTATGACCATTATGGTCAAATCTTACATAGATAAAGCCACAAGGGTTGAATACCAAATAAACTTAAGCAGCGGAAATCTTTGTCGATAAGTAGAACCCATGCCATACGCCTTAACCCTCACAGGGCATTACGGGAAACGTCCTAGTTCGCATGTTCGTCTCCAAAGAACTCTTCTTCGAACTCCTGTTCTTCCATGCCTGGCCAATTAAATAACCCAGTGGCAAGCCAATGAGTACTTTGAATGTACTCGCAAGGAACCCATGTTTTGGCTCAAGATACAACAATGCATGACATATATAAATTTTTGCAGAAAACTAATTTTGTTGTGTTATGACATGCTCAATAACTGGTAAATCATGCATCGTATGAATTCAAGTAACCATAGGGGCTGGTTACAGATATCAACATAAAGGGAGTGGGCTCCAACCCAACTCATCCATGTCAAGTCCTTTGACTTGACCCAAGTAGTTCTTCCCACACACACACTGATTTGTAAACAAGTGGACGAAGCCCAAGAGCGGTTACCCAACTGTCCTTGACCGTGGACACGACTATTCGAATAGTTTGACACTCTGCAAAGGTTGCACACTTTACCCACAAGATCCGGGGAACTTCCGTGTCATCCACGACCCGCGGTACCTCAAGTACCCGGGGTAAGCACCCGATCACTATCTTTCCCTAGACGACACTAACAAAGAGTCCACTCATTGTTCCATATCCTCATGATGTACATCATACAAGACTCACTCGAGATCGTAACATCCGAGAGGGGACACAACGGTGTATCCGGTGCCCTGTGAAAACAGTCATGGCCGCCCTACCTGGCACGACCCCGTCCCGAGAGAGAGCACCAACTCTCCCCCGTCACTAGTAATGCAGGCTCCAAGCTAGTATCGGCCTAGGTAATCAATAATGCCCTTTTGCATACAAGGGTAGAGTGGTTGCACATGTAAGGTTGGAATAACGGTCGCAACTTAAACCAATCCGTTTTGAAAAGCAACACACACACTTGCCTCGGTACACCACTTCGTCATCAAGTGGCTACCCAACTCATCATCTCCCTCGGGCATAAGTTGCACCCGATGGGGTTTTCGAGAAGTCTTTTGGAAATACTTTGCCTCCATCACCATGCATATTCCCGTCCCTTTTTGCGTAGCAACTACTTTAGCATCCTATCTATTCCCACTGGCATAACTCTTATAGGAAGGTAAGGTCATGCATAATGCAAGTATCAACAAGGAAGTAACAAAGGCAACCCATCAAGGTGGTTACCACCTCATCATGATTCCGTTGCAACAACAATATGGTGCTATATGACATGCATAAAAAGGGTTTCATAGACATGGTCAAAGGGCTGCTTGCCTGGCTTAGCAAAGTCTTCTTGGGTCTTCAAAGTTTTCTGGTCCAACTCCTTCATCGGAACACAATCTATCGTCGCAAAATAATAGCGAGAAAAAAAATAAGGCAATAATAAAACAGAAAAACCAAATTTCTCAGAAAAATGTCAACTCATTTTTGTTAAATACTAGGGTGAAAACTAAGAAGGGGAAAATTCCTAGTTTTGGATTTGGAATCATGGAAACTGTGCTAGGAATTTTAAATGACAGGCATAAATGCTCAAATTCAAATTTAAATTTGAACAGTGAAGAAAAGTTGGTTTGATAAGAGTGAAAACTGCACCAATAAATAGGCG
Source organism: Aegilops bicornis (assembly GCA_021605145.1). NCBI lineage: Eukaryota > Viridiplantae > Streptophyta > Magnoliopsida > Poales > Poaceae > Aegilops > Aegilops bicornis. Next base: position 430,567,945 of record CM038671.1, on the reverse strand, counting down.
GGATTATTACAAGAATTTAGGAGTTGGAATTATTGCATTTGGATTATTATTTAATCCTGTGGATTTTTTTTGGAAAAGTTACTGAAAAAGAAAAGGAAAAAGGCCACTATGCAACTGGGCCTATTCGGCCACAGTGCAGCAGGCCCAGGGGGAATCCAGCCCGCGCAAGGCTGCCACGTCGAAGGCGTATTTGGGATATACGCCTCCAACGAGCCTTGATGAACCGGTCTTGGCTGCGTTTTAAACTCGACGGGTGGGGCCCACCCGTCGAGTGTGAGGCCGACCGACGGGCCCCACAACCGCTGCCTTCAACCTCGGGCCAGAGAGGGAGGCGAGCTCACCGGCGTTGCTGTGGTCGACGGCGAGGCGATCCGAGGGCACCCGCGTGCTCTGGGCGGAGTCGCCGTTCGGGTGGAGGTGGAGGTGGTCGCCGGAGTGTAGGGGTTCGCCGGCGAAGAGGAAACCGGCGGAAGAGCTTCGGGAGGTGGCGGTTCTGGCCGTTTCCGGCTGCAAAAGAAGCGGGGAGGAAAGAGGAAATGATCAGTGAGCCACGGGGGTTCCAGATCAAGGAAGAGGAGCGGCGGAGAGGGCGTGTACCCTGAGATCGACGGCGACCCGAGGCGGCGGAGCTCGAGCTCGATCTCGAGCTCGGGTGCTCCTGGAGGAGAGTGGAGGGCACAGGGGGCCGATTTGGAGTAGGTAGGAGCGGGTGGTGGTGAGGGAGAGGCTCGGGGAGGCCCTTAAATAGGCGAACGGCGGGGTGCCGTGGACCCGTGCGCCGGCAAGGTCCTGCTCGTCGCCACAGGGCTCGGGAGGAGCTGGCGCCGTGTCTGGGGTGTTGCTGGGCGTGGACTATGCCGAGGGGAGCTAAGGGAGAGAGCGGGGGAAGGCCAGAGAGCATCCCGCGTGTGAGCCGCGCCATTGGCGCGCTCGGGCGGCGAGCGCGCTTGCGAGCAGGGGAGAGAGAGGGGGAGAGAGGAGGGGGACATCACCGTGTCATGACGCAGACGTCGAGGGGCGTTGGTTGGCGTGCTGGGGAGGCCCGAGGTGGTCGGAGGCGTCAGGCGGGCGGCTACTGATGCTGGGCGCCTTGTAGCCTTCTGGAGCATGCAAATGGCTGGCATGGCCATTTCTAAAGGGCCAGGGCATGTACCCTTGTGCCTTGGGGTTGCCTTGGACGCCCTGTGGTGGAGAGATGCTAGGTGGGCTACTCAATATTGAAATGGGAGAGAGAGGAGGTGTTGCCATGGGTGAACAGAGAGAGAAAGAGGTGGTTTTACCCCCGCCCCCCCCCCCAATAATTGATCTGTGGACTTGCAAATGTTACTAGAGGTAGAAGAGGACTAGAAGGGACTGTGGTAAAAAGTTGATCTCAAGGAGAATAGTGTAAGTGGCCAAAACGGTGATTTTTTGAAAAATGACAGAAGGTGTTTGATGCAAATTTGGGCAAGAAAATTAACTCAACTTGACATGATAATTAACAGGATCAAGTGTCACACATAATTGAGGTTGACCACCAAGTTTGAGTCATTTGAACAAAGTTGCCAATGTAACTTTGGAAAACCCTAGAAATCAGCAGAAATGGACTTGCTTAGATCTAGCTAAGCTAAACTCTTCTCCTTGGTTCACCACTTCGTGTAGTGTCATAATTTGTGGATTTGAACATGCCCACAAAAATTCAGATCAAAAGGAGACACTTGGCAATGTAAAGTTGTTCAAACTTGGATGCAGACGAGAGAGGGTTTTGGGGCACTTTAGTGAACCAAAACTATTTTTATTGAGGTGAGACTTTCAAAGATCATCAAAATATGCATTTGTGACTTGCTGGATTTTCCTTGGATTTTTATGAAAATATTTCATGTAGAAATATTTCAAATCCTTGAAATGGGCAGAAATGGTTTTGGGAGGTTTTGTCCAATATTTTGAACATGACCATGTGTTGAAACTCATATATATGGACAATATATGTCCACTGAGTTTCCCTGATTTTTCTCCAATATTTTTGAAGCTTTCAAATAATTTTAACCTATTAAAGACCATTTCTGGCCTAAAGAAAAAGCCTTTAAATAAAATAGGAAAAATTACTTCTCACTAAAATGAGGGTTAGTTGATCCAAATATGATATCATCAACATAAATTTGGCATACAAATAATTCTCCATTAACCCTTTTAGTAAAAAGTGTGGAATCAATTTTCCCAATTTCAAATCCTTTTCAAGAAGAAACTTGGTCAACATTTATACCAAGCTCTAGGAGCTTGTTTAAGACCATAAAGGGCTTTGTGAAGTTTGTAAACATGATTTGGTTTCTTAGGATTGACAAAGCCGGAGGTTGTTTAACATAAACTTCCTCCTCTATTTCACCATTTAGAAAAGCACTTTTAATGTCCATTTGGTACAAGGTGATATCATGGTGATTAGCATAGGCAAGTAAGATGTGAATGGACTCAAGTCTAGCAACGGGTGCATAAGTCTCACCATAGTCCATGCCTTCAACTTGTGTGTAGCCTTGGGCGATGAGACGTGCTTTGTTGCGAACTAATTGTCCATCTTCATCTTGCTTGTTGCGAAACACCCATTTGGTACCGATGATGTTGTGGTTGTTGTTGGGCTTCTCAACCAATGTCCAAACTTGGTTTCTCTCAAAGTTGTGTAGCTCTTCATGCATAGCATTTATCCAATCCGGATCTTCCAATGCTTCTTTGACCTTCATAGGTTCAATGCTAGAGATGAAAGAATAGTTTTCACAAAAGTTAGCTAAACGATTTTTAGAGCGAGTGATTCTCCGGTTTGAATATCATTGTAGATTTGTTTCACGGGATGTTCTTTAGCAATTCTTGCTCGAACTCGTGAAAGCTTTTGCTTGGGTTTTGGTTGAACATCTTCTTCATCTTGTTCTTCTACTTCTTCTTGATCTTCTTGATTGTTGGCGTTGTCGTTTTCTTGTCGTGGTGGAGAAGGAGGTTGTTGACGTTCGTGATGTTCTTTCTCGTTTTTTTCATCTTGGTGTGTTCCACTTGTGGATGCTTCCGTATCAACTCTTGGTTCACCTTGTCGTGAAGTAGAAGCTTCCACTTGGACGGACGAGGTACTCTCCTTCACCTCCGTTGGACGGACCTTGCCAATGGACAAGTCTTGGATTGCTTCCGTAGGATCTTTGTCTCCTACATCAATTGGCAATTTCTCTACTTGCAAGCCGTTAGATTCATCAAACTTCACATCAACCGTTTCTTCAACCTTTTGGGTGAAATTGTTGTAGACACGGTATGTGTGAGAGTTTGAGCCATAACCAAGTAGGAAACCTTCATGAGACTTAGGAGCAAATTTAGAACGACGATGCTTATCAAGAATGTAGCACTTTGAGCGAATACTCGAAAGTATCCAACTTGGGGTTTGTTACGGTGAGGAGCTCAGATGCCGTCTTGCCGAGTATCTTGTGAAGATACAAGCGATTTGTTGCATGACAATCTGTCTCAACCGCTTACGCCCAAAAGTGCTTGACGTCTTGTACTCATCAAGCATCGTTCTCGCCATTTCGATGAGCGTCCGGTTCTTCCTCTCAACAACTCCACTTTGTTGAGGTGTGTACGTAACCGAGAACTCGTGTGAAATTCCTTCTTCAAGAAATGTGTCCACATTTGCGTTCTTGAACTCCGTTCCGTTGTCGCTGCGAACCTTCTTGATCTTCACTTCAAATTGATTTTGGGCCTTCCTAGCGAAGTTTTTGAAGATCTTTTGGACCTGCGATTTATCATCGAGAAAGAATACCCACGTAAATCTTGAAAAATCATCAACTATAACTAGACCAAAAGAATTTCCACCGAGACTCTTGTAAGCGTTGGGACCAAAGAGATCCATATGAAGAAGCTCGAGTGGCCTCCTTGTGGTCATGATGTTCTTCACGGGATGCCTTCCTCCAACTTGTTTACCTGCCTGACAAGCACTGCAAAGTCTATCCTTATCAAATATGACATCGTTAACTCCAAGGATATGATTTCCTTTAATAAGCTTGTTGTAAGTGCATCTAGTGCCCCTTAGTGATTTTGGTGTATTGAAGACTTATAGGTTAAGGATCTAATGCGTTTGTAAGTGTACACAGGTCTATAAGTCTATGAGGAGTTTGATATTTACAGAGAAAGTCGACCCCTAAAAATGAAGTTCTTCGACTGAAGACTTTGATATTTTGAAGACTTTCTGAAGACTTGGTATTCATTTGAGGAACATGAAGCGTGAAGACTTTTGTTTTCGTAGTTTCATTTTCTCTTTCTTGAGTCATAGGAAACACCGTACTGTTAAAGGGGGTCGAGGAAATACTAAGGAAAAATTTCCATGTGATGCTCAACTCAAGATCCTACACCTACCAATCCCTTCGAGTGAAGCCTTTGGAAATCTCATACAATTCAGTCAATTTCTTGGATGTAGACGAAGTTCTTCCGGTCATTTGAGGAATTTGTTCGACCGAGGAGTTAGGAATTCGCCAAGGCGGATTGCCTACACATGAGGAACATGATAGCCACGAGGAATTTGAGATTCAAATTTCCGGCCGTTCTTGTCTTCTTGCGCCACTGTCCCAAAATATCTTATCCACCTAACGGTCATATCATTGAAGGGCATTTATGTCTTATCATGTCGGGCTGCTCCTAGGCTATAAATAGGCGCCCCCTACAACCACTCGCTGGTTGGCTGCTCCGAGAGAACTTGACACTTGTCATTAGAGAGCAACCCATCCTCCGAGGACTTTGAGCGAAAATCATCGAGTGAGGAAAAACACAAAAACCAAACCCCTACAAACCCAAAGTGATTGAGCATCACTGAAGAGATTGATCCTGCGTGGATCCGACGCTTGTTACCTTTGAAGACTGTGCTTCTTCCAGACGGTTAGGCGTCATGGTCTAGAGCATCCAAGAGGAATTGTGGATCGCCGAGTGACCAAGTGTGTGAAGGTTTGGAAGTCGCATGAAGACTTACCACGAGTGATTGGACGAGGTGCATGTGACCTTAGTTCAAGGAGAATACGGTGAGGACTTGGTGTCCTGAGCTGCGTGCTCAGCAACTGGGTGTCCGGGACTGTGTGTCCTCGAGTTTAAATACTCAGCCGCTCCAACCAGACGTACAACTACCAAATCATTGTCTTCACCAACCTTACTGGTTCTATCTCCTCAACCCTTTCATTTCCTCATTACTGTGTTGAGTGTTTATTCATATCTGTGTTTGAACACTTTGACTGAAGACTTTCTAAATTTCCTCAGTTCAATTGCTTCAGTCTGTTTGTCTTCATCTTGTGCTATCCTGTGTTTACGCTTTCTGTACTCTTTGATTGTCTTCATTTCATCATGATGACCATGCCCGCATTCTCTTATGCTTACTTCTGAGTTCTTATTCCGCTGCAAGTAGTTCTTCGCTTAGGAATTTCCTCACCGGCAAATTCCTCAGTGAAGAATTCATAAGAATCACCTATTCACCCCCCCTCTAGTCGATATAACGCACTTTCAATTGGTATCGAGCAAGGTACTCCCTTGTTCTGTGTGATTTTGGTTTAACCACCCGGAGTTTTAGTTATGTCGACCGCAGGTATGATCAAGGTCTCAGCAGGGTGTCCTACCTTTGATGGGACGGACTACCCCTACTGGAAGAACAAGATGCGAATGCATCTTGAAGCAATTGACAACGATCTCTGGTATGTTGTGGAAATGGTGTTCCCTCAGTCACACCTTCTCTAAATGCTGCCGATGTGAAGAGATTCAAGCAACTCGATTCTCAAGCGAAGAATATCATATGTGGCCATCAGAGCAAAGGTCAATATGGAAGAGTGAGTGCTTTGGAAACTAAAGCCCTGACTGAAAATCTTCAGAGACTTCAGTCTAGGTTTGACAGCCTTCAAGGTCATCATAACACTCTCTTATCTGATCATGAGAAACTTTCTTATGAATTTCTTCAAAGAAAGCAAGATCTTGAGAAGCTAAGAGTGAATTATGAAGATCTTCAGAAGGAGCGCGATTCATTACTTGCTCAACAAATCAGCGATTCTCAAGAAGAATTTGTTCCTCCATGCTTAAAGTGCATTGAACGTGAATCTGCTAACTCTTCACCTGAATGTTCAAATGCTTCAACTGTTACAAATTCTTCACCTGCCTCTGCTATCACTAATTCCTCATCTAAGGACATTGCTAGTATCCTTGTGATGCAGGGCTGAAGGAATTGTATATAGCGAGCATGTACAAAAGTCTCAAAGGGCATCAGACTCTTTGTGATGTGCTTAAAAAGCAGATGCTCAACAGGAACCCTAGGAAAGAGGGTATTGCCTTTGAGAGGAAACTCAATGCTGATGGAACATATTGGAAGCCTGAGCAGTATCCCAAAACCTCATGGGTTGCAGCAAAGGGACCTCCAGTTGATCCATCTAACTTGTCTGGCTTTACATGTGAATCTCCTCATTCTTCTGATGAGTCATTTGACTCCAACTATAAACTGTTCAAAAATCAGAATGGTGAAGTATTTGCTAGATATGTTGGCACTAACTGCAGGAACGGTTCCCCTATGAAGAAAATCTGGGTTCCCAAGAAGTGCCTTGAAAGTATTCAGGTGAATGTCCTCATGACACCACCTGTGAAGAATAGGAACCCCAGACCAAATTTTTCATATGGACCAAATTCTTCATATGGATCCAAGTCCTCATACGGACCAAATTCCTCACATGGATCAAATCCCTCAAAAGGATCAAAGTCCTCATATGATTATCATCGTGCTAATAACTCTGTTTCGCAGGGTAGAGCGAAGGGCTATGAATATGTGCATTATTCTTCAAACCAATATGTTCATAAGTCATCGAAGAATTTCTCTGCTTATTCATATGCTTACCCTAACCCCTCTTATGTGAAACGAAATGGATTGGCCTCTATGCCACCATACTCAGATGGAGCTGCGCATGAGTGATGAACTCTTTGCCACCCCTTGAGATGTGGGTGGTGAAGAAAAGAACTAACTTCTTCTGCGAGGTCAGGTCTCCGGACATGTTTTAAGCGTCTGAAGAATTTTACGGGGCACGACAAAATGCCCGATAGGGCGTAGGCTAATCATGATGAAATGAACTTTCATTTCACACGTCCTCATCTTGCTTATACATTATCTTGACTAATGAAATTCATCGATGAACTTGATATCATATTCCTCACTGATGAAGTATATGAGATCGTAAGTTGTACTAATTCATCTGCAGGATGATCAACCCAAAGCCACTGAGTGGGTTCTCGATAGTGGATGTACAAATCACATGACTGGTGACAAGAATCTATTGATGGATGCTCCCTTATCACCGTCACATCTGAAGCATATCATCTTTGCCGACAAAGGCAAAAGTCAGGTATTGGGTCTTGGTAAGGTTGCGATCTCTAAGGACATACATATGGACAAAGTCATGCTTGTTGAGTCCTTAGGATACAACCTCATGTCAGTCTCAATACTTTGTGATCTTGATATGGTTGTTATCTTTGGCAAGTATCGTTGTGTTGTGATTATGGAAGCTGACAATTCCAAAGTCTTCGAAGGCTTTAGGAGAGGAGACTTCTATATTGTTGATTTCTCTACAGGACCACAACCAGGCGTGTGTCTACTTGCAAAAGCTTCAGAAGGCTGGCTATGGCATCGGCGACTTGGTCACGCATGCATGAGGAATTTGAACACGCTTGCAATGAAGAAGCATGTCATTGGCATTGAGAATGTCAAATTCCTCAAGAATCACTTGTACGGAGCCTGTGAAGCTGAAAAAATGACCAAGGCCAAGCATCCAGCGAAAACTATCATGACCACTACTCGTCCCTTCGAATTGCTTCACATGACCTCTTTGGTCCTAATCATTACTCAGCTGTCGTTAATGATGCATCTCTATATGGCTTTGTTATTGTTGATGATTACTCTCGTTACACATGGGTACACATTGTTACTTACAAAAATCAAGTGCAGGAAGTCTTCAAACAATTTTCCTCGAGGGCTTCAACTAACTTTGGTGTGAAGATCAAACACATCAGGAGTGATAATGGAACTGAGATCAAGAATTCCGGTCTTGATGCCTATCTTGATGAACTTGGTATTACTCATGAGTTATCTGCTCCCTATACCCCTCAATGAGAATGGCGTCGTGGAGCGCAAGAAACGAACCCTTGTTGAGATGGCTCGCACTATGCTTGATGAATACAAAACGCCTAGTCGTTTTGGATTGATGCAATTGATCTGCGTGCCACATCATCAACAGAGTATATCTTCACAAATTCTTCAAGAAGACGCCTATGAACTCCTCATTGACAAGAAACCCAATGTAAGTTATTTCAAAGTCTTGATTGCTAAATGCTAGATTAGAGATCCTCATCACAATTCTAAATTTGCAAGAAAGCACATGAAGGTTTTATGCTTGGTTACGAAAAGGACTCGCACACCTACTGAGTCTTCAACATCGCTCTTCACAAGATTGTTGATATCTGTAGATGTGCTTGGTTCGATGAAACTAATGGCTCGCAAAGAGAGCACCTACCTACATGTTAGATGAACCAGCACCGAGGAATCTATCAAGTTCAAGGCAACTGAGTATGTCATTCCCTCTTGAAGAATCTGCTGAAGAATTCATTCCGACGCTGAAAAACGCCGAAATGATGCACTGAAGATAATCTTGAAGACAATGGTGCTGAGGAAAATGATCAAATTCCTCAACGACAACCAGCTCATCCTCGCGTTGCAAAAGAAGTGCAAATTAACAAGATCATCGATGACAATGAAGCGCCAGGTCCTCTCACACGCTCAAAAGCTTGTCATTTATCTAATTTTTGTGGGCACTGTGCTTTCGTCTCTATCACAGAGCCCACTAAGGTAGATGAAGCATTTCTGGAGCCGGAGTGGATTCAGGCTATGCAAGAAGAATTACATCAGTTCGAGCTCAACAATGTAAGGAATTGGTCAAACGTCCGGATCCTCGCAAGCATAATATCATTGGCACAAAGTGGATCTACCGCAACAAGCAAGATGAAAATGGCCTTGTGGTGAGGAATAAGGCACGACTAGTAGCTCAAGGCTACACCAGGTTGAAGGAATTGATTTCGATGAAACTTTTGCACCTATTGCTAGACTTGAGTCTATTCGCATATTACTACGCCTATGCTAACCATCACAATATCACTTTATATCAAATGGATGTGAAAAGTGCATTCCTCAATGGTAAGCTTGAGGAAGAAGTATATGTTGCTCAACCCCCAGGTTTTGAAGATCCAAAGAATCCCGACAAAGTCTTCAGACTCAACAAGGCCCTCTATGGTCTCAAACAAACCCCACGGGCATGGTATGATACATTGAAGGAATTCTTCGTGAAGAATGGCTTCACACCAGTTCACTCGACCCTACTCTCTTTACTAAATCATATGATGGTGAACTGTTTGTGTGCCAAATCTATGTTGATTATATTATCTTTGGCTGTACTGACCACCATTATAGTGATGAATTTGCCTATATGATGAGTGAAGAATATCAAATGTGTATGATGGGAGAGTTGAAATTCTTCTTAGGTCTTCAAATTCACAACAACACAATGGCATATTCATATCTCGGAGAAATACCTCAAAGATGTCACGAAGAAATTCGGCATGCAAGATTGCAAAGGTGTCAAAATTCCTATGCCCACAAATGGCCATCTATGCCTCGATGAAAATGGTATTGACTTCGATCACAAGGTATACCGCTCCATGATTGGTTCTTTATTGTACTTATGTGCATCTAGGCCAGATATAATGCTTAGTGTTTGCATGTGTGCCCGATTTCAAGCTACAGCGAAGGAATCACACCATAAGGCTGTGAAGCATATTCTTCGATATCTGGCTCACACACCAACACTAGGATTATGGTACCCCAAGGGCTCTACTTTTGATCTCATTGGATATTACTGACTCGACTATCTTTGGTGATCGTGTTGACCGCAAGTCAACATCTGGTACTTGTCATTTCCTTGGGCGATCTTTGGTCCGTTGGTCCTCGAAGAAATAGAACTGCGTATCGCATCTCTGCGGAAGCTGAATACATTGTCTTGGCTCGTGTTGTGCTCAATTGCTGTGGATGAAGCAGACTCTCAAGGACTACGGCATCAACGTGAAGAATGTGCCTCTCATCGTGACAATGAGAGTGCCATCAAGATTGCTCACAACCCAGTTCAGCACTTGAAGACAAAGCACATTCAAATTCGTCATCATTTTCTTCGTGATCATGTGTTAAAGGCGACATCTCCATTGAGCATGTGAAGACTGAAGAACAGCTAGCCGATATCTTCACTAAGCCCTTGGATGAGAAAATATTTAGCAAGTTGCGGTGTGAGCTGAATATCTTAGAATCTTCGAACGTTCTTTGAAAAGGACACACATCCTGACACTTATGCAAAATTGATGACTTAGATGTGCAACACATGAAGAAAGCGTTTTCTTCAATCCATGAAGAATAACACTCTAAGTGTGAAGAAATTAATGAAGAATTTGATTCTCAGAACCCTCGACAATTATGCAGCGGTGTCTGAAATCTCATTCTTATACGGTGGGTCACGCCACCACCAAAGTTGAAAATCTTCAATTTGAGTTTTTCCTCAGTTTTTGAAATTCTTCAGTTTTTCAAATTCTTCAACTTTGCAAAATCTTCACTGTTTCCGTCGTTTTTCTTCATTGGCAATACATATATATATATATATATATATATATATATATATATGGGTTTATGTCCTCTACAACATTCACTTATGGCTATTTCTTCAAGTCGCTTTTTCTGCTAAGTGAATGTGATCGGACCCTTCCCCCTCTATGCTATACTCAACCCAATCTATTCACAAATTCTTCATGTGCGTTCTATTTGAAACTCGTTCAAAATCTTCACTGTGTCCTCGTCAGCTGAAGAAATTGCGAACGAAACTTTAAAACTGATCTTATCCAAATTTTCGGTTTTGCCGCTCAAACCGTTCCGCATCCCACGATGCATTATTTTACTCACCCACGATCGTACACGATCTCCACTACACAGTATGTGGGTGACACGTGTCGTGAGAAGGAGAATGGTTAGGGGCACGTTCGTCCTAAATCTTCGGGCGAACAGTTTTTCACTGCCTCTATAAATACCCCTCTCTCCATCCTCACTTCTTTTACTCCGCTCGACCTCTCTCTCCCGCTCGAGCTCCTCAAACCCTAGCGTCGCCGCTACTCCATCGTTGCCGGTGAGGAAGAGCTTCGCTGCCTCGACCTCTTCGCCGACGTACTCACGCCGACTGCGGAAATCCTCACTCCGCCGCCGCCGTAGCTGTCTTCCTCCGCCAAGTTAGGGCGTGGAAGATCTGAACAGACGAGCTTCACATCTACAACACCCAGTTCGTCCAGTTCTTCATTTAGGATAAATAAAAGTTACTTTTACCACACTCGTTGATCCAAATCTTACACTACAAAATCTTCAAAGGTGTTTTATTCTTCAAATCCTCACACACAAACACCTCACAAGTTATATGCTCTTGATTCGTTTCTCTAAGCAATCATTTTCTTCAAGATTCCTCAACTGTGTGGATCCTCGATCTGTACAACTCTGGAACCTAAGACAAAGAACGCTTAGTGAAATTCTTCAAGGCTCATCTGGTTAAAATCCTCAAAACTTGTTCTTTTTGAAAAACCTTCTGAGAACGCATATGACCTCTCCAAATTCCTCGCAACTATACTCTGTTCACAGGTACTCATGTCATTCTTTGAATCACTAGGTTCTCATCAACTTAACTCATTTGCAGCGTTCCTCGAAGAAAAGTTGCATACTTCTTCAGAGAATTCATTTGTTCAAATTCCTCAGCTGAAGAATATGGCAGAAGGAAAGAAGCCACAGAAAGGAGGAAAGAGGCCTGAGGTCATGACCGCATTTGAAATCCCTGAGGAAACTTATGCTGATTATTGCACACTTGATGAAGCCGAGTTCGGCAAAGAGAACAAAAATCAGCGCATGGTGCGCATACAAAGGATTGAACGGAGAATGGCACAGGAATGGAAGGAGTAACGATATGTAACTCCAAAGTACATGAAGAAATTCGTACTCAATCCTCCATGCCCAAGAGCTCCATTGGCACCTGGTCAAGAAGTCGACCCCACCAAAGCATCAAGCGTGGTGAGGACTTTCCTGAAGAATGGGCCAAGCGCCAAGCCAATGAGGCAGTGAGGAAATTCAATGAGGACTCTGCCACTGCTGCTGCCCCTGAGGCCTCTGTCAAGCCAAGAAAATCTATGGCAAAGAAGCCCGCACACAAGCCAAGTGCTTCACCAACAGTGCCCTCACGGCCAAGTTCCTCAGCAGTGCCCTCACGGCCAATTCCTCATGCTGCTCCTGCTCCTCCAAAATCCTCAGCTCCTCCAAAATCCTCAGCTCCTCCCAAGTCCTCAGCAGTTCCGACAAAGTCCTCGGCAGACTGTGCATCGGCCCGCGTGCCAAAGGACTGCAGGCTTCTCCATTGCCTCTGGTGTCTCAAAGAAGTTCCTCACCTGCACCAAAGTCTTCATCTGGCCCGACTTCTGCTGAAGACTAAGTCAATTGGACGAGGTCCTCGGCCAAGTCCCAAGAAGAAACAGGTTGCTTTCAAGAAATTCCTCAACTTTGAAGATGATGAGGCTGATGATGATGAACTTGCAGAAATCATCAGAGATCGCCAAGAAAGGGCCGCTAGAGCCAAAGGCACATCTGGTCCTCTGCTGTTGGATCCGAGGAAAATCCTCGATTATATTGATCTCTGGCACAAGGATCCAAATACCCCTATGCCTGATTTTCATCTGACCCCTGGACGAAGTCATATGTTGACCCATTTCATCATTGAAGAGAAATGGAAGTTTGAAAAGGCAAGAGAGATCAAGAAAGCTCAATACAGAAAGGAGAAGTTCCTGAAGAAAAACGTTGTCAAAATGACACCTGAGGAACTTCTCAAGGTTTAGAATGAAATCCAAGCCCTCAGCAAAATCTTCGATGCTTATTATGCTGATTGGCAAGGAGCCAAGGTCAGATTCGTCAACCTGACGAAGAAGTTCACAAATGTTGCTGCCCTAACGCAACATGAAATTCCTCAGGCTGGAGCCTCAGCTCAGCCAACTAAAGAACATGCCAGCACCGCTGATGAAGTTCAGGCTGCTGAAGAAAATGCCAGTTCCAGGGCTGATGATCCCATTCCAGCCGCTGAAGAAATTGCCAGGGCATCCACTAGTGGTGCGCCTGAAGAAATTGAACAAGTCAGGGCAACTGCATCAGTTGCGCCTGAGGAAAATCAACCAGATTCCTCAGCTCCTCCTGCGCCAACACCAACTCCAATTCTTCCATCTGCCTCACGATGTGAAGAAGACCAAGGCTGCGTAACGAGCTGCTTTGTGAAGAAACGGAAAGCACCAGCTGCGTCAAATTCTTCGGCTGCGAAGAAAATGAAGCCAATGACCAGCTCCTTTGAAAATCCAATTGATGTTGTTCCAATTTCCTCAATTCCATCAAAGGACCTTGTTCCTTTTGATGAAGATTATGTGATCCCAAGCGGATCTGATGAAGAAAATCATTCTGCCGCTTCGCCGAGCAGATTGATGAAGAAATTGAAGTGGAAGCAATCCCTTCAACCCCGGTCATTTCCTCACCTATGCCTCGGTTCACATTTGAAGAGGCGGTGTTGAGGAACTTGAAGAAGATGTGGATATTGGAAGCACGACGCCCGTGATGAATGATGACTTTTGGGAAAGTCAAGATCCAAATTCTCCACTCTTCACCCCAATCCAACAGATACCTCAGTCCCCTGCTCCTACTGTTCAAATGGGCTCTGAAGAAACTCATCCCACTTCATCTGTCCCTGAAGAAATTCCAGCCACTAGCGCAAATGAACCTGCTGCTGCTGATCCTCAGATTGCACCTATTGAGGAACAAGAAATTCCTCAGCCTGAAGAACCTGAGATTGCGATTCCAGAGGTCGTGATGCAACTCACTGACACTGCCAAAGCCCAAGGATCCCTTCTCAACACGGCAAAAGTACAAGGCTGAAGACTTCTTCACGAGCACATATTCTTCCACGATTACAATCCATATGATTACGCTGCGATAAGGAAGAGGCGTTTACGGACTGCCAGCCAAGCCAATTTCTATTCCTCGGTGCTTTTCAATAAAGACAAAGTCTTCGATCATGCTCATATTCCTCATGTGGACATGGAGTCTCTGCCGGGCTTGAGCCGGTCCTCGGTGTTCTTCACGATGTAGGACTTGAATTTCATAGCGATATCTGTGGATCGGAATGAAGAACTCATTCTTCAATTCTATGCAACGCTCCACATCACGGAGACGGCGGCGTGAACTCATGGGTATTAGACTGGATGTTTGAAAATACTCACTACAAGGCACCAGCAACTGAATTGCTTCGTGCTCTACCACTCAGTCCTCCACTTGACGGTGCTCGTTGTATCTACAATGAACCAGAACTTTCAAATCACTATATGCATGCGTGGATGAAGCCTTTGAAGCCAAGGCAGGCCCCAAGAACCAAATTCCTCGTCAAGGAATTATTGTATGTGCCCTGCATCGCTTCATCGGATTACGACGAAGACAATGAGTCCTATCAAAGGCCACGACTTCGAATGATGAAGAGGTCGTTGGCATCATGAAGAATATGCTTTTCAACATCATCCATGGCGTTCCCGTCAACTTCCATGATTTCTTCATGAGGACTCTGGCAAACATTGCTATGTCACCATTTGAGCTGAAGCCTTATGCGCCTTGGATAACGATATTCATCAGGACAAGGTCTTCACTCAATTACAAGGCTGATACTCTGAAGCACTGCAGCTACTTGCCCCCGATTGAAGTCCTCAAACGGACATTTACCTCAGCTGATGACAAGGGCAAGGCTACCGCTGTGATCGATGAAGGCATTCGTCCATTGGATGGACAGTTTCGCAAAGCAGCATCCTACTCCACCAATGATGACTACGCCACACATGACTCGCATAAATACCTCGGTCAAGCAAAGTCCTCAAGCTCTGCACCTGTGGTGATGACTGATCGTGAGTTCTTGCCGATCTTCATCGGAAGGTTGATCGCAATCATAAATGGGTCAAGCGTCGGTTTGGTTCAATTCTTCACAACATGACCTCAACACACAATGCTGAAGAAAAACCACTACTACCTCCATGAAACCTTCAAACGCACTGGGCTGTTCTTTCACATGTCTACAGCGGAAGAACTGACGACAATGGGACTCAAGGAAGAATTTGACTGGTCTGCACCTCCTCCGAAGAAATACAAGAAGGTCAAAGTTCCTTCCTTGGTGGCCAGCTCCTATTCTTCATCGCGCGACACTGATGAAAATGAAGACTTGGACGACACCACGGCAGGCCCTACTAAAACAACCGACCCCAACAACGCTGACGCTCCTTCTTCAACATGAAATTTCAGGGGCGTTAGTCCTCAGTTTCGATCCTTTTGGTCATTCGATGAAAAAGGGGGAGAAATTTGAGTTAGTCTTCAAGCGGGTCTATTATATGGTCAATTTATTTTTGTTAAGTTACAACCCTCGTTCTTCTGAAACTTTTATTGGATCGAGTTGTAATCTTAAACCCGATGGTGCTTTGATACTTTTGATGCAATGTGCTCTTGCACTATGCTCTGATGCTCTTGAGCTTCTTGAGCTCTGATACTCTTGATGCGTTATTTTGCATGCTTGTTCCTCATTAATGTTATCGCACGCATGTTGAATTACGTCAAGAACCATATCTCATCATGCATTTCAAATTCTTCATATTATATGTCAAATGCGTGTATGAATTACAAGATATAGGGGGAGATCTCCATGATTCAACTCTTCAAATGTGCATTGCCTCAAAAGCAAATTCCTCACTATGCACATCTTCGGGGGAGTTCTTCTATATCTTGCAATCAAATTCCTCAATATCAGTATTTACACTTCATATGTTTATCCCGTTGAAAACTTAACCTATATTGTCATCAATCACCAAAAAAGGGGAGATTGTAAGTGCATCTAGTGCCCCTTAGTGATTTTGGTGTATTGAAGACTTATAGGTTAAGGATCTAATGCGTATGTAAGTGTACACAAGTCTATAAGTCTACGAGGAGTTTGATATTTACAGAGAAAGTCGACCCCTAAAAATGAAGTTCTTCGACTGAAGACTTTGATATTTTGAAGACTTTGAAAGTGAAGAAATTGGTGTGACCTTGAAGACTTGGTATTCATTTGAGGAACATGAAGCGTGAAGACTTTTGTTTTCGTAGTTTCATTTTCTCTTTCTTGAGTCATAGGAAACACCGTCTTTGTTAAAGGGGGTCGAGGAAATACTAAGGAAAAATTTCCATGTGATGCTCAACTCAAGATCCTACACCTACCAATCCCTTCGAGTGAAGCCTTTGGAAATCTCATACTGATTCAGTCAATTTCTTCAAAGGATGTAGAGACAAAGTTCTTCCGTCATTGAGGAATTTGTTTTGATCGAGGAGTTAGGAATTCATGAAAGTGGATTTCCTACAGTGAGGAACATGATAGCCACGAGGAATTTGAGATTCAAATTTCCGACCGTTCTTGTCTTCTTGGCCACTGTCCCAAAATATCTTATCCACCTAACGGTCATATCATTGAAGGGCATTTATGTCTTATCATGTCGGGCTGCTCCCTAGGCTATAAATAGCCGCCCCTACAACCACTAGCTGGTTGGCTGCTCGAGAGAACTTGACACTTGTCATTTGAGAGCAACCCATCCTCCGAGGACTTTGAGCGAAAATCATCGTAGTGAGGAAAAACACAAAAACCAAACCCTACAAACCCAAAGTGATTGAGCATCATGAAGAGATTGATCCTGCGTGGATCCGACGCTTGTTACCTTTGAAGACTGTGCTTCTTCCAGACGGTTAGGCGTCATGGTCTAGAGCATCCAAGAGGAATTGTGGATCGCCGAGTGACCAAGTCTGTGAAGGTTTGGAAGTCGCATGAAGACTTACCACGAGTGATTGGACGAGGTCTATGTGACCTTAGTTCAAGGAGAATACGGTGAGGACTTGGTGTCCTGAGCTGCGTGCTCAGCGACTGGGTGTCCGGGACTGTGTGTCCTCGATTTTAAATACTCAGCCGCTCCAACCAGACGTACAACTACCAAATCATTGTCTTCACCAACCTTACTGGTTCTATCTCCTCAACCCTTTCATTTCCTCATTCTTGTGTTGAGTGTTTATTCATATCGTGTTTGAACACTTTGATGAAGACTTTCTCAATTTCCTCAGTTCAATTTCTTGATCTGTTTGTCTTCATCTTGTGCTATCCTGTGTTTACGCTTTACGTACTCTTTGATTGTCTTCATTTCATCATGATGACCATGCCCGCATTCTCTTATGCTTACTTACGAGTACTTATTCATTGCATGTAGTTCTTCGCTAAGGAATTTCCTCACCGGCAAATTCCTCAGTGAAGAATTCATAAAAATCACCTATTCACCCCCCTCTAGTCGATATAACGCACTTTCAATTGGTATCAGAGCAAGGTACTCCCTTGTTCTGTGTGATTTTGGTTTAACCGCCTGGAGTTTTAGTTATGTCGACCGCAGGTATGATCAAGGTCTCAGCAGGGTGTCCTACCTTTGATGGGACGGACTACCCCTCTTTGGAAGAACAAGATGCGAATGCATCTTGAAGCAATTGACAACGATCTACGGTATGTTGTGGAAATGGTGTTCCCTCGGTCACACCTTCTCTAAATGCTGCCGATGTGAAGAGATTCAAGCAACTCGATTCTCAAGCGAAGAATATCATATGTGGCCATCGAGCAAAGGTCAATATGGAAGAGTGAGTGCTTTGGAACCGCCAAGCTCATACAGGGACGGCTGTCCAAAGTAAATGAAGGAGTCTCAACTCAGCGTGACTTTGAGTTGATGTTCTTCGGAATCTCTTCAACCGCTTCAAAAGACTCGACAACGAAAATGTTCAACAAACCTTCGATCGCCTCGCGACATCTCAAATGAGCTTCAAGCGGTTAGGCGCCATTGACATCACCGACCATGAGGTGGTGAAGAAATTGTTGAGATCGCTGATTCCTCATTTGATACTCGCACCGATGATACAAGAGCGTCTTGACTACAAGTCACTTGATCCGGTGATATCCTCGAGAGGCTAAATACTCATGAGTTTCAGCTTGTCGAAAAGAGAGATCTCTATGGTTCTAGCTATGGAAAACACGTGCCACGAAGGCCAAGGCTGTATGCGAATCTGAGTGTGAAGACTCTGGTAGTAGCCTTGGAGATCTGAAGAATTAGGCGAGGAGCTAGCACTTGCTCATGAAGAAATTCCAAGTTCTCAAGGCGTGGTCGCTTTGGAAAATCCTCAAGAAGCGGTGATTCCTCATTCGTGACTATAAGAGAAGACTTTGTCACAAATGCAAGAAACCTGGTCACTACATCCAAGATTGTCCTCGATGGGAAAAGGAATTAAAGAAGAAGAAACACAAGGATTACAGTTCTGATGACGCGAAGAAGAAGAAGAAATCATCAAAATCTTCATCATCAAAATCCTCAAAGCCATCTTCTCACAAGAAGAGCAGCTCCAAAAAGGCTCGGGCATTCATTGGCAAGGAAATGGACTCTGAAGCTGAATCTGAGGAACATGAGGAAGAGGAGGCATCAGAAGAATCTGAGTCCGGTGTGGCGAGTCTAGCTCTCGCCATCGCTTTTCGGCAAGTCCATCTTCAACTCAAGAAAATGACCTCACCAACAAAGCTGATGAAGATAGTGATGACTACGCCCCACCTATTGCTTCATGGCAAAGGGTGCCAAGTTACTCAAATATACCTCCTCTGAATCTAGTCAAAATGAATCGATGATGATCTAAAGCCCGATTACTCAAAACTTGCTAAGATTGCTGTAAAACAACAAAGGGCTTTTGAAAAGGTTCAAAACATGCTAGATAAGAGTGATGATATGTTAGGTGAAGAAATGGATCGCACTAAAGCCACGATTGAAAATCTTGAGAGACTTGATCTAGGTTTGACGACCTTCAAGGTCATCATAACACTCTCTTATCGATCATGAGAAACTTTCTTATGAATTTCTTCAAAGAAAGCAAGATCTTGAGAAGCTAAGAGTGAATTATGAAGATCTTGAGGAAGGAGCGCGATTCATTACTTGCTCAACAAATCAGCGCTTCTCAAGAAGAATTTGTTCCTCCATGCTTAAAGTGCATTGAGCGTGAATACGCTAATTCTTCACTGAATGTTCAAATGCTTCAACTGTTACAAATTCTTCACCTGCCTCTGCTATCACTAATTCCTCATCTCGAGGACATTGCTAGTATCCTTGACGATGCAGGGCTGAAGGAATTGTATATGACAGCATGTACAAAAGCCTCAAAGGGCATCGAGACTCTTTGTGGCGTGCTTAAAAGCAGATCCTCAACAGGAACCCTAGGAAAGAGGGTATTGCCTTTGAGGAAACTCAATCTTGATGGAACATATTGGAAGCCCGAGCGGTATCCCAAAACCTCATGGGTTGCTGCAAAGGGACCTCGATTGATCCATCTAACTTATCTGGCTTTACATGCGAATCTCCTCATTCTTCCGATGAGTCATTTGACTCCAACTATAAACTGTTCAAAAATCAGAATGGTGAAGTATTTGCTAGATATGTTGGCACTAACTGTAGGAACGGTTCCCCTATGAAGAAAATCTGGGTTCCCAAGAAGTGCCTTGCAAGTCTTCAGGTGAATGTCCTCATGACACCACCTGTGAAGAATAGGAACCCCAGATCAAATTCTTCATATGGACCAAATTCTTCATATGGATCCAAGTCCTCATACGGACCAAATTCCTCACATGGATCAAATCCCTCAAAAGGATCAAAGTCCTCATATGATTATTATCGTGCTAATAACTCTGTTTCGCAGGGTAGAGCGAAGGGCTATGAATATGTGCATTATTCTTCAAACCAATATGTTCATTAGTCCTCGAAGAATTTCTCTGCTTATTCATATGCTTACCCTAACCCCTCTTATGTGAAACGAAATGGATTGGCCTCTATGCCACCATTCTCATACGGTGCTTTCAGAGTGATGAACTCTTTGCCACCCCTTCAGATGTGGGTGGTGAAGAAAAGAACTAACTTCTTCTGCGGTCAGGTCTCCGGACATGTTTTAAGCGTCACGAAGAATTTCTTTGGGGGCGACAAAATGCCCGATAGGATGCGAGGCTAATCATGATGAAATGAACTTTCATTTCACACGTCCTCATCTTGCTTATACATTATCTTGTTGATGAAATTCATCTCGATGAACTTGATATCATATTCTTCATCGATGAAGTATATGAGATCGTAAGTTGTACTAATTCATCCGCAGGATGATCAACCCAAAGCCACCGAGTGGGTTCTCGATAGTGGATGTACAAATCACATGATTTGGTGACAAGAATCTATTGATGGATGCTCCCTTACCACCGTCACATCTGAAGCATATCATCTTCTTTGACAAAGGCAAAAGTCAGGTATTGGGTCTTGGTAAGGTTGCGATCTCTAAGGACATACACATGGACAAAGTCATGCTTGTTGAGTCCTTAGGATACAACCTCATGTCGATCTCAATGCTTTGTGATCTTGATATGGTTGTTATCTTTGGCAAGTATCATTGTGTTGTGATTATGGAAGCTGACAATTCCAAAGTCTTGAAGGCTTTAGGAGAGGAGACTTGTATATTGTTGATTTCTCTCTGAGGACCACAACCAGCCGTGTGTCTACTTGCAAAAGCTTCAGAAGGATGGCTATGGCATCGGCGACTTGGTCACGCAGGCATGAGGAATTTGAACACGCTTGCAAAGAAGAAGCATGTCATTGGCATTGAGAATGTCAAATTCCTCAAGAATCACTTGTGCGGAACTGTGAAAATTTGGAAAAATGACCAAGGCCAAGCATCCAGCGAAGACTATCATGACCACTACTCGTCCCTTCAAATTGCTTCACATGGACCTCTTTGGTCCTAACAATTACTCAGCTGTCGTTAATGATGCATCTCTATATGGCTTTGTTATTGTTGATGATTACTCTCGTTACACATGTGTACACATTGTTACTTACAAAAATCAAGTGCAGGAAGTCTTCAAACGATTTTCCTCGAGGGCTTCAACTAACTTTGGTGTGAAGATCAAACACATCAGGAGTGACAATGGAACTGAGTTCAAGAATTCCGGTCTTGATGCCTATCTTGATGAACTTGGTATTACTCATGAGTTATCTGCTCCCTATACCCCTCAGCAGAATGGCGTCGTGGAGCGCAAGAACAGAACCCTTGTTGAGATGGCTCGCACTATGCTTGATGAATACAAAACGCCTAGTCGTTTTTGGATTGATGCAATTGATACTGCGTGCCACATCATCAACAGAGTATATCTTCACAAATTCTCCAAGAAGACTGCCTATGAACTCCTCACTGACAAGAAACCCAATGTAAGTTATTTCAAAGTCTTCGGTGCTAAATTCTGGATTAGAGATCCTCATCACAATTCTAAATTTGCACCGAAAGCACATGAAGGTTTTATGCTTGGTTACGGAAAGGACTCGCACACCTCTGAGTCTTCAACATCGCTATTCACAAGATTGTTGATACTGTAGATGTGCGGTTCGATGAAACTAATGGCTCGCAAAGAGAGCACCTACCTTCGTGTTAGATGAACCGGCACCGAGGAATCTATCAAGTTCAAGGCAACCGAGGATGTCATTCCTCTTGAAGAATCTGCTGAAGAATTCATTCGACGCGAAAAACGCCGGTGATGCAATCGAAGATAATCTTTGAAGACAATGGTGCTGAGGAAAATGATCAAATTTCTCAACGACAACCAGCTCATCCTCGCGTTGCAAAAGAAGTGCAAATTGACAAGATCATCGATGACATTGAAGCGTCAGGTCCTCTCAAACGCTCAAAAGCTTCACATTTATCTAACTTTTGTGGGCACTATGCTTTTGTCTCTATCACATAGCCCACTAAGGTAGATGAAGCATTTCTGGAGCCTGAGTGGATTTAGGCCATGCAAGAAGAATTACATCAGTTCGAACTCAACAATGTCTGGGAAGTGGTCAAACGTCAAGATCCTCGCAAGCATAATATCATTGGCACAAAGTGGATCTACCGCAACAAGCAAGATGAAAATGGCCTTGTGGTGAGGAATAAGGCACGACTAGTAGCTCAAGGCTACACCCAGTTGAAGGAATTGATTTCGATGAAACTTTTGCACTGTTGCTAGACTTGAGTCTATTCAAGCATATTACTCGCCTATGCTAACCATCACAATATCACTTTATATCAAATGGATGTGAAAAGTGCATTCCTCAATGGTCATCTTGAGGAAGAAGTATATGTTGCTCAAACCCCAGGTTTTGAAGATCCAAAGAATCCCGACAAAGTCTTCAGACTCAACAAGGCCCTCTATGGTCTCAAACAAACCCCAGGCGTGGTATGATACATTGAAGGAATTCTTCGTGAAGAATGGCTTCACACCAGTTTACTCGACCCTACTCTCTTTACTAAATCATATGATGGTGAACTGTTTGTGTGCCAAATCTATGTTGATGATATTATCTTTGGCTGTACTGACCAACATAATAGTGATGAATTTGCCTATATGATGAGTGAAGAATATCAAATGTCTATGATGGGAGAGTTGAAATTCTTCTTAGGTCTTCAAATTCGTGAACAACACAATGGCATATTCATATCTCAGGAGAAATACCTCAAAGATGTCACGAAGAAATTCGGCATGCAAGATTGCAAAGGTGTCAAAATTCCTATGCCCACAAATGGCCATCTATGCAATCGATGAAAATGGTATTGACTTCGATCACAAGGTATACCGCTCCATGATTGGTTCTTTATTGTACTTATGTGCATCTAGGCCAGATATAATGCTTAGTGTGTGCATGTGTGCCCGATTTCAAGCTACAATCAAGGAATCACACCATAAGGTGTGAAGCATATTCTTCGATATCCGGCTCACACACCAACACTAGGATTATGGTACCCCAAGGGCTCTACTTTTGATCTCATTGGATATTCTGACTCGACTATGCCGGTGATCATGTGGACCGCAAGTCAACATCTGGTACTTGTCATTTCCTGACGATCTTTGGTCCGTTGGTCCTCGAAGAAAGCGAGCTGCGTATCCGTCTCTGCGGAAGCTGAATACATTGCTTGGCTCGTGTTGTGCTCAATTGCTTTGTGGATGAAGCGGACTCTCAAGGACTACGACATCAACGTGAAGAATGTGCCTCTCATCTGTGACAATGAGAGTGCCATCAAGATTCTTGACAACCCAGTTCAGCACTTCGAAGACAAAGCACATTCAAATTCGTCATCATTTTCTTCGTGATCATGTGTTAAAGGCGACATCTCCATTCAGCATGTGAAGGCGAAGAACAGCTAGCCGATATCTTCACTAAGCCCTTGGATGAGAAGAGATTTAGCAAGTTGCGGTGTGAGCTAAATATCTTAGAATCTTGAACGTTCTTTGAAAAGGACACACATCCCGACACTTATGCAAAATTGATGACTTAGATGTGCAACACATGAAGAAACATTTTCTTCAATCAATGAAGAATAACACTCTAAGTGTGAAGAAATTAATGAAGAATTTGATTCTCGTAACCCTACGACAATTGTATGCGGTGTCTGAAATCATCATTCTTATACGGTGGGTCACGCCACCACCAAAGTTGAAAATCTTCAATTTGAGTTTTTCCTCAGTTTTGAAATTCTTCAGTTTTTCAAATTCTTCAACTTTGCAAAATCTTCATTGTTTCCGTCGTTTTTCTTCATTGGCAATACATATATATATATGGGTTTATGTCCTCTGTGACATTCACTTATGGCTATTTCTTCAAGTCGCTTTTTCTGCTAAGTGAATGTGATCGGACCCTTCCCCCTCTATGCTATACTCAACCCAATCTATTCACAAATTCTTCATGTGCGTTCTATTTGAAACTCGTTCAAAATCTTCACTGTGTCCTCGTCAGCTGAAGAAATTGCGAACGGAACTTTAAAACTGATCTTATCCAAATTTTCGGTTTTGCCGCTCAAACCGCTCCGCATCCCACGATGCATTATTTTACTCACCCACGATCGTACACGATCTCCACTACACAGTACGTGGGTGACACATGTCGTGAGAAGGAGAATGGTCAGGGGCACGTTCGTCCTAAATCTTCGGGCGAACAGTTTTTCACTGCCTCTATAAATACCCCTCTCCATCCTCACTTCTTTTACTCCGCTCGACCTCTCTCTCCCGCTCGAGCTCCTCAAACCCTAGCGCCGCCGCTAATCCATCGTCGCCGGTGAGGAAGAGCTTCGCTGCCTCGACCTCTTCGCCGACATACTCACGCCGACTGCGGAAATCCTCACTCCGCCGCCGCCGTAGCTGTCTTCCTCCGCCAAGTTAGGGCGTGGAAGATCTGAACAGACGAGCTTCACATCTACAACACCCAGTTCGTCGTGTTCTTCATTTAGGGTAAATAAAAGTTACTTTTACTACCCTCGTTGATCCAAATCTTACACTACAAAATCTTCAAAGGTGTTTTATTCTTCAAATCCTCACACACAAACACCTCACAAGTTATATGCTCTTGATTTGTTTCTCTAAGCAATCATTTTCTTCAAGATTCCTCAATTGTGTGGATCCTCGATCTGTACAACTCTGGATCCTAAGACAAAGAACGCTTAGTGAAATTCTTCAAGGCTCATCTGGTCAAAATCCTCAAAACTTGTTCTTTTGAAAAACCTTCCGAGAACGCATATGACCTCTCCAAATTCCTCGCAACTATACTGCATTCACAGTACTCATGTCATTGCTGAATCACTAGGTTCTCATCAACTTAACTCATTTGCAGCGTTCCTCGAAGAAAAGTTGCATACTTCTTCAGAGAATTCATTTGTTCAAATTCCTCGGTGAAGAATATGGCGAGAAGGAAAGAAGCCACGAGAAAGGAGGAAAGAGGCACGAGGTCATGACCGCATTTGAAATCCCTGAGGAAACTTATGCTGATTATTGCACACTTGATGAAGCCGAGTTCGGCAAAGAGAACAAAAATCAGCGCATGGTGCGCATACAAAGGATTGAACGGAGAATGGCACAGGAATGGAAGGAGTAACGATATGTAACTCCAAAGTACATGAAGAAATTCGTACTCAATCCTCCATGCCCAAGAGCTCCATTGGCACCTGGTCAAGAAGCTGACCCCACCAGCATCAAGCGTGGTGAGGACTTTCCTGAAGAATGGGCCAAGCGCCAAGCCAATGAGGCGATGAGGAAATTCAATGAGGACTCTGCCACTTCGCTGCTGCCCCGAGGCCTCTATCAAGCCAAGAAAATCTATGGCAAAGAAGCCCGCACACAAGCCAAGTGCTTCACTGTGATGCCCTCACGGCCAAGTTCCTCAGCCGGTGCCCTCACGGCCAATTCCTCATGCTGCTCCTGCTCCTCCAAAATCCTCGGCTCCTCCAAAATCCTCGGCTCCTCCCAAGTCCTCAGCAGTTCCGACAAAGTCCTCAGCACCTGTGCATCTGGCCACGTGCCAAAGGACTGCTGGCTTCTCCATTGCCTCTGGTGTCTCAGCAAGTTCCTCAGCTGCACCAAAGTCTTCATCTGGCCCGACTCTGCTGAAGACTAAGGCAACAGCTGGACGAGGTCCTCGGCCAAGTCCCAAGAAGAAACAGGTTGCTTTCCAAGAAATTCCTCAACCTGAAGATGATGAGGCTGATGATGATGAACTTGCGGAAATCATCAGAGATCGCCAAGAAAGGGCCACTAGAGCCAAAGGCACATCTGTGCCTCTATTTGTTGGATCCGAGGAAAATCCTCGATTATATTGATCTACGGCACAAGGATCCAAATACCCCTATGCCTGATTTTCATCGACCCACAGGGACGAAGTCATATGTTGACCCATTTCATCACTGAAGAGAAATGGAAGTTTGAAAAGGCAAGAGAGATCAAGAAAGCTCAATACAGAAAGGAGAAGTTCCTGAAGAAAAACGTTGTCAAAATGACACCTGAGGAACTTCTCAAGGTTCATAATGAAATCCAAGCCCTCGGCCAAAATCTTGATGCTTATTATGCTGATTGGCAAGGAGCCAAGGTCGATTCGTCAACTTTGACGAAGAAGTTCTAAATGTTGCTGCCCCAATGCAACATGAAATTCCTCGAGTTGGAGCCTCGGCTCAGCCAACTGAAGAACATGCCAAGACACCGATGAAGTTCAGGCTCTTGAAGAAAATGCCAGTTCGAGGCTGATGATCCCATTCCGGCCGAAGAAATTGCCGGGGCATCCACTAGTGGTGCGCGTGAAGAAACCGAACAAGTGCAGGCAATCGCATCGATTGCGCTTTGAGGAAAATCAACCAGATTCCTCAGCTCCTCCTGCGCCAACACCAACTCCAATTCTTCCATCTGCCTCTGATGTGAAGAAGACCAAGGCTGCAGAACGAGCTGCTGTGAAGAAACGGAAAGCATCAGCTGCGTCAAATTCTTCGGCTGCGAAGAAAATGAAGCCAATGACCCGCTCCTTTGAAAATCCAATTGATGCTGTTCCAATTTCCTCAATTCCATCAAAGGACCTTGTTCCTTTTGATGAAGATTATGTGATCCCAAGCGGATCTGATGAAGAAAATCATTCTGCTGCTTCGTCGGAGCAGATTGATGAAGAAATTGAAGTGGACGCAATCCCTTCAACCCCAGTCATTTCCTCACCTATGCCTCGGGTTCACGGTGAAGAGGCGGTGTTGAGGAACTTGAAGAAGATGTGGATATTGGAAGCACGCGCCAATGATGAATGATGACTTTCGGAAAGTCGACATCCAAATTCTCCACTCTTCACCCCAATCCAACAGATACCTCAGTCCCATGCTCCTACTGTTCAAATGGGCTCTGAAGAAACTCATCCCACTTCATCTGTCCCTGAAGAAATTCCAGCCACTAGCGCTGATGAACCTGCTGTTGCTGATCCTCAGACTGCACCTATTGAGGAACAAGAAATTCCTCAGCCTGAAGAACCTGAGATTGCGATTCCAGAGGTCGTGATGCAACTCACTGACACTCCACTGCCAAAGCCCAAGGATCCCTTCTCAACAAAGCAAAAGTTCAAGGCTGAAGACTTCTTCAGCGAACACGTATTCTTCACTGATTACAATCCATATGATTCTGCTCGCATAAGGAAGAGGCGTTTCTGGACTGCCAGTCAAGCCAATTTCTATTCCTCGGTGCTCTTCAATAAAGACAAAGTCTTCGATCATGCTCATATTCCTCATGTGGACATTGAGTCTCTGCCGAGCTTTGAGATAGTCCTCGGTGTCTTCACGACGCAGGACTTACAATTTCTGCATCGATATACGTGGATGGAATGAAGAACTCATTCTTCAATTCTATGCAACGCTGCACATCACCGGAGACGGACGACGTGAACTCATGGGTATTAGTTGGATGTGCGAAAGTACTCACTACAAGGCACCAAAGAATCTGAATTGCTTCGTGCTCTACCACTCAGTCCTCCACTTGATGGTGCTCGTTGTATCTACAACGAACCGAACTTTCAAATCACTATATGCAAGTCTTGATGAAGCCTTTGAAGCCAAGGCAGTCCCCAAGAAACAAATTCCTCGTCAAGGAATTATTGTATGTGCCCCGGACTGTCTATCGGATTCTGATGAAGACAATGAGTCCTATCAAAGGCCACGACTCGAATGATGAAGTGGTCGTTGGCATCATGAAGAATATGCTTTTCAACATCATCCATGGCGTTCCCGTCAACTTCCATGATTTCTTCATGAGGACTCTGGCAAACATTGCTATGTCACCATTTGAGCTGAAGCCTTATGGGCCTTGGATAATGAGATTCATTAGGACAAGGTCTTCACTCAATTATAAGGCTGATACTCTGAACCACTGCAGCTACTTGCCCCCGATTGAAGTCCTCAAACGGACATTTACCTCAGCTGATGACAAGGGCAAGGCTACCGCTGTGATCGATGAAGGCATTAGATCCATTGGATGGGCAGTTTCAGCAAAGCATCCTACTCCACCAATGATGACTCGCCACACATGACTACGCATAAATACCTCGATCAAGCAAAGTCCTCAAGCTCGCACCTGTGGTGATGGCTGATCGTGAGTTACTCCTCGGTCTTCATCGGAAGGTTGATCGCAATCATAAATGGGTCAAGCGTCGGTTTGGTTCAATTCTTCACAACATGACCTCAACACACAATGCAGTGAAGAAAAACCACTACTACCTCCATGAAACCTTCAAACGCACTCGAGCTGTTCTTTCACATGTCTACAAGGCGGAAGAATCGACGGCAATGGGACTCAAGGAAGAATTTGGTGGTCTGCACCTCCTCAGAAGAAATACAAGAAGGTCAAAGTTCTTTCCTTGGTGGCCAGCTCCTATTCTTCATCGCGACACCGATGAAAATGAAGACTTGGGCGACACCGGCGGGCCCTACTACAACAACCGACCCCAACAACGCTGGCGCTCCTTCTTCAACTTGAAATTTTAGGGGCGTTAGTCCTCAGTTTCGATCCTTTTGGTCATTCGATGACAAAGGGTGAGAAATTTGAGTTAGTCTTCAAGCGGGTCTATTATATGGGCAATTTATTTTTGTTAAGTTACAACTCTCGTTCTTCTGAAACTTTTATTGGATCGAGTTGTAATCTTAAACCCGATGGTGCTTTGATACTGTTGATGCCTTTGTGCTCTTGCACTATGCTCTGATTCTCTTGAGCTTCTTGAGCTCTGATACTCTTGATCGTTATTTTGCATGCTTGTTCCTCATTAATGTTATGGCACGCATGCTGAATTATGTCAAGCACCATATCTCATCATGCATTTCAAATTCTTCATATTATATGTCAAATGCGTGTATGAATTACAAGATATAGGGGGAGATCTCCATGATTCAACTCTTCAAATGTGCATTGCCTCAAAAGCAAATTCCTCACTATGGACATCTTCAGGGGGAGTTCTTCTATATCTTGCAATCAAATTCCTCAATATCAGTATTTACACTTCATATGTTTATCCCCATTGAAAACTTAACCTATATTGTCATCAATCACCAAAAAGGGGGAGATTGTAAGTGCATCTAGTGCCCCTTAGTGATTTTGGTTTATTGAAGACTTATAGGT
This sequence comes from Aegilops bicornis, assembly GCA_021605145.1. NCBI lineage: Eukaryota > Viridiplantae > Streptophyta > Magnoliopsida > Poales > Poaceae > Aegilops > Aegilops bicornis. The sequence continues at coordinate 430,538,753 of CM038671.1, read as the reverse complement.
TAAGGATCTAATGCGTTTGTAAGTGTACACAGGTCTATAAGTCTATGAGGAGTTTGATATTTACAGAGAAAGTCGACCCTAAAAGCGAAGTTCTTCGATTTGAAGACTTTGATATTTTGAAGACTTTACGAAGACTTTGAAAGTGAAGAAATTGGTGTGACCTTGAAGACTTGGTATTCATTTGAGGAACATGAAGCGTGAAGACTTTTGTTTTCGTAGTTTCATTTTCTCTTTCTTGAGTCATAGGAAACACCGTCTTTGTTAAAGGGGTCGAGGAAATACTAAGGAAAAATTTCCATGTGATGCTCAACTCAAGATCCTACACTTACCAATCCCTTCGAGTGAAGCCTTTGGAAATCTCATACAGTTCAGTCAATTTCTTGATGTGAGACGAAGTTCTTCCAGTCACGAGGAATTTGTTACGGCGAGGAGTTAGGAATTCGCCGGTCGCGGATTGCCTACAGTGAGGAACATGATAGCCACGAGGAATTTGAGATTCAAATTTCCGACCGTTCTGTCTTCTTGGCGCTTAGCTGTCCCAAAATATCTTATCCACCTAACGGTCATATCATTGAAGGGCATTTATGTCTTATCATGTCGGGCTGCTCCCTAGGCTATAAATAGGCGCCCCCTACAACCACTAGTTGGTTGGCTGCTCGAGAGAACTTGACACTTGTCATTTGAGAGCAACCCATCCTCAAGGGACTTTGAGCGAAAATCATCGAGTGAGGAAAAACACAAAAACCAAACCCCTACAAACCTAAAGTGATTGAGCATCACTGAAGAGAGTGATCCTGCGAGGATCCGACGCTTGTTACCTTTGAAGACTGTGCTTCTTCCAGACGGTTAGGCGGCATGGTCGAGAGCATCCAAGAGGAATTGTGGATCGCCGAAAGTGACCAAGTCTGTGAAGGTTTGGAAGTCGCTGAAGACTTACCACGAGTGATTGGACAAGGTGCATGTGACCTTAGTTCAAGGAGAATACGGTGAGGACTTGGTGTCTGAGCTGCGTGCTTTCGGCTGTTGGGTGTCCGGGGCTGTGTGTCCTCGAGTTTAAATACTCGGCCCGCTCAAACCAGACGTACAACTGAGACAGCAGTTGGAACTGGTCTACCAAATCATTGTCTTCACCAACCTTACTGGTTCTATCTCTCAACCCTTTCATTTCCTCATTACTGTGTTGAGTGTTTATTCATATCTCTGTTTGAAGACTTTGACTGAAGACTTTCTCAATTTCCTCAGTTCAATATCTTCAGTCTGTTTGTCTTCATCTTGTGCTATCCTCTGTTTACGCTTTCTGTACTCTTTGATTGTCTTCATTTCATCATGATGACCATGCCCGCATTCTCTTATGCTTACTTCTGAGTACTTATTCCGCTGCAAGTAGTTCTTCGCTAAGGAATTTCCTCACCGGCAAATTCCTCAGTGAAGAATTCATAAAAATCGCCTATTCACCCCCCCTCTAGTCGATATAACGCACTTTCACTTGTCAAGGTTTCTCATGCCAACATGACCTAGTCGTCTATGCCATAACCAACCTTTTGAGGATTTAGCAATGAAGCAAGTTTTACGTTGTGCCTTTTTAGAGAAATCAACAATGTAAAGATCACCTCTACGTATACGGTAAAGAATATTTTATGATTGTCTCGACGAAACACTTGGCAATCTACTTCAGTAAATAGGACGTTGAAACCGAAATCAGCAAGTCTAGATATTGAAAGTAAGTTGTAGCCAAGAGATTCAACGAGCATAACATTCTGAATGGAGCTATCATGTGAGATGGCCGCCTTACCGAGGCCAACCACCTTACCCTTTGAGTTGTCACCGAAAGTGACATACTTTCGAGGACTATCATTTTCAGCAAGCTCACGAAACATGTCTTTATCTCCGGTTATGTGATCGGTACATCCACTGTCAAGAACCCATTCCTTTCCTCCTGACACATATCCCCGAAGATTTGCCATAAGACCAAAATGTCTCATTGCATCATCAAGATCGAAGTCACTATCATCATCCTCATCATAGTATCCATGTTCAACATCGTCATGTGGTGGATCAAGTCCTAGAGAGGGTAATTCGTTAGAGTGAGTTTGACAATGATCTTGCTTATGAATTCTTATAGCTTCGGAAATAATATCACCAATAATTGCAACATCTCCTTTGGCACACATAAGGTTTGTAAGTTCAAATAGACGATCACCAAACATAGGATCACTAGTATTCATCTTACTCAAGGCAATAGACTTATAGAGAATCTCATCTAGATTTTTCAAGGAATAATTTGGAAAGCATTCCTCAAGAAATTTCCATATAGTGTAGGCACACTCAAGAGTAGGCAAGATTCTAATTGAGTTTCTAGGCAAGCCTCTAGTGATGAGATTAACAGTTCTAAGATTCCTAGTCATGTCAACTGATTCATCAAGGGTAGGATGCATAGGATCAACATGAGGTGCACAAGGGCTAGCAATGTACTTGTTCAAATGATATTGGTTTAAAATTACAAGCATCTCATTTTCCACTCATGAAAATACTCTCCATCAAGAATAGGCACTCTATGTCTAAGACTCCCCAAAGTAGACTCATCCATCTTCCTCCAATGGTGATTAAACCAAGGCAATGGAGACCAAAGATCTGATACCACTTGTAGGATCTTGAGAAGAGGTGTCTAGAGGGGGGTGATTAGACACTAAGTACCAAAGTTGCAGTTTTTAACTTCTTTAGGTTTAAGTGAAGTTTAGGCACAAGTTTAACATTCACAATACATAACAAGCAAGCATGCAAAGAGTATATGAGCAACGGAAAGTAAAGCATGCAACTTGCAAGAATATAAAGAGAAGGGTTTTGGAGGATTCAAACGCAATTGGAGACACGGATGTTTTTGTCGTGGTTCCGATAGGTGGTGCTATCGTACATCCACGTTGATGGATACTTCAACCCACGAAGGGTAGCAGTTCTTGTGAGTCCACGGAGGGCTCCACCCATGAAGGGTCCACGAAGAAGCAACCTTGTCTATCCCACCATGGCCGTCGCCCACGAAGGACTTGCCTCACTAGCGGTAGATCTTCACGAAGTAGGCGATCTCCTTGCCCTTACAAACTCCTTGGTTCAACTCCACAATCTTGTCGGAGGCTCCTAAGTGACACCTAGCCAATCTAGGAGACACCACTCTCCAAGAAGTAACAAATGGTGTGTTGATGATGAACTCCTTGCTCTTGTGCTTCAAATGATAGTCTCCCCAACACTCAACTCTCTCTCATGGGATTTGGATCTGGTGGAAAGAGGATTTGAGTGGAAAGCAACTTGGGAAGGCTAGAGATCAAGATTCATATGGTAGGAATGGAATATCTTGGCCTCAACACATGAGTAGGTAGTTCTCTCTCAGAGATAGTAAGCTGGAAGTGTAGGATTGTTTGGATGGCTCTCTCCACGAATGAAGAGGAGGTGGAGGGGTATATATAGCCTCCACACAAAATCTAACCGTTACACACAATTTACCAAACTCGGTGGGACCGAATCAACAAACTCGGTCGGATCGATCCAGTAAACCTAGTGACCATTAGGGTTTTCGGTGGGACCGATATGCAACTCCGTAGGACCGATATGGTTAGGGTTAGGGCATAACATAATCTCGGTGAGATCGATTACACAAACTCGGTGAGACTGATTTTGGTAATTAGCTAACCAGGAGAGTTGGTCGAGCAAACTTCGGTGGGACCGATTACTCAAACTCGGTGAGACCGATTTTGGTAATAAGTTAACGGAGAGTTTGCATTGTAATCTCAGTAGTACCGATTACACAAACTCGGTGAGACCGATTTTGGTAATGGACATACACAGAGAGATTACAATCCCATCTCGGTGAGACCGAGATCCCTATCGGTGAAACCGATTTGCCTAGGGCTTGTGGGAGTGGGTATGACATTTGAACTCGGTGGCGCCGAATAGAAAGAATCAGTAGGGCCGAGTTTGACTTTAGGTTTAGCTCATATGTGTGGAAGTGGGAAAGTAGTTGAGGGTTTTGGAGCATATCACTAAGCACTGTGGAGCAAGAAACTCATTAAGCAACACCTCATCCCTCCTTGATAGTATTGGCTTTTCCTATGGACTCAATGTGATCTTGGATCACTAAAGCTGTAAAATGAAGAGTCTTGAGCTTGAAGCTTGAGCCAATACTTTGTCCTTAGCATCTTGAAGGGGTTCCCATATCCTTTAGTCCATGCCACTCCATTGTTGAACTCATCTGAAATATACTAGATAAAAGAGTTAGTCCAACAAGAGATATGTTGACATTAATTACCAAAACCACCTAGGGAGCACTTGTGCTTTCAGCACCTCCAAAGTTCAAGCAGCGACTAAACATTGTAATTCATGGTAGAAAAGATCCAGTCATGATGCACCCAACATTAGCTACACACAATGCATACATCATAACAATTGTGCTCCCTCAGTTTCCGGCGCTTGTTTTAGAAGGTGATGACACAACATAAAAGTAAATAGAAAGTCCCTTCGCAGAGGGAAGCAGTGATTTGCAGAGGTGCCAGAGCTCAATTTTTAAAACAGAGGTAAATGATATTTTGAGACATTCACCCTTCTTATTCACATCATGACCATCAGTTATCAACATCTTCCATGCTAAGCACGCTAGTGGCGGTTCCCAAGCGATAAAAGTAAAGGTTTTGACTCCATTGGGAGTTTTTGTTTGATTATTTCAGAGATGAACTCTTTTTCATGTTTGCAGTTTGGGACTGGGCATCCCTATTACCGCCCTTTTCTCATGCTATGGCGAGTGAATAAACACTCGACCTGAGAATAATCCGCTTTGCATGGAAGATACCGACCACCTCCTGTCGTTCCATGAATGATCTAGGCACACAAAAAGGATAATTTTTAGAAGTTTTTTAGAGGTGGCACATGCAAATTTACTTAGGACGACAAGGTAATACCGTATATAGGTAGGTATGGTGGACTCATCTGGAATAACTTTGGGTTTAAGATTTTGACGTACAAGCAGAGTTCCCACTTAGTACAGGCGAAGGCTAGCAATTAGATTGAGAAGCGGCCAGCTAGAGAGCAACAACGATCATAACAATGCATTATGCATAAGTAACATCAGACACTAGCATGAGTAGGATATGAACACCATGAACATAAATATTATAGAGGCTATGTTGGTTTTGATTCAACTACATGCGTGAACATGTACCAAGTTAAGCCACTCGAACATTCGGAGGAGGATACCATATCATCATACTATATCACAATCATTTTAACGCTATGTTGATATCCAAGATAAATCATTATCCACTCCTAGCTACTTATGCATGGCCTGAGAAACTATAATCTCTAATTGTCATTGCAAACATGTTTAATCATAACGTCTTTGAAGCACGGATACTAGGTTAAACATATTTATACAAAGCAGAACAAGTCGAGTTCATACCGGTTTCTCTACGCCATGACCAGTTCATCGAATATCGTCATTATTGCTTTTCACTTGCACGACGAGCGATATGAAAATAATAATAGTGCAAGAGTGCCGTTGGTCGAGCTGGAATCGCAAAACATTTTATTCAACAAGAGAAGAAAAGGTAAAATGTGCTCTTTATTAGATTAACATTTATTCATATGAGAGCCACTCAACATTTTCATCGTGGTCTTCTCCTCAAGAAGACTTGAATAAAAAGAAAAATTCAGAGAAACACATTGAAATATTTTTGGAGTTTTTGGTTTTATTGAACAAGTAAATAAAAAGAACAAATGATACAAACTATTTACACGGGAAAGATCCCAACAAGCAAAAGAAGAACAAGGAGATCTTTTTGGGTTTTCTTTTTAGTGCTACTACTAAGCATGCATAGAAAGTAAACTACTACAACTATATTTTTTTGATTTTTCTAAAGTTTTCCAAACACACAAGAAGAAAGCAAGAAAATAAATTAAATATGGATGCTATAATGAAAAAGTGTGAACACCAACAAATGGAATGATTATGTGAACATGAATGTAATGTCGGTGAGAACACGTACTCCCCCAAGCTTAGGCTTTTGGCCTAACTTGGTTATCGATCAGTGGCCTGGAGGGTAGTATTCGGCGTGGTAGCTCACGGAGGCTCATGGTGCCGATGTCTCGGCCTATCGTGCTGCCACCACTGCTGCATTATGAGCTCGGGCCTCGCTCTCAAGAACAAAATATCTCCCCTTGCTGTGATAGTCAAAAAGAGCGGTAGCGAGCAAATATGTGTGCACTGTGAGATGTTTGGTTAAACAATAGATTATAAGTGAAGTTATCAACCTTTCCCTTTAGAATCTTATGCTCTTTTAGGATGTCAAAATCTAAATACCGCATGGGCAGGATAGGTTCAAAGGGCAAAGGTGAAACACCCAGCCCTCGTGCTAAACGCGTGGCATAAATTCCACCATAGAAACCAGCCACTGTTAGCGTTATGCTGAAGTTTACGTGCAACAATCGCTCCAAGTTTATAATTCCTTTCACCAGTGAGAGCGGTGTGAATGAGGCTCAAGTCTGGCGCACAAAGCACGCCTGATCTTGCTTGCCTACTATGCATTTCCTGTTAAATAATGCAAAATACTGAATTGCGGGAAAGTGAATGCTCTTTATTCTTCCTTGTCTCACTCCCCTATTTTTACCCTAACAAAGGCTAGTCAAGAAAGACTCGAACTCAGCCTTTGGTGGTTCATCAAGCGAACCCCAAAATGGAAGTTTGCAATGGTAAGCAAAGTTCTCCAGTGGAAAAGTAAATTGACTATCATAAAGCATAAATGACACCCTAGACTCACGTGGAAAATATTTAAATCCTTTGACAAATGATTCAGCGAGCAGTTGGTGTTGTTCACACTTATCTGAAAGGTAGGGACCGAGACCGGCATTGTGAACATATTGCTCAAATTCCTCCTTGATGCCCACACGCACCATATAATCATCACAAGGCCATAAGCATGTTTTGGTGGCGGCATCTCGTGTGGAACTTTCACTTGGTTCTATGTAAGACCGGCGAGCAGAACTATCACTAGAAGATGCTCCCGAGGATCGCCTCCTCGAGGAATTCCTTCCAAATAGGTTCATCATGTCCGGCATTACAATTTTCCTATGAACAAAATTCTGAATTTTTAGTCCACAAAATTTTCTCAACAAAACTTCACAAAATTGATAGCAACTACTCATATTGACTATAAACGGTAAAACCCCACTGCAATTTTTATATTAAAGAGCAGAGAAACAAGTAGTCTTACAAGCTTGAGGCGATAGCAACTACTCATAGGGATACATTCTAAGTGCATCTAGTGCCCCTTAGTGATTTTGCTGGATTGAAGACTTATAGGTTAAGGAACTAATGCGTTTGTGAGTGTACACAGGTCTATAAGTCTATGAGGAGTTTGATATTTAGAAAGAAAGTCGACCCCTAAAAATGAAGTTCTTCGGCTGAAGACTTTGATATTCTGAAGACTTTCTGAAGACTTTGAAAGTGAAGAAATTGGTGTGACCTTGAAGACTTGGTATTCATTTGAGGAACATGAAGCGTGAAGACTTTTGTTTTCCTAGTTTCGTTTTTCTCTTTCTTGAGTCATAGGAAACACCGTAATATTAAAGGGGGTCGAGGAAATACTAAGGAAAAATTTCCATATGATGCTCAACTCAAAATCCTACACCTACCAATCCCTTCAAGTGAAGCCTTTAGAAATCTCATACAGCTCAGTCAACTTCTTCAGTGACGGAGACGAAGTTCTTCTGTCATTTGAGAATTTGTTACGGCGAGGACTTAGGAATTCGCCAGTCGGATTGCCTACGATGAGGAACATGATAGCCCCGAGGAATTTGAGATTCAAATTTCCGACCCTTCTTGTCTTCTTGGCCACTGTCCCGAAATATCTTATCTACCTAACGGTCATATCATTGAAGGGCATTTATGTCTTATCATGTCGGGCTGCTCCCTAGGCTATAAATAGCCGCCCCCTACAACCACTAGCTGGTTGGCTGCTCAGAGAGAAACTTGACACTTGTCATTTGAGAGCAACCCATCCTCTGAGGACTTTGAGCGAAAATCATCGAGTGAGGAAAAACCCCAAAACCAAACCCTACAAACCCAAAGTGATTGAGCATCATCGAAGAGATTGATCCTGCGTGGATCCGACGCTTGTTACCATTGAAGGCATGCTTCTTCCAGACGGTTAGGCGTCATGGTCTAGAGCATCCAAGAGGAATTGTGGATTGCCGATTGACCAAGTCTGTGAAGGTTTGGAAGTCGCCTGAAGACTTACAACGAGTGATTGGACGAGGTCTGTGTGACCTTAGTTCAAGGAGAATACGATGAGGACTTGGTGTTCTGAGCTGCGTGCTTTCGGCTGGAGTGTCCGGACTGTGTGTCCTCGAGTTTAAATACTCGGCCGCTCCATCCAGACGCATAACCGAGACAGCAGTTGGAACCCAGTCTACCAAATCATTGTCTTCACCAACCTTACTGGTTCTATTTCCTCAACCCTTTCATTTCCTCATTATTGTGTTGAGTGTTTGTTCATATCTATGTTTGAAGACTTTGACTGAAGACTTTCTCAATTTCCTCAGTTCAATTTCTTCAGTATGTTTGTCTTCATCTTGTGTTATCCTGTGATTACTCTTTCTGTACTCTGTGATGACCATGCGTGTATTCTGTTATGCTTACTTCTGAGTACTTATTCCGCTGCAAGTAGTTCTTCGCTAAGGAATTTCCTCACCGGCAAATTCCTCAGTGATGAATTCATAAAAATCGCTTATTCACCCCCCCTCTAGTCGATATAACGCACTTTCAATTGGTATCAGAGCAAGGTACTCCCTTGTTACGTGTGATTTTAGTTTAACCACCGAGGTTTTAGTTATGTCGGCCGCAGGTATGATCAAGGTCTCGGTGAGGTGTCCTACCTTTATGGGACGGACTATCCCTACTGGAAGAACAAGATGTGAATGCATCTTGAAGCAATTGATAACGATCTCTGGTATGTTGTGGAAAATGGTGTTCCCTCAGTCACACCTTCTTTGAATGTCTTGGCGTGAAGAGATTCAAGCAACTCGATTCTCAAGCAAAGAATATCATATGTGGCCATCGAGCAAAGGTCAATATGGAAGAGTGAGTGCTTTGGAAGCGCCAAGCTCATCTGGGGACGAGCTGTCCAAAGTGAATGAAGGAGTCTCAACTCAGCGTGACTCTCAAGTTGATGTTCTTCGGAATCTCTTCAACCGTTTCAAAAGACTCGACAACGAAAATGTTCAACAAACCTTCGATCGCCTCACTGACATCTCAAATGAGCTTCAAGCACTTGGCGCCACTGACATCACCGACCATGAGGTGGTGAAGAAATTGTTAAGATCGCTTGATTCCTCATTTGATACTCTGGCACTGATGATACAAGAGCGTGCTGACTACAAGTCACTTGATCCTGCTGATATCCTCGAGAGGCTAAATACTCATGAGTTCGACTTCTTTGAAAAGAGATCTCTATGGTTCTAGCTATGGAAAACACGTGCCACGAAGGCCAAGGCTGTATGCGAATCTGAGTGTGAAGACTACGGTAGTAGCCTTGGAGTTCTGAAGAATTAGGCGAGGAGCTAGCACTTTGCTCGTGAAGAAATTCCAGAAGTTCTCAAGGCGTGGTCGATTTGGAAACTCCTCAAGGAGCAGTGATTCCTCATCCAGTGACTATAAGAGAAGACTTTGTCACAAATGCAAGAAACCTGGTCACTACATCCAAGATTGTCCTTAGTGGGAAAAGGAATTAAAGAAGAAGAAACACAAGGATTACAGTTCTGATGGCGTTAAGAAGAAGAAGAAATCATCGAAATCTTCATCATCAAAATCCTCAAAGCCTTCTTCTCACAAGAAGAGCAGCTCCAAAAAGGCTCGGGCATTCATTGGCAAGGAAATGGACTCTGAAGCTGAATCTGAGGAACATGAGGAAGAGGAGGCATCAGAAGAATCTGAGTCAGTGTGGCGAGTCTAGCTCTCGCTCTTGCTTTCGTCGACAAGTCCATCTTCAACTCTGAAGAAAATGACCTCACCAACAATCTTGATGAAGATAGTGATGACTACACTCCCACCTATTGCTTCATGGCAAAGGGTGCCAAGGTACTCAAATATACCTCCTCACGAATACGGTGAAAATGAATCTGATGAAGATCTAAAGCCCGATTACTCAAAACTTGCTAAAATTGCTGTAACACAACAAAGGGCTTTGGAAAAGGTTCAAAACATGCTAGATAAGAGTGATGATATGTTAGGTGAAGAAATGGATCGCACTAAAGCCACGATTGAAAATCTTCAGAGACTTCAGTCTAGGTTTGACCGCCTTCAAGGTCATCATAACACTCTCTTATCTGATCATGAGAAACTTTCTTATGAATTTCTTCAAAGAAATCAAGATCTTGAGAAGCTAAGAGTGGGTTATGAAGATCTTCAGAAGGAGCGCGATTCATTACTTGCTCAACAAATCAGCGCTTCCCTGGAAGAATTTGTTCCTCCATGCTTAAAGTGCATTGAACGTGAATCTGCTAATTCTTCACCTGAATGTTCAAATGCTTCAAATGTTACAAATTCTTCACCTGCCTCTGCTATCACTAATTCCTCATCTGAGGACATTGCTACTATCCTTGACGATGCAGGTGAAGGAATTGTATATATGTGAGGCATGTACAAAAGCCTCAAAGGGCATCGAGACTCTTTGTGATGTGCTTAAAAGCGAGAACCTCAACAGGAACCCTAGGAAAGAGGGTATTGCTTTTGAGAGGAAACTCAATCTTGATGGAACATATTGGAAGCCCGAGCGGTATCCCAAAACCTCATGGGTTGCTGCAAAGGGACCTCGATTGATCCAACTAACTTATCTGGCTTTACATGCGAATATCCTCATTCTTACGATGAGTCATTTGACTCCAACTATAAACTGTTCAAAAATCAGAATGGTGAAGTATTTGCTAGATATGTTGGCACTAACCGCAGGAACGGTTCCCCTATGAAGAAAATCTGGGTTCCCAAGAAGTGCCTTGAAAGTCTTCAGGTGAATGTCCTCATGACACCACCTGTGAAGAATAGGAACCCCAGATCAAATTCTTCATATGGACCAAATTCTTCATATGAATGCAAGTCCTCATACGGACCAAATTCCTCACGTGGATCAAATTCCTCAAAAGGATCAAAGTCCTCATATGATTATCATCGTGCTAACAACTCTGTTTTAGGGGTAGACCTAAGGGCTATGAATATGTGCATTATTCTTCAAACCAATATGTTCATAAGTCCTCGAAGAATTTCTCCGCTTATTCATATGCTTACCCTAACCCCTCTTATGTGAAACGAAATGGTTTGGCTTCTATGCCACCATTCTCGTATGGTGCTCGCATGAGTAATGAACTCTTTGCCACCCCTTGAGATGTGGGTGGTGAAGAAAAAGAACTAATCTCTTCTGCGGGGTCAGGTCTCGGGCGTGCCTTAACGTCTGAAGAAATTGCTGGGGACCTGACAAAATTGCCTGAAAGGACGCAGGCTAATCATGATGAAGTGACCTTTCATTTCACACGTCCTCATACTTCTTATCTGTTATGACTGATGAAATTCATCTGATGAACATGATATCATATTCTTCACTGATGAAGTATATGAGATCGTAAGTTGTACTAATTCATCTGCAGGATGATCAACCCAAAGCCACTGAGTGGGTTCTCAATAGTGGTTGTACAAATCACATGACTGGTGACAAGAATCTATTGATGGATGCTCCCTTATCACTGTCACATCTGAAGCATATCATCTTTGCTGACAAAGGCAAAAGTCAGGTATTGGGTCTTGGTAAGGATGCGATCTCAAAGGATAAACACATGGACAAAGTCATGCTTGTTGAGTCCTTAGGATACAACCTCATGTCAGTCTCAATGCTTTGTGATCTTGATATGGTTGTCATCTTTGGCAAGTATCGTTGTGTTGTGATTATGGAAGTGACAATTCCAAAGTCTTGAAGGCTTTAGGAGAGGAGACTTGTATATTGTTGATTTCTCTCTGAGGACCACAACCAGCCGTATGTCTACTTGTAAAAGCTTGGAAGGCTGGCTATGGCATCGGCGACTTGGTCACGCAGGCATGAGGAATTTACTGCACGCTTGCGAAGAAGAAGCATGTCATTGGCATTGAGAATGTCAAATTCCTCAAGGATCACTTATGCGAACTGTGAAGCTGGAAAAATGACCAAGGCCAAACATCCAGCAAAGACTATCATGACCACTACTCGTCCCTTCGAATTGCTTCACATGGACCTCTTTGGTCCCAATAATTACTCAGCTGTCGTTAATGATGCATCTCTACATGGCTTTGTTATTGTTGATGATTACTCTCGTTACACATGGGTACACATTGTTACTTACAAAAATCAAGTGCAGGAAATCTTCAAACGATTTTCCTCGAGGGCTTCAACTAACTTTGGTGTGAAGATCAAACACAACAGGAGTGACAATGGAACTAAGTTCAAGAATTCCGGTCTTGATGACTATCTTGATGAACTTGGTATTACTCATGAGTTATCTGCTCCTTATACTCCTCAGCAAAATGGCGTCGTGGAGCGCAAGAACAGAACTCTTGTTGAGATGGCTTGCACTATGCTTGATGAATACAAAACACCTAGTCGTTTTTGGATTGATACAATTGACACGGCGTGCCACATCATCAACATAGTATATCTTCACAAATTCTTCAAGAAGACTGCCTATGAACTCTTCACTGACTAGAAACCCAATGTAAGTTATTTCAAAGTCTTCGGTGCTAGATGCTGGATTAGAGATCCTCATCACAATTCTAAATTTGCACCGAAAGCACATGAAGGTTTTATGCTTGGTTACGGAAAGGACTCGCACACCTCTGAGTCTTCAACATCACTCTTCACAAGATTGTTGACCTTTGTAGATGTGCGGTTCGATGAAACTAATGTCTCGCAAAGAGAGCACCTACATACATGTTAGATGAACCAGCACCGAGGAATCTATCAAGTTCAAGGCAACTGAGGATGTCATTCCTCTTGAAGAAAAGCTGCTGAAGAATTCATTCCTCAGACGCTTGAAGAACGTCGGTGATGCACTGAAGATAATCTTTGAAGACAATGGTGCTGAGGAAAATAATCAAATTCCTCGACGACAACCAGCTCATCCTCGCGTTGCAAAAGAAGTGCAAGTGGAGAAGATCATCGATGACATTAAAGCGCCAGGTCCTCTCACACGCTCAAAAGCTTGTCATTTATCTAACTTTTGTGGGCACTGTGCTTTCGTCTCTATCACAGAGCCCACTAAGGTAGATGAAGCATTTACGAGCCGGAGTGGATCCAGGCTATGCAAGAAGAATTACATCGATTCGAGCTCAACAATGTCAGGAATTGGTCAAAGGTCCAGATCCTCGCATAAGCATAATATCATTGGCACAAAGTGGATCTACCGCAACAAGCAAGATGAAAATGGCCTTGTGGTGAGGAATAAGGCACGACTAGTAGCTCAAGGCTACACCGAGTTGAAGGAATTGATTTCGATGAAACTTTTGCACCTATTGCTAGACTTGAGTCTATTCAAGCATATTACTCGCCTATGCTAACCATCACAATATCACTTTATATCAAATGGATGTGAAAAGTGCATTCCTCAATGGTAAGCTTGAGGAAGAAGTATATGTTGCTCAACCCCCAGGTTTTGAAGATCCAAAGAATCCCGACAAAGTCTTCAGACTCAACAAGGCCCTCTATGGTCTCAAACAAACCCCACGGGCATGGTATGATACATTGAAGGAATTCTTGGTGAAGAATGGCTTCACACCCGGTTCACTCGACCCTACTCTCTTTACTAAATCATATGATGGTGAACTGTTTGTGTGCCAAATCTATGTTGATTATATTATCTTTGGCTGTACTGACCAACATTATAGTGATGAATTTGCCTATATGATGAGTGAAGAATATCAAATGTGTATGATGGGAGAGTTGAAATTCTTCTTAGGTCTTCAAATTAAATCAACAACACAATGGCATATTCATATCTCAGGAGAAATACCTCAAAGATGTCCCGAAGAAATTCGGCATGCAAGATTGCAAAGGTGTCAAAATTCCTATGCCCACAAATGGCCATCTATGCACTGATGAAAATGGTATTGACTTCGATCACAAGGTATACCGCTCCATGATTGGTTCTTTATTGTACTTATGTGCATCTAGGCCAGATATAATGCTTAGTGTTTGCATGTGTGCCCGATTTCAAGCTACAGAAGGAATCACACCATAAGACGTGAAGCATATTCTTCGATATCTGGCTCACACACCAACACTAGGATTATGGTACCCCAAGGGCTCTACTTTTGATCTCATTGGATATTACGACTCTGACTATCTTTGGTGATCGTGTGGACCGCAAGTCAACATCTGGTACTTGTCATTTCCTTGGGCGATCTTTGGTGCATTGGTCCTCGAAGAAACAGAACTGCGTATCACTGTCTACTGCGGAAGCTGAATACATTGCTGCTGGCTCGTGTTGTGCTCAATTGCTGTGGATGAAGCAGACTCTCAAGGACTATGGCATCAACGTGAAGAATGTGCCTCTCTACTGTGACAATGAGAGTGCCATCAAGATTGCTCACAACCCAGTTCAGCACTTGAAGACAAAGCACATTCAAATTCGTCATCATTTTCTTCGTGATCATGTGTTAAAGGGCGGCATCTCCATTGAGCATGTGAAGACTGAAGAACAGCTAGCCGATATCTTCACTAAGCCCTTGGATGAGAAAATATTTAGCAAGTTGCGGTGTGAGCTGAATATCTTAGAATCTTCGAACGTTCTTTGAAAAGGACACACATCCTGACACTTATGCAAAATTGATGACTTAGATGTCAACACATGAAGAAACGTTTTTCTTCAATCCATGAAGAATAACACTCTAAGTGTGAAGAAATTAATGAAGAATTTGATTCTCAGAACCCTACGACAATTATGCAGCGGTGTGCGAGATCATCATTCTTATCTGGTGGGTCACGCCACCATCAAAGTTGAAAATCTTCAATTTGAGTTTTTCCTCAGTTTTTGAAATTCTTCAGTTTTTCAAATTCTTCAACTTTGCAAAATCTTCACTGTTTCCGTCGTTTTTCTTCATTGGCAATACATATATATATATATATATGGGTTTATGTCCTCTACAGCATTCACTTATGGCTATTTCTTCAAGTCGCTTTTACGCTAAGTGAATGTGATCGGACCCTTCCCCTCTATGCTATACTCAACCCAATCTATTCACAAATTCTTCATGTGCGTTCTATTTGAAACTCGCTCAAAATCTTCACTTTGTGTCCTCGTCATTTGAAGAAATTGCGAACGGAACTTTAAAACTGATCTTATCCAAATTTTCGGTTTTGCCGCTCAAACCGCTCCGCATCCCACGATGCATTATTTTACTCACCCACGATCAGTACGATCTCCACTACACAAGACGTGGGTGACACATGTCGTGAGAAGGAGAATGGTCAGGGCACGTTAGTCCCTAAATCTTGAGCGAACAGTTTTTCAACGCCTCTATAAATACCCCTCTCTCCATCCTCACTTCTTTTACTCCGCTCGACCTCTCTCTCCCGCTCGAGCTCCTCAAACCCTAGCGCCGCCGCTAATCCATCGTCGCCGGTGAGGAAGAGCTTCGCTGCCTCGACCTCTTCGCCGACATACTCACGCCGACTGCGGAAATCCTCACTCCGCCGCCGCCGTAGCTGTCTTCCTCCGCCAAGTTAGGGCGTGGAAGATCTGAGCAGAGCACGAGCTTCACATCTACAACACCCGGTTAAATGCGTGTTCTTCATTTAGGGTAAATAAAAGTTACTTTTACTACCCTCGTTGATCCAAATCTTACACTACAAAATCTTCAAAGGTGTTTTATTCTTCAAATCCTCACACACAAACACCTCACAAGTTATATGCTCTTGATTTGTTTCTCTAAGCAATCATTTTCTTCAAGATTCCTCAATTGCGTGGATCCTCGATCTGTACAACTCTGGAACCTAAGACAAAGAACGCTTAGTGAAATTCTTCAAGGCTCATCTGGTCAAAATCCTCAAAACTTGTTCTTTTCGAAAAACCTTCTGAGAACGCATATGACCTCTCCAAATTCCTCGCAACTATACTCTGTTCACAGGTACTCATGTCCATTCTTTGAATCACTAGGTTCTCATCAACTTAACTCATTTGCAGCGTTCCTCGAAGAAAAGTTGCATACTTCTTGAGAATTCATTTGTTCAAATTCCTCGGTGAAGAATATGGCGAAGGAAAGAAGCCCGCGAAAGGAGGAAAGAGGCCTGAGGTCATGACCGCGTTTGAAATCCCTGAGGAAATTTATGCTGATTATTGCACACCTGATGAAGCCGAGTTCGGCAAAGAGAACAAAAATCAGCGCAGGGTGCGCATACAAAGGATTGAACGGAGATGGGCACAGGAATGGAAGGAGTAACGATATGTAACTCCAAAGTACATGAAGAAATTCGCACTCAATCCTCCATGCCCAAGAGCTCCATTGGCACCTGGTCAAGAAGCTGACCCCACCAGCATCAAGCGTGGTGAGGACTTTCCTGAAGAATGGGCCAAGCGCCAAGCCAATGAGGCAGTGAGGAAATTCAATGAGGACTCTGCCACTGCTGCTGCCCCTGAGGCCTCTATCAAGCCAAGAAAATCTATGGCAAAGAAGCCCGCACACAAGCCAAGTGCTTCACCAACAGTGCCCTAACGGCCAAGTTCCTCAGCAGTGCTCTCACGGCCAATTCCTCATGCTGCTCCTGCTCCTCCAAAATCCTCAGCTCCTCCAAAATCCTCAGCTCCTCCCAAGTCCTCAGCAGTTCCGACAAAGTCCTCAGCACCTGTGCATCTGGCCACGTGCCAAAGGACTGCATGCTTCTCCATGCCTCTGGTGTCTCAGCAAGTTCCTTAGCTGCACCAAAGTCTTCATCTGGCCCGACTCTGCTGAAGACTAAGGCAACAGCTGGACGAGGTCCTCGGCCAAGTCCCAAGAAGAAACAGGTTGCTTTCCAAGAAATTCCTCAACCTGAAGATGATGAGGCTGATGATGATGAACTTGCGGAAATCATCAGAGATCGCCAAGAAAGGGCCGCTAGAGCCAAAGGCACATCTGTGCCTCTCATTGGATCTGAGGAAAATCCTCGATTATATTGATCTCCGCACAAGGATCCAAATACCCCTATGCCTGATTTTCATCGACCCACGGACGAAGTCATATGTTGACCCATTTCATCTTGAAGAGAAATGGAAGTTTGAAAAGGCAAGAGAGATCAAGAAAGCTCAATACGAGAAAGGAGAAGTTCACGAAGAAAACGTTGTCAAAATGACACACGAGGAACTTCTCAAGGTTTAGAATGAAATCCAAGCCCTCGGCAAAATCTTGATGCTTATTATGCGATTGGCAAGGAGCCAAGGTCGAGATTCGTCAACCCGACGAAGAAGTTCTAAATGTTCTTGACCTAACGCAACATGAAATTCCTCATTTGGAGCCTCGGCTCAGCCAACTAAAGAACATGCCAAGACCACCGATGAAGTTCAAAGCATCAAGAAAATGCCAGTTCGGGCTGATGATCCCATTCCAGCTGAAGAAATTGCCAAAGCATCCACTAGTGGTGCGCTGAAGAAAGCGAACAAGTGCAGGCAAGCTGCATCGATTGCTTTGAGGAAAATCAACCAGATTCCTCAGCTCCTCCTGCGCCAACACCAACTCCAATTCTTCCATCTGCCTCTGATGTGAAGAAGACCAAGGCTGCAGAACGAGCTGTTGTGAAGAAACGGAAAGCACCAGCTGCGTCAAATTCTTCGGCTGCGAAGAAAATGAAGCCAATGACCAGCTCCTTTGAAAATCCAATTGATGCTGTTCCAATTTCCTCAATTCCATCAAAGGACCTTGTTCCTTTTGATGAAGATTATGTGATCCCAAGCGGATGCGATGAAGAAAATCATTCCGCTGCTTCACGAGCAGATTGATGAAGAAATTGAAGTGGAAGCAATCCCTTTAACCCCGATCATTTCCTCACCTATGCCTCGGTTGGCAATTTGAAGAGGCCGGTGTTGAGGAACTTGAAGAAGATGTGGATATTGGAAGCACAACGCAAGTGATGAATGATGACTTTTGGGAAAGTCAGTATCCAAATTCTCCACTCTTCACCCCAATCCAACAGATACCTCAGTCCCCTGCTCCTACTGTTCAAATGGGCTCTGAAGAAACTCATCCCACTTCATCTGTCCCTGAAGAAATTCCAGCCACTAGCGCTGATGAACATGCTGCTGCTGATCCTCAGATTGCACGTATTGAGGAACAATAAATTCCTCAGCCTGAAGAACCTGAGATTGTGATTCCAGAGGTCGTGATGCAACTCACTTACACTCCACTGCCAAAGCCCAAGGATCCCTTCTCAACAAAGCAAAAGTTCAAGGCTGAAGACTTCTTCAGCGAGCACGTATTCTTCACTGATTACAATCCATATGATTACGCTGCGCATAAGGGAGGCGTTTACGGACTGCCAACCAAGCCAATTTCTATTCCTCGGTGCTTTTCAATAAAGACAAAGTCTTGATCATGCTCATATTCCTCATGTGGACATGGAGTCTCTGCCGGGCTTCGAGCAGGTCCTCGGTGTTCTTCACGACGTAGGACTTCAATTTCTGCACCGATATACGTGGATCGGAATGAAGAACTCATTCTTCAATTCTATGCAATGCTGCACATCACGGAGACGCCGACGACGTGAACTCATGGGTATTAGGCTGGATGTCCGAAAATACTCACTACAAGGCACCAACAACTGAATTGCTTTGTGCTCTACCACTCGGTCCTCCACTTGATGGTGCTCGTTGTATCTACAACGAACCGTAACTTTCAAATCACTATATGCAAATCTTGATGAAGCCTTTGAAGCCAAGGCGGGGCCCAAGAACCAAATTCCTCGTCAAGGAATTATTGTATGTGCCGGACTGTCTATCGGATTCGACGAAGACAATGAGTCCTATCAAAGGCCACGACTCAAATGATGAAGAGGTCGTTGGCATCATGAAGAATATGCTTTTCAACATCATCCATGGCGTTCCGTCAACTTCCATGATTTCTTCATGAGGACTCGGCAAACATTGCTATGTCACCATTTGAATTTGAAGCCTTATGCGCCTTGGATAATGATATTCATCAGGACAAGGTCTTCACTCAATTACAAGGCTGATGCTCAAGCAATCGCAGCCTACTTGCCCCGATTGAAGTCCTCAAGCGGACATTTACCTCGGTGATGACAAGGGCAAGGCTACCGCTGTGATCGATGAAGGCATTCGTCCATTGGATGGACGGTTTATAAGCGACATCCTACTCCACCAATGATGACTACGCCACACATGACTACGCCAAATACCTCGGTCAAGCAAAGTCCTCAAGCTCGCACCTGTGGTGATGACCGATCGTGAGTTACTCCTCAGTCTTCATCAGAAGGTTGATCGCAATCATAAATGGGTCAAGCGTCAGTTTGGTTCAATTCTTCACAACATGACCTCAACACACAATGCAGTGAATCAAAACCACTACTACCTCCATGAAACCTTCAAACGCACCTGGGCTGTTCTTTCACATGTCTACAAAGGCGGAAGAAGCGGCGACAATGGGACTCAAGGAAGAATTTGACTGATACGCACCTCCTCAGAAGAAATACAAGAAGGTCAAAGTTCCTTCCTTGGTGGCCAGCTCCTATTCTTCATCGCGACACTAATGAAAATGAAGACTTGGGCGACACCACAAAGAGGCCCTACTACAACAACCGACCCCAACAACGGCGCTCCTTCTTCAACTTGAAATTTCAGGCGTTAGTCCTCGGTTCGATCCTTTTGGTCATTCGATGAAAAAGGGGAGAAATTTGAGTTAGTCTTCAAGCGGGTCTATTATATGGGCAATTTATTTTTGTTAAGTTACAACCCTCGTTCTTCTGAAACTTTTATTGGATCGAGTTGTAATCTTAAACCCGATGGTGCTTTGATACTTTTGATGCAATGTGCTCTTGCACTATGCTCTGATGCTCTTGAGCTTCTTGAGCTCTGATACTCTTGATGCGTTATTTTGCATGCTCGTTCCTCATTAATGTTATCACACGCATGCTGAATTACGTCAAGCACCATATCTCATCATGCATTTCAAATTCTTCATATTATATGTCAAATGCGTGTATGAATTACAAGATATAGGGGGAGATCTCCATGATTCAACTCTTCAAATGTGCATTGCCTCAAAAGCAAATTCCTCACTATGCACATCTTCAGGGGGAGTTCTTCTATATCTTACAATCAAATTCCTCAATATCAGTATTTACACTTCATATGTTTATCCCCGTTGAAAACTTAACCTATATTGTCATCAATCACCAAAAAAGGGGAGATTGTAAGTGCATCTAGTGCCCCTTAGTGATTTTGGTGTATTGAAGACTTATAGGTTAAGGATCTAATGCGTATGTAAGTGTACACAAGTCTATAAGTCTACGAGGAGTTTGATATTTCTGAGAGAAAGTCGACCCCTAAAAATGAAGTTCTTATTTGAAGACTTTGGTATTTTGAAGACTTTGAAAGTGAAGAAATTGGTGTGACCTTGAAGACTTGGTATTCATTTGAGGAACATGAAGCGTGAAGACTTTTGTTTTCGTAGTTTCATTTTCTCTTTCTTGAGTCATAGGAAACACCGTACTGTTAAAGAGGGTCGAGGAAATACTAAGGAAAAATTTCCATGTGATGCTCAACTCAAAATCCTACACCTACCAATCCCTTCGAGTGAAGCCTTTGGAAATCTCATACTGATTCAGTCAATTTCTTGATGTGAGACGAAGTTCTTACGGTGTTGAGGAATTTTTCTCGACCGAGGAGTTAGGAATTCATGATCTTGGATTTCCTACACAAAGTGAGGAACATGATAGCCACGAGGAATTTGAGATTCAAATTTCCGACCATTCTTGTCTTCTTGGCCACTGTCCCAAAATATCTTATCCACCTAACGGTCATATCATTGAAGGGCATTTATGTCTTATCATGTCGGGCTGCTCCCTAGGCTATAAATAGCCGCCCCTACAACCACTAGCTGGTTGGCTGCTCGAGAGAACTTGACACTTGTCATTTGAGAGCAACCCATCCTCCGAGGACTTTGAGCGAAAATCATCGAGTGAGGAAAAACACAAAACCAAACCCCTACAAACCCAAAGTGATTGAGCATCATCAAGAGATTGATCCTGCGTGGATCCGACGCTTGTTACCTTTGAAGACTGTGCTTCTTCCAGACGGTTAGGCGTCATGGTCTAGAGCATCCAAGAGGAATTGTGGATCGCCGAGTGACCAAGTCTGTGAAGGTTTGGAAGTCATCAAGACTTACCACGAGTGATTGGACGAGGTCTGTGTGACCTTAGTTCAAGGAGAACATGGTGAGGACTTGGTGTCCTCGAGCTGCGTGCTTTCGGCATCGGGTGTCCGGGACTGTGTGTCCTCGAGTTTAAATACTCAGCCGCTCCAACCAGACGTACAACTGAGACAGCAGTTGGAACTGGTCTACCAAATCATTGTCTTCACCAACCTTACTGGTTCTATCTCCTCAACCCTTTTATTTCCTCATTACTGTGTTCAGTGTTTATTCATATCTGTGTTTGAAGACTTTGACTGAAGACTTTCTCAATTTCCTCAGTTCAACTTCTTCAGTCTGTTTGTCTTCATCTTGTGCTATCCTGTGTTTACGCTTTCTGTACTCTTTGATTGTCTTCATTTCATCATGATGACCATGCCCGCATTCTCTTATGCTTACTTCGAGTACTTATTCATTGCAAGTAGTTCTTCGCTAAGGAATTTCCTCACCGGCAAATTCCTCAGTGAAGAATTCATAAAAATCGCCTATTCACCCCCCCTCTAGTCGATATATCGCACTTTCAATTGGTATCAGAGCAAGGTACTCCCTTGTTCTGTGTCATTTTGGCTTAACCACCTAGAGTTTTAGTTATGTCGACCGCAGGTATGATCAAGGTCTCAGCAGGGTGTCCTACCTTTGATGGGACGGACTACCCCTACTGGAGGAACAAGATGCGAATGCATCTTGAGGCAATTGACAACGTACTCTGGTATGTTGTGGAAAATGGTGTTCCCTCAGTCACACCTTCTCTGAATGCTGCCGATGTGAAGAGGTTCAAGCAACTCGATTCTCAAGCGAAGAATATCATATGTGGCCATCGAGCAAAGTTCAATATGGAAGAGTGAGTGCTTTGGAAGCGCCAAGCTCATCCGGGACGAGCTGTCCAAAGTAAATGAAGGACAGGCTGTCCAAAGTAAATGAAGGAGTCTCAACTCAAGCGTGACTTAGAGTTGATGTTCTTCGGAATCTCTTCAACCGCTTCAAAAGACTCGACAACGAAAATGTTCAACAAACCTTCGATCGCCTCACTGACATCTCAAATGAGCTTCAAGCACTTGGCGCCACTGACATCACCGACCATGAGGTGGTGAAGAAATTGTTGAGATCGCTTGATTCCTCATTTGATACTTTAGCACTGATGATACAAGAGCGTGCTGACTACAAGTCACTTGATCCGGTGATATCCTCGAGAGGCTAAATACTCATGAGTTTCAGCTTGCTGAAAGAGAGATCTCTATGGTTCTAGCTATGGAAAAACACGTGCCACGAAGGCCAAGGCGTATGTCGAATCTGAGTGTGAAGACTCGGTAGTAGCCTTGGAGATCTGAAGAATTAGGCGAGAGCTAGCACTGCTCATGAAGAAATTCCAGAAGTTCTCAAGACGTGGTCGCTTTGGAAAATCCTCAAGAAGCAGTGATTCCTCATTCAGTGACTATAAGAGAAGACTTTGTCACAAATGCAAGAAACCTGGTCACTACATCCAAGATTGTCCTCAGTGGGAAAAGGAATTAAAGAAGAAGAAACACAAGGATTACAGTTCTGATGACGCGAAGAATAACAAGAAATCATCGAAATCTTCATCATCAAAATCCTCAAAGCCATCTTCTCACAAGAAGAGCAGTTCCAAAAAGGCTCGGGCTGTAGCGACCCGACCTCGGGCAGTCAAGCCTACGTGTTCTTTGTGCCATCCACGGATCAGTATCTTTGGCACACACGGTACATCAATGTATATATCAAAGTGCAATCACATGCATAAATAACGTAAAACTGATATATACCTCATAATACTCAATGAAACAATCAAGCGGGTGTGGAGTCCCATCAACGCCATCGGCGGGTTGAGTGTAGACCGTAACCCTGTATCGTAACTCTTACTCGTCGAGGAAATATCTGCAACATGATGCGTTGCAGCCGTGTAGGTCAATACATTGAATGTACCGCAAGATCACAATGTGAGAAGGCAGATGATAAAACTATACTATATGCAATATGGCTTTATGGCTCTGTATCGAGTTTTGTTTGCGTAAAAGCTGATTTTATTTTACCTACATCAAAGGAATAGAATGAAGTCTGTACTAAGGAGTTTTCTATCATGACATGGTTCCGCCAACCGATGTCTCATAGCCCAAAATTCATCATATGTTGCCCACAATTAAGTTATCAATCCGGTGTTGAGAGTTACGAGATAGATCCAAGTCCGGATGCTCAATTTGTCCGTAATCGGGGACACGGCTAATCGATTAGGTTTAAAACCCTCTGCAGAGGTTTGTACACTTTACCCGCAAGATTCGATCCTCTATTTACGTTCTCGCACTTCAGGGTGTTTGAGAACAAGATGACGAAACATGGTCTTCGAAGAGTTCCTCGACCACCTTTGTCAAGTACTCATCCCATCCTACCGTAGTTCTACATCTGCTAGTACCGTCCCAGCCAGAGTCACCACTAAGGTCAACCAAGCGAGCCCATAATGACTTGCGGTTGCAGGTAAGCTTCCGGGCATGAAGTATTCTTCCGTCTCTTTGAGTGCAGGTGAAGCTTTCCGCAAGATGTCATGGCGCTTCTCCATGCATCCCGCCAACAACTGGTTCCTCCAGGTGCCCGTCGGCAAATCCTTCACCCAGTGGTGTGTATTGAATTCTGTCTCGAGTCTTGAAGTCTTGAGGTCTTGAAGATGCAGTCCTTGCAGATTCCATCATGGAGTTGTCGTCATTGACGTAGAATCCTCCATACTCACACCACTCCAGTACTCATACCAAACCCCGTCTACTATAGCGTAGCATAAAAATAAAATATCGTCCCGAGCTTGGTAACAGGGGAATGGGTTCCTACCTCATGCATACTACTCAACTACAAGGATTCAATAACACTCTTGAGGGGTGGTTGCAAAGATGTCACTAAATGCAATAAAACATAGGTATGAAAGCATGGTCAAAGTGAACTTGCCTTGTTGGCGATCTTGAAAACTAGGGATTCGTAGTAGCAAGCTCCGCACTCAGGAAATTCTACCGAGGCAAACAATAACTATAATAAGCATATAGCATGAGATCACTTAACATAGCAACATAGTAACATAACACACCAAACAAACAAATCAAAACCCAAAGGGAAAACTCAAAGAAAACCAATTCAAGTTTTTCCTACTTCAAGCAACCACTAAAAATAGTTTTATATAACAAAAATTTCTTAACATAACCTAATCATGGATTTGTGTTAACTTAACGAGAAAAGAATGCATTAAGCAACTAGGAGCAAAAAGAATCAATTTAAAATCTATTATGAAACTCCTATTAGGCCTAATTCAATTTCTATTAAGAAAAATAAAATAAAACTTTTATTTATTATAAATAAAAGTTCATCCTATAAAGTGACAGAAACTATCCTAGAATAATCAATCACAAGTTAAAAATAAATTTATTTACTAATTAAAATAATAGGAAAACAGTAGCTAGTTAATTAATTAGGATTAACAAGATTCTGCTTAAAACTATTTTTTATTAATCCTAAAATACCCAAATTACTTTCTATGGTTTGGCAATGTCAAAATAAAGTTGGGGCAAAAAGAATCATCCAAAAATAATTTTCTAACTCAAGTTATAACAGATTTACTATTCTGACTAAAACTAAAATAAAGCAATTTTAATTAATTTTAACATAGCTAAATATATTTTCTGCAGAAACTATAGAAAATTTTCAAACCAACAAAAAAGAATCACCTAAAAATATTAAACAGAATAAAAGATATGAATTTTTCAAAACAGGAACTATTCTGCTAAAACAGAAAACAAAAATAAATAAAAGGGCCTAATGGGCCTAAACTACGCACTGAGCGTAATCTAAACTAAACGGGCCTAGGGTTAAACTAGTCGGGCCGGCTAAAAAAATAAAACCCTAACTAAAATAAACCGTAAACTAACCGGGCCGGACCGGTTTTATTTAAAAGAAATACCCCTTGAGGTGTTCTAATCTGTGTAGTAGATGGGAGATCGACGGCGGGGTGGAGTTCCGGTGACTTCACGGAGCTCGGCGGGCGGGCGGGCGGCGGCGGCGAAAAGGCTGGCCTCTCCGGTCGTCGGGAGGTCGATGGAGTAACCCGTGAGTGCAGACGAGCTCGGGAGGGTCTTGGTGGAGTCGGTGGAGGTCGGGAGGGGCTAGGCGGCGGCAGCGATGGAAATGGCGGCGGTCGGCTCGGCTCGGCATGAAGCGTGAGAGAGAGAGGAGAGGCTCCGGCGAGGGGGTAAGGGGGGAAATGGGGTGCGGGGAGGGGGCTTATATAGGGGGGGGGGGGGGCTCGGCCTTGGCAAGGGGGGGCGATAGGGGGAGATCGGCATCCCGGATCTCATGAGATCCGTGATCGGTGTGTGGCGTGGCGTGGTGAGTTGAAGGCAAGTGAGGTCCACACCAGAGAGAGAGGGGGTGGTGCGGTCAGGCGGGCGTAGGGGTTTGGTGAGGGGATGGGCTGGCTCATTGGCTCATTGGGCTGGCGATTGGCGCACTGGTGGGCAGTCTTGGTATTTGGAGCGATGCTTTTGGGCGCTGGGGGGGGTTTCCTTTTTAATTTTACTTTTAAATAAAACAAAAACAGAGATATCTTTTAAAATATAAATATTTTATATAGGACATATATATACCAAAATGATCAGGGGAATATTCCCTATCATTTGAACATTTTCAAAGGCAAAATCCAAACTTTATAAAAATTCATTTTTTTTCAAATTCAATTAAAACTCAGATTTGAATTCAAAACTTTTGGCATTGTTTTCCTCTGATATTTTTGGAGTGTCATATTTACTCCTCTCATACTTTTGCTCAAGTATTTATCAGGCATAGATTTTGAAATGATTCCCACTTGCCAATGTTTGAATTCAAATTCCAAAACTCAATTTGAAAGAGGGTTTCAAGGCACTTTCAAATGACTTTCAGTTTGATACTTTTTAACTTCCAACTCATATTTCATATAATTGAAGAAGTCATTTTATCTTCCCTCACGAAAATCATTGAGTTGCATAAAGCTTTGAATTTGAAATATTCCCAAATGAAATTTAAATCTTTTCCAAAACCCTTTTCATTTCAAAATGGAAGAAGTCATGTCATCTTCACTCTAGGGTTTGGTGTTGGAATGAACTTGAATTCATTGGGATCCAAAAGGCAAAGGGAAAGTTCGGAAAGTTATTTCATTCCCTCTCATTCAACTTTCAAAAGTTTTCAAATTCCACTCAGTTTCACTCAATCAATCAAACCATCAATCGACAACAAGCATAGAAAATTATCTAATATAACATTCCAAAATTTAGAATTTTGGGATGTTACAAACCTACCACACTTAAAATGAATCTCGTCCTCGAGATTCAAGAGGCTAACAAGAAAAGGTTAGGGGTTGGGGTCTTCTAGCAAAAGTTTTGGTCAGAAAGGTCAGGGGTGCTACCACACTTAAAAACAAGGTTATGGTTCCAATAAACTCAGATACTTCCTCTGGAGTGCCGACATTGTATGTCTCTGCACATATCTTACAATAGCTCCTTCATTTAACGCTCTTCTGTCAGAAGCATAGAGTTTCCCTCCAAATCTTGGGTTGGTTCGTCAAAGTTGAAGTTTGTCCGAGACTGGGTCTTCTTAGTCGATAGGTCTGTGTCCACTCTAGACAACTATCGAAATACTCATGGTGGTCTACCATTAATGGTTTCTCTTGCGGAACGGCAGTGCAGGTTGAACCTCACCGTATAACCTACGATTGTAGCGGTTGCTGTAAAGGGTTCCATCGTACTACCATTCTATGGTTTTATGGCTTATCGCGTCGACACTCTTCTAAGGTTTTCAAGGCTCTCGATTTTCCATCAACATATGATAGTTCATGATAGAAGTCTCGGTATGGGGCCAATCCATCCCGTACTTGAATCATTACCACATACGTAAATATCGAATCACGTATTCTAACACTTGGGCATACTCACAAGCATTGCAGAATTTCTCTTGTCGATTTAACCGAGTTCGTATAAATCCATGGTTTCGCAAGCCAAACAAAACATCTATCGTTACTTCACCACTCTCGGGTTTTTTTGCGTAACCTCCTATGAAACGTATGATGATTGGATCACTGATTCTCCCAAATTTATTCCTTTATCAAGGTTACATACATTTCCTTTTCAAAATCTCGGGCACGTGGGTTATGGCCCACTTCAACACTAGTGCAGCTTTAACTCATCCTTGGAGTAACTCTCATGTTACACCTCCTTTAAATCCAGAGTACTCTTTTTCTTCATACCATCATATCAAAAACAAAACTCCAACTTATTTTGTACAACTTCCTTCTATGGACCGTCATGAATAACACATTTCTTTCTTCATTGATCCTGTGGCTTTACGGAGTACAACGACATCAATGAAAATGCACTAGTTTATCCATAAATCTCATTATTTTCATATCAATCTTTCATTACATCCTTAACCATTTTCGTATATCCAAATTCCAAAAAGTACTTTGTTACAAATGCTGCCACCCACATGGTTTGGTATGGTGGACATTACTTCCAACTTTATTTATTTATCCTCCTCGAGGATTCTTGATCCCAATCGGAAGTGTGCGACATGAGCCTTGAAATCTTCAATCTTCCGTTTCATCGTGGTGGCCTTGAGCTTCATCTCCATCATCTCTGCACGCACTTCGCTTAGGTATTCACGAGTATAACGGAGTCTTGCTTCAAGTATTTCTCCGATCTGGCGTATGGCTTCCATGGCTGCTTCACGAACAGCATCGAAGAAAGTTGCTTGTGGCACACGTGAAATGAAAAAGTACTGCCCCATCATCTTTGGGCAAACTCCTTTCAAATGGTGGAGGTGTACCTCCACATACCAAAGTTCCACTCCCTTTTGCATGAAAGGGTAGCCTTTGTAGACTGCATCTCCTTCAAGGTGAATATGCTTCATCATGTCCTTCAGGATCTTTGGGTAATCATGATCACTTGTCAGGGTCATGATCGTTTCAGGGCCCTTAAGGAAAGACTCATAAAGGGTTGTCATCTGCATGTGTAGGATAAGAGGGGTGCTCAGAACAAGGGATGTATCTCCATGGGGAAATTGCAAGTGTCTCCAGAAAAGTTTGGTGTTGATTGTCCATGGGTTCAAGATTTCGGTGCAGTTGAGATAGAAAGAGAAAGCAAATACCCACTCATCAACAAAATTATCGTTTGTAATGGGCCGTTCTACTATGGTTTCGTTTCTAAGTCCCTATTTCTTGGTCTTCAATGCTCGGGAGTTTCCAATTCACGATCTTGTTCCCATATGAATGCCTTCTACCATTCTTCCGTAACTTACGCCTCTCATGGTTGAAATAAATACAAGCTTCATTTAATATCGAGATCTATCCAACCATTTAATAAACACACAAAAATAATAGCAACCAAGCATTCATTTATTCAATCAATTCTGATATCGCCACCCACATAATTTGGTATGGTCAGATACTTAAATCGAGATGGCGTTCATCTTTATTTCTCTCATGGTGGAATATTACTAATTTACTGGGGTTTCTTCTATGTGGACTTAATCTCCTCCAGTTCTTCTGCTAGATTTTCCACAATAAACCACGGAGTTTCTTGTGCGACCTGTATGTCTGAAGTTGTTCTGGAGCTTACGGATTTCAACGTCCTTTGCATGAGACATGGTCCTGCTTGTTCTTGATTCGACGTATTCTCGAGATCTCGAGGTTCTCCTCCTCCGGCTGGTTTACCTTGGTCTACGAGTCTTGACCTCTGCTTTCGTAGTGCTTCATTGTCAAACAGGGCTTCCGGGAGGTCCATCTCAAGATTCTTGACGTATTGTTCCAGATCGATTGTACACTAAAAGTGGGGAGAACTTCATCTTTTGCGCTTCCGTCAAGGCAATAGTTGCTCCATCAAACTTCTGCCATCCCATCCTTCCAAAGAAGTGTGGGTTTAGTGCAAGACGATGACGATAGCATAAGCGTGCAATAGCATCATGGACGGCGGTGTTGATGACGATATCACGGTCACCTTTTATAGTTCCTAAGTTGTTGTCTGCAGTCTTGGGGGCTTCTTTGCGACCAAAAACTTGGGTATTGTCTCCCCACGGTCTGGACGTCCTCTTTGTTGCCTTGATCTCAGGTATTGGTAACTTCAGCAGCCTGACTAGCTCCACAAGGAAGGGCCTCCAAGAACCTTCTCGTAGTGTTCTCTTTTGTTCAGAATGTAGCTCTCCATCTATAGTTTGAATTAAGGAAGGTTTAGTAAAAGGAATCGGTGTTACGAGAGTAGTACAAAACAAAGGTCATTCCTATTGGGGTCTTCATATTACTAAGTCATTTTCTAGGGTCACGTTCTACAGCCAACATGTGCTCGATACCATTTCAGAGCGACCCGACCTCAGACAGTCAAGCCTACGTGTTCTTGTGCCATCCACAGATCAGTATCTTTGCACACAAGTACATCAATGTATATATCAAAGTGCAATCACATGCATAAATAACGTAAAACTGATATATACCTCATAATACTCAGTGAAACAATCAAACGGGTGTGGAGTCCCATCAACGCCATCGGCGAGGTTGAGTGTAGACCGTAACCTCGTATCGTAACTCTTACTCGTCGAGGAAATATACGCAACATGATACGTTGTAGCCGTGTAGGTCAGTACATTGAATGTACCGGCAAGATCACAATGTGAGAAGACAGATGATAAAACTATACTATATGCAATATGGCTTTATGGCTCTGTATCTGAGTTTTGTTTGCGTAAAAGCTGATTTTATTTTACCTACATCAAAGGAATAGAATGAAGTCTGTACTAAGGAGTTTTCTATCATGACATGGTTCCGCCAACCGATGTCTCATAGCCCAAAATTCATCATATGTTGCCCACAATTAAGTTATCAATCCGGTGTTGAGAGTTCCGAGATAGATCCAAGTCCAGATGCTCAATTTGTCCGTAATCGGGACACGGCTAATCGATTAGGTTTAAAACCCTCTGCAGAGGTTTGTACACTTTACCCGCAAGATTCGATCCCTCTATTTACGTTCTCGCACTTGAGGTGTTTGAGAACAAGATGACCAAACATGGTCTTCCGAAGAGTTCCTCGACCACCGTCTGTACTCATCCCATCCTACCGTAGTTCTACATCTGCTAGTACCGTCCCAGCCAGAGTCACCACTAAGGTCAACCAAGCCAGAGCCCATAATGACTTGCGGTTGCAGGGTAAGCTTCCGGGCATGAAGTATTCTTCCGTCTCTTTGAGTGCAGGTGAAGCTTTCCATAAGATGTCATGGCGCTTCTCCATGCATCCCGCCAACCACTTTGGTTCCTCCAGGTGCCCGTCAACCGTCCTTCACCCAAAGAGTGTGTATTGAATTCTGTCTCGAGTCTTGAAGTCTTGAGGTCTTGAAGATGCAGTCCTTGCAGATTCCATCATGGAGTTGTCGTCATTGACGTAGAATCCTCCATACTCACACCACTCCCGAGTACTCATACCAAACCCCGTCTACTATAGCGTAGCATAAAAATAAAATATCGTCCGGGCTTGGTAGCAGGGAATGGGTTCCTACCTCATGCATACTACTCAACTACAAGGATTCAATAACACTCTTGAGGGGTGGTTGCAAAGATGTCACTAAATGCAATAAAACATAGGTATGAAAGCATGGTCAAAGTGAACTTGCCTTGTTGACGATCTTGAAAACTAGGGATTCGTAGTAGCAAGCTCCGCACTCAGGAAATTCTACCGAGGCAAACAATAACTATAATAAGCATATAGCATGAGATCACTTAACATAGCAACATAGTAACATAACACACCAAACAAACAAATCAAAACCCAAAGGAAAACTCAAAGAAAACCAATTCAAGTTTTTCCTACTTCAAGCAACCACTAAAAATAGTTTTATATAACAAAAAGTTTCTTAACATAACCTAATCATGGATTTATGTTAACTTAACAGAAAAGAATGCATTAATCAACTAGGAGCAAAAAGAATCAATTTAAAATCTATTATGAAACTCCTATTAGGCCTAATTCAATTTCTATTAAGAAAAATAAAATAAAACTTTTATTTATTATAAATAAAAGTTCATCCTATAAAGTGACAGAAACTATCCTAGAATAATCAATCACAAGTTAAAAATAAATTTATTTACTAATTAAAATAATAGGAAAACAGTACCTAGTTAATTAATTAGGATTAACAAGATTCTGCTTAAAACTATTTTTATTAATCCTAAAATACCCAAATTAATTTCTATGGTTTGGCAATGTCAAAATAAAGTTGGGGCAAAAAGAATCATCCAAAAATAATTTTTCTAACTCAAGTTATAACAGATTTACTATTCGACTAAAACTAAAATAAAGCAATTTTAATTAATTTTAACATAGCTAAATATATTTTCTACAGGAACTATAGAAAATTTGCAAACCAAAAAAAAGAATCACCTAAAAATATTAAACAGAATAAAAGATATGAATTTTTCAAAACAGGAACTATTACGCTAAAGCAGAAAACAAAAATAAATGAAAAATGGCCAAATGGCCCTAAAATACTCACGGAGCGTAATATAAACTAAACGGGCCTAGGGTTAAACTAGTCGGGCCGGCTAAAAAAATAAAACCCTAACTAAAATAAACCGTAAACTAACCGGGCCGGACCGGTTTTATTTAAAAGAAATACCCCTTCGGGGGTGTTCTAATCTACGCCGTGGATGGGAGATCGGACGGCGGGGTGGAGTTCGGTGACTTACGGAGCTCATGGCGGCGAGTCTGGCCTCTCCGGTCGTCGGGAGGTCGGGTGGAGTGGAAAGTGGTGCAGACGAGCTCGGGAGGGTCTTGGTGGAGTCGGTGGAGGTCGGGAGGGCTAGGGCGGCGGCGGAAATGGCGGGCGGTCGGCTCGGCCAGCAGCGCGTGAGAGAGAGAGGAGCGGCTCTGAGGGGTAAGGGAAATGGGGTGCGGGGAGGGCTTATAGGGGGGCCTCGGCCTTGGCAAGGGGCGATCGGGTGGAGATCGGCATCCGGATCTCATGAGATCCGGCGATCGTGGCGTGGCGTGGCGTGGGCGGGGTTGAAGACGGTGAGGTCCACCCGAGAGAGAGAGTCGTGCGGTCAGGCGGCAGGCGTAGGGGTTTGGCGCGAGGGATGGTGGCTCTTGGCTCATTTGGGCTGGCTGATTGGGCGCTGGTGGGCAGTCTTGGTATTGGCTGGGCGATGCTTTGGTGGCGCTGAGGGTTTCCTTTTAAATTTTTATTTTTAAATAAAACAAAACAGAGATATCTTTTAAAATATAAATATTTTATATAGGACATATATATACCAAAATGATGGGGAATATTCCTATCATTTGAACATTTTTCCAAAGGCAAAATCCAAACTTTATAAAAATTCATTTTTTCAAATTCAATTAAAACTGATTTGAATTCAAAACTTTTGGCATTGTTTTCCTCTGATATTTTGGAGTGTCATATTTACTCCTCTCATACTTTTGCTCAAGTATTTATCGGGCATAGATTTTGAAATGATTCCCACTTGCCAATGTTTGAATTCAAATTCCAAAACTCAATTTGAAAGAGGGTTTCAAGGCACTTTCAAATGACTTTCAATTTGATACTTTTTAACTTCCAACTCATATTTCATATAATTGAAGAAGTCATTTTATCTTCCCTCATGAAAATCATTGAGTTGCATAAAGCTTTGAATTTGAAATATTCCCAAATGAAATTTAAATCTTTTCCAAAACCCTTTTCATTTCAAAATGGAAGAAGTCATGTCATCTTCACTCTAGGGTTTGGTGTTGGAATGAACTTGAATTCATTGGGATCCAAAAGGCAAAGGGAAAGTTTGGGAAAGTCATTTCATTCCCTCTCATTCAACTTTCAAAAGTTTTCAAATTCCACTCAGTTTCACTCAATCAATCAAACCATCAATCAGACAACAAGCATAGTTAATTATCTAATATAACATTCCAAAATTTAGAATTTTGGGATGTTACACGGGCATTCATTGGCAAGGAAATGGACTCTGAAGCTGAATCTGAGGAACATGAGGAAGAGGAGGCATCAGAAGAATGTGAGTCTGGTGTGGCGAGTCTAGCTCTCGCTACTGCTTTCGTCAGCAAGTCCATCTTCAACTCTGAAGAAAATGACCTCACCAACAAAGCTGATGAAGATAGTGATGACTACGCTCCCACCTATTGCTTCATGGCAAAGGGTGCCAAGGTACTCAAATATACCTCCTCTGAATCTAGTCAAAATGAATCTGATGATGATCTAAAGCCCAGTTACTCAAAACTTGCTAAGATTGCTGTAAAACAACAAAGGGCTTTTGAAAAGGTTCAAAACATGCTAGATAAGAGTGATGATATGTTAGGTGAAGAAATGGATCGCACTAAAGCCCTCGATTGAAAATCTTGAGAGACTTCAGTCTAGGTTTGACAGCCTTCAAGGTCATCATAACACTCTCTTATCTGATCATGAGAAACTTTCTTATGAATTTCTTTAAAGAAAGCAAGATCTTGAGAAGCTAAGAGTGAATTATGAAGATCTTCAGAAGGAGCGCGATTCATTACTTGCTCAACAAATCAGCGCTTCTCAAGAAGAATTTGTTCCTCCATGCTTAAAGTGCATTGAACGTGAATCTGCTAATTCTTCACCTGAATGTTCAAATGCTTCAACTGTTACAAATTCTTCACCTGCCTCTGCTATCACTAATTCCTCATCCGAGGACATTGCTAGTATCACCGACGATGCGAAATTTGAAGGAATTGTATATGACAGCATGTACAAAAGCCTCAAAGGGCATCGAGACTCTTTGTGATGTGCTTAAAAGCAGATCCTCAACAGGAACCCTAGGAAAGAGGGTATTGCCTTTGAGGAAACTCAATGCTGATGGAACATATTGGAAGCCCGAGCGGTATCCCAAAACCTCATGGGTTCTTTGCAAAGGGACCTCGATTGATCCATCTAACTTATCCGGCTTTACATGCGAATCTCCTCATTCTTCCGATGAGTCATTTGACTCCGACTATAAACTGTTCAAAAATCAGAATGGTGAAGTATTTGCTAGATATGTTGGCACTAAGCTGCGAGAACGGTTCCCCTATGAAGAAAATCTGGGTTCCCAAGAAGTGCCTTGAAAGTCTTCGTGAATGTCCTCATGACACCACACGTGAAGAATAGGAACCCCAGATCAAATTCTTCATATGGACCAAATTCTTCATATGGATCCAAGTCCTCATACGGACCAAATTCCTCACATGGATCAAATCCCTCAAAAGGATCAAAGTCCTCATATGATTATCATCGTGCTAATAACTACATTTCGCAGGGTAGAGCGAAGGGCTATGAATATGTGCATTATTCTTCAAACCAATATGTTCATAAGTCCTCGAAGAATTTCTCTGCTTATTCATATGCTTACCCTAACCCCTCTTATGTGAAACGAAATGGATTGGCCGCTATGCCACCATTCTCATATGGTGCTTTCATGAGTGATGAACTCTTTGCCACCCCTTCAGATGTGGGTGGTGAAGAAAAAGAACTAACTTCTTCTGCAGGGTCAGGTCTCCAGACATGTTTTAAACGTCTGAAGAATTTGCTGGGGGCCTGACAAAATGCCTGATAGGATGCAGGCTAATCATGATGAAATGAACTTTCATTTCACACGTCCTCATACTGCTTATACATTATCTTGAGTGATGAAATTCATCCGATGAACTTGATATCATATTCTTCACCGATGAAGTATATGAGATCGTAAGTTGTACTAATTCATCTGCAGGATGATCAACCCAAAGCCACCGAGTGGGTTCTCGATAGTGGATGTACAAATCACATGATTTGGTGACAAGAATCTATTGATGGATGCTCCCTTATCACCGTCACATCTGAAGCATATCATCTTCTTGACAAAGGCAAAAGTCAGGTATTGGGTCTTGGTAAGGTTGCGATCTCTACGGACATACACATGGACAAAGTCATGCTTGTTGAGTCCTTAGGATACAACCTCATGTCAGTCTCAATGCTTTGTGATCTTGATATGGTTGTTATCTTTGGCAAGTATCGTTGTGTTGTGATTATGGAAGCTGACAATTCCAAAGTCTTCAAAGGCTTTAGGAGAGGAGACTTGTATATTGTTGATTTCTCTGAGGACCACAACCAGCCGTGTGTCTACTTGCAAAAGCTTCGAAGGATGGCTATGGCATCGGCGACTTGGTCACGCATGAGCATGAGGAATTTGAACACGCTTGCAAAGAAGAAGCATGTCATTGGCATTGAGAATGTCAAATTCCTCAAGAATCACTTGTGCGAACTGTGAAGCTGGAAAAATGACCAAGGCCAAGCATCCAGTGAAGACTATCATGACCACTACTCGTCCCTTGAATTGCTTCACATGGACCTCTTTGGTCCTAATCATTACTCAATCGTTAATGATGCATCTCTATATGGCTTTGTTATTGTTGATGATTACTCTCGTTACACATGTGTACACATTGTTACTTACAAAAATCAAGTGCAGGAAGTCTTCAAACGATTTTCCTTGAGGGCTTCAACTAACTTTGGTGTGAAGATCAAACACATCAGGAGTGACAATGGAACTGAGTTCAAGAATTCCGGTCTTGATGCCTATCTTGATGAACTTGGTATTACTCATGAGTTATCTGCTCCCTATACCCCTCGGCGAGAATGGGCGTCGTGGAGCGCAGAAACAGAACCCTTGTTGAGATGGCTCGCACTATGCTTGATGAATACAAAACGCCTAGTCGTTTTTGGATTGATGCAATTGATCTGCGTGCCACATCATCAACAGTATATCTTCACAAATTCTCCAAGAAGACTGCCTATGAACTCCTCAACGACAAGAAACCCAATGTAAGTTATTTCAAAGTCTTGATTGCTAAATGCTGGATTAGAGATCCTCATCACAATTCTAAATTTGCACGAAAGCACATGAAGGTTTTATGCTTGGTTACGAAAAGGACTCGCACACCTGCTGAGTCTTCAACATCGCTATTCACAAGATTGTTGATCTTGTAGATGTGCGGTTCGATGAAACTAATGGCTCGCAAAGAGAGCACCTACCTTCCGTGTTAGATGAACCAGCACTGAGGAATCTATCAAGTTCAAGGCAACCGAGGATGTCATTCCTCTTGAAGAATCTCGAAGAATTCATTCCAGACGCTAAAAACGTCGAAATGATGCACCTGAAGATAATGCTGAAGACAATGGTGCTGAGGAAAATGATCAAATTTCTCAACGACAACCAGCTCATCCTCGCGTTGCAAAAGAAGTGCAAATTGACAAGATCATCGATGACATTGAAGCGCCAGGTCCTCTCACACGCTCAAAAGCTTCACATTTATCTAACTTTTGTGGGCACTATGCTTTTGTCTCTATCACATAGCCCACTAAGGTAGATGAAGCATTTCTGGAGCAGGAGTGGATTTAGGCCATGCAAGAAGAATTACATCGATTCGAACTCAACAATGTCCGGGAAGTGGTCAAACGTCAAGATCCTCGTAAGCATAATATCATTGGCACAAAGTGGATCTACCGCAACAAGCAAGATGAAAATGGCCTTGTGGTGAGGAATAAGGCACGACTAGTAGCTCAAGGCTACACCCGAGTTGAAGGAATTGATTTTGATGAAACTTTTGCACCTGTTGCTAGACTTGAGTCTATTCAAGCATATTACTCGCCTATGCTAACCATCACAATATCACTTTATATCAAATGGATGTGAATAGTGCATTCCTCAATGGTAAGCTTGAGGAAGAAGTATATGTTGCTCAACCCCCAGGTTTTGAAGATCCAAAGAATCCCGACAAAGTCTTCAGACTCAACAAGGCCCTCTATGGTCTCAAACAAACCCCACGGGCGTGGTATGATACAATGAAGGAATTCTTCGTGAAGAATGGCTTCACACCCGGTTCACTCGACCCTACTCTCTTTACTAAATCATGTGATGGTGAACTGTTTGTGTGCCAAATCTATGTTGATGATATTATCTTTGGCTGTACTGACCAACATTATAGTGATGAATTTGCCTATATGATGAGTTAAGAATATCAAATGTGTATGATGGGAGAGTTGAAATTCTTCTTAGGTCTTCAAATTCGTCAACAACACAATGGCATATTCATATCTCAGGAGAAATACCTCAAAGATGTCCTGAAGAAATTCGGCATGCAAGATTGTAAAGGTGTCAAAATTCCTATGCCCACAAATGGCCATCTATGCAATCGATGAAAATGGTATTGACTTGATCACAAGGTATACCGCTCCATGATTGGTTCTTTATTGTACTTATGTGCATCTAGGCCAGATATAATGCTTAGTGTGTGCATGTGTGCCCGATTTCAAGCTACACCGAAGGAATCACACCATAAGGCTGTGAAGCATATTCTTCGATATCTGGCTCACACACCAACACTAGGATTATGGTACCCCAAGGTCTCTACTTTTGATCTCATTGGATATTCTGACTCTGACTATGCCGGTGATCATGTGGACCGCAAGTCAACATCTGGTACTTGTCATTTCCTCGGACGATCTTTGGTCTGTTGGTCCTCCAAGAAACAGAACTGCGTATCACCGCATCATCTGCGGAAGCTGAATACATTCTTCTTTGGCTCGTGTTGTGCTCAATTGCTGTGGATGAAGCAGACTCTCAAGGACTACGACATCAACGTGAAGAATGTGCCTCTCATCGTGATAATGAGAGTGCCATCAAGATTGCTCACAACCCAGTTCAGCACTCGAAGACAAAGCACATTCAAATTCGTCATCATTTTCTTCGTGATCATGTGTTAAAGGGCGACATCTCCATTGAGCATGTGAAGACTGAAGAACAGCTAGCCGATATCTTCACTAAGCCCTTGGATGAGAAGAGATTTAGCAAGTTGCGGTGTGAGCTAAATATCTTAGAATCTTCGAACGTTCTTCGAAAAGGACACACATCCTGACACTTATGCAAAATTGATGACTTAGATGTGCAACACATGAAGAAACGTTTTCTTCAATCAATGAAGAATAACACTCTAAGTGTGAAGAAATTTATGAAGAATTTGATTCTCGAGAACCCTACGACAATTATGCGGTGTCCGAAATCATCATTCTTATACTGGTGGAGTCACGCCACCACCAAAGTTGAAAATCTTCAATTTGAGTTTTTCCTAAGTTTTGAAATTCTTCAGTTTTCAAATTCTTCAACTTTGCAAAATCTTCATTGTTTCCGTCGTTTTCTTCATTGGCAATACATATATATGGGTTTATGTCCTCTGACAAAGATTCACTTATGGCTATTTCTTCAAGTCGCTTTTTACGCTAAGTGAATGTGATCGGACCCTTCCCCTCTATGCTATACTCAACCCAATCTATTCACAAATTCTTCATGTGCGTTCTATTTGAAACTCGTTCAAAATCTTCACTGTGTCCTCGTCAGCTGAAGAAATTGCGAAAGGAACTTTAAAACTGATCTTATCCAAATTTTCGGTTTTGCCGCTCAAACCGTTCCGCATCCCACGATGCATCATTTTACTCACCCACGATCGTACACGATCTCCACTACACAGTACGTGGGTGACACATGTCGTGAGAAGGAGAATGGTCAGGCACGTTCGTCCTAAATCTTCGGGCGAACAGTTTTCACTGCCTCTATAAATACCCCTCTCTCCATCCTCACTTCTTTTACTCCGCTCGACCTCTCTCTCCCGCTCGAGCTCCTCAAACCCTAGCGCCGCCGCTACTCCATCGTCGCCGGTGAGGAAGAGCTTCGCTGCCTCGACCTCTTCGCCGACGTACTCACGCCGACTAGGGAAATCCTCACTCTGCCGCCGCCGTAGCTGTCTTCCTCCGCCAAGTTAGGGCGTGGAAGATCTGAGCAGAACGAGCTTCACATCTACAACACCCAGTTAAATCGTGTTCTTCATTTAGGGTAAATAAAAGTTACTTTTACTACCCTCGTTGATCCAAATCTTATACTACAAAATCTTCAAAGGTGTTTTATTCTTCAAATCCTCACACACAAACACCTCACAAGTTATATGCTCTTGATTCGTTTCTCTAAGCAATCATTTTCTTCAAGATTCCTCAATTGTGTGGATCCTCGATCTGTACAACTCTGGAACCTAAGACAAAGAACGCTTAGTGAAATTCTTCAAGGCTCATCTGGTCAAAATCCTCAAAACTTGTTCTTTTGAAAAACCTTACGAGAACGCATATGACCTCTCCAAATTCCTCGCAACTATACTCTGTTCACAGTACTCATGTCCATTGTTGAATCACTAGGTTCTCATCAACTTAACTCATTTGCAGGCGTTCCTCGAAGAAAAGTTGCATACTTCTTCAGAGAATTCATTTGTTCAAATTCCTCAATTTGAAGAATATGGCGAAGGAAAGAAGCCACGAGAAAGGAGGAAAGAGGCTGAGGTCATGACCGCGTTTGAAATCCTCGAGGAAATTTATGCTGATTATTGCACACTGATGAAGCCGAGTTCGCAAAGAGAACAAAAATCAGCGCAAAGGTGCGCATACAAAGGATTGAACGGAGATGGGCACGGGAATGGAAGGAGTAACGATATGTAACTCCAAAGTACATGAAGAAATTCGCACTCAATCCTCCATGCCCAAGAGCTCCATTGGCACTGGTCAAGAAGTCGACCCCACCACATCAAGCGTGGTGAGGACTTTCTGAAGAATGGGCCAAGCGCCAAGCCAATGAGGCAGTGAGGAAATTCAATGAGGACTCTGCCACTGCTGCTGCCCCTGAGGCCTCTATCAAGCCAAGAAAATCTATGGCAAAGAAGCCCGCACACAAGCCAAGTGCTTCACCAACAGTGCCCTCACGGCCAAGTTCCTCAGCAGTGCCCTCACGGCCAATTCCTCATGCTGCTCCTGCTCCTCCAAAATCCTCAGCTCTCCAAAATCCTCAGCTCCTCCCAAGTCCTCAAGATTCCGACAAAGTCCTCAAAGCACTGTGCATATGTCCACGTGCCAAAGGACTGCGAGCTTCTCCATTGCCTCTGGTGTCTCAGCAAGTTCCTCATTTGCACCAAAGTCTTCATCTGGCCCGACTCTGGAAGACTAAGGCAACAGCTGGACGAGGTCCTCGGCCAAGTCCCAAGAAGAAGCAGGTTGCTTTCCAAGAAATTCCTCAACCTGAAGATGATGAGGCTGATGATGATGAACTTGCGGAAATCATCAGAGATCGCCAAGAAAGGGCCACTAGAGCCAAAGGCACATCTGTGCCTCTGCAGTTGGATCCGAGGAAAATCCTCGATTATATTGATCTCTGGCACAAGGATCCAAATACCCCTATGCCTCATTTTCATATGAACCCTGGACGAAGTCATATGTTGACCCATTTCATCACTGAAGAGAAATGGAAGTTTGAAAAGGCAAGAGAGATCAAGAAAACTCAATACAGAAAGGAGAAGTTCCTGAAGAAAAACGTTGTCAAAATGACACCTGAGGAACTTCTCAAGGTTCATAATGAAATCCAAGCCCTCAGCAAAATCTTCGATGCTTATTATGCTGATTGGCAAGGAGCCAAGGTCAGATTCGTCAACCTGACGAAGAAGTTCACAAATGTTGCTGCCCCAACGCAACATGAAATTCCTCAGGCTGGAGCCTCAGCTCAGCCAACTGAAGAACATGCCAGCACCGCTGATGAAGTTCAAAGGTCGAAGAAAATGCAGTTCAGGGCTGATGATCCCATTCCGGCAATGAAGAAATTGCCAGGGCATCCACTAGTGGTGCGGCGTGAAGAAAGCGAACAAGTCTGGCAAGCTGCATCGATTGCGCTG
This sequence comes from Aegilops bicornis, assembly GCA_021605145.1. Taxonomy (NCBI): domain Eukaryota; kingdom Viridiplantae; phylum Streptophyta; class Magnoliopsida; order Poales; family Poaceae; genus Aegilops; species Aegilops bicornis. The sequence goes on along the minus strand of CM038671.1, from coordinate 430,497,519 downwards.
AGGAAAATCAACCAGATTCCTCAGCTCCTCCTGCGGCAACACCAACTCCAATTCTTCCATCTGCCTCTAATGTGAAGAAGACCAAGGCTGCAGAATGAGCTGCTGTGAACAAACAGAAAGCATCAGCTGCGTCAAATTCTTCGGCTGCGAAGAAAATGAAGCCAATGACCCGCTCCTTTGAAAATCCAATTGATGATGTTCCAATTTCCTCAATTCCATAAACGGGCCTTGTTCCTTTTGATGAAGATTATGTGATCCCAAGCGGATCTGATGAAGAAAATCATTCTGCTGCTTCGTCAGAGCAGATTGATGAAGAAATTGAAGTGGAAGCAATCCCTTCAACCCCAGTCATTTCCTCACCTATGCCTCAGTTCACAGCTGAAGAAGCCGGTGTTGAGGAACTTGAAGAAGATGTGGATATTGGAAGCACAACGCCCGGTGATGAATGATGACTTTTGGGAAAGTCAAGATCCAAATTCTCCACTCTTCACCCCAATCCAACAGATACCTCGGTCCCTGCTCCCTCTGTTCAAATGGGCTCAAGAAACTCATCCCACTTCATCTGTCCCTGAAGAAATTCCAGCCACTAGCGCTGATGAACATGCTGCTGCTGATCCTCAGATTGCACCTATTGAGGAACATTAAATTCCTCAGCCTGAAGAACCTGAGATTGTGATTCCAGAGGTCGTGATGCAACTCACTGACACTCCACTGCCAAAGCCCAAGGATCCCTTCTCAACAAAGCAAAAGTTCAAGGCTGAAGACTTCTTCAGCGAGCATGTATTCTTCATGATTACAATCCATATGATTACGCTGCGCATAAGGAAGAGGCGTTTCTGGACTGCCAGCCAAGCCAATTTCTATTCCTTAGTGCTTTTCAATAAAGACAAAGTCTTCGATCATGCTCATATTCCTCATGTGGACATGCAGTCTCTGCCAGGCTTTGAGCCAGTCCTCAGTGTCTTCACGACGTAGGACTTCTGAATTTCTGCACCGATATCTGTGACTGGAATGAAGAACTCATTCTTCAATTCTATGCAACGCTACACATCACCGGAGACGCTGACGACGTGAACTCATGGGTATTAGACTGGATGTCTGAAAATACTCACTACAACGCACCGACAAGCTGAATTGCTTCGTGCTCTACCACTCGATCCTCCACTTGATGGTGCTCGTTGTATCTACAACGAACCAGAACTTTCAAATCACTATATGCAGAAATCTTGATGAAGCCTTTGAAGCCAAGGCAGGCCCCAAGAAACAAATTCCTCGTCAAGGAATTATTGTATGTGCCCCGGACTGTCTATCGGATTCTGACGAAGACAATGAGTCCTATCAAAGGCCACGACTCGAATGATGAAGAGGTCGTTGGCATCATGAAGAATATGCTTTTCAACATCATCCATGGCGTTCCCGTCAACTTCCATGATTTCTTCATGAGGACTACGGCAAACATTGCTATGTCACCATTTGAGCTGAAGCCTTATGCGCCTTGGATAATGAGATTCATTAGGACAAGGTCTTCACTCAATTACAAAGGCGATACTACGAACCACTGCAGCTACTTGCCCCGATTGAAGTCCTCAAGCGGACATTTACCTCGGTGATGACAAGGGCAAGGCTACGGCTGTGATCGATGAAGGCATTCGTCCATTGGATGGGCAGTTTCATAAAGCAGCATCCTACTCCACCAATGATGACTACGCCACACATGACTGCCGCAAATACCTCGGTCAAGCAAAGTCCTCAAGCTCATCGCACCTGTGGTGATGGCTGATCGTGAGTTACTCCTCGGTCTTCATCGGAAGGTTGATCGCAATCATAAATGGGTCAAGCGTCGGTTTGGTTCAATTCTTCACAACATGACCTCAACACACAATGCGGTGAAGAAAAACCACTACTACCTCCATGAAACCTTCAAACGCACTTGAGTTGTTCTTTCACATGTCTACAAAGGCGGAAGAACCGACGTCAATGGGACTCAAGGAAGAATTTGACTGGTCTGCACCTCCTCAGAAGAAATACAAGAAGGTCAAAGTTCCTTCCTTGGTGGCCAGCTCCTATTCTTCATCGCGCGACACTGATGAAAATGAAGACTTGGACGACACATGGCAGGCCCTACTACAACAACCGACCCCAACAACGCTGGCGCTCCTTCTTCAACTTGAAATTTTAGGGGCGTTAGTCCTCAGTTTCGATCCTTTTGGTCATTCGATGACAAAGGGGGAGAAATTTGAGTTAGTCTTCAAGCGGGTCTATTATATGGGCAATTTATTTTTGTTAAATTACAACTCTCGTTCTTCTGAAACTTTTATTGGATCGAGTTGTAATCTTAAACCCGATGGTGCTTTGATACTTTTGATGCACTGTGCTCTTGCACTATGCTCTGATTCTCTTGAGCTTCTTGAGCTCTGATACTCTTGATCGTTATTTTGCATGCTTGTTCCTCATTAATGTTATGGCACGCATGCTGAATTATGTCAAGCACCATATCTCATCATGCATTTCAAATTCTTCATATTATATGTCAAATGCGTGTATGAATTACAAGATATAGGGGGAGATCTCCATGATTCAACTCTTCAAATGTGCATTGCCTCAAAAGCAAATTCCTCACTATGGACATCTTCAGGGGGAGTTCTTCTATATCTTGCAATCAAATTCCTCAATATCAGTATTTACACTTCATATGTTTATCCCCGTTGAAAACTTAACCTATATTGTCATCAATCACCAAAAAGGGAGATTGTAAGTGCATCTAGTGCCCTTAGTGATTTTGGTGTATTGAAGACTTATAGGTTAAGGATCTAATGCGTTTGTAAGTGTACACAGGTCTATAAGTCTATGAGGAGTTTGATATTTACAGAGAAAGTCGACCCTAAAAATGAAGTTCTTGTTGAAGACTTTGATATTTTAAAGACTTTTCAAGACTTTGAAAGTGAAGAAATTGGTGTGACCTTGAAGACTTGGTATTCATTTGAGGAACATGAAGCGTGAAGACTTTTGTTTTCGTAGTTTCATTTTCTCTTTCTTGAGTCATAGGAAACACCGTCGTTAAAGGGGTCGAGGAAATACTAAGGAAAAATTTCCATGTGATGCTCAACTCAAGATCCTACACCTACCAATCCCTTGAGTGAAGCCTTTGGAAATCTCATACAGATTCAGTCAATTTCTTGATGTAGACGAAGTTCTTACAGTCATGAGGAATTTGTTCGACCGAGGAGTTAGGAATTCGCCAAAGGCGGATTGCCTACAGTGAGGAACATGATAGCCACGAGGAATTTGAGATTCAAATTTCGACCGTTCTTGTCTTCTTGGCCTACCTGTCCCAAAATATCTTATCCACCTAACTGTCATATCATTGAAGGGCATTTATGTCTTATCATGTCGGGCTGCTCCCTAGGCTATAAATAGCCGCCCCCTATAACCACTAGCTGGTTGGCTGCTCCGAGAGAACTTGACACTTGTCATTTGAGAGCAACCCATCCTCCGAGGACTTTGAGCGAAAATCATCGAGTGAGGAAAAACACAAAAACCAAACCCCTACAAACCTAAAGTGATTGAGCATCACTGAAGAGATTGATCATGCGTGGATCCGACGCTTGTTACCTTTGAAGACTGTGCTTCTTCCAGACGGTTAGGCATCATGGTCGAGAGCATCCAAGAGGAATTGTGGATCGCCGAGTGACCAAGTCTGTGAAGGTTTGGAAGTCGCCTGAAGACTTACCACGAGTGATTGGACGAGGTCTGTGTGACCTTAGTTCAAGGAGAATACGGTGAGGACTTGGTGTCTGAGCTGCGTGCTTTCGGCCGATCGGGTGTCCGGGACTGTGTGTCCATGAGTTTAAATACTCAGCCGCTCAAACCAGACGTACAACTGAGACAGCAGTTGGAACTGGTCTACCAAATCATTGTCTTCACCAACCTTACTAGTTCTATCTCTCAACCCTTTCATTTCCTCATTACTGTGTTGAGTGTTTATTCATATCTTTGTTTGAAGACTTTGACTGAAGACTTTCTCAATTTCCTCAGTTCAATATCTTCAGTCTGTTTGTCTTCATCTTGTGCTATCCTCTGTTTATGCTTTACGTACTCTTTGATTGTCTTCATTTCATCATGATGACCATGCCGCATTCTCTTATGCTTACTTCGAGTACTTATTCCTGCAAGTAGTTCTTCGCTAAGGAATTTCCTCACCGCAAATTCCTCGATGAAGAATTCATAAAATCGCCTATTCACCCCCTCTAGTCGATATAACGCACTTTCACTTGTCAAGGTTTCTCATGCCAACATGACCTAGTCGTCTATGCCATAACCAACCTTTTGAGGATTTAGCAATGAAGCAAGTTTTAGGTTGTCCCTTTTTAGAGAAATCAACAATGTAAAGATCACCTCTACGTATACGGTAAAGACCATTTTATGATTGTCTCGACGAAACACTTGGCAATCTACTTCAGTAAATAGGACGTTGAAACCGAAATCAGCAAGTCTAGATATTGAAAGTAAGTTGTAGCCAAGAGATTCAATGAGCATAACATTCTGAATGGAGCTATCATGTGAGATGGCCGCCTTACCGAGGCCAACCACCTTACCCTTTGAGTTGTCACCGAAAGTGACATACTTTCGAGGACTATCATTTTCAGCAAGCTCACGAAACATGTCTTTATCTCGGTCATGTGATCGGTACATCCACCGTCAAGAACCCATTCCTTTCCTCGACACATATCCACGAAGATTTGCCATAAGACCAAAATGTCTCATTGCATCATCAAGATCAAGTCACTATCATCATCCTCATCATAGTATCCATGTTCAACATCGTCATGTGGTGGATCAAGTCCTAGAGAGGGTAATTCGTTAGAGTGAGTTTGACAATGATCTCGCTTATGAATTCTTATAGCTTCGGAAATAATATCACCAATAATTCCAACATCTCCTTTGGCACACATAAGGTTTGTAAGTTCAAATAGACGATCACCAAACATAGGATCACTAGTATTCATCTTACTCAAGGCAATAGACTTATAGAGAATCTCATCTAGATTTTTCAAGGAATAATTTGGAAAGCATTCCTCAAGAAATTTCCATATAGTGTAGGCACACTCAAGAGTAGGCAAGATTCTAATTGAGTTTCTAGGCAAGCCTCTAGTGATGAGATTAACAGTTCTAAGATTCCTAGTCATGTCAACTGATTCATCAAGGGTAGGATGCATAGGATCAACATGAGGTGCACAAGGGCTAGCAATGTACTTGTTCAAATGATATTGGTTTAAAATTACAAGCATCTCATTTTTCCACTCATGAAAATACTCTCCATCAAGAATAGGCACTCTATGTCTAAGACTCCCCAAAGTAGACTCATCCATCTTCCTCCAATGGTGATTAAACCAAGGCAATGGAGACCAAAGATCTGATACCACTTGTAGGATCTTGAGAAGAGGTGTCTAGAGGGGGGGTGATTAGACACTAAGTACCAAAGTTGCAGTTTTTAACTTCTTTAGGTTTAAGTGAAGTTTAGGCACAAGTTTAACATTCACAATACATAACAAGCAAGCATGCAAAGAGTATATGAGCAACGGAAAGTAAAGCATGCAACTTGCAAGAATATAAAGAGAAGGGTTTTGGAGGATTCAAACGCAATTGGAGACACGGATGTTTTTGAAGTGGTTCCGATAGGTGGTGCTATTGTACATCCACGTTGATGGATACTTAAACCCACGAAGGGTAACGGTTGCGCGAGTCCACGGAGGGCTCCACCCATGAAGGGTCCACGAAGAAGCAACCTTGTCTATCCCACCATGGCCGTCGCCCACGAAGGACTTGCCTCACTAGCGGTAGATCTTCACGAAGTAGGCGATCTCCTTGCCCTTACAAACTCCTTGGTTCAACTCCACAATCTTGTCGGAGGCTCCTAAGTGACACCTAGCCAATCTAGGAGACACCACTCTCCAAGAAGTAACAAATGGTGTGTTGATGATGAACTCCTTGCTCTTGTGCTTCAAATGATAGTCTCCCCAACACTCAACTCTCTCTCATGGGATTTGGATCTGGTGGAAAGAGGATTTGAGTGGAAAGCAACTTGGAAGGCTAGAGATCAAGATTCATATGGTAGGAATGGAATATCTTGGCCTCAACACATGAGTAGGTAGTTCTCTCTCGGAATCTGGTAAGTTGGAAGTGTAGGTTTGTTTTGATGGCTCTCTCCACGAATGAAGAGGAGGTGGAGGGGTATATATAGCCTCCACACAAAATCTAACCGTTACACACAATTTACCAAACTCGGTGGGACCGAATCAACAAACTCGGTCGGATCGATCCAATAAACCTAGTGACCATTAGGGTTTTCGGTGGGACCAATATGCAACTCGGTAGGACCGATATGGTTAGGGTTAGGGCATAACATAATCTCGGTGAGATCGATTACACAAACTCGGTGAGACTGATTTTGGTAATTAGCTAACTGAGAGTTGGTCGTGCAAACTCGGTGGGACCGATTACTCAAACTTCGGTGAGACCGATTTTGGTAATAAGTTAATCAGAGAGTTTGCATTGTAATCTCGGTAGTACTGATTACACAAACTTCGGTGAGACCGATTTTGGTAATGGACATACAGAGAGATTACAATCCCATCTCGGTGAGACCGAGATCCCTATCGGTGAAACCGATTTGCCTAGGGTTTGTGGGAGTGGCTATGACATTTGAACTCGGTGGCGCCGGATAGAAAGAATCAGTAGGGCCGAGTTTGACTTTAGGTTTAGCTCATATGTGTGGAAGTGGGAAAGTAGTTGAGGGTTTTGGAGCATATCACTAAGCACTGTGGAGCAAGAAACTCATTAAGCAACACCTCATCCCTCCTTGATAGTATTGGCTTTTCCTATGGACTCAATGTGATCTTGGATCACTAAACTGTAAAATGAAGAGTCTTGAGCTTGAAGCTTGAGCCAATACTTTGTCCTTAGCATCTTGAAGGGGTTCCCATATCCTTTAGTCCATGCCACTCCATTGTTGAACTCATCTGAAATATACTAGATAAAAGAGTTAGTCCAACAAGAGATATGTTGACATTAATTACCAAAACCACCTAGGGAGCACTTGTGTTTCGGCATCTCAAAGTTCAAGCAGCGACTAAACATTGTAATTCATGGTAGAAAAGATCCAGTCATGATGCACCCAACATTAGCTACACACAATGCATACATCATAACAATTGTGCTCCCTCAGTTTCCGGCGCTTGTTTTAGAAGGTGATGACACAACATAAAAGTAAATAGAAAGTCCCTTCGCAGAGGGAAGCAGTGATTTGCAGAGGTGCCAGAGCTCAATTTTTAAAACAAAGGTAAATGATATTTTGAGACATGCACCCTTCTTATTCACATCATGACCATCAGTTATCAACATCTTCCATGCTAAGCACGCTAGTGGCGGTTCCCAAGCGATAAAAGTAAAGGTTTTGACTCCATTGGGAGTTTTTGTTTGATTATTTCAGAGATGAACTCTTTTTCATGTTTGCAGTTTGGGACTGGGCATCCCTATTACCGCCCTTTTCTCATGCTATGGCGAGTGAATAAACACTCGACCTGAGAATAATCCGCTTTGCATGGAAGATACCGACCACCTCCTGTCGTTCCATGAATGATCTAGGCACACAAAAAGGATAATTTTTAGAAGTTTTTTAGAGGTGGCACATGCAAATTTACTTAGGACGACAAGGTAATACCGTATATAGGTAGGTATGGTGGACTCATCTGGAATAACTTTGGGTTTAAGGTTTTGAAGTACAAGCAGAGTTCCCACTTAAATGCAGTGAAGGCTAGCAATTAGATTGAGAAGCGGCCAGCTAGAGAGCAACAACGATCATAACAATGCATTATGCATAAGTAACATCAGACACTAGCATGAGTAGGATATGAACACCATGAACATAAATATTATAGAGGCTATGTTGGTTTTGATTCAACTACATGCGTGAACATGTACCAAGTTAAGCCACTCAAACATTCGGAGGAGGATACCATATCATCATACTATATCACAATCATTTTAACGCTATGTTGATATCCAAGATAAATCATTATCCACTCCTAGCCACTTATGCATGGCCTGAGAAACTATAATCTCTAATTGTCATTGCAAACATGTTTAATCATAACGTGCTGAAGCCTGGATACTAGGTTAAACATATTTATACAAACAGAACAAGTCGAGTTCATACCAGTTTCTCTCTGCCACGACCAGTTCATCGAGTATCGTCATTATTGCTTTTCACTTGCACGACCGAACGATATGAAAATAATAATAGTGCAAGAGTGCCGTTGACTGAGCTGGAATCTGCAAAACATTTTATTCAACAAGAGAAGAAAAGGTAAAATGTGCTCTTTATTAGATTAACATTTATTCATATGAGAGCCACTCAACATTTTCATCGTGGTCTTCTCCTCAGTAAGACTTGAATAAAAAGAAAAAATTCAGAGAAACACATTGAAATATTTTTGGAGTTTTTGGTTTTATTGAACAAGTAAATAAAAAGAACAAATGATACAAACTATTTACACGGGAAAGATCCCAACAAGCAAAAGAAGAACAAGGAGATCTTTTTGGGTTTTCTTTTAGTGCTACTACTAAGCATGCATAGAAAGTAAACTACTACAACTATATTTTTTTGATTTTTCTAAAGTTTTCCAAACACACAAGAAGAAAGCAAGAAAATAAATTAAATATGGATGCTATAATGAAAAAGTGTGAACACCAACAAATGGAATGATTATGTGAACATGAATGTAATGTCGGTGAGAACACGTACTCCCCCAAGCTTAGGCTTTTGGCCTAACTTGGTTATCGATCAGTGGCCTGGAGGGTAGTATTCGGCGTGGTAGCTCACGGAGGCTCATGGTGCCGATGTCTCGGCCTATCGTGCTGCCACCACTGCTGCATTATGAGCTCGGGCCTCGCTCTCAAGAACAAAATATCTCCCCTTGCTGTGATAGTCAAAAAGAGCAGGCGCAGGCAAATATGTGTGCACAACAGATGTTTGGTTAAACAATAGATTATAAGTGAAGTTATCAACCTTTCCCTTTAGAATCTTATGCTCTTTTAGGATGTCAAAATCTAAATACCGCATGGGTAGGATAGGTTCAAAGGGCAAAGGTGAAACACCCAACCCTCGTGCTAAACGCGTGGCATAAATTCCACCATAGAAACCAGCCACTGTTAGCGTTATGCTGAAGTTTACGTGCAACAATCGCTCCAAGTTTATAATTCCTTTCACCAGTGAGAGCGGTGTGAATGAGGCTCAAGTCTGGCGCACAAAGTACGCTACAGTCTTGCTTGCCTACTATGCATTTCCTGTTAAATAATGCAAAATACTGAATTGCGGGAAAGTGAATGCTCTTTATTCTTCCTTGTCTCACTCCCCTATTTTTACCCTAACAAAGGCTAGTCAAGAAAGACTCGAACTCAGCCTTTGGTGGTTCATCAAGCGAACCCCAAAATGGAAGTTTGCAATGGTAAGCAAAGTTCTCCAGTGGAAAAGTAAATTGACTATCATAAAGCATAAATGACACCCTAGACTCACGTGGAAAATATTTAAATCCTTTGACAAATGATTCAGCGAGCAGTTGGTGTTGTTCACACTTATCTGAAAGGTAGGGACCGAGACCGGCATTGTGAACATATTGCTCAAATTCCTCCTTGATGCCCACACGCACCATATAATCATCACAAGGCCATAAGCATGTTTTGGTGGCGGCATCTCGTGTGGAACTTTCACTTGGTTCTATGTAAGACCGGCGAGCAGAACTATCACTAGAAGATGCTCCCGAGGATCGCCTCCTCGAGGAATTCCTTCCAAATAGGTTCATCATGTCCGCGTACAATTTTCCTATGAACAAAATTCTGAATTTTTAGTCCACAAAATTTTCTCAACAAAACTTCACAAAATTGATAGCAACTACTCATATTGACTATAAACGGTAAAACCCCACTGCAATTTTTATATTAAAGAGCAGAGAAACAAGTAGTCTTACAAGCTTGAGGCGATAGCAACTACTCATAGGGATACATTGTAAGTGCATCTAGTGCCCCTTAGTGATTTTGGTGGATTGAAGACTTATAGGTTAAGGAACTAATGCGTTTGTGAGTGTACACAGGTCTATAAGTCTATGAGGAGTTTGATATTTAGAAAGAAAGTCGACCCTAAAAATGAAGTTCTTCGATTTGAAGACTTTGATATTACGAAGACTTTACGAAGACTTTGAAATTGAAGATATTGGTGTTTACTTGAAGACTTGGTATTCATTAGAGGATCTTGTTGCGTGAAGACTTTTGTTTTCCTAGTTTCGTTTTCTCTTTCTTGAGTCATAGGAAACACCGTCTTTGTTAAAGGGAATTAGGAAATACTAAGGAAAAATTTCCATATGATGCTCAACTCAAAATCCTACACCTACCAATCCCTTCAAGTGAAGCCTTTAGAAATCTCATACAGCTCGATCAACTTCTTGATGTGGAGACGAAGTTCTTCAGTCGCTAAGGAATTTGTTACGGCGAGGAGTTAGGAATTCGCCATGGATTGCCTACAGTGAGGAACATGATAGCCCCGAGGAATTTGAGATTCAAATTTCCGACCCTTCTTGCCGTGCGCCGCACTGTCCCAAAATATCTTATCCACCTAACGGTCATATCATTGAAGGGCATTTATGTCTTATCATGTCGGGCTGCTCCCTAGGCTATAAATAGCCGCCCCTACAACCACTAGCTGGTTGGCTGCTTGAGAGAAACTTGACACTTGTCATTTGAGAGCAACCCATCCTCCGAGGACTTTGAGCGAAAATCATCGAGTGAGGAAAAACCCCAAAAACCAAACCCTACAAACCCAAAGTGATTGAGCATCATCAAGAGATTGATCCTGCGTGGATCCGATGCTTGTTACCTTTGAAGACATGCTTCTTCCAGACGGTTAGGCGTCATGGTCTAGAGCATCCAAGAGGAATTGTGGATCGCCGAGTGACCAAGTCTGTGAAGGTTTGGAAGTCGCTCAAGACTTACAACGAGTGATTGGACGAGGTTTGTGTGACCTTAGTTCAAGGAGGATACGGTGAGGACTTGGTGTTACGAGCTGCGTGCTCGGCCGATCGGGTGTCCGGGACTGTGTGTCCTCGAGTTTAAATACTCGGCCGCTCCATCCAGACGTACAAGCGAGACAGCGGTTGGAACTGGTCTACCAAATCATTGTCTTCACCAACCTTCTTGGTTCTATTTCCTCAACCCTTTCATTTCCTCATTATTGTGTTGAGTGTTTGTTCATATCTGTGTTTGAAGACTTTGATCAAGACTTTCTCAATTTCCTCGATTCAATATCTTGATATGTTTGTCTTCATCTTGTGTTATCCTGTGATTACGCTTTACGTACTCTGTGATGACCATGCGTGTGATTCTGTTATGCTTACTCGAGTACTTATTCCGGCGCAAGTAGTTCTTCGCTAAGGAATTTCCTCACCGCAAATTCCTCTTTGATGAATTCATAAAATCGCCTATTCACCCCCTCTAGTCGATATAACGCACTTTTAATTGGTATCGAGCAAGGTACTCCTTGTTACGTGTGATTTTAGTTTAACCACCGGAGTTTTAGTTATGTCGACCGCAGGTATGATCAAGGTCTCAGCAGGGTGTCCTACCTTTGATGGGACGGACTACCCTCTTTGGAAGAACAAGATGCGAATGCATCTTGAAGCAATTGATAACGATCTACGGTATGTTGTGGAAAATGGTGTTCCCTCGGTCACACCTTCTTTGAATCTGCTGATGTGAAGAGATTCAAGCAACTCGATTCTCAAGCGAAGAATATCATATGTGGCCATCCGAGCAAAGGTCAATATGGAAGAGTGAGTGCTTTGGAAACCGCCAAGCTCATCCGGGACAGGCTGTCCAAAGTGAATGAAGGAGTCTCAACTCAAGCGTGACTCTCAAGTTGATGTTCTTCGAATCTCTTCAACCGCTTCAAAAGACTCGACAACGAAAATGTTCAACAAACCTTCGATCGCCTCACTAACATCTCAAATGAGCTTCAAGCACTTGGCGCCTTGACATCACCTACCATGAGGTGGTGAAGAAATTGTTAAGATCGCTTGATTCCTCATTTGATACTCACGGCACTAATGATACAAGAGCGTCTTGACTACAAGTCACTTGATCCTGCTGATATCCTCGAGAGGCTAAATACTCATGAGTTCGACTTGCTGAAAAGAGATCTCTATGGTTCTAGCTATGGAAAAACACGTGCCTCAAGGCCAAGGCTGTGTCTGAATCTGAGTGTGAAGACTCTGGTAGTAGCCTTGGAGTTCCTGAAGAATTAGGCCAGGAGCTAGCACTGCTCGTGAAGAAATTCCAGAAGTTCTCAAGACGTGGTCGATTTGGAAACTCCTCAAGGAGCAGTGATTCCTCATCCAGTGACTATAAGAGAAGACTTTGTCACAAATGCAAGAAACCTGGTCACTACATCCAAGATTGTCCTTAGTGGGAAAAGGAATTAAAGAAGAAGAAACACAAGGATTACAGTTCTGATGACGTTAAGAAGAAGAAGAAATCATCGAAATCTTCATCATCAAAATCCTCAAAGCCTTGTTCTCACAAGAAGAGCAGCTCCAAAAAGGCTCTGGCATTCATTGGCAAGGAAATGGACTCTGAAGCTGAATCTGAGGAACATGAGGAAGAGGAGGCATCAGAAGAATCTGAGTCTGGTGTGGCGAGTCTAGCTCTCGCTCGCTTTCGTCAGCAAGTCCATCTTCAACTCTGAAGAAAATGACCTCACCAACAATGCTGATGAAGATAGTGATGACTACACTCCCACCTATTGCTTCATGGCAAAGGGTGCCAAGGTACTCAAATATACCTCCTCTGAATACAGTGAAAATGAATCTGATGAAGATCTAAAGCCCAGTTACTCAAAACTTGCTAAAATTGCTGTAACACAACAAAGGGCTTTGGAAAAGGTTCAAAACATGCTAGATAAGAGTGATGATATGTTAGGTGAAGAAATGGATCGCACTAAAGCCACGACTGAAAATCTTCAGAGACTTGATCTAGGTTTGACAACCTTCAAGGTCATCATAACACTCTCTTATCTGATCATGAGAAACTTTCTTATGAATTTCTTCAAAGAAAGCAAGATCTTGAGAAGCTAAGAGTGAGTAATGAAGATCTTCAGAAGGAGCGCGATTCATTACTTGATCAACAAATCAGCGCTTCCCAGGAAGAATTTGTTCCTCCATGCTTAAAGTGCATTGAACGTGAATCGCTAATTCTTCACTGAATGTTCAAATGCTTCAACTGTTACAAATTCTTCACCTGCCTCTGCTATCACTAATTCCTCATCCGAGGACATTGCTAGTATCCTTGACGATGCGAAATTTGAAGGAATTGTATATGACAGCATGTACAAAAGCCTCAAAGGGCATCAGACTCTTTGTGATGTGCTTAAAAGCGAGAACCTCAACAGGAACCCTAGGAAAGAGGGTATTGCTTTTGAGAGGAAACTCAATCTTGATGGAACATATTGGAAGCTTTGGCGGTATCCCAAAACCTCATGGAGTTGCTGCAAAGGGACCTCGATTGATCCATCTAACTTATCTGGCTTTACATGCGAATATCCTCATTCTTCCGATGAGTCATTTGACTCCAACTATAAACTGTTCAAAAATCAGAATGGTGAAGTATTTGCTAGATATGTTGGCACTAACTGCAGGAACGGTTCCCCTATGAAGAAAATCTGGGTTCCCAAGAAGTGCCTTGAAAGTCTTCAGGTGAATATCCTCATGACACCACCTGTGAAGAATAGGAACCCCAGATCAAATTCTTCATATGGACCAAATTCTTCATATGAATCCAAGTCCTCATACGGACCACATTCCTCACGTGGATCAAATTCCTCAAAAGGATCAAAGTCCTGATATGATTATCATCGTGCTAACAACTCTGTTTCGCAGGGTAGACCTATGGGCTATGAATATGTGCATTATTCTTCAAACCAATATGTTCATAAGTCCTCGAAGAATTTCTCTGCTTTTTCATATGCTTACCCTAACCCCTCTTATGTGAAACGAAATGGTTTGGCTTCTATGCCACCATTCTCGTATGGTGCTCGCAGAGTAATGAACTCTTTGCCACCACTTCAGATGTGGGTGGTGAAGAAAAAGAACTAATCTCTTCTGCAGGGTCAGGTCTCGGGCGTGCCTTAACGTCTGAAGAAATTGCTTGAGGACTGACAAAATTGCACGAAAGGACAGGCTAATCATGATGAAATGACCTTTCATTTCACACGTCCTCATACTTCTTATCTGTTAATCTTGGTGATGAAATTCATCGATGAACATGATATCATATTCTTCAGCGATGAAGTATATGAGATCGTAAGTTGTACTAATTCATCTGCAGGATGATCAACCCAAAGCCACCGAGTGGGTTCTCAATAGTGGTTGTACTAATCACAAGACTGGTGACAAGAATCTATTGATGGATGCTCCCTTATCACCGTCACATCTGAAGCATATCATCTTTGCTGACAAAGGCAAAAGTCAGGTATTGGGTCTTGGTAAGGATGCGATCTCTAAGGATAAACACATGGACAAAGTCATGCTTGTTGAGTCCTTAGGATACAACCTCATGTCAGTCTCAATGCTTTGTGATCTTGATATGGTTGTCATCTTTGGCAAGTATCGTTGTGTTGTGATTATGGAAGCTGACAATTCCAATGTCTTCGAAGGCTTTAGGAGAGGAGACTTGTATATTGTTGATTTCTTTACAGGACCACAACCAGCCGTGTGTCTACTTGTAAAAGCTTCAGAAGGCTGGCTATGGCATCGGCGACTTGGTCACGTAGGCATGAGGAATTTACTGCACGCTATGCGAAGAAGAAGCATGTCATTGGCATTGAGAATGTCAAATTCCTCAAGGATCACTTATGCGGAGCCTCTGAAGCTGGAAAAATGACCAAGGCCAAACATCCAAATGAAGACTATCATGACCACTACTCGTCCCTTGAATTGCTTCACATGGACCTCTTTGGTCCCAATCATTACTCATTTGTCGTTAATGATGCATCTCTATATGGCTTTGTTATTGTTGATGATTACTCTCGTTACACATGGGTACACATTGTTACTTACAAAAATCAAGTGCAGGAAGTCTTCAAACGATTTTCCTCGAGGGCTTCAACTAACTTTGGTGTGAAGATCAAACACATCAGGAGTGACAATGGAACTAAGTTCAAGAATTCTGGTCTTGATGACTATCTTGATGAACTTGGTATTACTCATGAGTTATCTGCTCCTTATACTCCTCAGCAAAATGGCGTCGTGGAGCGCAAGAACAGAACTCTTGTTGAGATGGCTCGCACTATGCTTGATGAATACAAAACACCTAGTCGTTTTTGGATTGATACAATTGACACGGCGTGCCACATCATCAACAGAGTATATCTTCACAAATTCTTCAAGAAGGCGCCTATGAACTCCTCAACGACAAGAAACCCAATGTAAGTTATTTCAAAGTCTTGATTGCTAGATGCTGGATTAGAGATCCTCATCACAATTCTAAATTTGCACCGAAAGCACATGAAGGTTTTATGCTTGGTTACGGAAAGGACTCGCACACCTCTGAGTCTTCAACATCACTCTTCACAAGATTGTTGACACTTTGTAGATGTGCGGTTCGATGAAACTAATGTCTCGCAAAGAGAGCACCTACCTTACATGTTAGATGAACCAGCACCTGAGGAATCTATCAAGTTCAAGGCAACTGAGGATGTCATTCCTACTGAAGAAACTGCTGAAGAATTCATTCCTGTACGCGAAGAACGTTGAGATGATGCACCTGAAGATAATGCTGAAGACAATGGTGCTGAGGAAAATAATCAAAATCCTCGATGACAACCAGCTCATCCTCGCGTTGCAAAAGAAGTGCAAGTGGAGAAGATCATCGATGACATTAAAGCGCCAGGTCCTCTCACACGCTCAAAAGCTTGTCATTTATCTAAGTTTTGTGGGCACTGTGCTTTCGTCTCTATCACAGAGCCCACTAAGGTAGATGAAGCATTTCTGGAGCCGGAGTGGATTCAGGCTATGCAAGAAGAATTACATCGATTCGAGCTCAACAATGTCCGGGAATTGGTCAAACGTCCAGATCCTCGCAAGCATAATATCATTGGCACAAAGTGGATCTACCGCAACAAGCAAGATGAAAATGGCCTTGTGGTGAGGAATAAGGCACGACTAGTAGCTCAAGGCTACACCCAGGTTGAAGGAATTGATTTCGATGAAACTTTTGCACCTATTGCTAGACTTGAGTCTATTGCATATTACTACGCCTATGCTAACCATCACAATATCACTTTATATCAAATGGATGTGAAAAGTGCATTCCTCAATGGTAAGCTTGAGGAAGAAGTATATGTTGCTCAACCCCTGTGTTTTGAAGATCCAAAGAATCCCGACAAAGTCTTGAGACTCAACAAGGCCCTCTATGGTCTCAAACAAACCCCACGGGCATGGTATGATACATTGAAGGAATTCTTCGTGAAGAATGGATTCACACCAGTTCACTCGACCCTACTCTCTTTACTAAATCATATGATGGTGAACTGTTTGTGTGCCAAATCTATGTTGATTATATTATCTTTGGCTGTACTGACCAACATTATAGTGATGAATTTGCCTATATGATGAGTGAAGAATATCAAATGTGTATGATGGGAGAGTTGAAATTCTTCTTAGGTCTTCAAATTCGTCAACAACACAATGGCATATTCATATCTCAGGAGAAATACCTCAAAGATGTCACGAAGAAATTCGGCATGCAAGATTGCAAAGGTGTCAAAATTCCTATGCCCACAAATGGCCATCTATGCTTGATGAAAATGGTATTGACTTGATCACAAGGTATACCGCTCCATGATTGGTTCTTTATTGTACTTATGTGCATCTAGGCGGATATAATGCTTAGTGTTTGCATGTGTGCCCGATTTCAGGCTACACCGAAGGAATCACACCATATGGCTGTGAAACATATTCTTCGATATCTGGCTCACACACCAACACTAGGATTATGGTACCCCAAGGGCTCTACTTTTGATCTCATTGGATATTCGACTCGACTATGGTGATCGCGTGGACCGCAAGTCAACATCTGGTACTTGTCATTTCCTTGGGCGATCTTTGGTGCATTGGTCCTCGAAGAAAGCAGAACTGCGTATCCTTTGTCTCTGCGGAAGCTGAATACATTGTCTTTGGCTCGTGTTGTGCTCAATTGCCGTGGATGAAGCAGACTCTCAAGGACTACGGCATCAACGTGAAGAATGTGCCTCTCATCGTGACAATGAGAGTGCCATCAAGATTGCTCACAACCTAGTTCAGCACTTGAAGACAAAGCACATTCAAATTCGTCATCATTTTCTTCGTGATCATGTGTTAAAGGGCGACATCTCCATTGAGCATGTGAAGACTGAAGAACAGCTAGCCGATATCTTCACTAAACCCTTGGATGAGAAGATATTTAGCAAGTTGCGGTGTGAGATGAATATCTTAGAATCTTCGAACGTTCTTTGAAAAGGACACACATCCTGACACTTATGCAAAATTGATGACTTAGATGTGCAACACATGAAGAAACGTTTTTCTTCAATCAATGAAGAATAACACTCTAAGTGTGAAGAAATTTATGAAGAATTTGATTCTCAGAACCCTACGACAATTGTACGCGGTGTCTGAAATCATCATTCTTATCTGATTGGGTCACGCCACCACCAAAGTTGAAAATCTTCAATTTGAGTTTTTCCTCAGTTTTGAAATTCTTCAGTTTTCAAATTCTTCAACTTTGCAAAATCTTCACTGTTTCCGTCGTTTTTTCTTCATTGGCAATACATATATATATATGGGTTTATGTCCTCTACTGACATTCACTTATGGCTATTTCTTCAAGTCGCTTTTTACGCTAAGTGAATGTGATCGGACCCTTCCCTCTATGCTATACTCAACCCAATCTATTCACAAATTCTTCATATGCGTTCTATTTGAAACTCGTTCAAAATCTTCACCGTGTCCTCGTCAAATTTGAAGAAATTGCGACGGAACTTTAAAACTGATCTTATCCAAATTTTCGGTTTTGCCGCTCAAACCGTTCCGCATCCCACGATGCATTATTTTACTCACCCACGATCGTACACGATCTCCACTACACAGTACGTGGGTGACACATGTCGTGAGAAGGAGAATGGTCAGGCACGTTCGTCCCTAAATCTTGAGCGAACAGTTTTCACCGCCTCTATAAATACCCCTCTCTCCATCCTCACTTCTTTTACTCCGCTCGACCTCTCTCTCCCGCTCGAGCTCCTCAAACCCTAGCGCCGCCGCTACTCCATCGTCGCCGGTGAGGAAGAGCTTCGCTGCCTCGACCTCTTCGCCGACGTACTCACGCCGACTAGGGAAATCCTCACTCTGCCGCCGCCGTAGCTGTCTTCCTCCGCCAAGTTAGGGCGTGGAAGATCTGAACAGACGAGCTTCACATCTACAACACCTGGTTAAATCGTGTTCTTTATTTAGGTAAATAAAAGTTACTTTTACTACCCTCGTTGATCCAAATCTTACACTACAAAATCTTCAAAGGTGTTTTATTCTTCAAATCCTCACACACAAACACCTCACAAGTTATATGCTCTTGATTCGTTTCTCTAAGCAATCATTTTCTTCAAGATTCCTCAATTGTGTGGATCCTCGATCTGTGCAACTCGAACCTAAGACAAAGAACGCTTAGTGAAATTCTTCAAGGCTCATCCGGTCAAAATCCTCAAAACTTGTTCTTTTGAAAAACCTTACGAGAACGCATATGACCTCTCCAAATTCCTCGCAACTATACTCTGTTCACGGTACTCATGTCCATTGCTGAATCATTAGGTTCTCATCAACTTAACTCATTTGCAGCGTTCCTCGAAGAAAAGTTGCATACTTCTTGAGAGAATTCATTTGTTCAAATTCCTCACCGAAGAATATGGCAGAAGGAAAGAAGCCACAGAAAGGAGGAAAGAGGCCTGAGGTCATGACCGCGTTTGAAATCCCTGAGGAAATTTATGCTGATTATTGCACACCTGATGAAGCCGAGTTCAGCAAAGAGAACAAAAATCAGCGCAAGGTGCGCATACAAAGGATTGAACGGAGATGGGCACGGGAATGGAAGGAGTAACGATATGTAACTCCAAAGTACATGAAGAAATTCGCACTCAATCCTCCATGCCCAAGAGCTCCATTGGCACCTGGTCAAGAAGCTGACCCCACCAAAGATCAAGCGTGGTGAGGACTTTCTGAAGAATGGGCCAAGCGCCAAGCCAATGAGGCGATGAGGAAATTCAATGAGGACTCGCCACTGCTGCTGCCCCGAGGCCTCTGTCAAGCCAAGAAAATCTATGGCGAAGAAGCCCGCTCACAAGCCAAGTGCTTCACCAACAGTGCCCTCACGGCCAAGTTCCTCAGCAGTGCCCTCACGGCCAATTCCTCATGCTGCTCCTGCTCCTCCAAAATCCTCAGCTCCTCCAAAATCCTCAGCTCCTCCCAAGACCTCAGCAGTTCCGACAAAGTCCTCAGCACCTGTGCATCTGGCCACGTGCCAACAGGCTTCTCCATTGCCTCTGGTGTCTCAGCAAGTTCCTCAGCTGCACCAAAGTCTTCATCTGGCCCGACTCTGCTGAAGACTAAGGCAACAGCTGGACGAGGTCCTCGGCCAAGTCCCAAGAAGAAACAGGTTGCTTTCCAAGAAATTACTCAACCTGAAGATGATGAGGCTGATGATGATGAACTTGCGGAAATCATCAGAGATCGCCAAGAAAGGGCCGCTAGAGCCAAAGGCACATATGTGCCTCTGCTGTTGGATCTGAAGAAAATCCTCGATTATATTGATCTCTGGCACAAGGATCCAAATACCCCTATGCCTGATTTTCATCTGACCCCTGGACGAAGTCATATGTTGACCCATTTCATCACTGAAGAGAAATGGAAGTTTGAAAAGGCAAGAGAGATCAAGAAAGCTCAATACAGAAAGGAGAAGTTCCTGAAGAAAAATGTTGTCAAAATGACACCTGAGGAACTTCTCAAGGTTCAGAATGAAATCCAAGCCCTCAGCAAAATCTTCGATGCTTATTATGCTGATTGGCAAGGAGCCAAGGTCGATTCGCCAACCTCGACGAAGAAGTTCACAAATGTTGCTGCCCTAACGCAACATGAAATTCCTCAGTGGAGCCTCGGCTCAGCCAACTAAAGAACATGCCAAGACCACTGATGAAGTTCAGCTGTCAAGAAAATGCCAGCCTGTGGCTGATGATCCCATTCCAGCCATTTGAAGAAATTGCCAAAGCATCCACTAGTGGTGCGCTGAAGAAAGCCCGAACAAGTGCAGGCAACTTCATCGGCCATACCGAGGAAAATCAACGATTCCTCGGCTCCTCCTGCGCCAACACCAACTCCAATTCTTCCATACGCCTCACGATGTGAAGAAGACCAAGGCTGCAGAACGAGCTGTTGTGAAGAAACGGAAAGCATCAGCTGCGTCAAATTCTTCGGCTGCGAAGAAAATGAAGCCAATGACCAGCTCCTTTGAAAATCCAATTGATGCTGTTCCAATTTCCTCAATTCCATCAAAGGACCTTGTTCCTTTTGATGAAGATTATGTGATCCCAAGCGGATCGATGAAGAAAATCATTCTCGCCCGTCGAGGCAGATTGATGAAGAAATTGAAGTGGAAGCAATCCCTTCAACCCCAGTCATTTCCTCACCTATGCCTCGGTTCACATTTGAAGAGGCCGGTGTTGAGGAACTTGAAGAAGATGTGGATATTGGAAGCACAACGCCCGGTGATGAATGATGACTTTGGGAAAGTCAAGATCCAAATTCTCCACTCTTCACCCCAATCCAACAGATACCTCGGTCCCTGCTCCCACTGTTCAAATGGGCTCAAGAAACTCATCCCACTTCATCTGTCTCCTCAAGAAATTCCAGCCACTAGCGCCGATGAACCTGCTTCTTGATCCTCGATCGCACCTATTGAGGAACAAGAAATTCCTCAGCCTGAAGAACCTGAGATTGCGATTCCTGAGGTCGTGATGCAACTCACTGACACTCCACTGCCAAAGCCCAAGGATCCCTTCTCAACAAAGCAAAAGTTCAAGGCTGAAGACTTCTTCAGCGAGCACGTATTCTTCACTGATTACAATCCATATGATTCTGCTCGCATAAGGAAGAGGCGTTTCTGGACTGCCAGCCAAGCCAATTTCTATTCCTCAGTGCTTTTCAATAAAGACAAAGTCTTCGATCATGCTCATATTCCTCATGTGGACATGGAGTCTCTGCCGGGCTTGAGCCAGTCCTCGGTGTTCTTCGTGACGTGGGACTTCTGAATTTTTGCAGCGATATACATGGATCGGAATGAAGAACTCATTCTTCAATTCTATGCAACGCTGCACATCACCGGAGACGCCGACGACGTGAACTCATGGGTATTAGGCTGGATGTGCGAAAATACTCACTACAAGGCACCAACAACTGAATTGCTTTGTGCTCTACCACTCGATCCTCCACTTGATGGTGCTCGTTGTATCTACAACGAACAGAACTTTCAAATCACTATATGCAAGTCTTGATGAAGCCTTTGAAGCCAAGGCAGGCCCCAAGAACCAAATTCCTCGTCAAGGAATTATTGTATGTGCCCCGGACTGTCTATCGGATTCTGACGAAGACAATGAGTCCTATCAAAGGCCACGACTCGAATGATGAAGAGGTCGTTGGCATCATGAAGAATATGCTTTTCAACATCATCCATGGCGTTCCCGTCAACTTCCATGATTTCTTCATGAGGACTCTGGCAAACATTGCTATGTCACCATTTGAATTGAAGCCTTATACGCCTTGGATAATGAGATTCATCAGGAAAAGGTCTTCACTCAATTACAAGGCTGATACTCTGAAACACTGCTGCTACTTGCACCCGATTGAAGTCCTCAAGCGGACATTTACCTCGGTGATGACAAGGGCAAGGCTACGCTGTGATCGATGAAGGCATTCGTCCATTGGATGGGCAGTTTCGCAAAGCAGCATCCTACTCCACCAATGATGACTCTGCCACACATGACTCTGCCGCAAATACCTCAGTCAAGCAAAGTCCTCAAGCTACTGCACCCAGGGTGATGACTAATCGTGAGTTACTCCTCAGTCTTCATCAGAAGGTTGATCGCAATCATAAATGGGTCAAGCGTCAGTTTGGTTCAATTCTTCACAACATGACCTCAACACACAATGCAGTGAAGAAAAACCACCACTACCTCCATGAAACCTTCAAACGCACTGGGCTGTTCTTTCACATGTCTACAAAGTCTTGGAAGAACCGGCGACAATGGGACTCAAGGAAGAATTTGACTGGTCTGCACCTCCTCCAAAGAAATACAAGAAGGTCAAAGTTCCTTCCTTGGTGGCCAGCTCCTATTCTTCATCGCGCGACACTAATGAAAATGAAGACTTGGACGACACCACGGCAGGCCCTACTACAACAACCGACCCCAACAACGCTGGCGCTCCTTCTTCAACTTGAAATTTCAGGGGCGTTAGTCCTCAGTTTCGATCCTTTTGGTCATTCGATGAAAAAGGGGGAGAAATTTGAGTTAGTCTTCAAGCGGGTCTATTATATGGGCAATTTATTTTTGTTAAGTTACAACCCTCGTTCTTCTGAAACTTTTATTGGATCGAGTTGTAATCTTAAACCCGATGGTGCTTTGATACTTTTGATGCAATGTGCTCTTGCACTATGCTCTGATGCTCTTGAGCTTCTTGAGCTCTGATACTCTTGATGCGTTATTTTGCATGCTTGTTCCTCATTAATGTTATCGCACGCATGCTGAATTACGTCAAGCACCATATCTCATCATGCATTTCAAATTCTTCATATTATATGTCAAATGCGTGTATGAATTACAAGATATAGGGGGAGATCTCCATGATTCAACTCTTCAAATGTGCATTGCCTCAAAAGCAAATTCCTCACTATGCACATCTTTAGGGGGACTTCTTCTATATCTTGCAATCAAATTCCTCAATATCAATATTTACACTTCATATGTTTATCCCCGTTGAAAACTTAACCTATATTGTCATCAATCACCAAAAAGGGAGATTGTAAGTGCATCTAGTGCCCCTTAGTGATTTTGGTGTATTGAAGACTTATAGGTTAAGGATCTAATGCGTATGTAAGTGTACACAAGTCTATAAGTCTATGAGGAGTTTGATATTTACAGAGAAAGTCGACCCCTAAAAACGAAGTTCTTCGACTGAAGACTTTGATATTTTGAAGACTTTGAAAGTGAAGAAATTGGTGTGACCTTGAAGACTTGGTATTCATTTGAGGAACATGAAGCGTGAAGACTTTTGTTTTCGTAGTTTCATTTTCTCTTTCTTGAGTCATAGGAAACACCGTCTCGTTAAAGGGGTCGGGAAATACTAAGGAAAAATTTCCATGTGATGCTCAACTCAAGATCCTACACCTACCAATCCCTTCGAGTGAAGCCTTTGGAAATCTCATACTGATTCGATCAATTTCTTGATGAGACGAAGTTCTTCCGGTCACGAGGAATTTTTTTCTCGACCGAGGTGTTAGGAATTCGCCGGCGGATTTCCTACGATGAGGAACATGATAGCCCTGAGGAATTTGAGATTCAAATTTCCGACCATTGCTGTGCTGCGCGCCAGCTGTCCCAAAATATCTTATCCACCTAACGGTCATATCATTGAAGGGCATTTATGTCTTATCATGTCGGCTGCTCCCTAGGCTATAAATAGCCGCCCCCTACAACCACTAGCTGGTTGGCTGCTCCGAGAGAACTTGACACTTGTCATTTGAGAGCAACCCATCCTCCGAGGACTTTGAGCGAAAATCATCGAGTGAGGAAAAACACAAAAACCAAACCCCTACAAACCCAAAGTGATTGAGCATCACTGAAGAGATTGATCCTGCGTGGATCCGACGCTTGTTACCTTTGAAGACTGTGCTTCTTCCAGACGGTTAGGCGTCATGGTCTAGAGCATCCAAGAGGAATTGTGGATCGCCGAGTGACCAAGTCTGTGAAGGTTTGGAAGTCGCCTAAAGACTTACCACGAGTGATTGGACGAGGTCTGTGACCTTAGTTCAAGGAGAATATGGTGAGGACTTGGTGTCCCGAGCTGCGTGCTTTCGATTTGGGTGTCCGGACCGTGTGTCCTCGAGTTTAAATACTCAGCCGCTCCAACCAGACGCATAACCGAGACATAGCTTGGAACTGGTCTACCAAATCATTGTCTTCACCAACCTTACTGGTTCTATCTCCTCAACCCTTTTATTTCCTCATTCTGTGTTCGGTGTTTATTCATATCTGTTTGAAGACTTTGTTGAAGACTTTCTCAATTTCCTCAGTTCAACTTCTTGATCTGTTTGTCTTCATCTTGTGCTATCCTGTGTTTACGCTTTACGTACTCTTTGATTGTCTTCATTTCATCATGATGACCATGCCCGCATTCTCTTATGCTTACTTCTGAGTACTTATTCCGCTGCAAGTAGTTCTTCGCTAAGGAATTTCCTCACCGGCAAATTCCTCAGTGAAGAATTCATAAAAATCGCCTATTCACCCCCCTCTAGTCGATATATCGCACTTTCAATTGGTATCAGAGCAAGGTACTCCCTTGTTACGTGTGATTTTGGCTTAACCACCGGAGTTTTAGTTATGTCGACCGCAGGTATGATCAAGGTCTCGGCAGGGTGTCCTACCTTTGATGGGACGGACTACCCTCTTTGGAAGAACAAGATGCGAATGCATCTTGAAGCAATTGACAACGATCTACGGTATGTTGTGGAAAATGGTGTTCCCTCGGTCACACCTTCTCTAAATGCTGCCGATGTGAAGAGATTCAAGCAACTCGATTCTCAAGCGAAGAATATCATATGTGGCCATCTGAGCAAAGTTCAATATGGAAGAGTGAGTGCTTTGGAAACTGCCAAGCTCATCTGGGACAGGCTGTCCAAAGTAAATGAAGGACAGGCTGTCCAAAGTAAATGAAGGAGTCTCAACTCAGCGTGACTCCCGAGTTGATGTTCTTCGGAATCTCTTCAACCGCTTCAAAATACTCGACAAGGAAAATGTTCAACAAACCTTCGATCGCCTCACTGACATCTCAAATGAGCTTCAAGCACTTGGCGCCACGGACATCACCGACCATGAGGTGGTGAAGAAATTGTTGAGATCGCTTGATTCCTCATTTGATACTCTGGCACTGATGATACAAGAGCGTGCTGACTACAAGTCACTTGATCCTGCTGATATCCTCGAGAGGCTAAATACTCATGAGTTCCAGCTTCTTTGAAAAGAGAGATCTCTATGGTTCTAGCTATGGAAAACACGTGCCACGAAGGCCAAGGCTGTATGCGAATCTGAGTGTGAAGACTCGGTAGTAGCCTTGGAGATCCTGAAGAATTAGGCGAGAGCTAGCCTTTGCGCGTGAAGAAATTCCAGAAGTTCTCAAGACGTGGTCGCTTTGGAAAATCCTCAAGAAGCGGTGATTCCTCATTCGGTGACTATAAGAGAAGACTTTGTCACAAATGCAAGAAACCTGGTCACTACATCCAAGATTGTCCTTAGTGGGAAAAGGAATTAAAGAAGAAGAAACACAAGGATTACAGTTACGATGGCCTTGAAGAATAAGAAGAAATCATCGAAATCTTCATCATCAAAATCCTCAAAGCCATCTTCTCACAAGAAGAGCAGCTCCAAAAAGGCTCGGGCATTCATTGGCAAGGAAATGGACTCTGAAGCTGAATCTGAGGAACATGAGGAAGAGGAGGCATCAGAAGAATCTGAGTCTGGTGTGGCGAGTCTAGCTCTCGCTATTGCTTTCGGCCAAGAAGTCCATCTTCAACTCAAGAAAATGACCTCACCAACAAAGGCGATGAAGATAGTGATGACTACGCTCCCACCTATTGCTTCATGGCAAAGGGTGCCAAGGTACTCAAATATACCTCCTCCGAATCTAGTCAAAATGAATCATTGATGATCTAAAGCCCGATTACTCAAAACTTGCTAAGATTGCTGTAAAACAACAAAGGGCTTTTGAAAAGGTTCAAAACATGCTAGATAAGAGTGATGATATGTTAGATGAAGAAATGGATCGCACTAAAGCCCCGACCGAAAATCTTGAGAGACTTGATCTAGGTTTGACGACCTTCAAGGTCATCATAACACTCTCTTATCGATCATGAGAAACTTTCTAATGAATTTCTTCAAAGAAAGCAAGATCTTGAGAAGCTAAGAGTGAATTATGAAGATCTTGAGAAGGAGCGCGATTCATTACTTGCTCAACAAATCAGCTTCTCAAGAAGAATTTGTTCCTCCATGCTTAAAGTGCATTAAACGTGAATCGCTAATTCTTCACCGAATGTTCAAATGCTTCAACTGTTACAAATTCTTCACCTGCCTCTGCTATCACTAATTCCTCATCCGAGGACATTGCTAGTATCCTTGACGATGCAGGGCTGAAGGAATTGTATATGACAGGCATGTACAAAAGCCTCAAAGGGCATCAGACTCTTTGTGATGTGCTTAAAAGCGAGATCCTCAACAGGAACCCTAGGAAAGAGGGTATTGCCTTTGAGGAAACTCAATCTTGATGGAACATATTGGAAGCCCGAGCGGTATCCCAAAACCTCATGGGTTCTTTGCAAAGGGACCTCGATTGATCCATCTAACTTATCTTGCTTCACATGCGAATCTCCTCATTCTTCCGATGAGTCATTTGACTCCAACTATAAACTGTTCAAAAATCAGAATGGTGAAGTATTTGCTAGATATGTTGGCACTAACTACGAGGAACGGTTCCCCTATGAAGAAAATCTGGGTTCCCAAGAAGTGCCTTGAAAGTCTTGGTGAATGTCCTCATGACACCACCGTGAAGAATAGGAACCCCAGATCAAATTCTTCATATGGACCAAATTCTTCATATGGATCCAATTCCTCATACGGACCAAATTCCTCACATGGATCAAATCCCTCAAAAGGATCAAAGTCCTCATATGATTATCATCGTGCTAATAACTCTGTTTCGCAGGGTAGAGCGAAGGGCTATGAATATGTGCATTATTCTTCAAACCAATATGTTCATAAGTCCTCGAAGAATTTCTCTGCTTATTCATATGCTTACCCTAACCCCTCTTATGTGAAACGAAATGGATTGGCCTCTATGCCACCATTCTCATATGGTGCTCGCAGAGTGATGAACTCTTTACCACCCCTTCAGATGTGGGTGGTGAAGAAAAAGAACTAACTTCTTCTGCAGGGTCAGGTCTCCAGACATGTTTTAAACATCTGAAGAATTTGCTGGGGGCCTGACAAAATGCCTGATAGGATGCAGGCTAATCATGCTGAAATGAACTTTCATTTCACACGTCCTCATACTGCTTATACATTATCTTGGTGATGAAATTCATCGATGAACTTGATATCATATTCTTCATCGATGAAGTATATGAGATCGTAAGTTGTACTAATTCATCCGCAGGATGATCAACCCAAAGCCACTGTATGGGTCCTCGTTAGTGGATGTACAAATCACCTGAATGGTGACAAGAATCTATTGATGGATGCTCCCTTATCACCGTCACATCTGAAGCATATCATCTTTTCTGACATAGGCAAAAGTCAGGTATTGGGTCTTGGTAAGGTTGCGATCTCTAAGGACATACACAGGGACAAAGTCATGCTTGTTGAGTCCTTAGGATACAACCTCATGTCGATCTCAATGCTTTGTGATCTTGATATGGTTGTTATCTTTGGTAAGTATCGTTGTGTTGTGATTATGGAAGCTGACAATTCCAAAGTCTTCGAAGGCTTTAGGAGAGGAGACTTGTATATTGTTGATTTCTCTACAGGACCACAACCAGCCGTGTGTCTACTTGCAAAAGCTTCAGAAGGATGGCTATGGCATCGGCGACTTGGTCATGCAGGCATGAGGAATTTGAACACGCTTGCAAAGAAGAAGCATGTCATTGGCATTGAGAATGTCAAATTCCTCAAGAATCACTTGTGCGGAGCCTGTGAAGCTGGAAAAATGACCAAGGCCAAGCATCCAGCGAAGACTATCATGACCACTACTCGTCCCTTGAATTGCTTCACATGGACCTCTTTGGTCCTAATCATTACTCATTTGTCGTTAATGATGCATCTCTATATGGCTTTGTTATTGTTGATGATTACTCTCGTTACACATGTGTACACATTGTTACTTACAAAAATCAAGTGCGAAGTCTTCAAACGATTTTCCTCGAGGGCTTCAACTAACTTTGGTGTGAAGATCAAACACATCAGGAGTGACAATGGAACTGAGTTCAAGAATTCCGGTCTTGATGCCTATCTTGATGAACTTGGTATTACTCATGAGTTATCTGCTCCCTATACCCCTCAACAGAATGGCGCCGTGGAGCGCAAGAACAGAACTCTTGTTGAGATGGCTCGCACTATGCTTGATGAATACAAAACGCCTAGTCGTTTTTGGATTGATGCAATTGATACTGCGTGCCACATCATCAACAGAGTATATCTTCACAAATTCTCCAAGAAGACGCCTATGAACTCCTCAACGACAAGAAACCCAATGTAAGTTATTTCAAAGTCTTGATTGCTAAATGCTGGATTAGAGATCCTCATCACAATTCTAAATTTGCACCGAAAGCACATGAAGGTTTTATGCTTGGTTACGAAAAGGACTCGCACACCTACAGAGTCTTCAACATCGCTATTCACAAGATTGTTGATACTGTAGATGTGCGGTTCGATGAAACTAATGGCTCGCAAAGAGAGCACCTACCTTCTGTGTTAGATGAACCAGACCGAGGAATCTATCAAGTTCAAGGCAATCGAGGATGTCATTCCTCTTGAATAATCTGCAGAAGAATTCATTCCGACGCTTAAAAACGTCGGCTGATGCACGAAGATAATCTTTGAAGACAATGGTGCTGAGGAAAATGATCAAATTTCTCAACGACAACCAGCTCATCCTCGCGTTGCAAAAGAAGTGCAAATTGACAAGATCATCGATGACATTGAAGCGCCAGGTCCCCTCACACGCTCAAAAGCTTCAAATTTATCTAACTTTTGTGGGCACTATGCTTTTGTCTCTATCACATAGCCCACTAAGGTAGATGAAGCATTTCTGGAGCCTCAGTGGATTTAGGCCATGCAAGAAGAATGACATCAGTTCGAACTCAACAATGTCTGGGAACTGGTCAAACGTCAAGATCCTCGCAAGCATAATATCATTGGCACAAAGTGGATCTACCGCAACAAGCAAGATGAAAATGGCCTTGTGGTGAGGAATAAGGCACGACTAGTAGCTCAAGGCTACACCCAGGTTGAAGGAATTGATTTCGATGAAACTTTTGCACTTTTGTTGCTAGACTTGAGTCTATTCGCATATTACTCGCCTATGCTAACCATCACAATATCACTTTATATCAAATGGATGTGAAAGGTGCATTCCTCAATGGTAAGCTTGAGGAAGAAGTATATGTTGCTCAACCCCCAGGTTTTGAAGATCCAAAGAATCCCGACAAAGTCTTCAGACTCAACAAGGCCCTCTATGGTCTCAAACAAACCCCACGGGCATGGTATGATACATTGAAGGAATTCTTCGTGAAGAATGGCTTCACACCCGGTTCACTCGACCCTACTCTCTTTACTAAATCATATGATGGTGAACTGTTTGTGTGCCAAATCTATGTTGATGATATTATCTTTGGCTGTACTGACCAACATTATAGTGATGAATTTGCCTATATGATGAGTGAAGAATATCAAATGTCTATGATGGGAGAGTTGAAATTCTTCTTAGGTCTTCAAATTCGTCAACAACACAATGGCATATTCATATCTCAGGAGAAATACCTCAAAGATGTCCTGAAGAAATTCGACATGCAAGATTGCAAAGGTGTCAAAATTCCTATGCCCACAAATGGCCATCTATGCACTGATGAAAATGGTATTGACTTCGATCACAAGGTATACTGCTCCATGATTGGTTCTTTATTGTACTTATGTGCATCTAGGCCAGATATAATGCTTAGTGTGTGCATGTGTGCCCGATTTCAAGCTACACGAAGGAATCACACCATAAGGTGTGAAGCATATTCTTCGATATCCGGCTCACACACCAACACTAGGATTATGGTACCCCAAGGGCTCTACTTTTGATCTCATTGGATATTACGACTCGACTATGCCGGTGATCATCTGGACCGCAAGTCAACATCTGGTACTTGTCATTTCCTCGACGATCTTTGGTCCGTTGGTCCTCGAAGAAACAGAACTGCGTATCACCGTCTCATCGCGAAGCTGAATACATTGCTGCTTGGCTCGTGTTGTGCTCAATTGCTGTGGATGAAGCGGACTCTCAAGGACTACGGCATCAACGTGAAGAATGTGCCTCTCATCGTGACAATGAGAGTGCCATCAAGATTGCTCACAACCCAGTTCAGCACTTGAAGACAAAGCACATTCAAATTCGTCATCATTTTCTTCGTGATCATGTGTTAAAGGCGACATCTCCATTGAGCATGTGAAGATCAAGAACAGCTAGCCGATATCTTCACTAAGCCCTTGGATGAGAAGATATTTAGCAAGTTTCGGTGTGAGCTGAATATCTTAGAATCTTCGAACGTTCTTTGAAAAGGACACACATCCTGACACTTATGCAAAATTGATGACTTAGATGTGCAACACATGAAGAAACGTTTTTCTTCAATCCATGAAGAATAACACTCTAAGTGTGAAGAAATTAATGAAGAATTTGATTCTCGAACCCTACGACAATTATGCGCGGTGTATGCGAGATCATCATTCTTATACGGTGGGTCACGGCACCACCAAAGTTGAAAATCTTCAATTTGAGTTTTTCCTCAGTTTTTCAAATTCTTCAACTTTGCAAAATCTTCACTGTTTCCGTCGTTTTTCTTCATTGGCAATACATATATATATATATATATATATATATATATATATATATGTGTTTATGTCCTATACAACATACACTTATGGCTATTTCTTCAAGTCGCTTTTCGCTAAGTGAATGTGATCGGACCCTTCCCCTCTATGCTATACTCAACACAATCTATTCACAAATTCTTCATATGCGTTCTATTTGAAACTCGTTCAAAATCTTCACTGTGTCCTCGTCAGCTGAAGAAATTGCGAACGGAACTTTAAAACTGATCTTATCCAAATTTTCGGTTTTGCCGCTCAAACCGTTCCGCATCCCACGATGCATTATTTTACTCACCCACGATCGTACACGATCTCCATTACACAGTATGTGGGTGACACATGTCGTGAGAAGGAGAATGGTCAGGGGCACGTTCGTCCTAAATCTTGAGTAACAGTTTTTCACCGCCTCTATAAATACCCCTCTCTCCATCCTCACTTCTTTTACTCCGCCGACCTCTCTCTCCCGCCGAGCTCCTCAAACCCTAAGCGCCGCCTTCTCCATCGTCGCCGGTGAGGAAGAACTTCGCTGCCTCGACCTCTTCGCCGATACTCACGCCGACTGCGGAAATCCTCACTCCGCCCCGCCGTAGCTGTCTTCCTCCTCCGCCAAGTTAGGGCGTGGAAGATCTGAGCAGACGAGCTTCACATCTACAACACCCAGTTAAATCGTGTTCTTCATTTAGGTAAATAAAAGTTACTTTTACTACCCTCGTTGATCCAAATCTTACACTACAAAATCTTCAAAGGTGTTTTATTCTTCAAATCCTCACACACAAACACCTCACAAGTTATATACTCTTGATTCGTTTCTCTAAGCAATCATTTTCTTCAAGATTCCTCAATTGTGTGGATCCTCGATCTGTACAACTCTGGAACCTAAGACAAAGAACGCTTAGTGAAATTCTTCAAGTCTCATCTGGTCAAAATCCTCAAAACTTGTTCTTTTTGAAAAACCTTCTGAGAACGCATATGACCTCTCCAACTTCCTCGCAACTATACTCTGTTCACAGGTACTCATGTCCGCTGCTGAATCACTAGGTTCTCATCAACTTAACTCATTTGCAGCGTTCCTCGAAGAAAAGTTGCATACTTCTTCAGAGAATTCATTTGTTCAAATTCCTCAGCTGAAGAATATGGCAGAAAGAAAGAAGCCACAGAAAGGAGGAAAGAGGCCTGAGGTCATGACCGCGTTTGAAATCCCTGAGGAAATTTATGCTGATTATTGCACACCTGATGAAGCCGAGTTCGGCAAAGAGAACAAAAATCTGCGCAAGGTGCGCATACAAAGGATTGAACGGAGATGGGCACGGGAATGGAAGGAGTAACGATATGCAACTCCAAAGTACATTAAGAAATTCGCACTCAATCCTCCATGCCCAAGAGCTCCATTGGCACCTGGTCAAGAAGCTGACCCCACCAGCATCAAGCGTGGTGAGGACTTTCCTGAAGAATGGGCCAAGCGCCAAGCCAATGAGGCAGTGAGGAAATTCAATGAGGACTCGCCTTGCTGCTGCCCCGAGGCCTCTATCAAGCCAAGAAAATCTATGGCAAAGAAGCCCGCACACAAGCCAAGTGCTTCACCAACAGTGCCCTCACGGCCAAGTTCCTCAGCAGTGCCCTCACGGCCAATTCTTCATGCTGCTCCTGCTCCTCCAAAATCCTCAGCTCCTCCAAAATCCTCAGCTCCTCCCAAGTTCTCAGCAGTTCCGACAAAGTCCTCAGCACCTGTGCATCTGGCCACGTGCCAAAGGACTGCAGGCTTCTCCATTGCCTCTGGTGTCTCAAAGAAGTTCCTTAGCTGCACCAAAGTCTTCATCTGGCCCGACTTCAAGACTAAGGCAACAGCTGGACGAGGTCCTCGGCCAAGTCCCAAGAAGAAACAGGTCGCTTTCCAAGAAATTCCTCAACCTGAAGATGATGAGGCTGATGATGATGAATTTGCGGAAATCATCAGAGATCGCCAAGAAAGGGCCGCTAGAGCCAAAGGCACATCTGTGCCTCTGCTGTTGGATCTGAGGAAAATCCTCGATTATATTGATCTCTGGCACAAGGATCCAAACACCCCTATGCCTGATTTTCATACGACCACTGGACAAAGTCATATGTTGACCCATTTCATCATTTGAAGAGAAATGGAAGTTTGAAAAGGCAAGAGAGATCAAGAAGGCTCAATACAGAAAGGAGAAGTTCCTGAAGAAAAACATTGTCAAAATGACACTTGAGGAACTTCTCAAGGTCCAGACTGAAATTCAAGACCTCAGCAAAAACTTTGATTCTTATTATGCTGATTGGCAAGGAGCCAAGGTCAGATTAAATCAATCGGCGAAGAAATTCACCAATGTTGCTGCCCCAACGCAACATGAAACTCCTCAGTGAAGCCTCGGCTCGCCAATCGAAGAACATGCCGGCACCGGCGATGAAGTTCAGCGGCTGAAGAAAATGTCGATTCAAGGCTGATGATCCCATTCCAAATTACCGAAGAAATTGCCGTGGCATCCACTAGTGATGCGCTGAAGAAAGCCCGAACAAGTCCGGGCAACTACATCGATTCTTTGAGGAAAATCAACCAGATTCCTCGGCTCCTCCTGCGCTTAACACCAACTCCAATTCTTCCATCCGCCTCGATGTGAAGAAGACCAAGGCTGCAGAAACGAGCTGTTGTGAAGAAACGGAAAGCACCATTGCGTCAAATTCTTGACCTGAAGAAAATGAAGCCAATGACCAGCTCCTTTGAAAATCCAATTGATGCTGTTCCAATTTCCTCAATTCCATCAAAGGACCTTGTTCCTTTTGATGAAGACTATGAGATCCCAAGCGGATACGATGAAGAAAATCATTACTGCTGCCCGTCGAGCAGATTGATGAAGAAATTGAAGTGGAAGCAATCCCTTCAACCTCAGTCATTTCCTCACCTATGCCTCGGTTCACAATTTGAAGAGGCCCGGTGTTGAGGAAATTGAAGATGAAGATGTGGATATAGGGTGCACCACACGGTGATGAATGATGACTTTTGGGAAAGTCTGCATCCCAATACTCCTCTCTTCACCCCGCTCCAACAGATTCCTCAGTCCCTGCACAAACAGTCCAAATGGACTCAAGAAACTCAACCCACCTGCCTGCATGAAGAAATTCCAGCCACTAGTCTTTGTTGAACTTCTTCTTGATCCACAGATCGCACTGTTGAGGAACAAGAAATTCCTCAGCCTGAAGAACCTAAACTTGCGATTCCTGAGGTGGTGATGCAACTCACTGACACCCTTCTGCCCAAGCAAAAGAATCCATTCTCAAGCAAACAAAAGTTCAAGGCAGATGATTTCTTTGCCAAGCACGTATTCTTCACTAACTATAATCCATATGATTCTGCTCGCATAAGGAAGAGGCGTTTCTGGACTGCCAGCCAAGCCAACTTCTATTCCTCAGTGCTCTTCAACAAAGACAAAGTCTTCGATCAAGCTCACATTCCTCATGTGGACATGGAGTCTCTGCCGGGGCTTTGAGCCAGTCCTCGGTGTTCTTCACGATGCGGGACTTACGAATTTCTGTGACCGATATACGTGGATCGGAATGAAGAACTCATTCTTCAATTCTATGCAACGCTGCACATCACCGGAGACGCCAAGACGTGAACTCATGGGTATTAGACTGGATGTCTGAAAATACTCACTACAAGGCACCAGCAACTGAATTGCTTCGTGCTCTACCACACAGTCCTCCGCTTGATGGTGCACGTTGTATCTACAACGAACCAGAACTTTAAAATCACTATATGCAAGTGCCGATGAAGCCTTTGAAGCCAAGGCAGGCCCAAGAACCAAATTCCTTGTCAAGGAATTATTGTATGTGCCTCGGACTGTCTATCGGATTCTGACAAAGACAATGAGTCCTATCAAAGGCCACGACTCGAATGATGAAGAAGTCGTTGGCATCATGAAGAATATGCTTTTCAACATCATCCATGGCGTTCCGTCAACTTCCATGATTTCTTCATGAGGACTCGGCAAACATTGCTATGTCACCATTTGAGCTGAAGCCTTATGCGCCTTGGATAATGAGATTCATCAGGACAAGGTCTTCACTCAATTACAAGGTCTGATACTTCGAACCATCGCAGCTACTTGCTCGATTGAAGTCCTCAAACGGACATTTACCTCGAGATGATGACAAGGGCAAGGCTACCGCTGTGATCGATGAAGGCATTCGTCCATTGGATGGACAGTTTATAAGCGGCATCCTACTCCACCAATGATGACTCGCCACATATGACTCTGCCGCAAATACCTCGGTCAAGCAAAGTCCTCAAGCTATCGCACCTGTGGTGATGATCGATCGTGAGTTACTCCTCGGCCTTCATCGGAAGGTTGATCGCAATCATAAATGGGTCAAGCGTCGGTTTGGTTCAATTCTTCACAACATGACCTCAACACACAATGCGGTGAAGAAAAACCACTACTACCTCCATGAAACCTTCAAACGCACTGGGTTGTTCTTTCACATGTCTACTGATGCGGAAGAACTGACGTCTATGGGACTCAAGGAAGAATTTGACTGGTCTGCACCTCCTCCGAAGAAATACAAGAAGGTCAAAGTTCCTTCCTTGGTGGCCAGCTCCTATTCTTCATCGCGCGACACTGATGAAAACGAAGACTTGGACGACACCACGGCAGGTCCTACTATAACAACCGACCCCAACAACGCTGGCGCTCCTTCTTCAACTTGACATTCTTCAGGAGCGTTAGTCCTCAGTTTCTATCCTTTTGGTCATTCGATGACAAAGGGGGAGAAATTTGAGTTAGTCTTCAAGCGGGTCTATTTTATTGCCCATATACAACAATTTATTAAGTTACAACTCTCGTTCTTCTGAAACTTTTATTGGATCGAGTTGTAATCTTAAACCCGATGGTGCTTTGATACTTTTGATGCATTATGCTCTTGCACTATACTCGATTCTCTTGAGCTTCTTGAAAATCTTCAAAGCGGATCTATTTGAGCTCGATACTCTTGATGCGTTATTTTGCATGCTTGTTCCTCATTAATGTTATCGCATACGCATGCCGAATTACATCAAGCACCATATTTCATCATGGATTTCAAATTCTTCATATTATATGACAAATGCATGTATGAATTACAAGATATAGGGGGAGATCTCCATGATTCAACTCTTCAAATGTGCATTGCCTCAAAAGCAAATTCCTCACTATGCACATCTTCGTGGGGAGTTCTTCTATATCTTGCAATCAAATTCCTCAATATCAGTATTTACACTTCATATGTTTATCCCTGTTGAAAACTTAACCTATATTGTCATCAATCACCAAAAGGGGGAGATTGTAAGTGCATCTAGTGCCCCTTAGTGATTTTGGTGGATTGAAGACTTATAGGTTAAGGAACTAATGCGTTTGTGAGTGTACACAGGTCTATAAGTCTATGAGGAGTTTGATATTTAGAAAGAAAGTCGACCCCTAAAAATGAAGTTCTTCGACTGAAGACTTTGATATTCTGAAGACTTTCGAAGACTTTGAAAGTGAAGAAATTGGTGTGACCTTGAAGACTTGGTATTCATTTGAGGAACATGAAGCGTGAAGACTTTTGTTTTCCTAGTTTCGCTTTTCTCTTTCTTGAGTCATAGGAAACACTGCATCGTTAAAGGGGGTCGAGGAAATACTAAGGAAAAATTTCCATGTGATGCTCAACTCAAAATCCTACACCTACCAATCCCTTCGAGTGAAGCCTTTGGAAATCTCATACAGCTCAGTCAATTTCTTAAGTGACAGAGACGAAGTTCTTCTGGTCGCTGAGGAATTTGTTCTGACTGAGGAGTTAGGAATTCGCTAGTGCGGATAGCCTACACAGTGAGGAACATGATAGCCCTGAGGAATTTGAGATTCAAATTTCCGACCGTTCTTGTCTTGTGCCACCTGTCCCAAAATATCTTATCCACCTAACGGTCATATCATTGAAGGGCATTTATGTCTTATCATGTCGGGCTGCTCCCTAGGCTATAAATAGCCGCCCCCTACAACCACTAGCCGGTTGGCTGCTCCGAGAGAAACTTGACACTTGTCATTTGAGAGCAACCCATCCTCTAAGGACTTTGAGCGAAAATCATCGAGTGAGGAAAAACCCCAAAAACCAAATCCCTTCAAACCCAAAGTGATTGAGCATCATCAAGAGATTGATCCTGCATGGATCCGACACTTGTTACCTTTGAAGACTCGTGCTTCTTCCAGACGGTTAGGCGTCATGGTCTAGAGCATCCAAGAGGAATTGTGGATTGCCGAGTGACCAAGTCTGTGAAGGTTTGGAAGTCGCCCAAGACTTACCACAAGTGATTGGACGAGGTCAGTGTGACCTTAGTTCAAGGAGAATACGGTGAGGACTTGGTGTCCTCAGCTGCGTGCTCAGAGACAGGGTGTCCCGGACTATGTGTCCTCGAGTTTAAATACTCAGCCGCTCCAACCAGACGCATAACCGAGACAGATTGGAACTGGTCTACCAAATCATTGTCTTCACCAATCTTCTTGGTTCTATTTCCTCAACCCTTTCATTTCCTCATTACTGTGTTGAGTGTTTGTTCATATCTGTGTTTGAAGACTTTGACTGAAGACTTTCTCAATTTCCTCAGTTCAATTTCTTCAGTCTGTTTGTCTTCATCTTGTGTTATCCTGTGATTACGCTTTCTGTACTCTGTGATGACCATGCGTGTATTCTATTATGCTTACTTCTGAGTACTTATTCCGCTGCAAGTAGTTCTTCGCTAAGGAATTTCCTCACCGGCAAATTCCTCAGTGATGAATTCATAAAAATCGCCTATTCACCCCCCCCCCTCTAGTCGATATAATGCACTTTCATACATAGAGGCCATAGCAAGCACTCAAACTACTTAGAAAACTAAGAATTCAACATGCAAGCCCATCTACAGCAGCACCAAGAGTAGCTAATTATTCAAAATATAAACTAATAGAACAAAAACTAATTGGACAAACGGTGGAGTCACATACCAAGCAACAATCCCCCAAAACAGTTTCAAGCAGACTTGAGCAAAGAGATCGAAATCCGCGGGTTTGAGCTCAAGAACACGGGAGAGAGAGCAATGGAGATTTTTTTATAGAGGTAAGTGATGATGTGGGCTAAAGATATAAGTGAGGGGGCCCACATGGGGACCACAACCCACCAGGGCGCACCTGGGGGTCCTGGCATGCCCAGGTGGGTTGTGCCCACCTGGTGCACCTCCCTCTGGTATTATTTGCACCAAAATATCAGAAATATTCAAAAAAATCGTATAAAATTTCCAGAGCATTCTGAGAACTTTTATTTTTGGGTCATCTTTTATTGCACGGGAAATTCAGAAAACAGGCAAAACATGGCATTTTATTTTATTTAACTAATAAAAAATAGAAAACAAAAAGTAGGGACAAAAGGTAGTGCTTACTAAATTCATCAACTTCATACCGTTCAAAAATGATCCATTAGTAAGGTTGATCAGGTCTTATTAACAACCACTTTCGATTAGCATGAAACCGAAGAACTTTCGCAAATCACTAAGTTACCTCAATGGGGATATGAATGTCCCCAACAATAAGAATTTCATATTTCTTTTTGACAGTGGCTAGAGGTATTTGAAAATTTCCAATAGTGATTGTCGGAGATTTTTCAATAACATTAATACCATTCACTTGGAATTGTTTCTTCGAGAAGTGCACCGTATGCTCATTACCATTAATATGAAAAGTGACTTTGCTTTTATTGCAATCAATAACAGCCCCTGCAGTATTCAAGAAGGGTCTACCAAGGATAATCGACATATCGTCATCCTCGGGCATCTCAAGTATAACAAAGTCAGTCAAAATAGTAACATTAGCAACAACAACGGGCACATCCTCGCAAATACTGATAGGTATGGCAGTTGACTTGTCAGCCATTTGCAAAGATATTTCAGTAGGTGTTAGTTTATTCAAGTCAAGTCTTTTATATAAGGAGAAAGGCATAACACTAACACTAGCTCCTAAATCACACAAAGCAGTTTTCACATAATTCTTTTTGATAGAGCAAGCTATAGTTGGTATTCCCGGATCTCCAAGCTTTTTAGGCACTCCATCTTTGAAAGTATAATTAGCAAGCATAGTGGAGATTTCAGCTTCCGGTATTTTTCTCTTATTAGTGATGATGTCTTTCATATACTTTGCATAAGGAGGCATTTTCAAGATATCAGTCAAGCGAGTACGCAAAAAGACTGGCCTCGGCATTTCAGCAAAGCGTTCAAATTCCTCATCATCATTATTTTTAGTTGACTTGGGTGGAAAAGGCATAGGTTTTTGAACCCACGATTCTCTTTCTTTACCGTGTTTCCTCTCTTTTATCATATCTTTTATTCTTAGGTTGTGGGTTATCAAGATCAACAAGTGGTTCTATTTCAATATCATTATCTGGTTCTTTTTCATTATTTGGTTGAGTATCTTCATGAACATCAGCATTATATTTTTCATTGTCACTAGGTGGATGTTCATTACCAGGTTGAGTTTTAGCATCAGAGATAGAAGTTTCATTTTCATTATCAGGAGGTTTTTCTATTTCTGGTTCACTAGAAGCATGCAAAGTCCTATCATTTTTATTCTTATTTTTATTTCTAGAAGGTCTAGGTGCACTAGTGTTATTTCTTTGTGAGTCTTGTTCAATTCTTTTTGGGTGTCCCTCAGGATAAAGTGGTTCCTGAGTCATTTTACCTCCTCTAGTTGTAACTCTAACAACAAAGTCATGCATATTAGTATTCATTTCATCAAGCAATTCTCTTTGTGATTTAGCAACTTGTTCTAGTTGGGTTTGAACCATAGAAGCATGTTTTCCAACACCTCTAACATCATTTGAAATTCTAAATAACAAGTCACTCAATCGAGCAATCATATCAAAATTGTATTTCACTTGTTTCATAACATTTGCATTGAAGTGATCTTGTTTTCTAGTGTAGTTTTCAAACTCATAAAGGCATTGGCTAGGATGCATATTGTGAGGATTATCATTTTC
Source organism: Aegilops bicornis (assembly GCA_021605145.1). Classification (NCBI taxonomy): domain Eukaryota; kingdom Viridiplantae; phylum Streptophyta; class Magnoliopsida; order Poales; family Poaceae; genus Aegilops; species Aegilops bicornis. The sequence goes on along the minus strand of CM038671.1, from coordinate 430,457,426 downwards.
ATTAAACTTCATTAGAGAATTACCTCTACCACCTTAGGCAGTGGTGGTGTATTAAGCCCATGTATTTCTTCAATAGGAGGTAAATTTTTAACGTCCTCAACTTTAATACCTTTTTCCTTCATAGATTTCTTTGCCTCTTGCATATCTTCAGGACTGAGATATAACATACCCCTCTTCTTTGGAGTGGGTTTAGCCGGTGGTTCAGGAAGAGTCCAATCATCATAATTTTTCAATATGTTATTCAATAATTCTTCAGATTGAGCAATAGTTCGTTCCCTGAAAACACAACCAGCACAACTATCTAGGAAGTCCCTAGAAGCATCGGTTAGTCCATTATAGAAGATATCAAGTATTTCATTTTTCTGAAGGGGATGATCAGGCAAAGCATTAAGTAACTAGTAACCCAAGCTTGTGGGAGACTCTCTACTTTAGTTTGCACAAAGTTAAATATTTTCTGTAAGGTAGCTTGTTTCTTATGAGCAGGAAAATATTTTTCAGAGAAGTAATAAATCATATCCTGGGGACTACGCACACAACCAGGAGTAACGGTATTGTACCAAGCTTTAGCATCACCCTTTAATGAGAAAGGAAATAATTTGAGAATAAAGTAATAGCGAGTTTTCTAATCATGAGTAAAAAGGGTAGCTATATCATTCAACTTAGTAAGATGTGCCACAACTGTTTCAGTTTCATAACCATGGAAAGGATCAGATCCAAACAAACTAATTAACTCTGGGTCGACAGAGAATTCATAATCCTTGTCATCAATGAAGATAGGTGAAGTAGCAAACTTAGGATCATACTTCATTCTAGCATTCATAGATTTTTCTTTATACTTGCATAGTAATTTCTCTAGATCATCTCTAGTTGTCTCCTCATTCATAACATAACCTTCCGGTACCATAGGCAATTCATATCTAGGAATGCTAGTTCTAGTAGGTGTTTCAGGAGTGTCAGTTTCAAGCTCATCATCAGATTCAACAACATCATGTTGTATTACTCTAGCAATTTGTTCATCAAGAAATTCACCAAGTGGCACATCATCATTATCAAGCAAGGTACTAGCATCATCATAAGCATCATTCATAGTAGAAGTAGCATCATCAATAACTTGTGACCTATTAGAATTGATAGCATGTGGTGGTGTTGCAAGTTTACTCAAAACAGAAGGTGAATCTAAAGCAGAACTAGATGGCAGTTCCTTACCTCCCCTCGTCTTTGAGGAAAATATCTTAGTCTTTGGATCCTTCAGATTCTTCATAGTGATAATATGATAATAATCCCAAGTGACTCAACAAATGTAGCTATGCTCCCCGGCAATGGCGCCAGAAAAAGGTCTTGAAAACCCACATGTATAGGGGATCGCAACATTTTTCGAGGGTAGAGTATTCAACCCAAATTTATAGATTCGACACAAGGGGAGCCAAAGAATATTTGAAGGTATTAGCAGCTGAGTTGTCAATTCAACCACACCTGGAGATTAATTATCTGCAGCAAGTAATCAGTAGCACAGTAATATAATAGTTTTGATAATAGTGACAACGGCAACGATAACAATAACAGTGATAGCAGTAATTTTGTAGCATGTGTAACAGTAACGATAGCAGTAGTAACTTTGCAAGAACAATGTAGGATAAATTCGTAGCCATTGGATCAGTGACTTGTTGGATGATATTCATCATGTAACAGTTATAACCTAGGGCGATACTGCACTAGCTCGAGTTCATCGATATAATGTGGGCATGTATTCCGTAAATAGTCATACGTGCTTTATTAAGAAAACTTGAATGACATCTTTTGTCCTACCCTCCCGTGGCAGCGGGTCCATATTGGAAACTCAGGGATATTAAGGCCTCCTTTTAATAGAGAACTGGAACAAAGCATTAACACATAGTGAATAAATGAACTCCTCAAACTACGGTAATCACCGGAAGAAGTCCCGGTTATTGTCACTCCGGGGTTACCGGATCATAACACCTAGTAGGTGACTATAACTTGCAAGATCGGACCTAAAACATGGATATAATGATGATAACATAAACAGTTCAGATCTGTATTCATGGCACCCGGGCCCAAAGTGACAAGCATTAAGCATAGCAAAGTCATAGCAACATCAATCTAAGAACATAGTGGATACTAGGGATCGAACTCTAACAAAACTAACTTGATTACATGATGAATCTCATCTAACTCCTCACCGACCAGCGAGCCTACAAGGAATTACTCACTCCCAGTGGGGAGCATCATGGAATTGGCGATGGAGAAGGTTTGGTGATGATGAAGAACGAAGATCCCCCTCTACGGAGCCCCAAACGGACTCCATATTTTCCCTCCTGAGGAACAACAGGGCTTGGCGGCGGCTCCGTCTCGTGGAACATGATAATTCATTCTCCCTGATTTTTTCTGGAAAAATAGGAATTTATAGCGTTGGTTTCTGGGTGTGTGGGGCCACCAGGTGGGTACAACCCACCTGGGTGCCCCAGGAGAGGGGGGGGGGTGCCTTGGTGGGTTGTGCCCACCCAGGTGCCCCTCTCCAGCAGGCCTTGGCTCCAGAAATTCTCTTTTATTATATAAAAATTCCTCACGAAGTTTCGCTCCATTCCGAGAACTTTTATTTCTTCACAAAAACAACACCATGGTAGTTCTGCTGAAAACAGCGGCAGTCCGGGGTTAGTTTCATTCAAATCATGCAAATTAGAGTCCAAAACAAAGATGAAAAGAGTGAGAAAAAGTAGATACATTGGAGACATATCAGCATGGTCCGACGATGTGATGACGCTGCAGAAGCGCATCAAGAATATGATAGAGAAGAACACCACACTTGCCGATGTGGTCCAAGTGATGCTTTTTCACCGGATTCTCCCCTGGTAGCGTCGGTCTCTCCACCTGTGGGAATTTGATCCGGCCGACCCTTGGACCCTACAGGAGTTCTTTGGCATGACGCACGAAGAAAAGCTCCACTTCAAGGCCCAGAAGTTGTGGCCGGAGACGACCGATGACATCGGGCACGACTGTACTCATCCAGCCACTCCCGTAAGTTTTCCGATTTCCGAACATAACTTCCACTTGTAAGTCCGAGGGGTTTGCTGAGCCTGCCATTCTTCCTTCAGGGCTGGACAAAGAAGGCGGAGTAGATCCAATTTCTGGCTCCGCTACCCGAAGACCCAGCCATTCCTCTGCTAATGAGGATGCTGGTTCTGACGTCGTACCAGGCGCCAGAGAAGAAGGCCAAGAAGAAGGGCAAGGAGGCCAAAAGTGGCCTCCGCCGCATAGGTACTTCGTACGCTGCGTCCGAAGATACCGAAGTTCTCTCCTCTCACGAGGGAAATGAAGACAAACAGGAGGAGGAGGAAGAGAGCAATTCTCCCTTCAAGTCAAAGAAGAAGAAGAGGGCGGCATCTGCTGACCCAGAGGCGGAGGCATCCAAAAGGGGGAAGATGACCCTCTCGGATGGCTCGGACTCCAATGCCGAAGCCATCCCCTAGTGGCGCCCCTGGGCGAAGCCCCTGGCCGAATCGTAAGTATTCAAAAGATACCAAATATCCAGCCTTTCACAGATTGTAGGATAACATATCGTTTATGTGTTTCAGTCCGGCCCGGGATCTCCCCCAACAATCAATATCTTCGGGGAATTCTTTGGCACCGGAGATGATGGAGAGCAAGTCGCCTCCGTGAGCCTCCCCGCCACATGCCACGGATGACACCGAGGTGTTATCAAGGACCTCTCCGGGCCAGGGTTAGGTGCGGAAGGCCGCTGAGACGGCGCTAGAGGGTAACGCCTTGGCTGCCGAAAACATGGGGGGCAAAATCCCCATGGAGATTGACGGCGGGGGCCCTAACCAGTCCGGCCCCCAGCCGAATACCGCTCCGGAGACCCACACGGTTCCGGAGCCGAGTGAGCAGCCCCCTTCGAAAGAGGGGGGAGTGTCAACTCCATCGGCAATCTCCACCAATCGGGAGGTGCCGGACACTTTGAGGGAAACACTTCGTTGTGCTTCCATCGTGGATGAACACCGTACCCTGATGGGTATGGTGGTTGAATAGGTTCAGTCCGCCAAAAGCGGTCTGAATGAAGCCTTCACCAGCCTATTGACAGGCTTTGAGGTATGTAGTGCAATATTCTTAGCCATTTTTCCATATGAAAATATATGCCTGTGTATAGATAGTAGCCCCTAAGACTCTGTCTGGTTCTTTGAAGAAGGGCCGAACAGAGGATCGAATATTTGCCGGAGATGACATACTTGTCTATGTTGATGAACATGCTTCATTGTTAGCGGCATCTGCCCAGGCCGCTGAAGTTTTCCGAATTCAAGCGGAAGCTGGAGCTGGCTGATGATGAGATCGACCGCGCTAACAAGCGGTTCGATGAGCAACAAGGTATGCTTTCAGAAGGTCCCTTGTATGCCTGAATTGTAATGCAAATTTAAAATTTAAGCTCATGTGCTGCAATATATATGGTTGTAGGAAACGCGCCTGAGGTCGAGACCCTCAAGAGTGCCCTTACCAAAGCCAAGGAGCAGGCGCGGGTGAGCCAAGTGGCCACTGACAAAGCGGCTACAGATTTGAAGGCCGAATAGGTCGCCCGCCGTCAGTATGAGGAGAGGTGACCGAAGTGGAGCAGGCGCTCCAAGATGCTACCAACAAGTGCGAAGCCTTGGAGGAGAGTAACAAGGCCGAATTGGCCGAACTCACAAAGGCTCTGCAAGAGGCAGAGGAGGCACGGAGCGAGTCCCGGGCGGCCAGCGAGGAGATCAAGCAGGCTGGGCAGATAGCGGATGGTAAGCCTTTTCTTTTACAGAGTATATTTGGAGGTCGAAGATATGCATTGCTAAATCGACTATGGAGTGCTCCAGATGCCATTGCGGATCTCCCGAGGAGCGCTGCTGACGCTGCACAGTATTTCCGGGCCCAAGAAGGGAATACGACGGAGAAGGTCTTCTGGTCGCAGTACCTGGCGCCAGAGTGGCCAGCGCTGCTAAACAACAGATGATGCAGCTGGCGGAGCTGCATAGGATGTCTAGTTTGGCCATGAAGGATATCATAGTCCGGGTATGGCCGGCCGGACCTATTCCTAGCAGCTACTTTGGCCTGGTCAAGCGGCTCGGCGACGCCCTACCCCGCATTGAGACTGTGAAGCGCACGATGTGCATAGAGGGTGCGCGGATGGCCTTTGCCCGTGTCAAGATGCACTGGGCAAAGATGAAGGTCGCCGATGTGGCAGTTGAGTGTCCGCCAGGAGGCAAAGACCACCGCAGGCCGGAGCGTTATTTTAAGGACGTCCTAGAAGGTGCCCGTTTGATAGAGGGCCAATTCTCAAAGGATATTATGTTTGAGTGAATGTATCCGAACTGCCCGAACGTTGTATTATAAACCAAGGCTTTGTAATATACTTGTCATTTTATCTGAAATATTTGCCTCCTGTGCGGCCGTTTGTATTTCTGGAAGTTTGCCAGTTGTCGGCTTCAGCCCCCACGTAGACACTACAGGGGTGTTTGGAATAACGTGTAATCACTCTTGACCCAACGTCTTGGTCCGTAAAGGAGGTGACTTCTGTAATGAACCAGGCAATCAGACTATGTGGCTTTAGCGCCTTCACTTAACCAGAGGAGTTTGATGGTGGGGCTAGGAACTAGCCCACAGTGCGCATCTTGGCTGTCCCGGTGGGATACCTGAGGTGTGTGACTGAACCGAAGCCAGTCCTTCGTATAAAAAAGGAAAAATCGCTAAAGATTTAGTGAGTTGCTGAATTGCTGACTACCTCTCGCTGCATCATGACAGTCAGTTTTCGGCTTTCTCTACTGAGGTGCTTGACCGGATGAACCAAAAACACAATCGCAGTAGTTCTCCCTTTACTACTTTAGGCGAACAAGCGGAACGTAAGGTGGTAACCACAGGAGCCAGGCAACCCAACAATTGACCAAAGACATGATTCGGAGCCGATGCATATAATTCCATGTTCGGGACGCTAAAGTGTACTTTTAAAAGTGTTCGGACTTCTTTTGTTTGAAAAATATATGTGGCCTAATGGAGCACCAGGCATTTTAAATCGTGCCGAGGTGTATAGGTCAATATGACGTACAGAAGGAAGACAAATTTAAGAAATAAGCCAATACCGAACAAGGTTGGGTGGAACAGTTTCCATTATAATCTGAGTGATACGTCAAAACATATTTTTACAGATGGTGCCATGGGCATCGAGGCTATTTTACATGCCAAGGACAAGGGAAAGCTATATATAGGTCCTTAAAAAGGAAAAGATGATCTTGAGGATCCCTTGTATGTTCTGCCGCACGTGTGCGCTGCTTTTCGCCTTGGTGTACGATCCTTTGAAGGGATTGACAATCGGGTATAGATAAGGGGCCTGGAAAAGGGGCCCTTGGTACCATCGAAAAGCGATGTGGGTTGAAAAGAACCTGAAAAAATAAGAAGAAAAGACAAAGAAAATATGAAGGTCCGGATAGGATCGAGCCATATTGCGGACTTTATTTTTAGTGTGCCTCCGTCCTTGCCCATGGTATCTTTAGTGCGTAGTTATGTACGCGTGGTACGTATGCCGCAATCGGGTTGGGATTTTGACAGAGGCCGAATTGCTAATCGAGCTCTAGACGAGCCAGACTGTCATTCTGCAAGGTAGACCGGACTCGTTTGACAGTGTCTGAGGGCGTGACTGTCGAGGTAGTGTTCGACTTGATAAGGACACCATGTACTTCAGCTGCGAGGGCCGCGGTATGCTCCTCAGTACGGAGGGAGCGCTCCGTATTTCCATTGAATGTTATGACGCCGGAGGTCTGGGCATTTTGAGCTTTAAGTAAGCATAATACGGGACCACATTGAAGCGGGCGGAAGCGGTTCTTCCGAGCAGTGCGTGGTAACCACTACGGAAGGGGACGATGTCGAAGATCAAGTCTTTGCTTCAGAAGTTGTCCGGCGAGCCAAAGACCACTTCCAATGTTATGGAGCCTGTGCAACGGGCTTCCACACTAGGGATTACTCCTTTTAAAGGTGGTCTTAGTGGGCTTGATTCTTGACGGATCAATACCCATTTTGTGGACCGTGTCCTGATAGAGCAAATTAAGAATGCTACCGCCGTCCATAAGGACTCGTGTGAGATGGAATCCGTCGATGATTGGATCGAGGACCAAGGCCACCGAACCTCCGTGACAGGTACTGGTCGGGTGATCCTTACGATCGAAGGTGATCGGACAGGCCGACCAGGGGTTGAATTTTGGGGCGACCGGCTCTACGGCGTAGACATCCCTTAGCACACGCTTGCGCTCCCTCTTTGGGATATGCGTAACATATATCATATTCACCGTTTTTACCTCGGGGGGAGATTTCTTCTATCTCCCTGTGTTTAGTGGGCGAGGCTCTTCATCGTCATCCTTGTTGGGTGGCCCTTTCCCCTTATTTTCGGTGTTTATCTTACCGGCCTATTTGAAAACCCATCAATTTATGTTGGTGTGATTGGCAGGCTAGTCAGGGGAGCCATGAATCTAGCAAGGCCGATCGACTATCCTATCCAAACTGGATGGGCTATCCTTGTTTCCCTTGAATGGCTTCTTCCGCTTACCAGGTTTGGAGCCACTGAATCCGGCGTTGACCGTCATCTCTTCGGTATTTTCGTTGTTGTTTCGACGCTTGTTTTTGTTGCGTCGTGGCCTACCATTGTCGTCCCTGGCTTCGGAGGTGCCGGGGTCGCTGGTGCTATTGCTTCTATGAGCTAGCCAGCTATCTTCCCCCGCACAAAAGCGGGTCATGAGTGCGGTGAGGGCTGCCATGGACTTTGGCTTTTCTTGGCCGAGGTGTCGGGCAAGCCACTCGTCCCGGACGCTGTGTTTAAAGGCCGCGAGGGCTTCGGCGTCCGGACAATCGACAATTTGGTTCTTTTTTATTAAGAACCTGGTCCAAAGCTTCCGGGTTGCTGGATTATGTGACTAAGGTCATCGGCATCCGAAGGCCGGACATAGATGTCGGTGTCAAAACCGGCGGATCTCGGGTAGGGGGTCCCGAACTATGCGTCTGAGGATCGAAGGTAACAGGAGATGGGGACACGATGTTTACCCAGGTTCGGGCCCTCTCTATGGAGGTAATATCCTACTTCCTGCTTCATTATCTTGGATGAATATGGGGTTACAACAGTTGATCTACCTCGATATCGTAATGTCTAAACCCTAGATGTCTAGCATGTATGGTTTATGATTCTGATTGCGTCTACGGACTACACCCTCCGGTTTATATAGACACCGAAGGGACCTAGGGTTATACAGAGTCGGTTTACAGAGGAAGGAATCTTCATATCCGAACGCCAAGGAGAGTCCCATCCGGACACGGGAAGAAGTCTTCTGTCTTATATCTTCATGGCCTATTTGTCCCGTCCATGTCACATAGCCCGGACTCCCGAGGACCCCTTAGTCCAGGACTCCCTCAGTAGCCCCTGAACCAGGCTTCAATGATGATGTGTCCGATGCGCAGATTGTCTTCAGCATTGCAAGGTGGGTTCCTCCTCCGAATACTCCAAAAGTAATCCTCGAACACAGAAAAAGGTGTCCGGCTCTGCAAAACAGGCACCATACATAGCCGCAAAGAGTATAATACTTCACAAGTCCCATCTACTGACAACTTTTTGTAGAAAGACTTTACGTCCCTGCCCGGTCATTATTTCGAACCGTTTTTTAGCCTCCTGCTCCATGTTTCGAGATGCGGTTTTCATTAGCACGTCTTGTCGAATCAGAGATTGTGTCCCCTTATCGCGGGATTCTCATCAATACAGGTGTCGGTAATCCAACCGCGCTGTCTACGTGACCCTTGGGGAATAGGCGAGTTTTAAGGCGAGTGGGGAGGTGCTTGACATTCGCGGCCTTTATAAGAGGATAAAGATCCATTCTTTCCCCCACGCCTTCTTCTTCTCTGTCCATCCATTCTCGAGCTCCAGTGTCCAAGCTTCCATCCTTTCCGCCTCAAAAAGCACTCTGACCATGTACGGATCTAGAGCGCAGGGCAAGTGGATGGCCTCCTCCGTCACAGAGGAGAACATCACGGAACTCCGAGAAGCGTAGTACTTGTCCCAGGAAATCTCCCACCGGCTTCCGGCCAAGGGGCAGATCGTCCCCACCCTGGAGCCCCACGAGAGGGTGGTAGTCATACCCCACTTCATCCGAGGGTTAGGCTTTCCTCTCCACCCCTTCGGCCGCGGACTCATGTTCTACTACAGTCTAGATTTCCACTATCTAGCCCCAAACTCTTTCCTCAACATCTCGACATTCATTGTCGCGTGTGAGGCCTTCCTTCGCATACCACCCCACTTCGGATTATGGCTGAAGATCTTCAATGTGAAGCCGAAGGTGGTGGATGGTCAACACGCAGAGCGCGAGGCGCTATGGTGAGCAAACTATCCAACGTCACATGGCCCAAAGGCACCTTTGTGGAGACCGTCAAAGGGTAGCAACAGCAGTGGTTCTACGTCACAGAGCCCCGTGACACCACCTGGGCCGCGGCTCCCGAATTCAAATCCAGGGCCCCAATGCGGCTTACCTCCTGGGCATCGTTGGACGAGGTGTCGGCACTGCAGACGCGCATCAAGAGCATGGTGGACAAGAACATCAAGCTTGTCAATGTGATCCAGGTGATGCTTTTTCGCCGGATCCTTCCTTGCGAAAGCCGGACTTGCCCTTTATGGGAGTTCGATCCGGCCAAGCACCAGACCTTGCAACAGATCTTCGGCGCTACGCACGAAGGTACCTGGAAGGTGCTTTTCAAGGCCAACGAGAAGTGGCCGAAGACAACCGAGGACCGTGGGTATAACCTGACCCATCCAGCCAGTCCGGTAAGTTTTTTGTATTTCCAGGTGTATATTCTACCTGTTCTTTCAAGGAAGATGTCTAAGCTTCTCCATTCATCTTTTCAGGGCTGGACAAAGAAGGCGGAGCGGATCCAGTGTCCGGCTCCGTTGCCCGAAAACCCAGCTATCCCACTTCTAACGAAGATGCTGGTCCCGGCGCCTTACCAGGCGCCGGAGAAGGCCAAGAAGAAGGGCCAGGCGGCAAGACGCTGCCTTCGCCGCAAAGGCACTTCGGACGCAATGTCCGAAGACGCCGAAACCCACTCCTCACCCACCGAGAACGACGAAGAGGAGGAGGAGGAAAGCAATTCTCCCCCCGAGGGGGGAAGGAAGAAAAGGGCGGCCTCCACAGACCTGGAGGCAGAGGTGGAGGCGTCCAAGAAAAGGAGGGTCTCCCATGCGGACAATCCTGAATCGGACTCCGATAGCAGTTCCGAGTGGCGCCCCAGGGAGAAGCCCCTGGCCAAATCGTAAGTACTCAATGGTACTTCTGCACACATATATCCAGCTCCTTTACTTCATGGTTTTAACGTGTTGAATCATGCGCTGCAGCCCGGCTCATTCCCACCTCCAGCGATCCTCCTCTTTGGGGAATTCGCTGGATCCAAATGTGATGGAAAGCAGGTCACATCCGCCGGCCTCCTCCCCCAATACTACGGACGACACCGAAGTGTTGTCCCAAAGGACCCTCCCAGGCCAGGGAGAGGTACAGGAGGCTGTCCAGGTGGCGCCAGAGGGTGATGCCTCAGCCGCCGAACACATGGGGGAGCAGATCCCCATGGAAACTGGCGATGGGGGCCATACCCAATTTGGCCCCTAGCCAAATACTATTCCGGAGGCCCATACGGCTCTGGAATCAGGTAAGCAGCCTCCTTCGAAAGAAGGAGGTGCACCTATTCCACCGGTGACCTCTGTCCATCCAGAGGCACCGGATACTCTACTGGAAGCGCTACGAGGTGCTTCCATTGTGGAGGAACACCGTATCCTTATGGGTATGGTGGTTGAGAGGGTTCAGTTTGCCAAGAGTGGATTGACCGAAGCCCGCGCCAGCCTTCTAACAGGCTTTGAGGTATGCAATGTAATTGTGCAAAAAGAAAGCCGTAGTATGGACAGTAGCCCTGAGACTCTGTCCGGTGTTCGAAAAGAAAGGACGGACAGAGGATCGAATAATTTTCGCAGCAGACTAATCATATGTGTCTATAAGAATAAGTAGGCGTCGGTGCTCGCTGCGACCTCCCATTCTGCCGAAGTCTCCAAACTGAAGCAGAGTCTGGAGCAGGCTGACGAAGAGCTCATACGCGTCAAGAAACAACTAGAGGACAAGCAAGGTATGCAATGGCCTGTCCAGATCTAAAATGATATGAATTGTTTGTGTAGATCCTGTCATTGTGATGTTTCATAGGAGTTGTCGCCGAGGTGGAGTCCCTCAAGAACGCTCTGGCCGAGGCCCGGAAGAAATAGGAGAAGGAGCAAGCCACCCGCAAAAAACACGAGTCAAGGGTCGAGGAGGTTCAGCAGGAGCTCAAGGACGCCATACAGAAATATGAGTCCTTGGAGCACAAGATTGCGGACCAAGAGTCCGAATTTGCCAAGGCCTGCCAAAGCGTGCAAGATGCCCGGGTTGAAGCCCAGGGTGCCCTCCGGGAAATCCAGGAGGCCAAGCAGATTGCGGCGGGTAAGGCCTTTATTATGCAGAGAAAATTTGTGAAGAAAAGGTACCTCTTACTGACCCAAATTTGGAGTTCTCCAGGAGTGTTTGCGGATCTGCCGAGCAAAGGTTGTTGATGCGTCGCAGAGTTCTTCCGAGCCGAAGAGGGGAGCTCAATGGAGAAGCTGTTCTGGTCGCAATACCTTGCGCCAGAGCATCTGGTGCCCTTTAGCGATCAGCTGAAACAGCTGACCGAACTGCATAGGGTGGCCGAATTGGCCATGAAGGATTTGATAATCCGTTTATGGCCTGCCGAAGCCATGCCCAGCAGCTACTTCGGGCTTGTGAAGCGGCTGGTCGATGACTTCCCTCGGCTTGATGCCATAAAGCGGTCGGTCTACATCGAAGGTGCGCGGATGGCCTTCGCCCGTGTCAAAGTACAGTGGGTGAAGATGAACGCCGTCAAGCTTGCGACCGAGGGACCGCCTGTGGACAAAGAGCACCGCAAGCCCGAGCTGTATTTTGATGATGTCCTGGAAGGATCCCGCATTGTAGCAAGTCAGTGTGCGAAGGACATTATCTTTGAATAAATGTATTCACGTTTATCCAGTCATGTATGATGAAACAAAGCCTATATGTAATATATTGCTTGTTGTTGTTGAAATTTTTTCCTCCCGTGCGGCCGTTTATTAAATCTGAGAGATGGCCAGTCGTCGGCTTCAACCCCCATGTAGGTAGTATGGGGGTGTTCAGGTTCGAACCTAAACACACTTGACCCAAGAGTTTGGTCCTTGAAGGAGGTGTTTAGCGCAGCGAACCAGGCAATCGAACTATGTGGCTTTAACACCCTCACTTAGCCATAGGAGTTTGACAATAGGAGTGTAGGCACAGCCCCTAGTTAGTATTTGTTTATCCAGACTAGGGTGCTATGGACACCTGATCGGGTGTAGGCCGATCCATCGCATAATGCGGAAAAAATTGCAAGAGATTTATGTTTAGCCTCCGAATAGCTGACCAGCTCTCGCCGCATCATGACAGTCAGTTTTCGGCTTTCTCTACTGAGGTGTTTATCTGGAAGAACCAGAAACACAATCGCAGTAGTTCTCCCTTTACTAACCTAGCTGATAAGACGAAACATAAGGTAGCAAGCACAGGAGCCGGGCAACCCAACTATTGACCAAAGACATGATTCGGAGCCGATGCATATAATGCTATATTCGGGGCGCCGAACTATATTGTAAAAAGTGTTCAGACTTGTTGCAAACGTATGGAGAGTAATTGAGCCCCTCGCGATTTAAGTTGAACCAAGGTGAACGAGTGCAATCGATAAAAACTGTGAAATATAATGAAGGAGTAAGCCAGTGCCATGTATGTTGGGCCGGAGACTATTTCCATTATAGTTTGATTGATACGTCAAAGCGTATTTGTACAAATAATGCGATAAGCAACAAGGCTATTTAACATGCCGAGGCCAAGGGGAAGCTACGCGCGGGTCTTGAAAACAGGCAAAGTGATCGTCAAAAAGATCATTTAGGTATTCCGCCACGCGTCTATGCTACTTGCCGCCTTGGTATGTTCATCCTTCAAAAGGATCAATGATCAGGCTGTCGTGAGGGACCTGTGGGAAAGAAACCTGAAAAGGATAGAAAGAAAAGGGAAAGCATGAGTGCCTGGATGAGGTCGAGCCGTATTGTGGGCCATGATCAAGTAATGACTCCGTATTTGCACATGGTATTTCTAATGCGTAGTTATGTACGCGCGGGACGTACGCCGCAATTTGGTCGGGATTGAGACAGAGGCCGAATTGCTAGTCGAACTCCTGACGAGCTAAACCGTCATGCTGCGGAGTAGTCCGGACTCGTTTAATAGTGTCCGGGGGCTTGGCCGCCAAATTGATGTTCTTCTTGATAACGCCGCCCTGTACTTCCGCTGCCAGGGCCACGGTGTGCTCCTCTGTACGAAGGGAGCGTTCCATGTTTCCGTTGACTGTTATGACATCGCGTGGTCCGGGCATCTTAAGTTTGAGATAGGAATAGTGCGGCACCACATCGAAGCGAGCCAATGCGGATCATACGAGTAGTGCGTGATAACCACTGCGGAAGGGGACGATGTCGAAGATCAGGTCTTCGCTTCGGAAGTTGTCCGGCGATCCGAAGACGACTTCCAATGTGATTGAGCCCGTGCAATGGGCCTCTACACATGGTATTACTCCCTTAAAGGTAGTTCTTGTGGGCTTGATCCTTGACGGATTGATGCCCATCTTGCAAACTGTGTCCTGATAGAGCAGGTTATGTGCTGCCACTGTCCATGAGGAATCGCGTGAGTTGGAATCCATCAATGATTGGGTCGAGTACCAGTGCGGCTGAGCCGCCATGACGGATACTGGTCGGATGGTCCCTGCGATCGAAAGTGATTGGGCAGGATGACCATGGATTGAATTTTGGGGCGACTGGCTCGATCGCATAGACGTCCCTAAGCGCGCGTTTGCGCTCCCTTTTGGGGATATGAGTAACGTATATCATGTTCACCATTTTGACTTGGGGAGGAAATTTCTTCTGTCCTCCTGTGTTCGGTGGACGGGGCTCCTCGTCGTCGTCCTCACTTGGCGGCCCCTTCTCCTTATTCTCGGTATTTAACTTACCGGCTTGTTTAAAGACCCAACAACTTCTTTTGGTATGATTGGCGGGTTTATCGGGGATGTCGTGGATCTGACATGGTCGATCGAGGATTCGGTCCAAGATGGATGATCCCGGATTACTTCTTTTAGATGGCTTCTTCTGCTGACCGAACTTGGAGCCACTGAATCCGGCTTTGACTGCCATGTCATCGGTATTGTCACCGTTGTTCTGACGCTTGTGCTTGTTGCGTCGGGGCTTGCCGTTGCTATTTCTGGCTTCAGAAGTGTCAGGTTCTCTTGCATTTTTGTTGCTACAGGCTAGCCAACTATCTTTGCCCGCGCAAAAGTGGGTCATAAGTGCCATGAGGGCTGCCATGGACTTTGGCTTTTCCTGGCCAAGGTGCCGGGCGAGCCATTCGTCGTGGATGCTTTGCTTAAAGGCCGCTAGGGCTTCAGCATCCGGGCAGTCGATGATCTGGTTCTTTTTAGTTATGAACCTAGTCCAGAATTTTCTGGCTGACTCGCCGGGCTGTTGAACGATTTGACTCAAATCATCGGCATCCGAAGGTCGGGCGTATGTACCCTGGAAGTTGTCGCGGAAGGCGTCTTCCAAGTCCTCTGAGCTGCCAATGGAGTTTTCTGGCAGGCTGTTTGTTGGGGAACGTAGCAGAAATTCAAAATTTTCCTACGTGTCACCAAGATCTATCTATGGAGAAACCAGCAACGAGGGGAAGGAGATTGCATCTACATACCCTTGTAGATCGCTAAGCGGAAGCGTTCAAGTGAAAGGGGTTGATGGAGTCGTACTCGTCGTGATTCAAATCACCGATGATCCTAGTGCCGAACGGACGGCACCTCCGCGTTCAACACACGTACAGCCCGGTGACGTCTCCCATGCCTTGATCCAGCAAGGAGAGAGGGAGAGGTTGAGGAAGACTCCATCCAGCAGCAAAGACAACGGGCGTGGTGGTGGTGGAGGAACGTGGCAATCCTGCAGGCTTCGCCAAGCACTGCGGAGAGGAGGAGGTGTCACGGGAGGGAGGGAGGTGCCGAGGGACTCAGGTGCGGCTGCCCTCCCTCCCTCCACTATATATAGGGGCAAGGAGAGGGGGTGGCGCAGCCTTGGCCCTTCCTGCAAGGAAGGGTGCGGCCAGGGAGGAGTCCATCCTCCCTAAGGCACCTAGCAGGTGCCTTCCCCCTTTAGGACTCTCCCTTTCCCTTATCTCTTGGCACATGGGCCTCTTGGGGGGGCGCACCAGCCCACCTGGGGCTGGTCCCCTCCCACACTTGGCCCATGCAGCCCTCCGAGGATGGTGGCCCCACTTGGTGGACCCCTGGGACCCTCCCGGTGGTCCCGGTACATTACCGATAAAACCCGAAACTTTTCCGGTGACCAAAACAGGACTTCCCATATATAATTCTTTACCTCCGGACCATTCCGGAACTCCTCGTGACATCCGGGATCTCATCCGGGACTCCGAACAACATTCGGTAACCACATACAAACTTCCTTTATAACCCTAGCGTCATCGAACCTTAAGTGTGTAGACCCTACGGGTTCGGGAACCATCTTGAGACATGACCGAGACGTTCTCCGGTCAAGAACCAACAGCGGATCTGGATACCCATGTTGGCTCCCACATGTTCCACGATGATCTCATTGGACGAACCACGATGTCAAGGACTCAATCAATCCCGTATACAATTCCCTTTGTCTAGCGGTATTGTACTTGCCCGAGATTCGATCGTCGGTATCCGATACCTTGTTCAATCTCGTTACCGGCAAGTCTCTTTACTCGTTCCGTAACACATCGTCCCATGATCAAATCCTTGATCACATTGTGCACATTATGATGATGTCCTACCGAGTGGGCCCAGAGATACCTCTCCGTCACACGGAGTGACAAATCCCAGTCTCGATTCGTGCCAACCCAACAGACACTTTCGGAGATACCTGTAATGCACCTTTATAGCCATTGGTACACCCAAAGCATTCCTACGGTATCCGGGAGTTGCACAATCTCATGGTCTAAGGAAATGATACTTGACATTTTAGAAAAGCTTTAGCATCTGAACTACACGATCTGTGCTAGGCTTAGGATTGGGTCTTGTCCATCACATCATTCTCCTAATGATGTGATCCAGCTTATCAATGACATCCAATGTCCATGGTCGAAACCGTAACCATCTATTGATTAACGAGCTAGTCAACTAGAGGCTTACTAGGGACATGGTGTTGTCTATATACCCACACATGTATCTGAGTTTCCTATCAATACAATTATAGCATGGATAATAAACGATTATCATGAACAAGGAAATATAATAATAACTAATTTATTATTGCCTCTAGGGCATATTTCCAACAGTCTCCCACTTGCACTAGAGTCAATAATCTAGTTCACATCGCCATGTGATTAACACTCACAGGTCACATCGCCATGTGACCAACATCCAAAGAGTTTACTAGTGTCATTAAACTAGTTCACATCATCATGTGATTAAGACTCAATGAGTTCTGGGGTTTGATCATGTTTTGCTTGTGAGAGAGGTTTTAGTCAACGGATCTGAACCTTTCAGATCCGTGTGTGCTTTGCAAATTTCTAGGTCATATTATAAATGTTGCTTCCGCGCTCCATTTGAAACTATTCCAAATGGTTGCTCCGCTATACGTATCCGGTTTGCTATTCAGAGTCATTCGGATAGGTGTCAAAGCTTGCATCGACGTAACCCTTTACGCCGAACTCTTTATCACCTCCATAATCGAGAAACATGTCCTTATTTACTCCAAGGACAATTTTGATCTTGTCCAATGATCCCCATTCTGGATCATTCTTGTACCCCTTGACTGACTCATGGCAAGGCACACTTCCGCGGTACACAAAGATAGCATACTATAGAGCCTACGTCTAAAGCATAGGGGGCGACCTTCGTCCTTTCTCTCTTTTCTGCCGTGGTCGAGCTTTAAGTCTTAACTTCATACCTTACATCTCGTGCAAGAACTCCTTCTTTGATCGATCCATCTTGAACACCTTCAAGATCATGTCAAGGTATGTGCTCATTTGAAAGTATCATTTAGCGTTTTCGATCTATTCTCATAGATCTTGATGCTCAATGTTTAAGTAGCTTAATCCAGGTTTTCACTTGAAAAACACCTTTCAAATAACCCTGTATGCTTTCCAGAAATTCTAAATCATTTACGATCAACAATATGTCAACAACATATACTCATCGAAATTCTATAGTGCTCCCACTCACTTCTTTGGAAATACAAGTTTCTCATAAACTTTGTATAAACCCAAAATCTTTGATCATCTCATCAAAGCGCACATTCCAACTCCGAGATGCTTACTCCAGTCCTTAGAAGGATTGTTGGAGCCAGCATACCTTTTAGCATCCTTAGGATCGACAAAAACTTTCTGATTGTATCACATACAACCTTTCCTTATGAAGACTGGTAAGGAAACTCGTTTTGACATCCATCTGCCAAATTTCATAAATGCAGCTAATGCTAACATGATTCTCGACGGACTTAAGCATCGCTACGGATGAGAAAATCTCATCGTAGTCAACTCCTTGAACTTGTGAAAACTCTTCGCCACAAGTCGAGCTTCATAGACGGTGACATTACCGTCCACGTCCGTCTTCTTCTTAAAGATCCATTTATCTCAATGGCTTGCCTATCGGGCAAGTCCACCAAAGTCCATGCTTTGTTCTGATACATGGATCCTATCTCGGATTTCATGGCTTCTAACCATTTGTTGGAATATGGGCCCACTATTGCTTCTCCATAGCTCATAGGTTCATTGTTGTCTAGCAACATGACATTCAAGACAGGATCACCGTACCACTCCGAAGCAGTACGCGTCCTTGTCGTCCTACGAGGTTCGGTAGTGACTTGATCTGAAGCTTCATGATCACTATCATAAGCTTCTTCTTCAATTGGTGTAGGCGCCACCGGAACAACTTCCTGTGCCCTGCTGCACACTAGTTGAAGTGATGGTTCAATAACCTCATCAAGTCTCCACCATCCTCCCACTCAATTCTTTTGAGAGAAACTTTTCCTCGAGAAAGGACTCGTTTCTAGAAACAATTACTTTTGCTTCCGGATCTTGAGATAGGAGGTATACCCAACTGTTTTGGGTGTCCTATGAAGATGCATTTATCCGTTTCGGGTTCGAGGTTATCACGATGAAACTTTTTCACATAAGCGTCGCAGCCCCAAACTTTTAAGAAACGACAACTTAGGTTTCTCCAAACCATAGTTCAAACAAAGGCTGCCTCAACGGAATTATGTGGTGCCCTATTAAAGTGAGTGCGGTTGTCTCTAATGCCTAACCCATGAACGATAGTGGTAATTCGATAAGAGACATCATGGTACGCACCATATCTAATAGGGTGCAACTATGATGTTCGGACACACCATCACACTATGGTGTTCCAGGCGGTATTAATTGTGAAACAATTTCCACAATGTCTTAATAGTGTGCCAAAGCTCGCAACTCAGACACTCATCTCTATGATCATATCATAGACATTTTATCCTCTTGTCACGATGATCTTTAACTTCACTCTGAAATTACTTGAACCATTCAATAATTCAGACTTGTGTTTCATCAAGTAAATACACTCAAGATCTACTTAAATCATCCGTGAAGTAAGAATATAACGATATTCATTTGCATGCCTCAGCACTCATTGGACTGCACACATCAAAATGTGTTACTTCCAACAAGTTGCTATCTTGTTCCATCTTCTTTGAAACCGAGGCTTTTGGTCATCTTGCCCATGTGGTATGATTTGCATATCTCAAGTGATTCAAAATCAAGTGAGTCCAAACGATCCATCTGCATGGAGTTTCTTCATGCGTATACACCAATAGACATGGTTCGCATGTCTCAAACTTTTCAAAACAAGTGAGTCCAAAGATCCATCAACATGGAGCTTCTTCATGCTTTACACCAATATGACTTACATGGCGATTGCCACAAGTAAGTGGTACTATGATTACTATCTTATATCTTTTGGCATGGAAATGTGTATCACTACGATCGAGATTCAATAAACCATTCTTTTAGGTGCAAGACCATTGAAGGTATTTATTCAAATAAATAGAGTAACCATTATTCTCCTTAAATGAATAACCGTATTATGTTAGACATAATCCAATCATGTCTATGCTCAACGCAAACACCAAATAATAATTTTAGGTTTAACTCCAATCTCGATGGTAGAGGGAGCGCGTGCGATGCTTGATCACATCAACCTTGGAAACACTTCCAACACGTATCGTCACTCACCTTTAGCTAGTCTCCGTTTATTCCGTAGCTTTTGTTTCGAGTTACTAACACTTAGCAACCGAACCGGTATCTAATACCCTGGTGCTACTAGGAGTACTAGTAAAGTACACATTAACATAATGTATATCCAATATACTTCTATCGACCTTGCCAGCCTTCTTATCTACCAAGTATCTAGGGTAATTCTGCTCGATTGGTTGTTCCCCTTATTACGAAGCACTTAGTCTCGGGTTTGGGTTCAACCTTGGGTTTCTTCACTGGAGCAGCAATTGATTTGCCGTTTCATGAAGTGTCCCTTCTTGCCCTTGCCCTTCTTGAAACTAGTGGTTTCACCAACCATCAACAATTGATGCTCCTTCTTGATTTCTACTTTCGCGGTGTCAAACATCGTGAATACCTCAAGGATCATCATATCTATCACGACATGTTATAGTTCATCACGAAGCTCTAGCAGCTTGGTGGCAATCTTTTTGGAGAAACATCACTATCTCATCAGGAAGATCAACTCCCACTCGATTCAAGTGATTGTTGCACTCAGACAATCTGAGCACAAGCTCAACGATTGAGCTTTTCTCCCTTAGTTTGCAGGCTAAGAAAATCGTCGGAGGTCTTATACCTCTTGACGTGGGCACGAGCCTGAAATCCCAATTTCAGCCCTCGAAACATCTCATATGTTCATGACGTTTCAAAAACGTCTTTGGTGCTTCAACTCTAAACCGTTTAACCGAACTATCACGTAGTTATCAAACGTGTATGTCTGATGTTCGTAACATCCACAAACGACGTTTGGGGTTCAGCACACCGAGCGGTGCATTAAGTACATAAGCTTTCATCGTCCGCATAATCGCTCATCAACTTTCAACTATATTTTTCTAGGAACATATCTAAACAGTGGAACTAAAGCGCGAGCTTACGACATAATTTGCAAAGATCTTTTGACTATGTTCAGGATAATTAAGTTCATCTCATGAACTCCCACTCGAATAGACATCCCTCTAGTCATCTAAGTGATTACATGATCCGAGTCAACTAGGCCGTGGTCCGATCATCACGTGAGACGGACTAGTCATCATCGGTGAACATCTTCATGTTGATCGTATGTTCTATACGACTCATGCTCGACCTTCGGTCTCTTGTGTTCCGAGGCCATGTCCGTACTTGCTAGGCTCGTCAAGCAAACCAAAGTGTTCTGCGTGTGTAAATCAGGCTTACACCCGTATTATGTGAACGTAAGAATCTAACACACCCGATCATCACGTGGTGCTTCGAACGACGAAATTTCGCAACGGTGCACAGTTAGGGGGAACACCTTCTTGAAATTTTAATGAGGGATCAACTTATTTACTACCGTCGTTCTAAGCAAATAAGATGCATAAACATGATAAACATCACATGCAATCAAATAGTGACATGATATGGCCAATATCATTTTGCTCCTTTTGATCTCCATCTTCGGGGCTCCATGATCATCATCGTCACCGGCATGACACCATGATCTCCATCATCGTTTCTTTATGAAGTTGTCTCGCCAAATATTACTTCTACTACTATGGCTACCGGTTAGCAATAAAGTAAAGTAATTACATGGCGTTGTATAATGACACGCAGGTCATACAATAAATAAAGACAACTCCTATGGCTTCGCCGGTTGTCATACTCATCGACATGCAAGTCGTGATTCCTATTACAAGAACATGATCAATCTCATACATCACATATCATTCATCACATTCTCCTTGGCCATATCACATCACATAGCATACCCTGCAAAAACAAGTTAGACGTCCTCTAATTGTTGTTTGCATGTTTTACGTGGCTGCTATGGGTTTCTAGCAAGAACGTTTCTTACCTACGCAAAACCACAACGTGATATGTCAATTGCTATTTAACCTTCATAAGGACCCTTTTCATCGCATCCGATCCGACTAAAGTGGGAGAGGCGGCACCCGCTAGCCACCTTATGCACCAAGTGCATGTCGGTCGGTGGAACCTGTCTCACGTAAATGCGTGTAAGGTCGGTCCGGGCCGCTTCATCCCACAATACCGTCGAAACAAGATTGGGCTAGTAACGGCAAGCATATTGAACAAAATCAACGCCCACAACTACTTTGTGTTCTACTCGTGCAAAGAATCTACGCAATAGACCTAGCTCATGATGCCACTGTTGGGGAACGTAGCAGAAATTCAAAATTTTCCTACGTGTCACCAAGATCTATGTATGGAGAAACCAGCAACGAGGGGAAGGAGATTGCATCTACATACCCTTGTAGATCGCTAAGCAGAAGCGTTCAAGTGAACGGGGTTGATGGAGTCGTACTCGTCGTGATTCAAATCACCGATGATCCTAGTGCCGAACGGACGGCACCTCCGCGTTCAACACACGTACAGCCCAGTGACGTCTCCCATGCCTTGATCCAGCAAGGAGAGAGGGAGAGGTTGAGGAAGACTCCATCCAGCAGCAGCACAACGGCGTGGTGGTGGTGGAGGAGCGTGGCAATCCTGCAGGCCGCCAAGCACTGCGGGAGAGGAGGAGGTGTCACGGAGGGAGGGAGGTGCCAGGGGACTCAGTGCGGCTGCCCTCCCTCCCTCCACTATATATAGGGGAAAGGGAGAGGGGAGGCGCAGCCTTGGCCCTTCCTCCAAGGAAGGATGCGCCCAGGGGGGAGTCCATCCTCCCTAAGGCACCTAGGAGGTGCCTTCCCCTTTAGGACTCTCCCTTTCCCTTATCTCTTGGCACATGGGCCTCTTGGGGGGGCGCACCAGCCCACCTCGGGCTGGTCCCCTCCCACACTTGGCCCATGCAGCCCTCCTAGGATGGTGGCCCCACTTGGTGGACCTCGGGACCTGCCGGTGGTCCGGTACATTACCGATAAAACCCGAAACTTTTCCGGTGACCAAAACAGGACTTCCCATATATAATTCTTTACCTCCGGACCATTCCGGAACTCCTCGTGACGTCCGGGGTCTCATCCGGGACTCCGAACAACATTCGGTAACCACATACAAACTTCCTTTATAACCCTAGCGTCATCGAACCTTAAGTGCGTACACCCTACGGGTTCGGGAACCATGCAGACATGACCGAGACGTTCTCCAGTCAATAACCAACAGCAGGATCTGGATACCCATGTTGGCTCCCACATGTTCCACGATGATCTCATCGGATGAACCACGATGTCAAGGACTCAATCGATCCCGTGATACAATTCCCTTTGTCTAGCGGTATTGTACTTGCCCGAGATTCGATCGTCGGTATCCGATACCTTGTTCAATCTCGTTACCGCAAGTCTCTTTACTCGCTCGTAACACATCATCCCGTGATCAACTCCTTGATCACATTGTGCACATTATGATGATGTCCTACCGAGTGGGCCCAGAGATACCTCTCCGTCACACGGAGTGACAAATCCCAGTCTCGATTCGTGCCAACCCAAGACACTTTCGGAGATACCCGTAATGCACCTTTATAGCCACCTAGTTACGCCAGGACGCTTTGGTACACCCAAAGCATTCCTACGGTATCCGGGAGTTGCACAATCTCATGGTCTAAGGAAATGATACTTGACATTTTAGAAAAGCTTTAGCATACTGAACTACACGATCCGTGCTAGGCTTAGGATTGGGTCTTGTCCATCACATCATTCTCCTAATGATGTGATCCCGTTATCAATGACATCCAATGTCCATGGTCAGGAAACCATAACCATCTATTGATTAACGAGCTAGTCAACTAGAGGCTTACTAGGGACATGGTGTTGTCTATATACCCACACATGTATCTGAGTTTCCTATCAATACAATTATAGCATGGATAATAAACGATTATCATGAACAAGGAAATATAATAATAACTAATTTATTATTGCCTCTAGGGCGTATTTCCAACACTGTTTAACCAGTGCCGAGCTAGTCCCTTGAGCTTTAGGGGGAGGTATTTGGTGGCATGAAGATCATCACCGCGGGCCATATGAATATGGAGGAGGATGTCCTCAATCCATACTGCGGGATATGTTGTTCCATCATAAGATTTTATATTCACGTGTTTAAACCCTTCTGGGAATTCATGTGCCATTACTTCGTCAGTGAAGCAGAGAGGGTGTGTGGCGCCTCTATATCGGGCCACGTCGCGATGCAGTTCAGATGGAGTCCGTCTGCGGTTTTCGGCCCGGACATGGTGATGCTTGTCGCGCCCGGCTAGGTAGCCGTCCTCGCGAGTCGGGGCATGATACGTCTCCGTCATATCGACTTTTCCAAACACTTTTGCCCTTGTTTTGGACTCTAACTTGCATGATTGAATGGAACTAACCAGGACTGACGTTGTTTTCAACAGAATTAACATGGTGTTATTTTTGTGCAGAAATAAAAGTTCTCGGAATGACATTAAAATCAACGGAGATTATTTTTGTACCGGTGAAAGAATCAAGGCCAGGGGGCCCACACCCTGTCCACGAGGGTGGAGGGGGCCTGCCCCCTGGGCGCGCCCCCTGCCTCGTGGGCCCCCTGGAGCTCCACCGACCTCAACTCCAACTCTATATATACACGTTCGGGGAGAAAAAAATCAAAGAGAAGGATTCATCGTGTTTTACGATACGGAGCCGCCTCCAAGCCCTAATCTCTCTCGGGAGGGCTGATCTAGAGTCCGTTCAGGGCTCCGGAGAGGGGAATCCGTCGCCATCGTCATCATCAACCATCCTCCATCACCAATTTCATTATGCTCACCTCCGTGCCTGAGTAATTCCATCGTAGGCTTGCTGGACGGTGATGGGTTGGATGAGATTTATCATGTAATCGAGTTAGTTTTGTTAGGGTTTGATCCCTAGTATCCACTATGTTACGAGATTGATGTTGCTATGACTTTGCTATGCTTAATGCTTGTCACTAGGGCCCGAGTGCCATGATTTCAGATCTGAACCTATTATGTTTTCATGAATATATTTGAGTTCTTGATCCTATCTTGCAAGTCATTAGTCACCTACTATGTGTTATGATCCGGCAACCCTGAAGTGACAATAATCGGGACCACCCCCGGTGATGACCGTAGTTTGAGGAGTTCATCTATTCACTATGTGTTCATACTTTGGTCCCATACTCTATTAAAAGGAGGCCTTAATATCCCTTAGTTTCCATTAGGACCACGCTGCCATGGGAGGGTAGGACAAAAGATGTCATGCAAGTTCTTTTCCATAAGCATGTATGACTATATTCGGAATACATGCCTACATTACATTGATGAATTGGAGCTAGTTCTGTGTCACCCTATGCTATAACTGTTGCAAGAATAATCGCATCCGGCATAATTCTCCATCACCAATCCAATGCCTACGAGCTTTTCACATATTGTTCTTCGCTTATTTACTTTTCTGTTGCCGCTGTTACAATCACTACAAAACTATCACTGTTACTTTTGCCACCGTTACCGTTACTTCCATATTACTTTGCTACTAAATACTTTGCTGCAAATACTTAGTTATCCAGGTGTGGTTGAATTGACAACTCAACTGCTAATACTTGAGAATATTCTTTGGCTCCCCTTGTGTCGAATTAATAAATTTGGGTTGAATACTCTACCATCGAAACTGTTGCGATCCCCTATACTTGTGGGTTATCAAGACCATTTTCTGGCACCCTTGTCGGGGAGCATAGCTCTATTCTTTGAGTAACTTGGGATTTATATCTGCTGGTCACTATGAGGAACTTGAAAGACGCGAAAACCAAATTTATCCCTCAACTACGAGGGGAGGTAAGGAACTGCCATCTAGCTCTGCATTTGATTCTCCTTCTGTTTTGAGTAAACTTGCGACACCTAAACCTCGCTACGCTATTAATTACGATATGTCGCATGTTATTGATGATGCCACTTCTGCCATGCATGATACTTATGATGAAACTACTTCTATGCTTGATACTACTATGCCATTAGGTGAATTTCTCGATGAACAACTTGCTAGGGCTAGAGACAATGAAATTACTGAAACTGATAATATTGATGAAAGTGATGATGAAGATTCTCCCCCTAGATATGAATTGCCTATTGTGCCTGAGGGTTATGTTATGGATGAAGAAACTGCTAGAGACTTTCTTGCTTGCAATGATAGGAATGATCTTAAGAAATTATTAGCTAAGCTGAAAGAGAAAAATCTCTGAATTCTAGAATGAAATATGATCCTGCTTATGCTACTTCACCTATCTTTGTTACTGATAATGATTATGATTTCTCTGTTGATCCTGAGATAATTACTCTGGTTGAATCTGATCCATTCTATGGCTATGAATCTGAAACTGTTGTGGCACATCTTACTAAATTAAATGATATAGCCACCCTGTTCACTAATGATGAGAAAACTCGCTACTATTATATCCTTAAATTATTTCTATTCTCACTAAAGGGTGATGCTAAGATATGGTTTAATTCTCTTGATCCTGGTTGTGTGCGTAGTCCCCAGGATATGATTTATTACTTCTCTGTGAAATATTTCCCTACTCATAAGAAACAAGCTGCTTTAAGGGAAATATATAATTTTGTGCAAATTGAAGAAGAGAGTATCCCATAAGCTTGGAGGAGGCTTCTACAATTACTTAATGCTTTGCCTGATCATCCTCTCAAGAAAAATGAAATACTTGATATCTTTTATAATGGACTAATCGATGCTTCTAGAGACCACCTGGATAGTTGTGTTGGTTGTGTTTTCAGGGAAAGAATTGTTGATCAAGCTGAAATTCTATTGAATAATATGTTGACCAATGAAAATAATTGGACACTTCCTGAACCAACTCCTAAGCCAACTCCGAAGAAAAGGGGTATCCTATTTCTCAGTCCCGAAGATATGCAAGAGATAAAGAAATCTATGAAAGAAAAAGGTATAAAAGCTAAAGATGTTAAGAATTTACCTCCTGTTGAAGAAATACATGGTCTTAATTCATCACCTGTTGAAGAAACACGCGGTATTGATAACCCGACACAGGTAGTAAAGGTAAACTCTCTCTATAGATATGATAAAGCTGAAATCCCTCCTGCTAAGTTTGCTAGCCAATGTTTGGATGAGTTTGATAATTTTATGGTTAAGCAAGAAGATTTCAATGCTTATTTTGGTAGACAATTAAAATGCAATGCTTATATGATTGAACACTTGGGTGATTATATGTCTAGAGTTAAAGGTGAACTTAAACTCATTAGCAAACATGCTTCTATGGTTACCACTCAAGTTGAACAAGTACTTAAAGCTCAAAATGATTTGCTCCATGAAGAATGATAATGCTGTCAGTGTTGTGACTAGAGGGGTAGAATGACTCAGGAACCTTTGTATCCTGAGCGCCACCCTAAGAGAATTGAGCAGGATTCTCAGAGAAATAACGTTGATACACCTAGTCCTTCTAAGAGGAAGAAAAAGAAAAATGATAGGACTTTTCATGCTTCTAGTGAACCTATTGTTGACACACCTGAGAATCCCAATGATATTTCTATTTCTGATGCTGAAACACAATCTGGTGATGAACATGAACCTAGTGATAATGTTAATAATGATGTTCATGTTGATGCTCAACCTAGCAATAACAATGATGTAGAAATTGAACCTGCTGTTGATCTTGATAACCCACAATCAAAGAATCAACATTATGATAAGAGAGACTTCATTGCTAGGAAGCATGGCAAAGAAAGAGAACCATGGGTTCAGAAACCCTAGCCTTTTCCTCCTAAACCATCCATGAAAAAGGATGATGAGGATTTTGAGCGCTTTGCTTAAATGATTAGACCTATCTTTTTGCGTATGCGTTTTACTGATATGCTTAAAATGAATCCTTATGATAAGTACTTTTAAAGGTGGAATACCTAAAAAACTAGGAGATCCAGGAGTACCAACTATACCATGCTCCATTAAAAGAAATTTTGTTAGAACTGCTTTATGTGATCTTGGAGCCGGTGTTAGTGTTATGCCTCTCTCTTTATATCGTAGACTTGATTTGAATAAGTTGACACCTACTAAATTATCTTTGCAAATGGCTGATAAATCAACTGCTATACCTGTTGGTATTTGTGAGGATGTGCCTGTTGTGGTTGCAAACGTTACTATCTTAACAGACTTTGTTATTCTTGGTATTCCCGAGGACGATAGTATGTCTATTATTCTTGGAAGACCCTTTTTGAATACTGCAGGGGCTGTTATTGATTGCAACAAGGGCAATGTCACTTTTCATGTTAATGGTAATGAGCATACGATACACTTTTCGAGAAAACAACCTCAAGTCCACAGTATCAATTCTATTGGAAAATTTTCAACTGTTACTATTGGAGGTTTTGAATTTCCTCTTCCTACTATCAAGAAGGAATATGATATTCTTATTGTTGGGGATGTGCATATCCCCGTTGAGGTAACCTAGTGTTATTCGAAATTTCTTCGGTTTCATGTTATTCGAAATGAGTTTGTTAACAAGACCTGATCAACCTTGTTAGTGGATTCCTTTTGATGAGCATGAGATGGATGAAGTTAGAAAGCACAACCTTCTGTACCTTCCTTTTACTTTCTATAATTTAGATTAAATAAAGCAAAAATAGTATTTTCTATCAGTTTTCTGAATTATCCATGAAATAAAAAATAGCCCAAAAAAAAGTTCTCCGAATGCCCCGAAATTGAAATATGATTTTTTCTAGAATATTTGAGAATATCTGGCACTGAGAACACAGCAGGGGAGCAAGCACCTGGACACGAGGGTCCAGGGCGCGCCCACCCCCTGGGCGCGCCCCCCGCCTCATGGGCCCATGGTGGCTCCCCTCCACTTATTCCAGCCACCACACACTCCTTCTTCCTCCCAAAAAATCACCAACCAGCTCAAGCACGAGTTCTAGCTCATTTTGCTGCGATTTTCGATCTCCTTGCTCAAAGCTCCGCTCACAAAACTGCTTTGGGGGATTGTTCTTCGGTATGTGACTCCTCCAATGGCCCAATTAGTTTTTGTTCTAGTGCTTTATTCATTGCAAATTTTTGCTGCCTAGGTGACCCTGTTCTTGAGCTTGCATGTCAAATTTATATGGTCCCAAGTAGTTCTAATGCATGATATAGTCTCTAGGCACTTGTGGGAGTAGTTACTATTAATTTTGTTGAGTTTGGTTCACTTTTATTCTGAGTTACTAAAAAAATTCAGAAATTTTTCAGAGGAAGAAATATGTTTAGGAAAATGTACCAAGGTGGTTCTTCAAGGAAGCAAGGACCCAGGCCCGCAATACGTGATGCGGACGATGAACCACCAAGATAAGCTCAAGTGCGGCCTTGTGAATGGCCGTCAGAAAACTTCATGGTCCGAGCCGGAATTAAGGAGGAATTTGAGGCATATGCGCGTAACGCTGATTTGGAGGGCTTCGTGTCAGATAAGTTCCTCCAGCATTATTACCTTACAGATTCCTTTGTGAGAAGATTTAGATTTTCATCTTCACGCAACTCTCACACGGTCCTGTTTGATCTTTATGATAAATCCTATACCATGGACCTAGAGGATTTTACTACTGCTTGTAAACTCCCGCAATGGGGTAGTCCTAGTGAACCTCGCAAATCTGAGTTTAGAGATTTTCTTGCTAGTATCATAGTGGGGGAATCTAGAGAAATAACACAAGCTACCATAGGGAGCATTCATTTTCCTGCTATACATTATTTTGCTCTCTTTATAGGCCGATGCATAAACGGTAAGAATGAGGCATGCCATATGTGTGTTCCTGATCTCAGTGTTCTCAGGAGTGCTGTATTAGGAGATAAACATTATAATCTAGGAGCTATTGTGGCGCGTAGGTTGCATAATAACAGTTTAAATGGGGATTTGTTTGGGGGAATTTATGCAACCCGTCTAGCTAATTATCTTGAGATACCTATTCGTGATTATGATATGGAATTGCCTCTTGCTTGTCTAGATTTTAATGCCATGGTTCACCATCAGTTTGTTGAGAGGAATGAACCGCCTCTCCAGTACCGACTAATCTTTGACAGGCGTCACGCTGTCAATATTGTTCTCCCTGCTCCTACTCTCTTTGACTTTCAGGCAAAGGGGAGATATGTCATAACCAGGGAGGAGGCGAACGAGTATAAGAGGAGGATGGAGACAGCTCACCTCCAAGCGGCAGCTCATGAGGCAATAGCTGCTGCATCTCAGTACGACCCCAACTACAACTTTGGATGTCCGCCAGGCCAGCCATGGCAATAGACCAACTTAGGCCAAAAGCCTAAGCTTGGGGGAGTATGTATCTCTCACCAAAATTACATTCATGTCCACACACTCACTCTACTTGTTGGTGCTCATACTTTTTCATTGTATTATCCATGCTAGTTTATTTTCCTTTTTATGTTTTCTTCTTGTGTGTTCGAAAAACCTTAATAAAAACAAAAAAAATTAGTTGTAGCTTTTAACTAGTTTATTTTCCATGCTTGTAGTAGTAGTAATTAAAAGAAAACCCCAAAAGATTTCTCGTTCTTCTTTTTACTTGTTGGGAGCTTTCCCGTGTAAATTGTTTTATTTCTTTTCTTGCTCTTTGGGGGTCGAGAGGAGAAGACCATAATGAAAATGTTGAAGTGGCTCTTATATGCATTATTGTTGATTTAACAAAGAGCCCATATTATCTTGTCTTCTTCTAAATGTCATATGCCTGCAGATTCCAGCTTAGTCCAATGCACGTGCACTATTATTATTATTCACACCGTTCGGTCGTGCAAGTGAAAGGCAATGATGACGATATATGATGGACTGATTGAGATGAGAAAAGCGGGTATGAACTCGACCTCTATTGTTTTTGTAAATATGATTAGTTCATCGTTCTTGATTCAGCCTATTATGAATAAACATGTTTGCAATGACAATTAGAGATTATAGTTGCTTATGCCATGCCTAATTAGCTAGGAGTTTATAATGGTTTACCTTGTGTGTCAACATGCTATTAAAATGGTTGTGATGTGGTATGATAGGGTGGTATCCTCCTTTGAATGATTCAAGTGACTTGACTTGGCACATGTTCACACATGTAGTTGAAACAAATCAACATAGCCTTCACGATATTTATGTTCATGGTGGATTATATCCTACTCATGCTTGCACTCAATGTTTATTAATTTTAATGCATGTTCATGACTATTTGTCGCTCTCTAGTTGGTCGCTTCCCAGTCTTTTTCTAGCCTTCACTTGTACTAAGCGGGAATACTGCTTGTGCATCCAATCCCTTATGCCCCAAAGTTATTCCATATGAGTCCACTATACCTTCCTATATATGCGGTATCTACCTGCCGTTCCAAGTAAATTTGTATGTGCCAAACCCTAAACCTTCAAATGAAATTCTGTTTTGTATGCTCGAATAGCTCATGTATCAACTAGGGCTATATGTATCTTCCATGCTAGGTGGGTTATTCTCAAGAGGAGTGGACTCCGCTCCTCACTCATGAGAAAATGGCTGGTCACCGGGATGCCTAGTCCCATGCTTTATGCAAATCAAATCAAAATAATTGCAAACAAAACTCCCCCGGGACTCTTGTTAGTTGGAGGCTCGTTGTTTCGAGCAAGCCATGGATTGATGCTTGTTGGTGTAGGGGGAGTATAAACTTTACCATTCTGTTTGGGAACTGCCTATAATGTGAGTAGCATGGAAGATATCGAGATCTCTCGGTTGTTATGTTGACAATGAAAGTATGCCGCTCAAAATATTATTTATCTCTATTTCAAAAATTGAGCTCTGACACCTCTACAAATCCCTGCTTCCCTCTGTGAAGGGTCTATCTATTTACTTTTATGTTGAGTCATCACCCTCTTATTAAAAAGCACAGCTGGAGAGCACCGCTGTCATTTGCATTCATTACTATTAATTTATGTTAGGTATAACTATGACTGGATCTCTTTTACCATGAATTACAATGTTTAGTCAGTCCTTGATCTTTAAAGGTGCTCTGCATTTATGCTTTGCGGTCTCAGAAAGGGCTAGCGAGATACCATCTTGTTATATCATATTATGATTGTTTTGAGAAAGTGTTGTCATCCGAGATTTATTATTATTCCTCGCTAGTTGATTATGCCATTGACATGAGTAAACATGAGACCTAAGTGTTATTGCGAATATGGTTAGTTCATAATATTTGCTGAAAACTTGAATGCTGGCTTTACATATTTACAACAACAAGAGCAAACTGAGTTTGTAAAAGTTTTTCTTTATCACTTTCAGTTTATCAACTGAATTTCTTGAGGACAAGCAAAGGTTTAAGCTTGGGGGAGTTGATACATCTCCGTCGTATCTACTTTTCCAAACACTTTTGCCCTTGTTTTGGACTCTAACTTGCGTGATTTGAATGGAACTAACCCGGACTGACGCTGTTTTCAGCAGAATTGCGATGGTGTTATTTTTGTGCAGAAATAAAAGTTCTTGAAATGACCTGAAAATCAACAGAGTTTATTTTTGGAAATAATAAAAAATACTGGCGAAAGAATCAAGGCCAGGGGGCCCACACCCTGTCCACGAGGGTGGGGGGGCGCGCCTGCCCCCTGGGCACACCCCACCCTCTCGGGGCCCCTGGAGCTCCACCGACCTCAACTCCAACTCTATATATACACGTTCGGGGAGAAAAAAATTAGAGAGAAGGATTCATCGCGTTTTACGATACGGAGCCGCCGCCAAGCCCTAATCTCTCTCGGGAGGGCTGATCTGGAGTCCGTTCGGGGCTCCGGAGAGGGGAATCCGTCTCCATCATCATCATCAACCATCCTCCATCACCAATTTCATGATGCTCACCGCCGTGCCTGAGTAATTCCATCGTAGGCTTGCTGGACGGCGATGGGTTGGATGAGATTTATCATGTAATCGAGTTACTTTTGTTAGGGTTTGATCCCTAGTATCCAAAGATGTTACGAGATTGATGTTGCTATGACTTTGCTATGCTTAATGCTTGTCACTAGGGCCCGAGTGCCATGATTTCAGATCTGAACCTATTATGTTTTCTTGAATATATGTGAGTTCTTGATCCTATCTTGCAAGTCATTAGTCACCCACTATGTTTTATGATCCGGCAACCCCGAAGTGACAATAATCGGGACCACTCCTGGTGATGACCGTAGTTTGAGGAGTTCATTTATTCACCATGTGCTAATGCTTTGGTCCGGTACTCTATTAAAAGGAGGCCTTAATATCCCTTAGATTCCATTAGGACCCCGCTGCCACGGGAGGGTAGGACAAAAGATGTCATGCAAGTTCTTTTCCATAAGCATGTATGACTATATTCGGAATACATGCCTACATTACATTGATGAATTAGAGCTAGTTCTGTGTCACCCTATGTTATAACTGTTAAATGAATAATCGCATCCGGCATAATTCTCCATCACCGATCCAATGCCTACAAGCTTTTCACATATTGTTCTTCACTTATTTACTTTTCTGTTGCTGATGTTACAATCACTACAAAACTATCACTGTTACTTTTGCCACCGTTACTTCCATATTACTTTGCTACTAAATACTTTGCTGCAGATACTAAGTTATCCAGGTGTGTTTGAATTGACAACTCAACTGCTAATACTTGAGAATATTCTTTGGCTCCCCTTGTGTCGAATCAATAAATTTGGGTTGAATACTCTACCCTCGAAAATTGTTGCGATCCCCTATACTTGTGGGTTATCAGGGCACGCCCTCGCGATCTGTAGATCGATCTGGTCTGACCTGCTCGATTCTGCAAGTCCTGTCGTAGGTCGTACGTATATCCCCGAGCTGTTGTGTCTCTGCTTTTATGGCAAGGTAGTATGGGCTGGTGTTCGGCTTGATTTGTCATTTTGTCACGGCCACGTGGTGGCCGATCGGCCGCGTTATGTGCTGATGGTACGGGCTCCAGCGCCTCGTCGTCGAATTGAGGTAGTAGCTTACGCTTCGGGTAACTCTTGGTTGGGCGCCTGATGCCGTATTCCTCGGCTGCCAGGACATTAGTCCACCTGTCGTTGAGCAGATCTTTGTCAGCTTGAAGTTGCTGCTATTTCTTTTTTAGGCTCCTTGCATTGGCTATTAGCTGGCTCTTAAAGTGCTCTTGCTCAAGGGGTTCCTCAGGCACGATAAAGTCTTCGTCGCCTAGGATCGCCTCCTCCTCGGAGAGTTGAAGATAGTTACTATCCTCCGAGTCTTCGTTTGCAGCCTATTCATCAGGGCCAATTTGCCCATCTTCCCGATCGTCCTGTTCGGAGGTTGGCTCGATGGGGTCTTCTTGGTCTTCGGCGTCATCTGAAGTATTGTTATCTCCGGTGTCAGTATTGCTATCTCTTCCACGGCGTGATTTAGAGTGGCGCCGCTGACGTCGGTGCTTTGGTTGTATCTCAGGAGGTTTATCCTCAACTGGATCTTTCTCGTTGTCGCCGTTACCCTCTTTGGGTGTATCCACCATGTACACGTCATATGAAGAGGTGGTCGTCCAGCGTCCGGTAAACAGCGGGTCTTCGGCCTGCTCTTCTCCGGCATCGTCGTTCATACCGTCGATGTATTCGGAGCCGTAATCGAGCATGTCGGTTAAGTCTTCGATATTGGCTATGAAGTGGGTGGTGGGTGGGACGTAAAGTTCCCCGCTCTCAGCCCTTAGTCCGGGCTGGAAGTAGTTCGGACATTGCCCCTCTGTAATAATGAGGGACCACATTAAGTCCAGAGCCTCGCTTAAAGGCGAGGTTTGGCCAGGGGAGAAGAGTCCGTGGAGTACGGCGGGAAGAAAACTCCTCGACCGAACTCACACGATGTTGACTCCGAGGGTTCGGAGCCAGTGTTTGTAGAAGAGTCCGGCTTCATGATGATCGCCGGTGGCGCTGCTTCCTCCGGCTCTCCCGTACTAGGCTCAATAGCCGCAGAGAGTCCGGCAGGAAATCCCGTCTTCGGACCCGGTGATGCGCTCCGGCTCTAAGGCCAGAGCGGAGTTTGGGGTCACGAACCCTTGGAAGATCAAGTCTCCTCGGATATATGCGACATAATCCAGATTTCCAAATCTAATCTGGTGACCTGGGGCGTAGCTGTCGATCTTCTCTAGATGTCCAAGCAAGTTGGCCTGCAGTACAAAGCCGCCGTACACAAAGATCTGGCCGGGGAGAAAGATCTCCCTTAGGGCAGCATTGTTGTAGATGACAGACGGAGCCATCAAACCTTCTAGTGATGACACAGTGGAACTCTCAATGAAAGCACCAATATCGGTGTCAAAACCGGCGGATCTCGGGTAGGGGGTCCCGAACTATGCGTCTGAGGATCAAAGGTAACAGGAGACGGGGACACGATGTTTACCCAGGTTCGGGCCCTCTCTATGGAGGTAATACCCTACTTCCTGCTTGATTATCTTGGATGAATATGGGGTTACAAGAGTTGATCTACCACGAGATTGTAATGGCTAAACCCTATATGTCTAGCCTGTATGGTTATGATTTTGATTGCCTCTACAGACTACACCCTCCGGTTTATATAGACACCGGAGGGACCTAGGGTTATACAGAGTCGGTT
Organism: Aegilops bicornis; assembly: GCA_021605145.1. Taxonomy (NCBI): domain Eukaryota; kingdom Viridiplantae; phylum Streptophyta; class Magnoliopsida; order Poales; family Poaceae; genus Aegilops; species Aegilops bicornis. The sequence continues at coordinate 430,422,557 of CM038671.1, read as the reverse complement.
TAGAGGGGAAGGAATCTTCATATCCGAACACCAAGCTTGCCTTCCACGCCATGGAGAGTCCCATCCGGACACAGGAAGAAGTCTTCTATCTTATATCTTCATGGCCCATTAGTCCGGTCCATGTCACATAGCCCGGACGCCCGAGGACCCCTTAGTCCAGGACACCCTCAATAGGTGCCTTTGAAGTTGTCTCTAAAGGCATCCTCCAAATCTTCCAGCTACCAATAGAGTATTCTGGGAGGCTGTTTAACCAATGTCGTGCTGGTCCCTTGAGCTTCAGGGGGAGGTACTTGATGGCGTGGAGATCATCACCGCGAGCCATGTGGATATGGAGAAGAAAATCTTCGATCCATACTGCGATATCTGTCGTTCCATCGTATGATTCAATGTTTACGTCTTTGAACCCTTCTGGGAACTGGTGCTCCATTACCTCATCGGTGAAGCATAAGGGGTGTGCGGCGCCTCTGTATCGGGTGACATCACAACGGAGTTCGGATGACGTCTGTATGCGGTTTTCGGCCCGGGTGAGGTTGTGCTTATCGCGCCAGGCCTGATGGCCGTCCTCTCGCATTGGGGCGCGCCCGCTTGATCCATAGATTGATCTGGTCAGACCGGCTTTATTGTCCAGGTCCTGCCGTAGGTCGTAGGTATATCCTGGAGCCCATGTCTCTCTGCCTCTAAGGCGAGATGGTGCGGGCAGGTGTTCAGCCTGAGTAGCCGCTCTGTCCCGTCCGCGCGGTGGCTGGTCTAGTTCATCAGCGCGATCATGTCTTGATGGTATTGGCTCGATAGCCTTGTCGTCGAATTGTGGTAGTAACTGACGCTCCGGATAACTTCTTGGTGGGCGTTGAAGACCATACTCTTTGGCAGCTAGGACCTGTGTCCATCTGTCGTTGAGTATATCCTGTTCGGCATGGGGCTGTGGTTGCTTCTTTTTTAGGCTTCTCGCCGTGGCAATTAGCTGGCGCTTAAAGCGCTCCTGCTCAAGTGGCTCCTCTGGCACGATGAAATCTTCGTCACCGAGGCTTACGTCATCCTCGGAGGGTGGTAAATAGTTGTTGTCCTCCGAGTCCTCGTCCCGATCGGATCGTTAGGGTTAACTTGCCCCTCCTCCCAATCATCATGTTCGGATGTTGGTTCGACGGGGGCTTCGGGGTCTTCGGCATTATTCGTAGTGTTATTGTCCCCGGTGCTGGTATTACTATCTTTTTCGTGACGCGATTTTGAACGGTGCCGCTGACGTCGACGCTTTGATGGTGCCTCGACAGGCTCGTCTTCGACCGGATCCTTCTTGCCATCGCCGTCATATTCTTTGGGTGTGTCCACCATATACACGTCATATGAGGAGGTGGCCATCCAACATCCGATAAACGGCGGGTCTTGGCCTTGTTCGTCTCCAGCATCGACATTCATACCATCGATGTCTTCGGAGGCATAGTCCAGCATGTCGGTTAAGTCCTCGACAGTGGCTATGAAGTGGGTGGTAGGTGGGACGTAAAATTCCCCGCTCTCAGCCCCTAGTCTGGGTTGGGCGTAGTTCGGCAAAGATTCCTTTGTAATGGCGAGGGATTGATGACCCACAAGTATAGGGTATCTATCGTAGTCCTTTCGATAAGTAAGAGTGTCAAACCCAACAAGGAGCAGAAGGAAATGACAAACGGTTTTCAGTAAGGTATTCTCTGCAAGCACTAAAATTATAGGTACCAGATAGTTTTGTGAAAAGGTAATTTGTAACGGGTAACAAGTAACAAATGTAAACAAGGTGCAGCAAGGTGGCACAATCCTTTTTGTAGCAAAGGACAAGCCTGGACAAACTCTTGTATAAAGGAAAGCGCTCCCGAGGACACATGGGAATTATCGTCAAGCTAGTTTTCATCATGCTCATATGATTCGCGTTCGTTACTTTGATAATTTGATATGTGGGTGGACCGGTGCTTGGGTACTGCCCTTCCTTGGACTAGCATCCCACTTATGATTAACTCCTCTCGCAAGCATCCGCAACTACGAAAGAAGTATTAAGGTAAACCTAACCATAGCATGAAACATATGGATCCAAATCATCCCCTTACGAAGCAACGCATAAACTAGGGTTTAAGCTTCTGTCACTCTAGCAACCCATCATCTACTTATTACTTCCCAATGCCTCCCACTAGGCCCAAACAATGGTGAAGTGTCATGTAGTCGATTTTCACATAACACCACTAGAGGAAAGACAACATACATCTCATCAAAATATCGAACAAATACCAAATTCACATGACTACTTATAGCAGGACTTCTCCCATGTCCTTAGGAACTAACGTAACTACTCACAAATCATATTCATGTTCATAATCAGAGGGGTATTAATATGCATAAAGGATCTGAACATATGATCTTCCACCGAATAAACCAACTAGCATTAACTACAAGGAGTAATCAACACTACTAGCAACCCACAGGTACCAATCTGAGGTTTTGAGACAAAGATTGGATACAAGAGATGAACTAGGGTTTGAGAGGAGATGGTGCTGGTGAAGATGTTGATGGAGATTGACCCCCTCCCGATGAGAGGATCGATGGTGATGATGATGGTGATGATTTCCCCCTCCCGGAGAGAAGTTTCCCCAGCAGAACAGCTCCGCCGGAGCCCTAGATTGGTTTCGCCAGGTTCCGCCTCGAGACAGCGGCGCTTCTCCCGAAAGCTTCCTTCTGATTTTTTCCAGGGCGAAAGACTTCATATAGCAAAAGATGGACACCGGTGGCCTGCTAGGAGTCCACGAGGCAGGGGGGCGCCCAGGGGGGTAGGGCGCGCCCCCCACCCTCATGGACAGGGTGTGGCCACTCTCTGGTGCTTTCTTCACCCAATATTTTTAATATATTCCAAAATTGACTTTCATGGAGTTTCAGGACTTTTGGAACTATGCAGAATATGTCTCTAATATTTGCTCCTTTACCAGCCCAGAATTCCAGTTGCCGGCATTCTCCCTCTTCGTGTAAACCTTGTAAAATAAGAGAGAATAGGCATAATTATTGTGACATAATGTGTAATAATAGCCCATAATGCAATAAATATCTATATAAAAGCATGATGCAAAATGGACGTATCAACTCCCCCAAGCTTAAACCTCGCTTGTCCTCAAGCGGAAGCCGATAACGAAAAATATGTCCACATGTTTAGAGATAGAGGTGTCGATAAACAAAATACAGACATGAGGGCATCATGATCATTCTTTATATATATATATATATATATATATATATATATATATATTCATACAATTTCTTATGCTACAGTAACAATCTATTCACAATGTCAAGTATGAATTAGAAACTTCATTGAAAACTAACAAACTATAATCTCAGTCATTGAAGCAATTGCAATTTATCATAACATCGGAAAGAGCCAATATAAGAGCTTTTTAGCAAGTCCACATACTCACGCAATACTTATGGGTATGGAGTTTTAATCGGACACAGAGAAAGATAGGGGCTTATAGTGTTGCCTCCCAACCTTTTACCTCAAGGGTAATGTCAACAATAATAGTTTATGATAACTTACATCCAATTGGATATATATATCAGGATCTTTCCAACACAATGTGCTTGCCAAAGGATAAAGTGTAAAAAGGAAAGGTGAAGATCACCGCAACTCTTGCATAAGACATAAAGCAAAAATAAAAGATAGGCCCTTCGCAGAGGGAAGCAGAGGTTGTCATGTGCTTTTATGGTTGGATGCACGAAATCTTAATGTAAAAGAACGTCACTTTATATTGCCACTTGTGATAGGGACCTTTGTTATGCAGTCCATCTCTTTTATTTCTTCCATATTACAATATCGTATAAAGCTTATTTTCTCCACACTAATAGATCATACATATTTAGAGAGCAATTTTTATCGCATGCAACAATGACAACTTACTTGAAGGATCTTAATCAATCCATATGTAGATATGGTGGACTCTCATGGCAAAACTGGCTTTAAGGATTTTCGGAAGCACAAGTAGTATCTCTACTTGGTGCAAAGAATTTGGCTAGCATTAGGGGGAAAGGCAAGCTCAACATGTTGGATGATCCATCACAATATACCTTATTTTGGTTATAAGAAAACATAACCCATTACGTTGTCTTCCTTGTCCAACATCAACATTTTAGCATGTCATATTTTAATGAGCGCTCACAATCATAATAGATGTCCAAGAGAGTATATTTATATGGGAAAACCTCTCTTTCTTTATTACTTCCTATTAATTGCAACGATGACCAAAACTATGTTTGTCAACTCTCAACAACTTTTATTCATCCACTACTGGAATCATCTTCTTTGCCGTCCGCCATGGCGGACGGCAAAGGCATGGATCACGGACGGCAAAGTTCATTGCCGTCCGCCAGCAGACGGCAAACTGACCGTCCGAACACGTGCCAGCAAAGGCCTTCTTTGCCATCTGCTTCCTGGAAACGGACGGCAAAGGATTGTGCCATCCGCCGTTGCTGGCCAGCTGTCGGTGTACTAGAGTAAGGGTACCCTAGTATCCCGAACTTGTGCACGGGCAGTTGCAGCCCTCCGCGGCAGGGCTTACCGGGTGACCGCCAAGGTCCTCCGTGGTTCCTTTGGAGCCATTCAAGAACAAAGTATTCAAGCCAAGGAGACAAGGCCCCCGACAAGAGGAGCTTGCCGGGAAGGCCACCCAAGGCACCTAGTAGACAAGGCCCCGGCAAGAGGAGCTTGCCGGGAAGGCCCGGTGAGCGACAAGCTTCCGGACGCGACAAGACAACAACATGACAAAGGCGCTTGCCGCGCATACCACCACTCTGTACCTGCGCTCCGCACATCCACTAACGTGTCGCCTACAGGACCTTTCGGTAGCGCTGCGTGGCAAGAGGTCCGCGGCGCCGCCAGTGAGCGGTGGCAAGCGGCGCCGACAAGATTGCCATCGTGGCAGCGGTGGCGCCCTGGCGGTCCCTTTACGCACCTTGTTAGAGGCGATGTAGACAGGCATTTAATGCCTTTGTCCCCTGCCGTCAGGGTTAGGTATGGTACACTGTACAAGTAGCTGTACCAACCACTCCTTTTCCATTTTTACCCTTGTCTACGTTGCCACCTGTCGGAGACCCCTTGATCATATAAAAGGAGGCCCGTGCGCAACGTAGAGGGGGGGAGGGATCTCTCCAGAGGCTAGAGAGGGGTTAGAGAGGAGAGGGAGGAGAACACTCACGCTCGGTCTCGTTAGCAGCTTGTGTGTACTGTAGCACCCAGCGCTCCTGAGCAAGAACTCAATACACTCAGACATGCAGCAGTAGGAGTGTTATCTCTCCGGAAGCTCCGAAGCTGGGTAACCGCACGTGTGCTTCGCCTCGATCTGCTCTTCGTGCGACCTCCGCCCCGCCGAACCGAAAGGGCTCGGTCCGCCGGTCCCATAGGTGTTCGTGGCGAGATCAGCCGCCCGACATCTTTGGCGCCCGGTAGAAGCGTCGAGATTGTGTGAACGTCTGGCGTCCACACGAGCTAGATCTTCATCATCTTCATCGAGCGCCGAAGAAGAAGGCTTCGGCGGCAGATGTTCCATCCGCGTCGAACCCACCACCACCGGAGCAAACGGGTGGTGGGGTATACGCCGGCGGAAGAATGGACGTCGACGGGGGAGCCCACGGTGCTGCCAAGTCCAAGGACAAGGCTGCGCAGACCTCGGCGTCCGTACATGCACCGTGCCCGTCTCAGGAGGCGCGGGACCGACAGCGTCATGGTATCCACAACGCCATACGCTCGTTGGACCAAGATCGAGCTGGTGGATCTCGGGATGCTCAAGACCAACATGCACGCCAACATCTTTGGCGCGAAGCGAGGCACGGTCGCTGGGCGAGATATCGCTCCTTCTAACATAGTTAGAAGTCCGAGCATATCCGCTCCTCGCGCCGTTCGCCATCGCCACCCACCACTCCAGCAGAAGCTTTGGCGAGAGCTCAACTGCTCCTGGATTACCTTCCAACAGCCGACAAGGTCGATGAATGGAGGGCCACCATTCAGAGTCTCATCGGCTTTGCCAACGGCGACGCTCCGCGGCAGCCGAGTGCATCGCTGCCGCGGCTGGACTGCCAAACACGAGCCGGTGGCGACTAAACCAGTGGGTGTGCAACCACCATTCACTCTCCGCCCCGAAGGCCAAGATCGCCGACTCGCCGGATCCACCTCGACAGCGACTCCACCGCATCATCGGATCCACGAGCTCGTCGCGATTAGCGCCAAGTTCTTCACGGACGACAGAAAGAAGACGCTCGAACTCGCATCGGCGCCAAGAGAAGCGCGGCGTCAATCCGACCAGCGCTGGGCCCTCTGTCGACATGCATGCGCCCGGGGAACGAGGCGACTTGCCGTCTGTAGGTTGCCCTGCGTTCACTCGTGAGCTGCGGCAAGTCGATGGCCAAGAAGAAGAATTTCAAGCCAGACGTGCAGAGAAATACGGCGACAAGACGCATCCGTCGGAGTTCCTCGGCATCTACACCATCGCGGTGCAAGCTGCCGGGGCGAGACGACAAGATCACGGCAAACTACTTCCGGCTGGTGCTCAAGCCCAATGTCGAGATCTGGCTCATGCACTTGCCGGACAACTCTATATCCTCTTGGGCAGATCTGTGCCATCGGTTTGTCGGCGCCTTCTGATGACCACAAGCCCCATGGCCAAGAAAGCGACCTTCATCTGCCGCCCGAAGGAAGGAGAGCCCCGCATAAGTACATTGAAGATTCACCAGACAAAGACAACATCCCAGATGTCCACCACCGCGGTAATCGGTAGCGTTCCATCGAGCGTCGCGAAACCGCAGCATGCGGGAGGAGATGGCGATGTGCAAGATCAGAGACGTCAGTGAGCTATATGCCCTGGCCGACAAGTGTGCACGTGCTGAGGAAGGGAGGAGACCGCCTCAGCAAAGAAAAACCGGCGGTGAAGAAGAAGACCAAGTCCGGCAAGAGCTCTGATGCCCACTCCGGCAAGCGCACCTCTTCGGAGTGCTGCGCTACCGTCGAGGACGCACCATCGAGCTCCACCGGCAAGTCTTGAGGAGCGATCTGCTCCGGCAAGCCCTAGGGTTTGTTCCGTTGAAGCGGACGCTCCATGTCCGCCAAGAAACTCGATGCCCACTCCGGCAAGCGCACCTCTTCGGAGTGTTGCGCTACCGTCGAGGACGCACCATCGAGTTCCACCGGCAAGTCTTGAGGAAGCGATCTGCTCCGGCAAGCCCTAGGGTTTGTTCCGTTGAAGCAGACGCTCCATGTCCGGCAACAGCTCACGATGCCCACTCGGCAAGCGCACCTCTTCGAGTGCTGCGCTACCGTCGAGGGCCTTTCATCGAGCTCCACCGGCAAGTGCCGAGGAAGCGATCTGCTCCGGCAAGCCCTAGGGTTTGTTCCGTTGAAGCGGGCGCTCCATGTCCGGCAAGAGCTCGATGCCCACTGCGGCAAGCGCACCTCTTCGGAGTGTTGCGCTACCGTCGAGGACGCACCATCGAGCTCCACCGGCAAGTGCTGAGGAGCAGTCTGCTCCGGCAAGCCCTAGGGTTTGTTCCGTTGAAGTAGACGCTCCATGTCCGGCAAGAGCTCTGATGCCCACTCCGGCAAGCGCACCTCTTCGGAGTGCTGTGCTACCGTCGAGGACGCACCATTGAGCTCCACCGGCAAGTGCTGAGGAGCAGTCTGCTCCGGCAAGCCCTAGGGTTTGTTCTGTTGAAGTAGACGCTCCATGTCCGGCAAGAGCTCTGATGCCCACTCCGGCAAGCGCACCTCTTCGGAGTGCTGCGCTACCGTCGAGGACGCACCATCGAGCTCCACCGGCAAGTGCTGAGGAGCAGTCTGCTCCGACAAGCCCTAGGGTTTGTTCCGTTGAAGCAGATGCTCCCGACAAGTTTTGCTCCGGCAAACTTGCCGGGGAACGTCAAGTTCTGGCTGAGCCGCAGGTTCTCGCCGTGGAAGCAGATGTTCCCGCAGCAGCAGATGTGCCGGTGGTTCTTTGGTCGATCAGGACGACGCCAAATCGAGCCATCGGCGGACACCTTTTGCTCTAGTCTATGGAGCAGAGGCAGTTCTCCCACGGAACTTCGTATACGGATCATCTCGAGTGCTCGCTTATGATGAGCTTGAGCAAGAGCGATTCACGACAACTAGACGTCTTTGCTCCTTGAGGAGGATCGTCTTCAGTCAACAGACGAGCTGCTCGATACCAGCAAGCTTTGCACCGCTACCATAGCATAAAGTTAATGCCAGAAGTCTCGAGGAAGGTGACCTTGTTCTTTGGCGCGTTCAGTCCGCCAAGAATTCCAATAAGTTGACGCCGAAGTGGGAAGGCCCTTACCGGGTGAAACGAGTCACTAGGCCTGGCGCTGTCCGCCTTGAGACCGAAGATGGCATTCCGGTGAGCAACTCCTGGAACATTGAGCATCTTCGTAAGTTTTACCCGTAAGGCGCGGTTGCCGGAACCTGTTCCGGCAACCACCTTTTGTACAAGTCTTGCCGATGTTGCATGTAATCCTTTGTACAAAGCCGGGCGCAGACCCCGTGCATATGTGCTTCACACATCTTGTAAATTTCATGCTTTCTACTTATATTTTGCATGCGTTATCTGACACTTTGTGCAGCACCTACCCCCGGTAAGCAATAACGAGCCATAAGGCTCCATATCTTTATTTTCTCTTCTTTCTCTTTCTCAAAGAAAGGAAGGTTCCCTCGCCCACAAGTTTATAATGGTGTGGACCAAGCGTCGCTCAAGGAAGTCTAGCCTTACCGGAAGCAAGCGACAGAAAAGCTAAGTTGCTAAAGTTTGAGCAATCAGTTTTAAAATTTTTAAGTTATCTTCTTGAACGACCGTACTTTGTATGGAAAACACATGCTTGTGGAGGAACCAACTCGTAGCTAGTTGCGCCCTTACTTTGTTTGAGTCCGCTCAACAACTTAAGTGAGCTGCGATTGCGCCCTTACTTTGTTTCGAGTCCGCTCAACAACTTAAGTGAGCTGCGATTGCGCCCTTACTTTGTTTCGAGTCCGCTCAACAACTTAAGTGAGCTGCGACTAGTCGCGACAAGGTTACTTGTCGGAAGCGGCACCGCCGATGAAGAGGCGTCCGCTTTTCGGCGCTCATGACCCAGGTGCCTACGCCGACAGGTTCCCTCAAAGCGTAGGGCAAAAACATACAAAGGAAGGAGTCAAGTAAAGGAAATAACATAGCAATTGCTACCCGAAATAGAGTTATATTGCAAGATAACTTGTCGCAGCTCTAATAGACTGTTCTCATAACATGACCAGCAGCGGCAAGAAAAAGAGAAAGCGGGCGGCCTAATCTACGCCGACCGCCGGGGGCTCTCAAGGAAGCAAAGGACGCTGCTTGGCGGCGGAAGGGATCGGCGGTCGGCGTGGCGGCCCAGGCGCTCCTGCGACCTCGAGGCCGTCAGTCGATCGCCAGACCCCTCGCCCGGCTCAGGCGGCAGCTTTGGCGGCCTCTTCGCCGGCGGGCTCGTCAGCGCCAGCTTCTTCTCTGATGGCAGCGGCGTCGTCAGTATTGCCGCGCGCGTCCTCCTCGCCGGCGGCCTCGGTCTCCATTGGCTCTATGGCTGATGGATCTGATGACCGGAAAATGAAGAAAAGTCAAGCAAATATTCAAAAAGAAAATCAGAAGAAGAAGAACACAAGGAAAGTTTTCAAGCGAGAGGATTACCTGTGCTAGGGTCTGCAGTCATGGTCTCCGCCACCAGGGGATCGCTGGTGTTGTCCCTTGTCGGAGAACTGCCCCTTGCTGGAGAAGTCTCTCTCGCCGGAGTACGCTCCCTTGCCGGGGAATCCTCCCTTGGCGGTGTAGTCGAAGCAGAAGGCATGTCAGGAGCGGCTTCAAGGCACTCCTGGTAAGGCTGCTCTGCTCCTACACAAATCAGCGGTCAGATATCAGCAAAGAAAGAGCACCCATGCACGCCGAACAGCAAGAAGTAAACCATATACTTACGCTGGGGGCTGCGCTGGGGGCTGCTTTGAGGAAGAGTTGCCGCATCCGGCAAGGTGGTCTCGGACGCGCCTCCTGCTGTCGCGGTGGGTTCGTCCTCGATGACAATCACCGGGGCCTTGGCTCTCTTCGACGCTCTCTGGGCGACATCACGAAAAGGAATGGGTTCAGAGTGAAGCAAATCAGATACAAGACAAAGCAACAAGCGAAGAACTACAAATGCCCGTGCCCTGTATTGGGCACGGCCCGGCAAACGGCCTTCGGCACCGTGTGTGGCCCAGGCAGGGCTCTGTCGGTGTACTAGAGTAGGGGTACCCTAGTATCCCGAACTTCTGCACGGGCAGTTGCAGCCCTCCGCGGCAGGGCTTACCGGGTGACCGCCAAGGTCCTCCGTGGTTCCTTTGGAGCCATTCAAGAACAAAGTATTCAAGCATAGGAGACAAGGCCCCCGGCACGAGCTTGCCGGGAAGGCCACCCAAGGCACCTAGTAGAAAGGCCCCGGCAAGAGGAGCTTGCCGGGAAGGCCCGGTGAGCGACAAGCTTCCGGACGCGACAAGACAACAACCGCGGCAAAGGCGCTTGCAGCGCAGACCACTCACTCGTACTGCGCTCCGGCACATCCACTAACGTGTCGCCATACAGGACCTTTCGGTAGCGTGGCAAGAGGCCGTCTTGACGGCCGGTGAATGTGATGTGGCGGCGACAAGATTGCCATCGTGGCAAGCGGTGGCGCCCCTGGCGGTCCCTTTCTGCACTGTTAGGGCGACGTAGACAGGAATTTAATGTATTTGTCCCTTGCCGTCAGGGTTAGGTATGGTAAACTGTACAAGTAGCTGTACCAACCACTCCTTTTCCATTTTTACCCTTGTCTACGTTGCCACAGCCGGAGACCCTTGAGCATATAAAAGGAGGCCCGTGCTTAGCGTGGGGGGAGGGATCTCTCCAAAGGCTAGAGAGGGGTTAGAGAGGAGAGGGAGGAGAACACTCACGCCGGGTCTCGTTAGCAGCTTGTGTGTCTTGTAGCACCCAGCGCTCTGAGCAAGAACTCAATACACTTTCGGACATGCAGCGGTAGGAGTGTTATCTCTTGGAGAGCTCGAAGCTGGGTAAACTGCTCGTGTGCTTCGCCTCGATCTACTCTTCGTGCGACCTCCGCCCCCCGCCGAACCGAAAGGGGCTCGGTCCACCGGTCCCATAGGTGTTCGTGGGCCAGATGAGCCGCCCCGACACCAGCAGACGACAAAGATCGTGGACGGCAGTGAGGTGGTGTGAGAGCCGTTAGGGGTTAATAGCGTGCTTTGCCGTCAGCCAGCGGACGGCAAAGAGGCTAATGTCTTTGTTGTCCGCTGGCGGATGGCAAAGTGCTCAAACATGCCAGTCCCGGGAAGCACAGGTAGCTGCCACGTGGCATGTTTGCCGTCAGCTAGCTGACGGCAAAGAGCCTATACAGCCCTGTTTTTAATTTAATTCATTCAATTTGATAGCAATTCATAGATATACATAGATATACACAGCAATTCACATATATACACAACAAGCATATCCAACACACAAGATTCATCATATATACATACATAACCAACACATATATAGTTCCATCCTTACATATTAAAAAAGTTTCACATTGTTCATTCAACACCGTTATCCATCCATCCATATAAAAAGTTCCAACCATGCAAGTTCATTGATACAAAATAAAAGCACAAATGGAAAATAAGCACTCCATCCATGCAAGCTTCCGTGAATTAAATCAAATCTGCAAAATGATAAACAAGATGTTAGAAAAAGAAGAAGAAAATGAAGAAGAAGAAGACTATAAGAAGTAAGCATACTTAAGTAAAATGGAGCTAACCTAGAAGAAAATGAAGAAGAAGAAGAAGAAGAAGAAGAAGAAGAAGAAGAAGAAGAAGAAGAAGAATACTAGAAGAAGAAGAAGAAGAAGAAGAAGAAGAAGAAGAAGAAGAAGAAGAAGAAGAAGAAGAAGAAGAAGAAGAAGAAGAAGAAGAAGAAGAAGAAGAAGAAGAAGAAGAAGAAGAAGAAGACTATAATTAAGCTTATTATGTAAACTTTGTCATTTTGTGCTAACCTAAGTAATTTTGGAGTTAACCTATAGGAAACTAAGCATATTAGAGATAACTTAGCATATTAGAGCCAACTTAGGTAAAATGGAGCCAACCTAGCTAATTATGCCATCTTTGAGTGAACTAAGCATATTAGAGCTAACTTATAGCTAACTTATGTCATTTTGGAGAATAAGAAGAAGAAGAATAAGAAGACTATAAGCTTATTATGTAAACTTGGTCATTTTGTGCTAACATAAGTAATTTTGGAGCTAACCTATAGGAAACTAAGCATAGTAGAGATAACTTAGCATATTAGAGCTAACATATGTAACTAAGCATATTAGAGCTAACATAGGTAACTAAGCATATTAGAGCTAACTATATATAGATCATTTTGGAGATCCGATGACACTGACATAGTTCAGTTCTCATTGTTCTTCTCCTTCTCCTTCCTCATTTGATGCTCCAAGAGCGTCGAGGCGGTGGAGGCAGTGGGATGTAGTCTTCTACCGCAATTGGCGTGGTCATGTCGCCCAGCGGTGGGATCGTCGGCGCCACCGCCGGCTCGAGGTCATTGTTAGGCACCACCACCATCGCGAGGCCATCTTCAGGCAGGACAGGCACGACCATCGCTAGGTCATCCTCAGCCACCACCATCTCTTGCCCATGGTGCGCCACCACCATCTCTTGCCCTTGGTCAGCCACCACCATCGCTAGGTCATCCTCAGCCTGATGCCCACTCTGCTCCTCTTCTTCCCCACTCCAGTCCGGATCATCCTCCTTGCTGTCTTTGCTGCAGCCCGAATCGCTGCTGCTTTTGCTACAGCCAGAATCGCTGTTGCTTTTGCTACAGCCAGAATCGCTGCTGCTTTGGCTGTAGCCAGTGTCGCTGCTGCTGCTCCCATTGCCTGTCCAAATGCAACAATTAATGACCGTTAACAATCGATGCGAGACAAAGCCAAATGTAGAGGAATAAGAAGAGGCAAAACGTACTGGCTTCATCGTTGTCAGCATTGCGCATGCGACACATAGTCGCATTGAACACCTTCACGATGAGCATGGTGGCGTCGTCGTCGTACCTGAAGAGAAGGAAGTACCCCAACCGCAGGTCGTAAGCACGGTAGAACTTCTCTCAGCCACGACACAGGTACATGTAGCCCTCCTTGGTCACCAACTCCATGTCCCACACTGCGAAACCCACTGCCGGCTGTCATGACTTCACATTATTTGGCGGATCTTCACCCAGCATGTTCATAAAAGTGTCAGGCAGCCTCTGCAGTTTGGGACAAGGAGTGATGTAGAAAACAACAGAGTTATCATAATGAGATGGGTGAAGTGGATATCTCTCCTTTTATATACCTGCCTCTTGGAGGAAGTCCCAATTATGATACTGAAGAACTCGAAAGCATCCAACTCATACTCTGGTGTGGCAGAGCGGAGCCTGTGGTGATGGCCTCCCCCCATCTCTAATAAGCAGCAAAAGAGACCAATTAGTATCTAGCTAGAAGCATATCTATAAACATAGAGCCAAGTTTCTAGACATGAAAGAAAAGCGAGAAAAAAGCAATGCACTTGTGCTCAACAACATCAACAACACTTAGTTAATTTGGTAGGTTAGTTGGCAATGGCAATTGGCACCCTTCAAAACTAGGGATTTCTTTAGACGCGAAAGAAAACTGAAAATGTTGAAAAAAAGAGCATAGTAATCTAAAAATAGGGGGAAAATACACTTCTTCGTTCTCCTCTTTATCTTTTTTTTTTCATCTTTCTTCTTTCTTCTTAACCAAAACTAAACCTAAAGTTCCTTCTGGTGTGATCACATTGGAATACTTGTGGCAACAAATCATAGTTGCACCATATTTTAGGTGGCTCTAGGTGCCACACACCAAGCAAACAAACAAACCTCAAATCAGAAACTAAGGGTGTAGTGTCATAAAATCAATTTACTTTGTATGCAAATCAGAATGTATAGTTTGCCTTTCCGCAAAAAAGAAAAGGAAAATACGGGTATAGTTTGCCTCTTATGAAGATTCCATAAGCAATATGCATGCCTTGTTGTTTTCTCAAATTAAACTAATTCGAGTGGTAGTGATTGATGAATTTGAATATATGCAAAGGAATTTGAGGAAAGCTTTTGCTCTTCTAACTATTAGTTTCATAGTCTTTTATACAACCCCTTCAAGGAGCCAGTGGATAACTTTCGTTTACAATTCACCAGATATGTGTATTACATTTTCTATTGGAAATGCATTTGAATTCATTTATCACAAATACTAATTCTAAAGTGTAACTCTGATGATACGGTTGCCACGTACCTACCAAGACATGCCAATTTTTTTCCTTGTATACAAAAGAACTCGTGCACTAATATTTACTTCACGAAAGATTTTTCACTTTGATGGGAAATAGTTTATGTTCCATCATCTATTAATAATATAACAATAATAATTCATTATATGCCAATGAGTTGAGAAATCTGGCACTACATTATTTAAATGACACATAAAAAGCATAATGTACAAAAAATTGATCATGCATAACAGAACATTGTGGATCAATAATAGTATAGAAGATGATCTAACTAATAAGACTACTAGTGAGAATTGAGATTATACACAATTTTAGTAGAGAAGATGCTATCTATGCTCTAAACCTAAACTAAACCAAACCTAAAATAAACCTAAACTAAACTTAAAATCTGAAACAAAACAGAAAAAAATACAAGAGGTCCCACGGGGAGGACGCGGGGGCGCCTGTGGGGTGGGGCGGCCGCGGTGGTGGAGGAGAGGGGCGCCGGGGCGGCTGGGTGGAGGAGGGCGCGGAGGGCGGGAGGCAGTGGTGGAGCAGAGGGCGCCGGGGCGCCCGGGTGGAGGAGGGCGCCGGAGCGGGCAGGGCGGCCGCGATGGTGGAAGCAGAGGGGCACCGGGCCGCCGGGGTGGAGGAGGGTGCCACGGCGACGTGGGTGGTGTGGGGCGGCGGCGGGCACTGGCGGCTGTGACGACGGGATGGCGTGAGGCGGGGAAAAGGGGTCACCGGCTCTTTGAGGCGGTCGGCGGCAAGTGTGGTGGCGGCACGCGAGGCGGAGGATGGTGCGAAGCGGCGGCTCAGCGCATGCGGAGAGAGGACACAGATGTGGGAGTGCGGGCGGCGTCGATATGGATTTTAGTTAGAGACGCGGTTCTTTGCCGTCCCGTGACGGCAAAAGAACCTAGCTAATGGGCGTTAGCTTGGCCACTTTCTTTGCCATCTGCTAGCGGACGGCAAAGAAAGTGTCCGTTAGGTGGTTCTCGGTAGTGGGCCGCCCTCATTCTTTGCCGTCCGCTAGCGGACGGCAAAGACTATATGTCTTCTGCTGGCGGACGACAAAGACTTGGCTGACGACAAATATAGTCTTTGCCGTCAGCCAAATCTTTGCCGTCAGCTTCTATTGAGCTGACGGCAAAGAAGGTCTTTGCCGTCAGCTAGCGGACGACAAAGACCTGGCTGACGGCAAAGATCCAGATTCTAGTAGTGATCATACTCTTTTATATGTGAAGTCATTACTCTCCATAAGATCAATATGATCTCTCTACTTCTTTTTATTCTTTGTTTTATTCCCTCAAGATTATAGCAAGATAGCAAAGTCCTCGACTCAAAACTAATCTTTATTATATATAGCCGCTACCTCTTGAGCATGCATTGGTTTTCCCTTGAAGACAAAAGGGTGATGCAGCAAAGTAGCATAAGTATTTCCCTCAGTTTTTGAGAACCAAGGTATCAATCCAGTAGGAGGCCACACGCTAGTCCCTCGTACCTACACAAACAAATAAGAACCTTGCAACCAACGCGATAAATGGGTTGTCAATCCCTTCACGGCCACTTGCAAAAGTGAGATCTGATAGAGATGATAAGATAATATTTTTGGTATTTTTATGATAAAGACTAAAAGTAAAGAAAGCAAAATAAATGGCGACAGAAATAGGTAGTTGACGGGAGATTAATATGATGGAAAATAGACCCGGGGGCCATAGGTTTCACTAGTGGCTTGTCTCAAGATAGCATAAGTATTACGGTGGGTGAACAAATTACTGTCGAGCAATTGATAGATAAGTGCATAATTACGAGAGTATCTAGGCATGATCATGTATATAGGCATCACGTCCGCGACAAGTAGACCGAAACGATTCTGCATCTACTACAATTACTCCACACATCGACCGCTATCCAGCATGCATCTAGAGTATTAAGTTCATAAGAACATAGTAACACATTAGGCAAGATGACATGATGTAGAGGGATAAACTCAAGCAATATGATATAAACCCCATCTTTTTATCCTCGATGGCAACAATACAATATGTGTACGTTTCCCCATACATCACTTTGGGATCGAACAGCAACGCAAGATTGAACCCAAAGCTAAGCACTTCTCCCATTGCAAGAAAGATCAATCTAGTAGGCGAAACCAAACTGATAATTCGAAGAGACTTGCAAAGATAACACATCATACATAAAAGAATTCAGAGGAGATTCAAACATTGTTCATAGATAATCTTGATCATAAACCCACAATTCATCGGATCTCGACAAACACACCGCAAAAAAGAGTTACATCGAATAGATCTCCAAGAAGATCGAGGAGAACTTTGTATTGAGATCCAAAGAGAGAGAAGAAGCCATCTAGCTAATAACTATGGACCCGAAGGTCTGTGGTAAACTAGTCACACATCATCGGAGAGGCTATGGTGTTGATGTAGAAGCCCTCCGTGATTAGGGATGGAAACGGGGCCCCATACCCACCAAACCCGTGGGGATTTCATGTATTAGGGGGTGGGGATATTTACCAAACTATTTTATTCCCCATAGGGTACAACGGGGATGGGGCCGATATCCTATTCCCCAGACCCAATACCCATTGGGGACCCGGTTAGTAACTGTGATACTACGGTCAACCTTAGAATATTCAAAAACAAACTTGCAAAAAAAAACAAAAAACGCTGGAAAAAACCTTAAACCTATCTCACATCCTCACCTCAGATGCCACCATGACCAAGAAGTCAATACGACCTAGATAGGCATTAGCAGGACAAGGACAACACCATGTATGTATGTTGATTATAGGGTGTCATATTATGTATATGCGTATTTTTTTACGGGGATGGAGACCCTAATGGGGCCCCGTTCCCCAGTGGGGCATGGGTGTGGGGAAATTTCATCCCCAGTCATGTAAACGGGGATGGGAATGGGATGATAGGGAATACATGGGAATGGGGATGTTGTAGGTATCCCCATAGGGGATTGTCCCCATTGCCATCCCTATCCGTGATTGATTCCCCCTCCGACGGAGCGCCGGAAAAGGCCCCAAGATGGGATCTCACTGGTACAGAAGGTTACGGCGGTGGAAATAGCGTTTCGGGGTATATGGGTATATATAGGAGGAAGAAGTAGGTCAGTGGAGCTACAAGGGGCCCACGAGGGTGGGTGCACGCCTCCCTGCCTCGTGGCCTCCTCATTGATTTCTTGACGTCCACTCCAAGTCCTCTGTATCACGTTTGTTCCAAAAATAAATCTCCCGAAGGTTTCATTCCGTTTGGACTCCGTTTGATATTCCTTTTCTGTGAAACACTGAAATAGGCAAAAAACAGGAATTTGCACTGGGCCTTGGGTTAGTAGGTTAGTCCCAAAAATAATATAAAAGTGCTTAGTAAAGCCCATTAAACATCCAAAACAGATAATATAATAGCATGGAACAATCAAAAATTATAGATACGTTGGAGACGTATCAAGCATTCCCAAGCTTAATTCTTCTTAATTGTGGTATGAATATTCAGATCCAAAAGATTCAAGATAAAAATTCATATTGACATAAAAATAATAATACTTCAAGCATACTAACAAAGCAATCATTTCTTCTCAAAATAACATGGCCAAAGAAAGTTATCCCTACAAAATTATATAGTCTGGCTATGCTCTATCTTCATCACACAAAGTATTTAATCATGCACAACCCAGATGACAAGCCAAGCAATTGTTTCATACTTTTGATGTTCTCAAACTTTTTCAATCTTCACGCAATACATGAGCGTGAGGCATGGACATAGCACTATATGTGGAATAGAATGGTGGTTGTGGAGAAGACAAAAAAAGAGAAGATAGTCTCACATCAACTAGGTGTATCAATGGGCTATGGAGATGCCCATCAATAGATATCAATATGAGTGAGTAGGGATTGCCATGCAACGGATGCACTAGAGCTATAAGTGTATGAAAGATCAAAAAAAGAAACTAAGTGGGTGTGCATCCAACTCGCTTGCTCACGGAGACCTAGGGCATTTTGAGAAAGCCCATCATTGGAATATACAAGCCAAGTTCTATAATGTAAAATTCCCACTAGTATATGAAAGTGACAACATAGGAGACTCTCTATCATGAAGATCATGGTGCTACTTTGAAGCACACGTGTGGAAAAAGGATAGTAACATTGTCCCTTCTCTCTTTTTCTCTCATTTTTTGGGCCTTCTTCCTTTTTTTATGGCCTCTTTTCTTTCTTTTTTTTTCATCCAGAGTCTCATCCCGACTTGTGGGGGAATCATAGTCTCCATCATCCTTTCCTCACTTGGGACAATGCTCTAATAATGATGATCATCACACTTTTATTTACTTACAACTCAAAGATTACAACTCAATACTTAGAACAAAATATGACTCTATGTGAATACCTCCGGCGGTGTACCGGGATATTCAATGAATCAAGAGTGACATGTATGAAAGAATTATAAAGGTGGCTTTGCCACAAATACGATGTCAACTACATGATCATGCAAAGCAATATGACAATGATGGAGAGTGTCATAACAAACGGAACGGTGGTAAGTTGCATGGCAATATATCTCGGAATGGCTATGGAAATGCCATAATAGGTAGGTATGGTGGCTGTTTTGAGGAAGGTATATGGTGGGTGTATGATACCGGCGAAAGGTGCGCGACATTAGAGAGGCTAGCAATGGTGGAAGGATGAGAGTGTGTATAATCCATGGACTCAACATTAGTCATAAAGAACTGACATACTTATTGCAAAAATCTATTAGTTATCGAAACAAAGTACTACGCTCATGCTCCTAGGGGGATAGATTGGTAGGAAAAGACCACCGCTCGTCTCCGACTGCCACTCATAAGGAAGACAATCAATCAATAAATCATGCTCCGACTTCATCACATAACGGTTCACCATACGTGCATGCTACGGGAATCACAAACTTTAGAACAAGTATTTATCAAATTCACAAATACTCAACTAGCATGACTCTAATATCACCATCCTCATATCTCAAAACAATTATCAAGTATCAAACTTCTCATAGTGTTCAATGCACTTATATGAAAGTTTTTATTATACCCATTTTGGATGTTCATTATATTAGGACTATTTTTATAGCCAAAGCAAACTACCATGCTGTTCTAAAATACTCTCAAAAGAATATAAGTGAAGCATGAGAGATCAATAATTTCTATAAAATAAAACCACCACCATGCTCTATAATATGAAGTGCTAGAGCAAAATTGTTTAGCTCAAAAGATATAAGTGAAGCACATAGAGTATTCTAATAAACTCCGATTAATGTTTGTCTCTCCCAAAAGGTGTGTACAGCAAGGATGATTGTGGTGGACTAAAAAGTAAAGACTCAAATCATACAAGACGCTCCAAGCAAAACACATATCATGTGGTGAATAAAAATATAGCTCCAAGTAAAGTTACCGATGGACAAAGACAAAAGAGGGGATGCCTTCCAGGGCATACCCAAGATTAGGATTTTGGTTGTCCTTGTATTTTACCTTGGGGTGCCTTGGTAATCCCCAAGCTTAGTATCTCGCCACTCCTTGTTCCATAATCCATCAAATCTTTACCCAAAACTTGAAAAATTCACAACACAAAACTTAACAGGAAATCTCATGAGCTCCGTTAGCGAAAGAAAACAAAACACCACTTCAAGGTACTGTAATTAACTCATTATTTATTTATATTGGTGTTAAACCTACTGTATTCCAACTTATCTATGGTTCATAACCTCCGATACTAGCCATAGATTCATCAAAATAAGCAAACAACACACGAAAAACAGAATCTGTCAAAAACAGAACAGTCTGTAGTAATCTGTATCAAACGTATACTTACGGAACTCCAAAAATTCTAAAATAAATTTCTGGACGTGCGTAATTTATCTATTAATCATCTTCAAAAAGAATCAACTAAATAGCACTGTCCAGTAAAAAGTTGTAGCTAATCTCGTGAGTGCTAAAGTTTCTGTTTTTTACAGCAAGATCAAAAAGACTTCACCCAAGTCTTCCCAAAGGTTCTACTTGGCACAAACACTAATGAAAACATGAAAGCACACCTAACCAGAGTCTAGATGAATTATTTATTACTAAACATAACCAAAAATCAAGAAACAAAAATAAAATTGGGTTGCCTCCCAACAAGCGCTATCGTTTAACGCCCCTAGCTAGGCATTGATAATTTCGATGATGCTCACATGAAAGACAAGAATTGAAGCACGAAGAGAGCATCATAAAACACGTGACAAAAACATCTAAGTCTAACATACTTCCTATGCATAGGCATATAGGCAAACAAATTATCGAGGCAAGCAAAAACTAGCATATGAAAGGAAGCGAAAAGGAACAATAGCAATCTCAACATAACGAGAGGTAATTTAGTAACATGAAAATTTCTACAACCATATTTTCCTCTCTCATAATAATTACATGTGGGATTATTTTAAAATTCAACAATATAGCTCTCATATAAAATTTTCTCTACATGATCCACATGCATGCAAAGTTGACACTCTTCCAAAATAGTGGGAATATCATTAACTAAAGTCATGACCTCTCCAAACCCACTTTTATAAAAAAAATCATAAGATTGAACATACTCCAAATATGTGGGATCTAAAGTTGAAACTCTTCCAAACCCAATATCAATATTATTGCAAACACTATTATCAATCTCATATTCATCATGGAGCTTAAATAAATTTTCAATATCATAAGAAGAATCACCCCAATCATGATCATTACAACAAGTAGTAGACATAGCAAAACTAGCATCCCCAAGCTTAGGGTTTTGCATATTATTAGCACAATTGACATCAAGAGAATATATAGTAAAATTATTGCAATCATGCTTTTCATCGAAGGAACTATCAAGTATGGGTGCAATAGCAATGATCTCATGTTTAACATAAGGAACTATAGCAAATTCATCTTCATAAATATTGGCATCATGGCCACAAGAATAGCAAGCATCATGTTCATCAAGGGATATTTCAATCAAATCATCGGAATCATAATTATCTATAGATTCATGCATATCATTATTTTCTTCCAAAGCAACGGTCATTATTTCAATAAATTCTTGGACATAGACATTATGGGCATAGTTCTCATTGCAATAATTAAGTATGTCGGAATTTTCAGATTTGTGGAAAGTAATATTATACTTTTAAATCAAAGAAGCAACTTCATGAGCACCCTTAAAAACGACAAATTCTTCAATTTGTTCGATATCATAGTAACTATAAACAAACTTTGCATAAGAAGATAAGATTTCATTATCAGTAAACTCACATAGGTAGGGGAGGTGTCTTTTAGGGTTCTTAGAGCAACAAGTAAAATCATAAATTTCACAAAGGTTCCAAGCATAACACAGCAATCTGTTTATTTGATCCCATAAGAGTGTCCCTTTTTCAGACAAACGGTGACGCACAAAATGAGCATGCTCATCTAAAGATTTCAAATCAACTAGGCTAGTTGGGGTTTCAGCACGAGCGCATAAGGATCAAAGATGATCCAAGTAGAACACTTTGAGTGGATCCATATCAATAGATTTTTAGCAAGCAAAGATGCAAGCAAATAGAAGGCACATGGAAATACAAACAAAGATACATACGGTAAGAAGGCGAAGAAAAAGCAAAGGTGAAGTGGGCGAGAGGAAAACAAGAGGCAAATAGCAAATAATGTAATGCGAGGGATAAGAGTTTGTGATGGGTACTTGGTATGTCTTGACTTGTGCGTAGACTCCCCGGCAACAGCGTCAGAAATCCTTGTTGCTACCTCTTGAGCATGTGTTGGTTTTCCCTTGAAGGGGAAAGGGTGATGCAGCAAAGTAGTGTAAGTATTTCCCTCAGTTTTTGAGAACCAAGGTATCAATCCAAAGAGGAGGCCACACGCAAGTCCCTCGTACCTACACAAACAAATAAGAACCTTGCAACCAACACGATAAAGGGGTTGTCAATCCCTTCACGGTCACTTGCAAAAGTGAGATCTGATAGAGGTGATAAGATAATATTTTTCATATTTTTTATGATAAAGACTAAAAGTAAAGAAAGAAAAATAAATGGCGACAGAAATAGCTAGTTGACGGGAGATTAATATGATGGAAAATAGACCCGAGGGCCATAGGTTTCACTAGTGGCTTCTCTCAAGATAGCATAAGTATTACGGTGGGTGAAAAAATTACTGTCGAGCAATTGATAGAAAAGTGCATAATTATGAGAGTATCTAGGCATGATCATGTATATAGGCATCCGCGACAAGTAGACCAAAACGATTCTGCATCTACTACTTTTACTCCACACATCGACCGCTATCCAGCATGCATCTAGAGTATTAAGTTCATAATAACAGAGTAACGCATTAGGCAAGATGACATGATGTAGAGGGATAAACTCAAGGAATATGATATAAACCCCATCTTTTTATCCTCGATGGCAACAATACAATACGTGTCGTTTCCCCTACATCCTTTGGGATCGAAACAGCATAAAGATTGAACCCAATGCTAAGCACTTATCCCATTGCAAGAAAGATCAATCTAGTAGGCCATACTAAACTGATAATTCGAAGAGACTTGCAAAGATAACACATCATACATAAAAGAATTCAGAGGAGATTCAAATATTGTTCATAGATAATCTTGATCATAAACCCACAATTCATCGGATCTCGACAAACACACCGCAAAAAGAGTTACATTGAATAGATCTCCAAGAAGATCGAGGAGAACTTTGTATTGAGATCCAAAGAGAGAGAAGAAGCCATCTAGCTAATAACTATGGACCCGAAGGTCTGTGGTAAACTACTCACACATCATCAAAGAGGTTATGATGTTTATGTATAAGCCCTCCGTGATCGATTCCCCCTCCGGCAGAGCGCCGAAAAAGGCCCCAAGATGGGATCTCACGGGTACAGAAGGTTGCGGCGGTGGAAATAGGGTTTCATGGTGCTCCTCGTTGGTTTTGGGGTATATGAGTATATATAGGAGGAAGAAGTAGGTAGGTGGAGCTACAAGGGGCCCACAAGGGTGGGGGCACGCCTCCCTGCCTCGTGGCCTCCTCGTTGATTTCTTGATGTCCACTCCAAGTCCTCTGGATCATGTCTGTTTGAAAAATAACTCTTCCGAAGGTTTCATTCCTTTTGGACTCCGTTTGATATTCGTTTTTTGCGAAACACTGAAATAGGCAAAAAAACAGCAATTTGCACTGGGCCTTGGGTTAGTAGGTTAGTCCCAAAAATAATATAAAAGTGCTTAGTAAAGCCCATTAAACATCCAAAACAGATAATATAATAGCATGGAACAATCAAAAAATATAGATACATTGGAGTTGTATCAATAGCTCACGGACTCGATTACATAGAAGGATCATAGCAAGATAGCAAAGCCCTCGACTCAAAACTAATCTTTATTATATATAGCTCACGCCCTCGACTCAAAACTCAAAACTATATCATACTAAAACTTTATTGTACTAGATCAAGATATTACCAAAATGATCGAACTAAGAAAACGGTAAAGATAGAAGTGTGATGGTGATATGATACCGGGGCACCTCCCCCAAGCTTGGCAGTTGCCAAGGTGAGTGCCCATACCATGTGTTTATGTCTCTTTCTTCGGAGGTGGTGATGTGACATTCTTGGCGATGATGCCCCTCAGGATACGATTCTCTTCCTCGAGCTTATTGACATGCTGCTTGAGGTCCATTATTTCCTTACAGAGCTTGCCCGTGACGGCTAAATCTCCTTTCACCTATGGATGTTGCATAGCTGCGGGAGAACAAGTAACACTCTTTTTCATATTTTCATAAGAAAGAAATCTAACATTGGAAGGGATGACCGAGTTTGGAAGAGCTGAGCTCTGTAGTTCCCCCATCATGATTCGGGCTCGGAAACGAGAAGTAACTTCTTGATCCTCTTCCATGGAATCTATCCTTTTAAAGTCGTCCTCCGTCTCTTCCTCCGTTGATGGCCCAAACTGGTCAGCATCACTGTTTGCTCCTGGTCCCGGTGTCGGGTGAGACACCCGACTCTCCCCGACTGACTGTTGAGAAGACATCTTGCTCTAATCTGCGGTAGAAACAACTCAAAATGAAAAACAGAGGATATTTGCGTGGTACAATGGTCAAAACCTTCGGGAGATTATATAATGAATTTTTACCAACCAAAAGAAGTACCGTGCAAGAAAACGGAGTCCGGAGGGCACACGAGGTGCCCATGAGGCAGGGGCGCGCCCGGGGGGTAGGGCGCGCCTTCCACCCTCGTGGATACCTCGTGTCCTTTTCGGACTACTTTTTATTTTCCTATTTTCTTAAATATTCCAAAACGGAGAAAAATTGCCATTAGAGCTATTTTGGAGTAGGTTTACTTACCGTACCACATACCTATTCCTTTTCGGAGTCTGAAACGTTCTGGAAAGTGTCCCTTATATATTCCTCCGGGGTTACGGTCTCAATAACATTAGTTTCAACATTTATGGTATTACCTGAGATATAATGTTTGATTCTTTGGCCGTTCGCCACCTTCGGATTTGTGCCTTCAAAGTTGTTGATTTTTATGGCACTAGAATGATAGACCTCCTTGATAACGTAAGGATCTTCCCATCTAGATAGGAGTTTTCCTGCAAAAAATCTTAAACGAGAGTTGTATAGCAAAACATAATCACCCACATTAAACTCACGCTTTTGTATCCTTTTGTCATGCCATCTTTTAACTTTTTCTTTAAACAGTTTGGCATCTCATAGGTTTGGGTTCTCCACTCATCAAGTGAGCTAATGTCAAATAGTCTCTTCTCACCGGCAAGTTTGAAAGCATAATTGAGCTCTTTAATGGCCCAATATGCCTTATGTTCTAGTTCAAGAGGTAAGTGACATGCTTTTCCATAAACCATTTTATACGGAGACATACCCATAGGATTTTTATATGCAGTTCTAGAGGCCCATAATGCATCATCAAGTTTCTTAGACCAATTTTAATCTCTCTATTACTTAGTTCTACTTGACCACTAGAATGTGGGTGGTATGGAGATGCAATTATATGATTAACGTCATACTTAGCAAGCATTTTACGAAAAGCACCATGAATAAAATGTGAACCACCATCAGTCATTAAGTATCTACAGACTCCAAACCTCAGAAAAATAACTTCTTTAAGCATCTTAATAGAGGTGTTATGATCAGCACTACTAGTTGGAATAGCTTCTACCCACTTAGTAACATAATCAATAGCAACTAAAATATGTGTATACCCATTAGAGGAAGGAAACGGTCCCATATAATCAAAGCCCCAAACATCAAATGGTTCAATAACAAGTGAATAGTTCATAGGCATTTCTCGACGTCTACTAATATTACCAATTCTTTGACATTCATCGCAAGACAAGACAAACTTACGGGCATCTTTGAAAAGAGTGGGCCAATAAAAACTGGATTGCAATACCTTATGTGCAGTTCTATCTCCAGCGTGGTGTCCTCCATAAGCCTCGAAGTGACACGTGTAGGATCTATTCATGTTCATGCTCAGGTACACAACGTCTAATAACACCATCTACTCCTTCTTTATAAAGTTGTGGGTCATCCCAGAAGTAATGTCTTAAATCATAGAAAACCTTTTTCTTTTGCTGGTATGTGAAACTAGGTGGTATAAATTTAGCAACAATGTGATTAGCATAATCAGCATACCATGGAGCAGTACAAGAAGCACTTATGACAGCTAATTGTTCATCAGGAAAGCTATCATCAATAGGTAGTGGGTCATCAAGAACATTCTCTAACCTAGATAAGTTGTCTGCAACGGGGTCCTCAGCTCCCTTTCTATCTATAATATGCAAATCAAATTCTTGTAGTAGGAGAACCCATCTAATAAGTCTAGGTTTAGCATCTTTATTTTCCATAAGATATTTAATAGCAGCATGATCAGTGTGAACAGTTACTTGAGAATCAACAATATAAGGTCTGAACTTATCACAAGCAAACAACTACTAAAAATTCTTTTTCCGTAGTAGCGTGGTTTCTCTGGGCACTGTCGAGAGTTTTACTAGCATATTGAATAACATTTAATTTCTTATCAACTCTTTGTCCTAGAACAACACCTACAGCATAATCACTAGCATCACACATAATTTAAAGGGTAAATTCCAATCAGGAGGCTGAACAATAGGTGCAGAAATCAAGGCTTTCTTAAGTATTTCAAATGCTTCTACACAATCATCATTAAAGACAAAAGGAACATATTTTTGTAAGAGATTAGTCAGAGGCCTAGAAATTTTTGAGAAGTCTTTAATGAACCTCCTATAAAAACCAGCATGACCAAGGAAACTTCTTATACCTTTAATGTCCTTAGGACACGACATCTTTTCAATAGCATCAACTTTGGCTTTATCAACTTCAATACCTATTTCAGAAATTTTATGCCCCAAGACAATACCTTCATTAACCATAAAGTGGCACTTCTCCCAATTCAAGACAAGATTACTTTCTTCACATCTCTGCAAAACTCGATCAAGGTTGCTTAAGCAATCATCAAAAGAAGTTCCATATACGGAGAAATCATCCATGAAAACCTCAAAAATCTTATCACAAAAGTCTGAGAATATAGCAGTCATACATCTTTGAAAGGTAGCAGGTGCATTGCATAAACCAAAAGGCATACGTCTATAAGCAAAGGTACCGAAAGGGCAAGTAAAAGTGGTCTTTTCTTGATCCTCTTTTGACACAGGTATTTGAGAGAAACCAGAATAACCGTCAAGAAAGAAGAAATGTGTATGTTTGGATAATATTTCTAGCATTTGATCAATAAAAGGTAAAGGGTAAAGATCCTTTTTAGTAGCTTTATTTAGTTTGCAGAAATCAATTACCATTTTGTAACTTGTAACGATTCTTTGTGGAATCAATTCATATTTATCATTAGGAACAACAGTAATACCTCCCTTCTTAGGGACACAATGGACATGACTTACCCACTGACTATTAGAAATGGGATAAATTATACCTGCCTCTAGAAGCTTTAGTATTTCATTTCTTACCACTTCTTTCATCTTAGGATTTAACCGTCGTTGGTGATCAACAACCGATTTATCGTCTTTTTCCAATTTTATTTTGTGCTGGCATAGAGTGGGACTAATGCCCTTAAGATCATCCAGAGTATATCCAATAGCAGCACGGTGGTTCTTCAGAGTTTTCAATAATTTCTCTTCTTCTTGCTCTAAAAGGTTAGCACTAATAATAACTGGATATATCTTCTTGTTATCACGTGACATGTGTCACCCACGTGACATGTGTCACCCACGTACTGAGAGGTGGTGATCGTGCGAGATTGTGGGTGAATAGATAAATCCATCGTGGAATGTGGAACGGTTTGAGCAGCAAAAGCCGAAAATTCAGATATGATAGCTTTAATGTTTCGTTCGCAACTGCTTCAGCTGACAAGGACACAGTGAAGATTTTGAGCAACTTTCAAATAGAACGCATATGAAGAATTTGTGAACAGACTGGGTTGTGTTGTCGGATCTCGGGTTCCGGCAAAACCCTCAAGGTTCGAACACTGGGGTGTGCACGAAGATCTCCCCCTACCAAATCACGCCCTCGTCCTCATCAGGATCTCTAAGCTTAGCTTGACGAACTCGCAACACAAGAGACACAGGATTTATACTGGTTCGGGCCACCGTTGTGGTGTAATACCCTACTCCAATGTGGTGTGGTGGATTGACTCTCGAGCTGAGGATGAACAGCACAAGGGGAAGAACAGCCTCCTAAGGTGAGGTGTTCTTGTGCTTGGTGGGTGTGAGGATGGGCTGGATCCAGTCCAAGATGAGATGATCCCTACTGTGGTGGCTAGCCCTATTTATAGAGGCCCTGGTCCTCTCCCCAAATATCGAGCGGGAAGGGAGCCAACAACGGCCAATTTGAAAGGGGACAGCTAGTACAAGCAATCCTGACTAAAGGTGGTCTTCGTCTGCCAAAGCCTCTGGTGGTGACTGATACGTCTCCAACGTATCTATAATTTTTTATTGCTCCATGCTATATTATCTTCTGTTTTGGACATTATTGGGCTTTATTATTCACTTTTATATTATTTTTGGGACTAAACTATTAACCGGAGGCCCAGCCCAGAATTGTTGTTTTTTGCCTATTTCAGAGTTTCGCAGAAAAAGAATATCAAATGGAGTCCAAATGGAATGAAACCTTCGGGGACGTGATTTTCGGAACGAACATGATCCAGGAGACTTGGACCCTAAGTCAAAGAAACTTCCAGGAAGCCACGAGGTAGGGGTGCGCCTACCCCCTGGGCGCGCCCTCCACCCTCGTGGGCCCCGCGTTGCTCCACCGACGTACTCTTTCCTCCTATATATACCTACGTACCCCCAAACGATTAGACACGGAGCCAAAAACCTAATTCCACCGCCGCAACCTTCTGTACCCACGAGATCCCATCTTGGGGCCTGTTAGGAGCTCATGGGAAGGGCATCGATCATGGAGGGCTTCTACATCAACACCATAGCCTCTTCGATGAAGTGTGAGTAGTTTACCTCAGACCTTCGGGTCCATAGTTATTAGCTAGATGGCTTCTTCTCTATCTTTGGATCTCAATACAATGTTCTCCCCCTCTCTCGTGGAGATCTATTCGATGTAATCTTCTTTTGCGGTGTGTTTGTTGAGATCGATGAATTGTGGGTTTATGATCAAGTTTATCTATGAACAATATTTGAATCTTCTAAATTCTTTTATGTATGATTGGTTATCTTTGCAAGTCTCTTGAATTATCGGTTTGGTTTGGCCTACTAGATTGATCTTTCTTGCAATGGGAGAAGTGCTTAGCTTTGGGTTCAATCTTGCGGTGTCCTTTCACAAAGGATGAGAGGGGCAGCAAGGCACGTATTGTATTGTTGTCATTGAGGATAACAAGATGGGTTTGTTATCATATTGCATGAATTTATCCCTCTACATCATGTCATCTTGCTTAAGGCGTTACTCTGTTCTTATGGACTTAATACTCTAGATGCATGCTGGATAGCGGTCGATGTGTGGAGTAATAGTAGTAGATGCAGGCAGGAGTTGGTCTACTTGTCTTGGACGTGATGCCTATATACATGATCATACCTATTCTCATAACAATGCTCAATTCTGTCAATTACTCAACAGTAATTTGTTCACCCACCATAAAATACTTATGCTCTTGAGAGAAGCCACTAGTGAAACCTATGGCCCCCGGGTCTATCTTCATCATATTAATCTTCCAACACTTAGTTATTTCTGTTGCTTTTTACTCTGCTGTCAGGACCCCGATCCTAAGTCACACCGATCTAGCATGTAACACATCATATCACTTTGCGGCCTCACGCACGGTATTCCCACGGCTGTCGCCTTACCATGGCTCGGGACCGTTTGCGCCTTTTGGCTCACGTATATGATAGTGTCGCTAGCATCCATATGACAAAGAACCCGGGCCGACATGGCTAGTCGTGAACCCAAAGCGGCGCTAACCTATGGGGACAGGCATACATGAATCACATCGAGCATGTCGGTCATCAACGTATAAATTCGGGCTGTAACCTTTGGGCTAACAGGACTCGGTAACCCGGGCTGTAGCAGGCTAGGCGGGACTCGAATAACACCGCGTGACATTTCCCGAAGGGACAGACATAGGAACGGCAAGTGAAACACATGCCGCCAGTCAAGTGTCCAAGCAGTAGTCTTTGGGCTAGCAGGACTCGGTGAACCGGAGTAGCGGACTACTATCGCTCGAAGCACGAGACTACATTTCCCCATATGAGAGGCTGCCAAGGATAAACAACTAGTTTGTCGGATCCCACACATACCAAGCATTTCAAACATACACACATTATGCTCAATATGCGTAGATACAACATGGCATCACAACATAACTCTACGACTCAAATATCTATTCATTAGGCTCCGGGGAGCGAGATATTACACACATGGGTCTCATGACCCAACACTCAGAGCATACAAGTCAAGCACAAGCGGAAGCTAAACATGTCTGAGTACGCATAACTATAAATGAAGAAGGCCGAGAAGCACGACTATCTACCGAGATCCTGCCGAGGGCACAAGATCGTAGCTGAGGTAACAAGCTAACCGTCAAGGTCCAAGCGGAACTACTAGCGAGACCGAGGTCTCTCTGCAAAACATAAATAAGCAAACGTGAGTACAATTGTACTCAGCAAGACTTACATCAGAACTAACTACATATGCAACATTATTAAAAGGGGGTGGTGGAGTTTGACTGCAGCAAGCCAGCTTTGACTCGGTGGCTATCCCGAACTCATCGCAAGTAACTCTTTTGAGGTGGCGCACACGAGTCCACATATTCACCATATCAATACACCACTATGGATCCGCTCCCGTCTCCCTACGAGAACGCCATCCATAGCACTCACGCTTATCTTGCGCATTTTATAGTATCCACTTTCACTTGTCTATGAACTGATATAGGCAACCCAGAAGTCCTTCTCCGTGGACACGGCTATTCGAATAGATCATATTAACCCTGCAGGGGTGTACTTCTTCACACACGCTCTAACCACTTACCGCCGTTTACCACGACATGTACTCGGCAACCTTCAAGCGGAAGCCCAACGTGGGTGTCGGCCACAGCCTACCTAAACACACAAGTCCCAAGTCCAGTTTATCGCCTATTCGGTTTCCATCCGCAGGAGTCCGCCGAGGTTTCCCATACGGCCCCGAACGATGTGTACAGGTTCCCGAGACACCAAGCAGGCGAATCGGTACACCGGGCCAGTGCCTACCGCAACACAACCCACCCCTATGGTCGGCGTTATGCGGCCCCAAAGATGCTACAAACACCGTAAACTACTTGCAACTCTTGACCGAGGACAAGAGTGGTTAAGAAGCCGAGAGGGTCCATTGGTTTCGGGCCCAATGCGTGGTAGTAACTGTTTCATGGATCACATACAGATCTCAGGTTCGAGGACGGCTGCAATGAGACAACCCACCATGTACTCCTACATGGCCTCTCACCGCTACCTTTACCAAATCGTGTTCACACACTTAGCTCACACACGCAGATGGGACATGTTCACACACCTCCGATTCATCCCAGATGAATCGAGACGACTCAACTCTAAGCAAAGAGGTGCATGACAACAAGCATGAATGAGTAGGCACAACATGGCTCAAGCAACTCCTACTCATGCTAGTGGGTTTCATCTGAATTCTTGTGGAATGACAGTCATGCAAAGGATAAAGGGGTTCAGCTACCGCAGCAAGTAACACATGAGTCGTTGTTGTCCTAATGCAATAAAATAGAGCAGGAGCGAGAGTGGGATTATATCGGAATGAACAAGGGGTTTTGCTTGCACGCACTACGAAGATAATATAGTTCTTCATCGGTGTCATCGAACAATCGTTTAACGTCGTCTATCGAGAGGGCAATTACCGCAAACAAGAGAGAACACAATTAATGCAATGCACATCCACATGAATGACATGTCATGTTAAGGTACTGAATTCACCTAATGCAATATCTAGCCAAGTTAATTGAAGTGGAATTCAAACAAGGTTAAACTCCAACTCCAAATGTTATTTCATAATTTGCCCTAATCATGATTCATCCTATTCAGTGAGGTTAACTTGTTCAATCATGCATGAAAATGCCATAAACAGATTCTTCATAATTTTACGATCATTTTTCATATATAAATTATTTAATTTGGAGTTACAGATTAAAAGTTATGAATATTTGAAGTTTGGGGTATTTTCTGAAATTTCCTGAATTAAATTAAATCCAGAAAACTAGTTATTGCGTCAGCCTGACGTCAATGTGACGTCAGTGGTCAACAGGTCACGGTCCAGTCAAACCTAACAGCGGGTCCCGCATGTCAGTGTGATTAGCCTAGCTAATTATCAATTAAACTAAACTTGATTAGCTAACAGGGCTGGCCCCACCTGTCACAGGGTCAACGGGGTCAACTAGGGCCCACCGTGGTCAAAGTCGACGTCGGCTGCCGGCGTCTAGCCGCCGGCGAGCCCGACGCGGCGGCGAGAGTGGTTTTGGCCACTCCGGCGACCAAATGGGCCGCGGAGGGTATCTACGTGGAGCTGGGGATGAGCCGAAGCTCTTGGTGGGGTTAGCTGGGGTCGGGGTGGCCGGAATCGGCGCCGGCGACGACCTAGGCGGCCGCCGGAGCTCGGCGAAGCTCGAGCTCGACGCTGCGGTGCACTAGAGGGGAAGAAGGCGCTGCGGGCTCACGGGAGGGCGGCGAACTTGGTAGCGTGCTCGGCGCAAGCTAGGTGGCCACAGCCACGGCGGGCGCCATGGCCGGGCGGCGAAGAGTTCTCGGTGCGGCGGTTGGCGCGGTTAGGGGAGCAATCGACCGTGGGAGAGGGGGAAGCAGCGGTGAGCTCACGTGGATCACGTAGAGGTGGACGGCGGGCTCGGGAAGACCGAACGGGCGACCTGACGGCGGCGATCCTCGGAGGCCGAGGAGGGGAAAGACGTCGGGGCGGCGCTTCGGGGCTTCTCCGGTCGTGTGACTCGGTGAGGAGGTAGGGAACGAGGTGGCGGATCTCGAGGATAGCTCGGGGCGGCTCGGAGATGGCCGTGGCCGCGGTGGTGCACGCCGGGCGCAAGGGCGCGCGTTCGGGTTCGGGAGAGAGCGAGACGGAGGAGGGAACGAGGGAGAGGGAGAGATCGAGGGGTCCAGGGGTCGAGGGGGTTTCGTGGCGCGGGGAGGCGCCCAGGCGTCGGGGAGTGAAGCAGGCAGGGTGGAGGTGGCTGCATGGCGTCGACACGCCTCGCCTCTTGGCGAGAGGTTGAAGACAGTGGGGAGCTGGCTGGGCCTCGGCCACGATCCGGGCAGGATGGGACGCTTGGTGGGCTGCGGAGTAAGTCGAGTGGCTGGGCGGTCGGTTCCTTCCTTTCTCTTTATTTCTGTTTTCTATTATCCTGAAAACTCTACGGCTTTTATTAAAAATATCCAGGCACTTTTAAAAATCACCAAACTGTGCATGCCCAATGTATAGAATATATCTAACATGGAACATTTCAGTTTAGGAGTATTTGGGCATTTGAAATATTTTATATAATTTTAAATGCCCAAACTCAAATACTTATGATTTAATTCAAAGATCCAAATGTCATGGAGAAATGTGCAACATCTCCAGTTACTGCTTTCGACATTTTTCCAAAAATGGTGAACATTTTTGAAGGCCATTTGGATTACTGAAAATATTTTGAAGTTGAACCTATTTGAATTGCTTTGGTGCTAGGGTTTGGGCAATCCCCATTTCAAATTTCATGAAAATTAAACATGATGCATGGATGCTAAAGCAAAAACAAACAAGGGCTGATCTGGGGCTGTGACAACTCACCCCCACTAAACAAGAATCTCGCCGAGATTCAAGACGTGAGGTAAGAGGAAAAGGGGGGCACAAACTAATAAAATTATCTCCAAGATCCAACTGTCTTCTCCAGTAGTTTATCTGATTACACAAGACAATCTTGAGGTCTTGCACACGAAATCTACACACAACACTACAATAGAAAGAAGGGGAAACCCTACAGGATTTGATCTTCTTGAAGATCGAGCAACTCAAGATCAGTTCATGGAGAGACGTAAGAACAACTCTTGAGTTGAGACACCAAACACACATTAGGAATGATGGTAGAGAAATGGATGACGAAGGTTCAAATTGGTAGGCAACCATTCCATGCGTAAGTAAAATGGTGCATGGTTTCAAAGTAACAAGGAGATGATTGCCATGACTCCATAACGGGACACCTTAGGAAAAGTGACTGTTGGACTGTTCCCTTAAGTGGCAAAAAGAATTACTTTTGATCCATAGATCCTTGGAACTCTTCATACCAGCTTAAGGCAATTTACAATTGATTGATTGAGAGAGCTCGAGGTAATGGCATACTCCTTGTTGAAGACAACATAATGGATGATTTTGCTTATCACCGGAAATGGATGGGACCCATGGTAAGTCCACTTTTGAAGATAATATTGGACAGCAACTACCGAGAAAGGCAGCCCATGGGGAGTTGGCACAATAGGGTGCAAGCTGGGAACAAAATGCAAATGATGGGAATGTTCCAACCATCATATCTGCCTGAGATTCAGATCTGGTTGGTGTTAGGATATTCCAGTCTCATCGAGTCTAGAAAGAAAAATGAAAGTTTGCAACACAAATCGATGTAAAGATGTTGCGAGATTCTCGAATGAACTACGATAGCAAGCTCCAAAACATGAGCTGGTTCTCGCTACTAATAAGTGAACACGTTGTCCTAGACAAGCATTACCACCTAGTAGTCTTATAATAAAACACTACCGAAGTTCAGGTTGGGCACCATCAACAAGGATATCGAAGTCGTGTGCATGAACTAGTATTCGCACATCAACTCCTTTTCCTTGAACAATTCAACCAGTGGCTTGGTATGCTAGGAATACATATAGAATGAAGGTTGCAAGTCTCCAGACTACAGAATACTTCGCACATATGCATGACTGACTTGGGATGATTCCAAGGGAACCAAAACAAACCTTTCTCAAATTCATGGCGGCAACTTGCACCTAAAGCACATGAATTAGAGCAAGTCACTACTTTCATCCAAACATAAGCTTTATGAACGGCACACGAAGAAATGCTTACACAAGTTTCCAACACTAGATTGATGTTCAACATGACTCATGGGGGAGACAAAATGCTATTGATGGGCTCAACAAAGACAACTCATCGGAATTTCCATATCCCGGACTTCCACCATCATGTGAACACGGTGATAGCATTGGTCGAGACCAAAAGATGTGATGGTGTATGCTCGAAGGATCAACCACGAGTAAGACAACATCACGAGCATCGTTAGTACTGATTTGATTTGACGATAGCCCACACTCAAATCAAAGGATTAATAAGACAATAGGTCCAAAGAATCGATCACGAGGACCTATCGATGAAGATATCATCTTTCTTCAACACACACTACACAAGAATATCCCTTCGGAACGAACTAAGTTAGGCAAGCTTTTATCTTCCAACTCTCCAAGTTGTTGTCTAGCTTAACCAACTAGCTTAGGGATATCCAACACCGATTCTTGGAGAAAGGGTGGTTCACAAGAAACCAACTTGATCACGAGCCCAACATAACAGTGAACAACCCGGTAACACTTCCAAGAAGATATTTGGAAAGTCACGAACCACCGGTATGTTACTAAGCTCGAAAACAATCTTGCTTTTGAGGGCAAGACGATATGATCGGATGAGTGAGGACTTGACAAGATCCTAACTCATCAGTCGAAGAGTGCACCGAAAATAAGGACTAGGTAGCACGATCAATCTTAGGATGATGATTTAATAACCAACATGCTAAGAATGAGGATATTGTCCATTAACTACCAAACAATGAGATTGCTGGGAGTATCGATTTCACACATCACAGTTCACTTGTCGGCATTCCGGTTACAACAACACGGGACCGAGGAATGAATGATGATGGTGAGAAGTATCACTACGTCAAAAATTCATGAGAGTTGGTGCAATTCTCATGACACTCTTGATATAAAGATGGTAACACTCCAAGGTGGAACAGCATCAAAAGCTGAATTGGCATTTTGATCTCATGGATACAACTACTTTGACCCAATCCACGGAAATGGATGAGGTATCGAGTTTGTTTCTCCTAGTCATTCGAGCAGAATGGCTTGACGGACCACAAGGATAATAGACATCGATAAACGAATGCACACATACTCTTGGTTATCAACTAATAGAGGGTGGTCGGGATACAACTAAAGAGAGCAACTCAAAGGAACATA
Organism: Aegilops bicornis; assembly: GCA_021605145.1. NCBI lineage: Eukaryota > Viridiplantae > Streptophyta > Magnoliopsida > Poales > Poaceae > Aegilops > Aegilops bicornis. The sequence goes on along the minus strand of CM038671.1, from coordinate 430,386,432 downwards.
TAATTTTCTCGAGTTGTGGATGCACAGATTAGTATGTCGAAACGAAGCTCAACATTTCTTCCGGATAACCCATGCAGAAAGTAGAATTGGCGATTCACAATATGGAATGGAGAACTCCTCAAGAGTACTCGATTGTGATCTTTTGGTTCAAAAGAACTTACGCCATAAATAGTTCATGGCATTTGGAAGAAGGAAATACCACGGACCTCGAGGACTGTAGCAAGGTTACTAATATCCTAAAGGGGCTAGCAAATACTAACAACATGAAGTAGGGTGAATCTCGGGTTCAAGAACCCCGATTAGAATACCTACTAACTAAATTGCATCACGGGATGCTTTCAAGAATAATGGCGAGAATCATCACATCGGGATACAAAAGCATTGCTAAATTGCTAGGTGACTTCCTAAACAACTAGGGTCACAATAATAGTTCCGACATCTATGCCGAGGCAACGAAGTACCTCAACTTACCGATTAGTGTGCTTATTACGACCAAAAGGACATCGAGCGGAAGGAAAGGATTTGCAAATGCATCGACTATTTAGAGACTGGGATGACTCGGACAGCATAACGGCTGTAAATGCTCAAAATGATTTGAGACATCCTGCAAAAAGGGTGGCATAACCACTCAACATCACAATATCAAGGTTCCGAGATCAACAATTATCATACAATAGTAGTAGGAACTGAACTGAGTCTTAAAACCAACAATCTTAAAAGTCTGTGGATTAGTAACACGTCATCCTAATAGATAGATGAGAAGCCTAGTTCTTAACCCCGTAGAAGAGAAGAGGTTGACTCAGATCAGAAGGCCATGAGATATAAGGAGTAAAAAGAGCCTTACGTTCCCTTTCACAATCAATTCCCTTATATAACTAAAGCATTTCTAGACTCAACTTCGACCAGTTTAGCTTGGTAATCCTACAGGCAATCAGGCTCTGATACCAACGCTGTCAGGACCCCGATCCTAAGTCACACCGATCTAGCATGTAACACATCATATCACTTTGCGGCCTCACGCACGGTATTCCCACGGCTGTCGCCTTACCATGGCTCGGGACCGTTTAGCGCCTTTTGGCTCACGTATATGATAGTGTCGCTAGCATCCATATGACAAAGAACCCGGGCCGACATGGCTAGTCGTGAACCCAAAGCGGCGCTTAACCTATGGGGACAGGCATACATGAATCACATCGAGCATGTCGGTCATCAACGTATAAATTCGGCTGTAGCACTGGGCTAACAGGACTCCGTAACCCGGCCTGTAGCAGGCTAGGCAGGACTCGAATAACACCGCGTGACATTTCCCGAAGCGACGGACATAGAGGCGAAGTGAAACACATGCCGCCGATCAAGTGTCCAAGCGGTAGTGCTGGGCTAGCAGGACTCCGGTGAACCGGGCTGTAGCGGACTACTATCGCTCAGAAGCACGAGACTACATTTCCCCATATGAGAGGCTGCCAAGGATAAACAACTAGTTTGTCGGATCCCACACATACCAAGCATTTCAAACATACACACATTATGCTCAATATGCGTAGATACAACATGGCATCACAACATAACTCTACGACTCAAATATCTATTCATTAGGCTCCGGGGAGCGAGATATTACACACATGGGTCTCATGACCCAACACTCAGAGCATACAAGTCAAGCACAAGCGGAAGCTAAACATGTCTCGAGTACGCATAACTATAAATGAAGAAGGCTGAGAAGCACGACTATCTACCAGATCTGCCGAGGGCACAAGATCGTAAATGAGGTAACAAGCTAACCGTCAAAGTCCAAGCGGAACTACTAAGCGAGACCGAGGTCTCTCGCAAAACATAAATAAGAAAACGTGAGTACAATTGTACTCGGCAAGACTTACATCGTAACTAACTACATATGCAACATTATCAAAAGGGGTGGTGGAGTTTGATCAGCAAAGCCAGCTTTGACTCGGTGGCTATCCCGAACTACTGATCGCAAGTAACTCTTTTGAGGTGGCGCACGAGTCCACATATTCACCATATCAATACACCACTATGGATCCGCCTCCGTCTCCTCACGAGAACGCCATCCATAGCACTCACGCTTATCTTGGCGCATTTTATAGTATCCACTTTCACTTGTCTATGAACTGATATAGGCAACCCAGAAGTCCTTCTCCGTGGACACGGCTATTGAATAGATCATATTAACCCTGCAGGGTGTACTTCTTCACACACGCTCACCACTTACGCCGTTTACACGACATGTACTCGGCAACCTTCAAGCGGAAGCCCAACGTGGGTGTCGGCCACAGCCTACCTAAACACACAAGTCCCAAGTCCAGTTTATCGCCTATTCGGGTTCCATCCGCAGGAGTCCGCCGAGGTTTCCCATACGGCCCCGAACGATGTGTACAGGGGTTCCCGAGACACCAAGCAGGGCGAATCGGTACACGGGCCACGGTGCCTACCGCAACACAACCCACCCCTATGGTCGGTGCTATGCGGCCCCAAAGATGCTACAAACACGTAAACTACTTGCAACTCCTTGACCGAGGACAAGAGTGGTTAAGAAGCCTAGAGGGTCCATTGGTTTCGGGCCCAATGCGTGGTAGTAACTGCTTTCATGGATCACATACAGATCTCGGTTCACGAGGACGGCTGCAATGAGACAACCCACCATGTACTCCTACATGGCCTCTCACCGCTACCTTTACCAAATCGTGTTCACACACTTAGCTCACACACGCAGAGGACATGTTCACACACCTCCGATTCATCCCGATGAATCGGACCGACTCAACTCTAAGCAAGAGTGCATGACAACAAGCATGAATGAGTAGGCACAACATGGCTCAAGCAACTCCTACTCATGCTAGTGGGTTTCATCTAATTCTTGTGGAATGACAGTCATGCAAAGGATAAAGGGGTTCAGCTACCGCAGCAAGTAACACATGAGTCGTTGTTGTCCTAATGCAATAAAATAGAGCGAAGCGACAAAGTGGGATTGTATCGGAATGAACAAGGGGGTTTTGCTTGCCTGGCACTTCTGAAGATAATATAGTTCTTCATCGGTGTCATCGAACAATCGTCGGAACGTCGTCTATCGAGAGGGGCAATTACCGGCAAACAAGAGAGAACACAATTAATGCAATGCACATCCACATGAATGACATGTCATGTTAAGGTACTGAATTCACCTAATGCAATATCTAGCCAAGTTAATTGAAGTGGAATTCAAACAAGGTTAAACTCCAACTCCAAATGTTATTTCATAATTTGCCCTAATCATGATTCATCCTATTCAAAGTGAGGTTAACTTGTTCAATCATGCATGAAAATGCCATAAACAGATTCTTCATAATTTTACGATCATTTTATAAATTATTTAATTTGGAGTTCTGATTAAAAGTTATGAATATTTGAAGTTTGGGGTATTTTCTGAAATTTCCTGAATTAAATTAAATCCGAGAAAACTAGTTATTAGGCCACCGACGTCAATGTGACGTCGATGGTCAATGTGTCACGGTCGATCCAAACCTAACAGGGTCCCGCATGTCAGTGTGATTAGCCTAGCTAATTATCAATTAAACTAAACTTGATTAGCTAACAGGGCTGGCCCCACCTGTCACAGGGTCAACGGGGTCAACTAGGGCCCACCGTGGTCAAAGTCGACGTAGGCTGCCGGCGTCTAGCCGCCGGCGAGTAGCGACGCGGCGAGAGTGGTTTAGCCACTCCGTGACCAAATGGGCATGGAGGGTATCTACGTGGAGCTGGGGATGAGCCAAGCTCTTGGTGGGGTTAGCTGGGGTGGGGTGGCGGAATCGGCGAGGGGGACGACCTAGGCGGCCGGGAGCTCGGCGAGCTCGAGCTCGACGCTGCGGTGCACTAGAGGGGAAGCAGAAGAAGCTGCGGGCTCCTGGGAGGGCGGCGAACTTGGTAGCGTGCTTTCGGGCGCAAGCTAGGGTGGCCTCACACGCAGCGGCGCCATGGCCGGTGCGAAGAGTTCTCGGGTGCGGGGGTTGGCGCGGTTAGGGGGAGCTGTCGACCGTGGGGAGAGGGGGAAACGGGCGGTGAGCTCACGTGGATCCCGTAGAGGTGGACGGCGGGCTCGGGGAAGACCGAACGGCGGCGAATTCGACGGCGGCGATCCTCGGTGGCCGAGGAGGGGAAAGACGTCGGGGCGGCGCTTCGGGGCTTCTCCGGTCGTGTGACTCGGTGAGGAGGTAGGGAACGAGGTGGCGGAGCTCGAGGATAGCTTCGGGCGGCTCGGGGATGGCCGTGGCATGTGGTGCACGCCGGCGGCGGCGGCGCTGCCTGGGTTCGGGAGAGAGAGCGAGACAGAGGAGGGAACGAGGGAGAGGGAGAGATCGAGGGGGTCCAGGGGTCGAGGGGGTTCGTGGCGCGGGAGGCGCCCAGAGGCCGGGGAGTGAAGCGGGTAGGGTGGAGGTGGCTGCGGGCATGCCGACACGCCCGCCTCTTGGCGAGAGGTTGAAGACGGTGGGGAGCTGGGCTGGGCCTCAGCCACAGTGTTGGGCCAGATGGGGCGCCAGGTGGGCTGCAGGTAAGTCAGGTAAGCTGGGCCAGGTCAGTTCCTTCCTTTCTCTTTATTTCTGTTTTCTATTATCCTGAAAACTCTACGGCTTTATTAAAAATATCCAGGCACTTTTAAAAATCACCAAACTGTGCATGCCCAATGTATAGAATATATCTAACATGGAACATTTCAGTTTAGGAGTATTTGGGCATTTGAAATATTTTATATAATTTTAAATGCCCAAACTCAAATACTTATGATTTAATTCAAAGATCCAAATGTCATGGAGAAATGTGCAACATCTCTCGTTACTGCTTTCAAAGATTTTTCCAAAATGGTGAACATTTTTGAAGGCCATTTGGATTACTGAAAATATTTTGAAGTTGAACCTATTTGAATTGCTTTGGTGCTAGGGTTTGGGCAATCCCCATTTCAAATTTCATGAAAATTAAACATGATGCATGGATGCTAAAGCAAAAACAAACAAGGGCTGATCTGGGGCTGTGACATCTGCTTTTATTTTTACTTTGCATCTTTATCATAAAAATACCAAAAAAAATATCCTATCATATGTATCAGATCTCACTCTCGTAAGTGACCGTGTAGGGATTGACAACCCCTTATCGCGTTGGTTGCGAGGATTTATTTGTTTGTGTAGGCGCGAGGGACTTGCGCATAGCCTCCTACTGGATTGATACCTTGGTTCTCAAAAACTGAGGGAAATACTTACGCTATTTTGCTGCATCACCCTTTCCTCTTCAAGGGAAAACCAACGCAGTGCTCAAGAGGTAGCAAGAAGGATTTTTGGCGCCGTTGCCGGGGAGGTCTACGCAAAAGTCAACATACCAAGTACCATCACAAACCCTTATCTCCCGCATTACATTATTTGCCATTTTCCTCTCGTTTTCCTCTCCCCCACTTCACCCTTGCCGTTTTATTCACCCTCTCTTTTCGGTTTGCCTTTTTTTCCGTTTGCTTGTCGTTATGGCTAGTCCCTTATCAACTCCTTTGTCCCCTGAGTTTGAAGTCTTTCACTTCAAACAAAGACAAGGAGAAAACTTAAAAGATGCCTGGGTGAGAATAATGGAGTCTTACCGTAATTGTACCTTTGAAGTAAACCTAAGAATTTTGCTTCGCAATTTTTATGTTGGATTAAATATGTCTCATAGACAACTCTTGGATTGCGTTGCCAAAGGCAATTTTATTGAAATTGATCCCCATACTGCGCATGAAGTTATAGAAGGTATAGTGGGAACACTACCTCAAGAAAAGGGGCCTCATCCTACTCAGGAAGAGACACAAGTTTTTGAAAAAATTTGCGAAGTAACAAAGATTTTACAGAAGTCTCTTGAACCTCTTAAGAACGTTAGCGGAAATATTCACCGCATGAATATGTTGATTACTCTTTGCATTAAGCGGTTGGATTCTTTAGATCTAAAATTCAGAATATGAAGGGAAACGTAAAGAACCTCCCGGATTCGAGCTTGATTCCGCTAAAAAGTTGAAAACCAAAGATGGCAATACCTAGATCTATCCTTGCTATTATGCCTAGCTAGGGGCGTTAAACGATAACGATTGTTGGGAGGCAACCCAACTTTATTTTTAGTTTTTTGCTTTTTGCTTATGTTTAGGAATAAATATTTGATCTAGCCTCTGGTTAGATGCGTTTTTATGTTTTAAGTAGTGCTTATGCCAAGTTAAACCTATAGGATCTTCTTGCATGATAGTTATTTGATCTTGCAGAAAATTTCAGAAACTTTATGTTCACGAAACAATTGTTAAAAATCACCAGAACGTGATAAAATATCAATTCCAATTGTTGCTGATCAATAAACAAATTTTATAGGTCTTCCTATTTTGGCTGATTTTTTGGAGTTCCATAAGTTTGTGTTAGTTACGGATTACTACAGACTGTTCTGTTTTTGACAGATTCTGTTTTTCGTGTGTTGTTTGCTTATTTTGATGAATCTATGGCTAGTAAAATATTTTATAAACCATAGAGAAGTTGGAATAAAGTAGGTTTAACACCAATATAAATAATGAATGAGTTCATTACAGTACCTTGAAGTGGTCTTTTGTTTTCTTTCGCTAATGGAGCTCACGAGATTTTCTGCTGAGTTTTGTGTTGTGAAGTTTTCAAGTTTTGGGTGAAATATTTGATGGATTATGGAACAAGGAGTGGCAAGAGCCTAAGCTTGGGGATGCCCATGGAACCCCCAAGATAACCTAAGGACACCGAAAAGCCAAAGCTTGGGGATGACCGGAAGGCATCCCTCTTCGCCTACTTCCATCGGTAACTTTACTTGGAGCTATATTTTTATTCACCACATGATATGTGTTTTGCTTGGAGCGTCTTGTATGATTTGAGTCTTTGCTTTTTAGTTTACCACAATCATCCTCTCTGTACACACCTTTTGAGAGAGATACACATGATTCGGAAATTATTAGAATACTCTATGTGCTTCACTTATATCTTTTGAGTTATATAGTTTTGCTCTAGTACTTCACTTATATCTTTTAGAGCACAGTGGTGGATTTGTTTTATAGAAACTATTGATATCTCATGCTTCACTTAGATTATTTTGAGAGTCTTAAATAGCATGGTAATTTGCTTAAATAATCCTAATATGCTAGGTATTCAAGATTAGAAAAACTTTCTTATGAGTGTTTTGAATACTAAGAGAAGTTTGATGCTTGATGATTGTTTTGAGACATGGAGGTAGTGATATTAAAGTTGTGCTAGTTGAGTAGTTGTGAATTTGAGAAATACTTGTGCAGAAGTTTGCAAGTCCTGTAGCATGCACGTATGGTAAACGTTATGTAACAAATTTTAAACATGAGGTGTTCTTTGATTGTCCTCCTTATGAGTGGCGGTCGGGACGGCGATGGTCTTTTCCTACCAATCTATCCCCCTAGGAGCATGCGCGTAGTGCTTGGTTTTTGATGACTTGTAGATTTTTGCAATAATTATGTGAGTTCTTTATGACTAATGTTGAGTCCATGGATTATACGCACTCTCACCTTTCCATCATTGCTAGCCTCTTGATGCAGTGCATTGCCCTTTCTCACATTGAGAGTTGGTGCAAACTTCGCCGGTGCATCCAAACCCCATGATATGATACACTATTTCACACATAAACCTCCTTATATCTTCCTCAAAACAGCCACCATACCTACCTATTATGGCATTTCCATAGCCATTCCGAGATATATTGCCATGCAACTTTCCACCATCCCGTTTATCATGACACGTTCATCAGTGTCATATTGCTTTGCATGATCATGTAGTTGACATAGTATTTGTGGCAAAGCCACCGTTCATAATTCTTTCATACATGTCACTCTTGGTTCATTGCATATCCCGGTACATCGCCGAAGGCATTCATATAAAGTCATACTTTGTTCTAGTATTGAGTTGTAATCATTGAGTTGTAAATAAATAGAAGTGTGATGATCATCATTCTCTAGAGCATTGTCCCAAGTGAGGAATAAAAAAAAGAGAGAAAGGCCAAAAAAAGGGAAGGCCTAAAAAATGAGAAAAAGAGAGAACGGACAATGTTACTATCCTTTACCACACTTGTGCTTCAAAGTAGCACCATAATCTTCATGATAGAGAGTCTCTTGTTTTGTCACTTTCATATACTAGTGGGAATTTTTCATTATAGAACTTGGCTTGTATATTCCAACAATGGGCCTCCTCAAGTGCCCTAGGTCTTCGTGAGCAAGCAAGTTGGATGCACACCCACTTAGTTTCATTTGTTGAGCTTTCATATATTTATAGCTCTAGTGCATTTGTTGCATGGCAATCCCTACTCCTTGCATTAACATAAATCGATGGGCATCTCCATAGCTCATTGATTAGCCTCGTTGATGTGAGACTTTCTCCTTTCTTGTCTTCTCCACATAACCCCCATCATCATATTCTATTCCACCCATAGTGCTATATCCATGGCTCACGCTCATGTATTGCGTGAAGGTTGAAAAAGTTTGAGATTACTAAAGTATGAAACAATTGCTTGGCTTGTCATCGGGGTTGTGCATGATGAGAGATTCTTGAGTGACGAAGACGGAGCATGACTAAAGTATATGATTTTGTAGGGATGAACTTTCTTTGGCCATGTTATTTTGAGAGGACATAATTGCTTAGTTAGTATGCTTGAAGTATTATTATTTTTATGTCAATATGAACTTTTATCTTGAATCTTTTGGATCTGAATATTCATACCACAAATAAGAAGAATTACATTGAAATTATGCCTAGTAGCATTCCACATCAAAAATTCTATTTTTATCATTTACCTACTCGAGGACGAGCAGGAATTAAGCTTGGGGATGCTTGATACGTCTCCAACGTATCTATAATTTTTGATTGCTCCATGCTATATTATCTTCTGTTTTGGACATTATTGGGCTTTATTATTCATTTTTATATTATTTTTGGACTAACCTATTAACCGGAGACCCAACCCAGAATTGCTGTTTTTTTGCCTATTTCAGAATTTCACAGAAAAAGAATATCAAACGGAGTCCAAAGGGAATGAAACCTTCGGGAACACGATTTTTGAAACGAACATGATCCAGGACACTTGGACCCTAAGTCAAGGAAGCTTCCAGGAAGCCACGAGGTAGGGGGAGTGCGCCTACCCCCCCTGGGCGTGCCCTCCACCCTTGTGGGCCCCATGTTGCTCCACCGACGTACTCCTTCCTCCTATATATACCTACGTACCCACAAACGATCAGATACGGAGCCAAAAACCTAATTCCACCGCCAAGAACCTTACAGTACCCACGAGATCCCATCTTGGGGCCTGTTAGAGCTCCGCCAAAGGGCATCGATCACGGAGGGCTTCTACATCAACACGATAGCCTCTGGATGAAGTGTGAGTAGTTTACCTCAGACCTTCGGGTCCATAGTTATTAGCTAGATGGCTTCCTCTCTCTTTTGGATCTCAATACAATGTTCTCCTCTCTCGTGGAGATCTATTCGATGTAATCTTCTTTTGCCGTGTGTTTGTTGAGACCGATGAATTGTGGGTTTATGATCAAGTTTATCTATGAACAATATTTGAATCTTCTGAATTCTTTTAGGTATGATTGGTTATCTTTGCAAGTCTCTTCGAATTATCAGTTTGGTTTGGCCTACTAGATTGATCTTTCTTGCAATGGGAGAAGTGCTTAGCTTTGGGTTCAATCTTGCGGTGTCCTTTCCCAATGTGATGAGGGAGCAGCAAGGCACATATTGTATTGTTTCCATCGAGGATAACAAGATGGGGTTTTTATCATATTGCATGAATTTATCCCTCTACATCATGTCATCTTGCTTAAGGCGTTACTCTGTTCTTATGAACTTAATACTCTAGATGCATGCTGGATAGCGGTCGATGTGTGGAGTAATAATAGTAGATGCAGGCAGGAGTCGGTCTACTTGTCTCGGACGTGATGCCTATATACATGATCATACCTAGATATTCTCATAACTATGCTCAATTCTGTCAATTGCTCAACTGTAATTTGTTCACCCACCGTAAAATACTTATGCTCTTGAGAGAAGCCACTAGTGAAACCTATGGCCCCCGGGTTTATCTTCATCATATTAATCTTCCAACACTTAGTTATTTCCGTTGCTTTTTACTTTGCTTTTATTTTTACTTTGCATCTTTATCATAAAAATACGAAACAAATTATCCTATCATATATATCAGATCTCACTCTCGTAAGTGACCGTGTAGGGATTGACAACCCCTTATCGCGTTGGTTGCGAGGATTTATTTGTTTGTGTAGGTGCGAGGGACTTGCGCGTAGCCTCCTACTGGATTGATACCTTGGTTCTCAAAAACTGAGGGAAATACTTACGCTACTTTGCTGCATCACCCTTTCCTCTTCAAGGGAAAACCAACGCAGTGCTCAAGAGGTAGCAGTGATGCCGGCTTGGGCTCCACGATGACCTCCATCTTGCCATCCTGCTGGTCTTGGTCTCGTTTCACCGATATGGAAACCTTTGCCTGAGGCCTCGGTACTCCTTGCCTACGCTTGCCTCCTTAGCACCGAAGAGGGAACAAGGACACTTTGCGCGCTGGCGCCCGCCTGGCGCCTGCCTGGTCTCGATCATCATGGCTCACGTCATGAGAACCTCACGAGGTTTGCCTTGCCTTGATCTCTCCGCCCCTCGCGAGCCAGCCTGGTGAGGCCGCTCCCGAGGAGGTCTTGTGTCATCCGCCTTGCGAGGCTTGGCCCCTCGCGAGTGTCTTGAATGCTTGTCGGTGAAGATGGGCCGTACGGGTCCGCTCGCAGAGCCACGCCGAGGGCCGCATGCAGGAAAGTCTGGGGACCCCCGTTCCCAGAGCGCTGATAGTTGCCCCCCGGGCCCAAGGCGCGCTCAGACTTGGCTTCAAGGCGAAGCCAAAGGGCAAGTGCGAAGCACTGCGGGCCCCAATAGCCTGCGGCCTCGGTCGACGCGTGGCGGTTGATTGGACGTGGGCGTCTCCGCTTCCACACGCTGCCTTGATACCCGCCTGGCTAGGCGGCCATCACGGTCTACACGGTTTCCCTCCCGTCATTATGGTGCACTCCCCAATTCTTTCACTTCCTCGAAGCCTAGCCTCTTCTCCTGATAAGTTCTGAGCTTAGTCCTCCCATTGCCATGGCGCCGGACCAGTCGGAGAAAGGGAAGAGTCCCTTGTCCTCCGCCGAACTCCGTCCGGCCATTGAGCCTACCGCTGGCAGGTCGTTGGTGCTCAACCAAGAAGCCATGGACAAAGTGCGTCCCATGCTCGCCTCTAGCTTCAATGAGTGGGGAGGGACGATGGCCTGGCCCCTGTCTTGAGCTCGTATTGATAGGACAACCACCGAGGTCCCATTCTTCATTGATTCCCTTTGGGCTGGCCTGGTTCCTCCTTTCTCCGCCTTCTTCAACGCAGTGCTTGCCCATTATCAGATCCACATGCTGCACCTTGATCCCCAATCTGTGACCCTTCTTGCCGTCTTCGCCTTTGTTTGCAAGGCCATGGTGGGCATTGCTCCTTCTGTGGCCCTCCTCCGCCACTTCTTCTCCTTGCAACTGATTGATCCCCGGTAGAGCTCGGGGTGCCTGAGCTTCCAGGCCGTGGCGGCGACGGCCGCTGCGGGGATTGACTTTGAGTTTCCACCATCCACGGGCGAGTTTCAGACACGGTGGGTGTTTGTTGATGCCAGAGTGCTCAGCCCCCTGCTCCATTCTCCGTCGGTGCCAGCCATCCCCAACTCCGGTTGGTGCCATCAAAGACTCGCCGATTCGCGCCTTGTCTCCGTCTGGCTCAGGCTGAAGGGGCTGAAGGACCATGGTGTGACTGCGCCTATGGTTGTGAAGGAGTTCGTCCGGCGCCGAGTCCCTCCGCGTCAGCGCCATTCTCGACCGATGTGGGCCTTTCTCAACAGCAAAGACCACATGAGACTTCACGAGTCCGGTCTCCCCCTTAAGGCGCGATGAATGGTGCTCGAGGTCCTGACAGGTGTCCCGTTGTCAGACGAAATGCCAGGGAAGAGTTGTCTGTTGTACCGTTGCTCGAACAAGGTGGAATTTGTGGAGCATATGCCCTCCTTTGATGAGTGGGGGCTGCGCCTAGTCGGCCTGGTGGGGCCCCGTGAGAACCCCGTCGACGTGGTTCCCATCCTTGCTGCTGGCGTCAAGCTCGCCCCAAGTGTGGATGCAGGGGGCGAGCACCGCTGGAGGCCGATGGCGCGAGTGCCGAGGTGCTGATGCCGCCTAGGGCTCCTGAGGCGTCGTCCTCGGGAACTCGTGATTCTTGCCCTGGGGCGGCAGTTGAGGGGGCGATGCAGCCCGTGACTCCCGAGGCCGAAGCTCCTGAGGCCTCGGTAGGTCGCTGCGAGGCGAAGCCCGATAGCTCTTCTCATGGCACCCCTGAGGTTGTCCCTTCGAGCGCTTCTCCAGTTGCGCCTCGTGTTGGCCGCCATGTCCAACGCTTCGGTCGGCTTTGTGTGGACTTCGAGGAGCTCCGCAAGAGGAAGGGGTCCCCGAGCCACGGCAGCGGCACCTTCGGGCCGTTAAAGCGGAGGGAGTACATCGCCATTGACGAGTAGTACCTTATCCTTGTGATTCTTCGAGTGTCGCTTCCCTTCCCGACGATGACTCTTCAGGATCTCTTAAACCAAGGCCGCGGAATCTCCTGAGAAGCAACCTCCTCTCGCCTCGTTTCCCCCGCTAGACTTGAGCGCCGCGAGCCCACACGCTGCCCATGACATGGAGTCAACCAGGGAAGCCAGCCCGTCAACAAGGCGTCTTAAGCTCGCGCCTTCGTCGTCTCTCCTTCACAGCCTTGCTTGGAGCACGACAAGCGTGCCAAGGGTTCCTCCTCTGGTCGTGGACGGCGGCCGGGTGGCTTCGGTCTTGGGCTCCTCTTAAAGCAGCGGGCCTCCACGCATTTGGGCTCCTCGCGAGGCCTGGCCGGCAACTGGGTGGGCGCCAGCCCCCAGCCCCCTGCTGAAAGGGGGCGGCCGCTTTGGGACCCATCTGCGACACCCGCGGTGGAGGATGTTGGATTTCGGGTTCCGGCAGACCCTTTAGGTTCGAACTCTGGGGTGCACGCGGAGATCTCGCCTTCTACCTACCTACACCTCGTCGCCTCGCAAGGATCTGAACTACACAAAGAGCAACACAAGGGACACAAGGTTTATACTGGTTCGGGCCACCATTGTGGTGTAATACCCTACTCCGGTGTGTGGTGTGGTGGATTGCCTCCGGGGCTGATGATGAACAGTACAAGGAAGAACAGCCTCGCTGAGTGCATTTCTTGGCCGGTCTCTTTAACTGCTAGGGGGAGTTCGGTCGCTCTCTCTCTCTCTAGATTGCTTGATCTCTAGCTCTGTTCTCGATTCCGGGATCCAACGTGCCTCTTCCCTCTGGGTGGCTAGTCCTATTTATAGGCAAAGGCCCTGGGCCTCTCCCCAAATATTGAGCGGGAAGGGCGCCAACAATTGGCCATTTTGAAGGGGGACATCTAGTACACTTATCCTGACTAAAGTTGGTCCTCGCCTGCCAAAGGCTCTGACGATGACGCCGGCTTGGGCTCCACGATGACCTCCTTCCTGTCGTTGTGTTGGTCTTGGTCTTGTTGCACCGAAATGGTTGCCTTTGCTTGATACTCTCGCCTGCGCTTGCCTCCTTTGCACCAAAGAGGAAATGAGGACACTGCGCAGGATGGCGCCCTTGGTCATCATGGCTTGCGTCATGGGCACCTCGTGAGGTACCCCGCCTTGATCTCTCTGCCTCCTCGCGAGCCCGGCGACGAGGCCGTGCACGAGGAAGCTTCACGTCGTCCGCCTCAAAATCTGGCCCCCTCGCGAGGGTCTTGAGCTCGTCTTTGATGAAGACGGGCCGCCTGGGCCACCCCTTGAGCCACGCCGCGGGCGCAGGCAGGAAAGTCTGGGTACCCGTTCCCGGAAGCGCCCGACAAGAGCCCCGGGCCCAAAGGCGCGCCTGGACTTGGCCAGCGAGAAGCGAAGGGCAAGTGCGAGCGCCACGGGCCCCTAACGACCTATGACCTTGGGCCCAAGGTGGCGGTTGATTGGACGTGGGCGTCTCTGCTTCCCCGCAACACCTTGGCAATTGCACGAACCGACAAGAGAGCAGTGCCCGTTCTAGGCTTTACCTCATTTGCCTTCTCCAGTCATTGCCCAGATCCCCTTTCTTGCGCCTATCCTTCCTGCTTCCGAAATCCCTAGATCTACTCCGACCCCGCGCCCTAGCAAGGCATGGCGCCTCGCCAGACACCGGCCAGAGCTTGGTACTCGCCCGCTTTGGACTCCTTGAACGTGTCGGAGAAGAGCCTTGCCCGGGCGCGCCGGATGATGGCGGCGCAAGGCAACGACGGGGCAGCGGTGCTCAAGGCTGGCTCTTCCCTTCCTGAGGACCAAGGAAGCACCTTCTATCCGCTCTTCGTGAGCGCCATTGTCGTCGGTCTGGTGCCTCCCTTTTCTGAGTTCTTCTTTTCTGTCCTTCGCCATTACAAACTGCAAGCTCTGCACCTCCACCCCAACTCTGTTCTTCTCCTGGCGATCTTCGCCTACTATTGTGAGGCTCATGTCGGGGTGGAGCCTTCAGTGGCCTTGCTGCGCCACTACTTCTACCTCCGGGCTTCCCGCGGCCCCATCACCGCGTGCACGAGCTTTGTCGCGTATGGCAGCTCCAACGCCATCTCGAAGCCCGGGAAGAGGATTGAGGGCTTCAGGAGCAAGTGGGTCATGGTAGATGCTGGGCGCATCCAGCCTCGGCTGATGCTGCCCACGGAGCAGCCCACGCCCATCGACGCTTGGTCTCGCGCGGAACTCGTGGATCCCCGCGCGAAGCCAGTGCTGGAGAAGATGGACGCGGACCTGTGGCCGGGCAACATGGCGACGACGAAGCTGGCCGGGGCGTCGCTCCTGAGGGAGTTCCTGGAGTACCGGGTGGCCCCGCTTCCGCTGTGGAGGCCTCGTCCGAGCCCCGTAGTCTTGGCCGACGAAGATCTGGCCGCGGTCCTCCAATCTTTGGTCGGGGGAGACGTGGCGAGGTTGGAGGGCGCTCCTGCACCCCTATTCCTTTGACATGATTGGGAGAAGGTGGTGGACTCCATGCCTGCTTTCAACGGGGACGGGCCTGTGCCTGCGGAGGTTCCCGAGGACCCGGCGGCCCTGGCGATGGTGAACGTGTCCTCCGGCGACTCCAGCGGAGAGGAGGAAGAAAAGGAGCGGGGAGAGGGGCCCGACTCCGAGGCGACCGACGGGTAGTCGAGAGCACCCCTCCCCTGGTGCAGGTTCCGCGCTCTCCGCCTCTTGCCGGACGACGATGAGGATGGCGATGAGTGGGGCGGCGAGAGCTCGCCCCTGATCCCGAAGAAGGATAGGATGGGGCTGGTTCCCCGCGGGTCTGCTCCGGCTCCGAGGCGATCCGTAGACGCGCCTCCTGCTCCCGAGCCTCTTGAGGCTGATCCCTGCAGCCGGCTCTCGGGCTTCAAGTTTGGCCGAAGGTTGCTCGAGCCCGCGAGCGATGACCAGTAAGTGCTTGATTCTCGTTTTGCTTCTTGCTTTGTCGTTGAGGCTTGATATCCGCATTCCTTGGCTAGGCTGGCGCCTGCAGCGAAGAAGGTGAAGGGGGCTCCTGAGGCTTCGTCCAGGGTAGCGCCTCCATCCGCGGAAGAAGGTGACGGCAATACACAGGCCTCTCCTGCCCGGTCATCCTCACGAGGCCTGGCGGAGCTAGCTGGGGCGAGCTCAGCCCCCATGGCCCAAACGACTCCCGAGGTACCCTTGCCGGATGCCACTGCCGCAGTCGTCGGGGCGCAGAAGGTCCCGACTCATGGTGCTGTGATTACGCTGCCGTCCTCTCCTCCTACTCCGCCAACTGCCGTCTCTCCGACTCCTTCTACTGTCCTGGATCGCGCTGCTGCTGAACTGGACCGGCTGCGGAAAGATCTTCTGGGCGCCGACCCTCGCTTGGTGGCCGGACGCCTGGAGCTGGCCTCCGGCTGGGTTCGCTCTGATGCTTCAATTCGAGCAGCGCTGGTTCAGGCCGCGACGGCTTGCGACGAGGAGAAGCAGGCCGTTCTTGGGGCAAAGGCCGCTCCCGACGCCGCCTTGGGGGAGGTAGCCGATGTCCGAGGCCGCTGCAAGGCGCTGGAGAGCGAGCTGCAGGGCCTGCGCTACCAGCTCGCCAAGGAGGCCCGCGTCCGCCAAGAGAAGGAGGAAGACATGAAGGCTCGTGAGGCGGCCGCCAAGGACCGGGATGCCAAGCTTGATGAGCGCCATGACCGCTTGGGTGCCTGGAGCAAGAGTTGGAGGCGAAGAGGATCGAGCTGGACGGCAAGGCGCGGGTCCTGGCCGAGGACCGCGTGGCCTTCGCGAAGCTGGAGGTGCAGGTTCGCACCTTGCTGAGGTCGCTTTACGACAGCGGCCTGGAAAGCCCGCTGGTCGGTGCCGAGGACGACCATGCAAAGATGCTTCCCTTCCTGGTCCGCGCCCTTGAAGATGTCACCCTTGGCCTCGGCCCCACGGCTGAGGCCAAGGCGCGTGTCCTGTCTTCTGCAGCGCTGACGCGCGTCTGCACCCACGTCTACCTTCGCGACCCCAACATCGACCTTGACAGCCTGTTGGAGCCTGTGAGCGGCGAGCTTGCCGCTGTCGCTGCTGAGGCCATGAAGGGTCGAGCGGAGGCTCTGCTGGTGAAGTTCCGGGCCTTCAGCACCAAGCCGAAGCGAGGCACTTCCGATCCTGAGGCTTCACGAGGCGAACCCGCCCAGCGCAGCTCCGCCGCCAGCGACGGTGCTGCCAACAAGTGACTCTTGCGTGGCTCCTGTCCTGCTTTCAACTCCTGCAACATGCATCATGCCTCGTGGAGGCGTTTAAACTTGCGTTTGGCATTGTGAAAACAGTTATGGACTGTAATATTTGCTTTTGAATTCCTTGAGATTTGCGCTTTTCCTTCCTACTTGCTTATGTTCTACGCCGGCAGAGCCCAGCCTTCACAAGCATACCTCAGCCGCCGTTAGCCCCGAAACTAGGACGGGACTAAGGAGTGAGGGGCTACGTGACAAGTTAGGCTCTGAGCCGCGATGCTCAGGAGTCCCCTTAAGCGCCTGAACAACAAGTAGGGAGGTGAGATGTATGGGTGAATTTACCATTCTCGTCGGCAGAGAGCCTGCCCCCGCGCATACCTCAACCGCCGTTAGCCTTCCGGAACTAAGGGGTGAGGGGCTACGTGACCATTAGGCTCTGAGTCGCGATGCTCGAGTCCCCCTTGATGTTCAAACGGCCTTTCAGACCTTGGCTCCGCCGGGAGAGACGTCAGGCGAACCAGGCCCGAGGGGCTGGGCTGGGTGGCGGCGTCTGGGCGTGACCAGGCGTAGCCCGTGCCCAGCCCTGCGGCCCTCCCGATGGGAGGCGCACGATGAGGCCAGACATTGAGCTCTGGGCTCCTCGAGGTTGATGCGGCCGGGGCCACCCTCGATTGTTTATCACCAGCCTTGAGCATAGTGCTTCCGTATGTGTACGGGCATAGCCGCTCCTCGGCGGTGTCGTCGGCCAGCATGGAGCATGGTGCTTCCCGGTGGTGCGTGGCAGGGGCTCCCCTCGGGAGGAGCCAGGCGTGTCTGGCCCATACGACACGTGGCTGGCGGTAGGGCTGACGAGGTGTATCTAGGCACCCGTGAGCGGTAGCAGGACTCACGGAGCCCTACCTCAAAGCGGAGTTCTTTGTGGCACTGGGCCTTAACTTGTGATGTGTTCCTGCAAATTTGGTTAGATGTCGACGCTCTACGTCCTCGGGTCCCGGCCCTCGAGCGGGGCTCAGCCGTCGCTGGTATGCCAGGTCGTGATGCCGTGGACAAGGCCAGAGGGTGAGGGCTGGAGGGCCAGTAGGAGCCCATGAGTCGCGATTCTCAGGTTCCCCCCCCCCCCTTTAACGTGCAAGCGGCCGACATGAAGGAAGAAGGGTGTCGTGGACAAGCACCAAATAACAATCATGATGAGTCAAATGCACAACCCGAATAAACGCAAGAGGGATACATGCCACTGGGCCTGGCCCGAGTGGCTTGGGGATGATGCAGCCCGAGGGGCGCCCCCAATAAAGTAAGCTAGGAACATGAATCAAAAGGGATACATGCCGCAGGGATGGACCCACGTGGCCTGGGAATGATGCAGCCCTGGGGGCGCTCCTAGCTGAAAAATGAAACTCGAAGGATGTCACCTGATAATGTTGAAGATAAAGGGATGCTGAAGTAGCGGACGTCGTGCGCTGCGGAAGCCGATCTTCACGAGCCCCCAGGCCGAGGAGCCTCGGGAGGCTCCGGAGGCGCTGGTGGCTCCTCGCGGACCATGTCCACCTCCGCCAGGACTGCGGAATGCCTGGCCACTTGAGCCTCCGAGATGCTCCTCATGAGGCGCTGGCGCGTGGTAGCCGCATTCGGCAAGCTGTAAGGCATGCGAACGTAGCTGTGGGGTGGACCTTCACAGGCGCCCAGCGTGAGGGCGGAGGAGCTCCTGAGAGGCGGCTCGGTTGAGCCCTGGTATGTTGATGCAGACGCGCAGCCCACCATCCTCGCCTGGATGAGGAGCTACGACGGGTAAACGGCGGCTGTCACTCATGACTCTTGACTCCTACAGCTCCTGAATGATCTTGTTGATGAACTCCTGAGGGTTTGGCCCTCCTTGCCTTGCTCCTTCCTGAGGGAAGCGTGCTTTGAAACACGCCTCCAAGTGGTGCCCAAGCGCCTCCCTCGTGACCTTAGCAAAGTCGGTGGCCCTCCAAGAGAGAGCCCCCGAGCCTTGCTCGAGGAGGGCGCCGGGCGCGCCTTCCTATGCGACAGAAGGAGGTGCCCCCTGGACAGGCGCAGACCCTGAGGGGCTTGCCTCCCGAGGGGTCGGGCCAGGCGATGTCTTCTTTTTCCTAGGAGCAGCCTCGGGGAACCTCCCGCCCCTGTGATCTGGGTCTTCAAGTGACGCGGCTTGAAAGGCACGCTCTAGGGAACACACTGCGTCTCTCTCTTCACAAGGCACCGTGATGACTCCACTGCTTCCTGGCATCTTGAGGACATTGTAGCCGTGATGAGTCACGGCCATGAACTTGGCCAGAGCTGGGTACCCGAGGATGGCATTGTATGGAAGGCGAATGTGAGCGACGTCGAAGTCAATGAGCTCGGTCTTGAAGTTGTCGCGCGCCCGAAGGTGACAGGGAGGCGGACCTGCCCAATCGGGACTGTGGAGCCATCAGTGACTCCGGAGAAAGGCTTGGTTGGCTGAAGCTGATTGTAAGGCACTTGGAGATTGTTGAATGTGTCGACGGACAGGACATTAAGCCCTGCCCTGCCATCGATCAGGGTCCTGCTGACTTGCAAGTTGCTGATGATTGGGGAACAAAGCATCGGGAGGACTCCGGCTGTGGCTGCACACTTGAGCTGATCCGCTGAGCTGAACGTGACGGCGCACGCCGACCACCTGAGAGGGCACGTGGCTTCGAGCTTGGGGATGACTGCGTTCACTTCACGGGCGAACTACTTGAAGATGCATTGAGAGGCTGGGGCTTGTGCTCCGCCGAGGATGCAAGCGATTGCGCACGGCTCCTGGAAACCCCCAGCCCCTCGTCCTGATGATGGTCTTCATTTCTCCTTGGCTGTGGCGGCAGAGGAGGGAGGCCTGCGTCGCCTTGCGGGCGATCCTCGCGAGGCTGATCCCTCCAGCCTCCCTCGCGAGGTGGGTCCCTCCAACCTCCCTCGCGAGGCTGATCCTGCCAGCGGTACTCGCGAGGTCGGTCACGCCACCCTTGGCGAGGGCCACGGTCTTCCCAACGTCCTGCGTTTCTTCCTCCTCCTCGGCCATAGCCCCGGTCGCTGCGCTCGGGGCGTCGACCGATTTGCCCTTCTCGCACGGCTCTGAGCTCTTGGCATTCATTGGTGTTGTGGGTGTGGAGGTCGTGGTACACGCAGTACCGGCTGCCCTTGGAAGACTCGGGCTGATCTCTGCCTCGCTTGGTGTATGCAGTTACGCATGAGCACCGCAGCCCCTTGCGCTTCACGTCCTTGACCTTGGGCTTCTTCTCTTACGGTCGGCCGGCAGTTCGAGGAGGGAAAGGTGTCCTTCCTCAGCCCTGGCGCACTTGGTCGCCAAGTTGAACAGCTCCAGGGATGTGCACAGGTCTTCATGCATCGCCAGCTCCTCCTTCATCTTGATGTCACGCACACCATCGGAGAAGGCTGAGATGATGGCCTCCTCGATCACCTTGGGAATCTTGAGGCGTGCGTTGTTGAAGCGCTGGATGTACTTCTGCAGGGTCTCTCCTGGTTGCTGCTTGATGCGGCGCATGTCGCTCACGGCAGGAGGCCGGTCGCGAGTGCCTTGGAAGTTGGCGATGAAGCGGGTGCGCATCTCGTCCCAGGAGGAGATCGTGCCAGGAGCTGTGTTCGAGAGCAGTGCGGGCACCGTCCTTGAGCGCCATGGGAAACCAGTTCGCCATGACCTTCTCGTCCCCGTTGGCGGCTTCGATGCCCAGCTCGTAGAGCTGGAGGAACTCCGCAGGGTCGGCCGTGCCGTCGTAGCGAGGAGGTAAGTCGGGCTTGAACTTGCCGGGCCATGCGACGCTGCGTAGCTCGGCGGTGAAGGCGCGGCAGCCAGCAGTGGCCACGGGAGGCCTTTGGTGACAGAGAGCTTGATCTTGCGGGTCCCCACGCGCTGCCGCTGGGAGCAGCAGCGAGGTCTTGCATCTTTGGAACAGGCCTTGATCGTGGCGGGCGGCGCAAGGAGCACTCGGGCAGCTTCTTGGGGCGAGGGCCTCTGGCAGCTCTGCTGTTCTTCTGGCTGTGCCGGACGGAGCAGGTTCCGCCAGTGCCACGCGCCTTGGGGCCAAAGCGCCTTCTTGAGGAAGGCGGCCGAGGCGCCCGAGCTTCATCGCCAGCATAAAGGCGGGCATGGTGCAGCGAGAAGGATGGCGCGGGGGAGCCCCCTGCGGCTCGGACGAGCTCGGTGACGCGGTCGAGCCACTCCTCGTAGACGTCATCGACGGGGCGGTAGCGCAGAAGCTCGTTTGCCGTGATGGGCGCGGCTCGAGCCTCCATGGGCGCGCGGAGCGCGCGGGACAAAGAACCAGCTGGGCGAGCGAAGGAGTAGCGGTACGGCCGTCTCACCTCACGGATGGATGCTGTGACGATGCTTGCTGCTCGTTCCCCACCGGGCCGGTGGCGGCGTTAGCGGACGGGGAGCAGCGGCTGACGCCCGGCGGGGGCCGTCCAGGCGATGCGAGTAGCGAGAGCGGCCTGGTGCTCGGCGCGGGCCCGACGAGCGTCTGACATGGATGCGAGGGCTGCGAAGAACAGGCTTCTGCCGCACCCCTACCTGGCGCGCCAAATGTCGGATTTCGGGTTCCGGCTGACCCTCTAGGTTCGAACTCTGGGGTGAACGCGGAGATCTCGCCTCCTACCTACCTACACCTCGTCGCCTCGCAAGGATCTGAACTACACAAAGAGCAACACAAGGGACTCAAGGTTTATACTGGTTCGGGCCACCATTGTGGTGTAATACCCTACTCCGGTGTGTGGTGTGGTGGATTTCCTCAGGGGCTGATGATGAACAGTACAAGGAAGAACAACCTCACGAGGGTCTGTTCTTGGCCGGTGCGACAAACTGGTAGGGGGAGTTTGGTCGCTCTCTCTCTCTAGATTGCTTGATCTCTAGCTCTGTTCTCGATTCCGGGATCCAACGTGCCTCTTCCCTCTGGGTGGCTAGTCCTATTTATAGGCAAAGGCCCTGGGCCTCTCCCCAAATATTGAGCGGGAAGGGCGCCAACAATTGGCCATTTTGAAGGGGAACATCTAGTAAACTTATCCTGACTAAAGTCGGTCCTCGCCTGCCAAAGGCTCTGACGATGACGCCGGCTTGGGCTCCACGATGACCTCCTTCTTGTTGTTGTGTTGGTCTTGGTCTTGTTGCACCGAAATGGTTGCCTTTGCTTGATACTCTACTTTGTGCTTGCCTCCTTTGCACCAAAGAGGAAATGAGGACACCGCTGCGCCGTGGCGCCCGCCTTTGGCGCCCTTGGTGCGTCATGGCTTGCATCATGGGCACCTCGTGAGGTACCCCGCCTTGATCTCTCCGCCTCCTCGCGAGCCAGCTGACGAGGCCGTGCCCGAGGAAGCTTCTGTCGTTCGCCTCAGCAGGCTTGGCCCCTCACGAGGTCTTGGGCTCGTGGCCGATGAAGACGGGCCGCCTGGCCACCCCTTGAGCCACGCCAAGAAGCCGCAGCGAGCAAGTTCGGGTACCCCGTTCCCGTAACGCCCGGCGAGGATGGAGTCAACAGCATGCTCAAATCGGCGCACGAAAGGACTGTCGTCCGCCACGAGCTCTTTCAGGAGGCGATGGGCACGATGAACCGGCTTGGTGAAGAACTCGTGGATGTGGACGCGCGCCTTGTGGCCGAGGGTCTTTGGCTGGTGGAGGAGGGACATAAGCTGAAGGTGGCTATCAACCTCGGGTGCCACCAGCGTGAGCTTGATATTGCAAAGGCCGAGGTTTCTCTCGCAGCCTCGTGTGAGGCCTGCTCCCGAGCCCAGGAAGAGGCCCGGGAAGCTGACTGCCATCGCGAGGCCGCGGAGAAGCACGCGTGGGAGCTCCAATCCTGGAGCGCCTCCTTGGAGCAGCAAGTGGAGGCACGCAGTGCCGCCCTTGCGTCGATGAGGGGGACGCCCACCGAAGAGGAAGAGATCCGGAAGCGCGAGGAGGCGTTGGCGCTGGAAGCCGTGGAGCGTAGCCTTGAGCTCGAGCGACTGGAGACGAGGGAGCGTCAAGTTACCCAAGCGGAAGATGTCGTTGGCACGCGCGAGGCTAGGGCCCAGGAGGAGGTCGATCGCCGGCTGGCCGAGGCTCGCGTGGATCTTGAGGGTAGGTACGACCTGAAGCTGGAGTTCGCAAAAGCTGAAGCTACAGGTCGGACTGCTGCCCTCAAGTCCAGGTTGATTGAGGTGGAGCGGCGCGAGGAGGCCACCGCAGCCGCCCTGGTCTCAGCGTAGGCCGACCTGGCCTCCGCCCGCGCCGAGCTGCTCCCTCTTCAGCAGCGGGTCGCCGACACCCGAGTCCGTCACGTGGCAGAACAGGGAGGAAGTGCTTCAGTGGCGGACGCTGGAGCGCGTGCACGCCTCCATGCTCTAGGGCCTCAGGAACAGGGCCAATATTGCCCTAGGCCACATCTGCGATGAGAATTCCCCTCATCCCCACGTGGACGACTACGCCAGTCACCTCCTCTTCTTCACCGACGTGGTGACGCGTCTGGAGAATCGTTTCGAGAGAGCTCGCCAGCTTGTTAAAGAGAGGAGCCGCGGCCTGCTGGGGCGCGCATTCCCCCATGTCTTCAGCCATCTCCAGAACACCTACCCAGACTTTGACTTTGACGCCGCCATTGCTCCAGTTCCGGAGGCCATCCGGGGCGACCAGGCGTGGTGGGTGGAGGACAATGTGGACGCACTGGTCAGGACCTTCGCTTCCGAGGACAACGCGGTGGTGGTCGCGGCGGATGAAGGCGACGTGGTTAACGACGGTGATGGCGGTGCCGGTGAAGGTGATGGTGATGCCAGCGACGGTGACAGCGATGCCAGCGACACGCCTGAGGACGGCCTGGGGGACGCGGCGAGCGACATGTCTGACTGATCCCGTGTTTCCCTGCTGTTCGTCCTGCACGCAGAAGCTCGGGCGCGGCCCTAGAGGTTATAAGAGCATTTTTGGAGGGCAAGCCCCTCATGTAAATATACTACTGCCTCTATCCTTTTAGGCCAAGTTGAATATGTGTCTTTATGAACTCACGAATCCTGGGGCGAGTTTGTTGTTACAGTTTACCTTAGCCTGGACAAGTCCCGAACTGGCCCGTGAGGTCGCGAGTTTCTAAGAAGCTCCTAAGGAGCCTGCCGATCCGCCCGAGACGGCTTCGTGAGAAGCAAGCGCCAGTTGTGGCGCGACATGCGCGTGGCGCGCGCGTGCCATGCCCAGCCCCGCTCGCGAGGGGCTCACAAGGGGGGAGCAACAGGCACGAACTCAGAATTAAGGCAAGAACCAGACAGTAAGAAATCGCTCGAACAAGAAAAGGCACCCCCCGCGCACATCAATGAAAATTCAACTTCAACTTAAATCCAAATCTAGAAGGCAGGGCTACAGCAAAGATATCCAAAGCAAATGGCCGCGTCCGGTGCCTAGTCTAGTCTTCTTGTCTTCTCACCAGTGCAGAGCTAAGTGCTGCCACTAGGACGTGGGAGGGAGCCCCTGAGGCCCGAGGGTGGCACTCCTGAGACTCCGGGGCATGTACAGCCCCACTCATTATTATGTGAGAGTGTCACGAGCGGAGACCTTCACAGGCGTGAGCCTTACTTCATATCGCCAGACGAGGGCCCTGCCTTGCGCCTCCCTCGACCATCGTTGGGGGCGTCCGGAAACCAGGATGACACCAAGGGGCAAAGGGGACGCCAGCGGCGCCCTCGGCAACCACGGGTCCTCTGCCGGGGGAAGGCTCTGGGGCACCTCCCCGGCAGAGGGCCTACCTCCGGGGGACGCCTTGCTCCATGCAACGCGGGGAGGGGCCTTGGTCCTGGTCCCTCTCTAGTAGCCCCCAGCGCGCCCCCCCCTAGCGGAAGGGAGGCTGAAGAGCTGGGGCCACCATCCACTGCTGCGACCTGATCCTCCTGCGTCTCATGGTTAGCGTAAGCCTGCTCCTGAGAAATTAGTGGTACCATGTAGATGTTGTCGCCGGCGCGGTTGGTGAGGCTTTCGGAGGGATCCTAAAAGGTGCTAGCTTCTAGCGCCTCCTCCTCCCAGCTTGGCTCGAGGAACGAGCCAGGGTCGTCTTCCAGCATGTACTCCTGGTTCACCATGCGGGGCACGTAGGCCTCTGAGGCCGTCGCCTCAAAGACCTCGCCGTAGTGACCCACGCTCCATGTTGCCCGGCCTAGCGTGCTGCCTTGAGGATGGTAGGGTTGCATCCCACCGGGGCCGTATGTGGCCGCGCTCGTGCCCGTGCTCACCGGAGGTGGCGCGGGTGCGACTGCGCGTCCGGCTCCGTTGGTTGCGTCGGTGTCGATGAAGCCTAGTGCCGTTCCCATGGGCACGCGAGCGCGGCGAGGCCCACCATGCGACCCAGCCGTGGCTTGAGGCGTGAGCAGAGAGCAGAAGGGTGGTGCTCCCAAGGCCACGGCGTCCAGGAGCTCGGCGACGCGCTCTAGCAATGCATCCCGGTCGCTCTCCATTAACCGGCATCGCAGCAGCTCCCGAGCCACTGTGAGCGCGGCCCTCATGTTTGCTTGCTCCCGCCGGGTGTGTGGAGCCGTGGCCGCGGCGTGGCTTGAGGCCCTTGCGGCTGCCCGCACTTGTCGTGGAGTAAGGGCGGACGGCAGGTGACCGCACCGCCCACGCCCCGCAGTGTTTGGTGGTGCGCGCGCTGCATGGGGCGCGGGGTTGAGATCTTCTTGGGCAGGCGGCACCGCCCGGGCTGGCCTGGCTGCCCAGCGGTTGGCGTTGGCCCTTGAGTCGCCGGACATCGGAGCCGCGGAATGTTGGTGGGTCAACGGGCGGATCAACTGGCGAAAGGAAAGCTCCGGCGCACCCCCTACCTAGCGCGCCAAATGTTGGATCTCGGGTTCCGGCAAAACCCTCAAGGTTCGAACACTGGGGTGCGCATGAGATCTCCACCTACCGAATCACGCCATCAGCCTCGTCAGGATCTCTAAGCTTAGCTCGATGAACTCGCAACACAAGAGACACAATATTTATAATGGTTCGGGCCACCGTTGTGGTGTAATACCCTACTCCAGTGTGGTGTGATGGATTGCCTCTCGGGCTGAGGATGAACAACAGTACAAGGGGAAGAATAGCCTCCTGAGGTGAGGTGTTCTTGTGCTTGGTGGGTGTGAGGATGGATTGGATCTAGTCCAAGATGAGATGATCCCTACTGTGGTGGCCAGCCCTATTTATAGAGGCCCTGGTCCTCTCCCCAAATATCGAGCGAGAAGAGAGCCAACAACGACCAATTTGAAAGGGGACAGCTAGTACAAGCTATCCTGACTAAAGGTGGTCTTCGCCTGCCAAAGGCTCTGGTGGTGATGCCGACTTGGGCTCCACGATGACCTCTGTATTGTCGTCCTGCTGGTCTTGGTCTCGTTGGAAACCTTTGCCTGAGGCCTCGGTACTCCTCGCCCGCGCTTGCCTCCTTAGCACCAAAGAGGAAACAAGGACACTATGCACGCTGGCGCCCGCCTGGTGCCAGCCTGGTCTCGATCGTCATGGCTCACGTCATGAGAACCTCGCGAGGTTTGCCTTGCCTTGATCTCTCCGCCCCTCGCGAGCCAGCCTGGTGAGGCCGCTCCCGAGGAGGTCTTGTGTTGTCCGCCTCGCGAGGCTTGGCCCCTCGCGAGGGTCTTGAATGCTTGTTGGTGAAGATGGGCCGTACGGGCCAAATCGCAAAGCCACGCCGTTGGCCGCAGGCAGGCAAGTCTGGGGACCCCCGTTCCCAGAACACCGACATTAGCATAGAGGGGGAAGGGTACGATCACATTCACTTAGCAGAAAAGGCAACATGGAGAATTAGCAATAAGTGAATGCTGTAGAGGACATAAACTCATATATATATATATATATATATATATATATATATATATATATATATAGCCAATGAAGAACAACAACGGAAAGAGCGAAGACTTGAGAAGTTGAAGAAATTGAACAACTGAGGAATTTCAAAAATGAATAAAAACTCAAATTGAAGATTTTCAACTTTTGGTGGTGACGTGACCCATCGTATAAGAATGATGACTTCAGACACCGCGTACAATTGTCGTAGGGCTCTGAGAATCACATTGTTCGTTAATTTCTTCACACTTAGAGTCTTAGTATTCATTGATTGAAGAAAGACATTTGTTTGTGTGTTGCACATCTAAGTCATCAACTTTGCATAAGTGTTAGGATGTGTGTCCTTTTCGAAGGACATTCAAAGATTCTAGGATATTTAGCTCACCCCACAACTTGCTAAATATCTTCTCCTCCAAGGGCTTTGTGAAGATATCGGCTAGATGTTCTTCGGTCTTCACATGCTCAATAGAGATGTCGCCCTTCAACACATGATCACGAAGAAAATGATGAAGAATCTGAATGTGCTTTGTCTTCGAGTGCTAAATTGGGTTATGAGCAATCTTGATAGCACTCTCATTGTCACAGTAGAGAGGCACATTCTTCATGTTGACGTCGTAGTCCTTGAGGGTTTGCTTCATCCATAGCAATTGAGCACAGCAAGAACCAACAGCAATGTACTCAGCTTTAGCAGTAGACAGTGATACGCAGTTCTATTTCTTTGAGGACCAACAGACCAAGGATCATCCGAGGAAATGGCATGTGCCTGATGTTGACTTGCGGTCCACACGATCACCAGCATAGTCAGAATCTGAATATCCAATGAGATCAAAAGCCGAGGCCTTGGGATACCACAATCCAAGTGTTGGTGTGTGAGCTAGATATCAAAGAATATGCTTCACAGCCTTATGGTGTGATTCCTTCGGTGTAGCTTGAAATCAGGCACACATGCAAATACTAAGCATAATATCTGGCCTAGATGCACATAAATACAATAAAGAACCAATCATGGAGCGGTATACCTTTTGATCAAAGTCAATACCATTTTCATCGGTGCATAAATGGCCATTTGTGGGCATAGGGATTTTGACGCCTTTGCAGTCTTGCATGCCGAATTTCCTCAGTACATCCTTGAGGTATTTCTCCTGAGATATGAATATGCCATTCTGTTGATTTAATTTGAAGACCTAAGAAGAATTTCAATTCTCCCATCATAGACATTTGATATTCTTCACTCATCATATAGGCAAATTCATCACTGTAAGTTGGTCAGTACAGCCAAAGATGATATCATCAACATATATTTGGCACGCAAACAATTCACCATCATAAGATTTAGTGAAAAGAGTTGGGTCAAGTGAACCAGGTTTGAAGCCTTTCTTCATGAGGAACTCCTTCAAGGTGTCATACCACGCCCGAGGGGCCATCTTGAGGCCATAGAGGGCCTTATTGAGTGTGTAGACTTGATCAGGATGCTTTGGATCTTCAAAACCTGGTGGTTGAGCAACATATACTTCTTCCTCAAGCTTACCATTGAGGAATGCACTTTTCACATCCATTTGGTATAAGATGATGTCATGATGGTTAGCATAAGCAAGTAATATGCGAATAGCCTCAAGTCTAGCAACAGGTGCAAAAGTTTCATCGAAATCAATTCCTTCAACCTGTGTGTAGCCTTGAGCTACAAGCCCTGCCTTATTCCTCACCACAAGGCCGTTTTCATATTACTTGTTGCGGTAGATCCACTTTGTGCCAATGATATTGTGCTTGCGAGCGTCTGGACGTTTGACCAGTTCCCAGACGTTGTTGAGCTCGAATTGATGTAATTCCTCTTGCATGGCTTGAATCCATTCAGGCTCTAGAAAAATGCTTCATCTACCTTAGTGGGCTCTGTGATGGAGACGAAAGAAAAGTGCCCACAAAAGTTAGACAAATGTGAAGCTTTTGATCGTGTGAGAGGACCTGGTGTGTTCATGTCGCTGATGATTTTCTCAATATGACCTTCATTTGCAACGCGAGGATGAGCGGGTTGACATCGAGGGATTGGATCAACATTTTCTTCAGCACCATTTTCCTCAGGTGCATTAGCATGATGTTCTTCACATCTGGAATGACTTCTTCAGCAGATTCTTCGGTAGGAATGACATCCTTAGTGGCCTTGAACTTGATGGTTTCCTCAGGTGACTGTTCATCTAGCACATGAGGTAGATTCTCTCTTTGCGAGCCATTAGTTTCGTCGAACCGTACATCTACAGTTTCAACAACTTTGTGGTGAACGTTGTTGAAGACTCTGTAGGTGTGCGAGTCCTTTCCGTAACCAAGCATAAAACCTTCATGTGCCTTCGGTGCAAATTTAGAATTGTGATGAGGATATCTAATCCAACATTTAGCACCGAAGACTTTGAAATAACTCACATTGGGTTTCTTGTCAGTGAGGAGTTCATAGGCAGTCTTTTTGAAGAATTTGTGAAGATATACCCTATTGATGATGTGGAACGCAGTATCAATTGCCTCAATCTAGAAGTGACGAGGTGTCTTGTATTCATCAAGCATAATGCGAGCCATCTCAACAAGAGTCCTGTTCTTAAGCTCCGCCACACCATTCTGCAGAGGAGTATAAGGAGCAGATAACTCATGAGTAATACCAACTTCATCAAGATAGTCATCAAGACCAGTATTCTTGAACTCAGTTCCATTGTCACTCCTGATGTGCTTAATCTTCACACCAAAGTTGGTTGAAGCCCTCGAGGAAAATCGTTTGAAGACTTCCTGCACTTCACATTTGTAAGTGACAATATGCAACCATGTGTAACGAGAGTAATCATCAACAATAGTGAATGCAGAGTAATGGTTAGGACCAAAGAGATCCATGTGAAGCAATTCAAATGGTCGAGTGGTAGTCATGATAGTCTTTGCTGGATGCTTGGCCTTGGTCATCTTTCCAGCTTCACAGGCTCCACACATGTGATCCTTGAGGAATTTACATTCTCAATGCCAATGACGTGCTTCTTCTTCACGAGCGTGTGCAAGTTCCTCATGCCAGCATGACCTAGTCGTCGATGCCATAGCCAGCCTTCTGAAGCTTTTGCAAGTAGACATATAGCTGGTTGTGGTCCTGTAGAGAAATCAACAATATACAGATCTCCTCTCCTAAAGCCTTCGAAGACTTTGGAATTGTCAGCTTCCATAATCACAACACAATGATACTTGCCAAAGATAACAACCATATCAAGATCACAAGGCATTGAGACTGACATGAGGTTGAATCCTAAGGACTCGACAAGCATGACTTTGTCCATGTGTCAATCCTTTGAGATCGCAACCTTACCTAGACCCAATACCTTGCTTTTACCTTTGTCAAGTAGGTTATATGCTTCAGATGCGATGGAGATAAGGGAGCATCCATTAATAGATTCTTGTCACCAGTCATGTGATTCGTACATCCACTATCGAGGACCCACTCAGTGGCTTTGGGTAGATCATCCTGCAGATGAATTAGTGCAACTTACGAACTCATATACTTCATCGCTGAAGAATATGACATCAATTTCATCGAGATCAATTTCATCAAATCAATAGAACAGATAAAGCGGTATGAGGACGTGAGAAATGAGGATTCATTTCTTCATGATTAGCTCAAGTCCTTTCAGTGCATATTCGTGTCTCCAAAGAAATTCTTCAGACGTTTAAGTTTGTATGGAGACCTGACCCTGCATAAGAGATTAGTTATTTTTCTTCACCACCCACATCTGAAGGGGTGGAAAAGAGTTCATCATTCTGCGAGCTCCATAAGAGAATGGTGGCATAGAAACCAGTCCACTCCGTTTCACATAGGAGGAGTTAGGATAAGCATATGAATAAGCAGAGAAATTCTTTGAGGACTTATGAACAAAATGGTTAGAATAATAATGCACATATTCATAGACCTTAGATCTTCCCTGCAAAACAGAACTGTCAGCACGATGATGATCATATGAGGATTTTGATCCTTTTGAGGAATTTGATCTATGTGAGAAAATCGGTCCATATGAGGACTTGGATCCATATGAAGAATTTGGTCCATATGAATAATTTGATCTGGGGTTCCTATGCTTCACAAGTGGTGTCATGATGACATTCACCTGAAGATTTTCAAGGCACCTTTTGGGAACCCAGATTTTCTTCATAGAAGAACCGTTCCTGCAGTTAGTGCCAACATATCTAGCAAAGACTTCACCATTCTGATTTTTGAACAACTTATAGTTTGAGTCGAATGACTCATCAGTAAAATGAGGAGATTCACATGTAAATCCAGATAATGTAGATGGATCTACTGGAGGTCCCTTTGCAGCAACCCATGAGGTTTTGGGGTACTGCTCAGGCTTCCAGTATGTTCCATCAGTGTTGAGTTTCCTCTCAAAGGCAATACCCTCTTTCCTAGGGTTCCTGTTGAGGATCTGCTTTTTAGCACATCACAAAGAGCCTGATGCCCTTTGAGGCTTTTGTACATGCATTTCGTATACAATTCCTTCAGCCCTGCATTGTTAGTGATACTAGCAATATCCTCAGATGAGGAATTAGTGATAGTAGAGACAGGTGAAGAATTTTTAGCAGTAGAAGCATTTGAACATTCAGGTGAAGAATTAGAAGATTCACGTTCAATGCACTTCAAACATGGAGGAATGGATTCTTCCTAAGCAGCGCTGATTTGTTGAGAAAGTAATGAATCACGCTCCTTTTGAAGATCTTCATAACTCACCCTTAGCTTTTCAAGATCTTGCTTTCTTCGAATAAATTCATAAGAAAGCTTCTCATGATCTGATAAGAGAGTGTTATGATGACTTTGAAGATTATCAAACTTAGTCTGAAGTCTTTGAAGACTTACAGCCAAAGCTTCGACTGATCCATTTCTTCACCCAACATATCATCGCTCTTGTCCAGCATGTATTGAACTTTTTCTAAAGCTCTTTGTTGTTTAGTGGCAAGGGAAGCAAGTTTGGTATAGTTGGGTCCAAATTCATCACCAAATTCATCATCACTGGACTCGGATAGGTAGCATTCCGTTACCTTAGCACCTTTTGCCATAAGGCATGGTGTAGAAGATGATGATTCTGGTTCGAATGTCATAGCTTTGAGTGATTCCTTGAAATCCTCAAACCAAGGATCGTGACGAGTTCGATGACCTTCATAGGCCTCAGAGAATTGGTCCCAGATAAGCTTCACAGGACTGAGATGCATGATATTCCTGAACTGATTTTGAGACAGATAGGAGCAAATGACGTCCTTCGCCGTGAGGTTGAGAAGAGTGTACTTGCGAATGTCATCAGTTTCCGCCATCTTGCACAGATCGGTAAGACCAATCTCAATGACGGTCCACAGCTCGCTGTTCATCGCTATGAGGCGCTTCTTCATCATGGCTTTCCACTTGGGATAATCGTGACCGTCAAAGATGGGGCATGACACGGTCTTCATTCCTGCGGTCAACATAACTAAAACTCCAGGCAGTTAAACCAAAATCACACAGAACAAGGGAGTAGCTTGCTCTGATACCAATTGAAAGTGTGTTATATTGACTAGAGGGGGTGAATAGGAGATTTTTATGAATTCTTCACTGAGGAATTTCAGGATGAGGAAATTCCTAAGCAAAGAACTACTTGCAGTGGAATAAGTACTCAGATGCAAACATAACAGAACATAAGCACAATCATCATGATGAAATGAAAACAAGCACAGAGTACAGAAAGCGTAAACACATGATAGATGAAGTCAAACAGACTAAAGAAATTGAACTGAGGAAATTGAGAAAGTCTTCAGTCAAAGTCTTCAAACAAATATGAACAAGCACACCACACAGTAATGAGGAAATGAAAGAGTTGAGGAAATAGAACCAGTAGGCTTGGTGAAGACAGTGATTTGGTAGACCAGTTCCAACTGATGTGACAGTTAATACGTGCAGTTGGAGCGGCTAGGTATTTAAACCTGAGGACACATAGTCCCGGACACAAAGTCCTCACTGTATTCTCCTTGAGCTAAGGTCACATAGACCTCGCCCAATCACTCGTGGTAAGTCTTCAGGTGACTTCCAAACCTTCACGAACTTGGTCACTCAATGATCCACAATTTCCTCTTGGATGCTCTAGACCATGACGCCTAACCGTCTGGAAGATGCACAGTCTTCAAAGGTAACAAGCGTCAAATCCACGCAGGATCAATCTCTTCAGTGATGCTCAATCACTTTGGGTTGTAGGTGTTTGGGTTTGGGTTTTCCTCACTTGATGATTTTCGCTCAAAGTCCTCGGAGGATGGGATGCTCTCAAATGACAAGTGTCAGTTTCTCTCGGAGCAGCCAACCAGCTAGTGGTTTTTAGGGGGCGGCTATTTATAGCCTAGGGAGCAGCCCGACATGATAAGACATAAATGCCCTTCAATGATATGACCGTTAGGTGGGTAGATATTTTGAGACAGCTGGCATGTAGCACAGCAATGGTCGGCAATTTGAGGCTCAGATTCCTCAGGGCTATCATGCTCCTTACTTGTAGGCAATCTGCACAGGCGAATTCCTAACTCATCAGTCAGAACAAATTCCTCGGAGACCAGAAGAACTTCGTCTCTGTCATTGAAGAAATTGACTGAGTTGCATGAGATTTCCAATGGCTTCACTCGAAAGTATTGGTAGGTGTAGGATTTTGAGTTGAGCATCACTTGGAAAATTTTCCTTAGTATTTCCTCGACCCCCTTTAACAGTACGGTGTTTCCTATGACTCAAGAAAGAGAAAATGGAACTATGAAAACAAAAGTCTTCACGCTTCATGTTCCTCGTATGAATACCAAGTCTTCATGGTCACACCAATTTCTTCACTTTCAAAGTCTTTAGAAATCCAAAGTCTTCTGTCGAAGACATTCATTTTTAGGGGTCGACTTTCTCTGTAAATATCAAACTCCTATAGACTTATAGACATGTGTACACTCACAAACGCATCAGTCCCTTAACCTATAAGTCTTCAATACACTAAAATCACTAAGGGGCACTAGATGAACATACAACATAAGCCTCCCCGAAGCTTGAGCGATGCTTTCTCCTTCACGAGGCCTAAAATTATATATGTAATTACGATCACGATGAACCAGATGCATAGGATAAAACTTCTGATGAAATTCCAATTTCAATCGGTTGTAGTTCCATGATCCAATATCATCGCATAGCCTAAACCATGTCAATGCCTTTCCTTTCAAAGATAAAGGGAATACCTTCTTCTTGATAACATCCTCGGGCATACCTGCAAGCTTAAATAATCCACAAACTTCATCCACATAGATTAGGTGCAAATCGGGATGCAATGTTCCATCTCCTGTAAAAGGATTAGCTAGCAGTTTCTCTATCATACCTGAAGGAATTTCAAAGTAAACATTTTCAGTAGGTTCGGCAGGTTGAGGAGCAACTCTTTGTTCTACTGGTCGAGGTGAAGATACCCCGAACAAGCCCCTCAAAG
Source organism: Aegilops bicornis (assembly GCA_021605145.1). Taxonomy (NCBI): domain Eukaryota; kingdom Viridiplantae; phylum Streptophyta; class Magnoliopsida; order Poales; family Poaceae; genus Aegilops; species Aegilops bicornis. The sequence continues at coordinate 430,352,337 of CM038671.1, read as the reverse complement.
GATTATTTTCCATAGTAACAAGTGACAGTAAATTTCAGCACACTATATAAATTTTTCATTACCAAATTCCATTTACCAAAGGCGCATCACTCCCCGGCAACGGCGCCAGAAAAGAGTCTTGATGACCCACAAGTATAGGGAATCTATCATAGTACTTTCAATAAGTAAGAGTGTCGAACCCAACGAGGAGCAGAAGGAAATGACAAGCGGTTTTCAGTAAGGTATTCTCTGCAAGCACTAAAATTATCGGTAACAGATAGTTTTGTGATAAGGTAATTTGTAACGGGTAACAAGTAACAAATGTAAACAAGGTGCAGAAAGGTGGCCCAATCCTTTTTGTAGCAAAGGACAAACCTGGACAAACTCTTATATAAAGAAAAGCGCTCCCAAGGACACATGGGAATTATCGTCAAGCTAGTTTTCATCATGCTCATATGATTCGCGTTCGTTACTTTGATAATTTGATATGTGGGTGGACCAGTGCTTGGGTACTGCCCTTCCTTGGACAAGCATCCCACTTATGATTAACTCCTCTCGCAAGCATCTGCAACTAAGAAAGAAGTATTAAGGTAAACCTAACCATAGCATGAAACATATGGATCCAAATCAGCCCCTTACGAAGCAACGCATAAACTAGGTTTAAGCTTCTGTCACTCTAGCAACCCATCATCTACTTATTACTTCCCAATGCCTAACCCTAGGCCCAAACAATGGTGAAGTGTCATGTAGTCGACGTTCACATAACACCACTAGAGGAAAGACAACATACATCTCATCAAAATACCGAACGAATACCAAATTCACATGACTACTTATAGCAAGACTTCTCCCATGTCCTCAGGAACAAACGTAACGACTCACAAATCATATTCATGTTCATAATCAGAGGGGTATTAATATGCATAAAGGATCTAAACATATGATCTTCCACCGAATAAACCAACTAGTATCAACTACAAGGAGTAATCAACACTACTAGCAACCCACAGGTACCAATCTGAGGTTTTGAGACAAAGATTGGATACAGGAGATAAACTAGGGTTTGAGAGGAGATCGTGCTGATGAAGATGTTGATGGAGATTGACCCCCTCTCGATGACAGGATTGATGGTGATGACGATGGTGACGATTTCCCCCTCCCGGAGGGAAGCTTCCCCGGCAGAACAGCTCCATCGGAGCCCTAGATTGGTTTCGCCAGGTTCCGCGTCGAGACAGCGGCGCTTCGTCCCGAAAGCTTGCTTCTGATATTTTCCTGGGCGAAAGACTTCATATAGCAAAAGATGGACACTAGAGGCCTGCCAGGGGCCCACTAGGCAGGGGCGGGCCCAGGGGGTAGGGCGCGCCCCCCACCCTCGTGGCCAGGGTGTGGCCCCCCTCTGGTACTTTCTTCGCCTAATATTTTTAATATATTCCAAAACTGACTTTCGTGGAGTTTCAGGACTTTTGGAGTTGTGCTGAATAGGTCTCTAATATTTGCTCCTTTTCTAGCCCAGAATTCCAGCTGCCGGCATTCTCCCTCTTCGTGTAAACCTTGTAAAATAAGAGAGAATAGGCATAAGTATTGTGACATAATGTGTAATAAATGCCCATAATGCAATAAATATCGATATAAAAGCATGATGCAAAATGGATGTATCAGGGATCACATTAAGTCCAGAGCCTCGTTTAAGATCGAGGTTTCGACGGGGAAGCGAGAGTCTGTGGAGCTAGGCGGGGCAGGAGTCTCCTGGCCAAGCTCACGTGACGCGGGCGTTGAGAGTTCGGAGCTGGTATCCGGAGGCGAGTCTGGCTTTCTAATGATGGGGCGAACTTGATGTGACTCCAGGCCTGCCGGTGATGCAGTCCCCTCCGAATCTTCAGTGGCAAGCTCCATAGTTGCAGAGGGTCCGGCGGGCTCTAAACACCCATCTTCGGACCCAGTAATGTGCTCCGGATCTAAGGCCAGAGCGGTGGTCGGAGCCGTGAACCCTTCGAAGATCAAGTCTCCTCGGATATCAGCGACATAATTTAGATTTCCAAAACTGATCTGATGACCAGGGGCGTAGTTGTCGATTTGTTCTAGGTGGCCAATCGAGTTGGCATGCAACGAGAAGCCGCCGAACACGAAAATTTGACCGGGGAGGAAAGTCTCCCCGGAAACAACATCGTTACGGATGATCGATTGAGCCATCGAATCCTTCTGTCAGCGGCACAGTGGAACTCTCAATGGAAGCACCAATGTCGGTGTCAAAACCGGCCGATCTCGGGTAGGGGGTCCCGAACTGTGCGTCTGAGGATCAAAGGTAACAGGAGGCAGGGGACACGATGTTTACCCGGGTTTGGGCCCTCTTAATGGAGGTAATACCGTACTTCCTGCTTGATTGACTTTGATGAGTATATGGGTTACAAGAGTTGATCTACCTCGAGATCGTAATGGCTAAACCCTATGTATGATTTGTCTTAGCCTCTACGGACTAAATCCTCAGGTTTATATAGACACCGGAGGGGCCTAGGGTTGTACAGAGTCGGTTACAGAGGAAGGAAACTACACATCCGTACGCCAAGCTTGCCATCCACACAAAGGAGAGTCCCATCCGGACACGGGTGAAGGTCTTTTGTCTCGTATCTTCACGGCCCATCAATCCGGCCCACGTAACATAGGCCGGCTCCCCGAGGACCCCATAATCCAGGACTCCCTCAGGGGGCGGGGGGGAGCTAAGGGAGAACCATGTTTCGGTCTAGGACGCACTTGTTTTTTGCTTTTTTGAACAGATGGGACGCGCTTGTTTGAAATTTGGGGAAAGTACAAACTTTGCCCCCTCTTAAATTTTGGACCTTCTGCGGGTCGGGGGGAGGATGGTAATCCCATGTGTCCCAAATAGTGGGCGGGAGCGATTTCGGCCGCGCGCATGTGTGCTTAGGCGGCCATTGTATATGAATGATTTTCGGAGGCGGTTGCATGGCATCTAGATGAAGCTACAAACCTACCCCGGTTTAGACCTTTGGACGTCGAGCTAGTAGATTTCATGGGTCGGAGTTAGAAAAGTAATTTCCTTCTACTACCAAACATTGGTCTCACACGGTTTCGGGCGTGTAGAGGCTCTTTTGGCACTTCGTTCAAAATTTTGAAACAGAAGCATTCACGTTTAGAGTACTCATTAACTTTGAGGATTGACCTAAATAGACAATGTTAAATTTGACCTTGTATGTTTGAAAACCTCATTAAATTATCTGCTTCTTTTTGAAATTTTGACACTTGAAAATCCTATAACTACGATTATTTTGGAATGGAGGAGCTAAATTTGAATCTATTTTTTACACGACTATATATGCTATTATGTACAAAAGCAGAGCAAATATTGCTGCCCCCATAATTTAGGTATGATTAACAAATGCCATGGTATCGAATTCAAATAATTGAATGGACTTCATGTTAAATTCTAATTTTTTAAACCACCTTAAGTTGAATTCAAATGTATGCTAGTTCATAGCTAGCTATTTATAATGTTCATTGTGTAACTTTCGTATGTATAATGTGCTTTACACACACAACATGAACTATACTCACGTTTATATTCGACTGCTAAAGCGATGCATTGTCTGGAGTTCAAAATACTATGTGGATCAATTATGTCGAATAATACATAGACATGTTCAAATTCGATAGAATCTTAATTTCTGGTGGATCAATGACTGTTCCTTACGCGAATTGCAAATATCATGATCCCATCCTAATATTTGGATACAATTTATATTTTTAATCAATGTGTACATCAGTCTTTTACATGTAGTTTTACTCTCCATCGATTGTCTCTCACACATGCTCACACACTCTCTTCCCGAGGTGTCTTTCTCGCAGACATGCTCTCGATATAACCCTCCCTCCCTCTCATAACCATTTACGCATGTTTTCACTAACCTTTATCAGAAGCACTCTTCCTCTCACAAGCATACACACGCACAATCCCCATCGACCCTTTCTATACACAAACCTGCCTACGTGTCTCCTATACGCACATTATCTTTAGGCCTTGAAAGTGCGTTATATCGACTAGAGGGGGGTGAATAGGCGATTTTTATGAATTCTTCGCTGAGGAATTTGCTAGTGAGGAAATTCCTTAGCGAAGAACTACTTGCAGCGAAATAAGTAATCAGAAGTAAACATAACAGAAGACGAGCATAGTCATCATGATGAAATGAAGACAAGCACAGAGTACAAAAAGCGTAATCACAGGATAACACAAGGCGAAGGCAAACAGACTGAAGAAATTGAACTGAGGAAATTGAGAAAGTCTTCAGTCAAAGTCTTCAAACACAGATATGACAAGCTAACAACACAATACTGAGGAAATGAAAGAGTTGAGGAAATAGAACCAGTTCGCTTGGTGAAGACAGTGATTTGGTAGACCAGTTCCAACTGCTGTCTCAGTTGTACATCTGGTTGGAGCGGCTAGGTATTTAAACCTGAGTACACACAGTCCCGGACACACAGTCCTCGCAGTATTCTCCTTGAGCTAAGGTCACACAGACCTCGCCCAATCACTCGTGGTAAGTCTTCAGATGACTTCTGAACCTTCACAAACTTGGTCACTCGGCGATCCATAATTCCTCTTGGATGCTCTAGACCATGACGCCTAACCGTCTGTAAGAAGCACAGTCTTCAAAGGTAACAAGCGTCGGATCCATGCAGGATCAATCTCTTCAGTGATGCTCAATCACTTTGGGTTTGTAGGTGTTTGGGTTTGGGTTTTCCTCACTCGATGATTTTCGCTCAAAGTCCTCGAAGGATGGGATGCTCACAAATGACAAGTGTCAGTTTCTCTCGGAGCAGCCAACCAGCTAGTGGTTGTAGGGGGCGGCTATTTATAGCCTAGGGAGCAGCCCGACATGACAAGACATAAATGCCCTTCAATGATATGACTGTTAGGTGGATAAGCTCTTTTGGGACAGTCATGCCAGAGTACAAAGAACGGTCGGAAATTTGAGGTATAAATTCCTCGGGGCTATCATGTTCCTCATCGTGTAGGCAATCCGCCTTTGGCGAATTCCTAACTCCTCGGTCGAACAAATTCTCGGCGACTGTAAGAACTTCGTCTACATCCTTTGAAGAATATGATCGAACTGTATGAGATTTCAATGGCTTCACTCAAGGGATTGGTAGGTGTAGGATTTGAGTTGAGCATCACTTGGAAATTTTTCCTTAGTATTTCCTCGACCCCCTTTAACAGTACGGTGTTTCCTATGACTCAAGAAAGAGAAAACGAAACTACGAAAACAAAAGTCTTCACACTTCATGTTCCTCGAATGAATACCAAGTCTTCAAGGTTACACCAATTTCTTCACTTTCAAAGTCTTCAGAAAGTCTTGAGAATACCAAAGTCTTCAGTCGAAGAACTTCATTTTTAGGGGTCGACTTTCTCTGTAATTATCAAACTCTTCAGAGACTTATAGATCTGTGTACACTCATAAACCCATTAGATCCTTAACCTATACGTCTTCAATACACCAAAATCACTAAGGGGCACTAGATGCACTTACAATCTCCCCCTTTTTGGTGATTGATGACAATATAGGTTAAGTTTTAAACGGGATAAACATATGAAGTGTAAATACTAATATTGAGGAATTTGATTGCAAGATATAGAAGAACTCCCCACGAAGATGTGCATAGTGAGGAATTTGCTTTTGAAGCAATGCACACTTGAAGAGTTGAATCATGGAGATCTCCCTCTATATCTTGTAATTCATACACGCATTTGACATAAAATATATGAAGAATTTGAAATGCATGATGAAATATGGTGACTGATGTAATTCAGCATGCGTGCAATAACATTAACGAGGAATAAGCATGCGTAATAACGTGGCGTAAGTATCGGACCACCATCGGGTTTAAGTTTACAACTCGATCCAATAAAGTTTCTAAGAACGAGAGTTGTAACTTAGCAAAAACGCCCATATAATAGACCCGCTTGAAGACTAACTCTAATTTCTCCCCCTTTGTCATCGAATGACCAAAAGGATCGAAACTGAGGACTAACGCCCCTGAAGATAATCAAGTTGATGAAGGAGCACCAGCGTTGTCGAGGTCGATTGTCATAGTAGGGCCTGCCGCTGTGTCGTCCAAATATTCATGTTCATTAGTGTCACGCGATGAAGAATAGGAGCTAGCCACCAAAGAAGGAACCTTGACCTTCTTGTATTTCTTCGGAGGAGGTGCAGACTACCAAATTCTTCCTCCGCACTCCATTTTCTTGAGATCTTCTTCGTCAGACGTGAGATGTAACAACCTGTGCACGGTTGAAGGTTTCATGGAGGTAGTATTGGTTTTTCTTCACTTCATTGTGGGTTGAGGTCATGTTGTGAAGAATTGAACCAAACTGACGCTTGACCCATTTATGATTGCGATCAACCTTTTGATGAAGACTGGGGAGTAACTCACGATCAGTCATCACCCTGGGTGCTGTGGCTTGAGGATTTTGCTTGGCAGTGTTGGCGGCAGAGTCATGTGTGGCAGAGTCATCATTGGTTGAATAGGATGCAGCCTTCCGAAATTGACCATCCAATGGACGAATGCCTTCATCTATAACAACAGTTGCCTTGCCTTTGTCATCAGCTGAGGAAAATGTACGTTTGAGGACTTCAATCGGAGGCAAGTAGCTGAAGTGGTTCAGAGTATCAGCTTTGTAATTGAGTGAAGACCTTGTCCTAATGAATCTCATAATCCACGATGCATAAGGCTTCAGCTCAAATGGTGACATAGCAATATTGGCCAGAGTCCTCGTGAAGAAATCATGGAAGTTGACGCGAACGCCACGTATGATATTGAAAAGCAGATTCTTCATGATGCCAACAAATTCTTCATCATTGGAGTCGTGGCCTTTGATAGGACTCAATGTCTTTGACAGAATGCGATAGACAGTCCGAGGCACATACAGTAATTCCTTGATGAGGAATTTGGTTCGAGGGGCCTGTCCTGGCTTCAAAGGCTTCATCAGAACTTGCATGTAATGATTTGTAAGCTCAGGTTCACTGTAGACGCAACGAGCACCGTTAAGGGGAGGACTGAGTGGGAGGGCATGAAGCAATTCAGTTGCTGGTGCCTTGTAGTGAGTATTTTCTGACATCTAGTCCAGCACCCATGAGTTCACATCTTCAGAATCTCCTGTGATGTGCAGCGTCGCATAGAACTGAAGAATGAGTTCTTCATTCCAATCACATATGTCAGTGTAGAAATTCAGCAGCCCAGTGTCGTGAAGAACACTGAGGACTGGCTCGAAGCACGGCAGAGATTCCATGTCCACGTGAGGAATGTTTGCATGATTGAAGACTTTGTCTTTGTTGAATAGCACTGAGGAATAGAAATTGGCTTGACTAGCAGTCCAGAAACGCCTCTTCCTTATGCGAGCAGAATCATACGGGTTGTAGTCAGTGAAGAATACATTCTCGCCAAAGAAGTCTTCAGCCTTGAACTTTTGCTTGCGTGAGAATGGATCCTTTGGTTTGGGCAGAGGAGTGTCAGTGAGTTGCATTACTACATCAGGAATCGCAATCTCAGGTTCATCGGGCTGAGGAATTTCTGGTTCCTCTTCAGTTGCAGTCTGCGTTGTCATATGATCAGCAGCAGCAGTTTCTTCAGCACTAGTGGATGGAATTTCTTCATGCACAGACGAGGTGGGGTGAGTTTCTTCAGAGCCCATTTGTACTGTTGGTGCAGGGGACTGAGGTATTTGTTGTAAAGGGGTGAAGAGTGGAGAGTTGGGGTGCTGGCTTTCCCAAAAGTCACCGTTCATCACTGGCGTTGTACTTCCAATATCCACGTCTTCATCTTCGAGTTCTTCAACACCAGCCTCTTCAGCTGTGAACTGAGGCATTGGTGAGGATACAACAGGTGTAGAAGGGATCGCATCCACTTCAATTTCTTCATCAATCTGCTCTGACGAAGCAGCAGATTGAGTTTCTTCATCATATCCACTAGGGATCTCATAGTCGTCACCAAAAGGAACAAGTCCTTTGATGGCATGGTTGAAATCGGAACATCATCAATGGGATTTTCAAACGAGCTGGTCATAGGCTTCATTTTCCTCGGAGCTGAAGAATCTGAAGTAGCTAATGCTTTCCTTTTCTTCACTGCAGCTCGCTCTGCAGCCATGGTCTTCTTCACATCTGATGCAGATGGAAGGATAGGAGTTGGTGTAGGTGCGGGAGGAGCTAAGGAATCTTGTTGATTTTCCTCAGGCGCAACTGATGCAGTTGCCCTGACTTCTTCATTTTCTTCAGGCGCACCGCTAGTGGATGCCCTGGCAATTTCTTCAGCAGCTGGAGTGGAGTCATCAGCCCTGGAACTAGCATTTTCTTCAGCAGCCTGAAAGTCATCAGCGGTGTTGGCATGTTCTTCAGTTGGTTGAGCAGATGCTTCAGCTTGAGGAACTTCTTGTAGCGATGGGGCTGCAACATTGGTGAACTTCTCAGTCAGCTTTACAAACCTGACCTTGGATCCTTACCAATCAGCATAGTAGGCATTGAAGTTGTAGCTGAGGGTTTTGATTTCTGACTGAATTTTGATGAGTTCATCAGTTGTCATTTTTACAATGTTAGTCTTCAGATATTTCTCCTTCTTGTACTGGGCCTTCTTAATCTGCCTGGCCTGCTCATATTTCCATTTCTCCTCTTGGATGAAATGGGTCAGCATGTGGTTTTGACCAGGTGTCAACTTGAAGTCAGGCATAGGAGTGTTTGGGTCCTTGTGCCAGAGATCAATGTAATCTAGGATCGCCCTTGGATCCAAAAGCAGTGGCACAGTTGTGCCTTTGGCTCTAGCGGCCCTTTCTTGTCTCCCTCTGATGATTTCTACAAGTTCATCATCATCAGCTTCATCGTCAGATGGCACTTGGAAGGCAACCTGTTTCTTCTTAGGACTTGGCGGAGGACCTCGTCCAGTTGTTGCCTTTGTCTTCAGCAGAGTGGGGCCTGATGAAGAATTTGGTGCAGCTGAGGAACTCGCTGAGGCACCAGAGGCAATAGAGATGCCTGCAGTCCTTTGGCACGTGGCCAGATGCACAGGTGCTGAGGACTTTGCTGGAGCAGCTGAGGACTTTGGAGGAGGAGCTGAGGATTTTGGAGGAGCAGGAGCAGCATGAGGAATTGGTCTTGAGGACTTTGAAGATTCTGGCCGTGAGGGCACAGTTGAGGAACTTGGCCGTGAGGCACTGTTGGTGAAGCACTTGGCTTGAGCGCAGGCTTCTTTGGCATAGATTTACTAGGCTTGACAGAGGCCACACTGGCAGCAGCAGTAGCAGAGTCTTCATTGAATTTCCTCACTGCTTCTTTGGCTTGACTAGCCAACTTGCTTGGCGCTTGGCCCATTCTTCAGGAAAGTCCTCACCGCGTTTGATGCTGGTGGGGTCTGCCTCTTGGCCAGGTGCCAATGGAGCTCTTGGGCATGGATGATTAAGTGCGAATTTCTTCATATACTTTGGAGTTACATACCTGTACTCCCTCCATTCTCTTGCCCATCTCCTTTCAATCCTCTGTATGCGCACCTTGCATTGATTTTTGTTCTCCTTCCCGAACTTGGCCTCATCAGGTGTGCAATAGTCAGCATAGATGTCCTCAGGGATTTCAAAAGCAGTCATGACCTCAGGCTTCTTTCCTCCTTTCTGCGGCTTCTTACCGTCTGCCATATTCTTCAGTTGAGGTAATTGAACAATCGAAATCTCTGAAGAAGTATGCAAATTTTCTTCAAGGAATGCTGCAAATGAGTTAAGTTAATGAGAACCTAGTGATTCAACAACGGACATGAGTACCTGTGAACAGAGTATAGTTGCGAGGAATTTGGAGAGGTCATATGCGTTCTCAGAAGATTTTTCAAAAAGAACAAGTTTGAGGAATTTGACCAGATGAGTCTTGAAGAATTTCACTAAGCGTTTTTGTCTTAGATTCCAGAGTTGTATAGACCGAAGATCCACAAAATTGAGGAATCTTGACGAAAAATGATGCTTAGAGAAACGAATCAAGAACAGATGACTAGTGAGGTGTTTTGTGTGTGAGGATTTGAAGAATAAAACACCTTTGAAGATTTTGTAGAGAAAATTTGAATCAAAGAGGGCAGTAAAAGTAACTTTTAATTACCCTGGATGAAGAACACGATGAACAGTGAGGTGGAGAAGTGAAGTTCGTCTGTGTAGATCTTCCACGCCCTAACTCGGCGGAGGAAGACAGCTACGGCGGCGGCGGAGTGAAGATTTCCGTGGCCGGCGCGAGTACGACGGCGACGAGGTTGAGGCAGTGAAGCTCTTCTTCACCGGTGACAATGGAGGAGCGGCGGCGCTAGGGTTTGAGAAGCTCGAGCGGGAGAGAGAGTTCGAGCGGAGTAAAGGAAGTGAGGAAGGGGTGAGGGGGTATTTATAGTCGCAGTGAAAAACTGTTCGCCCGAAGATTTAGGACGAACGTGCCCCTGACCCTTCACATTTGTATGACATGTGTCACCCACGTATTGAAAAGTGGAGATCGTGGGTGAATAGAAAAATGCATCATGGGATGCGGAACGGTTTGAGCGGCAAAACCGAAAATTTGGATAAGATAAGTTTTAAAGTTCTGTTCGCAATTTCTTCAGCTGACAAGGACACAGTGAAGATTTTGAATGAGTTTCAAATAGAACGCACATGAAGAATTTGTGAATAGATTGGGTTGAGTATAGCATAGAGGGGGAAGGGTCCGATCACATTCACTTAGCAGAAAAACCAACTTGAAGAATTAGCCATAAGTGAATGCTGTATAGGACATAAAATCATATATATATATATATATATATATATATTTATATTTATATATATATAGCCAATGAAGAAAAACGACGGAACTAGTGAAGATTTTGCAAAGTTGAAGAATTTGAAAAACTGGGGAAAAACTCAAATTGAAGATTTTCAACTTTTTGTGGCGGCGTGACCCACCGTATAAGAATGATGATTTCAGACACCGCTGCATACAATTGTCGAGGGTTACGAGAATCAAATTCTTCGTTAATTTCTACACACTTAGAGTGTTATTCCTCATTGATTGAAGAAAAACGTTTCTTCATGTGTTGCACATCCAAGTTATCAATTTTGCAGAAGTGTTAGGATGAGTGTCCTTTTCAAAGAACATTCAAAGACTCTAAGATATTTAGCTCACACCGCAACTTGCTAAATCTCATCCAAGGGCTTTGTGAAGATATCGGCTAGCTGTTCTTCAGTCTTCACATGCTCAATAGAAATGTCGCCCTTCAACACATGATCGCGAAGAAAATGATGATGAGTCTAAATGTGCTTTGTCTTCAAGTGCTGAACTGGGTTGTGAGCAATCTTGATGGCACTCTCATTGTCACAGAAGAGAGGCACATTCTTCATGTTGACGCCATAGTCCTTGAGAGTTGTGTTCATCCATAGCAGTTGTGCACAACAAGAACTAGCAGCAATGTACTTAGCTTCAGCAGTAGATAGTGATACGCAGTTCTGTTTCTTCGAGGACCAACAGACCAAGGATCGTCCGAGGAAATGACATGTACCAGATGTTGACTTGCGGTCCACACGATCACCAGCATAGTCAGAGTCGGAATATCCAATGAGATCAAAAGTCGAGACCTTGGGGTACCATAATCCAAGTGTTGGTGTGTGAGCTAGATATCGAAGAATATGTTTCCATGACCTTATGGTGTGATTCCTTGGTGTAGCTTGAAATCGGGCACACATGCAAACACTAAGCTTTTATATCTGGCCTAGATGCACATAAGTACAATAAAGAACCAATCATGGAGCGGTATACCTTATGATCGAAGTCAATACCATTTTCATCAGTGCACAGATGGCCATTTGTGGGCATAGGAATTTTGACGCCTTTGCAGCCTTTGCATGCGAATTTCCTCAATACATCCTTGAGGTATTTCTCTGAGATATGAATATGCCATTGCGCTGTTGATTTAATTTTAAGACCTAAGAAGAATTTCAACTCTCCTATCATAGACATTTGATATTCTTCACTCATCATATAGGCAAATTCATCACTATAACGTTGGTCAGTACAGCCAAAGATAATACCATCAACATATATTTGGCACACAAACAGTTCACCATCATAAGATTTAGTAAAGAGAGTAGGGTTGAGTGAACCGGGTGTGAATCCATTCTTCGTGAGGAATTCCTTCAAAGTATCATACCACGCCCGAGGGGCCTGCTTGAGGCCATAGAGGGCCTTATTGAGTCTGAAGACTTTGTCAGGATTCTTTGGATCTTCAAAACACAGGGGTTGAGCAACATATACTTCTTCCTCAAGCTTACCATTGAGGAATGCACTTTTCACATCCATTTGATGTAAGATGATATCATGATGGTTAGCATAAGCAAGTAATATGCGAATAGCCTCAAGTCTAGCAACAGGTGCAAAAGTTTCATCGAAATCAATGCCTTCAACCTGTGTGTAGCCTAGAGCTACAAGTCGTGCCTTATTCCTTACCACAAGTCCATTTTCATCTTGCTTGTTGCGGTAGATCCATTTTGTGCCAATGATATTGTGCTTGCGAGGATTTGGACGTTTGACCAGTTCCCAGACGTTGTCGAGCTCGAATTGATGTAATTCTTCTTGCATGGCCTGAATCCACTCAGGCTCCAGAAATGCTTCATCTACCTTAATGGGCTATGTGATAGAGACAAAAGCATAGTGCCCACAAAAGTTAGATAGATGTGAAGCTTTTGAGCGTGTGAGAGGACCTAGTGCTCTAATGTCATCGATGATCTTCTCCACTTGCACTTCTTTTGTAACGCGTGGATGAGCTGGTTGTCGTTGAGGAATCTGATCAGCATTTTCTTCAGCACCAATTTCTTCAGCATATTCCTCAGGTGCATCAGCTCGACGTTCTTCACATTCTGGAATGTATTCTTCAGCAGATTCTTCAGTAGGAATGACATCCTCAGTAGCCTTGAACTTGATAGAATCCTCAGGTGCTGGTTCATCTATCACAGAAGGTAGGTGTTCTCTTTGCGAGCCATTAGTTTCATCGAACCGCACATCTACAGTTTCAACAACCTTGTGAAGAACGTTGTTGAAGACTCTGTAGGTGTGTGAGTCCTTTCCGTAACCAAGCATAAAACCTTCATGTGTTTTCGATGCAAATTTAGAGTTGTGATGAGGATCTCTAATCCAGCATTTAGCAATCAAGACTTTGAAATAACTCACATTGGGTTTCTTGTCGTTGAGGAGTCCATAGGCAGTCTTCTTGAAGAATTTGTGAAGATATACTCTATTGATGATGTGGCACACGGTATCAATTGCATCAACCTGAAACGCATTTATAGGCGTTTTGTATTCATCAAGCATAGTGCGAGCCATCTCAGCAAGAGTCCTGTTCTTGCGCTCCACGACGCCATTCTGTTGAGGAGTATAAGGAGTAGATAACTCATGAGTAATACCAAGTTCATCAAGATAATCATCGAGACCCGAATTCTTGAACTCAGTTCCATTGTCACTTCTGATGTGCTTGATCTTCACACCAAAGTTGGTTCAAGCCCTCGAGAAAAATCGTTTGAAGACTTCCTGCACTTCATGTTTGTAAGTAACTAGATGTACCTATGTGTAACGAGAATAATTATCAACAATAACAAAGCCATATTGAGATGCTTCATTTGAAACAGCAGAATAATGATTAGGACCAAAGAGGTCCATGTGAAAAATTTAAATGGACGAGAAGTGGTCATGATAGTCTTCACTGGATGCTTGGCCTTGGTCAGCTTTCCAGCTTCACAGGCTCCGCACAAGTGATCCTTGAGGAATTCGACATTCTCAATGCCAATGACATGCTTCTTCTTTGCAAGCCTGTGCAAATTCCTCATGCCTGCGTGACCAAGTCGTCGATGCCATAGCCATCCTTCTGAAGCTTTTGCAAGTAGGCACACGGCTGGTTGTGAACACAGAGAGAAATCAACAATATACAAGTCTCCTCTCCTAAAGCCTTCAAAGACTTTGGAATTGTCACTTCCATAACCACAACACAACGATACTTGCCAAAGACAACAACCAGATCAAGATCACAAAGCATTGAGACAGACATAAGGTTGTATCCTAAGGACTCAACAAGCATGACTTTGTCCATGTGTCGATCCTTTGTGATCGCAACCTTACCTAGACCCAATACCTGACTTTTGCCTTTGTCAGCGAAGATGATATGCTTCAGATGCGATGGTGATAAGGGAGCATCCATCAATAGATTCTTGTCACCAGTCATGTGATATGTACATACACTATCGAGGACCCACTCAGTGGCTTTGGGTTCATCATCCTGCAGATGAATTAGTACAGCTTACGAACTTCATATACTTCATCAGTGAAGAATATGATATCAAATTCATCAGATGAATTTCATCAAGCAGTAAGATGAATAAAGCAGTGTGAGGACGTGAGAAATGAAAGTTCATTTCTTCATGATTAGCCCGCGTCCTTTCAGGCATTTTGTCAGGTCCTCAAAGAAATTCTTCGTGACGCCACGCATCACCGAGACCTGACCCTGCAGAAGAGATTAGTTCTTTTTCTTCACCACCCACATCTGAAGGGGTGGCAAAGAGTTCATCACTCTGCGAGCTCCATATGAGAATGGTGGCATAGAGACCAAACCATTTCGTTTCACATAAAAGGGGTTAGGGTAAGTGAGGGAGTCCTGGATTAGGGGGTGTCCGGATAGCCGGATTATAACCTTTGGCCGGACTCCTGGACTATGAAGATACAAGATTGAAGACTTCATCCCGTGTCCGGATGGGACTTTCCTTGGCGTGGAAGGCAAGCTTGGCGATACGGATATGTAGATCTCCTCCCATTGTAACCGACTCGTAACCCTGGCCCTCTCCGATGTCTATATAAACCGGAGGGTTTTAGTCCAGAGGACGAACAACAATCATACCATAGGCTAGCTTCTAGGGTTTAGCCTCTCTGATCTCGTGGTAGATTTACTCTTGTACTACCGATATCATCAATATTAATCAAGCAGGAGTAGGGTTTTACCTCCATCGAGAGGGCCTGAACCTTGGTAAAAACATCGTGTCCCTTGTCTCCTGTTACCATCCGCCTAGACGCACAGTTCGGGACCCCCTACCCTAGATCCACGGTTTTGACAATCGACATTGGTGCTTTCATTGAGAGTTCCTCCGTGGTCGTCATCTTTAGGCCCGATGGCTCCTTCGATCATCAACAATGATGCGGTCCAGGTGAGACTTTTCTCCCGGACAGATCTTCAGATTCGGGCGGCTTTGCCTGCGGGCCAATTAAGCAGGCCATCCGGAGCAGATCGAAAGCTACGCCCGCCATCAGTCGGATTTGGAAGTTTGAACTACACGGCCGACGTCCACGGAGACTTGATCTTGACGGGTTCGAGCCACGTACCGAAAGCACGCCAGACCTTGTCATGATGGGCATGATCTAGCTCTGCCGCTGAATAAAGGCTCGAGGTCAACCGTGTCCGCTCCGACCCCTAGCTCGGAGCCGACTGCGCCAATCGAGGACGGGTGGCTGGACACCGCCTCGGGGGCTGCAATCTCTACGGCGATCGAGCCGAACACCAGCCTTGTCCTCTGCGAAGATCGTGACTCCAAGGTGCCGGACTCCTCTCTCGACTCCGAACCTTCCGCGCCCCTACCGACCGAATCCGATTGGGCGTCGATCATGGAGTTCGCCGCTGTGGACATCTTTCAGCACTCGCCCTTCTGCGACATTCTGAATTCACTAAAGTCTCTCTCTTTATCAGGAGAGCCCTGGCCGGACTATGGTCAACAAGGTTGGGATGCGGATGACGAAGAAATTCAAATCCCACCCACCACCCACTTCGTAGCCACTATCGATGATTTAACCGACATGCTCGACTTCGACTCCAAAGACATCGACGGTATGGACGATGATGTAGAAGACGAACAGGAACCAGCGCCTATAGGCACTGGACAACCACCTCATCTCACGACGTATACATGGTGGACACACCTAAAAGAAACGACGACGAGGAACAAAGGGACGCAGCGAGGGATCGTTCCCTCGAAAAGCAGTCAAAGCAGCGGCGTAAGCGCCGCTCTAAACCCCACCTCGACAGAGACAGCAGCCATACAGACCCAGCCACAGAGCAGGGCGAACCGGTGGACGACGAACATGCCATTGAGCAACCGTCCGAGCAGGCAACTTGGATAAACAAACCGAACAACCCGTCCCCGGCGAAGATAATAGTCTGGATGACCTCACGCCGGACAAGTTGCTAGAGCAGAAGAACCTCCACAGAAGGCTCGTCGCCACTGCGCATAGCCTGAAAAAGCAGAAGCGGAAGCTCAAAACGGCGGAAGATGCACTCAGAATTAGATGGAGCAAAGTACTCAACACCGCAGACAAATACGGCGACAGTCGCCACACAATGAGCTATCCGAAGCGAAAATTGCTGCTGGAATTTGATGTGGAGGCCTTAGAGCCCCGGCAACCAAAAAATAAGGAAGCCACCCGGTCGGATAAACAACCCCATGGCCAACATAGAGCGGCAAATGGCGCCGCACACAAGCCGGCACGCGATCCGCACAAGGATTCACATCAAAAAGATGGCCCATCCAAATCTATCTACGGGCCAAGAAAGCAAGCTCTAGTAAGCAATGCAACGCAACAAGTATCTGATCATCACGGCACACCCAAATATACGGGTGCCGCACACCCCCTATGTTTCACCGATGAGGTGCTAGACCATGAATTTCCAGCGGGATTCAAGCCCGTAAACATAGAGGCATACGACGGAACAACAGACCCTAGAGTCTGGATTGAGGATTATATCCTCCACATACACATGGCTAGAGGAGATGACCTCCACGCCATAAAATACTTACCCCTCAAGCTCAAAGGGCCAGCCCGGCATTGGCTTAAAAGCCTTCCCGAAAACACCATTGGAAGTTGGGAAGAGCTCGAGGATGATTTTCGGGCAAATTTTCAAGGGACCTATGTCCGACCTCCGGATGCGATTTAAGTCATATAACTCAACAACTCGGAGAGTCAGCCCGGAAATTCTGGAACAGATTTCTTACTAAAAAGAACCAGATAGTCGACTGTCCGGACGTCGAAGCCTTAGCAGCTTTCAAACACAGCGTTCGAGGTGAATGGCTCGCCAGGCACCTCGGCCAAGAAAAGCCAAGAACAATGGCCGCATTAACAAGCCTCATGACCCACTTTTGCATAGGAGAGGATAGCTGGTTGGCAAGATGCAGTACCAGCGACCCAAGTACATCCGAATTTAGGGATGGAACGGAAACCGCTGACGCAGCAAGGACCACACGGACCAAGGGAAACAGCCCAAGAGCACGGCGATCAACGCCGGATTCAAAAGCTCTCGGCAGACCGTAAAAAGCTGCCCCTCAAGGATAACAGGACGAGCTATCTAACCTAAACAAAATCTTGGACAAGATATGCCAAATCCACAAGACTCCGGAAGCCCGCAAACCATACCCACAGAGATTGTTGGGTCTTCAAGCAATCCGGCAAACTCAACGCCAACACAAGGGGCTCAACACACCAAGCGAGGACGATGACGAACCCCACAAGCAGAGCACCGGAAAACAAAAGAATTTCCCACAAGAAGTCAAAATAGTAAAATCACTTCACGTGACAAAAGGGAAAACGGAGTGGCGCCTATAGAGATACGCGCCATACGGCCTATCCCAGAGGAGTCCCGCCACTGGTTGTCAAAACCAATCACCTTCGACCATCAGGATTACTCTAGAAGTATCCGAAACGCAGGCTGGACTGCCTTGATATTAGATCCGATAATTGACGGACACTACTTTACACAAGTCCTAATGGACGGCGGCAGTGATCTAAACCTGCTATATCAGGACACAATCCGCAAAATGGGGATAGACCCAACAAAAATTCACCATAGCAACACTTCCTTTCAAGGGGTAACGACAGGCCCAGATGCCCATTGTACGGGTTCTCTCCTGCTAGAAGTTATGTTCGGCTCCCTCGACAACTTCCGCCGCGAAAAGCTAACCTTCCACATCGCCCCATTTACAAGTAGCTATCAAGCACTACTGGGACACGAAGCTTTCTCCCGCTTTAACGCAATACCGCATTATGCATCTCTTACGCTTAAAATGCCCGGTCCGTGAGGCATCATCTCATTAAAGGGAAATATCGAGTGTTCCTCGAGCGCCGAAGACTGTGCGGCTGCCTTGACAGCCACACACTAAACCGGCTTCACTAATCAAAGCACCTAAACAGGTCTTTCAGACCCCGGACATGGCTAGACGAGTCCGGCGTAAACATACATGGGCTTACTAGCCACATACCCCAGTACAAGGGGCTCCGGGCATGTACAACAAGAGACAATAAACCTCATTTTTACCCATTTTTTGAATTATGCTTTGTTTATTTAATATAACATACATTTTCGCACAATCTTTTTCAACTAAGTTCCTCTCTTTACAGATGAACACCGTGCTACACCCGTCCAGGATAAGGCACAACGGAGACACAGGGGCAGACATGCATTAGGGACCCGTTCCAAGGATTCTTTTTAGATTAAGACCCTGCGTAAACCTTTTTTACTGTCTCTTGTTGATACACATCCCCCGGTTTTTTGGTATAACCGAGGAGGAGGCTGGAGTCTTGGCATGTGGCCACGCTGAATTTTATGCGTGCACTGGACACCGGGGCTTATTACCAAGGGCGTCGTTCAGCCCGCTTTTCATAAAGACCGAATACCTTAGGGAGTGTTCGGCGTCATGAGTTTGGCCTTATATGCATCAGCTCCGAACCATGTCTTTGGTCAAATGTTGGGTTTGCCCGGCTCGTGTTTTGTTGCCTTACGCTATGCTCTATTGGCTAAGGCGGCACCAGGAGAACTATCTGACATTGTGCCCCGGTTCGCCAAAGCGAGCACCTCAAGAGAGAAAGCCGAAAACTGATCATCATGATATAGCGTGAGACTGGTCAACCACTGATGACCCGCCGGAATCTTTAGGATTCCTCCAAGATAACGAAGGGCTGCTTTCGCCAGCACACACACGCCCGAATTCGGGTGAGCGCGGTGCCCCTAGGGGCTATATAGTAGCCCCTTGTCAAACTCCTATGGCTAAGTGAAAGTGATAAAGCATTATAGTCCGGTTGCCTAGTTCGCTGCGCTTATCACCTCCTTAATAGGACCAAGACGTTGGATCAAGTGTGAAAATGCGCCTGCGAACACCCCGCGTTATATGCGTGGGGAAGTCCAAGACTGCCATCTTCGAGTTATATATACATATACATTAACGGCCGCACAGGAGGTATTTTAATTCTTGAAGGCACAAGTATAAAAAGCTTTTATATTCCCTCGAAACATTGTTTTACAATAATACATGTTATTCGAACATGATATCCTTCGAGCACTGCGTCTCTATTAAACGAGCGCCATGCAGAACTTCCTGAAAATAGTGCTCGGCAAGTACTCGGCTCCCGTCCGAATCTTGGGATGCAACAGCGATGGCATTCATCTCCGCTCAGTATGTTTTGACACGGGCAAGAGCCATCCGCGCACCCTCTATGCATGCTGACCTCTTCATTGCATTGATATGCGGCACCGCACCAAGGAACTGCTGCACCAAGCTAAAATAACTCTTTGGCTTGGGCCTTTCCGGCCACAGATGATTCACGACATACTTCATGGCGAGTCCGGATAACCTATTCAGCTCTGCCCATGAGGCCAAACAATCGGTTAATGGAAGTGGCGCTCTGGATTGTGGAACTGCGACCAAAAAAGCTTTTCCACTTCATGATCCTTTTGATCTCGAAAGTGTTCGGCCGCGTCCGCGGCACTCGCCGTCAAGTCCAGATAAGTGTTCGCCGCACTCCACAGCCGGTCCAACGGAGCATATTTAGGATCCCCGAACTTCATCCGCAGCATAAAGGGCTTTCCAGCCGCGATATCTCTGGCCTGACGTAGCTCCTCCTTCATAGCTCTCATCGCAGAGCGAGTATTCTTGGCCTCGATAGTGGCCTTCTCCAGGTCCCTCTGTTCCGCCCGATCTTCTTTTTCAAGAAGCTTGCAGCGATCGGCAACATTCTTCAACTTCACAGCCATCTCGGCCATTTCCTTTTTGCTTCGGCAGTGAGTAGCCTGTTCGGCTTTCAGCTCTTTAGCCGCCTTTAAGGCAACCGCATCGCTTTTCCTGGCCTGCTCCTTGGCTCGGGCAAGTTCCGCCCGAAGGTTCTCCATGGCAGCGGCACCATCTACATCAAGCATACATGTTGTAAGATGCGAGCATCAAGCTCCTCTTACTAGGTGTCTTCGGAGAAATTACATACCTTGTGCCTCGTCAAGCCGCTTGTTGACAAGCGCGATGTCGGCATCTGCCACGTGAAGTTGCCTCTTTAGCTCGGCAAATCCATCAGTCCGGCTAGCCACCGAACACTTCCCCACCTACATAGGAAGGGCGACATATTATACCTGGGATTATGATCCTCGGCGCGCCATCATTTTTGACAACGCACAGAGTCTCAGGGGATACTATCTACACAGGGCGCATCTTATATATGCAGAACTGTCAAAAGGTACACCATTTCGCGTACCTCAAAACCTCACAAGAACTCTGACGGCCTCGTACAACCCGCTCTCCGCGGATGAAATCCTTTCAATCACCGTACCCATCAACGCACGGTGTTCTTCTGAGATAGACGCTCGCCCGAGCAGATCCTTCAGCTCCTCCGACCGTGCATCGGATGGTGCCGGACTCGTCCGATGGCCTTTTTCGAAGGCCGGACACGGAGGGCTTTGGGGGGCCATACGGCTGCCTTCCGGCCCTGCCGGATTCGGAGAAACCCTCCGCGACGACACCTCAGGGTCGCCCGCCTCGCAAGGCGGTATGGCAGGGGGAGGCGTTCCGCTCTCCATCATCTCCGGACGAAGATCCCCTGAAGATGAGCTCTGCTGAGAAGGGCTGAGATCCGAACTACAATGTAAAATTCTGGTTATCTTCCTCAGAAATAGAACAGGGATGTCCCTCATTTTAAAACTCCCCTCTCTACTTACGGCTCGGTGGAGGGCTGATCCCCATGGGGGCACAGTGCAGCCGAGGCATCCCCCGGTGCAGGACCCTCTGACGAAGATTTCTTCCCCCGCTTTGAGACCATGGTCTTCGGGTCTTCAGAGGCGGTCCTCTTCTTCCCCTGGATAGAGGAATTCTCGATTCCTACTTTCTCGATATCCCCCTTCGGGGAGGCGGTAGCTTACTTGTTCCCACCTTCGCCTTCTTACAAATGCGCAACCTCCAAAGATCTGGTTAACATGGGATCCGGCGTGGTCTCAGGGAGGGGGGGCGGACACCTGATTAGCTTTGCTTTCGCTATCCACTCCTATTTAAGGGACATCTCTTTTAAGGGCAATTTTATGATAAGTATACGGATAGCGTGTCCGCACAGTGGCTACTTACTTGAGTATCAAGGCGATTGCAGCTCAGACCTGCGTCCTCGGTCGAGTCCGGACACATTGCTTGTGATCCAAAGAACAATTTGTACATCTCCATGGGCGCCACGCCCAGTAAAATGTTGGAGGGCTCGTGGTCCCTCCGGATTAAACTCCCACAAAGCGGAGGGGCGACGTTTGTAGGGCGGGGTGCGGCGAATCAACATGACCTGCGTCACTACGACTAGATTGATGTCTCTTTCTAGGAGATCTCGAATGCGGCCCTGCAACAAGGGCACTTCCTTAGACGGCCCCCGGTTAAACCCTTTGTTGACCCAAGACGCTAGCTGTGGTGGGGGACCCGAGCGAAAGGCAGGTGGCGCCACCCACTTGGTGCCCCTGGGAGCTGTGATATAAAACCACTCTCGTTGCCATAAGCTGAACTCCTCTTGAAAAGAGCCCTCGGGCCATGGAGCGTCAAAGATTCTTGCTTATAACAGCACCTCCGCACTCTGCGTGCTGCCCCTCGATCATCTTCGGCTCTACTTTGAAGGTCTTAAGCCACAATCCGAAGTGAGGAATAATACAGAGGAAGGCTTCGCACATGATAATGAACGATGAGATGTGGAGGATGGACTCCAGAGCCAAGTCGTGAAATTCCAGCCCATAATAAAACAGGAGCCCCCTCACGAAGGGGTCCGTCGGGAAGCCTGGCCCCCGAAGGAAATGAGACGTGAACACCATGCTCTCGCTAGGCTTGGGAGTGGGAATAACCTGCCCTTGAGCGGGCAGCCTATGCGGGATTTCGCCGGTTAGATACCTGGCATTTCTTAGCTTTAGCACGTCTTCTTTCGTAACAGAGGAAGGCATCCACCGGCCTTGAAGGTCGTAGCCGGACATCATCGAAGGTCCGAAGCGCCTGAATCTGGAGCTTTGGGTGTTGGAACTCGAGGCGAGAGGCGGATTTGATTGAGATTGAAAGAAAGGAGTAGAGCCTTGGTCTCTTTATAAAGAGGTTGAATACCAAGAGCCCTCCCCGTGACCGTTTGGGACTCGCTTTCGATTGAGGAGACATACCAACGGGCACGATTTGGTTACCCACGCCCGTATTGATGAGAATCGCGGAATAAGGGGACACGATCTCTGCTTCGACAAGACGTGCCAAGGAAACCGCCTCGCTAAGTGCGCTGAGGTGGGACAGTAAAAACGATTCGAATAAAGGCTTGGCCGTGGTGTGATGTCACGATGCGGAATACGTCAGAAGGTTGGATTTATGTAAATATTATTCTCTCTATGGTGGTATGTGGAACTTATTTTGCAGAGCCGGACACTATCCTTGTGTTCAAAATCTTCTATGAAGTATTCGGAGGAGGAACCCGCCTTGCAATGTCGAAGACAATCTGCGCGCCGGACTCGTCGTCATTGAAGCCTGGTTCAGGGGCTACCGAGGGAGTCCCGGATTAGGGGTGTCCGGATAGCGGATTATAACCTTTGGCCGGACTCTGGACTATGAAGATACAAGATTGAAGACTTCGTCCCGTGTCCGGATGGGACTTTCCTTGGCGTGGAAGGCAAGCTTGGCGATACGGATATGTAGATCTCCTCCCATGGTAACCGACTCTGTGTAACCCTAGCCCTCTCCGGTGTCTATATAAACCGGAGGGTTTTAGTCCGTAGGACGAACAACAATCATACCATAGGCCAGCTTCTAGGGTTTAGCCTCTCTGATCTTGTGGTAGATTTACTCTTGTACTACCCATATCATCAATATTAATCAAGCAGGAGTAGGGTTTTACCTCCATCGAGAGGGCCCGAACCTGGGTAAAAAGTGTCCCTTGTCTCCTGTTACCATCCGCCTAGACGCACAGTTCGAGACCCCCTACCCGAGATCCGCCAGTTTTGACACCGACAGTAAGCATATGAATAAGCAGAGAAATTCTTCGAGGACTTATGAACATAATGATTAGAAGAATAATGCTCATATTCATAGCCCTTGGCTCTTCCCTGCGAAACAGAGTTGTTAGCACGATGATGTTCTTATGAGGACTTTGATCCTTTTGAGGAATTTGATCCACGTGAGGAATTAGATCCGTATGAGGACTTGAATCCATATGAAGAATTTGGTCCATATGAAGAATTTGATCTGGGGTTCCTATTCTTCACAGGTGGTGTGATGAGGACATTCACCTGAAGACTTTCAAGGCACCTTTTGGGAATCCAGATTTTCTTCATAGGGGAACCGTTCCTGCAGTTAGTGCCAACATATCTAGCAAATACTTCACCATTCTGATTTTTGAACAGTTTATAGTTGGAGTCGAATGACTCATCAGAAGAATGAGAAGATTCACATGTATAACCAGATAAATTAGATGGATCAACTGGAGGTCCCTTTGCAAAGAACCCATGAGGTTTTGGGGTACCGCTTTCGGGCTTCCAATATGTACCATCAAGATTGAGTTTCCTCTCAAAGGCAATACCCTCTTTCCTAGGGTTCTGTTGAGGATCTGCTTTTTAAGCACATCACAAAGAGTCTGATGCCCTTTGAGGCTTTTGTACATGCCTGTCATGTACAATTCCTTCAGCTCTGCATCGTCAGTGATACTAGCAATGTCCTCAGATGAGGAATTAGTGATAGCAGAGGCAGGTGAAGAATTTGTAACATTAGAAGCATTTGAACATTCAGGTGAAGAATTAGCAGATTCACGTTCAATGCATTTCAAACATGGAGGAACAAATTCTTCTTGAGCAGCACTGATTTGTTGAGCAAGCAATGAATCGCGCTCCTTTTGAAGATCTTCATAACTCACTCTTAGCTTCTCAAGATCTTGCTTTCTTTGAAGTAATTCATAAGAAAGTTTCTCATGATGAGATAAGAGAGTGTTATGTTGATCTTGAAGGGAGTCATACTTAGTATGAAGTCTCTGAAGACTTTCAGCCAAATCTTTTGACTGATCCATTTCTTCACCCAACATATCATCGCTCTTACTAAGGATGTTTTGAACCTTTTCCAAAGCTCTTTGTTGTTTAGCGGCAAGGGAAGCAAGTTTGACATAACTGGGTCCAAATTCATCACTGGATTCAGACAGATAGCATTCAGTTACCTTTTCACCATCTGCCATAAGACATGGTGAGGAGGAGGATGATTCTGGTTCAAATGTCATTGACTTGAGAGATTCCTTGAAGTCCTCAAACCAAGGATCATGACAGGTTCGATGACCTTCATAGACATTAGAGAGATGGTCCCAGATAAGCTTCACGTGATCGAGATGCATGATGTTCCTGAACTGATTTTGAGATAGGCAGGAGAAGATGACGTCCTTCGTCGTCAGGTTGAGAAGAGTGTACTTGCGAATGTCATCAGCTTCCGCCATCTTGCACAGATCGGTCAGACCAATCTCAATGACGGTCCACAACTTGCTGTTAATAGCCATGAGGCGCTTCTTCATCATGGCCTTCCACTTGGGATACTCGTGACCGTCAAAGATAGGGCATGTCACTTTCTTCATACCTGCGGTCGACATAACTAAAACTCCAAAGGTTAAACTAAAATCACACGTAACAAGGAGTACCTTGCTCGATACCAATTGAAAGTGCGTTATATCAACTAGAGTGGGGGTGAATAGGCGATTTTTATGAATTCTTCACCGAGGAATTTGCTAGTGAGGAAATTCCTTAGCGAAGAACTACTTGCAGCGGAATAAGTACTCAGAAGTAAACATAACAGAAGACAAGCATAGTCATCATGATGAAATGAAGACAAGCACATAGTACAGAAAGCGTAATCACATGATAACACAAGGCGAAGACAAACAGACTGAATAAATTGAACTGGGGAAATTGAGAAAGTCTTCAGTCAAAGTCTTCAAACACATATATGACAAGCTAACAACACAATACTGAGGAAATGAAAGAGTTGAGGAAATAAAACCAGTTCGCTTGGTGAAGACAGTGATTTGGTAGACCAGTTCCAACTGTTGTCTCAGTTGTACATCTGGTTGGAGCGGCTAGGTATTTAAACCTGAGGACACACAGTCTCGGACACACGGTCCTCACCGTATTCTCCTTGAGCTAAGGTCACACAAACCTCGCCCAATCACTCGGGGTAAGTCTTCAGGTGACTTCCGAACCTTCACAAACTCGGTCACTCGGCGATCAACAATTCCTCTTGTATGCTCTAGACCATGACGCCTAACTGTCCGGAAGAAGCACAGTCTTCAAAGGTAACAAGCGTCGGATCCACGCAGGATCAATCTCTTGATGATGCTCAATCACTTTGGGTTTGTAGGTGTTTGGGTTTGAGTTTTCCACACTCGATGATTTTCGCTCAAAGTCCTCGGAGGATGGGATGCTCACAAATGACAAGTGTCAGTTTCTCTCGGAGCAGCCAACCAGCTAGTGGTTGTAGGCGGCTATTTATAGCCTAGGGAGCAGCTCGACATGATAAGACATAAATGCCCTTCAATGATATGACCGTTAGGTGGATAAGATATTTTGGGACAGGTGGCAGAGCACAAAGAACGGTCAGAAATTTGAGGTACAAATTCCTCGGGGCTATCATGTTCCTCACTGTAGGCAATCCGCACTAGCAAATTCCTAACTCCTCGGTCGAACAAATTCCTCAAATGACCAAAAGAACTTCGTCCTCGCTACTAAAGAATATGACTGAATTGTATGAGATTTCCAATGGCTTCACTCAAGGGATTGGTAGGTGTAGGATTTGAGTTGAGCATCACTTGGAAATTTTTCCTTAGTATTTCCTCGACCCCTTTAACAAAGATGGTGTTTCCTATGACTCAAGAAAGAGAAAATGAAACTACGAAAACAAAAGTCTTCACGCTTCATGTTCCTCGAATGAATACCAAGTCTTCAAGGTTACATCAATTTCTTCACTTTCAAAGTCTTCAGAAAGTCTTCAGAATACCAAAGTCTTCAGTCGAAGAACTTCATTTTTAGGGGTCGACTTTCTCTGTAATTATCAAACTCCTCATAGACTTATAGATCTGTGTACACTCATAAACACATTAGATCCTTAACCTATAAGTCTTCAATACACCAAAATCACTAAGGGGCACTAGATGCACTTACAGGCATGTCTCTCACGCATTGTCTCACACCTCTCTTCCTAATCGACGAGTATGATTCTAGCAGAGCATTTTGTAGGATGCCCCTTAAAGTTAGGTTGGACGAATAGTAATATCAGAGATAAGGGGTTACCTTAGTCCGAGAACCTAGGGTTACAAATCCTAGCCGGCTTTGTCAGTGGACACAGAGTCCTTCACGATTCTGCTATCTTTGTCTTGTACGACTAGTCATCCATGGGTCTCCCTAAATGCATCACGGGCCGACCAATGTGGCGCAGGACGGAACCGAACCAAGGCCCTCACCTCGGCCCACCGGACCTCACGCGGTGACACACCCTCTGCCCCAGGTCTCGTTATATTCTCACACCCACACATACCAACACAGACACCACACAAAAAAAATTCTCCTCGTGCCTCTATCCTCCCTTGCATATACACACTCAAGGGCATCTCTCGTCGTGACATCATATTCGTCTCTCTCTAGACCTCTCCCATTTCTCGTGCTATCTCTCCCATGTCACCCCCTCCCCCCATTGGCCCCTCTATCCATGCCTCTCTCGAATACATAATACGCACACATACCTCTCTAGGCCCTGCCAAATACATCAACTACACATTCACACATGTTACATCATGTACCCCATTGATCTAAAAATCCCTCTCTTCACGTTTATTTCGCATATATCATTCCTTTTGAATAAAGTGTGGCCAAAAAATTATTTTAGAATTTCTACATATATACAACATTACAAAGTTATATGGAGGAGTATGAACATTAATTTGCATTGCATGGTGCCCACAATGATATTTATTCCGCACTATGATTTTTTATATTTTTATACTATATATAAAGTTAGTCATAACAAAGAGAAACGAAGAGCATCTCTCTCCATCGCATACACCCCCTCTACGCCCCTTCCACGTATGGACACAAACTATCTCCAGGTCCTCTAAAAGTACGCCCCCAACACATTCATGCATGTTTCATCTTTCTCTCACGATATATACAGTGACGATCATTGTATTTAAAGCGAAAGCACGATACGTACATTGGACTTCAGAATCACTCATTACGGTCACCATTTATGTTTTGTGGTTATTATACAGTCACGGGCTCACTGTACAGCTCGTGGCACCTCTAGTGTTGCATCACATTATATCACTACCATCGGTGAGGAAGTTCCGGACTAGGGGGTGTCCGGATAGCCGAACTATCATCGTCGGCCGGACTCCAAGACTATGAAGATACAAGATTGAAGACTTCGTCCCGTGTCCGGATGGGACTTTCCTTGGCGTGGAAGGCAACCTTGGCGATACGGATATGTAGATCTCCTACCATTGTAACCGACTCTGTGTAACCCTAACCCTATTCGGTGTCTATATAAACCGGAGGGTTTTAGTCCGTAGGACGAACAACAATCGTACCATAGGCTAGCTTCTAGGGTTTAGCCTCCTTGATCTCGTGGTAGATCCACTCTTGTAACATAGATTATCAATATTAATCTAGCAGGACGTAGGGTTTTACCTCCATCAAGAGGGCCCGAACCTGGGTAAAACATCGTGTCCCTTGTCTCCTGTTACCATCCGCCTAGACGCACGATTCGGGACCCCTACCCGAGATCCGCCGGTTTTGACACCGACATTGGTGCTTTCATTGAGAGTTCCTCCGTGTCGCCACCGATAGGGCCTGATGGCTCCTTCGATCATCAATAACGACGGGGTCCAGGTGAGACTTTTCTCCCGGACAGATCTTTGTGTTCGGCGGCTTTGCATCCGGGCCAATTCGCTGGTCATCCGGAGCAGATCGAAAGCTACGCCTGGCCGTCAGTCAGATTTGGAAGTTTAAACTATACGGCCGATATCCGCGGAGACTTGATCTTCGACGGATTCGAGCCGCAGCCAAGCATGCCGCGACTTGTCTCGATGGGCACGACCTAGCTCTGCAGAGCCGAACAAAGGTTCGAGGCCGCACTCAAAGATCCGCTCGACCTTTAATCCAGAGCCGGATTCCCGACCGAGGACGAGTGGTTGGACACCGCCTGGGGCTACAATCTCTACGGCGATTGAGCGAACTCTATCCCTGTCGCATGCGAAGACCTCGACCTGTGGTGCCGGACTCCTCTCCGGACTCAACCCTCAGCGCCCTTGCCAATCGAATTCGATTTGGCACCCGTTATGGAGTTCACGTCATGACGTTTTTCAAAGACTTCGCCCTTTGGCGACATCCTGAATTCACTAAAGTCTCTCTCTTTATCCGGAGAGCCCTGGCCGGACTGCGGTCAGGACGGTTGGGATGCGGACGACGAAGAAATTCAAAGCCCACCCACCACCCACTTCATAGCCACTGTCGAAAGCTTACACGACGTGCTCGATTTCGACTCCAAAGACATCGACGGTATGGACGACGATGTAGGAGACAACAATGAACCGGCACCTATAGGATGCTGGACAACCTCATCTCATGATGTATACATGGTGGATACACCTAAAGGAAATGAAGACGAGGAACAACGGGACGCTACGAAGGATAAATCCCTCGAAAAGCAGCCAAAACGGCAACGTAAACACCGAACAAAGTCCCGCCTCAACAAAGACCCAGCCATAGAGCAGGGCGAACAGGCGGACAACGAACAAGCTATCGAGCAATCGTCCGAACAAGACAATTTGGATAAACAATCTTCCCCGGCGAAGACAACAGTCCCGACGACCTCACGCCGGACAAACCATTGGAGCAAAATAACCTCCAGAAAAGGCTCGTCGCCACCGCGTGTAGCCTGAAAAAGCAGAAGCGGAAGCTCAAAACAGCGGAAGATACACTCAGGATCAGATGGAGCAAAGTATTCAGCACCGCAGACAAGTACGATGACAACAACAACAAAGAGCTACCCGAAAAGAAAGCTACCGCTCGGATTCGACGAGGAGGCCTTAGAGCCCCACAATTAAAAAGTAAGAAGGCCACCCGGTTGGATGGACGACCTCATGGCAAAAGAGAGCGGCGAATGGCGCCAAGACACAAGCCAATATGCGATCCGCATAAGGATTCACATCAAGAGGATGGCCCGTTAGGTCCATCTATGGGCCAAGAAAGCAGGCTCACAAAGCAATGCAATACGCCAAAATTCAAGATCATGGCACACCCAAATATAGGGCGCCAGACACCCCCTATGTTTCACCGATGAGGTCTTTGGATCATGAATTTCCAAAGGGATTCAAACCCGTAAACATAGAGGCATACGACGGAACAATGCACCGAGATGCGGATCGAGGATTACATCCTCCACATACACATGGCTAGAGGAGACAATCTCCACGCCATAAAATATTTACCCCTTAAACTCAAAGGGCCAGCTCGGCATTGGCTTAAAAGCCTCCCCGAAAATACCATTGGAAGCTAGGGAGAGCTCGAGGATGCATTTCGGGCAAATTTGGGGGACTTATGTCCGCCCTCCGGATGCGATTTATCTAAGTCACATAACTCAACAGCCCGGAGAGTCAGCCCGAAATTCTGGAACAAGTTCCTTACTAAAAAGAACCAAATAGTCGACTGTCCGGACGCCGAAGCCTTAGCAGCTTTCGAACACAACGTCCGAGACGAATGGCTCGCCAGACACCTCGGCCAAGAAAAGCCAAGAACAATGGCCGCATTAACAAGCCTCATGACCCTCTTTTGCGCGGGAGAGGACAGCTGGCTGGCTAGATGCAGCACCAGTGAACCAAGTACATCCAAAATCAGGGATGGAAATGGGAAATCACGACGCCGAAAAGATCAGCGCCGGAATAAGGAAAATGGCCCAAATAGTACGGCGGTCAACGCCGGATTCAAATGCTCTCGGCCAAACAACAAAACATTGCCCCTAAAGGATAACAATGACGAGCTATCCAACCTAAACAAGATTTTGGATAGACTGTGTCAAATACATGGTACCTCCGGGAAGCCTGCAAACCATACCCACAGAGATTGCTTTGGGTCTTCAAGCAGTCCGCCGACTTAACGCCGAACACAAGGGGCTCGACACACCAAATGCGCAGTGACGAAACCCAAAAGCAGCACTGGAAAACGAAAAACTTTCCCACAGGAGGTTAAACAAGAAACTCACTTCACGTGATCAAAGGAAAAACAAAGCGGCGCCCCTAAAAGGCGCGCCGACATCGGGTTGTCAAAACCAATCACCTTCGACCATAAGGACTATTCCGATAATATCCTAACGCAGGATGGACTGCCTTGATATTGGATCCTATAATCGACGGACTCCAATTTACACATGTCCTCATGGATGGCGGCGATGACATAAACACGATATATCGGGACACAATCCGCAGGATGGGGATAAACCAACCAAAATTTGCCATAGCAACACCTCCTTTAAAGGAGTATCGCCAGCCCATACGCCCTTTGCACGGGCTCCATACTGCTAGAAGTTGTGTTTGGTTCATCCGACAACTTCCGTCATGAAAGGTTACTCTTCAATGACGCCCCTTTTAAAAGTAGCCATCAAGCACTATTGGGACGAGAAGCTTTCGCCCGCTTTAACTCAATACCGCATTATGCATCTCTAACACATAAAATGCCCGGTCAACGCGGCATCATCTCATTGAAAGGAAGTATTAAGTGTTACTCGGCGGCGGAAGAAGGGGAGATCAGATCGACAGCTCCACAGCTATCCAGCTCCACTAGGCAAAGAACCTGCAATAGGTCATTCAAGCCCTGGATACGGCTAGACGAGTCCAGCGCCAACTAGCGGCATACCCCCATACAAGGGGCTGCATGCATGTATAACAAGAGACAATAAAGCTCAAATTTTATTCACTTCTTTGAACCGTACTTTGTTTATTTAAATATTAAGTACATCTTTTGCATGATCCTTTTTTCTTTTAAAACTAAGTTCCTCTCTTTTGCAGATGAACAACGTGCTACACCCGTCCAGGATACGGCACAACGGAGACACAGACGCAGACGTGCAGTAGGGACCCGTTGCAAGGATTCTTTTCAGATTAAGACCTGTGTAAACCTTTTTCACTTGTCTCTTGTTGATACACATCCCCGGTTCCTTAATATAACCGAGGAGGAGGCTGGTGCTTTGGCATTGGCCGCACCAGAATTTTCGCTGCATACCCTAGACACTGTGGGTTTAGGGCATTATTCTGCCCATTTTCATAAAGACCGAATACCTTAGGGAGTATTCGGCGTCTCGAAGTTAGGCCTTATATGCATCAGCTCGAATCATGTCTTTGGTCAAATGTTGGGTTGCCCGGCTCGTGTTTTGCTGCCTTACGCCTGCTTTCACGGCTAACGCGGCACTGTGGAGAACTATCGCGATTGTGCCCGTTCGCCGGGCGAGCACCTCAAAGAGAGAAAGCCGAAAACTGATTGTCATGATATAGCGAGAGACTGGTCAACCACTCGATGACTCACGTAAATGTTTAGAATTCCCGCATTAACGAAGGACCTATTTTCGGTCAGCACATACGCACTCGAATTCGGGAGAGTGTAAGTTCTGTGGGCTATATAGTAGCCCCACCCTCGAACTCCTATGGCTAAGTGAAAGTGATAAAGCATTATAGTCCGGTTGCCTGGTTTGCTACGCTTATCACCTCCTTAACAGGACTAAGACGTTGGATTAAGAGTGAAAAAGCGCTTCTTTATGCGAACACCCCGCACTATGTGCGTAAATGAAGCCAAGGACTGCCATCTTTCAGGTTATATACACATATACATAAACGGCCGCACAGGGAGTAGTTTACTACTTGAACGCACAAGTATAAATGTCACTCATATTACATTGACACATTGTTTTCACAAATCATACATGTCATTCCAACATAATATCCTTCGAGCACTGCGTTTCTATTAAGCGAGCGCCCGGCAGGACTTCTTCAAAGTAGTGCTCGGCAGGTACTCGGCTTCCCTCGAGTCTTGGGATGCAACGTCGGTGGCCTTCATCTACGCCAAAGATGTCTTGACACGGGCAAGAGCCATCCGCGGCCCCTCAATACACGCCGATCGCTTCATTGCGTCGATACGCTGCACCGCACCAAGAAATGGCCAGTACTACACCAAAATAGCTCTTGGTGGGGTCCGTCCGGCCACAAGTGAGTCAAGACATGCTTCATGGCCAATCCGGACAATCGATTCAGCTCGCCCATTCGCCAACCGATCGGTCAGCGGCAGAGGACGCCGGACTATGGAATTGCGACCAATATAGCTCTTCCCTTCGTGCCCCTTCTCGCCTCGGAAGTGCTCAACCGCGTCCTGGCGCTTCGCCGCCAAGTCCAGATAAGTATCCTCTGAACTCCATAATTTATCCAACGGAGCATACTTTGGATCTTATATTTCCTCCATGGCAGAAACGGTTTTCCACCGCAATTGCCTGGCTGACCCAGCTCCTCCTTGGCAGCTCTCAAAGCCGATTAGGCGTTCTTGGATTCGATGGCGGCCTTCTTTAGGCCCTCTTGTGGCTTGACGCTCTTTTCAAGAACCTCGCAGCGATCGGCAGCATTCCTTAACTTTTGGCCATCTCGGCCATCTCCTCTTCTTCGGCAAAGGAGCAGCCCGTTCAGCTTCTAGCTCTTCGGCCGCCTTTAAAGCGGCCGCATTACTGCTCTTGGCTTGCTCTTTCGCTCGGGCAAGTTCTGCCCGCAGCTCCTCAACGGCAGCGGCACCATCTGCATTAAGCATACACATAGTAAAGACATGGGTGTCAAGCTCCCTTACCAGGTGTCCGCATAGAAGTCGCATACCTTGTGACTCGTCAAACCGTTTATTGACCAGCGCGATGTCCGCGTCTGCCTCGTCAAGTTGCCGCTTTAGTTCGGCATATTCATCGATCCGGCTGGCCTCCGGACGCTCCGCCACCTGTTTAGAAGCGGTGATATGTTAAAATCGAAATTTGATCCTCTGCACGTTGTCAATTTTGACAACATACCGAGTCTCGTGGGCTACTATCTATACAGGCGCATTTTATATGCATAAGCCGGAAGGTACATCATTTTTTGCGTACCTCAAATCCCGTCAGTAAGCTTCTGACGGCTTCATGCAATCCGCTCTCTGCGGATGCAATTCTTTCAATCACCATACCCATTAGAGCACGGTGATCTTCTGAGATAGCCGCTCACCCGAGCAGATCCTTCAGATCCTCCGGCCGCACACCACTTGGCGCTGGACCTTCCGCCCCCGCCGGACTTGGGGGAACCCTCCACGACGACACCTCCGGGTCGTCCGCTTCACATGAGGGTGCGATAGGTGGAGGCATTTCGCTCTCCATCATCTCCAGAAGAAGATCCCCTGAAGACGAGCTCTGCTGAGAAGGGCTGAGGTCCTAACTACAAGGAACAATTATCGTTATCTTCATAAATAAATACAGGGATGTTCCTTATTTACAAGACCCCTTCGTTTTAGTTACGGCTCGCTGGAGGGCTGATCCCCTTGGGGAAATAGTGTGGCTGGGCTACTTCCCAGCGCCGGACTCTCCGACGAAGATTCCCTTCCTTTCTTTGAGGCCTTGACCTCCGGATCTTCTGAAGCGGTCCTCTTCTCTCCTTGGAAGGTGGGACTCTTAATCCCTCCTTCCTTGATAGCCTCCTTCGCAGAGGCAGTTGCTCCCCCACTCCTCCCTTCGCCTTCTTCAAAAGGCGTGACCTTCAACATCTTGGTCAACATGGGATCCGGCGTGGTCTCCGGGAGGGAGCCGGACACCTTATCAACTTTGCCTTGGCAATCCACTCCTGTTCAAGAAACGGCTCCTTTAAAGGGCATATATATAAAATAAATGAATGAACGGCTGGTCCGGTTACAGGACTACTTACTTGAGTATCTGGGCGATTGCAGCTTAGTCCTGCATCCTCGGTCAAGTCCGGACACTTCTCTTGTGATCCGAAGAATAGTTTATACATCTCCACGGGCGTCGTGCCCATAAAATTTTGGAGAGCTCGTGGTCCCTCTAGATTGAATTCCCACAGGCGGAGGGGGCGATGTTTGCAGGGTTGAAGATGTCGGATCACCATAACCTGCGCCACTGCAACCAGATTGATCCTCTTTCTGGAGGTCTCGAATACGGCCTCGCAGCAGGGAACGCCCTTGGGCGACCCCAGTCGAGCCCCTTGTTGACCCATGACGCCACCACTGTGGTGGACCGAGTGGAAGGCAGGGAGCCGCCCATTTGGTGCCCACAGGGAGCGGATATAAAACCGCTCCCGTTGCCTAAAACCAAGCTCCTCTTGAAAAGAGCCCTCAGCCACGGAGCATCAAGACATTTGCTTATGACTACCCCTCCGCACTGCTTGTTGCCCCTTGATCGCTTTTGGCTCCACCTTGAAGGTCTTGAGCCACAATCCAAAGTGAGGGGTAATATGGAGGAAGGCCTCACATACCACAATGAATGACGAGATATGGAGGATGGACTCCGGATTCAAGTCATGGAAATCAAGCCCATAATAAGACATGAGCCCCCGCACAAAGGGGTCCGTCGGGAAGCCTAAACCCCGACGGAAGTGAGACACGAACACCACGTTCGCTTTGGCTCAGAGTGGGAATGACCTGCCCTGGAGTAGGCAGCCTATGCGAGATCTCGCCGGTTAGATACCTGGCGTCTCGCAGCTTTAGCACGTCTTCTTCTGTAACGGAGGAAGACACCCATCAGCCATGCTGGTCGGAGCCGGACATCGTCGAAAGTCCGAAGCGCCTGAATCTGAAGCTTTGGGGTGCTGGAACTTGAAGCACAAGGCGAACTCGATAGAGGGTGTAAAAAGGAGAGGGCCTTGGTCTCGTTATAAAGAGGTTGAATACCAAGAGCCCACCCCGTGGTCGATTAGGACTCGCCTTCGATAGAAAAGGCAGGCCAACGGGCACGGTTGGGTTACCCATGTACGTATTGATGAGAATCCCGGAATAAGGGGGCACGATCTACGCTTTGATATGACGTGCCAAGGAAACCGCCTCGCTAAACACGCTGAGGTGGAACAATAAAAAACAATTCATATGAAGGCCTGGCTGTGGTGTGATGTCACGCCGCGGAATACGTCAGCAGATCTGTGCAAAAACTATTCTCTCTACGGTGTTATGTGGAACTTGTTTTGCAGAGCCGGACACTATCCTGGTGTTCACAATCTTCTATAAATTATTCGGAGGAAGAACCCGCCTTGCAATGCCGAAGACAATATGCGCACCGGACTCGTCGTCATTGAAGCCTAGTTCAGGGCTCTTGAGGGAGTTAGGACGAGGGGTGTCCGGATAGCGAACTATCATCGTCGGCGGACTCCAAGACTATGAAGATACAAGATTGAAGACTTCGTCCCGTGTCCGGATGATGGGACTTCCCTTGGCGTGGAAGGCAAGCTTGGCGACACGGATATGTAGATCTCCTACCATTGTAACCGACTGTGTAACCCTAACCCTATCCGGTGTCTATATAAACCGGAGGGTTTTAGTCCGTGAGGACGAACAACAATCATACCATAGGCTAGCTTCTAGGGTTTAGCCTCCTTGATCTCGTGGTAGATCCACTCTTGTAACATACATTATCAATATTAATCTAGCAGACGTAGGGTTTTACCTCCATCAAGAGGGCCCGAACCTGGGTAAAACATCGTGTCCCTTGTCTCCTGTTACCATCCGCCTAGACGCACAGTTCGGGACCCCCTACCCGAGATCCGCCGGTTTTGACACCGACAATCGGGCCCACCTGCCGGCGTGTATCTACTCTACATCTCTACTCTTATAAAAAACAGAGTTGGTGATGATGGTGTGCCTGCCATCCTGCAATATCGGCCATCCGATTTATATCCGAGAGATAGGAAGGAAACTATGGCAATTTTGCAAAAAGATACCCACACCCCTCTCCACATTTGCAAATAAGGCATTCCCTCGTTCATCCTCTTCTCCCACAAGATAAACTAGTCATACAAATGCATCTTGATGTTTCGTGCAACGCATGGTCATCTTGCTAGCTCTTATAAAAAATAGAGTTGGTGATGATGGTGTGCCTGCCATCCTGCAATATAGGTTGTCCGATTTATATCTGACGGATAGGAAGGGAAGTATGGCAATTTTGCAAAAAGGTACCCACACACCTCTCCACATTTTCAAATAAGGCCTTCCCTCGTTCATCCTTTTCTCTCACAAGATAAACTAGTCATACAAATACATCTTGATGTTACGTGCAACGTACGGGCATCTTGCTAGTAAGAATGAAAACAAACAACAACAAAATATTGGACGGTGGTTCGAAGTCATGACCGCGGGCACAGCGGACAAGGTGGCCTTGTATTGGTATGTTGAGCCGTCTGTTTTAACACACATGAGCTCGTGTGGTGATTATACACACATGCACGCATGCACACGAACTGCATGCATGCAACACTCACACGAACACATGCAGCCACGCACGCACGCAATACTCACACGTACACACGCAGCCACGCACGCACGTAACACTCACACGCACAGACGCACACACACGTGCATGCATGTACACACCACACGACCAACACACACTTTCACGCTCAAGTGCTCAACCTACACGTGCATGCGCACACATCAGGCCCTGACAGACACATACACAACCAGGTGGTTCCCGCGCACGGGTTGGAGTCTTGTTGCGCCTGTGTAAATTTGTGTTTATCTGACCTTTTTCCTATGCGAACTGACAGGTGGGACCCACAAGGAACATGGTCGATTTAACTAGTCAACATGGTGCCACACATACTATTTGGCCGGTTAACAGAGTGCAATCCGATGCTGAACGGTGAGCAAGTGACCGTATAATAACCGCAAAAGGTATATAGTGACCGTAATGAGCGTATTCTGAAGTCCGGTGACCGTATTATGCTTTTCTCTTTGTAGGCCCTCCAAAACTACGTCTCTACACGTTCTCGCATGTTAAATCTAACAACTATGCAATACAGCACTACTACTACAACACAATAAATCATATGTGTTTTTAGTTTTACTAGATATCATATTGTTACTTAATTATTCAGTTTGCATACATTAAATTTGCCTTTGAAATGTATGGTCAGTATCATCTACCGCGCGGGAAAAATCCCGCCCTTTCCTGTTTAATCGGGTTTGTATCGATGGATCGTGCGAAACAACAAAACTGTAGTACTATAGTACTACAGTACAAGTAACACTTCATTGGGCCGCCGTGTCATGTACTCCTCCGTCGTAAGAGTGGAGCGCTCGCTTTCATAAATGTTCTAGTCCCTTTCACCGACATGTGGGACATCAAGCTACCGGGTCCACGTGCCATACCGAAATACAGTGCAGAGCAGCAGGGGTGAAGCACCCCAGTCATGGCGCCGGCGTAGTAATTAGCAATGAGGCGTCAAATCACAAAGTTGCACGTTAAAAAAATAAGTTAAGTTGGAGGGACAAAGTAATAATGCTAAAAAAGAAGTTGGAGGGACGAAGCAACCATCATTTCACTCATTGCTGAATCCGCTTCTCCCACATCTTCTTCAAGTTAACCGTGTGTTGCTTCTGCCGTTGTTCTGCCTCATGTGGGACACGGATCGGCTTGGTAAAGCACTGACACGTGGGACCACATGTTAGCAAACCGCCAGGCCAACGTCCTCTAAAAATAAGAAACCTCCCCCACCATCCGCGTGAAATCACCTCCTTTTTACTAATCTTGATTCTATAATTTTTTTAGATCAGTATAATTGAGATTTGTATAGATGGCACACAGGAGCAAAATCAAGTGGTATGGTTAAGGGCATCCACAATGTGTAGCCAAATGTGAAAATAGCCTTTGGCATTGATGGGAACCATTGTGGACGGTTCTGCCAAAGGCAAAAAGATGGAACCGAAGCTCCCTGATTGATTGATTGAAGGAATAGAAAAATACAACGTCTCTCCTCTTTCTCCCGTGCTTGGACGCATGTACATTATAGAGCACAGAGTCTACTCCCCTGTCCCTTCTATCACAAATCACAAAGCAATGAGGCATCAAATCACAAAGCACGGACGAAGCAACCATCATTTCACTCTTCACTGACTCCGCTTCTCCATCGTCTTGTTCGAGAAACCACCTCGCCGCACTAAGCTGGACGAATGGCGCTATTGTGTACTAGTACTAGTACATTTACGTGTCCTTTGGTTCAACAGACTTCCTGGATGCAAATAATGCGGTTGTCTCGGCTTGCAGGCGGCACTTGCGAACGACTTACCATTGTCTCCCTCAATGATGTTCTCCATCGAACGCACTTCGCCAAACCACAACGTTCGAGATATCGTCGACGTCACCGCAATGGGGAAGGAAGTCAAATAGTTACTACCTCCATTTTTTGTACACAAGGCCAGTATATCAAAATTACAATTTGCAGAAGGCCACTAACACTAATTGAGGCAAAATTGATGGGGTTTGCCTCGTACTAGCAACCAAGGACATTAATATACCTTTGCATGCATGCGGAAGTGAGAAGGTTGGTTTGCATGGTGCTACATTAATCAAGCGATGAGGAGTGAGATGGTTAGCTCTTTGGGCTTTGGAGAAAAAATACACATTAATTGACACGTCAAACGAGGATTTGTATCGATTAATCCCGCAAAGGAAAACCCCGCCTTTCTTTTTTAACACTAGTACTCCTACGTACGTACTTGTATCTTGTTTGGGTCTAGGCCTTGCATTGCCATACTTTGCCACACATTTTTGCCAAGCTTGCC
Source organism: Aegilops bicornis (assembly GCA_021605145.1). Taxonomy (NCBI): domain Eukaryota; kingdom Viridiplantae; phylum Streptophyta; class Magnoliopsida; order Poales; family Poaceae; genus Aegilops; species Aegilops bicornis. The sequence goes on along the minus strand of CM038671.1, from coordinate 430,313,205 downwards.
TAAAGTTTTCAAAATGAAAAGGAGGTACACTTGCGCATGGCTGTCGCGGTCACACCGCACCCTCACACAGTCGCTCTTGCACACCGCGATCGCACCACATCCTCACACAGTCGCTCCTACATGCCGCAAACCCAACCTAAGGAAACGCACCCTCACTGACGCGTGCTACCGCATGTGATCAAACCAAACTCAGCCATCGTACCGCTGACACATAATTTTCATTCATACAATATGTTTATCCAACAGCGTGTTGGGGAAGATCCGTACGGCCCGTGCGGTGGTCTGTTGGGGAAGAAGAAGTGGTGAGGAAGAAGGGTTAGGAGACGTACAATATTCATCCAACCGCCTGAAATGGTCGACTGACGCAAATGATGAAAGTCAGGCAACTTGCATAAATATATGTTTTTACACAGCAAAAGATCCCTAAAAACAACAACATAAAGAAAAACTACCACTGCTCGCGGAACGAGACGGCCTCGTCGTCTTTGGCTGCCGGCGCGAACCAGCCGTAGCTGCAGACGTGTGTCTCCGCACCATGGTTGTCCTCGGCCTCCAGCTACTCGTTCATGCAGAGCATGCGGGCGCTCTGCATGGACGAGAGCACCGCCCGGTTCAAGTCCAGGACGTCTGGTTCTGCCTGCAGGGGGACCTCGATGGCAGCGGCATCCGTGCGCTCCGCGTCGAGTTGAGCCTCCGCCGCCCGGTTCAAGTCCAGGATGTCCGGTTCCGCCTGCAGGAGGGCCTCGATGGCAACGGCATCCGGGCGCTCCGCGTCAAGTTGAGCCTCCGCCGCCCAGGTTCAAGTCCAGGACGTCCAGTTCCGCCTGCAGGAAGGCCTCGATGGCAGCGACATGCACACGCTCCGCATCAAGTTGAGCCTCCGCTGCCGGTTCACATCCACGACATCTAGTTCTGCCTGCAGGAGAGCCTCGATGGCAGCGGCATGCGCGCGCTCCATGTCGAGTTGAGCCTCTGCCTCCCAGTCCTCCTTTAGTATCGCCAGGTTGAACCGATGGTCCGCCTGCACCATGGGGGACCCGGACGCCGGCATGAAGTCGACATCCATCGTCTCATACACTTCGGGGGCCTTCTGCGCCGCGACCTCGGCCATGAACATTGGATCGGCTTCCTCCTCCTCGTAGATTGGCTCTAGAGAACTCGGGGATTTGCCCGCCACAAAGCGAGCTTGGGAACGGAGGTCTGTGGTGCCGACCATCGCCGCGATTTCTGCGCGGCACTCCGGTGTCAGCATCTTGCAGTACGTGATCTTGCGGTGCACCATGGCTTTCCGGCGTACTAGGGGATGCTTCATGCGGGCTAGGGGATCGAAAGGTGGGGGAATGGGCTGGAGAGGAGGTGTGGTTTTGGGGCAGTGGCTGGCGTAGGCCGAGCATCGAAGGTTTTGGTGTGAATAGTGGTTCCGGTGACGATCGGTCAATCGGTTCTGACTGTACATCACTCTGGTCGTGTTCGCGTTGCACCCCGGCACGCTGGACCCTCCACGTCGCTCACCGAATGGAATGCGCTTCATCTTGCGTTTTCGCTCGCTTGTGGGACCACAGTTGAGAGCAAACCAACGTCCCTCCCCCTCCCCCATCTGTGTCATTTATACTACTACTCCCTGCGTTTTATGCGGAGTAAATAAAAACAGAGGGAGTATACTAACTACGAATGAGGATCCCTTGACGTGGCCGAACCCATTGAGTAACTGACATGCGGGCCTAGCAAGCATGGGGCCCGCTAGTAAGTGACCAAAAGGGAGGGTAAGGCAGGGATACCTACGCTAGAGGATCCACTTCCACTACTACTCCCTCCTTCCATCTATACAGGGCCTAATGCGTTTTTCGAGGCTAACTTTAACAAAATGTTAGAGTAATAATATATGACATGCAACTTACACAAAGCATATGGTCAAATTCGTATGTGAAAGGAGCTTTCAATGATATAATTTTCACATTATACATCTCATGTACTATTAATCTTGTCAACAGTCAAAGGCGGTTTTGAAAAACGCGAGCATGGTTGTCGGCTGTTGGCTATAAAGAGATGCCACCTCACTTAAAGCCATCATAAAAAAATGCTCATATAAGTAATAGGTTGGCTCTTAGAATGGCTATTAGGTTGTCTCTAAGCATTTAATATTTGCATGAGCAAGGTATATGTGTTATAGCCGGGCTGTAGAATAAGAGCCCGCTTCACTCTCTCTCCTCTCTTCTCACTCCTCCAAGTACAATTTTAATGACATGACAAGTCTTATAGCCTACTGACTAGGCCTTATTAGACTTGCTCTTAGGCTCTATATAAATGGAAGGAGGGAGTACTATGAGTACTGTATACTCTACTACAGATGTTGTCAGTACTTCACTAGTACTATTGGACAGGGTGCTTAAAAAAGTTACTATTGGACTGGCTATACATGGCGAAATCCTAGTAGGAAGAGCATGCGCGAGAACAAGCACATTCATGTGGTTGAAAACAAATTGGAAACCATCTTTGTTTGAATACAAATCTAGGAGTACGTATGAATCTAACAATATTGTTTGGGCGTTGTTGAATGTTGATACTTTTTCTATAAGTTTGATCAAAGTAGAGATACTTTGACTACACATAAAACTTATATGTAAACTAGAAAGGATCGGAGGGAGTATATTATACGTTCAAAAGAGAAACGAACATTGAAGACCATTTATATATGATTTGCGGATGCTATGATCACCGGTTCAAAATTTTGAATCCGCCTTAGGTATCACACATGCACCCACTCATTCTCTCTCGATTTCATCTCGGGGTCCGGAGATCGATTAAAAGAGGACTAGGGTGGGTACAATACATTCATTTTGCTTATGAACATACAATATACTCCCTCTGATCCCCACAGACCCCCGGGGTCATTTCTATCATAGAAACAGACCAAACCTTTATCTCCTTGCACGACACGCAATTGATCTCTCAACATCAATCGATCTCGTCAAGATGTGTCGGGGCATGAACCGAATGGGATGTCAAAACTAAGACGGGAAGCGACACGTAGTGGAGGCAAAGTGAAACTTTAAACGAACCGTTTGTTTGTATGCATGTCGGAAAAATTACAACACTAGTGGACCCGTTGCGCCAAATGGCGCAGAGGCACGCTAAATCCATGTGCGCGATGAAAAAAATGTTCATGGTTAAATCCTCTTTAATAGAAAACATGGTGGATTGTTGCCTACAATGAGATATATATACACATTTAAATTGAATAGCACAAAATAATTGCTACCTTGTTCGCCGAGACCCATTTGAAATCATGTTCGCATTGAAAACATTTGCATTTTTTAGTGACTATGTGTTCGAGCAAAAAATACATAGGCTTTTGTTTAAACATATATACCTTTAAAATCATGAGTGATTTCAAAATATTTTCATTTGTTAGGAGCTTTAGGTTTGAGCAAACATGTATGATTGGAGCTTTAGCCCTTCTATATAAAAATAATGAAGGAGCATCAAACATTCAATAACAAATGAATTATCAATAGTTATCATCCATGACATTTGTTTTTTAACTATCAAACATGCCTAGCACATCATTTCTATTGAATCCACATAACAAGTATTTATGGAAAGGGACACCATCACAGAGTTCAACACTGAAGCACCAACCACTTGCATGGTAGTAGGAACAAGTGACAATGTGTCAAGTCTCTAAGTTGTGGTACATATCCTGAAGCCTTGCAGTGCTTCATGGTCAGCAATGCATCGTGTTACACACATCTTCGCTACAACCGTTACATGCACCTCAAACAACATATTGGTGTTTTTACCTGATAAAAAATAGTTATAGAAATTTATTTGCTAAGTGCAAATTGTACCAAAAAATGCTCTAGGTTCTTAGCATCCTGCAACCAGATCCAAAGAGCAACAACAGTAGGAGTGACCTTGTTTCGGAATCATTCTTAAAATAAAAATTTCTAAAATCTGACCAACATTAGATGTATGAACAACATCAGATTCAACATAAGGCTAAGTATAGTTCTTAATCTTATAACACCAAAAAGAACAACAATAAAAAGGAAAAATTGCATATATGACAAAATAGAAGTGTCCACCAGTGAAGTGGTGCCATTCTCACAAGCATCCGCCGATTTTGAAAAGGTAAAAAGTCATCAAACTTAGGAAACTTCTCAGCCATCCAAAAATTCCTGGGATCTGATACATTAGGAACATCATATGATGGCTACCATACATCATATATAACATGAAGCTATTTTTTATTAAGAAATCATGTCATAATTGATTAAATAGTTGTCATCCCACAAAGGACTCGGACCAATCACTACTTGCTCCAGCGTCTATTGCCGACAAAACCGGGGCTTCTCATGGACATGAGACCAACAAATGCAGCTGCAATTTTAGAAGTATTTTGGTTTGGCTGGAGCAATGGCTGTCATAGCACAAATCCTTTCCAGCCTCATGCCTCAGCCTAACACACCTCTTGTATGTACATCAAGTACCTCACGAGTACACTGAATATATACGTCAGTAAGTCCAGAAATTAACCAAATACAGGGATCTTAATCATATTCTTTTACATGCACCAAGATGTAAGATGTGGTGACCTTGGCGCCATAACCATGGAGGCAGAGCAAGCCGGCTGCCAAAATTTTATACTACGCTGCAAAGCTGAGACGTAACAGCACATTTCTGAATCTAATTAGTGTGTCTATTTGTTGGAAGAAATTCAGAACTTATTCAGACATTCGCATACATCATCGAATCCCGCAGAGCCTACAAGTGCAGATTAAGATGCATATAAAAGCAAACCAATAAAAGCATGTTTACACAGGAATTGATGAAATATCTTGTAACAAAAGCAGATCAAAAGTACAGCCAATAAACATACAGGCAGTAACACACTCTTGTTGCTTTATCCAAAATAATGTTTCATAAGGACATGAGTTGCAGAGTTTTTATATTTATTGTTTGAATATGATCAGTAAACTACTAAAAGAAATAAAGCATGAATGCCAACTGAACATGTGTAAACTTCATTAATTTATAAGCTAAATGTGTGAAACACAATCATAGTTAACTTAGGAACTAAAGATTGCAACCACAACAGATTGCCCCACAAACATAATATCCTAACCGGGTCCTACAACACATTGGACAATGAGCACAATATGTGAGTGTGATTTATGATTATACTCCCATCCGTTCCTAAATATAAGCCACTTTAGAGATTTCAATACGACTACTTACAGATGTATTTAGACATATTTTAGAGTGTAGATTCACTCATTTTGCTCCGTATGTAGTCCATGTTGGAATATCTAAAAAGGCTTATATTTAGAAACGAAGGGAGTATTACGCCAGTACATTGAATGTTGTAGGCAGTGTACTTCCTAGACTACTCTAAAAAATGGACATACCTAGTCTGGATGGTACAGATAAATCTCTGTCCGTGCCATCTTCTACTCCCTCCGTTCCTAAATATAAGTCTTTTTAGAGATTTCAATGCGGACTAGATACGAATGTATATAAACATACTTTAGAGTGTGGATTCAGTCATTCTGCTCCGTATGTAGTCCGTAGTGAAATCTCTAGAAAGACTTATATTTAGGAACGAGGGAGTATATTACTACCAAGAAAAGGAAGAACATGTATAGCTGTCTCAGTTGGATTTTCAACATGAGGATTATGACCATACTCTACACAGATGCATTATTTTGTTCCTCCTATAGTTATGTGAATTTCGTGTCCGTTGATTGGCCCATACTGTTAAAATCTCCATCTAGAGTTCATGCTCAATAGACACATTTCAGATCACAGTCAGTAGAAAGGAGAAAGCAGTTAGAAAACTACCGCATCATGCAAGCTCCTTTTTTTGGATGTAGCGAGATCAAACACTTCAATATGTTAGGAAGTAGTAGCTTAAAATATAGTGTTAAGTTAAATATCAAGTAAATATTACTCCCTCCGTTTCAAAATAGATGACTCAACTTTGTACTAACTTTATTGAGTCATCTATTTTGGAACGGAGGGAGTAGTAAGGAATAACCCTTTGGACCATAGTCGGCCAACAACAACTACATAATTATATATTGGTTCACCCATCTAATTTGCTCCACAACATTTTTCAGTTTTTGCGCTCTCTAGCAAAGGGCACATATAACTGAATAAAGAGTTCTGCATAATAATAAAAACAAAAATGATATAGGATACTACATTCGAACTACAAATAACCTGTAGAAATAAGCAACAGATACCTGTAGATATAGAGGTGGATCTGTGAGATGGATGTGTCATACGAATAGCCTTTCACAGGCCGCAAATTGCATGTACCTCTTGCAGTTTGTTCATATACAGGAAAGGCTACTAAGAATCCCACGACAGGGTTAGGAAAAAACAAATAAAGCGATCCTCAATGTCAAAGAGCTTCATACATAATGCTACATGAAGTGAACAGAATGTAACCAGGAGGTGCCAGCTTGTCCACATGGTGGCTACACAATAAAGAATAAGGTTTGAGTTAAATTTCAGGATAAACGCACCTACTTTTGTTTTACTAACATGTTTAGAACTGCTACTCTTTACTACAATGCAAGCTCACCCTAGCTCCTTATCATCGACATAATCATTCCAGTAAGTCACCCTGGCTGAGTGGTTGTCCTTGAAATAATCCGGTACAAATCATTACTGAGAGCTCAATTATCCACCATTAGTTCACCAAAAAAACATCCAGCTAAATAATGAGGCTAATGATCATTCTTCAGAAGCAGATTGCAGAATACTATCATTGCTCCTTGAACGATGAGCATTTAGCAGGAAAATTCAAATGTTCAACATGGATTACCTGGTTGAACTGGAAGGAGGGATTGTGCACCCTTGCTCTCCCCTTTTCAGTGCTTCAATGGCAATAGATGAGGCCGGGATGGAGCCAACTCCCTTGTGTGCTCCTCCTCGTCACTGGCTCTTGGATGAGCCATCGTCCCCTTGCTCTCCTCGTCCACACGCTAGCCACTGCCACGCAACCCACCAGACCACCTAAAGCAGTAAAGGTAGAAAATCAATCCGGTGATAATTAAAGTGGACAGTGCATCAAAATACCAACCTAAACTTCTCCCTGAAGAAAAGAGTATCCAACATAACAGTGTGGGAATAATGAATTTGTCATCTAGACGTAAAGAACATTTTTGCCATGAACTTGGTGTTGTGTAAGGTCGGACATGGCGCCCATCATCATGGCAGAGGGGGCACTGCACCAACAAGAAAAGCAACATGGTGCCATTGCTTCAAAGCATACATGATGATGTATGAGACGGAGAAACAAGATATAAAACAATGAACCTGCATGAAAATGGTGATAATAATAGTGATCAATTCACACTGGAAAGACCGATTGTATGTGCCCTTCTCTATTTGATATTAATATTCATCACCACTGAATCTCTCTACATAATAACGAAGACAATACGTGCCCTTTTCATGCTAGACAAATATAAGAACTATAATTACATCAGAAGGTAGCTATTGCAGTTTGTGGCAAGCTACCTGGTCTTCCCTCAACAGGGCATGATTGTCAGCACAAAGCTCAGCACACACTCCCATGGAACAATCACCGTATACATCCCAAAGATCACCCTTAAGCATGCCATTGGCGAGGCTGTCATGTACAAAATGAGATCCTTTTCATTTGATTGCACAAATCAGCAAGTCGGGACGAAAAAGTAAACAATCATACATTAACAGTGAAGCGTAAACATGTTAATAATTAATTAATGCATGAAGCAACATGAAAGTACAGAAATGGCAATCTACTCTTAAGGTCTGACGCACAAAATTTTAACACATATTTTGGCATTGTATTCTTCCTAGTATGCTTAGTGTATGCAAGAAAATGATTGTACTTCAGTTATACACTACACAAAGGTAGACCCAGAAGAACACTTGGCTGACTGCTTCAACAATGTATTTCAGAGCAATTTAGCATTGTATTCTTCCTAGCGCTTCATCAGGGAGAAGGAAGAACGGACGGTGCCCAAGGAAGTGACCAGTGGGCATCGGTGGCAGGGCTGGACCATCTTTCTCGGTGATCCGTCTTCCCCATCTTCCTCGGCGTTGACCCATGATCATAAGAGAATTATACCCTTACTGAATTAACTTCTATTTCCCTGGAAACCTACCAAAAAATTAATTAGGGAAACATTGAATGGCCATGCTGCAAGTTCGCAAGTAATCCTACGGACCAACAAGAAATACTTGCTCACATCCGGCCCATGGGCAAGGACGAAATATAAGGCACATGAGACCGAACAGCACATGACAACCGGCCGTATCTAGAATATATTTGAACGATTAGTAGGCTAGTGAACATGCTAGCACATACAGAAAGCACGACATGAAGTTAGACACAGGCGAGAGAAACAAACCCTGACGAGCAAAACGGAGATGAAGCAACGGACAAAATGGAGACACAATAATGGGCGAGATCATACAACCTATGAAATATAGAAATGAATTCGTCAGTACACAACCACGGCAGGCAATGATGAAGATGCAAGCAAGAAACACTCGATGTTCAGAGAAGCAAAAGAAAAAATGATTTACCGGGGAGGGGCACGCTGGTGGTCAAGAGCAGGAGAGATGCGAAAGGCCGGCCACGGACCGTGTTCATCTCCCATCTGCCATTGCAGCTCCCTCTCCTCTTTCCTCTCTCTTTCTCCCTCCTTTCCTTCTCTCTTTCCCTCATCTTCTCTCTCTCCAACAGGGACAGGCTCATGGCGCTGGACCGAATAGAGCACCCCAGCTGTCACCCTTTGCCCGCAGGTCGCCGCACGCTACCAGAGACGCTCGCCGCCGCGCCGCACGCCTCGGATCCGGCGGGATCCTCTACTCCTCCACCTTCTAGCGAGAAGACCCTGGCGGCTTGTTGCGCCTCCCCGTTGGCTTCCAGCCCAAAGGCTCGCCAACGGATGTCCCCTAGCTCGCGGTGGTGGCCGTCCCTTGACCACTTGTGCGGCAGCTTCCTCGAGGTGGCGTGGTCGTCGGCAGAGAGGAGCGAGGCGGAATAACGGCGGCGGCGGCTGACGAGGAAGGACGGAGGAGGAGGAGGGAGTGCGGTGCTGCGGGGCGTGGGAGGCTAGGGTTTGTGTGGTGGGGCCGTGGGGGTTGGGGACCTGCGCCACTTGAGACGAGACGCGGTGTGGTGCGCGCGGGGCTGACTAGCGAATCCCTCTCACACACCAGCGCGGCTGACCCAGCCAATACGAGGGTGAGACAAGCCCACCTATCATTGGGCAGGAAAAACAACCGCAGGTGAAAACAGAATTTACCAGGAGGTGAAGATCTGACGGCTCAGACGCAAAACGAGGACGATCTAATGGCCAGGAAGGCAGGAAATCGGGGGATCACCGTGGAGCCAAGTTGGCTAGCAACCTTATAGATTAGAATTGGAAATACAAAAATGGTTTAGGCCCACATGCGAATGATACTCGGCGAAATGTTCGAATGAGGCATGTGGGAGGATGAACTCGACCGGAGGGCGGCATGATCGATGGAGAAGAGGGTTGGAGAGGAATGAGAAATAAGCAACGCCACATGATTATACTTGAACGGCTCAAATAAACAATAAGTTATCTCATTTTCCCTTCCGTCTTGGTCACGGAGTAAGATACTCTCCTGCTTTTATTTACTCTGCATATTAGATTTGACTGAAGTCAAACTTCATAAAATTTGACCAAATTTATAGAAAACTAGCAAGTTGCCCGTGCATTGCACGGAACATCAAGATCTTGTGGGAGAAAATGATGAACGAGGGAAGGCCTTACCTGCAAATGTGGAGAGGACTATGGGTAAATTGTCATAGTTTCCTTCCTATCCGTTAGATATAGATCGGATGGCCTATACTGCTGGATGGCAGGCACACCATCATCACCAACTCTGCTTTTTATCTATACTCTTATAAAAGCGAGTTGGTGATGATGGTGTGCCCGCCATCCTCAAGAATATAGGCCGTCCGATTTATATCCCATTTAATAGGAAGGAAACTATGGCAATTTTGCAAAAAGGTACCCACACACCTCTACACATTTGCAGATAAGGCCTTCCCTCGTTCATCCTTTTCTCTCACAAGATAAACTAGTCATACAAATGCATCTTGATGTTACATGCAACGCACGGGCATCTTGCTAGTAAGATTAGAAATATGAACATTTACAATAGCAAATCTATATGATGTGAAAGTATATTCAATAGTGAATCTAATGGTATTGATTTGTTATTGTATATGTTATTATTTCTTTCTATAAAGTTTGTCAAAGTTTCCAAAGTTTTACTTTGAGCAAAGCTAAAATGCGGAATAAATAAAAACAGAGAGAGTACGCAGGGACTAGTATAGTTACTACTGACGGGACATGGTAAGTTGGACCGCGGGCACGGACCGGGCACACCTCAATTATTCCTTCAAACAGTCGGACACCTACATTTAGCACACCATCCGGCTACTTAATCAAGTGTTACGCCTCACTACTTGAAAAGGAAAAGGGTGGTACCGTACCCAAAACCACCACACTTGTGGCTAGGGTAACAAGTTGGTACTGTACCACATTCAAACCAGGGCACAAAAACCACCTGTTCAGTGCCTAATGCGCAACACGGAGCATTGACGCTCGAATTTGGCTGGGAAAATAGGGAAACCAACATGTGGGGCACACTTGTTGGGACGACATGGCGCAGACTTGTCCAATGGAGGAGCTGGCCGACGACCTCCTCGCCACCGGCAACCGTTCATGTGGGTCACGGGGGCCAGCAATGTGGCGCAGCTCCAGCACCGCCTCTAGACACGCTCATCGTCGTTGGACACGGTCGACTTCAGTGTGCCGAGGGTGGCGTTAGCGCCGTGGCACGACCAGCAGATCAACACCCGGCTCATCGAGGATGCATGAGGCGCCGAAGTGCACGCGCGCCGCGACGCGTCCGTGGAGTGGTGTAGCGCGGCAACTGCATCCCCAGGACCTGAGACCATGTCGGGTCGTCTTGCTTTTCAATGACATGTGGGGATCACATGTGAGCAAAGGGCATCTCAAACGTTGCCACGACAGTAGCTGACTACCATGGCACACCAAAACCCCTCATCCCTCGCGTCGTCACGCGGTGCATTCCCAACCGGCGCCAGCTGCCCACATTCATGCTCGCATTAATACTCATATAAGTAATAGCTTGGCTCTTAGAATGGCTATTAGGTTGGCTCTAAGCATTTAATATTTGCATGAGCAAGGTATATGATTGGAAGAGAATTGCATGCATACTATTTTTTCTTGATCTACGTGTTATAGCCGTGCTGTAGAATAAGAGGCCGCTTCACACTCTCTCCTCTCTTCTCACTCCTCCAAGTAGGATTTTAATGACATGACAATTCTTATAGTCTGCTGACTAGGCCTTATTAGACTTGCTCTTAGGCCCTATATAAATGGAAGGATGGAGTACTATGAGCACTGCATACTCTACTACAGATGTTGTTAGTACTCCACTAGTACTATTGGACAGGGTGCTTAAAAAGTTACTATTGTACTGGCTATACATGGCGAAGCCTAGTAGGAAAAGCATGCGCGAGAACAAGCACATTCACATGGTTGAAAACAAATTGGAAACCATCTTTGTTTGAATACAAATCTAGGAGTACGTACGAATCTAACAATATTGATTGGGCGTTGTTGAATGTTGATACTTTTTTCTGTAAGTTTGATCAAAGTAGAGATACTTTAACTACACATAAAACTTATATGTAAACTAGAAAGGATCGGAGGGAGTATATTATACGTTCAAAAGCAAAACGAACATTGAATACCCTTTATATATGATTTGCGGATGCTATGATCACCTGTTCAAAATTTTGAATCCGCCTTAGTTCGATTGAAAGAGAACTAGGGTGCGTACAATACGTTCGTTTCGCTTATGAACGTACAATATACTCCCTCTGATCCCCACAGAGCCCCCCTCCCCCCGTGGGTCATTTCTATCATAGAAACAAACCAAACCTTTATCTCCTTGCACGACACACAATTGATCTCTCAACATCAATCGATCTCGTCAAGATGTGTCGGGGCATGAACCGAATGGGTTGTCAAAACTAAGACGGGAAGCGACATGTGGTGGAGGCAAAGTGAAACTTTAAACGAACCATTTGTTTGTATGCATGTCGGACAAATTACAACATTGGAAATACAAGCATGGTCTATGCCTACATGCGAATGATACTCGGCGGAATGTTCAAATGAGGCATGTGGGAGGATGAACTCGACCGGAGGGCGGCATGATCGATGGAGAAGAGGGTTGGAGAGGAATGAGAAATAAGCAACGCCACATGATTATACTTGAACGGCTCAAATAAGCAATAAGTTGTCTCATTTTCCCTTCCGTCTTGGTCACAGAGTAAGATACTCCCTCTGTTTTTATTTACTCTGCATATTAGATTTGACTGAAGTCAAACTTCATAAAATTTGACCAAATTTAAAGAAAACTAGCAAGTTGCCCACGCGTTGCACGGAACATCAAGATCTTGTGGGAGGAAATGATGAACGAGGGAAGGCCTTATCTGCAAATGTGGAGAGGACTGCGGGCAAATTGTCATAGTTTCCTTCCTATCCGTTAGATATAGATCAAACGACCTATATTGCTGGATGGCAGGCACACCATCATCACCAACTCTGCTTTTTATCTACACTTTTATAAAAAACAGAGTTGGTGATGATGGTGTGCCTGCCATCCTGCAATATAGGCCGTCCGATTTATATCTGACGGATAGGAAGGAAACTATGGCAATTTTGCAAAAAGGTACCCACACACCTCTCCACATTTGCAAATAAGGCCTTCCCTCGTTCATCCTTTTTCTCTCACAAGATAAACTAGTCATAGAAATGCATCTTGATGTTACGTGCAACGCACGGGCATCTTGCTAGTAAGATTATAAATATGAACATTTACAATAGCAAATCTATATGATGTGAAAGTATATTCAATAGTGAATCTAATGGTATTGATTTGTTATTGTATATGTTATTATTTCTTTCTATAAAGTTTGTCAAAGTTTACAAAGTTTGACTTTGAGCAAAGCTAAAATGCGGAATAAATAAAAACAGAGGGAGTACGCAGGGACTAGTATAGTTACTACTGATGGAACATGGTAAGTTGGACCGCGGGCACGGACCGGGCACACCTCAATTATTCCTTCAAACAGTCGTACACCTACATTTAGCACACCATCTGGCTACTTAATCAATTGTTACGCTTCACTACTTGAAAAGGAAAAGGGTGGTACCGTACCCAAAACCACCTCACTTGGGGCTAGGGTAACAAGTTGGTACTGTACCACATTCGAACCAGGGGACAAAAACCACATGTTCTGCGCCTAATGTGCAACACGGAGCACTGACGCTCGAATTTGGCTGGGAAAACAGGGAAACCGACATGTGGGGCACACCTGGTTGGATGACGTGGCGCAGACTAGTCCAATGGAGGAGCTGGCTCATGACCTCCTCGCCACCAGCAACCGTTCATGTGGGTCGTGGGGGCCAGCAACGTGCGCAGCTCTAGCACCGCCTCTGGACACGGCGACCGCGATGAGCGACACGCTCATCGTCGTTGGACACGGTCGGCTTCAGTGTGCCGAGGGTGGCGTTAGCGCTGTGGCACGACTAGCAGATCAACACCTGGCTCATCGAGGATGCAAGGGGAGCCGAAGTGCATGCGCGCCGCGACGCATTCGCGGAGTGGTGTAGCGCGGCCAACTGTATCCCCAGGACATGAGACCATCTGGGTTGTCTTGCTTTTTCAATGACACGTGGGGATCGCATGTGAGCAAAGGGCATCTCCAACGTTGCCACGACCACATCTGACTACCCTGGCACACCAAAAACCCTCGCCCCTTGCCATCACGCGGTGCGTTCCCAGCCGGCGCCAGCTGCCCACATTCATGTCGTCCATCCGTATGCCGTCGTTAAGAGGCTCGGTGCCCGAGGAACCAACTCCGGCGACTTAATGATGCACCCGGACGCTTGGCCTCACTGAATGCGCTAGTTAAAGCGGCAATGCCCAGGTAACCTCCACACCATAGTGCAGCGTCCTGCTACCTGGCACCACATCCGCCTTGACCGCGAGCGTGAACGCTCTGCGGGAGAGCTTGTCTTCGGGGATGAAGCTCGAGGTCGCCGCCCTCGCTCAAGTTGCCACTCGCGACGCAATAGCGGCGTAGCCGGATGCGGACGTGACCGCACAAGCGGTGGCCACGCTGGTGGCCGACGACGGGAGCACCGTCAGCCATGCGTCCTACTTGCCGCCGTCCAACATCTGGCACCGCCGAGGTCGGGGACTCCTCTAAGGATGAGTAGGGCATGGGAGACGGCAGGGCATGGTGTGCCAACTGGCCGGTCCGTCTCCCGTGTTCTACTCTTACTCACCGAGACCGCACCTTCACTTCACGGGTCTTGAACCCCGCCCGTATATGGATATCGCAGATGGAGGATGTCGGTCGCCGCCAGTAGAATAGGTTTAGGGTCGGGTTTCTTTTATTTTTCTGTCCTATAAAGTTCGAAATGTAATGAAAACTCGTCGTGTTTGCATTAATCTCGGCGGTGCATATGAACTTTCACAATAATATAGTATATTGTAGGAGTACTAGCAAAATAAAATGTATGCTGGTACTGAACATCAAGATCTTGTGGAAAAAAGGATGAACGAGGTAGGGCCTTATCTGCAAATGTGGAGAGGGGTGCGGGTAAATTACTAAATTGTCATAGTTTCCTTCCTATCCGTTATATATAGATTGGACGGCCTATATTGCAGGATGGCAGGCACACCATCATCACCAACTCTGCTTTTTATAAGAGAGTATATATATATATATATATATATATATATATATATATATATATATATATATATATATATATGGGCTATTACATTACAGCGTAATAGAATATTCTGTTACCCTACTTGAACTGATGAATTCAAGCGGTTGAACTGATGAAATTCGAGCGGTTGAACTGATGCTTTCTGTTGCTGTAAAAAATCGTCTTCTTTAGTTCAGATTTTTTTGCAATTTTTTTTGTAGAAATGGGGCGTGTAATATATCGTTGGAAAGCTCTTGACATCCACATTACAATCTTATAAAAAATTGCAAAAAAAATATGATTTAAGAGCAGTTTTGAAAAAACCGTTTTTTCCAAAACCGAAAACGTGAATTGTATTTTCGACTTAATTATCAAACGGTTTGTCGGAATTGAGCAAATGAGATGACGTTGGAAAGCTTGTGAAAATCCGCATCTTCCATATATCTACTATTTTTTTCAAATTCTATATGATTTAGAAGTAATTCGGAAAACGATGAAATTCTGGGCGAAATATATTTTCACTGTTTTTTGCAAACGGTTTGTCGGATTGACGCAAATTATATGGCGTTGGAAAGCTATGGAAAATGCCCAACTTTTGCGTATAGAAAGTTTTTTCTAATTTCTTATGGTTTAAATACGAATTCAAATACGGTTAAAATTGGTTTTGAACGCGGTTTTTTTTAAGTTTGTCAAAATGGGGCAAATAATATACCGTTGGATAGCTATTGAAAATGCGAAACTTAGTCATGTTGGACGTTTTCTCTACTTCGCAACCGTTTAAGAGTAATTTGGAATACGACATGACGGATCCTGTTGTTTTGTCATCTAAAAAACAGAGTAGTCGTACTGATATATGTGTATGTTTGTACTGAGCTATTTTTTTAGAGTAATTTTGAATGGTTCCGAAAAAGGGTACTTGTACTGATGTTTGCATGGGTTTGTACTAAGCGTGTTTTCACTAAGTAGACTTTGTTCTGTTTTGCTCGTAAGTTTTTAATGGTTTATTGTATTGTCGGCCCTGTACTTGCATGGTTTATATCATCAAACTGAATGATATTTTTTTCAAAAAGAGAATATTTTTTATTCTTTTATGAACTAAACTTTTTTTTACAACGATGTTATGGACTTCTCTTATTTTATGACTTGTACTTTTCTCATTTGAATTGCATGGGGTTTCTTTTTGCTTGAACTTTTACAAGTTGAATTTCTATCATTTCTTTTATTCCGAACGAACCACCATTTTTAACTTGTACTGATCAATACTTTTAATTCAACCATTTTTCCTTTGTAAAACGGACGAATATATGTTCAGGAAAAAGAGTACTTGAACGATGTATGTATGGTTTTGTACTGAGCGTGTTTTGTGACCATATTCTAGACTTCTCATTTTGAACTCAGCTCCTTGAGCGACCGGCCACAAAACAAGAAGTTGTACTGTTGAGCACAGCTCCTTGAGCGACCGGCCACAAAACAAGAAGTTAAGTTGTACTGTTGAGCAGGAGATCCTCGACCTCGACCGCGTATGTACTTAGTATGAAGATGTATTTGTACTGCCCAAAAACATACACGGAAGCACAAAGTAAACATTTAAGTACATTGGCGCTCACAGGAATAGTCACACGCACAATTTTTTTTGATTTGTTAACAAACTGATGATATAAACACATAGTGAACTGCTACACTTAGTGTATGTTTTCTTGTACAAGTCATATACTAAAGCAGGGATCTGGCTCCCCTGATTTGTAGAAACCAAGTGAGGGGATTAATTTAACTCCTCTGTTCACAATCCAGTAGCATCGAATGTCCCTGCTTCCCTGTAGTATTCTACTAGGTAGTTGTATCCACTACTCTGCATTCTGTACTAGCTGCTGTGGATGTACTACCTGAATGAAAACTTCAGTTTAAAAGAGGACGAAGCTGCCACCTGAAATAAAGCTTCAAAGAAAAAGAATGAGGCACAGAGACTTACGCTACTGATACTTGAGAGAAAAAAGAGAGCAGAGCTTTTACTACTTTTTGGCACCAAACGAAGCCGGTATTGTTTAAACAAATATGCATGCTACTCACAGTATGGAAGGCTCAAACACGATTAAACAACTCCGATGAGAGATGAAACAACTAGTACTTCACCGGACTGAATATGATCTAAAATTTTGAGACTAAAAACAAAGTCTCCAGCATTTCTAAAAATAGTCGGTGCAATGAAGACACAAGCGGCATTTTTTGAACGAAGCAACCTAAGAAATGAAATACTACAAGAGCTCCAACATCAGTATTTTATAACTGATGGTGCCAATATATATCTTCGGCCAAATATATCTTCAATAGTTTTAATTCTTGATTGTTGACAAAGTTAATTAGCATACAACTTCAGCGCTAGAAATGTTTCAAAACACAAAAGAGAAGGAGTGCCGTCAGTAGGTCCCTATAACTTCTGAAGATTCTATTTTCTGCAATTTTACAGATCATTTCAAGGCGCTCAAACCCACTGGATAACTAGAACTAAATCAAGTCATTTTAGCCTGAATTGCAACACTTTGTTGAGTCGAATAAGCATAGCACACATCACTACGTGAAAATTTACGTGCCCATCACTACGAATCAGCACAAGTGCTATAGGAAGAAGATTAAAACACAAAATAAATTGGACTTACCAATGGGAAGTCGATGAACTGAAAAGCATATAGAAGATGATTTTGTGAATCTGGCTTTTTGATGCATCCTGCAAGAAAATAAGAACAAACATGAGACATGCGGTTTGCTAGGGGGGCTGCTGGTGGAAGGAGTAGTCCAGCGAAGGAATAGGGTAGCCTCTTAGAGATGGTTGGCACAGACGCGTCCCGAGAGGGAACCGAAGCCATGCTGCAGGGAGGCCCACGGCGGCACTCGGGACAGAGAAACCAGCTGAGGTCCACGCGAGGTTGGAGGTTGCGGATCCCAGGCGCGCGGCAGCGGGTGGAGGTCGGAGCCACTGGATGCTCGAGCATGCCAAAATCCTTGAACTTGGCGTACACCAGTAGTAGCACTTATTGGTTTTCTGCGACCTAAAATGCAGAACACATGGAAAATAAGAATTGTACTGTTCTAAAAATAGATTTTGAACTGAGTGTGTCACTTTTGTTTTGATCATTCCTTGTGAATCTTCCATCAAACAAGTTTGGTGTCACTTGATGAAAGAACTTAAAACAAGCATACAAAAAGCTATATTCTTTTTTTCAGCTATTTTTCTGAGCTGAGCAGTGCATTCTTCACTCTCAACATCTGAAAAATTCCAAATTGGTTGACGGTAGCTATATTTTTGAACTATATTACTGAAGTGTTTGTGGTCTAGGCCCTAAACCACAGTATGTGTTTCTATTTTTGTTTAACGAACTGCAGAATTTTGCTGTACCGAACTGGTACTGCAGTGTATACGTATGTAAGTGGATTATTTTCCATCAGCTAACTGATTTCACTTTTTATGTTGAACTGCTACAAATCTATTTTTGCTAGCAACTGAAAAAGCTTACAAAGGTGTACACAGTTATAGCAAATCCTATGAGAGGAAATTGATCATTCCCATTTTCATGATACGGTGTGTCAACATGTGCATAGGAAAACCACCGCTGCATAATGAGCAATTGATCAATTTCTCCTTTTTCCTCACTTCTTTGTCCCGGCCTCAAGCGAACCAGATTTTACGTTAGCTAGAAACGAACATGAACACATCAAAATTAGTAGGCGAGTGCACTGAGAGATTTTAGCAAACACATGGCATGCACTCGGCAAAAGCTTATGTATATGGAAACTGACTGAACTGAAAAAAATTAGAAATTGAAGGAAAACAAAATAAGAAATTGGCTGAACTAAAAACATTTATGAGGCGACGGTGAGTGGCCTCGGGCGGCGATGTTGGACCGCTAGACGTAGCGGTGCCGGACCACCTAGAATACATCTAGAACATCATGTATTTCTAGGTGTATGTTTTTACCTTCTTTTGTACAGAGTGTATGGTTTGCCAGCAGTAGAACTTCCTGCCCTTCCAAACTTGTACTGAAAACATGTAGCAAAGAACATCATGCACCAGTGTTCAGAAGGCATACAAGAGCTACACACTGCCGTGAGGTACCCCAAAACAGAGTAGTTTGTGCATTTTTTTAACACAATGACATTTTATGGAACTACTTCTGCATTTAGACATCCTATGCTCTCATAGAGATTAACTCACCATATTGTGTGCTAGAAAGAACATAGTAACATAAGTGAGTGAAATCAGATTTAGATAGGCGAATTATGATATGCAAGTTTTCTCTTTTAGGAATAAGCAAAAATACCTTCGGGGCACAAATGCCAGCCATCAACAGTAGCTCAAAAGGCTATTTCTTCCTAAAAGAATTCTTCAATTCCATAAACTTAAAGTGTTTTTTCAATTGAACTTGCATGGAAGTAATACTTGTACTCTAGTCC
Source organism: Aegilops bicornis (assembly GCA_021605145.1). Lineage (NCBI taxonomy): Eukaryota > Viridiplantae > Streptophyta > Magnoliopsida > Poales > Poaceae > Aegilops > Aegilops bicornis. Next base: position 430,293,895 of record CM038671.1, on the reverse strand, counting down.
CAGTACAAGTATCATGTGTATAGTCTGTAAACAAAAAAAAGATGAGAATTTAGAGACAAAAAGGTTAAAAAAAAGTTGAAACAACAGGGAAACTATGAAGGAAATAGCATCAGTGATCTTCTAACTGAAGCATCATACTGTACTGATATTTCTTTTGTCAATGAACTTTTGCAATATATGTACTAGAACTCACTGATGCTATTTACTCACTTTTTAAAGGCATTTTCAGTACATGCTGAACATCCGTTTTTTCAAACACATCCACAGTTGAAATGGATCAGTACATGATGAACAATGCCAGTTTTCAGAAGTAAAACTTGCACTGAATCGGTTAAACTTCTTTTTGCCGAGCTACTAATTTTTTATATATAGCCACACTATTTTTTTGAACACACACGTTGAACCGTTTCTGGGGTTCTTAATGAGCTGATGATAGAAAACATGTTGAACTCAAATTTGGGCTTACAAAACTACCGTATGTTTTGGGTTCTTCTATGAACCTTTTTGTTATCTTTTTCTGAACTACAAACCACAATTACAATACACACCTGTACTACACAAAAGTGTGTATTTGTACTGTCCATAACAACGAATTAACCAAAAAACAACTAATTTATGAAGGAAACAATTTTTTAACTTGGTATGAGCTTTGTTTCTTCAGATTTTTGAACTCCTGCAACAGATATAACTGAACTTGTGTGACATTTTATTCAGTTAAAAGCAGCTGATTTTTTATCTCCTGCAGCTAACATACCTGGACTGAGGGGGACGTGATTGATAATATTTTCAGCAATTGACATGGGGAAAAAGAGAGGAAACTGGACATGCATTCGTTAAGTAGGTGAACTAAAAAGTGTACAAAACATACACTGAAAAAACTAAACCTCCAGAACCACACCATGAAAGTCAGAGTTGCGAATGGTGGTAGAGCTGCAGCGTTGAATAGCTCGGCGCTGTGTTGTTGAGCAGCCCAGGGAGGCGGCAATGAACGGCCGCCATGGGAGGTACCGTGGAGTTGGACATCGGCGATGGTCAGGGCGCAGGGGCACGGTGGTGGTCAGGGTGCCGGGCCACATCGGCTGGGCCAGGGACGGCGTTTCCTGTGCGACTTTGACCATGTGGCACGACAACAGGGTTGGTCCGCCAAAGGAAGAAGGCCGAGGGGCAGCGGTGGCGGCGGCTGGAAGCAGGGGCGTGGCGGCGATGGCAGGTGGAAGCAGGGGCGTGGCGGCGATGGCGGGTGGAAGCAGGGGCGGCGCCGGGAGCCATACGGGAAGAAGTTGGGGGCGGGGCGGCGCCGGGAGCCAGCCGAGAAGAAGGTGGGGGGCGGGACGGCGTCGGGCTCCAGCCGGGGAGAAGGTGGCGGGCGGGGCGACGCCGGGCTCTAGCCAGGAAGAGGGTGGGGGTTGGAGCAGCACCGGGATCCTGCAGTGGAGAAGGTGGCGGGCTGGGCGGCGTCGGGATCCAGCAAGGGGAAAAGGTGGGGGCTGGGGCGCCGCCGGGATCTAGCCAGAGGGGGAGGGGTCTGGACGGTGGAGCTCAGGGTTGGCGGCACTGCTGGTCGCGCGGGAGGTTGGGGGCAGCGCGGCGGCGTGAGAGTCAGGCGGCAGGGCAGAGGGGGAGGCGGCGCGACGAGGCAAAGGGCAACAGCGGCAGGCGCGCGAAAGGGAGGCGGCGACCGGCTCGGGGGACGGTGGTGGCGCGCGGGAGGGAGTTGGCGGCCCGCACGAGGGGGAAGTTGACGGCCGGCACGTGGGATGGAGGCAAGGAGTGGATTGGGGCCAGTAGCGGGAGGCAGGGGCGGGGCACGGGTGGATCCGTCGGCGGCCTGTCACGGCGCCGCGCGCTCCCTCGCTCCGGCTGACGCCGTCGCTCGCTCGCCCGCGACGACTGCCTCCGGCGGTAGGAGGTGGGCTAGGTTTGGGTGGGTCGGCCGGAGTAGTTCATAGGCGCATCGCGCCCTTATAGGGCGTGGGGTATCAGAATAATATTCTGTTACCGCTAACAGAATAGTCCAGCCCTATATATAAGTAGATAGATATGGACTGATGATTCGTTTTTGTGTGTATAAACCTAGAAGGTTTGAACCGAGACAAAGCTAACATGCGAAGTAAATAAACACATAGGGTCTACATACACAATTTATCTTAGGCACTCCAATAATACGTCAACCACAGATTCACGCATTTCACATCTTTCTACATCTACGAGAACCTATTAAAGGGTTAACGTAAATTGCCTCTCTCTCTCCTCCCTGATTTTCATGGTGGTGGGCCCCTCCCTCCCCCAATCTACAATCAACAGCTCACGCATTTCACATCACGTTAATTACGTAACTGGGATTACGCAGGTGTAGCATTACTCGTCCTAAAAAACCCAACTAAACCAACCTCCCAGCTTATCGCACGGGAAAAGACCCGGCCGTGCCGTTTTAGTCGGGATTACTAGATTACTAGTAGTAGTATCGATGGATCGTGCGAAGCACCAAATTTTTTTTTTGAGGGGGAAAAGCACCTAGTTTAAAAGTAAAAAGGCGGTACACTCACAGCACCCCGGTCGCGGTCGCATTGCACCCCACACACATTCAGTCCTCCACACGGCTCACGCAAATGCAATGCGCTTCGGCTTGCCTCTTCACTGACACGTGGGACTGCACTTGGAGAAACCGACCAAGCGCCAAACTCCCCCCGCCCATCGCTCGAAAATCCCCGCAAATCCCAAATTCAACCGCCCTTCGGCCAACTAGCCAATAATATTCCCCAAACCCCCTCCCCCCATCCCCCTCCACTCCATTCGCTCCGCCAAAGCTGTCCTCCCTGTGGCGTCGATATGTCGGTGTCGCGGTTCATCGAGGGGACGCACGGCGATCCTCTCGCTTCCATGGTACGCTCTCATAGACTGTCGTCCTCTAGCCGCGCCGCCACCGCAGGCGACGTTCTTGTGGAGACGCACGGTGGTCAGTGCCGCCACCGCTGGCGACGTTCGTGTGGAGACGCACGGTGGTCAGCTTCTCCCACGGTACACATATTCTAGACTGAGGCCCCGTGCATGTCGGTGTTGCGTTGAATGTTAGCTGATAGACGCTGTTAATCTCCTTTGTTGCGAAGTAGTTTACTGATCGATATTCTCTCGCTTAAGAAGCTTCCTTGCCTTACGCACTTAATCATGAATGAGATGGCATGCCAAGCCCAATTAGTTGCTAAAATATCCTGCCATATATTTATTGTGATGTAGATTGCCATGGTCTAGTAGCCAATCTGTTAGTGAAATAGCTCTACACCGTTTTATACTCGATCTTTGTTGCTAAGATGGCCTTCGATAGTTTGATGGCTGTGTGCTCGGCCTCATTGACTGCTGAAATAGCCTGCATAATTTAGTACTCAAATTTGTTTGCTGAATTAGCTTTACATATATTTCGTTACTTAGATCTGCTCGCCCAAATATCTTGCCATAGCTTTAGACATCGACGTAGGTATTTTTTTCTGGACTTCATAAAAAAGCATATATGTTTTTCCTGTAATATCTAGTAGAAGAACTAATTTGTATGCCTAATGAGATGGACATGACTTGGATAACTTTCGTCAAGATTCTCATTGCATATGTCGAGGGGGTTGAAAACTTCATGAACTTTATCAGAGCTGAGTAAGATGGCCTGAAATCAGATGTGCTCTGCCCGTGTAGCAGTTGTATGAAATCAGTTACAAGACCCCAGTCAACTGTGCAAAATCATCTACACTTGTATGGGATGTAGGTCACATATTCTAGGTGGGTTCATCACGGTGAGGCTGTGAACGTCAATGTTACTGACTATGTGGAAGCAGAAGATCACCATCTTGATCTACCTGATGCTCAGGTGGAAGAGGAGGAGGAGGAGGTGGTGGTGGTGGCGGAGCCAGTGAGTTTCACCAACATTAAAACAATGCTACGAAATGCTCGTGCATTTCGTGAACTTTCACCTGTAGAAGAAAAATGGTGGGCCCGCATGTTGGAACAATGCAACGTGGCTGTCACCCCAGGAAATAAGCTGTCAATATTCTCAGCTATGGTCACCTTTCTTCAGGTGAAGACATCCGAGTGGATGACCAACAAATCTTTCGATGCGATGTTGGCTGCTTTCCGCAAATCTTTCCCAGATGCATCTGAGCTGCCACACACCTCTGATAAAATGAAGAATTTCCTTCGTGCGGTTGGAATTGGATATGATATGATCCATGTTTGTAAGAATAATTGTGTTACATTAGGAAGGATTATGCCAACTTAAGTGAATGCCGAAATGCAAATCATCAAGATGGAAAGATGGCGATCTTTGTGAAGAGGATTCCTCATAATGTTACGAGAAAAATTTCAATTATACCAAGATTGCGAGAGGTTGTTTCATGATCTTTGAAACAAGAGAGGATGTATTGTTGCATTCTAGGAACCAGAGTCTGAGATCGAGAATGTAATGAGCCATTCATCTCATGGTATTGAGTGGAAAAGCTTTAATCGTAAACACAAAAAGTTTGTCTTCGAGAAACATTAGACTTGGCTTAGCTTGGATGGATTTAACCCATTTGGCCACCAGAGCGCCACATATAGCATGTGGCCAATGCTTGTTATCCCTTACAACATGCATCCAAATGTCTGCACCAAAGAATCAAACTACATGATGGCCTTGCTCATCCCAGGTCCAAAAATTCCTGGAAAGGATTTTGATTTATTCATGGATCCTCTTGTTGAGGAACTTCAACATCTATGGAGGGGTGTTCTCACTCGAGACCTATATAGCAGCCCACTAGCTGATTTCTTTCCGCGTGCTATTATAATCATCCATGATTATCCGGCTTTGGGCACTATGTCAGGGCGAACGACACATGGTTACAATGCATGTGTTCGCTGTGACAGGAATTCGCTGTCATACGCAATACTTAGCAATATCTGTTACACTGGACACCGCCATTTCCTTGCCAAGGACAAGCCGCGTCCTACAAAATACCAAAGACATGTGTTCAATGCAAAGCATGAAAACCGTGATGCGCCAAACAGGCTCAGCGCCGATGAGTTGCAAGTGGAATTAGAGAAGGTCAGGCATATTACACCAAGAAACCATCCTGGTAATGTTAGCAGGAAAAGGAAGCGTGGCAGGGCAGAAGAGAGATTATTGTTTACCCACGGGTCCACTTTGTGGGACTTGGAGTATTGGAAAGATTTGGATCTGCAGCATAATCTTGATGTGATGCACATTGAGAAAAATATATGTGACAACATTATCGGCACACTTCTTAATATTAAGGCAAGACGAAAGATACCTTAAAATCTAGGATTGATTTGACACACCTGGGTATCAGAAAGGATTTGCAAGTGGAAGATGAATGTAAACCACGAGATATGGCACCAGTTGTGTACATCTTAGACAAGGTAAAAAGAAAAGAATTATGTGAGCACTACAACAGGAACCCCCATTTAGCAACAGATCCTTTGCAACGATCTTGGAATGCGTTGTAAGCTGTCTGCCATAGCTACACATATATGTGTTGGAAACTTGTATGTTGCTAGTGATGTGAGCAACAATGAATACTTTGCGATGCACGCTATGTGTTGCTCAGTACCAGTTGTATGAAAGGGGGAAACAAGACTCAAACCAGCTACAGGTATTATTTCTGCACACTAAAAAGATGAGAAAACTAGAGACTCGAACCTGCAACCTCTTGGCTGCCAAGAATGACACGAGCCACCTCACCTAAGGAGACCAAGTGATTAATGTACTGATTTCCTTTGGCTAAAGAATGCGAAATCAGACGGGCGTTTAGGGCCCACGGGACGTCCGCAGGGGGCTAGCCAGTCGGCCGATGCTGCTTTTTAATTTTTTTAGGATACTGCTTTTCAATATTGATCAGTTGTCCTGCTTGTATTTTTATTTCTTAAAAAAGGTCCTATTTGTACGAATTCCCAGAAAAGAAAAGTTGTTCCTACGAAGTAGTTGATCCCTGCTACTTCTGCGTTACAGTCAAAAGCAATACGTATGCTACTTGTACGGGTATGATCATTTGAAATCCAACATTTTAAGAAATGAAGAGTCCATTTATGTTAAAAAAATATTGTACTAACTTTTTAATATAAATTGGTAAAAATAACATTACAATTTTTTTTGTTCGTGTAAGTAAAAATTGTTCTTCTAAATTTAAAGTGTGTTCATGCTTCTTGAAAAAACGTGAAAGTTTCAAAATTTGTTCACGGATATAAAAAATTGTTTTTGGCAAATATTTATCGTGTATTTTTAAAATGTTTGTCATGTATTTCATAAATTTTCATCGTCTATTTCAGTAAAAGAATCATGTATTGTTTAAAAAACCCTGCATTTTAAATGCAAAATATTTTTGGAAAAACAAGTTCAAGGTTATAATTGGAAATACACTGTTATATATCAAAATATTTAAGAGTGTTATATATCAAAATATTTACAATTTTTTTTAAATTGTCACTAATATATTTAAATATGTGTATTGTGCACTTAAAAAGGTTCATCATATATTTAAATGTTTTAATATAAAAATAGTTAATAATGAAAAAGGAAGCACCGAAAAACATAGAAAAGCCTAGCGTTCGTCGTTGCAGCATCGGCCCCCTTCGTCTCTTCGATCCCGTGACCTCGCCAGCTGCTAGAGGAGTAGTGAGCATCCCCGTTTTTTGTTCTTAGCTCTAGTATGTCCTTGATTTCCCCTGGGTTTTGGTTCCTTGGTCGCATCAGCAAGATGGAGGTGACAATGGTGCATTAGGATAGCGGATAGGATTTTCTAGTTCTCGCAGGGGCGGCGCGCGGGAGGATGGCATCGCTTTATTTATAGCCGGTCTTCCGGGTATTGATCCTCCTCAAATTCTTCTATCATGGTAGAGTCGACGGAGCTCGGCGTTGATTCTGTTTACTTCCTTGGGACAACGAGGTCATGGTTTCTCACCGTATATGCAAGACGGCGAGATCTACTATGAGGCACTTAAGATCGATTCAAGGGTTCAAGGGTGACGACTATGGCTCTGGTATTTGGTCCTTTAGGGTATGTGCATGAAAACTTCCAGGTTGTTATCGACAAGGTCAGGCCGACTGTGATATGGGCACGACAATAACGGTGCGTCGACCCGCTAGTAGTTGGTCGGTTGTCTAAGGGTCTTGATGTAAATTTGTTATGTCTGAAGTGCTTTATATGGTGAGATTTTATATTAGATCCGTGTATTTTCATAAAGAAGCAATCAAATGTGTGTGGAGCTCAAAAGTTATATTTTCTCTACTTTTTTCAACTCCCCTCAGTTCCTTCCCTCCATAATTTTTCATATCGCTCCAATCGTTCATGTGCAATTGATTACCCCATGATTTATCCCTATGTATACACCGAGGGAGTTATGTGTGTATTTTGGAGCGATTAAGTTCGTCATATGTTGATTTTACACACAATTTTAAATGGGTGCTGCTGGGCGTCAACCGATTGATTCCGTGGAGAAATCAATCGGCTCGCCGGCCATTAGATCCTTTCTGCATAGCCGAGTCGAAGGCCAAGAAAACAATTTTGGGATTACAAAAAGTGTGAATAGTAACTTTTATATAGTGTCAATTCTGTCTCTTTTCGTCGAGAATACCACGAGATTTATTAATCCATGAAACTTTTCACACTAGTATTATGCCAGACCACATTTGTTACAAATAAAGTTTCAGAAATTGTTGACTCCTTTTGAATTTTTTTTCTAAAATTGTTTTCCATTTCGGATGCATTGGCCCCATGTTCCAGCGATCTGCGTCAATGGAAAACAAGTGTTTTCTATTTTGAATTGGCAACATATAAACACGTATTTTTGTTCAACTTCTTGAGATGAACAATAACGTGGTTCATCCAGGAATTTTCGAACCCATCAATCAAATAAAAACTAACAAAGTACTGTACTATCATGCAAAAGAATAAGCGCACGACGTTGAAAATTTTGGACACGCGTGGCGGGATCTGGTAATTTCCGGCCACCATTATTTACTCCAGATCTAAAGAAACCCCGACTTTCATCTCCCACAAACCCACCACATAGCGCCGGACCTCTCCCTGCAACTGCCCTCTGTAATTGCGCCGCTGCTCTCGTCTGGCCAACCACCGCTCGTGCCTCCACGGCCCGCCTCCTCGTCGGATGTAGCCTATATGGTGCTTTTCCTCTAGTACCGGCTACCCCCGCCCCCGTTGTTGACTCGCTGCTCTCCTGCCCGGCGCCACCGGCGACGAAGTCGAGCACGGTGGGGAATCCGGTCACCACCTATCCCTATGTACCTCAGTTGTTCCCATCCACCTCGTCCTCCCTCATTCTTACGGATCATGCGGCGTGGCAAGGCGATGTGGGACGACATTAGATTCGGCCTCCCTCCGCATCGCATCATCAATTATCTCCGCCAGCCGCCCCGCCCATGGCACACACGTTCGCCTCAGGTATCTCCATCTGGTTAATTTCCGCACACTGCATTTGCAGTTTCATCCTCCACACATAGCCTCCTCAGATTTATGCCAGCTTCATGAATCTGCGTGATTCCCATCTCAATTGCTAATCAGTGCCGATTTCAAGCAAGCTTGCAGTTCAATCTTACCATGGTATGTGATCTAATGTGTTGTCCATGATGCTAGCTTCATCCAAGGTCCTCCAAATTCGGCAGAAGGAACCGCCCAGGATATTTAACGAATTACTGTCCCAGCAGTTCCGCTCAAATGAGATGGCTGAATTCTTGTAGGTGCGCCACCTCGTCTCCTTAATAACCACCAGGTACTAGTAATTACAGTACGTCACAAATTTATGTTGTAGTTCCCAGCTAGTCTGTCTGATTTATTTTTGTGTCTCAAATCCTAGCTCGCCACACGGTGCACACCAATCTGATTGATTTCTCAATGCTATATGTCGTGTGTTGAAATAGGTATGATTCTCCCAGATATTCAAGCAGTACTGCCCACGAGAGAATTCTCAGCTAGTTGGATTGATTTCTAAATCTATTTTGGTCCAGTTTAGCATATTTTCAAGTAGTAGCTTTGGATCATCATTCAGAGATGACTCGTTACAGAACTACCTAGTTTACTACAGTGACAATACTGCATTATACATGATAATCATACCATCGATACAAGTGCAGGTTAATGGAGCATGGGTTGTTATCTCCAGAGACAGCAAAGAAAGCTTATGACAAGATAACATAATAAATCGCGCAATGTGGAGTATGGTGCAAATGCCAAGGGAAGATTCGATTACAATGAAGACGAGGACGACGGTAATGACTTTATTGTAAAACTCAACAATGATCTCTGATATCTAACTAAGCTTTATTGCAAAAACAATGAATCTGTTGTTCTCAGTATATTTGTGTGTATTGGAATTCAGGCAGAAAATAAACAATACCTTTTTGTCATGATGATGACCATATTATTTCCATATACATGTTGATCAATCTCTTTGGTTGGTCCTTAGGGGCCCCAGCTATGGTCATCGAGGCAGAGTAATGCTTCCTTTTGAAGAAAATGGATCGTCCAAAAATTGGAGTCCTATTTGACAAGCAGATCTCTGATGGTAATCATCTTCGTTTGTGTGAGGAAGGTCTGACTTCTATTCTGGTAAGCTTATAAGGTGACACCTTGAGCCACTTAATTTGTTTGTTATTTTCAATTGGATATGGTTTTCTTATCATCATAGGTAAAATGACATGATGAATATTCAATAGTAGTGTATTGTAAAATGTAGAATTTTAGGTAATATTTAAATCAGCTACTGATCAAAGAGAACAGTTAATACTCAAATGTGGAATTTTATTTTTTGACGGTAGATTTTTTTGTAACTCATGCTTACTAATCTGTTTACGTCGCTGCAAATTCTAGCCCTATTATTGTACAGGATAATATGCAAGTCATATTTTAAGAAGTTCGGATGGACAAATAAGGACCACAACGACTCTAGCTGCCTTCAAGAAGTCAGGATAAGAGGCCTTCAGAAAATGTACTCTCAATAAAGAGGATAGCTATACAATTATGTTCGGGAGTCAAGACTCAAGAAAACACTCATTTGTTAATTTATTTCTCTATTGATGCTACATGTTGCATCAGGATGCTATGTAGTAGCATGTCTTATTTTGCCTTATGGGGAATATGTACTATGAACCGTGATATGGAATTTGCATTGATGTTTAGACTAATTAATTGCCTTGTGATGTGAAAATACATTCTGTTGGACAGTTGACTTGGTCAATGAAAAAATTCGGGCCAACTAACAATTGTTGAGAAAAATAATTCAAACAGAATGGCAGAAATGGTCAAGTACTTACTGTACCGGTGCTGTACCAGACGTATCTGCCGTCCGTTGCAATCCGATGGCTTTCCTTCATCTTCCTCCCCCATCAGTCTTTGAGGATCCCAAGTACCACCACGACGATGGCCTTTGAATTGCACCGGTAAGGAAGCGGCCGTCCACATACATAACCGAATACAAATGGGGTACGTCATTACCGATTCTCATATCCCAACGCTGGACCTGGTGAGAATCGGCTTGCCATGGCTCGGGCTCATCATGGTTGAGTTCCGGGCTTCCGGTGCAATGGCTCATGAATACCACACACTGCAGCCCGAACGGCTCGCCGTTGCACAACCACACTGCCTCGACCGCAATGAAGGAGTTTAGCTTCACAGCTTGTGGTACACGACGACTATGCGGGGGTGGGTGGCTGAGAGGTTCTCCAGAAGGTCAGGGAGCGGAGCGGGTGTGGCCACGGTGAAGGTTTCCCACCTGGACATGGGGTGGTCCGGGCACCTGGACATGGGGTGGTCTGGGAACGAACAAGCGGCCGTTGGGGAGCGGGGCTACGGGAACGAAGGATGGCTGGGACTCGTACGCTTTGTGAAACTGGATGGAGCTGAACCCTGCGGATCCCAGCCATGCACGCGGGACCATCGGTGCGTACGTCCGCTTCCTTACCGGTGCGTACGTCCTCCATTGCTACAAAGACTGAGAGGGGAGGAAGATGAAGGAGAGCCATCGGATTGCAGCGGACGGCGGATTTAAATGCCTTTCTGACAGTGCTGATAAGTACTTGACTGCAGAGGAGCTGAACCCATGTTGCATCAGGATGCTATGTAGTAGCATGTCTTATTTTGCCTTATGGGGAATATGTACTATGAACCGTGATATGGAATTTGCATTGATGTTTAGACTAATTAATTGCCTTGTGATATGAAAATACATTCTGTTGGACAGTTGACTTGGTCAATGAAAAAATTCGGGCCAACTAACAATTGTTGAGAAAAATAATTCAAAGCAGAATGGCGAGAAATGGTCAAGGCCCAAATAAAATTTGGGCTTGTCCAACCAATATTGTCTTTGGGCCGACGTACATATATGTCTATCTGAAAATCCTTTTTGTCCTAAAAAAAATCTGAAAATCCTTTTTGTGCAGGGTAGATAGCAACGTATATGACGTGTTGTTAGACCCTAACTCCATACGTTGCTCCGTACCAACGCTTCTTGACCCCGTTTACCAACGGATGGGTATACGTTGTTGTAGACCCTTTGCAACGCCACCAACGACAACGCATATTAATCCGTTGGTGTAGGCCTCTGCAACAATTATATGGACATACGACAACGCATCAATGCGTTGCTGAAGGGGGGTTCTTGTTGTAGTGGAGGTCCTATCACGTGGAGATTCCCACATGGATTTGCTTCCAACCCTGAAAGGAGAGTCAGTGCAGATGGAAACAAGGTACAAGGGTTGAAAACTCATGACTGCCACGTCCTACTTCAAAGGGTTTTACCTGTTATCCTTAGAGGATTGGGCATACGACTTATCTGAGCGATTGCGAGTTGGGACAATTCTTGAGGAACTCTGCGATAGAAATATCAGGATAGATGCTTTGGAGCATCTTAGAGACAAGATACCAACCATCCTATGCGACCTTGAGAAGATATATCCTCCAGCCTTCTATGATGTGATGGTGCATTTGGTTGTTCATCTACCTGATGAGGCACTACTTAGAGGTCGGTATAGTATGGCTGGATGTACCCTATTGAAAGGCGGCTAGGCACTTTCAAGGGCTATGTTAGGAACAGAGCTAGACCCGAGGGTTCCATTGCAGAGGCCTACATTGCTCTGAAGCGTTGACATTCTGCTCAAAATACATTGAAACGGTGATCGACAGCAAAGATGTGGATGAAGACAATCCCGGGCTCAATGTTTTCGATTATTACATTAGGAAGTTCTGAGGTAGAGTCGATAAGAGGACAAACCTAAAGATTTGGAAAAAAATGTTTGGTATGTGTTGAATGACTGTCCTGAGATACTATGTTATATCAAGTAAGTGCTAAGTACTGCAGCTTATACATCATAATCTACTAAACTTGTAGCACATTCTTATATATTTAGATGTTTGACGTGATCACTATGTTGTGCAGCATCTACAAAAAGGAGTTACTGCCGCAAAATCCAAGAAACGTTGACAAACTGGTTATGGCAGGATTTGCGAAATGGTTCAAGAGCCATGTAAGATTTTGAATTGCACTGTCAGTTTTTTTTAATATATTGAGTATATAAGAAGATCGGCTTGTGTATTTTATAACCATAGGTTAAGAAGATGCGGGAGGATGGGCAGACAGTTGATGATGCCCTTTACGCACTAGCAATGTGTCCTGATACTCGGGTAAGACATTATGAATCTTGCGTTGTTGGAGATGTGCGCTACAACACCCTTGCACGCGATGAAGGCAGGAAGACACAAAACAGGCCATCATGAGCACGGATACATACGGTAGAGAGACAACTAAAATGTATGCTAACATAACAGGCATTGTTCAGTTGCAATATATCTCTAGTTTCGGGGATCATCGGTGTGTGGTTCTGTTGTGTTGTCGTTGGTATAACCTGTTTTCCAAGATCGCAAAACCCAGAGCTGATGATTATTTCAAATCCATCGATGTCAAGGCGGCGTACCAGACCAACGAGCCTTTTGTTTTGGCAAATCAAGCAACACATATATTTTTCTTGGAAGACACATTTGCACGTAGCAATGACTGGAGAGTATTGCAAAGGTTTAATCAGAGGAATTCATTTAATGAAGTTGCACAACAAGATGATGCTTACACTGCTCCTGATGTACAAGATTCCACAGATGTTCCTAATATCTTTGAGAACCATCACGTCAATGACGCTGGCGAAAAGATTGCCTGTCGTGTTGTGGACATACAAGAGTTGATCAAGAAGAAGCCAACGTTCAAGGACATTGAGGATGAAGAAGTAGATGACACTGTGGGGAATTATGATTCAGACTGATACACATGGTGAAGATGTTGACGCTGCTGCTGCGGACGATGATTAGATTGCTTTTGTCGTATTTGCCTGTCAGAAGACATTTTTTATCTACTATGTGTCGGTGGGAACGACACCTATGGGATCACTGGGACCCCTTCTATGGTTGGCGGTCGCGGGGTTGTGCGAAGAGCGGGTCTGGCAGTAAGCACAAAGATCGTTTACCCAGGTTTGGGCCGCGAGGATGCGTAATACCCTAGTGCTGCTTTGGTGTATGTATTTGAGTGTTCTTGAGTTCTTGAGCTAGCTACGGTGCGTGGGTTGCCCAAAAGATCCGAGTCCTTCTCATGGTCGCCTCAGGCCTCCTTTTATAGGCAAAAGGGGTTACCACAGTGGCACACAGGAGATGGAAAGGTCTACAGTACACAAGCTTATCGCCTGTCATTACAGGACAAGATGCATTAAATGCGCCCCATAGGTGTCCCTTTGCTTTATTGGAGATGGCAACAGGGCCATCCCGTCCGTCGCCGCCCCGTTCTGCTCTGACACACGTCTAGGCCAATGATGTATGCAGTGCCATGTAGGATGGCTGGCTGCTGAGATGTCGTGGTGGTAGGGTCTTCACGAAGATCTGCATGCCACCACACAGGTGCTTGTTGAGATGGCTTGGAAGCTGCATGTCGCCACGCAGGTGCCTGCCCAGCTGGTCGGGCTGGCAGCTTCATGGGAACAGCGGCGGAGTCTTGGCAGACGCGGGCCTGGCTGTGGCCCCATAGGTGCCTTAGGCAAGAGCCTTGCCGAGACCCCGACAAGGGTCTTGCCGTGGCATCATAGTCATCCCCAGCAAGCGCCTTGCCGGGGGTCTCATGGATTTCCTCGGCTAGGATCCTGCCGAGGATTGTCGTCTTCTGGTCCTCATCTGATCTCGTGTGTTTATGATCTTGACGAAGATCTGCATGCCACCACGGAGGTGCCTCCCGAGCCCTGGTCCCAATGTGGTTGTTGGAAACCCTTGGGCTCAAGGGTGGCGAGCCCTGCTGGAGTCGGGCAAGTTGCCCCGACAAGGCTCTTGCTGGGGCCACGGAGGCCACCCGGCAAGGGTCTTGTCGGGGGAGTCAGCCTCGCCCCTTTGCTCTTTGCGGCCTCTGGTCTTGGCGTTGCTCTGATCACCTTGTGTCCCGGCTCCCCTTTCCTGCCCTGCTCAGTGTGGCCGCGGGCGCGGCTCTGACTGTCCGTGCACAAGTAAAGGGGTCAAAAGGAGAGCCCCTACTTTTGTACACCGATAGGAGCCCCCGGGCCTAGGCCACACATAAGCGCGACATGTTGTTGGGCCAGGCCCAGAACGGTGCGCGGGCAGGCGGGGCAGATTTTTACCGCGGTAACTTTTTCGCTTGTTTGCGCTTCCCCATGACTCGCGTTGAATGCGCGTCATGGAGGGTCGTGCGTGACGTGGGGGGCATGCGTGGGACAGTTCCCGCACGCATGCGTCACATCACAGTAAATGGTAAAGTGGCGGCTCGTTCCTTCCCCATAAAAATAGGAAAACGCAGATGCGCGACTCATTTACTGAGGGACTCGGGTCATGGTCTTCAAGGCGTCCGCGCCCCATGATCACGGGGTGGGGAACGGTCGCCTCACCCGTCCACTCGATTTCTGCTTGCTCGCCATGTGTCCCCCATGCCCCTGAGGTGTCAGGCGGTGGAGGCGGGAAACCGGGTCGTCACTGATTGGAGCAGCGGGTCGGTCTCGACGGATTGGTTGAGTGGGGCGGCCGAGCCCCGATCCCGCCCCTTTATAAGGAGGGGGGAGGCGGATGGCATCCCACACTCTATCATCATCCATCTCCTTGCACCTCGTATCCTCACTTCCATCTACCATGGCAAGAGGAGGAGCCGGTCCTTCGACAATGGCGGCGAGGGTCTCTGCTCGACAGCGCGTCCCTCCTTCCCAAGAGCTTGCGGCGGTGGAGCCGGCCACCAGAGGAAGGGGGAGGGGGCGAGGCCGAGGTCGCCGTGGCGCTCGGGGAAGAGGGGGACGGGGCGGCGCACCGGCCATGCCTCCGCCGGTGATGCCTCCCCCAATGGAGGGCCACGTCAGGGACCAGCTCCGTGAGTTCTTCATCAGGCTGCGCCGGCCACCGCATCATCTTCTTTTTCTCCCCATTCCATTCACTCGAGAGATGGAGCTCGACCCACCACAGACCCTCAGGCTACATATGAGGGGCTGCGGGAACGGCGGTACTCGGGTCGACGTCGACTTTCCCGCTCCTCACGTCATGTACCTTTGTCGTGGATGGAAAACTTTCACTCGCGTCCACAGCCTGACGGCGGGGCTCGTTCTCTACTTTAAATTAATGGAGAACGGCCTGCTTTCCATCAAGGTCTTCGGGGACCTTGGAACTCGCCTGAAGTGCTGCGTGGAGAGCCCCTCTGATGATGAAGATTCCTCCTCGAGCGGGAGTGACGAGGAGGATAGCGACAGCGACGATGAGGGCGTCGAGCGAGAGGATGCCGACCCCGACTCCAACTGACCCCTCCCTCGGCCACGCGCCCTGCCGAGGGTCTTCCTCGTCAATCTCTCCATCGGCGCGTTCCCCGTTGCCTCCTTGGGCGGCTGGCGTAGGAGGGCTGGAGAAGACGAAGAAGGCGGGTGGTGGGCCGTCAAGTCGGAGTACGCGGGCACCGACGCCTTCATCGCATATTGTCGGCCCGCTGCCTCATCTTTTGGCTCCTCTCCCGGCGTCTTCTGCTGCTCGTACCTCGCCTAGGTGTTCTTTTTGCCCTCCTGCTATCTCGTTCCACCTTCTGAGGAGAGGGACAATAAAGGGATTACAGGCATCTTATCTCTTTTCGTTTGTAAGCCTGCGGGCGTTTGTTAAATTTAGGACTTGTAATCCCTTGCTCATGTTTTTCATTTCGTATGGACTGTACCTGTATGGGATGTTTTTAATGAAAAAGGGTGTTTGCCGGGTTCTTTGTGCACGGGCGAGGCCCATGCCAAGGAGTGAATCCTTGTTATTTTTAAGATAAACATCGCCGCCCGGCAACAGGCCTTGCCGCCCCTTACTTCACTCGACCACTCTCACGCTCTTGGCGGAGGCAGGGGCGAAGTAGAGCTAGGCCCCTCGTTTGTCTCCTTGTCACCGCGACTACGACCCAGTTCCGACCCAGGAAATAGTTCTTGGGTGCAGAAAAAAGGGGGAGCACGGCGGCCTAGGAATAAAACAGGGTTTCATATGTCCCAACCTCATACGGAAATGTACAATAGGGGATAAAAGACTTATTTGGATCTGCAGCCCCCGGCAGTTTCGGCTTGCCGTGGTTGGATTCTTGTGTCTGCAGCCCCCGGCAATCTTGGCTTGCCGGGGGCCGGAGTGCCGGCTTGTTCTCTTTCTTCCGAACGGCTCAGCAGAAGCGCCCATGCACCCTGCGAACCAAAGAGGACGGAAAGGAATAGAGAGACGCACACTCGACCTCTATGCTAGGGGTTAGTCACTGCTAAGTACTATCAACCCTAACCGAGGGAGGAACTTAACCTAGCATGCATGCTAAAACTTAGGGCGCCTGCGCTTCGTTTATTTATGCTAAGGGTCTGCGCCTGGCTTTGTATAGAGGGTTACATGCCTTGCCAGCAAGGCTTGTACAAAAGGTGGTTCGCCGGGAGGCCCGGCAACCATGCCTTATGGGTAAAACTTGCGAAGATGTTCAATGTTCGAGGAGTTGCTCACCGGAATAGCATCTTCGGTCTCCAGGCGGACTGTGCCGGGCCTGGTGACTCGTATTACACGATAAGGGCCTTCCCACTTTGGCGTCAACTTGTTGGAATTCTTGGCCGACTGAATGCACCGAAGAACAAGGTCGCCTTCCTCAAAGCTTCGGGCATGAACCTTGCGGCTATGGTAGCGGCGCAAGGCTTGCTGGTAGCGCGCTGCTCTCACAGCCGCCCGAAGATGATCTTCCTCGAGGAGCGTTGCGTCATCTTGCCGCAATTGCTCTTGCTCAAGCTCGTCATAAGCGAGCACTCGAGGAGACCCGTATGTGAGTTCCGTGGGGAGAACTGCTTCTGCCCCATATACCAGGGCAAAGGGTGTCTGGCAGGTGGATCGATTTGGCGTCGTTCTGATTGACCAAAGAACCGGCGGCAACTCATCAATCCAGCGCCTTCCGCTCTTGTGCAGTTTGTCAAAAGTCTTTGTTCTCAGGCCTCGCAGTACTTCAGCATTTTCCCTCTCTGCCTGGCCGTTGCTCCGTGGGTGTGCCATGGAAGCAAAACAGACCCTGCCGCCGAGGTCCTGAATGTATTGCATGAAGGTGTGGCTTGTGAACTGCGTGTCATTGTCGGTGATGACTCTGTTTGGCACACCAAAACGGCAGACTAGCCCCTTGAAGAACTTGACGGCTGACTGTGCTGTCACCTTCCTCACTGCTTCCACCTCCGGCCACTTTGTGAACATGTTGACTGGAACATACAAGTACTCAAAGCCCCCGATAGCGCGGGGGAAAGGGCCCAGTATGTCGAGCCCCCAGACCGAAAATGGCTAGGAGATAGGGATTGTCTGAAGGGCTTGAGCTGGTTGACAAAGCTTCTTCAAATGGAACTGGCACGCTTCACACCTGGTTACTAGTGCTGTTGCATCACGGAGGCGATGGGCGGAAGAAACCTTGCCGGAATGCCTTGCGGCAAGGGCCCTCGACCCTATGTGGGAGCCACATATGCCTCCATGTATCTCGACCAACAGCTCTAGTCCTTCCTCTCGGGAATGCACTTCAATTTCACACCATTCGGTCTTTTTACATGCAGACGCCGTCATTTAACCGATACATGGCAGACCGACGGGCTACTTTCTCTGCTTCTTCCTGCTCCTCAGGAAGTTCCCCTGTCTGGAGGAACCGGACGGTATGATGTGCCCATGCCGGAGCCTGGGGCTCGACGGCAAGGACTAACGACATTTCCTCCACCATGGGGGCGGCTGTCTCTACGGCCAGGGCTTGACGCCCTGCCGGAGTCGGTTGCCCCATGGCAGGCTCAGTGTCCACGGCAGCATCCTTGCCAGCGGCTCCTGGGAGCTCGGCGGGAAAGTACTTGCCGGGGCCTGATTTCCTCCACTTGTTCTGCTCTGTTGATGGTTCAACGGATGTTTGAGTTAACCGAAGCACAAAAGTACCTGGTTCCACAGGCAGTTTGAAGGCAGCACGCTTTGACAGGTAATCGGATGATGCTTGTATACCGTCAAAGCGCTCTTCCAGCTTCCTCAACTCATCTACGTAGGCCTCCATCAACGGGCTCTGATAATCTTTGTTGACTTGCCTGATGACAAGCTAAGAATCACCCCTAACGATGAGCTTCTTAACCTCGAGGTCTGCCACGATCCTGAGACCGGCAAGCAACCCCTCGTATTCAGCAGTGTTGTTTGTGGACATCTCCCTAGGAAAGTGCATCTCGATTACATACTTGAGGTGCTCTCCGGTGGGTGCGACGAGCAGCACACCAGCACCGGTGCCTTGCAGCGAGAAAGCCCCGTCAAAGTACATGATCCAGTTGCGACTTGCTTCCTTGCCGGGGAGAGTGGTCTCCTGGATTTCTTCGTCGGGTGTTGAGGTCCATTCCGCAATGAACTCCACCAAGACTCTACTCTGGATCGTCGATGTGCTTTCAAACTTCAAACCAAAGCTCGACAGCTCCAAGGCCCACTCCACAATCCTCCCGGTTGCGTCTGGGTTATGCAATATCCGTTGCAATGGGAGGCGGGTGACGACGGTGATTTCGTGTGCTTGGAAGTAATGATGCAGCTTCCTCGAGGCCATAAGGAGGCCGAAGAGCAATTTCTGCACACCGGAGTACCTTGACCTAGCCCCCTGCAAGAGGGAGCTGACAAAATAAACCGGGTGCTGCATCATCTTCTTCCTTTGCATCACTTCTTTCGGTCGCGCAGGCCCTGTCCCATCAACGTCAAACTCTGCCGGGGGCCCCGCCTTGCCGGCACCAGGCCCTGTTGGGGGAATCTCTGGCTCGCCATCCGCCAGTCAAGCCGTTGCCACTGCCTCTTCGTCGATGTCCCTCTGCGCCACTAAGCGGCGCGGCTCCACTTGATTAAATGCCGCCAGATACAGCAGCAACGGCTCTTGTGGTTTAGGCGCAACCAGTATTGGTGTAGAGGAGAGGTATTTCTTCAAATCCTGCAGCGCTGCTTCGGCCTCTGGGGTCCACTCCATTGGGCCCGCCTTTTTCAAGATTTTGAAGAAGGGAAGGGCACGTTCAGCAGACTTGGAGATGAATCGGCTCATGGCGGCAACGCAGCCAGTGAGCCGATGCACATCCTTGATCCGCTTAGGCACCTCAATCTGCTCGATAGCCTTGATCTTGTCTGGGTTCGCCTCGATCCTACGTTGTGACACAAAGAACCCGAGAAGTTTGCCGGACGAAACACCGAAGACACACTTCTCAGGGTTCAACTTGAGGTTGATCTTGCGCAAATTTGCAAACGTCTCTTCCAGATCTTGTACAATTGTTGCCATGTCCTTGGTTTTGACCACTATGTCATCCATATATGCTTCCATATTTCTATGTACCTAGGGCTCAAAACCAATTTGGACTGCTCTTGCAAACGTTGAGCCAGCACTCTTCAACCCGAAAGGCATCCATAAAAAGCAATACATACCACATGGGGTGATGAATGCTGTCTTTTCTTCATCCTCTCTTGTCATGAAGATTTGGTGATAGCCCGATGGGCGTCGAGGAACGATAACAGATCACACCCGGTCGTGGAGTCAACAATCTAGTCGATGCGCGGCAATGGGGCTTATGGTGAATGTCTTCGGCAAACACGTCGACATTCGCCCGCAGGAAGGTGACGAGCGCGCCTTCCTATTTGCTGTCGAGCGTGGAGCTTATGGTGAAAGCCCCACCCGTGCCATCCTCCTTGTCAGACACCTTCTTGGTCTCTGGCGGGGCAGCTCTGGATTTCTTGCTCTTGCCAGTGGAGCTCTCTGGCACGTCCTCGATGGTAGCACAACACTCCGAAGAGGTGCGCTTGCCGGAGTGGGTGCAAGAGGTCTTGCCGGTCTTCTTCTTCCCTCCCGGACCTTTAGCGGCAAAAGCAAGTGCCTTGGCGGCAATCGCTGCTACTGCTTCCCGGTAGAGTAGGTCGGCGCAGATCAGCGCATCCTTCTTGTCGCAGGGGACGGTGATGATGGTCATCGGCCCAGGCATCTTCAGTGTGTTGTAGTCGTAATGCGACGCCGCCATGAAATTGGCTAGTGTCGGGCGGCCGAGGATCCCGTTGTAGGGCAAGGGGATCTCGGCTACATCGAAGACAATCCTCTCCGTCCTGTAGTTCACCTCGCCTCCGAACGTCACGGGCAGCGTGACTTTACCCTTTGGCTGACTCCTTCCCGGGTTGACCCCTTGAAACATGCCCATCTCCTTGAGGTCCCCATCAGGGATCTGCAGCCTTTCGATCACAATGGGCGAGATCAAGTTCAGACCGGCCCTGCCGTCAACTAGCATCTTTGTCACCTTCAGGTTGCATATTGTTGGTGAAACCAACAACGGCAAACACCCGACCACAGTTGTGCGATCGGGGTGGTCCTCGGCGTCAAAAATGATAGGTGTGCTGGACCACTTCAGTGGCTTTTGAGCATCGAGCGATGGCTCCACTGCCGTGATCTCATGCGCCCACTGCTTGAGCTGGCGGTGAGAAGTATGCAGCGAGGCACCACCGTCGGTGCACATGGCCTCCGTAGCTTTCTGAAACTCTTGCTCGCCGGACTCATCGTCCTCGTCATGATCATCGTCTTCCTGCTTCTTGTCGCGGCCCCGAGTGGGCCTCTCTTGCTGGTTATCCTTGCCGCGGCGGCCTCCTTGGCCGCCACGCTTCTTGCCGGATCCTTCGGTACCATCCTGACCCTTCTCCTTGTCCCGCCTCTCATACTCGCCTTTTTGCTTTTCAGCAAGCAGCTCAACTTGTTGGCAGTTCTGGAGGTCGTGGCCCTTGGTGGATCTTGCAATACTGCTTGTTGGATCCCCTGGCTTGTCGGTAGCTGCCAAGGCCCGGCAAGCGGCGCACCCGGTAATCTCCTTACCGGGGTCGTCTGCCTTGGCCTTCTTGGCGGCGCCGGTGTCGTCGGATCCCTCGACGGCAAGCACGGCCTTGCCCTTATGCTTCCTGTTGGGGCACCGACCCTTTTTCATCGGGGCGGCGGTGTCTTCGTCCATAGAGTCGGTTTCCACGCCGGCGTCCTCGCCGGGGTACTTCCTTCCCTCTTTAGCTCGGGCGCATCTATCGGCCATAACATAAAGTTTGGCCACATCTTTAACCTTGTTCATCGCCAGCTCTTCACGCATCTTGTGGTTGCACACATTCTGATGGAACGCTACCGATCACGGGCGGCGGGATGAACATCTCGATGTTGTATTGCACCGGCTGAACCTCTATATGTACTTGCGCATGTTCTCACCTTCCTTCGGGAATGATATGCAATCGCTTGTTCGCCATGAGCTTGGTGGCCTCCAGTGAAGGCACCAACGAACTCATGACACAGATCCGACCAAGAAGAAATGGAATCCGCCAGCAAGTACATCAACCAAGACATGACATTGGGTTTCAGTGCCAACGGGAAGTAATTTGCAAGCAGCTTGTCGTCGCGAGCTCCAGCGGCTTGCATCACGATGGTGTAGATGTTGAGGAACTCTGACGGGTGGGTCTTGCCGTTGTACTACTCACCGACGTCAGGCTTGAACATGCGGTGGGACGGCCACTTGAACTGCTGCAGCTCACGGGTAAAGGCCGGGCAACCCACCTCGTAGGGTAGGCCACCGGAGCCTTGATACGTCCATTTTGCATCATACTATTATATCAATATTTATTGCATTATGGGCTGTTATTACACATTATATCTGAATACTTAGGGCTATTCTCCCTTATTTTACAAGGTTTAAAATGAAGAGGGGGGATGCCGGTAGCTGGAATTCTAGCTGGAAAAGGAGCAAACGTTGGAAACCTATTCTGCAGATCTCCAAAAGTCCTTAAACTCCACGGAACAACTTTTTGGAATTTATAAGAAATTATGAGCAAAAGAAATAGGCCAGGGGGCCCACACCCTGTCCAGGAGACAGGGGGCGCCCCTCAGGCGCCGCCTCTATCTCCTAGGCCCCTGGTGGGCCTCTGGCGTCCATCTTCTGCTATATCATCACGTTTACCTGAAAAATCATGGACAAGCTTACGGACGAAACTCGCCGCCACGAGGCGGAACCTTGGAATCAATCTAGGGCTCTGGCGGAGCTGTTCTGCCGGGGACACTTTCTCCCGGAGGGGGAAATCATCACCAACGTCATCACCAACGATCCTCTCATCGATAGGGGTCAATCTCCATCAACATCTTCACCAAAGCACCATCTCCTCTCAAAACCCTAGTTCATCTCTTGTATCCAATCTTGTATCAAAACCACAAATTGGTACCCGTGGGTTGCTAGTAGTGTTGATTACTCCTTGTAGTTGATGCTAGTTGGTTTACTTGGTGGAAGATCATATGTTCAGATCCTTTATGCATATTATTACTCCTCCGATTATGAACATGAATATGCTTTGTGAGTAGTTACGCTTTGTTCCACGAGGACATGGGTGAAGTCTTGCTATTAGTAGTCATGTGAATTTGGTATTCGTTCGATATTTTGATGAGATGTATGTTGTCTTTCCTCTAGTGGTGTTATGTGAATGTCGACTACATAACACTTCACCATTATTTGGGCCTAGAGGAAGGCATAGGGAAGTAATAAGTAGATGATGGGTTGCTAGAGTGACGGAAGCTTAAACCCTAGTTTATGCGTTGCCGTTAGGGGTTGATATGGATCCATATGTTTAATGCTGTGGTTAGGTTTACCTTAATACTCCTTTTTGTAGTTGCGGATGCTTGCAATAGGGGTTAATCATAAGTGGGATGCTTGTCCAAGTTAGGACAGTACCCAAGTGTCGGTTCACCCACATATCAAATTATCAAAGTACCGAACGCGAATCATATGAACATGATGAAAACTAGCTTGACGATAATTCCCAATGTGTCCTCGAGAGCTCTTTCTTGATTATTAGAAGTTGTCCAAGCTTATCCTTTGATACATAAAGGATTGGGCCACCTTGCTGCACGTTATTTACTTTATTTACTTTTTGCTCGTTACTATTTATCTTATCACAAAACTATCTATCACCTACTATTTCAGTGCTTGCAGAGAAAACCCCATCGAAAACCGCTTATCATTTCCTTCGCTTCCTCGTTGGGTTCGACACTCTTACTTATCGAAAGGACTACGATAGATCCCCTATACTTGTGGGTCATCAAGACTTTTTTCCGGCGCCGCTGTCGGGAGTGTAGCGCTTTTGGTGAGTGGAACTTGGTAAGGAAACATTTATATAGTGTGCTGAAATTTTCTATCACTTGTCACTATGGAAACTAATCCTTTGAGGGGCTTGTTTGGGGTATCTTCACCCCAACCAGAAGAGCAAAGAGATGCTCCTCAACCTACTGAACTTTATGAAAATATTCACTTTGAGATTCTTTCGGGTATGATAGAAAAACTGCTAGCTAATCCTTTTGCAGGAGACGAAACATTGCATCCCGATTTACACCTTATCTTTGTGGATGAAGTTTGTGGATTATTTAAGCTTGCAGGTATTCCCGATGATGTTGTTAAAAGGAAGGTCTTCCTTTATCTTTTAAGGGAGATGCATTGACATGGTATAGGCTATGTGATGATACGGGATCTTGGAATTATAAGCGATTGAAGTTGGAATTTCACGGTAAGTTCTATCCTATGCATCTTGTTCATCGTGATCGTAATTACATACATAATTTCTGGCCTCATGAAGGAGAAAGCATCGCTCAAGCTTGGGGAGGCTTAAGTCAATGTTATATTCATGCCCCAATCATGAGCTCTCTCGAAATGATTATTCAGAATTTTTATGCTCGACTTTCTCTTAATAATCGCAACCTGCTCGATACTTCCTGTGTTGGTTCTTATATGCTGAAGACTATTGATTTCAAATGGGACTTATTGGAAAGAATTAAACGCAACTCTGAAGATTGGGGTTCCGACGATGGTAAGGAGTTAGGTATGACACGTAAGTTTGATTGTGTTAAATCTTTTATGGATACCGATGCTTTTCGTGGATTTAGCGCTAAGTATGGACTTGACTCTGAGATAGTAGCTACTTTTTATGAATCTTTTGCTACTCACGTTGATCTCCCTAAAGAGAAGTGGTTTAAATATAATCCTCCTGTTGAAGTGAAAGTAGTTGCACCCATTATAGTCGAAGAAAAGACCATTACATATGGTGATCCTATTATTCCTACTGCTTATGTCGAAAAACCTCCTTTTCCCGTTAGGATAAAAGATCATGTTAAAGCTTGATCGTTGTTCGTAAGAGTAATACTAGGACCTATACACCTCTGATCAAATTAATGTTGAACCTGGTTTTGCTATGATTAAAGATCTCTTGGATGAGGACTTAGATGGGCATGTTATCTCTTTCGTGGGTGAAACCGCTAATATTGCTAGACCCGATACTAAGACACGTAGACCTGTTGTAGGCATGCCTGTTATTTCAAGTTAAAATAGGAGATCATTGCTATCATGGCTTATGTGATATGGGTGCTAGTGCTAGTGCGATACCTTATGATCTATATAAAGAAATTATGCACGATATTGCACCTGTTGAATTGGAAGACATTGATGTTACTATTAAGCTTGCTAATAGGGACACCATTAAACCTATTGGGATTGTTAGAGATGTTGAAGTCTTGTGTCGGAAGATTAAATACCCTGCTGATTTTCTTGTACTTGCTTCCCCACAAGATGATTTTTGTCCCATTATTTTTGGTAGACCCTTCTTGCATCTTTGCTAGTGCCAAGATTAATTGTGAAAAGAACATTGTCACTGTTGGCATAGATGGTATGTCTCATGAGTTCAATTTTGCTAAGTTTAGTAGACAACCTCGTGAAAGGGAACCACCTAGTAAAGATGAGATTATTGGTCTTGCTTCCATAGCTGTTGCTCCAACTGATCCGTTGGAACATTATTTGTTAGACCATGAAAATGATATGTTTATGAAGGAAAGGGAAGAAATAGATGAAGTGTTCCTTAAACAAGAACCTGTCTTTGAAACATAACCTTCCCGTTGAATTTCTTGGGATCCCCTCCACCCAAGGGTGATCCTGTTCGAACTCAAACCTTTACGATAATCTTAAGTATGCTTATCTTGATGAAAAATAAATATATCCTGTTATTATTAGTGCTAACCTTTCAGAGAAAGAAGAAGAAAGATTATTGAAAACTCTGAAGAAGCACCGGGCTGCTATTGGATATACTCTGGATGATCTTAAGGGCATCAGTCCCACATTATGTCAACACAAAATTTCAGTGGAGAAAGATGCCAAACCAGTTAGAGATCCTCAAAGACGATTAAATCCCAAAATGAAGGAAGTGGTAAGAAAGGAGATTCTAAAACTCCTTGAGGCAGGTATTATTTATCCCGTTCTTGATAGTGAATGGGTAAGCCCTGTCCATTGTGTCCCCAAAAAGGGAGGTATTACCGTTGTTCCTAATGATAAAGATGAATTGATCCCGCATGTAATTATTATAGGTTATAGGATGGTAATTGATTTTCGTAAGTTAAATAAAGCTACTAAGAAAGATCATTACCCTTTACCTTTTATTGATCAAATGCTAGAAAGGCTATCCAAACACACACATTTTTGCTTTCTAGATGGTTATTCGGCTTCTCTCAAATACTGTGTCGACAAAGGATCAATCTAAAACTACTTTTTACCTGCCCTTTTAGTACTTTTGCTTATAGACTTATGCCTTTTCGTTTATGTAATGCACCTGCTACCTTTCAAAGATGCATGATGGCTATATTCTCTGATTTTTGTGAAAAGATTTGTGAGGTATTCATGGATGACTTCTCCGTCTATGGATCCTATTTTGATGATTGTTTCAAAGAACCTTGATCGAGTTTTGCAGAGATGCGAAGACACTAGTTTCGTCCTGAATTGGGAAAAGTGTCACTTTATGGTTAATGAAGGCATTGTCTTGGGGCACAAGATCTCGGAGAGAGGTATTGAAGTTGATAAGGCCAAAGCTGATGCTATTAAAAAGATGCCATGTCCCAAGGACATAAAAGGTATTAGAAGTTTCCTTGGTCATGCTGGCTTTTATAGGAGGTTCATTAAGGACTTTTCTAAAACCTCTAGGCCTCTGACTAATTTATTGCAAAAAGACATTCCTTTTGTCTTTGATGATGATTGTGTAGAAGCATTTGAAACACTTAAGAAAGCTTTGATCACTGCACCTATTGTTCGACCACACGATTGGAATTTACCTTTTGAAATTATGTGCGATGCTAGTGATTATGTCAGAGGTGCTGTTTTAGGGCAAAGAGTCGATAAGAAATTGAATGTTATCCAGTATGCTAGTAAGACTCTTGGTACTGCCCAGAGAAATTACGCTACTACTGAAAAAGAGTTCTTAGCAGTTGTGTTGGCATGTGATAAGATTAGACCTTATATTGTTGATTCCAAAGTCACCATTCACACTGATCATGCTGCTATTAAATGTCCTAAGGAAAAGAAAGATGCTAAGCCTAGACTCATTAGATGGGTCCTCTTTCTCCAAGAATTTGACTTGCATATTATTGAGAGAAAAGGAGCTGAGAACCCCGTTGCAGACAACTTGTCTAGGTTAGAGAATGTTCTTGATGACCCACTACCTATTAATGATAGTTTTCCTGATGAACAATTAGCGGTTGTCAATGCTTCTCGTACTGCTCCTTGGTATGCTGATTATGCTAATTATATTTTTGCTAAATATATACCGCCTAGTTTCACATACCAGCAAAAGAAAAAGTTCTTTTATGATTTAAGACATTACTTCTAGGATGATCCACACCTTTATAAAGAAGGAGTAGATGGTATTGTTAGACGTTGTGTGCCTGAGCATGAACAGGAACAAATCCTACGCAAGTGTCACTCTGAATCTTATGGAGGACACCACGCTGGAGATAGAACTGCACACAAGGTACTTCAATCTGGGTTTTATTGGCCTACTCTTTTCAAAGATGCTCGTAAGTTTGTTTTATCTTGTGATGAATGTCAAAGAATAGGTAACATTAGTAGATGTCAAGAAATGCGTACGAATTATTCCCTTGTTATTGAACCGTTTGATGTTTGGGGCTTTGATTATATGGGACCTTTTCCTGCCTCCAATGGTTATACACATATTTTAGTTCTTTGTTGATTACGTTACTAAGTGGGTAGAAGCTATTCCAACTAGTAGTGCTGATCATAACACTTCTATTAAAATGCTTAAAGAAGTTATTTTTTCGAGGTTTGGAGTCTCTAGATATCTTATGACTGATGGTGGTTCACACTTTATTCATGGTGCTTTCCGTAAGATGCTTGCTAAGTATGATGTCAATTATAGAATCGCATCTCCTTACCACCCGCAGTCTAGTGGTCAAGTAGAATTGAGCAATAGAGAGATCAAATTAATTTTGCAAAAGACTGTGAATAGATCTAGAAAGAATTGGTCCAAAAAACTTGATGATGCATTATGGGCCTATAGAACTACATACAAAAATCCTATGGGTATGTCTCCATATAAGATGGTTTATGGAAAAGCATGTCATTTACCTCTTGAACTTGAACATAAAGCATATTGGGCTATTAAAGAGCTCAATTATGACTTCAAACTTGCGGTGAGAAGAGGTTGTTTGATATTAGCTCACTTGATGAATGGAGAACCCAAGCATATGAGAATGCCAAGCTTTTCAAAGAAAAAGTCAAACGCTGGCATGATAAGAGGATACAAAAGCGTGACTTTAACGTAGGAGATTATGTGTTATTATTCAACTCTCGTTTAAGATTTTTTTGCAGGAAAACTTCTCTCAAAATGGGAAGGTCCCTACGTTATCGAAGAGGTCTATTGTTCTGGTGCTATAAAAATCAACAACTTCGAAGGCAAAAATCCGAGGGTGGTAAACGGTCAAAGAATTAAACATTATATTTCAGGTAATCCTATTAATGTGGAAACTAATATTATTGAGACCATAACCCCTGAGGAATACATAAGAGACACTTTCGAGCGTTCCAGGACTCGAGAAGGCATATGTACGTGGTACGGTAAGTAAACCGACTCCAAAACAACTCTAATGGCAATTTTTATCATTTTTTGGATTATTTAAGAATTTTAGGAAGAAAGAAGTGGTCTGAAAGGGACACGAGGCTCCCACGAGAGAGGAGCCCCCCCCTGTAGGGCGCGCCCCCTGTCTCGTGGGCACCTCGTGTGCCTCCCGGACTCCGTTTTCTTGTATGTTACGTATTTTGGTCGGTAAAAATTCATTATATATACTCCCGAAGGTTTTGACCACCGTATCACGCAAATATCCTCTGTTTTAGTTTCGAGCTGTTCCTGTTGCAGAATAAAGCAAGATGTATTCTCAGGAGTCAGTTGGGGAGAGCCGGGTGTCTCACCCAACGCCAGGTCCAGGAGAAAATAGCGGCGCCTATCACTTTGGACCATCAACGGAACATGAGATGGAGGCTGATTTGAAAAGGATAGATGCCATGGAGGAGGATCAAGAAGTTACCTCTCGTCTTCGAGCAGAATTCACTATGGGGGAACTACCTAGCCTGGCTGTCCCTACTTCGGTCACTCCTTCCGACTCGAGATTTCTTTCTTATGAAAATATGAAAAAGAGTTTCACTTGTTCTCTAGAAGCTATGCAACATCCTTGGGTGAAAGGAGCCTTGTCCGTCACGGGAAAACTCCGTAAAGAAAATATGGACCTCAAACAACAAGTTAATAAGCTCGAGCAGGAGAACCGTATCTTGAAGGGCATAATAGCCAAGAAGATCATAACACCAACCGCGAAGAAGGAGACATAATCACATGGGTATGGGCACTCCCCTTGGCAACTGCCAAGCTTGGGGGAGGTGCCCCGGTATCGTATCACCATCACACTCCTATCTTTACCGCTTTATTTAGTTTGATCCTTTTAGTAGTATCTTGATCTAGTAGACTGAAGTTTTGATATCAAGTAGTTTTGAGCTTTGCTTTGTGATCTCTTTATGTAAGCGAGTCCGTGTGCTATCTATAATAAAGATTGGTGAGTCAAGGGCTTTGCTATGATGCTATGATCTTGAGAAAATAGAAAGAATAAAAGAGTTCATATTGATCTTATGGATAGTGATAACTTCACATATAGAAAGTATGAGGCATAAAAATTGTTAAGAATTGATGAACGTAGCCTCGGTCATCGTTGCAATTAATAGGGAGTGATAAGGAAAGAGGGGTTCACATATAAATATATTATCTTGGACATCTTTTATGATTGTGAAGCACTCATTAAGTATGACATGCTAAAAGAGTTGACGTTGGACAAGGAAGACAACATAATGGTTTATGTTTTCCGACATCTCAGTTAAAGTATATTGTCATTGACCTTCCAAACATGTTGAGCTTGCCTTTCCTCCTCATGCTAGCCAAATTCCTTGCACCAAGTAGAGATACTACTTGTGCTTCCAAATATCCTTAAACCCAGTTTTGCCATGAGAGTCCACCATACCTACCTATGGATTGAATAAGATCCTTCAAGTAAGTTGTCATCGGTGCAAGCAATAAAAATTGCTCTCTAAATATGTATGACTTATTAGTGCAGAGAAAATAAGCTTTGTACGAACTTGTTGTGGAAGTAATAAAAGCGACGGACTTCATAATAAAGGTCCACATACAAGGGGCAATATAAAGTGACGTTCTTTTGCACTAAGATTTTATGCATCAAACCTAAACGCGCATGAAAACCTCTGCTTCCCTCTGCGAAGGGCCTATCTTTTACTTTATGATTTACTTTATGCTTGAGTCAAGGTGATGCTCACCTTTCCCTTTTTATTTTTATCCTTTGACAAGCTCTTCGTGTTTGAAAGATCATGATATATATATCCAATTGAATGTAAGTTGACATAGGCTATTATTGTTGACATCACCTAAAGGTGAATACGTTGGGAGGCAACACAATAAGCCCCTATCTTTCTCAGTGTCCGGCTGAAACTCTGTAACCACAAGTATTGCGTGAGTGTTAATAATTATAGGGGACTACGAGATAGTTGAGTATGTGAGCTTGCTGAAAAGCTCTATTATTGACTCTTTCCGATATTATGATAAATTGCAATTGCTTCAATGACTGAGATTATAGTTTGTTAGTTCCCAATGAAGTTTTTGAACCATACTTAATATTGTGAATTGCTTATTACTTGAGCATAGGAAATCATATGACAAAATCCATGTATGTTGCTGTTATTAGAATGATCATGATTCCCTCATGTCCGTATCTTATTTTTATCGACACCTCTATCTCTAAACATGTGGACATATTTTTCGATTTCGGCTTCTGCTTGAGGACAAGCGAGGTCTAAGCTTGGGGGAGTTGATACGTCCATTTTGCATCATGCTTTTATATCAATAATTATTGCATTATGGGCTGTTATTACACATTATATCTCAATACTTATGGCTATTCTCCCTTATTTTACAAGGTTTATCATGAAGAGGGGGATGCCGGCAGCTGGAATTCTGGCTGGAAAAGGAGCAAACGTTGGAAACCTATTCTGCAGATCTCCAAAAGTCCTGAAACTCCATGAAACAACTTTTTGGAATTTATAAGAAATTATGAGCAAAAGAAATAGGCCAGGGGGCCCACACCCTGTCCAGGAGACAGGGGGCGTGCCCCCTATCTCCTGGGGCCCCTGGTGGGCCTCTGGCGTCCATCTTCTGCTATATCATCACGTTTACCCTGGAAAAAATCATGGACAAGCTTACGGGACGAAACTCCGCCGCCACGAGGCGGAACCTTGGCGGAATCAATCTAGGGCTCTGGCGGAGCTGTTCTGCTGGGGACACTTCCCTCCGGGAGGGGTAAATCATCAACAACGTAATCACCAACGATCCTCTCATTGATAGGGGGTCAATCTCCATCAACATCTTCACCAGCACCATCTCCTCTCAAAACCCTAGTTCATCTCTTGTATCCAATCTTGTATCAAAACCACAAATTGGTACCCGTGGGTTGCTAGTAGTGTTGATTACTCCTTGTAGTTGATGCTAGTTGGTTTACTTGGTGGAAGATCATATGTTCAGATCCTTTATGCATATTATTACTCCTCTGATTATGAACATGAATATGCTTTGTGAGTAGTTACGTTTGTTCACGAGGACATGGGTGAAGTCTTGCTATTAGTAGTCATGTGAATTTGGTATTAGATTCGATATTTTGATGAGATGTATGTTGTCTTTCCTCTAGTGGTGTTATGTGAACGTCGACTACATAACACTTCACCATTATTTGGGCCTAGAGGAAGGCATAGGGAAGTAATAAGTAGATGATGGGTTGCTAGAGTGATGTAAGCTTAAACCCTAGTTTATGCGTTGCTTCGTTAGGGGTTGATATGGATCCATATGTTTAATGTTGTGGTTAGGTTTACCTTAATACTCCTTTTTGTAGTTGCGGATGCTTGCAATAGGGGTTAATCATAAGTGGGATGCTTGTCCAAGTTAGGACAGTACCCAAGTGTCGGTTCACCCACATATCAAATTATCAAAGTACCAAACGCGAATCATATGAACGTGATGAAAACTAGCTTGACGATAATTCCCAATGTGTCCTCGGGAGATCTTTCTTCATTATTAGAATTTGTCCAGGCTTATCCTTTGCTACATAAAGGATTGGGCCACCTTGCTGCACGTTATTTACTTTTTGCTCGTTACTATTTATCTTATCACAAAACTATCTATCACCTACTATTTCAGTGCTTGCAGAGAAAACCTTACTGAAAACCGCTCATCACGACAGACCGGCACCCGTGGCAACTGGCGTGGGAGAGGAGAGTGCACCGTGGCTGCAGCACCTAAGGTCCTTCCACCGCTGGCATGTGGTGGCTCGACGGAGCGTCGACCCGAGGGCCCCGTCGGTCGCGGTTCATCTTTGTTGGTGACACAGACGAGGATCCGGATGGTGGCTCTCCACTCGTCAAGCTTTTCCGCGGCAGGAGGGAAGTCGAGGAGCAGCTGTGCGTGCACCAAAGCTTCTGCTGGCGTGGGTGGCGGCGAAAGCTGCATGGACCATGACGCGCTCCGACTTCTAACCACGTTAGAAGGAGCTCTATCACGGCCTGGCGGCTGTGCGCCATTTTTGCCAGCACTTCGGCGGGCATGCTGGCCTCCTTCGTCCCCCAAATGATGCACATGACTCTTCCCACGGCGGCGTCCGGGGTCACCAGCGTGGTGACACTGCTCGTCGCGCACACCCTGGGAAGAGCGCGTTGTGGGCACCGGCGTAGGTGTCTTGGAGGTCGCCGCGCCGCCCGGAGTCTCCAGCGCCGCTTATGGGGAGAGCCAGCTCCGTCTCTGGATTTGGCGGCGTGTGGCCTGTCGTGGATGCACGAATGACACTTTGCCGCCAGCTCGACCGCCAGAGCGATGTTGGTGTCGCGGGCCGCACTCGGTTCTGTCGCGAACCGCTTTCGCCCGCACCGGTATGGGCCGTCCGGCTCCGGATGAACCGATCGCCGTGATCGTCTTCTTCTTGGGAGCCATGACGATGAGGAACTGCTAGGCTAACTGCTAGACCGGATTTTCACAACTACGCCCTCCCCTACCTGGCGCACCAAAGATGTCGGTGGGAACGACACCTATGGGATCACTGGGACCCCTTCTACGGTTGGCGGGCGCGGGGTTGTGCGAAGAGCGGGTCTGGCAGGAAGCACAAAGATCGTTTACCCAGGTTCAGGCCGCGAGGATGCGTAATACCCTAGTCCTGCTTTGGTGTATGTATTTGAGTGTTTTTGAGTTCTTGAGCTAGCTACGATGCGTGGGTAGCCCAAAAGATCCGAATCCTTCTCCTGGTCGCATCGGGCCTCCTTTTATAGGCAAAAGGGGTTGCCACAGTGGCACACATGAGGTGGAAAGGTCTACAGTACACAAGCTTATCGCCTGTCATTACGGGACAAGACGCATTAAATGTGCCCCCATAGGTGTCCCGTTGCTTTATTGGCAACAGGGCCTGTCCTGTCCGTCGCCGCCCCGCTCTGCTCCGACAGGCGTCCAGGCCAACGATGCATGCGGTGCCATGTAGGCTGGCAGGCTGCTGAGATGGCATGGTTGTAGGGTCTTCACAAAGTTCTGCATGCCACCATGCAGGTGCATGTTGAGCTAGCCTGGAAGCTGCATGTTGCCACGCAGGTGCCTGCCCGGCTGGTCGGGCTGGCAGCTGCATGGGAACGGCGGCGGAGTCTTGGCAGACGCGGGCCTGGCTATGTCCCCATAGGTTTCTTCGGCAAGAGCCTTGCTGGGGCCTCGACAAGGGTCTTGCCGTGGCATCGTAGTCATCCCCGGCAAGCGCCTTGCCGGGGTTCTCGTGGATTTCCTCGGCTAGGATCCCGCCGAGGATCGTCGTCTTCTGGTCCTCATCTAATCTCGTGTGTTTATGATCTTGACGAAGATCTGCATGCCACCACGGAGGTGCCTCCCGAGCCCTGGTCCCAATGTGATTGTTGGAAACCCTTGGGCTCAAGGGTGGCGCGCCCCGCTAGCGTCGGGCAAGTTGCCCCGGCAAGGCTCTTGTCGGGGCCACGGAGGCCACCAGGCAAGGGTCTTGCCGGTGGAATCAGCCTCGCCCCTTTGCTCTTTGCGGTCTCTGGTCTTGGCGTTGCTCTGATTGCCTTGTGCCCCGGCTTCCCTTTCCTGCCCTGCTCAGCGTGGCTGCGGGCTTGGCTCTGACTGTCCGTGCACAAGTAAAGGGGTTAAAAGGAGAGCCCCTACTTTTGTACACCGACACTATGTGAAATTGTGTTTGCTATGACAACTGAAACCTGATGAACGTGTTGTTTAGTGTTTTGATGTGAGAACATCACTTGTTATGTATGATGATTTTTTGGTGATTGTATGACGACTAAAACATGATGACATTGTTGTTTAGTTGTACTCATATTTGGCTGTGAAACTTGAATCTAATGACATAGTTTGCTGTTGGACTGCAATTTGCTCGACATCTTCGAATGGGAACAAAGCTGACCCGACAGGGCATGTGCTAATTTATCTATTTATTACCAAAAGGGCCTCTGCTATTTATTTATTTATGAGCAAAAGGGGATACCCCCCTGTCGGTGTCAAAACCGGCGGATCTCGGGTAGGGGGTCCCGAACTGTGTGTCTAGGCGGATGGTAACAGGAGACAAGGGACACGATGTTTTTACCTGTGTTGGGCCCTCTTGATGTAGGTAAAACCCTACTCCCGCTTGATTAATATTGATGATATGGGTAGTACAAGAGTAGATCTACCACGAGATCGAGAGAGGCTAAACCCTAGAAGCTAGCCTATGGTATGATTGTTGTTCGTCCCACGGACTAAAACCCTCCGGTTTATATAGACACCGAATAGGGTTAGGGTTACACAGTCGGTTACAATGGTAGGAGATCTACATATCCGTATCGCCAAGCTTGCCTTCCACGCCAAGGAAAGTCCCATCCGGACACGGGACGAAGTCTTCAATCTTGTATCTTCATAGTCCAGAGTCCGCCAAAGGTTATAGTCCGCCATCCGGACACCCCTAATCCAGACTCCTCGGTAGCCTGAACCACGCTTCAATGACGCATTTAGTCCGGCGCAAGATATTGTCTTTGACATTGCAAGGCGGGTTCCTCCTCTGAATACTTCATAGAAGATTTTGAACACAAGGATAGTGTCCGGCTCTGCAAAATAATTTCCTCGTACCATCATAGAGAGAATAATATTTACACAAGTTCAATCCGCTGACGTGTTTTGCAGCGTGACATCACACCACAGCCAAGCCTTTATTCGAATCGTTTTTACTGCCCAACCTCAGCGCGTTTAGCAAGGCGGTTTCCTTGGCACGTCTTGTCAAAGCAGAGATCATGTCCCCTTATTCCGGGATTTTCATCAATACGGGCGTGGGTAACCCAATCGTGCCCGTTGGCACGCCTCCTCTATCAAAGGCGAGTCCTGAACGGTCACGGGGAGGGCTCCTGGTATTCAACCTCTTTATAAAGAGACCAAGGCCCCGCTCCTTTTTCTCAATCTCCATCGAATCCGCCCCTCACTTCGAGTTCCAACACTCAAAGCTCCAGATTCAGGCGCTTCGGACCTTCGATGATGTCCGGCTCCGACCTCCAAGGCCGGTGGATGCCTTCCTCCGTCACGGAAGAAGACGTCCTAAAGCTAAGAGATGCCAGGTATCTAACCGGCGAAATCTCGCATAGGCTGCCTGCTCAAGGGTAGGTTATTCCCACTCCCAAGCCCGGTGAAAGCGTGGTGTTCACGTCTCACTTCCTTCGGGGGCTAAGTTTCCCGACGGACCCCTTCATGAGGGGGCTCATGTTTTATTACGGGCTGGAATTTCACGACTTGGATCCGGAGTCCATCCTCCACATCTCATCGTCCATCGTCGTGTGTGAAGCCTTCCTCCGCATTACCCCTCACTTCGGATTATGGCTCAAGACATTCAAGGTGGAGCCGAAGATGATCAAGGGGCAACAGGCAGAGTGCGGAGGGGCTGTTATAAGCAAGAATGCTGATGCTCCATGGCCCGAGGGCTCTTTTCAAGTGGAGCTCAGCCTATGGCAACAAGAGTGGTTTCATATCATAGCTCCCAGGGGCACCAAATGGGTGGCGCCACCTGCCTTTCGCTCGGGTCCTCCACCGCGGTTGGCGTCATGGGTCAATAAAGGGCTTGACTAGGGGCCGTCCAAGGACGTGTCCTTGTTGCAGGGCCGTATTCGAGACCTCCTAGAGAGAGAGAGAGAGAGATCAATCTGGTCGTAGTAGCACAAGTCATGCTGATTCGTCGCATCCTGCCCTGCAAACGTCACCCCCTCCGCCTGTGGGAGTTCAATCCGGAGGGACCACGAGCTCTCCAACATTTTATGGGCGCAACGCCCATGGAGATGTACAAACTGTTCTTCGGATCACAAGCAATGTGTCCGGACTTGACCGAGGACGCAGGTCTGAGCTGCAATCGCCCGGATGCTCAAGTAAGTAGTCCCGTACCCGGACACGCTATCCGTATATTTATCATAAACTTGCCCTTAAAAGAGCTGTCCCCTAAACATGAGTGGACAGCGAAAGCAAAACTGATCAGGTGTCCGACCCCCCCTCCCTGAGACCACGCCGGATCCTGTGTTAACCAAGATGCTGGAGGCTGCGCCTTTAGAAGAAGGCGAAGGGGGGAACAAGGAAGCTACTGTCTCCGCGAAGGAGGTTATCAAGCAAGGAGGGATCGAGAATCCCTCCATCCAAGGGGAGAAGAGGACCGCCTCCGAAGATCTGGAGACCAAGGCCTCAAAGCGCGGGAGGAAATCCTCGCCAGAGGGTCCTGCGCCGGACGCATTATTTCCCCAAGGAGATCAGCCCTCCAGCGAGCCGTAAGTATAGAGTGGAGTTTTTCCTAAAATAAGAGACATCCCTGTTTTATCTCTGAAGATGACTGAAATTTTACCTTGTAGTTCGGATCTCAGCCCTTCTCGTGAGCTCGTCTTGGGGATCTTCGTCCGGAGATGATGGAGAGGAACGCCTCCCCTGCCGTACCGCCTAGCGAGGCGGACGATCCTGAGGTGTCGTCGCGGAGGGTTTCCCCGAATCCGGCAAGGGTGGAGGGCGGTCGTAGGGCCCCCCAGAGCCCTCCGTGTCCGGCCTTCGAAAAAGGCCATCAGACGAGTCCGGCACCTCCTCGTGCACGGTTGGAGGAGTTGAAGGGTCTGCTCGGGCGAGTGTATATCTCAGAGGATCACCGTGCATTAATGGGTACGATGATTGAAAAGATTTCGTCCGCGGAAAGCGGGTTGCACGAGGCCGCCAGGAGTTTATTGACGGGTTTTGAGGTACGTGCAATGATGTACCTTTTGACGGTTCCGCATATATAAGATGCGCCCTGTGTAGGTAGTAGCCCCTGAGACTCGGTGCGTTGTCAAAAATGACGGCGTGCCGAGGATCATAATCCTAGATATAATATGTCGCCCTTCCTATGTAGGTGGCGGATCGTCCGGTGGCTAGTCGGACTGATGAATTTGCCGAACTAAAGCGGCAACTCGACGTGGCGGATGCCGACATCGCGCTTGTCAAGAAGCGGCTGGACGATTCACAAGGTATGCAGTTTCTCCGCGGACACCTAGTAAGGGAGCTTGATGCCCGTGCCTTACAACATGTATGCTTGATGGAGATGGTGCCGCTGCCATGGAGAATCTTCGGGCGGAGCTTGCCCGAGCCAAGGAGCAGGCCAGAAAAAAGTGATGCGTCTGCCTTAAAGGCAGCCGAAAAGCTAAAAGCCGAACAGGCTGCTCATTGCCGAAGCAAAAAGGAAATGGCCGAAATGGCCGTGAAGTTGAAGAATGCTACCGACCGCTGTGAGCTTCTTGAAAAAGAAGGTTGAGCAGAGCAAGAGGACTTGAAGAAGTCCACCACCGAGGCCAAGGATGCTCGCTCTACGATGAGAGCTATGAAGGAGGAGCTACGTCAGGCCGGAGATATCACGGCTGGAAAGCCTTTTCTGCTGCGGAGGAAGTTCACGGATCCTAAATATGCTCAGTTGGACCGGCTGTGGAGTAGTGAGGCTGCTTATCTGGACTTGGCAGCGAGTGCCGCGGACGCGGCCGAACACTTCGGAGATCAAAAAGATCATGAGATGGAAGAGCTTTTTTGGTCGCAGGTCCGTAGTCCGGAGCGTCCACTTCCAAGAACGGTCGTTTGGCGAATGGGCGAGCTGAATAGGTTGTCCGGACTTGCCATGAAGAATGTCGTGACTCATTTGTGGCCGAAAAGGCCTGAGCCGAAGAGTTATTTTGGCTTGGTGCAGCAGTTCCTTCGTGCGGTGCCGCATATCAAGGCAATGAGGCGGTCAACATGCATAGAGGGTGCGCGGATGGCTCTTGCCCGTGTCAAGACATACTGGGCGGAGATGAAGGCCACCGATGTTGCATCCCAAGATTCGTACGAAAGCCGAGTACCTATCGAGCACTATTTTCAGGAAGTTCTGCAGGGCGCTCGTTTAATAGAGACGCAGTGCTCGAAGGATATTATGTTCGAATAACATGTATTATTGTGAAATAATGTTTTGATGGAATATAAAAGCTTTTTATACTTGTGCCTTCAAGAATTGAAAATACCTCCTGTGCGGCTGTTAATGTATATGTGTATATAACCTGAAAGATGGCAGTCTTTGGCTTCAGCCCCCACACATATAATGCAGGGGTGTTTGCAGAAAACACATTTTCACACTTGATCCATCGTCTTGGTCCCACAAAGGAGGTGATAGCGTAGCAAACTAGGCAACCGGACTATAATGCTTTATCACTTTCACTTAGCCATAGGAGTTCGACAGTGGGGCTACTATATAGCCCCTAGGGGCACCGCGCTCACCCGAATTTTGGGCGCGTATGTGCCTGGCCGGGAAACGGCCCTTCGTCAATGCGGAGGAATTCTAAAGATTCCAGCGGGCCATCGAGTGGTTGACCAATCTAACGCTATATCATGAAAGTCAGTTTTCGGCTTTCTCTACTGAGGTGCTCCCCTGGCCGAACCGGGGGCACAATCGCAGTAGTTCTCCTGGTGCCACATTAGCCGATAGAGCGGAACGTAAGGCAGCAAAACACGAGCCGGCAAACCCAACATTTGACCAAATACATGATTCGGAGCTGATGCATATAAGGCCTAACTCGAGACGCGAACACTCCCTAAGGTATTCGGTCTTTATGAAAACGGGTCGAACAATCGCCCTTGGTAAAAAGCCCTGTTGTCCGTGCGTGCGAAATTACGGCGTGGCACGTGCAAAACGCCGACCTCCTCCTCGGTTATAGCAAGAAACCGGGGGATGTGTATCAACAAGAGGCGGTGAAAAAGTTTTACGCAGGGTCTTAATCTGAAAAGAATCCTTGCAACGGGTCCCTACTACACGTCTGCGCCTGTGTCTCTGTTGTGACGTATCCTGGATGGGTGTAGCACGGTGTTCATTTGTAAAAGAGAGGAACTTAGTTGAAAAAGATCGTGCGAAAATGTACGTTATACTAAATAAACAAAGTACAATTCAAAGAATGAACAAAATTGAGCTTTATTGTCTCTTGTTGTGGATGCGCGGAGCCCTTATGCGGGGTATGCGTCTAGCGAGCCCTTGTATGTTTACGCCGGACTCGTCCAGCCGTGTCCGGGGTCTGGACGACCTGTCTAAGTGCTTATATTGGTGAAGCCGGTTTATTGTGGGGCTGTCAATGCATCCGCACAATTTTCCGGACTCGGGGAACCCTCGATGTTTCCCTTTAATGAGATGATGCCGTGTGGACCGGGCATTTTAAGTGTAAGAGACGCATAATGCGGTATTGCGTTAAAGCGGGCGAAAGCTTCGCGTCCCAATAGTGCTTGATAGCTACTTGTAAATGGGACGAGGTGGAAGGTTAACTTTTCGCGGCGGAAGTTGTCGGGTGAGCCGAACACAACTTCTAGCAGTAGAGAGCCTGTACAATGGGCATATGGGCCTGGCATTACCCCTTGAAAGGAAGTGTTGCTATGGCGAAATTTGGTTGGGTCTATCCCCATATTGCGGATTGTGTCACGATATAGCAGGTTTAGATCATGCCGCCGTCCATTAGGACTTGTGAAAATTGGAGTCCACCAATTATCGGATCTAATATCAAGGCAGTCCAACCTGCGTTCCGTATACTTCTAGAGTAATCCCGATGGTCGAAGGTGATTGGTTTTAACAACCAGTGGCAGGACTCCTCCGGGATAGGCCGTCTGGCGCGTACCTCTATGGGCGCCGCTCTATTTTTCCCTTTTGTCACGTGAAGTGAGTTCACTATTTTGATTTCTTGTGGGAAATTCTTTTGTTTTCCGGTGCTCTGCTTTTGGGGTTCGTCGTCATCCTTGCTTGGTGTGTCGAGCCCCTTGTGTTCGTGTTGAGTTTGCGGATCGCTTGAAGACCCAACAATCTACGTGGGTGTGGTTTGCGGATTCCCGGAGTACTGTGGATTTGGCATATCTTGTCCAAGATTTTGTTTAAGTTAGATAGCTCGTCCCTGTTATCCTTAAGGGGCAGCTTTTATGATTCTCGCCGAGAGCTTTTGAGTCCGGCGCCATCGTCGTGCTCTTCGGCTGTTTCCCTTGGTCCGACGCTGGTCCTTGCTGCGTCGTGGTTTCCGCTTCCATCCCCGACTTGGATGTACTTGGGTCGCTGGTGCTGCATCTTGCTAGCCAGCTATCCTCTCCCGCGCAAAAGCGGGTCTTGAGGCTTGTTAATGCGGCCATTGTTCTTGGCTTTTCTTGGCCGAGGTGTTTGGCGAGCCATTCGTCTCGGACGTTGTGTTTGAAAGCTGCTAAGGCTTCGGCGTCCGGACAGTCGACTATTTGGTTCTTTTTAGTAAGGAATCTGTTCCAGAATTTCCGGGCTACCTCTTCGGGTTGTTGAGCTATGTGACTTATATCGTCGGCATCCGGAGGTCGGACATAGGTCCCTTGAAAATTTGCCCGAAAAGCATCCTCGAGCTCCTCCCAACTTCCAATGGTGTTTTCGGGAAGGCTTTTAAGCCAATGCCAGGCTGGCCCTTTGATCTTGAGGGGTAAGTATTTTATGGCATGGAGATCATCTCCTCTAGCCATGTGTATATGGAGGATGTAATCCTCAATCCGTACTCCAGGGTCTGTTGTTCCGTCGTATGCCTCTATGTTTACGGGCTTGAATCCCGCTGGAAATTCATGATCCAGCACAACATAGGGGGTGTGCTGCACCCCTATATTTAGGTGTACCGTGATGTTCGGATACTTTATGTGTTGCCTTGCTTACTAGAGCTTGCTTTTTTGGCCCGTAGATAGATCTAACGGGTCCATCTTTTTGATGCGAATCCTTGTGCGGATCGCGTGCCGGCTTGTGTGCGGCGCCATTCGCCGCTCTCTGTTTGCCATGGGGTCGTCCATCCGACCGGGTGGCCTCCTTGTTTTTTGATTGTGGGGGCTCTACGGCCTCCTCATCAAATCCGGGTAGTAGTTTTCGCTTTGGGTAGCTCTTTGTTCGGCGACTGTCGCCGTATTTGTCTGCGGT
Organism: Aegilops bicornis; assembly: GCA_021605145.1. Classification (NCBI taxonomy): domain Eukaryota; kingdom Viridiplantae; phylum Streptophyta; class Magnoliopsida; order Poales; family Poaceae; genus Aegilops; species Aegilops bicornis. The sequence continues at coordinate 430,252,486 of CM038671.1, read as the reverse complement.
GTTGAGTACTTTGCTCCATCCGATTCTCGAGTGCATCTTCCGCTGTTTTGAGCTTCCGCTTCGCTTTTTCGTGCTACGTCTTGTGGCGACGAGCCTTTTGTGGAGATTCTTCGCCCAAAGAACTTGTCCGGCGTGAGATCGTCCGGACTGTTATCTTCGCCGGGGATGGGTTGTTTATCCAGATTGTCCTGTTCGGACGGTTGCTCGATAGCATGTTCGTCGTCCATCGGTTCACCCTGCCCTATAGCTGGGTCTGTATGGCTGTTGTTTTTGTCGAGGCGGGACTTTGAGCGGCGCTTACGTCGCCGTTTTGACTGCTTTTCAATGGAGCGATCCTTCGTAGCATCCCGTTGTTCCTCGTCGTCGCTTCCTTTAGGTGTGTCCACCATGTATACATTGTGAGATGAGGTGGTTCTCCGATTGCCCTAAGGCGCTGGTTCATGCTCCTCCCTACATCGCCGTCCATACCGTCGATGTCTTGAGTCGAAGTCGAGCATGTCGGTTAAATCATCGGCAGTGGCTACAAAGTGGGTGGTGGGTGGGCTTTGAATTTCTTCGTCGTCTGCATCCCAACCTTCCGACCATAATCCGCCAGGCTCTCCGATAAGGACAAAGACTTTAGTGAATTCAGGATGTCGCCAAAGGGCGAAAAGTGCCGAAGATGTCCGCGGCAGTGAATTCCATGATTGGCGCCCAATCGGATTCGATTAGTGGGGGCGCGGAAGGCTCGGAGTCCGGAGAGGAGTCCGTCTCCTTGGAGTCACGAGCTTCGCAAAGGACGGGGTAGGTGTACGGCTCAATCGCCGTAGAGATCGCAGCCCCCGAGGCGGTGTCCAGCCACCCGTCCTCGATCGGCGCGGTCGGCTCCGAGCTAAAGGTCAGAGCGGACTCTGGTGCGGCCTCCAGGACACTGTTCGGCGGCAGAGCTAGATCATGCCCCTTGTGACAGTGCGTCGCGCACTGTGTTCGTCGCCACCCCCTCGTTCCTGTGCTCGTCGCCGCCCTCTCACAGTGCCCGCGTGAGCTGCGTCGCCTTTCCCCTCACTCACTAACGCCGTTCGTCGCTGGGCACTGTGTCCAGGTGTCCTCCGGCGGAGCCTGATCCCCTCACCTCGCTCGCCTATAAATGCAGCCCTCCCCAGCCCTCTTGAGCATCACAAACTCACCTCACATAGTCCACAAGACATTAGGAAGCCGTAGCCCGGCTGGGCAGGCCTTGGGCCGCCATCCCTGAGCTCGAGCTCGCCGATGATCCCCGCGGTTCGCCCCCACCGCTCCAGCCCCTCCCAGGCTCGGGCTACTCTTCCAGAGCCTCTGTCGTGCTGCAGTGGTGTCGTCCGACCCGTTTGGAGCCACTGGTGCCGCCTCCCGTTGCTGTCATCCCCAACTCCGGCGACCTCTGCTCCCTGTCGCCGCTGGAGAGGCTCGTTCCGACACCGTCCGACCACCCCTAGCTATTCTACGCGTAAGGGCAGGTGTGCCTCGGTCTTCTCTGTCGATCTATCCATCTGGATCTGGCCAACGTGCCTTCCTCGCCTGCGTGTGCTCCGGCGGAGCCCCGCTATGCTCTGTTTCCTTCTCCCCCTCCCTCTCACCTGGCCAGCGGGGCCCACTGTCAGCCACTTAGGCCGCGCTCGAAGCGGTACGAGTGGTGGCACCCCGTGGGTTTACGTCTTCGACGTCACCCCCAATTCTATTTTTATTTAAATTAAATTCAAATTTAACCAGAGAGCTTCAGATAGCCACAACTTTTTAACCATAAGTCCAAATGAATTGATTCTTTTTGCATTGTGTTCTTAATGAAAATATCTAGCAGCTCAACAAAAATGAGATTTTTCTCTGCTGTCTAGAATTTCTGGTGATTTTCAGAATGTTTCTTGATGTTTTCTTGTTATGTTTTTAATTGCTTTCAGAAGGTGAAGCTTGTCTTCAGGATCACCAGGAGGAGTGTGAACCTCACCTACACTAAAGTAAGCCACAATAACATTTTCATGGTGCCATTGCAATATTTGTGATTTTTCAACTTGAATAAATGCTTTAGTTCATGCATTTAAATCACTTAAATAACTATATATATTCTGTTGGATGCTTGTTTAGCCTGATATGGTTAGTATACAATACTTTGAAGCTAACTAAGTTAGTTTAAGTCAGTAGAAGTAATGCTTGGTGGTGAAGTAATAAAATGACTATGAAAATGATTTAGTTTGATGAATATTTTCTTAAATGAGGAAATGATTTATATTAAGTTACTAGCATGGCGAAGCTTGCTGAATAAATATAACCAGAGAAAGGTTATCAGTTGTTGATATGTATGGTTACTACTTGATGAAGTTGACCCATTTATTTTCAATGATAAGTGATGCATGTTATATGATTGCATTTTCATGGCATATCATGATACCGGTTATTTCCATTAAGTTGAACCTGATAATAACTCAACCTGAACATATCGTTGACCGGGTCATGGTGCCACTGAATCGAGTTCTTCCCAGTGCAAACACATTTGCCTTTATGGGAAGGCCTTTATTCCGTCCGTTGTCATGCCTTTGGTCAGTGCCTCCAACGAGGGAAGGTTATGGGCGTGCATTACCCTGGCCCGCTAAGAAGACATAACCTTGTGTGCCCGTTGTTGTTATGGTACCTTGTCCCCGTTTGGGACCGTTTATGTTTTTGCCACGATGGTGGCCGTTGGTGTCTTTGGTAGACACGGGGCCACCCAGGACTTAGCCCAATGGGGAGTGAGTCAGAGTGGCCGGGAGAGTGTCATGGCAATGGAGGATTTTCGTTGGAATGCCGTTGGTCCACCCGAATTGGAGTACGAGGCCATGGATTCCGTGGTGTGGGTATAGTGCGCTACCTCTCCAGAGTGCATTTAATCTATCGATAGCCGAGTCCACAGTTACAGACACAACTCGAAAGTAGGTCACACCATGGGTCAACGTTTAAATAATCTTGCACACTAAAGCTAATAACTTTGCACTGTTGGAAAGAGGATGGTTGAGAAACCATTTTGATGATGGAGACCAAGTTTTTGGTCAGTTTGTGATCCGAGAAAGATCACCGTTTGGTTACGAGGTAACCCGTTTAAAGACCAAGATGTTGGTCCGTTTGTGATCCGAGAAAGATCACCGTTTGGTTACGAGGTAACCCATATGGTAAGCAAGTCCGAGGGGCTTGAGGCACGAGATCTTATTCACTGCATCCCTAGTATGTTCTTGCATTGATGATAATATGCTTAAGATCATGATATTTCTTGTCATTATGTTTAGGCTTGTTGTGAGCTTGCAAGTACATTCAATGTACTGACCTGGCATGTCATGCCAGATTTCAGGAAAGTCTCATTGGAACGGAGTGCTGTCCGAGTCTAGATCGTGTCCACATCGGTGTCCCTGTGCTATGGAGTTCCGCTACGTCATCGTTATCGAGGCCCCCCTTTATATTCACTAAATAATGTACATATTGTTCAGCCGCACCGTGTGTGCCACTTGGCCTCGCAACTTGTTGTAATACGAACTATGTTCCGCTAGCATCAATAAAGCGGTTGTTTTCTGTACCAAGATGTTGTGTATTGCCAGAAGACAAGATATCTGGGCTGGCAATGCAAGGTAAACAGGTTTCTCTGAGCCGGGGCGCCACAATGCTTGGTATAGAGCCGCCCTGACTGTAGGACACGCTAGACTACCACGTGTAAACTGGACGCTAGTTAGACTAAAAGTTGAGTGACGGTAGTGTTTGTAGTTGATTGTTGCCTTGCATGCACTCATTTTATTTTTATTCTAACCTACTAATGGTTGTGAGTGTAGATGGCTCCGGTGTCGTATCCGTGCCAATTGCAGCTGATGCCGTACACGTCGCTGCATCTCCTTCGTAATGTGTGGTGTCAGTTGTACCCTCTTGGTGACGACCCATCCTATCGTGTGTACCGGGAGCGTCTAGCAGACTCAGTGTATGAGTATCACGTAGTGGTTACTCTGCGCACCAGTTCATCTTCCAGCACTAACATTCGTACCTCCAGGAGCAGTTTCGCTTCTACCACTTCTCAGGCTGTCTAGTTTGCTGCATTTGAGGTCCTCGTCGAGCTGCACTATAACGAGGTCTGGATGCAGAACCACCCAGGTTTCCACTACTATCCCACCTTGCACGACAATGGTCGTGTCTGTTTTCCTATCATTGATCTGGATTCTGATAGTAATGCTAGCCACCTTTCTCGCTACATCACTGCTAGCTACCTTCTGATTCACGAGCTGGCTCAAGAGCTGACTCGTGCTCGCACTACTTTAGCCGCCACTAGAGCATTCTCTACTCCATCGTCTATGGGATTTACCCCTTATATTCCACCCGGTTCTAGCTCGCCCATTTCACCGGTTACTCCTCCGAGTAGCTCGGGCACCTCGACCGTGACTCCTCTCAGTGCTCCTGCTGAGTTGGTTTCCCTTCTTGCTATGCCCGTAGCCCCGATGCTCTAGCCTCATCATGCATCTGCTCCAGAGGGAGAGCCCTCGAGGCAGCGTTGTCGTGTTACCTTTAACCCAGAGGTCTCGGTTAACATCGTCAGTTCAAGATCTGAGTCTGCTTCAGGGGAGGACCCCACAGGACCAGCAGAGCATTAGAGCGATCGAGTATCCGCAGTTGACATGTTGATGTACGGATGTAGTCGTATGAGTCATGATGTTCCGTTCTATGTATGAGAGTAGTCGAACTTATCATGTCATTTATCTTTCATTTATGAGTCTATGTATAATTATGTTGGAACCCTTTCTTATTCGCCGTGTTTTCTTCGATATTCCATTTTGTTTCAGGTTTTGTCGCTGGCTTTTCCCCACTATTTTTGGATGTTGCTCATCTCGGATGCGTTGTCTTGGGAAAACCAAATAATAGGATGACACGGGGAGGCAGCAGTAGTGCTGCTTGTGAGGATGTCCCTTTTTGCCGTTCCGCACGACAGGCGGGGCACTCTCCCGAGCCGTATGTTCCACCACCGCCAAATCCACCCTCCACCGAGCAAATTTTATGCATATTTTAGGAAAGAAGGAATAATGATCTGCATGAAATATTAAGGAGTGTGCAAGCTATGGTTGGGCAGAATGGAAATCAGAACGGTCATCACTCCAAACTGTCAGATTTTCAGAGAACCAAGCCTCCCAGTTTCAGTCAGGTTATTGATCCCTTGGACGCAGACGATTGGTTACGAACTATTGAGAAGAAGCTTGAGATTGCTCGTACTGAAGAGGATGACAATGTTCCGTTTGCAACACATTATCTCGAAGGAGCTGCCGCTATGTGGTGGGAAAATGCGAAACCATGTGGCCTGCTGATGAAGAAATCACTTGGGAAAAATTCAAAGATCAATTTCATAAATACCATATTCCTGTTGGTATTATGAAGGTCAAGCAGCGTGAATTCCTCGCGCTCATCCAAGGAAGTCAGTCTGTGAGTGAATATTTGCATAAGTTCAATCATTTGTCCCGTTACTCTCTCTATGACGTGGCCACAGAAGAAAGAAAGATTAACTATTTTCTTGGAGGATGAAACCAGCACCTCCGGTGCACACTCAGCATGTTTGATTTTCCAGATTTCCAAACTCTGATAAACAAGGCCCTCATTGCTGAAAGGGAGCACAAGCTCATACATGACAACAAACCTTCCACTAACGATCACAAGCGCAAGTTCGAGCCTAGGAAAGATGTTCAGCCAGTGCAAAGGCTCGTACTTGGCAGCATACTCAAGTCAAGAACAAGCCCAATTGGCAGCAGAATGTTAACAAAACCACTACACAAGTCAAGAATGTCGTGACCAAGCCGGTGTGAGAAGAGTGCCAGTGCAACAATTCTTGTTTCAGTTGTGGGCAAACCGGACATTATGCCAGGCAGTGTCCCAAGAACGGCAAGACTAATGCTCCATTCAGGCCACAAGTCAACTTTATGGGTCCATACCCTGTCTAGCAAAACATCACGGGGAAAGTCCATCACCTCTCCGCAGACGAAGCCCAAGAGAACCCTGAAGTCATCATTGGTATGTTTTCTGTTAACAGGATACCTGCCATAATTTTATTTGACTCTAGGGCTTCCCACTCTTTTATTTTGCGGAGTTTTGCTGCCCAAAACAAATTTCCTTGTTCAATTTTGAGCAAGAATATGCTGGTACAATCCCCGGGATCGCTGCTCAGAAGCAATCTGGTCTGCCGTAATCTGGAAATTATTATCAACGGAGTCTGTTTTCCAACTTCCTTGATAGTCATTGAATCTGCCAAATTGGACATTATTTGGGGAATGAATTGGTTAACCCAATACCAAGTATGCATTAATTGCGCGACCCAAGAAGTCACCTTGGCATGTCAAGAAGGGCAGACTACAAAATTCTATGCCCGCAGAAGCATACCCAAAAAAGAAACGGTCTTCACCGCTGTGGTCAATGAGTTTCCCGATGTATTCCCAGAAGAACTGCCAGGCATGCCGCCAGACCGAGAGCTTGAGTTTGCAATAGATCTTGTGACCGGGACCGCACCATTACACAAGAAATATTATCGGATGCCTTCGTCAGAATTAGTAGAGTTAAAGAAACATCTTGATGAGATGCTCCAGAAAGGTTATATACGACCCGCCTCTTCACCATGGGGATCACCCACAATATTCGTGAATAAAAAAGATGGTAGTCTCCGGATGTGTGTGGATTACCGTCAGCTGAATGATGTCACCATCAAAAACAAATATCCTCTACCCAGGATTGACGACTTATTTGATCAACTCAGTGGGGCAAAGGTATTATCCAAAATTGATTTAAGGACATGATACCACCAACTCAAGATTAAAAAGGAAGATATTCCTAAGACCGCGTTCACTACCCGGTACGGTCTTTACGAATATACCGTTATGTCCTTCGGCCTCACCAATGCCCCTGCTTTCTTCATGCATATGATTAATAAAGTATTCATGGACTTCTTGGATAAATTTGTGGTGGTTTTCATCGATGATATCCTCATATACTCAAAAGTGAAGAAGAGCACAAGGGACACCTCAGAGCTGTCTTACAAAGACTCCATGACCATCAGCTATACGCCAAATTCAGTAAATGCAAGTTTTGGCTCAAGCAAGTTGGATTTCTTGGGCATATACTGTCAGCGGAAGGTATAGCCGTGGGTCCAAGCAAGGTGAAGGACGTTCTTGATTGGCTGGCACCCATGGCAGTATCCCAAATCCGGAGTTTCCTGGGATTAGCCAGGTACTATCGTCATTTCATTGAAGGTTTCTCTAAGATTGCCAAGCCAATGACAGAGCTTCTCAAGAAAGATAAGAAATTTGAATGGACTGAGGATTGTGAGAAAAGTTTCAATGAGCTGAAAACCTCATCGACAACAAAGACTGTGTTGACTCTTCGGACATCTACCATAGCTTTGATGTGTACTGTGACGCTTCCAGACAAGGTCTTGGATGCGTACTTATGCAAGATGGCAAGGTTGTAGCATATGCATGTCGACAGCTACGCCCCCACGAAGGGAACTATCCTACTCATGATCTGGAATTAGCCGCGGTGGTTCTTGCTCTAAAAATCTGGATGCACTATCTCATTGGAAAGAGGTGTCAAATATTTATTGACCACAAATGCCTCAAGTACATTGTCGGTGTAAAAACCGGCGGATCTCGGGTAGGGGGTCCCAAACTGTGCGTCTAAGGCGGATGGTAACAGGAGGCGGGGGACACAATGTTTACCCAGGTTCGGGCCCTCTCGATGGAGGTAATACCCTACTTCTTGCTTGATTGATCTTGATGATATGAGTATTACAAGAGTTGATCTACCACGAGATCGTAGAGGCTAAACCCTAGGAGATAGCCTATGATTATGATTGTTGTTGTCCTACGGACTAAACCCTCCGGTTTATACAGACACCGGAGGGGGATAGGGTTACACAGAGTCGGTTACAAGGGAGGAGATCTACATTTCTGAATTGCCATCCTTGCCTTCCACGCCAAGGAGAGTCCCATCCGGACACGGGACGAAGTCTTCAATCTTGTATCTTCATAGTCCAACAGTCCGGCCAAAGCATATAGTCCGGCTGTCCAAGGACCCCCTCATCCAGGACTCCCTCAGTAGCCGCTGAACCAGCCTTCAATGTCGATGAGTCCGACGCGCAGATTGTCTTCGGCATTGCAAGGCGGGTTCTTCCTCCTAATACTCCATAGAAGATTTTGAACTCAAGGATCGTGTTCGGCTCTGCAAAACAAATTCCACATACCACCGTAGACAGTATAATATTTCCACAAATCTAATCTGCTGACAACTTTTTGTAGCGTGATGTCCTGCCGTGGTCTGGTCATTACGAACCATTTTTCCCAGCCTGCCACTGCACATGTAGCGAGGCGGTTTTGTTGGCACGTCTTGTCGAAGCAGAGATCGTGCTCCCCTTATCACGGGATTCTCATCAATACGGGTGTGGGTAACCCAATCGTGCCTGCTGGTATGACTCCTTGATTTTAGGCAAGTTTCGAGCGGCCACGCGGAGGACGCTTGATGTTCACCCTTTCTATAAAGGGCCATGGACTGTCCTTTTCTTCTCGCGCTCGATCCTTCCCTTCCCCACCTCGAATTCCAACACCCAAGGCTCATGCTAAGCGCTTCGGACCATCAATCATGTCCGGATCCAACCTTCAAGGCTGGTGGATGGCCTCCTCTGTCACAGAAGAGGACTGATACATCTCCAACGTATCTATAATTTTTGATTGCTCCATGCTATATTATCTACTGTTTTGGACAATATTGGGCTTTATTATCCACTTTTATATTATTTTTGGGACTAACCTATTAACCAAAGGCCCAGCCCAGAATTGCTGTTTTTTGCCTATTTCAGAGTTTCGAAGAAATGGAATATCAAACAGATTCCAAACGGAATGCAACCTTCGGGAACGTGATTTTCTCACCGAATATGATCCAGGAGACTTGGACCCTACGTCAAGGAAGCTTCGAGGAGGGCACGAGGTAGGGGGGTGCGCCCACCCCCCAGGGCGCACCCTCCACCCTCGTGGGCCCCATGATGCTCCACCGACGTACTTCTTCCTCCTATATATACCTACGTAACCCCAAACGATCAGATACGGAACCGAAAACCTAATTCCACCGCCGCAACCTTCTGTACCCACGAGGCCTCATCTTGAGGCCTATTCCGGAGCTCCGCCGGAGGGGCATCCGTCACGGAGGGCTTCTACATCAACACCATAGCCTCTCCGATGAAGTGTGAGTAGTTTACCTCAGACCTTCGGGTAACTAACTTAGTAGCTAGATGTCTTCTTCTCTCTTTTTGGATCTCAATACAATGTTCTCCCCCTCTCTCATGGAGATCTATTCGATGTAATCTTCTTTTTGCGGTGTGTTTGTTGAGACCGATGAATTGTGGGTTTATGATCAAGATTATCTATGAACAATATTTGAATCTTCTCTGAATTCTTTTATGTATGATTGGTTATCTTTGCAAGTCTCTTGAATTATCGGTTTGGTTTGGCCTACTAGATTGATCTTTCTTGCAATGGGAGAAGTGCTTAGCTTTGGGTTCAATCTTGCGGTGTCCTTTCGCTTGATGTGATGAGGGGCAGCAAGGCACGTATTGTATTGTTGCCATCGAGGATAACAAGATGGGGTTTTATCATATTGCATGAATTTATCCCTCTACATCATGTCATCTTGCTTAGGCGTTACTCATTTTCTTGAACTTAATACTCTAGATGCATCTTTGGATAGCGGTCGATGAGTGGAGTAATAGTAGTAGATGCAAGCGAGTCGGTCTACTTGTCTCCGACGTGATGCCTACATACATGATCATACCTAGATACTCTCATAACTATGCTCGATTCTCATCAATTGCTCAACAAGAATTGCTCACCCACCGTAAAATACTTATGCTCTTGAGAGAAGCCACTCGTGAAATCTATGGCCCCCGGGTCTATCTTCATCATATCAATCTTCCTACACTTTATTATTGCCTTTGCTTTTTTACTTTGCTTTTATTTTTACTTTGCATATTTATAACAAAAATACCAAAAATATTATCTATCATAGCTATCAGATCTCACTCTCGTAAGTGACCGTGAAGGGATTGACAACCCTTTATCGCGTTGGTTGCGAGGAGTTATTTGCTTTGTGCAGGTATGAGGGACTCGCGCGTAGCCACCTACTGAATTGATACCTTGGTTCTCAAAAACTGAGGGAAATACTTACGCTACTTTGCTGCATCATCCTTTCCTCTTCAAGGAAATCCAATGCAGTGCTCAAGAGGTAGCAAGGACATCAAGAAGCTAAGAGAAGCCAGGTATCTGACCGCCGAAATCTCGCATAGGCTGCCTACTCAAGGGCAGGTCATCCCTACCGCCGAACCCAACGAGAGTGTCGTATTTGTTTCCCACTTCCTCTGAGGGCTAGGCTTTAGTATTGATCCCTTTGTTAGAGGGCTTATGTTCTATTACGGGCTCTGTCGAATGTGGGGTTCCGGCAAACCCTTAAGGTTCGAACACTGGGGTGCGCGCGAAGTCTTTCCCTCCTACCGATCTACGCCCTAGCTCGCTAAGATCTCACGGACGAACTCGACGAACTCACAACACAGAAAGGCACGGGGTTTATACTGGTTTGGGCCACCGTTGTGGTGTAATACCCTACTCCAGTGTGGTGGTGGTGGATTGCCTCTTGGGCTGATGATGAATAAGATAAGGGGAAGAACAGCCTCCTGAGGTTGAGGTGTTCTTGTGCTTGGTAACTCAGCGGGTGAGAGCTGGGTGAACTGATCGATGCCCCTACGGTGGTGGCTAGCTCTACTTATATAGGCCCTGGTCCTCTTCCCAAATATTAGCGTGAAGGGAGCCAACAACGGCGGGCAAATTTGAAGGGGGACAGCTAGTACAAGCTACCCTGACAAAAGCGGTCTTCGCCTACAAAAGGCTCTGGTGGTGACACCGTCTTGGGATCCACGATGACCTCCGTCTTGCCGTCCTCCTGGTCTTGGTCTCATTGCACCAATATAGAAACCTTTGCCTGATGCCTTGGTACTCCTCGCCTGCGCTGGCCTCCTTAGCACCAAAGAGGAAATAAGGACGCCAGGCTACTGGCGCTGGCGCCTTTGGCGCCGCACGGTGTCGTTCGTCATGGCTCACGTCACGAGACCCTCGTGAGTTTTGCCCCGCCTTGATATCTCTGATCCTCGTGAGCCTGCCTGGCTAGGCCACTCTAGAAGAGGTCTTGCGTCGTCCGCCTCGCGAGGCTTGGACGCTCGTGAGGGTCTTGGATGCCTTGTTGATGAAGATGGGCCATACGGCCTGCTGGCTTAGCCACACCGTGGGCCGCAGGCAGGCAAGTCTGGGGACCCCCGTGCCCAGAACACCGACAGTAGCCCCCGGGCCCAAGGTGCACTCGGGCTTGGCTTCGCGGCGAAGCCAAGGGTCAAGTTCGGAGCACCGCGGGCTCCAAAAGCCTGCGGCCCCGGTTGACGCGTGGCAGTTGATTGGACGTGGGCGCCTCCACTTCCCCATGCTACCTCGGCAACTGCACGACTTGACAAGTCCCTGCGACATGCAAGGAAAACCATCATTATATGCGATTGTGGGAGATGCTGGTTGGCCTTCTTCCATTATAAATGGGGAGGGGGGTGGAGCCCCCGTCGCCCATCTCTTCCTTGCTTGCTTGCTTCTTCCTCCCCGCTCCGCTGCTGACAAGAATGGCGCCTATCAGAAGGTTTTCTGCCGAAGAGAAAGGAAAGGCTCCCCGTGATGATCCGGGGCCACTTCCGCTGAAGAAGGGGTCGATCCATCGCCGTGATGAAGCGGCGATGCAGGTGGTGACGAGGCCTTGGTGCGAGCGGCCTCCTCCGGGGTATCCGCTACCCTTGTATGCCCGAGCCGAGAGCTCAGGAGGACGGAGCAATGAGCAGCGCCGCCCGGGGTCGCCGCGCCACGGCGACGCGCGCCGTCGCCCGCAGAATCCACACCTTGTGGCCGGGCGCCTGGATCCGGCCTCAGGCTGGCTCCACTTCGACTTGGCTGTTCGTGCGGCGCTGGGCTAGGCCGCTGCGGCTTTTGAGAAGGAGAAGCAGAGTGCCGCCAAAGCCGCAACTGATCGTGAGGCGGCACTGAAAGACGCCAAGGCCGCCCGTGACCGCTGCCAGGCACTGGAGGACGAGTTGCAGAGCCTGCGCGACAAGCACGCCGAAGAAGCACGCTGCCGCCAAGCAAAGGAGGAGGAGGAGGTGAAGGCCCGGGAGGATGCCGTGAAGAACCGTGATGTCGAGCTGGTGGAGTTGGAGAAGACGCAAGCCGCCGAGCGGAGCTGGTTGGAAGGGCTGGAGCGGAAGGCGAAGGCGAGGGAGGCCGATCTTGACGCCAAGGCGCTTGTCCTGGCCGAAGATCGTGCGGCCTTTGCCGACCTCGAGGAGAGGTCTAGCAAGGCGCTGAAGACGCTCTACGAGCACGACCTGGAGAAGTCGTTGGCCACTGATGAGGACGGCCCCACCCGGCTGCTTCCTCTCTTGGTGAAGGCGCTTGAGGAGGTCGTTGATGGCCTCGGTCCCATGGCGGAGGCAGAAGCTCGTGTCCTGTCTTCGGCTGCACAGTCTCGCGTCTTCAAGCATCTGCACGTCCGCGTCCCCAGCGCTCGCCTTGATGAACTGCTGGAGCCTGTGGCTGAAGATCACTGTGAAACCGCCGCCGCAGCTGTACAAGGTCAAGTGGAGTTGCTGAAGAAGTTATGCGGCTTCGTCTCCGCCCCTTTGTCTGGCGATGCCGCCGATCCTGCGGCTGATGGTGAAGGTCAGAACAACGTTACCCACGGAGGAGCACCTTCCGCAGGCGATGGCAATGTCCAGGGTTGACCCACGGCTATTCTTCCCGTTTCGTTCCTGCAACATGTATCAGGCCTCGTGGAGGCGTTTAGACTTTTCATTTGATGTCGTGAGGACAATGTGTTTGTAATATTTGCTTCGAGATTTTGCAATTTCCTTCCTATTTGCTTTGTGTTCTGTGTCGGCAGAGCCCGGCCCCGCGCATACCTCAACCGCCATTGGGCCGACCGGAGACCAGGACGGACCAAGGAGTGAGGGGCTACGTGACTAGTTAGGCTCCTGAGTCGCGATGCTCAGGAGTCCCCCTTGATGCGCAAACAACATATAGGGAGAGTTCGTGAGGTTAGATTAATGTTCTACATTGGTAGAGCCAGGCCCCACGCATACCTCAACCGCCATTGAGCCGACCGGAGACCAGGACGGACCAAGGAGTGAGGGGCTACGTGACCAGTTCGGCTCCTGAGTCGCAATGCTCAGGAGTCCCCCTTGACATGCAAACAATTTCCATACCTGCCCTCGCCGAGGCCTCGGGAGAGGCGCGCGACGCCCAGGTCCGGGAGACCTGGTTGAGTGTCGTGCGCTTGGGCGTGACACGAGCGCAACCCCCGTGCCCAGCCCCCTCACGCGGCTCTCCCAAGGGGAGGCGTTGCGGTGAGGCTGGACGCTAAGCTTTGGGCTCCCTGAGGTTGGTACGACCGTGGGGCCGCCCTCAGTTGTTTATCACCAGCGCGGAGCATAGTGCTTCCGCTTATGCACGGGCATGGCCGCTCCTCGGCAGTGTTGTCAGCCAGCGCGGAGCATGGTGCTTCCACTTGTGCGTGGTATGGGGGCCCCCCTCCGGGAGGAGCCCCCGGGGCGTGTACAGCCCCGCCCTGACACGTGGCTTGCACGGAAGGGCTGCGAGGTGTATCTGGGCACTCGTGAGCGGTAGCGGGACTCACGAGGCCCTACCTCAAGGCGGGTCGCTACCGGTCTTGTGTCTTGGTGATCGTATGTTCCTGCAAGGCGGCTAGATGCAAGCACTTCACGTCCTCGTGTCCCGGCCCTCGGCGAGCTCAGCCGCCATTGTGGTATGCTGTGTCGTGATGCCGTGGTCAAGGCCAGGGGGTGAGGGCTGGAGAGCCAGTAAGAGCTCCTGAGTCGCGATGCTCAGGAGCCCCCCTTTTAACGCGCAAGCGAATTGCATAGGATGAGCAGACCCGTGGTGGGCGGCGATCGAGCAGGCGATAGCCGTGGGCAGGTTAAGTATGGAAAGCACATCAGCTTAGGTAAATGTAGGAAGATACATGCCATTGGGTCCGGCCCGAGCTGCTTGGGGATGATGCAGCCCGAGGGGCGCCCCCAGCAAGGTAAGCTAAAGACATAAGCAAAAGGGATACATGCCACAGGGACGGACCCATGTGGCCTGGGAATAATGCAGCCCGAGGGGCGCTCCCAGCTAAACGAGCTTGGAATATGTCACCTGGTTCTGTAGATGAAGTAGAGTTGGTGCAAATGAAGGCATGCGTCGAAGGAGTGACTCCTCATGAGCCAACGGAGCCCGAGCCTCGGGAGGCTCTGGGGGGCTCGGGAGGTTCCCTGAGGACCGTCTCCATCTCTCCAGGACAGCGTGGTACCTGGCCTCCTGGGCCGCCAGGACATGCCGCATGTTGCGCTGATAGGCTGACGCCACGCTCGGCAAGCCGAAGGGCATGCAAACGTAGCTGTGTGGTGGCCCCTCGTAGTGGCCCACACGCGATGGCTAGAAGCGCTCCTGAGATGCGGCCCTGTTGAGCCCGGGGACGTCGATGCAGACACGCAGCCCAGCATCCTCGCTAGGATGCGGAGCTGCGCCTCATGGCAAATTGCCGCCGCCGCTCTTGCTTCTTGTAGTTCTGAGTGGTCTTGGTGATGAACTCCCGAGTGGTGGGCACTCCTTGCCTGTGCTCTCCTCAAGGGTCACGTGCCGCGAAGCATGCCTCCAAGTGGTGCCCAAGCGCCTCCCTCGTGAGGTTGGCAAGGTCCGAGGCCCTCCAGAAGAGAGCCCCCGAGCCCTGTCCGAGGAGGGCGCCGGGCGCGCCTTCCTATGCGACGGAAGGAGGGTGCCCCTGGGACGGACGATGATCCTAATGAGGCTCCTGCCGCGTCGCCATCCTCCTGAGGTCCTGCGCGGCGCATCTGCTTCTTCTTGGGGATGGCCTCCGGAGGGCCCTCACTTCTGCTGCCGGGGTCGTCGATTGCTGCAGCTTGGAAGGCGCGCTCAAGGGAGCACACCGCATCTCTTTCTTCACACGGGACCGTAATGATTCCTCCGCTTCCCGACATCTTGAGGACGTTGTAGCCATGGTGGGTGACCGCCATGAACTTGGCCAGGGCCGGATACCCGAGGATGGCGTTGTACAACAGACGGATGTGCGCGACGTCGAAATCGATGAGCTCGGTGCGGTAGTTCTTGCGTTCGCTGAAGGTGACAGGCAGGCTTGCCCTATCGGTGTGGTGGAGCCGTCGGTCACTCCTGAGAAAGGTTTGGTTGGCTGGAGCTGCTCGTATGGCACTTGGAGATTATTGAACGTGTCGACGGACATGACGTTGAGCCGTGCGCCGCCGTCGATGAGGGTCTTGGTAACCTGCACATTGCTGATGACTGGGGAACACAACATCGGGAGGGCGCCGGCAGTGGCCACACACTTGAGCTGATCTGCCGAGTTGAAGGTGATGGCGCATTAGGACCACTTGAGCGGGCGCGTGGCCTCGAGCTTTGGGAGCACCACGTTCACCTCGCGAGCGAACTGTTTGAAGACGCGCTGACAGGCTGGGGCCTGGGCGCCGCCCAAGATGCATGCGATTGCACGCGGCTCCTGGAAGTTCCCAGCCCCCTCGTCCTGATGGTGGTCGTCGTTCCTTCTCGGTGGCGGCAGCGGGGGAAGACCGGTGTTGCCTTGGGGGCGATCCTCGCGAGGCTGGTCCCTCCAGGCGCCCTCGCGAGGATGGTCCTGCCAGCGGTCCCCACGAGGCCTGTCGCGCCACTCCTGGCGTGGGCCACGGTCGTCCCATCGTCCTCCTCCGTGGCCGTAGCCCCGGTCGTTGCACTTGGGGCGTGAACTGAAGCGTCCTTCCCGTATGGCTCTGAGCTCTTGACAGTCGCTAGTGTTGTGGGTGTTCAGGTTGTGGAAGGCGCAGAACAGTCGGCCGTTCTTGGATGACTCGGGCTGATCTCTGCCCCGCTTGGTGTCGGGCTCCGCTGCGAGCACCATTGCCTCCTTGTGCTTCACGTCCTTGGCCTTGGCCTTCTTCTCTTCCGCTCCTGCAGCTGGCAGCTCGAGGAGAGAGAGGCGCCCCTCCTCAGCTCTTGCGCACTTGGTCGCCAGGTTGAACAGCTCCTGAGATGTGCAGAGCTCCTCATGGATAGTGAGCTCTTCCTTCATCTTGACATCGCGGACGCCGTCGGAGAACGCGGAGATGATGGCCTCGTCCGTGACCTCGAGGATCTTGAGGCGGGTATTGTTGAAGCGCTGGATGTACTTTTGGAGGGTCTCTCCCGGTTGTTGCTTGATGCGGCATAGGTCACCCGCGGCCGGCGGTCGGTCGCGAGTGCCCTGGAAGTTGGCGACGAAGCGGTCGCACATCTCGTCCGAGTAGGAGATCGAGCCGTGCTGCAAGTTCAGGAACCAGTTCGCCATGACTATCTCATCGCCGTTGGCTGCTTCGATGCTCAGCTCGTAGAGCTGCAGGAACTCCACGGGGTCGGCGGTGCCGTCGTAGCGAGGAGGCAGGTCCGGCTTGAACTTGCTCGGCCAGGCGACGCTACGCAGCTCGGGGGTGACGGCATGGCAGCCAGTTGTGGTCGCTGGTGCCCGCCTCGGAGGTGGAGCTTGGTCCTGACGAGGTCCGCGCGGCGCCGCTGCGGGTGGCGCGCGGTCCTGACGAGGCGGCCCGGGGAGCGCAGGTGTAGCTTCTCCCGACCGCGGGATTTCTTGACAGCTTCTCTCTTTGCGCAGAGCCACCGGGCGTGGTGGATCACGCTGCGGAGCCGCGCGCCTTGGCGCCAAGGCACCGTCTTGTGGCAGAGGTGGTGGAGGCGCGCCATGGGCCTCATCGCCCGTGGCTGGCTGAGGGTGAGGTAGAGAGAGGGATGGCACCAGGGAGCCCTCTGCGGCACGGACGAGCTCAGCGACGCGGTCGAGCCACTCCTCGTAGAGGTCGTCGATGGGGCGGTAGCGCAGGAGTTCGTTTGCCGCAAGGAGCGCAGCCCGCGCCTCCATGGGAGCGCGGCGTGCGTGAGACGAAGAACCGGCCGGGGTTAGTGATGGTGTGGCGGTGCGGCCGTCCTGCCGCACCGAAGGATGCAGCGAGGACGCCTGCTGCTCGTTCCCCGCCGGGCCGGTGGCAGCGTTGGCGGCGGGAGACGGAGAACAACGAGGTGGCCCACCGACGGGATTCATCTGAGCAACGCGGGCGGTGAGGGCAGCCCGACGCTCAGCTCGAGCACGGCAAGCGTCCGCCATGGAGACGATGGAGCAACGAACTGATGGAAGGGAAGCTACGGCGCACCCCTACCTGGCGCGCCAAATGTCGGATGTGGGGTTCCGGCAAACCCTTAAGGTTCGAACACTGGGGTGCGCGCGAAGTCTTTCCCTCCTACCGATCTACGCCCTAACTCGCTAAGAACTCGCGGACGAACTCGACGAACTCACAACACAGAAAGGCATGGGGTTTATACTGGTTCGGGCCACCGTTGTGGTGTAATACCCTACTCCAGTGTGGTGGTGGTGGATTGCCTCTTGGGCTGATGATGAACAGTACAAGGGGAAGAACAGCCTCCTAAGGTTGAGGTGTTCTTGTGCTTGGTAACTCAGCGGGTGAGAGCTGGGTGAACTGCTCGATGCCCCTACGGTGGTGGCTCGCTCTACTTATATAGGCCCTGGTCCTCTTCCCAAATATTGAGCGGGAAGGGAGCCAACAACGGCGGGAAAATTTGGAGGGGGACAACTAGTACAAGCTACCCTTACAAAAGCGGTCTTCGCCTTCAAAAGGCTCTGGTGGTGATGCCGTCTTGGGCTCCACGATGACCTCCATCTTGCCGTCCTCCTGGTCTTGGTCTCGTTGCACCAATATAGCAACCTTTGCCTGATGCCTCGGTACTCCTCGCTAAGGCGGCCTCCTTAGCACCAAAGAGGAAATAAGGATGCTGCGTGCGCTGGCGCCCGCCTGGTGTCGTTCGTCATGGCTCACGTCACGAGACCCTCGTGAGGTTTGCCCCACCTTGATATCTCCGCTCCTCATGAGCCTGCCTGGCTAGGCCACTCCAGAGGAGGTCTTGCGTCGTCCTCCTCACGAGGCTTGGACCCTCGCGAGGGTCTTGGATGCCTTGTTGATGAAGATGGGCCGTACGGCCTGCTGGCTTAGCCACCGCATGCAAGCAAGTCTGGGGACCCCCGTTCCCCAGAACGCCGACATGTTCGATTTCCATGACCTGGCTTTGGATTCCATCCTTCACATCTCGTCATTCATCGTCGTGTGTGAGGCCTTCCTCCGCATCACCCCACACTTCGGCTTATGGCTCAAGACCTTCAATGTGAAGCCGAAGATGATCGATGGGCGACACGCAGAATGCGGTGGTGCCATAATAAGCAAAGGCGCCGATGCTCTGTGGCCAAAGGGTTCATTCCTGGAGATGTCCAACTTATGGCAGCGGGAGTGGTTTTACATCCCGGCTCCCCGAAGTACTAAGTGGGCAGCTGCCCCGCCTGCTCGGGCCCCCGCCACAACTGGCGTCATGGGTCAACAAGGGGCTGGACTGGGGGCATGTTAATGACGTGCCGACATTGCAGAGTCGCATCCAATATCTCCTCAAGAGAGATGCCAGCCTCGTCTAGGTAATGCAAGTCATGCTAGTTCGTCGGGTCCTGCCATGCCAACGTCGTTCTCTCCGTATGTGGGAGTTCAACCCAGAAGGACCACGAACTATTCATCAATTCTTCGGCATGACTCTCGAAGGGGTGTATGGATTGTTCTTCGGATCACGAATAAAGTGTCCGGACACCACCGAGGATGCGGGTCTGAACTGCAATCGTCCAGATACCCATGTAAGTAATTCCGCGGCCGAACATGTTGTCTTTTTATTTATCACAACATCATTCTGAAAAGTCGCTCTTTGACCAGGACTGGATAAAAAAGGCGAAGATGATCAGGTGTTAGGCCCCCCTTCCCGAAGGCTCACTGGATCCTGTACTAGTCAGGATGCTTGAGCATGCACCTTATCAAGTGCCATCGGAGGAAGATAAAGAGAGGAATAAAGAAGCCGAGAGCGGGCCTCAGGCATTACTCATCCAAACTGGGGGAATTGGTGTCTCCACGAAGGAGGATAACCGAGGATAAGAATCTAAAATTCCCTCTCCCCAAGGAAGGAAGAGGACCGCCTCTGAAGATTTAGAAACGAGGGCTTCCAAACGAGGGAAGAAACCTTCGCCAGGGGCCCTGCCCCGGAGGACATCCTTACCGCACAGTGCCCGCAAAGGGATCAACCCTCCACCGAGCCGTAAGTGAACAAGAGTACTTTTAGTAAATATATCCTGCTTCATCTCCGAGGACAATAACCGAGACGTATGTCTTGCAGTTCGGATCGTAGCCCTTCTCGACAGAGTTCGTCTTCGGGGGATCTTCTTCCGGAGATGATGGAGAACGAAACGCCTCCCCCTGTCTCCCCGCCTCCTGAGGCGGACGACCCTGAGGTATCATCATGGAGGATTTCTCCTGATCCGCTAAGGCCAGAAGGTAACCCTTCGGCCACCCAAAGTCCAGAGTATTCGGCTCCTAAGGAGAGCAACAAAAAGAGTCCGGGATTGTCCGGTGCACAACCGGACACACTGATGGGTCTTCTAGAGCAAGCGGCTATTTCAGAGGTGGATCGTACTTTGATGGGTGCGGTGGTTGAGAGGATTTCATCCGCCAAAAATGGGTTCTTGAAGCTTTTATGAGCCTGCTAAAAGGCTTTGAGGTATGCGAAGTATATATATATTTTGACGGTACCGCACACGCTAGGTGTGCCCTATACAGATAGTAGCCCCTGAGACTCTGGTTGTTGTCCAAGGGCGGCAAACAGAGGATCATAGTCCCAGGTAATGATCATGCTGCTTTTATGTGCTGAGGGTCCAGTGGCTGGCCGAACTGGTGAGTTTGCCGAACTGAGGCGGCAACTTGATGCGGCAGATGCCGACATCATGCTTGTAAACAAGTGGCTTGACGAGGCACAGGGTATGTACTCTCCGGTGGTCAAAAGATATTAAGAGGAGCATGATGCTAGTATTTGTAATATGTCAGGATCGCAGATGGAGCTGCCGCTGGAGACCCTTGGTGAGCTTGCCCAAGCCAAGGAACAAGCCAGAGAAAGCGATGTGGCCGCCCTAAAGGCGTCAAGAGTTATGGGCTGAACAGGCTGCTCATCTCCAGAAAGCAAAGATAAAATAGCCAAGATGGCTCGTTGAGCTGAAGGATGCCGCCGACCGGTATGAGCTTCTTGAAAAGGAAAGCTGCTTAAAGCGGCAGACCTGAATAAAGCCATGGTAGCAAAGGAAACCCGCTCTAAAATCAGAGCGAAGGAGGAACTTCGCTGCCGGAGATATCAAGGCTGGGAAGCCCTTTTTGTTATGGGACGAAGTTCGGAGATCCGGTATGCCCCTCCGGGTCAATTATGGAGTGCCGCAGATGCGCATTTGGACTTGGCAACGGTGCCTTGATGCGATGGAGTTTTTCAAAGATCAAAAGATCACGAAGTGGAAAAGTTGTTTTGGTCGCAGATTCGATTGCTCCAACGCGTCCGCTGCTGTTAAATGAGCAAATGGCCGAGTGGGCTGAGCTCCATAGGTTGTCCGGGCTTGCCATGAGGTCTGTCGTGGATCATCTTTGGCCAGAAGGACCAAGGCCAAATAGTTATTTTGGTTTAGTGCAACGATTCCTTGGTGTTGTGCCGCATATCGATGCTGTAAAGATGTCGGCGTGCATAGAGGGTGCACGGATGGCTCTTGCCCGTGTTAAGACATACCGGGCAGAGATGGAGGCCACCGCTATTGCAACCCGGGTCCGGTCGTAGGCCAGGTCTCGGCCGAGCACTATTTTTAAGAAGTCCTAGAAGGTGCTTGTTTAATAGAGGCTCAGTGCTCGAAGATTATCATGTTCGAGTGACATGTATCCCAATTGTAAAAACAATGCTATTTGGATTATAAAGGCTATGTTTATACTTTTGCCTGAAAGTATCATGATGCCTCCTGCGCGGCCGTTTATGTATGTATATAACCTGAAAGTTTGCAGTCGTCGGCTTCAGCCCCCACACATGTAATGCGGGGGTGTTCGGAAAAACGTGTATTCGCACTTGATCCAACGTCTTGGTCTATTAAGGAGGTGATGGCGCGGCGAACAAGGCAATCCGACTATATAGCTTTAACACTTTCACTTAGCCATAGGAGTTCGACGGTGGGGCTACTATATAGCCCCTAGTACTTCCGCGCTTATCCGGATACGGGGCGCGTACATACATGACCGAGAAACCGGCCCTTTGTTAATGCGGAGGAATCGCTAAGATTCCGCTGAGTCATCGAGTGGTTGACCAGTCTCGCGCTTTATCATGACAGTCAGTTTTCGGCTTTCTCTACTGAGGTGCTCATCCAGATGAACCAGGGCACAATCGCAGTAGTTCTCACGGTGCCACCTTAGCCGATAGAACGGAACGTAAGGTAGCAAAACACGGGAGCCGGGCAAACCCAACTATTGACCAAAGACATGATTCGGAGCTGATGCATATAAGGCCAAACTCGCGACGCCGAACACTCCCTAAGGTATTCGGACTTTACAACATATGCTGGGCTAAATAGCGCCCTCGATAATAAACCCTGAATTTCCAGGTACATGCATTAGTCTGACGTGACGAAATGTCAATAACGCCATCATCCCTCTCGGTTGTGTTGAGTATCCGGAGGGTGTGCAACAAAAAGAGACAATAAAAAAGGTTTACACAAGGTCTTAATCTAAAAAGAAACCTTTGAACGGGGCCCTGCTGCACGCGTCTGCTACCGTGTCTCCGCAGCCGTATCCTAGAAGGGTGTAGCACGATGATCATCTGCAAAAGAGAAAAACCCAGGTGAAAGTCTTTGTGCGAAAAATTGGTTATTCTTAATGAACCATAAAAATTCAACCTAAATAAGGTCAAGCCGAACTGTGGTTCTTTTTACATGCGGGAAGCCCCTAGCACTACCTATGGGGGTATATCCATCGACCCAATCTCAGGTTTATCTGAGCTGTTACAGCCAGTGGTGCGCCGGACTCGTCTACCCGTGTCCGCGGTCTTGACGACCGATCATTTTATTCTGGTTGGAGAGGACGTTCAGTGTTCGGCTGCTAATGCCGCCACACATTCTTCCGCACGTAAGGAACGCTCTATGTTTCCGCTAACTATGATGATGCCACGTGGACCGGGCATCTTAAGCTTAAGATTAGCGTAATGCCGTACTGCGTTAAAACAAGCGAAGCTCGTTCTTCCGAGTAGTGCTTGATAGCCGCTTCGGAATGGGGCGATGTCGAAGGTTAAGTTTTCACTTCGGAAGTTGTTGGGAGAACCGAATACAACCTCTAGTACTAGAGAGCCCGTACAACGGGCCTCTGGGCCTGGTATTACTCCTTTAAAGGTAGTATTGCTTTGGTTGATTCTTGTCGGGTCTATCCCCATTTTATGGATCGTGGTCCCGATATATCAGATTAAGACTACTGTCGCCGTCCATAAGGACTCGGGTGAGATGGTATCCGTTAGTTATTGGGTCTAGCACCAAGGCGGCCGATCCTCCGTGCCGGATGCTAGTCGGGTGATCCCTGCGGTCGAAAGTGATCGGGCAGGCCGACCAAGGGTTGAACTTGGGGGAGACGGGCTCCATGGCGCATACGTCTCGGGGTGCGCATTTGCTCCTCCTTTTTGTTACGTGAATCATGTTCACTGTTTTGACCTTTGGTGGGATTTTTTTCTGTTCCCCAGTGTTTTGCTGGCGAGGTTCATCCTCGTCTTCATTTGGTGTCTCCCTCCCGTTGTGTTCGGCGTTTAGCTTGCCGGCCTGCTTGAAGACCCAACATTCTCTGTTGGTGTGATTTGCAGGTTTGTCGAAGGTGCCATGAATCTGACATAATCTGTCTAGAATCTTTTTTAGGATGGACGGTCCATCTCTACTGCCTTTGAATGGCTTTTTACGCAGACCGGGTCGAGAGCCCCTGAATCCGGCGTTTACCGCCGTGTTGTCTGGGTTGTCTTCATTGTTTTGACGCTTCCTTTTATTGCGTCGTGGTTTTCCATTGCCATCCCTGACTTCGGATGTGCCTGGGACGCTGGTGCCGCTATGGGCCAGCCAACTATCTTCGCCCGCGCAAAAGCGGGTCATAAGGCTTGTTAGGGCTGCCATTGTCCTTGGTTTTTCCTGGCCGAGGTGTCTAGCGAGCCATTCGTCCCGGACACTGTGTTTGAAAGCCGCTAAGGCTTCGGTGTTCGGGCAGTCGACAATTTGATTCTTCTTAGTGATGAATCTGTTCCAAAGCTTTCGGGCTGACTCTCCGGGCTGTTGAGTTATATGACTTAAATCGTCTCCATCCGGTGGTCGGACATAGGTCCCTTGAAAATTAGCCCTGAAAGCATCCTCAAGCTCTTCCCAACTTCCAATTGAGTTTTCGGGGAGGCTCTTCACCAATGTTTAGCTGGTCCTTTCAACTTGAGGGGCAAGTATTTCATGGCGTGGAGATCATCTCCGCGAGCCATATGGATATGAAGGATAAAGTCCTCAATCCAGACCCTAGGGTCTGTCGTTCCATCGTATGCCTCTATGTTCATGGGTTTGAATCCCTCTAGAAATTCGTAATCTAGCACCTCATCGGTGAAGCATAGGGGGTGCGCGGCACCCCTGTATTTGGATGTGTCATGGCATTCTGACGGTTGTAGTGTTCGGTTTTGATTCCGTGCCGGAGCATGCTTCCTAGATCCATAGATGGACCTGGTCATACCGGCTTTTTGGTGCAAGTCCTCACGTAAATCGTGTGTTGACTTATGTGCGGCATCGTTAACCTCCCTATCGCGGCCGCGGGGTGGTCGATCCGGCTGATCGACCGTTTTATTTTTCGGCTGCATAGTCTCTAAAGCCTCGTCATCGAATTCAGGCAGCAACTTGCGCTTTGGATAGCTCTTTGTGTGGCGACTGCCGCTGTACTTTTCTTCAGTGTCGAGCACTTTGTTCCATCTACTGTTGAGTGTATTTTGCGCGGCCTTAAGCCTTTGCTTCTGCTTCTTTAGACTCCTTGCAGTGGCAATAAGCCTTCTATGGGGGTTCTCTTGCTCCAGGTGCCTTTCCGGGATGATGTGTGCATTGTCGTCCGGACTGTTCTCCTCTCCAGAGACGGGTTGATTAGCTTTACCCTCGGCGTCGCCGTGATCGGACAGCGGCTCCGTACTATGTTCGCCGTCCGCTGGTTCATCCTGCTCGTCATTGGGTCCATGTGGTCGCTGCTTCCTTTGAGTCAGATTAGCGCTTGAATTGTCAATTCAACCACATCTGGATAACTTAGTATCTGCAGCAAAGGATTTAGTAGCAAAGTAGTATGATAGTAGTGGTAACGGTCACAAAAGTAACGGTAGCAAAAGTAATATTTTTGGCGTTTTGTAGTGATTGTAACAGTAGCAACGGAAAAGTAAATAAGCGAAGAACAATATATGAAAAGCTTGTAGCCATTGGATCGGTGATGGAGAATTATGCCGGATGATGTTCATCATGTAACAGTCATAACATAGGATGACACAAAACTAGCTCCAATTCATCAATGTAATGTAGGCATGTATTCCGAGTATAGTCATACGTGCTTATGGAAAAGAACTTGCATGGCATCTTTTGTCCTACCCTCCCGTGGCAGTGGGGTCCTAATGGAAACTAAGGGATATTAAGGCCTCCTTTTAATAGAGTACCGGAACAAAGCATTAGCACATAGTGAATACATGAACTCCTCAAACTATGGCCATCACCAGGAGTGGTCCCGATTATTGTCACTTCGGGGTTGCCGGATCATAACACATAGTAGGTGACTATAGACTTGCAAGATAGGATCAAGAACTCACATATATTCATGAAAACATAATAGGTTCAGATCTGAAATCATGGCACTTTCGGGCCCTAGTGACAAGCATTAAGCATAGCAAAGTCATAGCAACATCAATCTCAAAACATAATGGATACTAGGGATCAAACCCTAACAAAACTAACTAGATTACATGATAGATCTCATCCAACCCATCACCGTCCAACAAGCCTACGATGGAATTACTCACGCACGGCGGTGAGCATCATGAAATTGGTGACGGAGGATGGTTGATCATGACGACAGCGACGAATCCCCCTCTCCGGAGCCCCGAACGGACTCCAGATCAGCCCTCCCGAGAGGTTTTAGGGCTTGGCGGCGGCTCCGTATCGTAAAACGCGATGAATCCTTCTCTTTGATTTTTTTTCTCCCCGAAAGTGAATATATGGAGTTGGAATTGAGGTCGGTGGAGCGTTAGGGGGCCCACGAGGTAGGGGCGCGCCCTAGGTGGGCAGGCGTGCCCCCACCCTCATGGACAGGGTGTGCGCCCCCTGACGTGGATTTTTCTTCCAGTATTTTTCTTATTTTCCAAATAGATGTTCCGTGGATTTTCAGGTCATTCTGAGAACTTTTGTTTCTGCACATAAATAACACCATGGAAAGTCTGCTGAAAACAAATCAGGTGTTAGTTCCATTCAAATCATGCAAGTTAGATTCAAACAAGGGCAAAAGTGTTTGGAAAAGTACGGAGACGTATCAACTCCCCCAAGCTTAAACCTTTGCTTGTCCTCAAGCAATTCAGTTGACAAACTGAAAGTGATAAAGAAAAACTTTTACAAACTCTGTTTGCTCTTGTTGTTGTAAATATGTAAAGCCAGCATTCAAGTTTTCAATAAATATTATGACTAACCACATTCACAATAACTCTTAGGTCTCATGTTTACTCATATCAATGGCATAATCAACTAGCGAGCCATATAATAAATCTAAGATGACAACACTTTCTCAAAAAAATCATGATATGATATAACAAGATGGTATCTCGCTAGCCCTTTCTGAGACCGCAAAACATAAATGTAGAGCACCTTTAAAGATCAAGGACTGACTAGACATTGTAATTCATGGTAAAAGAGATCCAGTCATAGTCATACACAATATAAATTAATAGTAATGTATGCAAATGACAGCAGCGCTCTATAGCTAGTGCTTTTTAATAAGAGGGTGATGACTCAACATAAAAGTAAATAGATAGGCCCTTCGTAGAGGGAAGCAGGGATTTGTAGAGGTGTCAGAGCTCGGTTTTGAAAGAGAGATAAATAATATTTTGAGTGGCATACTTTCATTGTCAACATAACAACCAAGAGATGGCGATATCTTCCATGCTACACACATTATAGGCGGTTCCCAAATAGAATGGTAAAGTTTGTACTCCCCCTCCACCAACAAGCATCAATCCATGGCTTGCTCTAAACAACGAGTGCCTCCAACTAGCAACAGTCCCAGTGGGAGTTTTGTTTGCAATTATTTTGATTTAGTTTGCATAAAGCATGGGGCTGGGCATCCCGGTGACCAGCCATTTTCTCGTGAGTGAGGAGCGGAGTCCACTCCTCTTGAGAATAACCCGCCTAGCATGGAAGATACGGACAACCCTAGTTTATACATGAGCTATTCGAGCATACAAAACATAATTCCATTTGAAGGTTTAGAGTTTGGCACATACAAATTTACTTGGAACGGCAGGTAGATACCGCATATAGGAAGGTATAGTGGACTCATATGGAATAACTTTGGGGTTTAAAGGATTGGATGCACAAGCAGTATTCCCGCTTAGTACAAGTGAAGGCTAGCAAAAGACTGGGAAGCAACCAACTAGAGAGCGACAACAGTCATGAACATGCATTAAAATTAATAGACATTGAGTACGAGCATGAGTAGGATATAATCCACCATGAACATAAATATCGTGAAGGCTATGTTGATTTGTTTCAACTACATGCGTGAACATGTGCCAAGTTGAGTCACTTAAATCATTCAAAGGAGGATACCACACCACTATACCACATCACAAACATTTTAATAGCATGTTGGCACGCAAGGTAAACCATTATAACTCATAGCTAATCAAGCATGGCATGAGCAACTATAATCTCTAATTGTCATTGCAAACATGTTTATTCATAATAGGCTGAATCAGGAACGATGAACTCATCATATTTACAAAAACAAGAGAGGTCGAGTTCATACCAGCTTTTCTCATCTCAGTCAGTCCATCATATATCGTCATAATTGCCTTTCACTTGCACGACGAACGATGTGAAAATAATAAGAGTGCATGTGCATTGGACTAAGCTGGAATCTGCGAGAATTCAATAAAACAGGAGAAGACAAGGCAATATGGGCTCTTGGTTAAATCAACAATAATGCATATAAGAGCCACTTCAACAATTTAATTATGGTCTTCTCCTATCGACCCCCAAATAAAAGAAAAGAAAATAAAACTATTTACACGGGAAAGCTCCCAACAAGCAAAAGAAGAACGGGAAATAGTTTTGGGTTTTTCTTTTTAATTATTACTACTACAGCAAGAAAAGTAAACTAACTAAAAGTTACTACTAATTTTTTTGGGTTTTTCTTAAAGTTTATCAAACACACAAGAAGAAAGCAAGAAAAAGAAAATAAACTAGCATGGATATTACAGTGAAAAAGTATGAGCACCGACAACTAGCAATGAGTGTGTGTGAACATGAATGTAATGTCGGTGGGAAATACGTACTCCCCCAAGCTTAGGCTTTTGGCCTAAGTTGGTTTATTGCCACGGATGGCCTGGAGGATACCCATAGTTGTAGCCGGTCGTCTTGAGCTGCGCAGCTTATTGCCTCTTGAGCTGCAAGTGGCGGTGAGCTGCCTCCGCCTCCTCCTCGTACTCATCTGCCTCCTCTCTGGTAATGAAATGTATTCCTCTTGCACGATAATCAAAGAAGGCAGGAGTAGGGAGAGTAATGTCTGACAAAGACGACGTCTGTCAAAGATTAAGCGATACCGAGAGGTGATTCATTCCTCTCGACAAACCGGGTGGTGGACCATAGCATTATAGTCTAAATAAGTAGGAGGCAACTCAATATCATCCTCACGAATGTCCACACCAAGAAAATCAGCTAAGCGGGTTGCATAAATTCCACCAAAGAAATCTCCATTAAATCTATTATGATGCAACCTACGTGCAACAATGGCTCCCAAATTATAAGATTTGTACCCTAACACAACACTCCTAAGAATACTGAGGTCAGGAACACACGTATGACATGCTTCATCTTTACCATTTATGCACCTACGTATGAAGAGAGCAAAATAATGTATAGCAGGAAAGTGAATGCTCCCTATGGTAGCTTGTGCTATGTCTATAGATTCCCCCACTGTTATACTAGCAAGAAAATTTCTAAATTCAGATTTGCGGGGTTCACTAGCACTACCCCATTGTGGAAGTATGCAAGTAGTGGTAAAATCCTCTAAGTCCATGGTATAAGATTTTTCATAAAGATCAAACAGGACAGTTGGAGAATTACGTGAAGATGAAAATTCAAACCTCCTCACAAAGGAACTAGTGAGATAGTGGTCTTGGCGGCATTTTTTCGCCTCAAAGCTCACAAGATCAGCGTTACGCAAATATCGTTAAATTCTTCCTTGATTCCCGCCGATCCATAAAATTTTCTCGAAGGCCATTCACAAGGCCAAGCCTTTGGAGCGCCCCTTGGTGGCTCATCGTCAGCATCACGCATTGCAAGCCTGGGTCCTTGCTTGCTTGAAGAACCACCTTGGAACATTTTCCTAAGCATATTTCTTCCTCTAAAAAATTTCTGAAATTTTTAGTAACTTCAAAATAAAAGTGAACCAAACTTAACAAGATTGATAGCAACTACTCCTACAAGTGCCTAGAGACTATATCATGCATTAGAACTACTTGGAACCATATAAATTTGACATGCAAACTCAAGAACATGGTCACCTAGGCAGCACAAATTTGCAATGAATAAAGCACTAGAACAAAAACTAATTGGACCAATGGAGGAGTCACATACCAAGGAACAATCTCCCCAAGCAGTTTTGTGAGAGGTGCTTGGAGCAAGGAGATCGAAAATCACAGCAAAATGAGCTAGAACTCGTGCTTGAGCTGGATATTGGTGTTTGTGGGAGGAAGAAGAAGTGTGTGGGTGCAGGAATAAGTGGAGGGGGGCCACCATGGGCCCACGAGGCAGGGGGCGCGCCCAGGGGGATAGGGTGCGCCCTCCACCCTCGTGGCCAGGTGCTTGCCCCTCCTGTTGTGTTCTCAGTGCCAGAAATTCTCAAAAATTCTAGAAAAAATCATATTCCATTTTCAGGGCATTTGGAGAACTTTTATTTTCGGGGTATTTTTATATTGCACGGATAAATCAGGAAACAGACAGAAAAATACTATTTTTACTTTATTTCAACTAACAGAAAGTAGAGAGAGATAGTACAGAAGGTTGTGCCTTCTAGTTTCATCCATCTCATGCTCATCAAAAGGAATCCACTAACAAGGTTGATCAAGTCTTGTTAACAAACTCATTCGAATAACATGGAACCGGAGGAATTTCGAATAACACTATGTTACCCTAACGGGGATATGCATATCCCCTATAATAAGAATATCATATTTCTTCTTGACAGTAGGAAGAGGAAATTCAAAACCTCCAAAAATAATCGATGGAATTTTTCCAATAGGATTGATACTGTGGACTTGAGGTTGTTTCCTCGGAAAGTGTACCATATGCTCATTAACATTAACATGAAAAGTGACATTGCCTTTGTTGCAATCAATAACAAACCTTGCAATATTCAAAAAGGGTCTTCCAAGAATAATAGACATACTATCGTCCTCGGGAATATCAAGAATAACAAAGTCCGTTAAAATAGTAACATTTGCAACCACAACAGGCACATCCTCACAAATACCGACAAGTATAGCAGTTGATTTATCAGCCATTTGCCAAGATGTTTCGGTAGGTGTCAACTTATTCAAATCAAGTCTACGATATAAAGAGAGAGGCATAACACTAACACCGGCTCCAAGATCACATAAAGCAGTTTTAACATAATTTCTTTTAATGGAGCATGGTATAGTAGGTACTCCTGGATCTCCAAGTTTATTTGGTATTCCACCCTTAAAAGTGTAATTAGCAAGCATGGTGGAAATTTCATCTTCTGGTATCTTTCTTTTATTAGTGACAATTTCTTTCATGTACTTAGCATAAGGATTCATTTTGAGCATATCAAGAAACGCACGCAAAAAAAAGATAGGTCTAACCATTTCAAAAAGCGCTCAAAATCCTCATCATCCTTTTTCTTGGATGGTTTGGGAGGAAAAGGCATGGGTTTCTGAACCCATGGTTCTCTTTCTTACCATGTTTCCTAGCAACAAAGGCTCTCTTATCATAACGTTGATTCTTTGATTGTGGGTTATCAAGATCAACAACAGGTTCAATTTCTACATCATTATCATTACTAGGTTGAGCAACATCATGAACATCATCATTAACATTATCACTAGATTCATGTTCATTACCAGATTGTGTTTCAAAGATCGTAAATAGAAATATCATTTGGATTCTCAGGTGGTTCAGCAATAGGTTCACTAGAAGCATGTAAAGTCCTATCAATTTTCTTTTTCTTCTTTTTAGAAGGACTAGGTGCATCTATATTATTTCTCTGAGAATCTTGCTCAATTCTCTTAGGGTGGCCTTCAGGATACAAAGGTTCCTGAGTCATCTTACCAGTTCTAGTAGCCACTCTAACAGCATAATCATTTTTCTTACTATTCATTTCATTGAGCAAATCATTTTGAGCTTTAAGTACTTGTTCTACTTGAGTGGTAACCATAGAAGCATGTTTAGTAATGAGTTTAAGTTCACCTTTAACTCTAGACATATAATCACCCAAGTGTTCAAGCGTATCGGAATTGTCTACCAAATAAGTATTAAAGTTTTCTTGTTTGACAATAAAATTATCAAACTCTTCTAAGCATTGTCTAGCAGACTTGTAGTGAGGAATATCACCTTCATCAAATCTATAGAGAGAATTTACCTTTACTATCTGTGTCGGGTTATCAAGACCATGAGTTTATTCAATAGGTAATGGATTAAGATCATATGTTTCTTCAATAGGCGGTAGATTAAGACCATGTATTTCTTCAATAGGAGGTTATAAATTCTTAACATCTTCAGCTTTAATACCTTTTTCTTTCATAGATTTCTTTGCCTCTTGCATATCTTCAGGACTGAGAAATAGAACACCTCTCTTCTTCGGAGTTGGTTTAGGAATAGGCTCAGGAGCTGGCTCAGGAAGTGTCCAATTATTTTCATTTGTCAACATATTATTCAATAGAATTTTAGCTTCATCCGGTGTTCTTTCCCTAAAAATAGAACCAGCACAACTATCCAGGTAATCTCTAGAAGCATCGGTTAGTCCATTATAAAAGATATTAAGTATTTCATTTTTCTTGAGAGGATGATTAGGCAAAGCATTAAGTAACTTGAGAAGCCTCCCCCAAGCTTGTGGGAGACTCTCTTCTTCAATATGCACAAAATTATATATTTCCCTTAAAGCAGCTTGTTTCTTATGAGCAGGGAAATATTTAGCAGAGAAGTAGTAAATCATATCATGGGGACTACGCACACAACCAGGATCAAGACAATTAAACCATATCTTAGCATCACCCTTTAATGAGAACGGAAATATTTTAAGGATATAGAAGTAGTGAGATCTCTCATCATTAGTGAACAGGGTGGCTATATCATTTAATTTAGTAAGATGTGCCACAACAGTTTCAGATTCATAGCCATGCAAAGGATCAGATTCAACCAAATTAATTACATCAGGATCAATAGAGAATTCATAATCCTTATCAAGAATACGTATAGGTGAAGTAGCAAAAGCAGGGTCAGGTTTCATTCTAGCATTAAGAGATTGCTGCTTCCATTTAGCTAATAACCTCTTGAGCTCATATCTACCTTTGCAAGCTAAAATAGCTAAAGAAGCTTATTTTTCAAAAACATAACCCTCAGGAATAACAGGCGAGTCTTCATCATCACTTTCCTCTATATAATCAGTTTCAATAATTTCTTTCTCTCTAGCCCTAGCAATTTGTTCATCAAGCAATTCACTAAGTGGCACAGTAGTATCAAGCATAGAAGTAGTTTCATCATAAGTATCATGCATAGCAGAAGTGGCATCATCAACAACATGCGACATATCGGGCGAATAGCGAAGCAAGTTTAGGTGTCACAAGCTTACTCAAAGCAGGAAGGTGAATCAAGTGCGAGCTAGATGGCGGTTCCTTACCTCCCCTCGTAGTTGAGGGATAAATTGTTGTCTTAGCGTCTTTCAAGTTCTTCATAGTGACCAGCAGATATAAATCCCAAGTGACTCAAAGAATAGAGCTATGCTCCCGACATGGCGCTTGAAAATAGTCTTGATGACCCACAAGTATAGGGGATCACAACAGTTTTCGAGGGTAGAGTATTCAACCCAAATTTATTGATTCGACACAAGGGGGGCCAAAGAATATTCTCAAGTATTAGTAGTTGAGTTGTCAATTCAACCACACCTGGATAACTTAGTAACTGCAGCAAAGTATTTAGTAGCAAAGTAGTATGATAGTAGTGGTAACGGTAACAAAAGTAACGGTAGCAAAAGTAATATTTTTGGCGTTTTGTAGTGATTGTAATAGTAGCAACGGAAAAGTAAATAAGCGAAGAACAATATATTAAAAGCTCGTAGGCATTGGATCGGTGATGGAGAATTAGGCCGGATGCGGTTCATCATGTAACAATCATAACAAAGGATGACACAGAACTAGCTCCAATTCATCAATGTAATGTAGGCATGTATTCCGAATATAGTCATACGTGCTTATGGAAAAGAACTTGCATGACATCTTTTGTCCTACCCTCCCGTAGCAGCGGGGTCCTAATGGAAACTAAGGGATATTAAGGCCTCCTTTTAATAGAGTACCGAAACAAAGCATTACCACATAGTGAATACATGAACTCCTCAAACTATGGTCATCACCGGGAGTGGTCCTGATTATTGTCACTGGGTTGCGGATCATAACACATAGTAGGTGACTATAGACTTGCAAGATAGGATCAAGAACTCACATATATTCATGAAAACATAATAGGTTCAGATCTGAAATCATGGCACTCGGGCCCTAGTGACAAGCATTAAGCATAGCAAAGTCATAGCAACATCAATCTCAGAACATAATGGATACTAGGGATCAAACCCTAACAAAACTAACTCAATTACGTGATAGATCTCATCCAACCCATCACCGTCCAGCAAGCCTATGATGGAATTACTCACGCACGGCGGTGATCATCATGAAATTGGTGATGGAGGATGGTTGATGATGACGACGGCGACGAAACCCCCTCTCCGGAGCCCCGAACGGACCCCAGATCAGCCCTCCCGAGAGGTTTTAGGGCTTTGGCGGTGGCTCCGTATCGTAAAACGCGATGAATCCTTCGCTTTGATTTTCTTCTCCCCGAAATTGAATATATGGAGTTGGAGTTGAGGTCGGTGGAGCGTCAGGGGGCCCACGAGGTAGGGGGCGCGCCCTAGGGGGGCAGGCGCGCCCCACCCTCATGGACAGGGTGTGGGCCCCTTGACGTGGATTTTTCTTCCAGTATTTTTCTTATTTTCCTAATAGATGTTCCGTGGAGTTTCAGGTCATTCTGAGAACTTTTGTTTCTGCACATAAATAACACCATGGAAAGTCTGCTCAAAACAACGTCAGTCCGGGTTAGTTCCATTCAAATCATGCAAGTTAGAGTCCAAAACAAGGGCAAAAGTGTTTGGAAAAGTAGACACGACGGAGACGTATCAATTCGCCCGGGGTATTATTCTTTCTTGCGCTGTTATCGCTGTTTTTGCCGAGGCGGGATTTTGAGCGGCGCCTACGTCGTCGCTTTGGTTGCTTCTCGAGGGAACTATCCTTCACTGCATCCTTCTGTTCCTCGTCATTGTTTTCTTTGGGTGCATCCACCATGTATATATCATGTGATGAGGTGGCTGTCCGGTATACATGGTGGTGGTTCTATTCCTCCCGTATTGTCGTCCATACCGTCGATGTCTTCGGAGTCGAAATCGAGCATGTCGGTTAAGTCGTGGACAGTGTCTATTAAGTGGGTGGTGGGTGGGGAACGAATTTCTTCATCGTCCGCTTCCCACTCGAGCCGTACATAGTTCGGCCAAGGGCCTCCTGACAAGGAGAGAGACCTTAATGAATTTAGCACATCGCCCAAGGGCGAGTGCTGAAAGATATCTGTGGAGGAAAGCTCCATGATCGGCGCCCAATCAGATTCGATAGGCACAGATGCATGCGGTTCGGAGCCCGTGGCCGGGGACGAATCCAAGGATCCGGCAACACAGGTCTCGTAGGAGGTGAAATCAGTATTCGGCTCTATCGCCGCTGAGTGTGCGGCCTCCGTGGCGGGGTCCATCCACCCGTCCTCGGATGGTGCAATCTGCTCCGGATTGAGGGCCGGAGTAGCCACAGGTGTGATCCCCCGAACACCTTCTGACGGCAGAGCTAAGTCATGCTCGTCGTGACTGTGCGGCGCACCTGACATGGGCTCGAATCCGTCGAAGATCAAGTCTCCGCGGATGTTGGCAGTATAGTTTAAGTTTCCAAACCTGACCTCAGGCCGGGGGAGTAGCTCTCGATCTTCTCCAGATGGCCAAGCGAGTTGGCCCGCAGTGCGAAGCCGCCGAACACGAAGGTCTATCCGGGGAGAGAAACCTCACCCTGGATCGCATCGTTGCCGATGATCGAAGCAGCCATCAAGCCTTATGGTGACGGCACAGTGGAACTCTCAATGGAAGCACCAATGTCGGTGTGAAAACTGGCGGATCTCGGGTAGGGGGTCCCGAACTGTGCGTCTAAGGCGGATGGTAACAGGAGGCGGGGGACACAATGTTTACCCAGGTTCGGGCCCTCTCGATGGAGGTAATACCCTATTTCCTGCTTGATTGATCTTGATGATATGAGTATTACAAGAGTTGATCTACCACGAGATCGTAGAGGCTAAACCCTAGGAGCTAGCCTATGATTATGATTGTTGTTGTCCTACGGACTAAACCCTCGGGTTTATATAGACACCGGAGGGGGCTAGGGTTACACAGAGTCGGTTACAAGGGAGGAGATCTACATTTCCGAATTGCCAAGCTTACCTTCCACGCCAAGGAGAATCCCATCCGGACACGGGACGAAGTCTTCAATCGTGTATCTTCATAGTCCAACAGTCCGGCCAAAGCATATAGTCCGGCTGTCCGAGGACCCCCTCATCCAGGACTCCCTCATACATCTTTACTCAGCCAGATTTAAACCTCCACCGACGAAGATGGCTTGAGTTGGTCAAGGATTATGACCTTGGAATTAATTATCACCCAGGTAAGGCCAACGTGGTTTCCGATGCACTTAGCCGAAAGCCTGTCAGTCTGAATGCCATGATGGAATCCTTGCCTCCCAAACTTCAGGAAGAGATTACAAAGCTCAATCTTGTCATAGTTGATGCGGGTCTTGCTAATATTATGGAAATTACTCCTACCCTCGAGGATGAGACTCGTAGGCTCAGCCATATGACCCAGTGCTACAATAACATGCCAAGCATATGCTAGAGGAACAGACACCGGATTTTACAAAGGACGAGCACGGTACCCTGCGATTCCACGGAAGAATTTGTGTACTAAGTCAAGAAGATTTAAGGAAGAGGATACTGTCAGAAGCACACGAATCTTCATATTCTATTCACCCCGGAGGCACTAAAATGTACGAATACCTTTGACAAACATTCTGGTGGGATGGGATGAAGAAAGACATCGCCTATTTTGTGGCCTGTTGTGACATCTGCAACAAAGTGAAGACAGAACACCAGAAACCAGCAGGACTCC
This sequence comes from Aegilops bicornis, assembly GCA_021605145.1. Classification (NCBI taxonomy): domain Eukaryota; kingdom Viridiplantae; phylum Streptophyta; class Magnoliopsida; order Poales; family Poaceae; genus Aegilops; species Aegilops bicornis. Next base: position 430,216,638 of record CM038671.1, on the reverse strand, counting down.
TCCAACTGTTGCCCGTTCCACAATGGAAGTGGGATGATGTCTGCATGGATTTTATCATGGGTCTACCAAGGGCTCAGCGAGGCAATTATGCGGTATGGGTCATAGTGGACACCTTAACCAAGGTATCTCATTTTATTCCCATCAGAACCACATACCGAGCCAACCAGCTCGCACAATTGTATGTGTCCAGAATAGTCAGTTTGCATGGAGTACCTCGAACAATCACTTCTGACAGAGGGTCACTTTTTACCTCCGCTTTCTGGGCACATCTCCATCAAGCTTTGGGGACAGCACTAGAGTATAGTACAACTTATCATCCTCAGACCGATGGACAGACTAAGCGTGTAAACCAAATACTCGAAGATATGCTTCGAGCATGTGCCTTGGCCCAAGGACCCAAAGGGGAAGACTGTCTGTCGTATGCCGAGTTCTCCTACAACAATAGCTTCCAGTCTAGTCTAAAGATGTCACCTTATGAGGCTCTATATGGCCGTAAGTGCCGCACTCCACTAAATTGGTCTCAAAACGAAGATAGCTGCATTTTCGGAAAAGATCTCATGATGGAAACAGAAAAGCAAGTCAAGGAAATCCGAGACCGATTGTAATTAGCCAAATCCCGACATAAGAGTTACTATGATGCAAAGCACCGACAGATCAGTTCTGAACCCGGAGAGCATATATACCTTCGAGTCACTCCTATGAAAGGAGTCAAGAGATTTCAGACTTGCGGAAAATTGGCACCCAGGTATATTGGCCCATTCCCGGTTTCCAGAGTGGGTACTGTTGCATATCAGTTGGAATTGCCCCGGAATTGTCAGAGGTACACAACGTGTTCCATGTCTCACAGCTAAGACGATGTATATCACCTCCCAAAAAAAGGACTGATATGTCAGAATTAGAGCTGGCTAAGGATTTAACGTATGAGGAGAGACCATTCAGAATCTTGGATACAATGGAAAGGTTCACCCGTAGTAAAGCAAGAAAATTTTATAAGGTTCAGTGGGAGCATCACACAGAGGCAGAGGCAACTTGGGAACATGAGGAATTTCTTAAGGCAACCTATCCAAAATTGTTTTCCCGAGCAACCGAATCTCGAGGACGAGATTCATCCTAAGTGGGGGAGGTTTGTGACAGCCTGGTTTTTGCCCTCTCTTCTTTTTCTGATTTTATTTGGTTTTTATTTGAATTTGGAGTTTTGGATCATTTCAGTTGGACTTAAACACTTGGGCATCACCTTGATTTTCACCTAAGTGACTCATACCTCTCCCGAGCCATCATTTCTTCTCTGGTTAACCTCAAAATAATATTATGAATATTTTTCTTAAATGAAAAATATTCATTTCCTCCTCCAAAACCCTAACCAGCCACATGTGTTCCAAAGAAACCCCTATTTTTCTTGCCCACAAAAATCTGAGAAAATTCCCAAATATTCTTTGAACCCTAGGGCACCTTCCTGAGCAAAAATATTGCATCACTTTTTGGAAAAATTTTGCTACAGAAAATATTTTCAGTTCTGACCAGAAATGGTAGTTTCTACAGCAACTACCATTTTACTTGCTCCAATACCGCTGAATTTTCTTGCACACCACTACCTTCCTAGATGATTGCTAACCTCCAAAGCTCAGCTCCCAACTCCTACTAATTTGACCACAGTTAACTCTCAAAGTTACTGCCCAGAAACTTACCAGGAAGTGAAACTCCAACTTACTGCACCTGGGCCCGACTCAAAGCATTGGCACAACCCAAAACACTAAGGACTACACGTCAGACATGAAATTGGGGCCAGCCGTGGCTCCATGCCGACGTGTACGCGGTGACCACGCGTGTGCATGGTGCCAGCATGCTAGCCGATGCGCTCTGAGTGCCGCCGAGCACTCTATTCATCGCGTGCTCGCTTCCCCGGCTGCCGCACCTCGCCAAACTTAGCCACCATCGCTGTCTCGACGCCCTCCTGGCGCTCGCCGATGCTGGAGCTCGCCGCAGCAAGCACGGGCTTGACCCGGCCAACAGAACAGTGCACCCCGCATTGTGTTCGTCGCCACCCCCTCGCTCTTGTGCTCGTCGCCGCCCTCTCACAGTGCCCGCGTGGGCTGCGTAGCGTTTCGCCTCGCTCACTGACGTTGTTCGTCACCGGGCACCGTGTCCAAGTGTCCTCCGGCGGAGCCCGATCCCCTCACCTCGCTCGCCTATATATGCAGCCCTCCCCAGCCCTCTCGAGCATCAAAAACTCACCTCACACACTCCACAAGACAGTAGGAAGCTGTAGCCCGGCCGGGCAGGCCTCGGGTCGCCGTCCCCGAACTCGAGCTCGCCGGTGATCCCCGTGGTTCGCCCCAACCGCTCCAGCCCCTCCCAGGCTCGGGCTACTCTTTCAGAGCCTCCGCCGTGCTGCAGTGGTGCCGTTCGACCCGTTTGGAGCCACTGGTGCCGCCTCCCATTGCCATCATCCCCAGCTCCGGCGACCTCTGCTCTCTGTCGCTGCTGGGAGGCTCGTTCCGACACCGTCTGACCACCCCTAGCTATTCTACAGGTACGGGCAGGTGCGTCTCGGTCTTCTAGTCGATCTATCCCTCTGGATCTGGCCAACATGCCCTTCTCACCGGTGTGTGCTCTAGCGGAGCCCTGCCGTGCTCTGTTTCCTTCTCCCCCTTCCTCTCACCTGACCAGCAGGGCCCGCGGTAAGCCACTCTGGCCGCGCCCGAAGCGGTACGAGTGGTGGCGCCCGCGGGTTTACGTCTTCGACGTCACCCCCCAGTTCTGATTTTATTTAAATTCAATTCAAATTTAACAAGAGAGTTTCAAACAACCACAACTTTTTAATCATAAGTCCAAATGAATTGATTCTTTTTGCATTGTGTTCTTAATGAAAATATCTAGCAGCTCACCAAAAATGAGATTTTTCTTTGTTGTCTAGAATTTCTGGTGATTTTCAGAATGTTTCTTGATGTTTTCTATTTATGTTTTTAATTGCTTTCAGAAGGTGAAGCTTGTCTTGAGGATCACCAGGAGGAGTGTGAGCCTCACCTGCACTAAGGCAAGCCACGACAACATTTTCATGGTGCCCTTGCAATATTTGTGATTTTTCAACGTGAATAAATGCTTTAGTTCATGCATTTAAATCACTTAAATAACTATATATATTTTGTTGGATGCTTGTTTAGCTTGATATGGTTAGTATACAATAGTTTGAAGCTAACTAACTTTGTTTAAGTAAGTAGAAGTAATGCTTGGTGGTGAAGTAATAAAATTACTATGAAAAAGATTTAGTTTGGTGAATATTTTCTTAAATGAGGAAATGATTTATATTAAGTTACTAGCATGGTGAAGCTTGCTGAATAAATATAACAAGAGAAAGGTTATGAGTCGTTGATATGTATGGTTACTACTTGATGAAGTTGACCCATTTAGTTTCAATGGTAAGTGATTCATGTTATATGATTGCATGTTCATGGCATATCATGACACCGGTTATTTCCATTTTAAGTTGAACCTGATAATAACTCAAATTGAACATATCGTTGATCGGGTCATGATGCCATTGAATCGAGTTTTTTTCCAGTGCAACCACATTTGCCTTTATGGGAAGTTCTTTATTCGATCCGTTGTCATGCATCTGGTCGGTGCCTCCAACGAGGGAAGGTTATGGGCGTGCTTTTCCCTGGCCCGGTAAGAGACATAACCTTGTGTGCTCGTTGTTGTTATGGTACCTTGTCCCCGTTTGGGACTGTTTATGTTTTTGCCACGACGGTGGTCGTTGGTTTCTTTGGTAGACACGGGGCCACACAGGACTTGGCCCAGTGGGGAGTGAGTCGGAGTGGCCGGGAGAGTGTCAGGGCAATGTGTAATTGCATCTAGTGCCCCTTAGTGATTTTGGTGTATTGAAGACTTATAGGTTAAGGGACTAATGTGTTTATGAGTGTACACAGGTCTATAAGTCTATGAGGAGTTTGATATTTAAAGAGAAAGTCGACCCCTAAAAATGAAGTTCTTCGACTGAAGACTTCGATATTCTCAAGACTTTCAAGACTTTGAAAGTGAAGAAATTGGTGTGACCTTGAAGACTTGGTATTCATTTGAGGAACATGAAGCGTGAAGACTTTTGTTTTCGTAGTTTCGCTTTCTCTTTCTTGAGTCATAGGAAACACCGCATCGTTAAAGGGGTCGAGGAAATACTAAGGAAAAATTTCCATGTGATGCTCAACTCAAAATCCTACACCTACCAATCCTTCGAGTGAAGCCTTTGGAAATCTCATACAGTTCAGTCAATTTCTTGATGTAGACGAAGTTCTTCCGGTATTGAGGAATTTGTTTTGACCGAGGAGTTAGGAATTCGCCATCGGATTGCCTACAGTGAGGAACATGATAGCCCCGAGGAATTTGAGAATCAAATTTCCGACCGTTCTTGTCTTGGCTTGACTGTCCCAAAAATCTTATCCACCTAACGGTCATATCATTGAAGGGCATTTATGTCTTATCATGTCGGGCTGCTCCCTAGGCTGTAAATAGACGCCCCCTACAACCACTAGCTGGTTGGCTGCTCCGAGAGAACTTGACACTTGTCATTTGAGAGCAGCCCATCCTCTGAGGACTTTGAGCGAAAATCATCGAGTGAGGAAAAACCCAAGAACCAAACCCCTACAAACCCAAAGTGATTGAGCATCACTTAAGAGATTGATCCTGCGTGGATCCAACGCTTGTTACCTTTGAAGACTGTGCTTCTTCCAGACAGTTAGGCGTCATGGTCCAGAGCATCCAAGAGGAATTGTGGATCGCCGAGTGACCAAGTCTGTGAAGGTTTGGAAGTCGCTCAAGACTTACCACGAGTAATTGGACGAGGTCTGTGTGACCTTAGTTCAAGGAGAATATGGTGAGGACTTGGTGTCTTGAGCTGCGTGCTCGGCCGACCGGGTGTCCGGACTGTGTGTCCTCGAAGTTTAAATACTCAGCCTCTCCAACCAGACGTATAACCGAGACGCAGCTTGGAACTGGTCTACCAAATCATTGTCTTCACCAACCTAACTGGTTCTATTTCCTCAACTCTTTCATTTCCTCATTACTGTGTTGAGTATTTGTTCATATCTGTGTTTGAAGAATTTGACTGAAGACTTTCTCAATTTCCTCAGTTCAATTTCTTAAGTCTGTTTGTCTTCATCTTGTGCTATCCTGTGTTTACTCTTTCTGTACTCTATGATTGTCTTCATTTCATCATGATGACCATGCCCGCATTCTCTTATGCTTACTTCTGAGTACTTATTCCATTGCAAGTAGTTCTTCACTTAGGAATTTCCTCACCGGAAAATTCCTCATTGAAGAATTCATAAAAATCGCCTATTCACCCCCCCTCTAGTCGATATAACGCACTTTCAATTGGTATCAGAGCAAGGTACTCCCTTGTTCTGTGTGACTTTGGGTTAACCACCTAGAGTTTTAGTTATGTCGACCGCAGGTATGAAGAAAGTGACATGCCCTATCTTTGACATTCATGATTATCCCATGTGGAAGGCCATGATGAGGAAGCGCCTCATGGCTATGAACAACGAGTTGTGGACCGTCACTGAGATTGGTCTTACCGATCTATGTAAGAAGGCAGGCGCTGATGACATTCGCAAGTACACTCGACTTGACATCAAGGCGAAGGACATCATATGTTCCTGCCTATCCAGAGATGAATTCAAGCGTATGATGCATCTTTGCAATGCGAAGCTTATCTGGGACCGAATCTCTAACGTCTATGAAGGTCATCGAACCCGTCATGATCCTTGGTTTGAGGACTTCAAGGAATCTCTCAAAACGATGACTTTCGAACCAGAATCATCATCTTCTGCATCATGTCTCATGTCAAAGGGTGACAAGGTAACCGAATGTTCCTCATCCGAGTTTAGTGACGATGAATCTGATGATGATGGATCTGATGATGATATTGAACCTAGTTATACTAAACTTGTTTGCATTGCCACTAAACAACAAACGGCCTTGGAAAAGGTTCAAAACATGCTAGACAAAAGTGATGATATGTTGGGTGAAGAAATGGATCGCACTAAAGCCCTGACTAAAAATCTTCAGAGACTTCAGTCTAGGCTTGACAGCCTTCAAGGTCATCATAACACTCTCTTATCTGATCATGAGAAGCTTTCTTATGAATTTCTTCAAAGGAAGCAAGATCTTGAGAAGCTAAGAGTGAGTTATGAAGATCTTCAGAAGGAGCGCGATTCATTACTTGCTCAACAAATCAGCGCTTCTCAGGAAGAATTTGTTCCTCCATGCTTAAAGTGCATTGAACGTGAATCGCTAATTCTTCACTGAATGTTCAAATGCTTCAACTGTTACAAATTCTTCACCTGCCTCGCTATCACTAATTCCTCACCGAGGATATTGCTAGTATCCTTGACGATGCAGGGCTGAAGGAATTGTACATGACAGCATGTACAAAAGCCTCAAAGGGCATCGGACTCTTTGTGATGTGCTTAAAAGCAGATCCTCAACAGAACCCTAGGAAAGAGGGTATTGCCTTTGAGAGGAAACTCAATCTTGATGGAATATATTGGAAGCTTTGGCGGTACCCCAAAACCTCATGGAGTTCTGCAAAGGACCTCCAGTTGATCCATCTAACTTATCTGGCTTTACATGTGAATCTCCTCATTCTTCCGATGAGTAATTTGACTCCAACTATAAACTGTTCAAAAATCGTAATGGTAAAGTATTTGCTAGATATGTTGGCACTAAGCTGCAGAACGGTTCCCCTATGAAGAAAATCTGGGTTCCCAAGAAGTGCCTTGAAAGTCTTCAGGTGAATGTCCTCATGACACCACCTATGAAGAAAAGGAACCCCAAATCAAACTCTTCATATGGACCAAATTCTTCATATGGATCCAAGTCCTCGTACGGACCAAATTTCTCACGTGGATCAAATTCCTCAAAAGGATCAAAGTCCTGATATGATTATCATCGTGCTAACAACTCTGTTTTGCAAGGTAGAGCTAAGGGCTATGAATATGTGCATTGTTCTTCAAACCAATATGTTCATAAGTCCTCGAAGAATTTCTCTGCTTATTCATATGCTTACCCTAACCCCTCTTATGTGAAACGAAATGGATTGGCCTCTATGCCACCATTCTCATATGGAGCTCGCAGAGTGATGAACTCTTTGCCACCCCTTCAGATGTGGGTGGTGAAGAAAAAGGACTAATCTCTTCTGCAGGGTCAGGCCTCCAGACGTGCTTTAGCGTCTGAAAAATTTGCTGGGGGCCTGACAAAAATGCCTGAAAGTACGCAGGCTAATCATGAAGAAATGAACTTTCATTTCACACGTCCTCATACTGCTTATCTATTATACTGCCTGATGAAATTCATCTAATGAATTTGATATCATATTCTTCACTGACGAAGTATATGAGATCGTAAGTTGCACTAATTCATCTGCAGGATGATCAACCCAAAGCCAATGAGTGGGTCCTCAATATTGGATGTACAAATCACATGACTGGTGACAAGAATCTATTGATGGATGCTCCCTTATCACCGTCACATCTGAAGCATATCATCTTTGCTGACAAAGGCAAAAGTCAGGTATTGGGTCTTGGTAAGGTTGCGATCTCTAAAGACATACACATGGACAAAGTCATGCTTGTTGAGTCCTTCAGATACAACCTCATGTCAGTCTCAATGCTTTGTGATCTTGATATGGTTGTTGTCTTTGGCAAGTATCATTGTGTTGTGATCATGGAAGCTGACAATTCCAAAGTCTTCGTAGGCTTTAGGAGAGGAGACTTGTATATTGTTGATTTCTCTACCGGACCACAACCAGCCGTGTGTCTACTTGCAAAAGCTTGGAAGGCTGGCTATGGCATCGGCGACTTGGTCACGCAGGCATGAGGAATTTGCACACGCTTGCGAAGAATAAGCATGTCATTAGCATTGAAAATGTCAAATTCCTCAAGGATCACTTGTGTGGAGCCAGTGAAGCTGGAAAAATGACCAAGTCCAAGCATCCGATAAAGACTATCATGACCACTACTCGTCCATTCAGATTGCTTCACATGGACCTCTTTGGTCCTAATCATTACTCAATGAGTCACTAATGATGCATCTCTATATGGCTTTGTTATTGTTGATGATTACTCTCGTTACACATGGGTACACATTGTTACTTACAAAAATGAAGTGCAGGAAATCTTCAAACGATTTTCCTCGAGGGCTTCAACTAACTTTGGTGTGAAGATCAGACACATCAGAGTGACAATGGAACTGAAGTTCAAGAATTCCGGTCTTGATGCCTATCTTGATGAACTTGGTATTACTCATGAGTTATCTGCTCCCTATACTCCTCAGCAAAATGGCGTCGTGGAGCGCAAGAACAGAACTCTTGTTGAGATGGCTCGCACTATGCTTGATGAAATCAAAACGCCTCGTCGTTTTTGGATTGATGCAATTGATACCGCGTGCCACATCATCAACAGAGTATATCTTCACAAATTCTTCAAGATGACTGCCTATGAACTCCTCACTGACAAGAAATCCAATGTGAGTTATTTCAAAGTCTTCGATGCTAAATGCTGGATTAGAGATCCTCATCACAATTCTAAATTTGCACCGAAAGCACATGAAGGTTTTATGCTTGGTTACGGAAAGGACTCGCACACCTACAGAGTCTTCAACATCGCTCTTCACAAGATTGTTGATCTTGTAGATGTGAGGTTCGATGAAACTAATGGCTCGCAAAGAGAGCACCTACCTTCATGTTAGATGAACCAAAGACCGAGGAATCTATCAAGTTCAAGGCAACCGAGGATGTCATTCCCTCTTGAAGAATCTGCTGAAGAATTCATTCTGTCTGTGAAGAACGTCGAGTGATGCACTGAGGATAATCTTTGAAGGAAATGGTACTAAAGAAAATCTTGATCAAATTCCTCGGCGACAACCAGCTCATCCTCGCGTTGCAAAAAGAAGTGCAAGTTGACAAGATCATCGATGACATTGAAGCACCGTGTCCTCTCACACACTTAAAAGCTTCACATTTATCTAACTTTTGTGGGCACTATGCTTTTGTCTCTATCACAGAGCCCACTAATGTAGATGAAGCATTTACGGAGCTGAGTGGATTCAGGGCAATGCAAGAAGAATTACATCGATTCGAGCTCAACAATGTCCGGGAACCGGTCAAACGTCCGAGATCCTCACAAGCATAATATCATTGGCACAAAGTGGATCTACCGCAACAAGCAAGATGAAAATGGCCTTGTGGTGAGGAATAAGGCACGACTTGTAGCTCAAGGCTACACACAGGTTGAAGGAATTGATTTCGATGAAACTTTTGCACCTGTTGCTAGACTTGAAGCTATTTGCATATTACTTGCTTATGCTAACCATCATAATATCACTTTATATCAAATGGATGTGAAAAGTGCATTCCTTAATGGTAAGCTTGAGGAAGAAGTATATGTTGCTCAACCCCTGTGTTACGAAGATCCAAAGAATCCCGACAAAGTCTTGAGACTCAACAAGGCCCTCTATGGCCTCAAACAGGCCCCAGGCGTGGTATGATACATTGAAGGAATTCTTCGTGAAGAATGGCTTCACACCAGTTCACTCGACCCTACTCTCTTTACTAAATCATATGATGGTGAACTGTTTGTGTGCCAAATATATGTTGATGATATTATCTTTGGCTGTCTTGACCAACGTTATAGTGATGAATTTGCCTATATGATGAGTGAAGAATATCAAATGTCTATGATGGGAGAGTTGAAATTCTTCTTAGGTCTTCAAATTAAATCAACAACACAATGGCATATTCATATCTCAGGAGAAATACCTCAAAGATTGCACGAAGAAATTCGGCATGCAAGATTGCAAAGGCGTCAAAATTCCTATGCCCACAAATGGCCATCTATGCAATCGATGAAAATGGTATTGACTTCGATCACAAGGTATACCGCTCCATGATTGGTTCTCTATTGTACTTATGTGCATCTAGTCCAGATATAATGCTTAGTGTTTGCATGTGTGCCCGATTTCAAGCTACACCAAGGAATCACACCATAAGGCCGTGAAGCATATTCTTCGATATCTAGCTCACACACCAACACTAGGATTATGGTACCCCAAGGGCTCTACTTTTGATCTCATTGGATATTCGACTCGACTATCTTTGGTGATCATGTTGACCGCAAGTCAACATCTGGTACTTGTCATTTCCTCGACGATCTTTGGTGCATTGGTCCTCGAAGAAACAGAACTGCAGATCACCGCTTCATCGCGGAAAATTTGGATACATTGCTTTGGCTCTTGTTGTGCTCATTTGCTGTGGATGAAGCAAACTCTCAAGGAATATTGCATCTACGTGTTGAATGTGCATCTCTAATGTGACAATGAGAGTGCCATCAAGATTGCTCACAACCCAGTTCAGCACTCGAAGACAAAGCACATTCAAATTTGTCATCATTTTCTTCGTGATCATGTGTTGAAGGGCGACATCTCCATCGAGCATGTGAAGACTGAAGAACAACTAGCCGATATCTTCACAAAGCCCTTGGATGAGAAGAGATTTAGCAAGTTGCGGTGTGAGCTAAATATCTTAGAATCTCGAATGTTCTTTGAAAAGGACACACATCCTGACACTTATGCAAAATTGATGACTTAGATGTGCAACACATGAAGAAACATTTTCTTCAATCAATGAAGAATAACACTCTAAGTGTGAATAAATTAATGAAGAATTTGATTCTCGTAACCCTCGACAATTGTGCGGTGTATGCGAAATCATCATTCTTATCTGTGGGTCACGCCACCACCAAAATTGAAAATCTTCAATTTGAGTTTTTCCTCAGTTTTTGAAATTCTTCAGTTTTTCAAATTCTTCAACTTTGCAAAATCTTCACTGTTTCCGTTGTCTTTCTTCATTGACTATATATATATATATATGGTTTATGTCCTCTACAACATTCACTTATGGCTATTTCTTCAAGTTGCTTTTTCTGCTAAGTGAATGTGATTGGACCCTTCCCCCTCTATGCTATACTCAAACCAATCTATTCACAAATTCTTCATGTGCGTTCTATTTGAAACTCGTTCAAAATCTTCACTGTGTCCTTGTGAGCTGAAGAAATTGCGAACGGAACTTTTAACTTATCTTATCCAAATTTTCGGTTTTGCCGCTCAAACCGTTCCGCATCCCATGATAAACTTATCTATTCAACCACGATCTAACACAATCTCCACTTTTCAGTACGTGGGTGACACATGTCAAGCGAATGAGAAGGGTCAGGGGCACGTTCGTCCAAAATCTTCGGGCGATCAGTTTTTCACCATGGCTATATATACCCCCTCTCCCCTTCCTCACTTCCTTTACTCTGCTCGACCGCTCTCTCTCTAGCTCGAGCTTCTCAAACCCTAGCGCCGCCGCTACTCCATCGTCGCCGGTGAGGAAGAGCTTCACTGCCTCGACCTTGTCGCCGTCAGATTTCGCTACCGATCATGGAAATCTTCACTCCGCCGCCAGTAGCTGTCTTCCTCTGCCGAGTTAGGGCGTGGGAGATCTGAATCGACGGACTTCTAATCTACACTTCTCGGTTCATCGTGTTCTTGATTCGGGTAATTAAAAGTTACTTTTATTACTCGCTTTGATTCTCAAACCTTCACGAAAATCTTCAAAGGTGTTTATTCTTCAAATCTTCACACATATGAACACCTCAAACGAAATATGCTCTTGATTTGTTTCTCTAAGCAATGATTTTTTCTTCAAGATTCCTCAATTGTGTGGATCCTCGATCTATACAACTCTGGAACCTAAGACAAAGATCGCTTAGTGAAATTCTTCAAGGCTCATCTGGTCAAATTCCTCAAACTAGTTTTTTTAAAACCTTCTGAGAACGCATATGACCTCTCCAAATTCCTCGCAACTATACTGCATTCACAGGTACTCATGTCATTCTTTGAATCACTAGGTTCTCATCAACTTAACTCATTTGCGGCGTTCCTCGAAGAAAAGTTGCATACTTCTTCAGAGAATTCGATTGTTCAAATTCCTCACCTGAAGAATATGGCGAAGGAAAGAAGCCACAGAAAGGAGGAAAGAGGCCTGAGGTCATGACTGCGTTTGAGATTCCTGAGGACATCTATGCTGATTATTGCACACCTGATGAAGCCGAGTTCGAAAAAGAAAACAAAAATCAGCGCAAGGTGTGCATTCAAAGGATTGAAAGGAGATGGGCAAGGGAATGGAGGGAGTACAGATATGTTACTCTAAGGTACATGAAGAAATTCACTCTCAATCCTCCATGCCCAAGAGCTCCATTGGCACCTGGTCAAGAAGCTGACCCCACCAGCATCAAGCGTGGTGAGGATTTTCCTGAAGAATGGGCCAAGCGCCAAGCCAAATTGGCAAGACAAGCCAACAAGGCAAAGGAGGAAATTTAATGAGGACTCACATCGTTGCTGCCACTGAGGCCTCTGTCAAGCCAAGAAAATCTATGGCAAAGAAGCCCGCACACATGCCAAGTGCTTCACCAACAGTGCCCTCACGACCAAGTTCCTCAGCTGTGCCCTCACGGCCAATTCCTCATGATGCTCCTGCTCCTCCCAAATCCTCAGCTCCTACAAAGTCCTTAGCAGTTCCGACAAAGTCCTCAGCACCTATGCATCTGACCACGTGCCAAAGGACTGCTGGCATCTCCATTGCCTCTGGTGTCTCAGCAAGTTCCTCAGCTGCACCAAATTCTTCATCTGGCCCAACTCTGCTGAACACTAAGGCCACGGTGGGCCGAGGTCCTCGGCCAAGTCCCAAGAAGAAACAGTCGCCTTCCAAGAGCCACACGAAGATGATGAGGTCGATGATGATGAACTTATGGAAATCATCGAGACCGACAAGAAAGGGCCGCTAGAGCCAAAGGCACACCTGCCCTTCTTTATTGGATCCAAGAGCGATCCTAGACTACATTGATCTACGGCACAAGGACCCAAACACTCCAATGCCCGACTTCAAGTTGACACCGCCAAAGTCACATCTTGACTCATTTTATCCAAGAGGAAAAATGGAAATTTGATACGGCCGGAGAGATCAAGAAATCGCAGATGTAAAAGAGAAACTGCTGAAGAAAAATGTTGTCAAGATGACAAGCGAAGAACTTATCAAGATGCGGTGACATCAAAGCCCTCAGACAAATTTGACTCATATTATGCTTTGATTGGCAGGAGCCAAAGTCGATTTGTCAATCGACAAAGAAGTTCTCAAATGTTGCAGCCCCAACGCAACAAGAAATTCCTCAGCCGGAGCCTCTGCCACCGACCGAAGAACATGCCAAGACCACCGATGAAGTTCAGTGTTGAAGACAATGCTAGTTCCAGGCTGATGATTCCATTCCGGCCATTGAAGAAATTGCGGGGCATCCACTAGTGGTGCGCTGAAGAAATCGAAGAAGTCGTGGCAATCGCATCGATTGCGCTGAGGAAATTCAACCAGATTCTCGGCTCCTCCTGCGCCTACACCAACTCCAATCCTTCCATACGCATCGATGTGAAGAAGACCAAGGCTGCAGAACGAGCTGCATTGAAGAAAAGGAAAGCATCTGCTGCTTCAAATTCTTCAGCCCCGAAGAAGATGAAGACAATGACCAGCTCATTTGAAAATCCCATTGATGTTGTTCCAGTTTCCTCCATGCCATCAAAGGACCTTGTTCCTTTTGGTGAAGATTATGAGATCCCAAGCGGATCTGATGAAGACAATCATTCTGCTGCTTCGTCAGAGCAGATTGATGAAGAAATTGAAGTGAAAGCAATCCCTTCAACCCCAATCATTTCCTTGCCTATGCCTCAGTTCAAAGCTGAAGAGGCTGGTGTTGAGGAAATTGAAGAAGATGTGGATATAGGAAGCACAACGCCAGTGATGAACGATGAGTTTTGGGAAAGTCAGCATCCAAATTCTCCACTCTTCACCCCAATCCAACAGATTCCTCAGTCCCCTGCTCCAACAGTTCAAATGGGCTCTGAAGAAACTCATCCCACTTCATCTGTACATGAAGAAATTCCAGCCACTAAGCCGATGAACTTCTGCTTCTGATCCTCAGACTGCACATGTAGAGGAACCAGAAATTCCTCAGCCTGAAGAACCTGAGATTGCGATTCCAGAGGTCGTGATGCAACTCACTGACACTCCATTGCCAAAGCCAAAGAATCCATTCTCAACTCAACAAAAGTTCAAGGCTGAAGACTTCTTTGGCGAGCACGTTTTTCTTCACGACGTTTTTCTTCACGGATTACAACCCATACGACTCTACTTGCATAAGGAAGAGGCATTTCTGGACTGCTAGTCAAGCCAACTTCTATTCCTCTGTGCTCTTCAACAAAGACAAAGTCTTCGATCATGCACATATTCGTCATGTGGACATGGAATCTCTGCCAGGCTTCGAGCCAGTCCTCAGTGTTCTTCACGATGCAGGACTTACGAATTTCTGACCGACATCTGTGATTGGAATGAAGAACTCATTCTTCAATTCTATGCGATGCTGCACATCACCGGAGACGCTAAAGATGTGAACTCATGGGTGTTGGACTGGATGTCTGAAAATACTCCCTACAAGGCACCAGCAACTGAATTGCTTCGTGCCCTACCACTCAGTCCTCCCCTTGATGGTGCTCGTCGTATCTACAACGAACCTGAGCTTTCAAATAACTACATGCAAGTGCTGATGAATCCTTTGAAGCCCGGACAGGCACCTCGAACCAAATTCCTCGTCAAGGAATTGCTATATGTGCCTCGGACTGTCTATCGGATTCTGACGAAGACAATGAGTCCTATCAAAGGCCACGACTCAAATGATGAAGAAATCGTTGGCATCATGAAGAATATGCTTTTCAATATCATTCATGGCATTCCGTCAACTTCCATGATTTCTTCATGAGGACTCGGCAAACATTGCTATGTCACCTTTTGAGTTGAAGCCTTATGCACCATGGATTATGAGGTTCATCGGGACAAGGTCTTCACTCAATTACAAGGTCGATACTACGAACCACTGCAGCTACTTGCCTCCAATTGAAGTCCTCAAACGGACATTTTCCTCGGTGATGACAAAGGCAAGGCAAGCTGCTGTGATAGATGAAGGCATTCGTCCATTGGATGGTCAATTTTGCAAAGCTGCATCCTACTCCACCAATGATGACTCGCCACACATGACTCGCCGCCAATACCTCGACCAAGCAAACTCCTCAAGCCACGGCACCAGGTGATGATCGATCGTGAGTTACTCCTCGGTCTTCATCGGAAGGTTGATCGCAATCATAAATGGGTCAAGCGTCAGTTTGGTTCAATTCTTCACAACATGACCTCTACACACAATGCAGTGAAGAAAAACCAATACTACCTCCATGAAACCTTCAACCGCACCTGGGCTATTCTTTCTAATGTCTATAGCGCGGAAGAACTGAAGACAATGGGTCTCAAGGAAGAACTTGACTGGTCTGCACCTCTTCCGAAGAAATACAAGAAGGTCAAAGTTCCTTACTTGGTGGCCAGCTCCTTTTCTTCATCGCGAGACACTGATGAAAATGAAGACTTGGACGACACTGCGGCAGGCTCTACTACGACAACCGACCCCAACAACGCTGGCGCTCCTTCATCAACTTGAAATGCTTCAGGGGCGTTAGTCCTCAGTTTCGATCCTTTTGGTCATTCGATGACAAAGGGGGAGAAATGTGAGTTAGTCTTCAAGCGGGTCTACTATATGGGCAATTTTTTTGCTAAGTTACAACTCTCGTTCTTCTAAAACTTTTATTGGATCGAGTTGGAATCTTAAACCTGATGGTGCTCTGATACTTTTGATGTGTTCCTTTGCATGCTTATTCCTCGTTTTATGTTAATACACGCATGCTGAATTACATCAGTCACCATATTTCATCATGCATTTCAAATTCTTCATATTATATGTCAAATGCGTGTATGAATTAAAAGAAATATGGGGAGATCTCCATGATTCAACTCTTCAAATGTGCATTGCCTCAAAAGCAAATTCCTCACTATGCACATCTTCAGGGGGATTTCTTCTATATCTTGGAATCAAATTCCTCAATATCAGTATTTACACTTCATATGTTTATCCCCGTTGAAAACTTAACCTATATTGTCATCTAGTGCCCCTTAGTGATTTTGGTGTATTGAAGACTTATAGGTTAAGGGACTAATGTGTTTATGAGTGTACACATGTCTATAAGTCTATGAGGAGTTTGACATTTACAGAGAAAGTCGACCCCTAAAAATGAAGTTCTTCGACTGAAGACTTTGATATTCTGAAGACTTTTTGAAGACTTTGAAAGTGAAGAAATTGGTGTGACCTTGAAGACTTGGTATTCATTTGAGGAACATGAAGCGTGAAGACTTTTGTTTTCGTAGTTTCGTTTTCTCTTTCTTGAGTCATAGGAAACACCGTATTGTTAAAGGGGGTCGAGGAAATACTAAGGAAAAATTTCCATGTGATGCTCAACTCAAAATCCTACAACTACCAATCCTTCGAGTGAAGCCTTTGGAAATCTCATACGGTTCAGTCAATTTCTTGATGTGAGAGGCGAAGTTCTTACAGTCATTGAGGAATTTGTTACGACCGAGGAGTTAGGAATTCGCCGGTGTGGATTGCCTACGATGAGGAACATGATAGCCCGAGGAATTTGAGAATCAAATTTCCGACCGTTGATGTCTTCTTGGCCACTGTCCCAAAATATCTTATCCACCTAATGGTCATATCATTGAAGGGCATTTATGTCTTATCATGTCGGGCTGCTCCCTAGGCTATAAATAGCCGCCCCCTACAACCACTAGCTGGTTGGCTGCCCCGAGAGAACTTGACACTTGTCATTTGAGAGCAACCCATCCTCTGATGACTTTGAGCGAAAATCATCGAGTGAGGAAAAACCCAAAAACCAAACCCTACAAACCCATAGTGATTGAGCATCATCAAGAGATTGATCTGCGTGGATCCGACACTTGTTACCTTTGAAGACTGCTTCTTCCAGACGGTTAGGCGTCATGGTCTAGAGCATCCAAGAGGAATTGTGGATCGCCGAGTGACCAAGTCTGTGAAGGTTTGGAAGTCGCTCAAGACTTACCACGAGTGATTGGACGAGGTCATGTGACCTTAGTTCAAGGAGAATACGGTGAGGACTTGGTGTCTGAGCTGCGTGCTTTCGGCCGGGTGTCCGGACTGTGTGTCCTCGAGTTTAAATACTCGGCCGCTCCAACCAGACGTACAACCGAGACAATGATTGGGCTGGTCTACCAAATCATTGTCTTCACCAACCTAATCTGGTTCTATTTCCTCAACTCTTTCATTTCCTCATTCTTGTGTTGAGTGTTTGTTCATATCTGTGTTTGAAGACTTTGTTGAAGACTTTCTCAATTTCCTCAATTCAATTTCTTGATCTGTTTGTCTTCATCTTGTGCTATCCTGTGTTTACGCTTTACATGCTCTATGATTGTCTTCATTTCATCATGATGACCATGCCCGCATCCTCTTATGCTTACTTCTGAGTACTTATTCCGCTGCAAGTAGTTCTTCACTTAGGAATTTCCTCACCGGAAAATTCCTCATTGAAGAATTCATAAAAATCGCCTATTCACCCCCCTCTAGTCGATATAACGCACTTTCACAATGGAGGGGTTTCGTCGGAATGCCGTTGGTCCAGCGAATGGGAGTACGAGGCCATGGATTCCATGGTGTGGGTACAGTGCGCTACCTCTGCAGAGTGTATTTAATCTATCGATAGCCGAGTCCACGGTCGAAAGTAGGTCACACCATGGGTCAATGTTTAAATAATCTTGCACACTAAAGCTAATAACTTTGCACTATTGGAAATAGGATGGTTGAGAAACCATTTTGGTGATGGATACCAAGTTGTTGGTCAGTTTGTGATCCGAGAGAGTCACCGTTTGGTTATGAGGTAACCCATTTAAAGACCAAGATGTTGGTCCGTTTGTGATTCGAGAAAGATCACCGTTTGGTTACGAGGTAACCCGTATGGTAAGCAAGTCCGAGGGGCTTGAGGCACGAGATCTTATTCACTTCATCCCTAGTATGTTCTTGCATTGATGATAATATGCTTAAGATCATGATATTGCTTGTCATTATGTTTATGCTTGTTGTGAGCTTGCAAGTACATTCATTGTACTGACCCGGCGTGTCATGCCAGATTTCAGGAAAGTATCGTTGGAACGGAGTGCTATCCGAATCTAGATCGTGTCCACATTGGTGTCCCTGTGCTATGGAGTTCCACTACGTCATCGTTCCGCTGTCGCGTAGTTGTCATGATCAAGGCCCCCTTTATATTCACACAATAATGTACATATTGTTCAGCCGCGCCGTGTGTGCCGCTTGAACTCGCAACTTGTTGTAATATGAACTATGTTCCGCTAGCATCAATAAAGCGGTTGTTTTCTGTACCAAGATGTTGTGTATTGCCAGAAGACAAGATTTCTGGGCTGGCAATGCAAGGTAAACCGGTTGCTCTGAGCCGGGGTGCCACATCCAGCCTCCACCGCTCCCCCATCGTCTACTGTTCAACCAGACCTCTCCACGAGGTCCTGTTCAACCACCCCTCCACGGGCTAGTGTTCACCCAGCCCTCCACCGGGTACTGTTTAACCAGCCATCCATGGGGTCCTGTTCGTCCAGCCCTCCACGGGGCCCTGTTCATCCACCCCCAACCGGCTCAATTGATCGGGGTCCTGTTCATCTAGCGGCAACGACCTCTACTACCACGGGGTCCTGTTCATCCAACCCCCCACCGGGAACTGTTCATCCAACCCCCCCAACAACGCTCAATGTTCATCAAGAGGCAGCGGGTTCAATCGGCTTCAGTTAGCAGCAGTAGCAAAGGAATCACTCAATCGGGTTCAGTTAACAGCCAGGGATCGATCGATCGCTCGGGTTCGATGTAGCGTAACTGCGGTCTGATCGCTTGGGTTCAGTAGGCGAACGCCTCGCTCGGGTCAGTTAGAGCCCAATGCCTCGCACCCACGTGCATATGTGTACGAGAGAAACGCGCATCGCTCGGCCCCCGACCAGCCACCATAACCGGGAACTCCCCAATATTTTCCTCGCCCTCGCTTCGACCACGATTTTTTCCGTCATGGACGGCCCAAAGAATGTCATGCAGCTGCAGCTCCGGCCCGCCCTGGACGAAAAGCCCATTTTCTGTCATGATTTTGTGTCATATAAGTAGGATCCCACCACATCTATGATGATACCGAGTTTTGTCACAATTATCGTCATAGAAGTGTCATAAGCATGAGAGGAAAAAATTCGTTCGGCCCAAAATGTCACGAATGTGTCGTATTTTTGTAGTGACAACTACGGTAAGTATTTCCCTCACTTATGAAATCAAGGTTATCAATCCAGTAGGAGAACCATGCAACATTATGTAAATGGTACCTGCACACAAAGAAAAAATACTTGCAACCCAACACGAAAGAGGGGTTGTCAATCCCTCTACGGTAAAAAGATAAATTAAATTGTATGAGATTGGATAAATAGATCTAGCAAAAACACACACATAAAATAAGTAACGAAAAAGTGCAACAAGGTATTTTTGGGTTTTTGGAATAATAGACCTGAAATAGTATGATAAAAGATAGACCCCGGGGGCGTAGATTTCACAAGTGGCTTCTCTCGAGAGAAAAAATACGGTGGGTAAACAAATTACTGTTTGACAATTGATAGAAGAGCAAATAATTATGACGATATCCAAGGCAATGATCATGTATATAGGCATCACGTCCAAGATTAGTAGACCGACTCCAGCCTGCATATACTACTATTACTCCACACATCGACTGCTATCCAGCATGCATCTAGTGTATGAAGTTCATGGAGAAACAGAGTAATGCAGTAAGAACGATGATATGATGTAGGCAAGATCTATTCATGTAGGAATATACCCCATGTTTTTTAATAGCAACGATACATGCGTGCCTTGCTACCCCTTCTATGACTGGGTGAGGACACCGCAAGATCAAACCCATCACAAAGCACCTATTCCCATTGCAAGAAAAATCAATCTAGTTGGCCAAACCAAACCAAAGTTTCCAAGAAGAAATACGAGGCTATAAAAATCATGCATATAAGAGATTAAAGAAAACACAAATAATATTCATAGATAGATCTAATCATAAACTCACACTTCATCGGATCCCAACAAACACACTGCAAAAAGTCATTGCATCAAATAGATCTCCAAGAACATCGAGGAGAACATTGTATTGAGAATCAAAAAGAGAGAAGAAGCCATCTAGCTACTTCGTACGGACCTGTTGGTCTATGGTGAACTACTCACTCATTGGAGGAGCACCAATGAGGATGATAAACCCCTCCGTGATCGTGTTCCCCTCCGGCAGAGTGCCGGAATAGGGCTCTAGATTGGATCTCCTATTTCTGGAACTTGTGGCAGCTAGAATTGTGTTTCGATCGCTCCCCTAGGTTTCTCGAATATCTAAGTATTTATAGAGCCGAGAGGCGGTGGATAGGACCTCCATGGTCCCCACCACCCTTCAGGGATCACCAGGAGCCTCTGGCGCGCCTAGGTGGGTGGTGGGCCCCATGGGCCTCCCCTCCGGTGCTTCCTTGGCTCCCAAGTTGTCTCCTGGTCCAAAAAACTCCCTAAAAAGTTCCGTGGCACTTGGACTTCGTTTGGTGCTGATATTCAGCAAAGTAAAAAAACAAGCAAAAACAACAACTGGCACTGGGCACTATGTCGATAGGTTAGTCCCAAAAAATGATATAAAGTTGCCATAAAATGAATGTAAAACATCCAAGAATGATAGTATAATAGCATGGAACAATCAAAAATTATAGATACGTTGGAGACGTATCATCCACCCATCGACCGCTATCAGCATGCATCTATGGTATTAAGTTAATGAAAATAGAGTAACGCCTTAAGCAAGATGACATGATGTAGACAAAGTAAACCCAAGCAATATGAATAAACCCTATCTTTTTATCCTTAATGACAACAATACAAATATGCGTCATGTCCCTTTCTGTCACTGGGATTGAGCATCGCAAGATTGAACCCATCACAAAGCACCTCTCCCATTGCAAGAAAATCAATCTAGTTGGCCAAACTAAATAGATAGACCGGAGAGAAATACAATGCTATAATAATCATGCATAAAATAATTCACAAAATACTCAATTAATATTCATGAACAACCCGATCATAAACCCACAATTCATCGGTTCCCAACAAACACACTGCAAAAGAAGGTTACATCGAATAGAACTCCAAGAACATCGAGGAGAACATTGTATTGAAGATCTAAGAGATATAAGAAGCCATCTAGCTACTAGAGCTATGGACTCGTACGTCTATGGTGAACTACTCACGCATCATCGGAAGGCAGCAAGGATGATGTAGAAGCCCTCCGTGATCGATTCCCCCTCTGGCAGAGTACCGGAAAAGGCCTCGAGATGGGTCGCGGAAAAACAAAAACTTGCCGCCGGGGAAAAAGTGTTTGGGGTGGCCCTTTGTTGGTTTCCCAATTTTAGAGAATTTATAGAGGTGGAGTTAGGTTAGACAGAGCCACGTGGGGCCCACAATGCATCAGGGCATGCCTACCCCCTGGGTGTGCTCTATTACATTGCCGTCTCCTTGCTTCTCGTCTGGTCTCCTCCCGAAGCTTCTAGGGTCTCTCTTGTCCAGAAAAAAATCGTTGAGAAGTTTCATAGTGTTTGGACTCCGTTTGGTACTGATTTCCTGGAAAACCAAAAACAAGTAGAATACATCAACTGGCCCTTGGCACTAGGTTAATAGATTAGTCCCAAAAAATGATATATAATAGCACAAAAAGTTATATAAAATATCCAAGATTGATACTATAATAGCATGGAACAATAAAACATTATAGATACGTTGGAGACGTATCAAGCATCCCAAGCTTAAGTCCTGCTCGTCGTCGAGTAGGTAAATTGTAAAAATAGAATTTTTGATGTGGAATGCTACCTAACATGTTCATCATGTAATCTTTCTTTTACGGTATGAATATTAAGATCCAACTGATTCAAGGCAATAGTCTATAATTTGACATAAAGACATCAATACTCAGGCATACCAACAAACAGTCATGCATTCCAAAATATAAATGCTAAAGAACATTATCACTAAAAAATTATATAGCCTTGTCATGCTCCATCTTCTTAACACAAAATATAAATCATGCACTAATCCGATGTCAGCCAAGCAATTGGTTCATACTTCTTAACGCGTTTCAGCTTTTTCAACCCCCATGCAATACATGAGCGCAAGCCATGGATATAGCACTATGGGTGGAATAGAATGCATTGGTAGAGATTAATATGGAGAAGACAAAAAGAAGAAAGTCTCACATCGACACGGCTAATCAACGAGCTACGGAGATGCCCATCAATTGATGTCAATGCGAGGAGTAGGGATTGCCATGCAACAGATGCACTAAGATCTATAAGTGTATGAAATATCAAACTGAAAACTAAGTGGGTGTGCATCTAACTTGCTTGCTCTAGAAGGCCTCAGGCATTTGAGGAAGCTCGCCATCAGAATATACAAGCCAGGTTCTATAATGAAAAATTCCCACTAGTATATGAAAGTGACAACATAGGAGACTCTCTATATGAAAAACTTGGTGCTACTTTGAAGCACAAGTGTGGAAAAGGATAGTAACATTGCCCCTTCTCTCTTTTTTCTCTCTTTTTTTGTTGGTCTCTTTTTGGCCTCTTTTTCTCCCTCACTGGGACAATGCTCTAATAATGATTATCATCACACTTATATTTACTTACAACTCAATATTACAACTTGATAAAACTTAAACATATGACTCTATATGAACGCCTCTGGCAGTGTACCAGGATATGTGCAATGATACTAGCGTAACATGTATGATAATGATGAACGGTAGCTGAGACACAAATACTATGTTACCTATATGATCATGCAAAGCAATATGACAATGATGATGTGTGTCATAATAACGGAATGGTGGAAATTGCATGGCAATATATCTCGGAATGGCTATGGAAATGCCATGATAGGTAGGAATGGTGAATGTTTTGTGGAAGATATAAGGAGGCTTATGTTTGATAGAGTGTATCATATCACGAGGTTTGGATGCACCGGTGAAGTTTGCACCAACTCTCGAGGTGAGAAATGGCTGTGCACGGTGCCGAAGAGGCTAGCAAACTGCGGAAAGGTAAGAGTGCGTATAATCCATGGACTCACATTAGTCATAAAGAAGTCACATACTTATTGTGAAAGTTTATTAGCCCTCCAAGCAAAGTACTACTACACATGCCCCTACGGGGAGGTTGGTAGGAGTTAACCATCGCACGCCTCGAGCTTCACGCAAAGGAAGACACTTAATAATAAATCGTTCTCCAACTTCTTAGCATAACGGGACACTATACATGCATGCTTCGGGAATCACAAACCTTAACACCAATATTCTTACTAAACCACAATTATTCACTAGTATAACCCACATATCACCATCTCTATATCATAAAACTATTGCAAGGAATCAAACTTATCATATTCAGTGATGTACATGAAAGTTTTTATTATATTCCTCTTGAATACCTATCATATTAGGACCAATATCACAACTCGTGCATATTGCCATTGCTATTTACTAGTTGATAACCCGTGCATTGCCACGGGCTGCCAATGCTGATCCAACCTTTGTAGTTGTCTCACTGTTATCGATGAACCCACAATAAGCCCTCTTGTGGCCCTAACAACCCCTCCTTAAAGCGCTCATCCCATAAAATAGTATGATATCTTCTTCCCCATACAACGTATAGCTAAACCAAATAAATGTGACTCAAACTAGAATTCCAGATATACATATTTATCATCACGACTCAAAAAAGTATCCTCATGTTCTTAATCAAATTTTGTATAGCTTGAGGGATATTGGTCACCAAGAGAAAAATGTGCTCATAGTGCCACATAACAATAAATTTAGGCATAGATATCTTGAGTTATAGGCATAGTTATAAAAATTTCTTGTACTCCACAAGGATGTGTCCCACAGAAGAAAAAAAATAGAATTTATGTGTTGTATGGTGCTTATTAATTACTACATTGTGACAAATATCAAATCACCAAACCACTGTACATAGCAAGCTTTCGAAAGGTTGACATATTATAATTAAATCAAATTATCTCAACTATAATAATGCAATAGATATATTTGGCCTGATGCTTCCTTGGTAGTCTTGTTCGAAGAAAAAATTCTCACTGCAATCTACCAACATAGCCTGATAGAAAAGCAAGAAGCAAGTGAGGAAACATTAAAATAAACATATTATCCCCATCAAAGGAAGCATCACTACATCTATGTAACCAAATAAGCAACCTATATATATCAAGCAGGCACATCTGATATGCCCATCTTCAATCTATGTGTTATTCCAACTAAATAGCTGCTATGACAAACTTACATTTCTAGGCATTTTCTGAGCAGCACCTATATCCTTCATGGTAATTTTGATATATCTAATGTGTATATAATAAGACAAATGCTTAGTCCTTACTTTGCACATAGTAGTAGTGTAGATTACTGCCACCCATTGTTGACACCAATTGAACTATAAAATCATTTAATGGAAACCTCACCTCCTCGAGGGTTGCAGAATCACTAGAGCAAATCCACCTATTAAGTAAGAAAGACATAAATAAGCATACAAAAAATTGCTTATTGTGAAAATTTACTATTGTTCATGAGAAAGTGTCAGACTCATGCGTATAGAAAAGCAACATCATACAAAAGCTTGGTCAATCAAAATTTGACCCTACTCACAACAAGCAAAAATAACTTCTGATTCATCCCTACTCTTCACAACCCTCCCCATGCTGCCACTCCCACCACGCCATGGGACCTCATCCTCGTCATGCAAAGGCTCTTCACCAACCTCTGCAACCACACCCCATGGCGGTGGCCATCGGCATGCTTGTGCTCCTTGCACTGCTTGTTGTGCTCGCCTTCCTCACTGCACACCATGCCACCATGGTGGCTGATAGGGGTGCATGAGTGAGTGTTGTGGGAGATCACGAGGAATAGTTCTTCCTTTAACCTAGGTACAGGGGGTTGGGAAGTAGATATGTTTGTGTGTGTGGATGTTTTTTTGCGCCACCATGAGTTTTTTGGGTGCATGAACATTGACATAACTATCAAGCTTCTTAAAAGCTTTCTCTCTAGCCTTTGAGAGAGAAAACAGGGTTAGGAAAAGCTAGTATGAGCCTTGAAATCACACATAAATTCCTAACTAAGGCATAAAAAGCTAACCATTAAATACTATGGTACATGCAACTCATTATTTATGGATTGTGAAGATGATCCTAGGGTCATTATTCTTACAGTTATCCATTATAGAAAATTATCTCACAAATATGGAACTTCCCTTGAATAGTAGTTAGCTTATAAGTTGGGTAGGTATCAAAACCAAAATATTGAAGCCAGTCACACCAAAAAAGATGCGCTTACATTCCCAAGCTGGTCGATGATAGTAAAATTGAACATTGGTTCCTAGACTAATGATACTAACAATATAAAACACATGTTCTATGTCTTAAACATTGATACGTCTGTTTTGCATCATGTTTTTCTACTGTTATTTATAGTGTTTTTACGCAATATAACACTTTGTGGAGCAATTCTAATGTATTTTCTCTCATAATATGCAAGGTTTACACAAAGAGAGAGAATACCGGCAGCTGGAATTCTGGACCTGAAAAAGCTATGTCAGAGATACCTGTCCTACACATCTCCAAATGAGATGAAATTTTACAGAGAATTATTTTGGAATATATAAAAAATAATAGAGAAAAGAAATACCATAGGGGGGCACCCATGTGCCCACTAGGCCCCCCTGGCGCGCCCTGGTGGGAAGTGGGGGGCCGGGCCCACCTCCGTTGACCATCTTCTCGTACATAAGGTCTTCTGACCTAGAAAAAATAAGGAGAGGATGTTTGGGACAAAGCGCCGCCGTCTCAAGGCGGAACTTGGGCAAGAGCACTTTTCCTCTCCGGGAGGGGGAAATCAAAGCTATCGTCATCACCAACAACCCTCTCATCATGGGAGGGCAAAATCTTCATCAACATCTTCAATGACACCATCTCATCTCAAAAACCTAGTTCATCTCTTTTGTTCAATCTTTGTATCAAAACCTCATATAGGTACCTATGGGTGACTAGTAGTGTTGATTACATCTTGTAGTTGATGCTAGCCGGTTATTTGGTGGAATATTATATGTTCAGATATATTATGATATTCAATACCCCTCTGATCTTGAGCATGAATATGTTTTGTGAGTAGTTACTTTTATTCTCGAGGACATGGGAGAAGTCTTGTCATAAATAATCATGTGAATTTGATATTCGTTTGATATTTTGATGATATGTATGTTGTGATTCCCTTGGTGGTGTTATGTGAACGTCGACTACATGACACTTCACCATCTTTGGGCCTAAGGGAATGCATTGTGGATTAGTTATTAGATGATGGGTTGCTAGAGTGACAGAAGTTTAAACCCTAGTTTATGTGTTATTCCGTAAGGGGCTGATTTGGATCCATATGTTCAATGTTATGATTAGATTTTATCTTAATTCTTCTTTCGTAGTTGGGGATGCTTGCGAGGGGGGTTAATCATAAATGGGGCGCTTGTTCCAGTGAGAACAGCACCCAAGCACCGGTCCACCCACATATCATATTATCAAAGTAGCGAACGCGAATCAAACCAACATGATCAAAGTGACTAAATGAAATTCATGTGTTTCCTCAAGAACGCTTAGCTTATTATAAGAGATTGTTTTCACCTATATTTTGCTACAAAAAGGATTGGTCTACCTTGCTGCACCTATTGTTAATCTTGCTACTTATTACTTGTTACAAATTATCTTGCTATCAAACTATTTGTTACCGACAATTTCAGTACTTGCAGAAATTACCTTGCTGGAAACCGCTTGTCATTTCCTTCTGCTCCTCGTTGGGTTTGACACTCTTACTTATTGAAAGGACTATGATTCATCCCCTATACTTATGGGTTATCAAGACTCTTTTTTTCTAGCGCCGTTCCTGGGGAGTGAAGCGCTCTTGGTAAGGAAAAAATTATATAACGTGCTGAAATTTACTATTACTTATTACTATGGAAAACATTCCTTTGAGGGGTTTGTTCGGGATATCTTCACCTCGACCAGAAACACAAATAGATTGTTAACCTTACAGAGCATGAAGAAAATAGATTGTTAAAAACTCTGAGGAAGCACCGTGCTGCTCTTGGATATACTCTTGATGATCTTAAGGGCATTAGTTCCACTTTGTGTCAGCACAAGATTAATATGGAACCTGATGCTAAACCCATCGTTGATCACCAACGATGATTGAATCCTAAGATGAAGGAAGTGGTAAGAACTAAAATACTAAAGCTTCTGGAAGCAGGTATAATCTATCCCATTGTTGAGAGTATATGGGTAAGTCCTATTCATTGTGTCCCTAAGAAAGGAGGCATCATTGATAAAAATGAAATTATACCACGAAGAATTGTTACTGGCTATAGAATGGTAATTGATTTTAGAAAATTAAATAAAGCCACTAGAAAAGATCATTACCCTTTGCCTTCTATTCACCAAATGTTATAAAGGTTGTCGAAGCACACACACTTTTGCTTTCCTGATGGATATTCCGGTTTCTCTCAAATACCTGTATCACAACCTGATCAAGAGAAAACCACCTTTACTTGTCCTTTTGGAACTTATGCTTATAGACGTATGCCTTTTGATTTATGTAATTGATACGTCCATTTTGCATCATGCTTTTATATCGATATTTATTGCATTATGGGCTGTTACTACACATTATGTCACAATACTTATGCCTATTCTCTCTTATTTTACAAGGTTTACATAAGGAGGGAGAATGCGGCGGTGGAATTACAGGTTGGAAAAGGAGCAAATATTAGAGACCTATTCTGCACAACTCCAAAAGTCCTGAAACTCCACGAAAGTTGTTTTTGAAAATAATAAAAAATACTGAGTGGTAGAAATACCAGAGGGGGCCCACACCCTGGCCACGAGGGTGGGGGCGCGCCCTACCCCCTGGGCGCGCCCTCCTGCCTCGTGGGCCCCTTGTTGGCCCTCCGGTGCCCATCTTCTGCTATATGAAGTCTTTCGTTTGAGAAAAAATCAGAAGCAAGCTTTCGGGACGAGACTCCGCCGCCACGAGGCGGTACCTTGGCGGAACCAATCTAGGGCTCCGGTGGAGCAGTTCTGCCATGGACACTTCCCTCCGGGAGGGGGAAATCATCGCCATTGTCATCACCAACGCTCCTCTCATCGGGAGAGGGCCAATCTCCATCAACATCTTCACCAACACCATCTCCTCTCAAACCCTAGTTCATCTCTTGTATCTAATTCTTGTCTCCAAGTCTGGGATTGGTACGTGTAGGTTGCTAGTAGTATTGATTACTCTTTGTAGTTGATGCTAGTTGGTTTATTTGGTGGAAGATCATATGTTCAGATCCTTTATGCATATTAATACTCCTCTGATTATGAACATGAATATGCTTTGTGAGTAGTTACGTTTGTTCCTGAGGACATGGGAGAAGTCTTGCTATTAGTAGTCATGTGAATGTGGTATTAGATTCGATATTTTAATGAGATGTATGTTGTCTCTCCTCTAGTGGTGTTACGTGAACGTCGACTACATGACACTTCACCATTATTTGGACCTAGAGGAAGGCATTGGGAAGTAATAAGTAGATGATGGGTTGCTAGAGTGATGAAGCTTAAACCCTAGTTTATGCGTTGCTTCGTAAGGGGCTGATTTGGATCCATATGTTTCATGCTATGGTTAGGTTTACTTTAATACTTCTTTTGTAGTTGCGCATGCTTGCAATAGGAGTTAATCATAGGTGGGATGTTTGTCCAAGTAAGGACAGCACCCAAGCACCGGTCCACCCACATATCAAATTATCAAAGTATCGAACGCGAATCATATGAACGTGATGAAAACTAGCTTGACGATAATTCCCATGTGTCCTCGGGAGCACTTTTGTCTATATAAGAGTTTGTCCAGGCTTGTCCTTTGCTACAAAAAGGATTGGTCCACCTTGCTGCACTTTATTTACTT
The DNA here is from genome assembly GCA_021605145.1 of Aegilops bicornis. Lineage (NCBI taxonomy): Eukaryota > Viridiplantae > Streptophyta > Magnoliopsida > Poales > Poaceae > Aegilops > Aegilops bicornis. The sequence goes on along the minus strand of CM038671.1, from coordinate 430,187,499 downwards.
TTGTTACTTGTTGCTCGTTACAAATTATCTTTTCACAAAACTATCTGTTACCTATAATTTCAGTGCTTGCAGAGAATACCTTGCTGAAAACCGCTTATCATTTCCTTCTGCTCCTCGTTGGGTTCGACACTCTTACTTATCGAAAGGACTACGATAGATCCCCCATACTTGTGGGTCATCAAGACTCTTTCCTGGTGCCGTTGCCGGGGAGTGAAGCGCCTTTGGTAGGTGGAATTTGGTAAGGAAAAATTTATATAGTGTGCTGAAATTTACTGTCACTTGTTACTATGGAAAGTAATCCTCTGAGGGGCTTGTTCGGGGTATCTTCACCCCGACCAGTAGAGCAAAGAGTTGCTCCTCAACCTACTGAACCTACTAAAGATGAAAATGTCTACTTTGAAATTCCTTCGGGTATGGTAGAAAAGCTGCTAGCTAATCCTTTTGCAGGATATGGAACATTACATCCTGATGAGCACCTAATATATGTGGATGAAGTTTGTGGATTATTTAAGCTTGCAGGTATGCCTGATGATGTTATCAAGAAGAAGGTCTTCCCTTTATCTTTGAAGGGAGATGCATTGACATGGTATAGGCTATGTGATGATATGGGATCATGGAACTACAAGCGATTGAAATTGGAATTTCATCAGAAGTTTTATCCTATGCATCTTGTTCATCGTGATCGCAATTATATATATAATTTTTGGCCTCGCGAAGGAGAAAGCATTGCTCAAGCGTGGGGGAGGCTTAAATCAATGTTATACTCATGCCCCAATCATGAGCTCTCAAGAGAAATGATTATTAAAAAAAATTATGCTCGACTCTCTGATAACAATCGCACCATGCTCGATACTTCTTGTGCTGGCTCTTTTATGATGAAGAATATTGAATTCAAATGGGATTTATTGGAAAGAATTAAACGCAACTCTAAAGATTGGGACCGCAACGAAGGTAAGGAGTCAGGTATGACACCTAAGTTTGATTGTGTTAAATCTTTTATGGATACCGATGTTTTCTGTAAATTTAGCACTAAATATGGACTTGACTCTGAGATAGTAGCTTCTTTCTACGAATCTTTTGCTACTCATGTTGATCTCCCTAAGGAGAAGTGGTTTAAATATCATCATCCCATAGAAGTAAAAGTAGCTGCACCTATTAAAGTTGAAGAAAATACTATCACTTATAGTGATCCTATTGTTCCTACTGCTTAAGTTGTGAAACGACCTTTCCCTGTTAGAATAAAGGATCATGCTAAAGCTTCAACTATGGTTCGTAAAAGCAATGTTAGAACTTATACACCTCCTGCGCAAGTTAAAGTTGAACCTAATATTGCTATTGTTAAAGATCTCTTGGCTGATAATATTGATGGGCATGTTATTTATTTCTGTGATGAAACTGCTAGAATTGCTAAACCTTGTGCTAAAGATAAACATAGACATGTGGTAGGCATGCCTGTTATTTTTGTTAAAATAGGAGATCATTGTTATCATGGCTTATGCGACATGGGTGCTAGTGCTAGTGCAATACCTATTGACTTATATAATGAAATTATGCATGATATTGCACCTGCTGAGTTAGAAGATATTGATGTCACAATTAAACTTGCCAATAGAGATACTATTTCACCAATTGGGATTGTGATAGATGTTGAAGTTTTGTGTGGGAAAACTAAATATCCTGCTGATTTTCTTGTTCTTGGTTCCCCACAAGATAGCTTTTGTCCCATTATATTTGGTAGACCTTTCTTGAACACTGTTAATGCTAAGATAGACTACAAAAAGGATGTTGTTACTATTGGTCTAGGTGATATGTCTCATGAGTTTAATTTCTCTAAATTTCGTAGACAACACCGTGAAGAGGAATTTCCTAGTAAAGATGAAATTATTGGTCTTGCTTCTATTGCCATACCTCCTAATGATCCTTTTGAACAATATTTGCTAGACCATGAAAATGATATGTTTATTAATGAAAGAAGGGAAATAGATGAAGTGTTCTTTAAATAGGGTCCTATTCTGAAACCCAACTTGCCTGTTGAAATCTTAGGGGATCCTCCTCCACCCAAGGGTGATCCCGTGTTTGAGCTTAAACCATTGCCTGATACTCTTAAATATGCTTACCTTGATGAAAAGAAGATATATCATGTTATTATTAGTGCTAACCTTTCAAAGAAGGAGGAAGAAAAATTATTGAAAACTCTGAAGAAGCACCGTGCTGCTATTGGATATACTCTTGGTGATCTTAAGGGCATTAGTCCCACTCTATGTCAACACAAAATAAATTTGGAGAAAGATGCCAAACCATTTATTGATCATCAACGACGGCTGAATCCTAAAATGAAAGAAGTGGTAAGAAAAGAAATACTAAAGCTCCTTGAGGCAGGTATAATCTATCCCGTGGCTGATAGTCAGTGGGTAAGTCCTGTCCATTGTGTTCCTAAGAAGGGATGTATTACTGTCGTTCCTAATGATAAAGATGAATTGATTCCGCAAAGAATTATTATAGGTTATAGGATGGTAATTGATTTCCGCAAATTAAATAAAGCTACTAAAAAGGATCATTACCCCTTACCTTTTATTGATCAAATGCTAGAAATATTATCCAAACATACACACTTTTGCTTTCTAGATGGTTATTCTGGTTTCTCTCAAATACATGTGTCAGCTCATGATCAAGCTAAGACCACATTTACTTGCCCTTTCGATACTTTTGCTTATAGACGTATGCATTTTGGTTTATGTAATGCACCTGCTACCTTTCAAAGATGCATGATGGCTATATTCTTTGTCTTTTGTGAAAATATTTGTGAGGTTTTCATGGACGATTTCTCCGTTTATGGATCCTCTTTAGATGATTGCTTGAGCAACCTTGATCGAGTTTTGCAGAGATGTGAAGAAACTAATATTGTCTTGAATTGGGAAAAGTGCCACTTTATGGTTAATGAAGGTATTGTCTTGGGGCATAAAATTTCTGAAAGAGGTATTGAAGTTGATAAAGCTAAATTTGATGCTATTGAAAAGATGCCATGTCCCAAGGACATCAAAGGTATAAGAAGTTTCCTTGGTCACGCCGGATTTTATAGGAGTTTCATTAAGGACTTCTCAAAAATTTCTCGGCCTCTGACTAATTTATTACAAAAATATGTACCATTTGTCTTTGATAATTATTGTGTAGAAGCATTTGAAATACTTAAGAAAGCATTAATTTCTGCACCTATTGTTCAGCCACCTGATTGGAATTTACCCTTCGAAATTATGTGTGATGCTAGTGATTACGTTGTAGGTGTTGTTCTAGGGCAAAGAGTTGATAAGAAATTAAATGTTATTCAATATGCTAGTAAAACTCTAGACAATGCTTAGAGAAATTATGCTACTACTAAAAAAGAATTCTTAGCAGTTGTATTTGCTTGTAATAAGTTTAGACCTTATATTGTTGATTCTAAAGTAATTATTCACACGGATCATGCTGCTATTAATTATCTTATGGAAAAGAAAGATGCTAAACCTAGACTTATTAGATGGGTTCTCTTGCTACAAGAATTTTATTTGCATATTATTGATAGAAAGGGAGCTGAGAACCCCGTTGCAGACAACTTGTCTAGGTTAGAAAATGTTCTTGATGACCCACTACCTATTGATGATAGCTTTCCTGATGAACAATTAAATGTCATAAATGCCTTTCGTACTACTCCGTGGTATGCTGATTATGCTAATTACATCGTTGCTAAATTTATACCACCTAGTTTCACATACCAGCAAAAGAAAAAGTTTTTCTATGATTTGAGACATTACTTTTGGGATGACCCACATATTTATAAAGAAGGCGTAGATGGTGTTATTAGACGTTGTGTACCTGAGCATGAACAGGAACAGATCCTACGCAAGTGTCACTCCGAGGCTTATGGAGGACACCGCGCTGGAGATAGAACTGCACATAAGGTATTGCAATCCGGTTTTTATTGGCCTACTCTCTTCAAGGATGCCCGTATGTTTGTCTTATCTTGTGATGAATGTCAAATAATTGGTAACATCAGTAGACATCAAGAAATGCCTATGAATTATTCACTTGTTATTGAACCATTTGATGTTTGGGGCTTTGATTATATGGGACTCCTGCCTCTAATGGATATACACATATTTTAGTTGCCGTTGATTACGTTACTAAGTGGGTAGAAGCTATTCCAACTAGTAGTGCTGATCACAACACCTCTATTAAGATGATTAAAGAAGTTATTTTTCCGAGGTTTGGAGTCCCTAGATATTTAATGGTGATGGTGGTTCACATTTTATTCATGGTGCTTTTCGTAAAATGCTTGCTAAGTATGATGTTAATCATAGAATTGCATCTCCTTATCACCCACAGTCTAGTGGGCAAGTAGAATTGAGTAATAGAGAACTCAAATTAATTTTGCAAAAGACTGTTAATAGATCTTGGAAGAATTGGTCCAAGAAACTTGATGATGCATTATGGGCCTATAGAACTGCATATAAAAATCCTATGGGTATGTCTCCGTATAAAATGGTTTATGGAAAAGCATGTCACTTACCTCTCGAACTAGAACATAAGGCTTATTGGGCTATTAAAGAGCTCAACTATGATTTCAAACTTGCTGGTGAGAAGAGGTTCTTGATGAATGGAGAACCCAAGCCTATGAGAATGCCAAATTGTTTAAAGAAAAGGTTAAAAGATGGCATGACAAAAGCATACAAAAGCGTGAGTTTAATGTAGGTGATTATGTATTATTATACAACTCTCATTTAAGATTTTTTGCAGGAAAAGTTCTCTCTAAATGGGAAGGTCCTTACGTTATCGAGGAGGTCTATCGTTCCGGTGCCATAAAAATCAACAACTTCGAAGGCACAAATCCGAAGGTGGTGAACGGTCAAAGAATCAAGCATTATATCTCAGGTAATCCCATAAATGTTGAAACCAATGTGATTAAAACCGTAACCCCGGAGGAATACATAAGGGACACTTTCCGGAATGTTTCAGACTCCGAAAAGGAATAGGTATGTGGTACGGTAAGTAAACCGACAGTTCCAATGGCAAACTTTCTCCGTTTTGGAATATTTAGAAAAATAGAAAAATAAGAAGCAGTCCGGGAAGGACACGAGGCCTCCATGAGGGTGGAGGGCGCGCCCTACCTCCCTGGGCGCGCCCCCTGCCTCGTGGGCACCTCGTGTGCCCTCCGGACTTCGTTTTCTTGCACTATACATATTTTGGTCGGTAAAAATTCATTATATAATCTCCCGTAGGTTTTGACTCTTGTATCACGCAAATATCCTCTCTTTTCGTTTCGAGATTTTTTTCTGACACATCAAGATCATCATGATGTCTCCAAGCGCCCCCAAGGACAAGTTCTTCAAGAAGGTCATCAACCCTTACCTCACGGAGGTGCTGCAACACCCTCAAACCATTGAGATGCGTGATGGGTCGCTGCACATCCGCGATGTTGAGGGACCAAAGGGGACCGGAAGCGTGGAGACGAGGCTCGAAGAAATGGAGCAATAAGTTTTCAAGTGCAAGGGGATGGTGGAACATGGACTCAACTCCAACCACATGATGATCGCGGAGTTCACCAACAACCACAAGCTGGATGCCAAGAACATTGGGGAGACCATCTTCAAGCTTCACGAGAAGATCGAGCACCTCCAAGCCCAAATCTATGACCTGCAAAACCAAAACTGTGAGTATGAATATAGATTCAAGAGGATGAGTTTGGCTGCAGATTTGAGGATCTTGGATACTCGATCATCCTTCTATGATGGTGAGCCTATGCCTTGGAAGATGGAAGACAAGCCCACATCATCAACAACTCCGCTACCTTCGTCACCAACAAAGGAGATATAATCATATGGGTATGGGCACTCCCCTTGGCAACTGCCAAGCTTCGGGGAGGTGCCCCGGTATCGTATCACCATCACATCTCTATCTTTACCATTTTTCTTAGTTCGATCCTTTTAGTAATATCTTGATCTAGTAGAATAAAGTTTTGGTATGATCTAGTTTTGAGTTTTTCTTTATGATACCTCTATGTAATCGAGTCCGTGAGTTATATAATAAAGATTAGTGTTGAGTCAGGGGCTTGATTATCTTGCTATGATCTTGAGGAAATAAAAGAAAAGAGAAAAAGTATAAAAAGAAACAAATTGATCATATTGATCTTATGGAGAGTAATGACTTCACATAGAAAGAGTGTGATGATTAAAAGTTTTTGAGAGTTGACAAACATAGTTTTGGTCATCGTTGCAATTAATAGGAAGTAATAAAGAAAGAGAGGTTTCATATATAAATATACTATCTTGGACATCTTTTATGATTGGGAGCACTCATTAAAATATGACATGTTAAAGAGTTGATGTTGGACAAGGAAGACAACGTAATGGGTTATGTTTTCTTATATCTGACATAAAGTATATTGTCATGGATCATCCAACATGTTGAGCTTGCCTTTCCCCCTCATGCTAGCCAAATTCTTTGCACCAAGTAGAGAAACTACTTGTGTTTCCATATACCCTTAAACCAGTTTTGCCATGAGAGTCCACCATATCTACCTATGGATTGAGTAAGACCCTTCAAGTAAGTTGTCATCGGTGCAAGCAATAAAAATTGCTCTCTAAATATGTATGATTGATTGGTGTGGAGGAAATAAGCTTTATACGATCTTGTGATGTGGAAGAAATAAAAGCGACAGACTGCATAATAAAGGTCTATATCACAAGTGGAAATATAAAGTGACGTTCGTTCGCATTAAGATTTTGTGTATCCAACCCTGAAAGCGCATGGCAACCTCTGCTTCCCTCTGCGAAGGGCCTATCTTTTATTATTATCTTCTACCTTATGCAAGAGCCATGGTGATCTTCACCTTTCCTTTTTTACATTTTATCCTTTGGCAAGCACAGGATGTTGGAAAGATCCTGATACATATATCTAATTGGATGTAAGTTAGCATGAACTATTATTGTTGACATAACCCTTGAGGTAAAAGGTTGGGAGGCGAAACTATAAGCCCCTATCTTTCTCTGTGTCCGATTGAAATTCCGTAACCACAAGTATTGCGTGAGTGTTAGCAATTGTGAAAGACTAAATGATAGTTGAGTATGTGGACTTGCTGAAAAGCTCGACATAGACTCTTTACGATGTTATGATAAATTGCAATTGCTTGAATGACTGAGATTATAGTTTATTAGTTCTCAATAAAGTTTTGGATTCATACTTTGCATTGTGAATAGATTATTACTTGAGCATAAGAAATCATATGACAATATCCATATATGTTGCTGTTATAAGATTAACCATGATGCCCTCATGTCCGTATTTTATTTTATCGACACCTCTACCTCTAAACATGTGGACATACTTATCGTTATCGGCTTCCGCTTGAGGACAAGCGAGGTCTAAGCTTGGGGGAGTTGATACGTCCATTTTGCATCATGCTTTTATATCGATATTTATTGCATTATGGGTTGTTACTACACATTATGTCACAACACTTATGCCTATTCTCTCTTCTTTTACAAGGTTTACATAAGGAGGAGAATGCGGCAGGCTGGAATTACGAAATTTGGAAAAGGAGCAAATATTAGAGACCTATTCTGCACAACTCCAAAAGTCCTGAAACTCCACGAAAGTTGTTTTTGGAAGTAATAAAAAATATTGAGTGGAAGAAATATCAGAGGGGGCCTACACCCTGGCCACGAGGGTGGGGGGCGCGCCCTATCCCCCTGGGCGCGCCCTCCTGCCTTGTGGGCCCCCTGTTGGCCCTCCAGTGCCCATCTTCTGCTATATGAAGTCTTTTGTCCGAGAAAAAAAAATCAGAAGCAAGCTTTCGGGACGAGACTCCGCTGCCACGAGGCGGAACCTTGGCGGAACCAATCTAGGGCTCCGGCGGAGCTGTTCTGCCGGGGACACTTCCCTCCGGGAGGGGGAAATCATCGCCAACGTCATCACCAACGCTCCTCTCATCGGTTGAGGGCCAATCTCCATCAGCATCTTCACCAGCACCATCTCCTCTCAAACCCTAGTTCATCTCTTGTATCCAATTCTTGTCTCCAAGTCTGGGATTGGTACACAGAGGTTGCTAGTAGTGTTGATTACTCCTTGTAGTTGATGCTAGTTGGTTTATTTGGTGGAAGATCATATGTTCACATCCTTTATGCATATTAATACTCCTCTGATTATGAACATGAATATGCTTTGTGAGTAGTTATGTTTGTTCACGAGGACATGTGAGAAGTCTTGCTATTAGTAGTCATGTGAATTTGGTATTCGTTCGATATTTTGATGAGATGTGTGTTGTCTCTCCTCTAGTGGTGTTATGTGAACGTCGACTACATGACACTTCACCATTATTTGGGCCTAGAGGAAGGCATTGTGAAGTAATAAGTAGATGACGGGTTGCTAGAGTGACAGAAGCTTAAACCCTAGTTTATGCATTGCTTCGTAAGGGGCTGATTTGGATCCATATGTTTCATGCTATGGTTAGGTTTACCTTAATACTTCTTTTGTAGTTACACGCTTGCAATAGGAGTTAATCATAAGTGGGATGCTTGTCCAAGTAAGGACAGCACCCAAGCACCGGTCCACCCACATATCAAATTATCAAAGTACCGAATGCGAATCATATGAAAACATGATGAAAACTAGCTTGACGATAATTCCCATGTGTCCTCGGGAGTGCTTTTATCTATATAAGAGTTTGTCCAGGCTTGTCCTTTGCTACAAAAAGGATTGGGCCACCTTTCTGCACTTTATTTACTTTTGTTACTTGTTGCTCGTTACAAATTATCTTATCACAAAACTATCTGTTACCTATAATTTCAGTGCTTGCAGAGAATACCTTGCTGAAAACCGCTTATCATTTCCTTCTGCTCCTCGTTGGGTTCGACACTCTTACTTATCAAAAGGACTACGATAGATCCCCTATACTTGTGGGTCATCAGTAATGCACCTGCTACCTTTCAAAGATGTATCACTGCTATATTCTCTGAATTTTGTGAAAAGATTGTTGAGGTTTTCATGGATGATTTTTCCGTTAACAAAACTTCTTTTGATGATTGCTTAAGTAACCTTGATCGGTTTTTTCAGAGATGTGAACAGACTAACCTTGTCTTGAATTGGGAGAAGTGCCACTTTATGGTGAATGAAGGTATTGTCTTGGGGCATAAAATTTCTGAGCGGGGTATTGAGGTGGACAAAGCTCAAGTTGATACAATTGAGAAAATGCCATGTCCCAAAGATATTAAAGGTATTCGAAGTTTCCTTGGTCATGCTAGTTTGTATAGGAGGTTTATCAAGAGTTCACTAAAATTTCCAGGCCTCTTACTAATCTCTTTCAAAAGGATGTTCTATTTTTGTTTTGATGATGATTGTGTAGAAGCCTTCGAAACACTTAAGAAATCCTTAACTTCTGCACCCATTGTTCAACCACATGATTGGAACTTACATTTGGAAATTATGTGTGATGCTAGTGACTATGGTGTTGGTGTTGTTCTAGGACAAAGAGTTGATAAAAACTAAATGTGATACATTATGCTAGTAAACTCTAGACAGTGCCCATAGAAATTATGCTACTACTGAAAAATAATTCCTAGCAGTCGTGTTTGCTTGTGATAAATTCAGATCTTACGATTCTAAAGTAATTGTTCACATAGATCATGCTGCTATTAAATACCTTATGAAAAAAAGATGCTAAACCTAGACTTATTAGGTGGGTTCTTTTGCTACAAGAATTTGACTTGCATATTACTGATAGGAAGGGAGCTGAGAATCCCGTAGCTTATAACTTGTCTAGGTTAGAAAAACTTCTTGATGACCCACTGCCTATTGATGATAGCTTTCTAGATGAACAGCTAGCTATCATAAATGCTTCTCATAATACTCCTTGGTATGCTAACTATGCTAATTATATTGTTGCTAAATTCATACCACCTAGTTTCACATATCAACAAAAGAAAAATTCTTCTTTGACTTAAGACATTACTTTTGGGATGACCCACATCTTTATAAAGAAGGAGTATATGATTGATACGTCCATTTTGCATCATGTTTTCCTACTATTATTTACAATGTTTTTATGCATAATAATGCTTTATGGAGTAATTCTAATGCCTTTTCTCTCATAATATGCAAGGTTTACACAAAGAGGGAGAATGCTGGCAGCTAGAATTCTGGACCTGAAAAAGCTATGTTAGAGTTACCTATTTTGCACATCTCCAAATAAGATGAAAATTTACGGAGAATTGTTTTGGAATATATAAAAAATATGGGAGAAAGTAACTAGTGGAGGGGGCCACCTGGTGAGCACAAGACACCAGGGCGCGTCCCAGGCGTGCCCTGGTGGGTTGTGCTCAGCCCAGCCCACCTCCGGTGCCCACCTTCTTGTATATAGGTCCTTTTCACCTAGAAAAAATAAGGAGAGGACTTTCGGGATGGAGCACCGCTGTCTCGAGGCGGAACTTGGGCAGGAGCACTTTTGCCTTCTGGCGGAGCGATCCCGCTGGGGGAACTTCCCTCCCTGAGGGGGAAATCGAAGCCATCGTTGTCACCAACAACCCTCTCATCTTTGGGAGGCCAATATCCATCAACATCTTCAACAACACAATCTCCTGTCAAACCCTAGTTCATCTCTTGTGTTCAATCTTTGTACCGGAACCTCAGATTGGTACCTGTGGGTGACTAGTAGTGTTGATTACATCTTGTAGTTGATTACTGTATGGTTTATTTGGTGGAAGATAATATGTTCAAATCCATTATGCTATTTAATACCCCTCTGGTTTGAGCATGATTATCATTTGTGAGTAGTTACTTTTGTTCTTGAGGTCACGGGAGAAATTTTGTTGCAAGTAATCATGTGAACTTGATATCTGTTCGATATTTTGATGATATGTATGTTGTGATTCCCGTAGTGGTGTCATGTGAACGTCGACTACATGGCACTTAACCATTTTCAGGCCTAAGGGAATGCATTGTGGAGTAGTTATTAGATGATGGGTTGCTAGAGTGACTGTCGGTGTCAAAACCGGCGGATCTCGGGTAGGGGGTCCCGAACTGTGCGTCTAGGCGGATGGTAACTGGAGACAAGGGACACGATGTTTTTACCCAGGTTCGGGCCCTCTCGATGGAGGTAAAACCCTACTTCTGCTTGCTTAATATTGATGATATGGGTAGTACAATACTAGATCTACCACGAGATCAGAGAGGCTAAACCCTAGAAGCGAGCCTATGGTATGATTGTTGTTCGTCCTACGGACTAAAACCCTCCGGTTTATATAGGCACCAAAGAGGGTTAGGGTTACACAGAGTCGGTTACAATGGTAGGAGATCTACATATCCGCATCGCCAAGCTTGCCTTCCACGCCAAGGAAAGTCCCATCCGGACATGGGACGAAGTCTTCAATCTTGTATCTTCATAGTCCAGGAGTCCGGCTATCCGGACACCCCCTAATCCAGGACTCCCTCAGTAGCCCCAGAACCAGGGCTTCAATGATGACGAGTCCGTGGCGCATATTGTCTTCGGCATTGCAAAGGCGGGTTCCTCCTCGAATACTTCATAAAAGATTTTGAACACAAGGATAGTGTCCGGCTCTGCAAAATAAGTTCCACATACCACCGTAGAGAGAATAATATTTACACAAGTTCAATCACGACGATTCTCGCGTGACATCACACCACGGCCAAGCCTTTATTCGAATCGTTTTTCCTGTCCCACCTCCTCGCGTTTAGCGAGGCGGTTTCCTTGGCACGTCTTGTCAAAGCAGAGATCGTGTCCCCTTATTCCGGGATTCTCATCAATACGGGCGTGGGTAACCCAACCGCACCATTGATTATGGCGCTTGGGTGATAAGCGAGTTTTATCAGGCCGGTGGGGACGCATAGCTTTGTCCGTCCATATAAGGGGATAAGGATCCACTTTTTCACACACGCCTTCTTCCTCCTTTGCTTATCCATTTCCACGCACTCGAGCTCCAGCGCCCAAGTCCGCGCAACCCACCTCAAGCTTCTCCAACTATGTCCGGAGCGGGAGGCAAGTGGATGGCCTCCTCCATCACGGAGGGGCACATCAAAAAGCTGCGGAAGGCCGGATACTTGTCCGACGACATCGCGCATCGGCTCTCCGACAGGGGGCAGCTCATCCCCACCCCCAGGCCCCATGAGAGGGTGGTGTTCCTCCCCCACTTCCTCCGCGGACTAGGGTTTCCACTTCACCCATTTGTCCGGGGGATCATGTTCTGTTACGGCCTAGATTTCCATGATCTGGCCCCGAATTTCATCCTCAACATCTCGGCATTCATCATCGTGTGCGAGGCCTTCCTCTGCATCTAGCCCCACTTCGGCTTATGGCTGAAGACCTTCAATGTCAAGCCGAAGGTAGTGGGCGGACGCCAAGCGGAGTGCGGAGGTGCCATGGTGGGCAAGATGACCAACGTCCTATGGCTCGAGGGCTCCTTCGTGGAGACCATAAAGGGGTGGCAATCGGGGTGGTTCTACATCACCGAGCCGCGCGACTCTAAATGGGCGGCGGCCCCCGAATTCCGATCTGGCTTCCCTACACGGCTCACCTCATGGAAAGAGACGGGCCTGACATGGGGTAATTCGGAAGAGCTGACCGGACTCCAAACCTGCGTCCGAAACCTGGTGGACAAGAAGCTCAAGCTTGTCAACGTAGTCTAGTTATGCTCATCCGCCGGATCCTTCCATGCCAGCAATGGGCCTTCAACTTGTGGGAGTTTGATCCGCACAAAGACCGAACCTTGAGCCGGCTCTTCGACACTACGTACGAAGATGCCTCGAAGGTGCTGTTCAAGGGCGCCGAGGCTCCCATATCCGCTACCGAAGATCGCGGATTCACCTCGCGGCATCAAGCCAGCGAGGTAAGCTATTTTACCCTTTACGGGACTCTTTTTTCATAGTTTGACTTCATGCGGGATCTAAAACTCCCTCACCTTTGATAGGAGTGGCAGAAGACGTCCGGACAGGTTGACTGTCCGGCTCCCTTGCCAGAAGACCCAGCGGACGCCCGATTGACGGGGCTGCTAGTTCCGGCACCTTACGTGGTGCCGGACAAGAAGGCCAAGAAGAAGGCCACGGGGACTCGAAGGAGTTCCCAGCGCCAGGTGTTGTCAGACTCATCGTCCGATGACTCCGAGACGGACTCCTCCCGCGAAGACAAGGAGGATGAAAAAGAGGCCTCTCCCCTAGCGGGGGGAGAGAAGAAAAGGAAGGCCGCCCCAACTGGGGAGGCCGGAGGGTCCAAGAAGGGAAGGACCCTCCCTCCGGACTACACCACCAACGCTGACGACGGCGGAGAGGAGTGGCCACCAAGGACCAAGCCCCTGGCGAAATTGTAAGTTTCCGGATACCAGAATAACTCATGGTGTTCCATTTGTCGCACATCATCTTCTAACGCCGAATATAACCATGCAGTCCGCCCAAGGACGGGCTCGACGCTTCGTCGAGCGGCTCCCTGGATTCGTCGGATGTGAATAGCACCTCACTTCCGACCGCCTCATCTCCTCCCGCCGCGGATCACGCCGGGGTGGAGTCCCAAAAGGGGCCCAGCCAGGAGGAGGTGGCCCTAGAGGCGCCGCAAGGCGACCTCCCGGACTCCAGGCGCAAAGGGGATAAAACCCCAAAGGGCTTTAAGTCCGGCCCTGTGTCGGACTCTGTATCGGAACCTTCAGTGGTTCCGGAGTCCGACAGGCGACCCCTTTGTAAGAAGGGCAAGACTGCGACACCGGTGACCTCCGTCCAACCGGAGGCACCGGATGATTTGATGGATGTGCTTAACAGCGCTTCCATCGACGAGGAGCACCGCACTGTTATGAGTGTGGTGATCCAGAAAGTTCAGTCCGCAAAGAGCGGGCTGACTGAGCTCGTGCCAGCCTTCCGGCTGTGCTTTGAGGTATGTATTTAAGATATGTAAAAATATTACCGCATAGACGGTAGCCCACGATGCTCAGTTTGGTGTTCGGAAAGAAATAGCCGAACTGAGGATCTAAAAAGATATACGCAGGAGTCTAACATAAGTATGTCAATATGGGAATGCAGGCTGCGTTGCTGACCTCTGCCGCACTGACTGCGGAAGTTGATGCTTTAGAGCAGAGCATAGAGCGGTCCGAGAACGAGCCCGGACTTGCCAAAAAGCAGCTCGAGGACAAGGAAGGTAAGTAATACCTTATGGGAGTATTTAAAAGATGTGGTTGCAAAAGATGACAGGAATAACGTGAATACTGCAGGGGCCACTTAACGAGGTGGTGACCTCAAGGAAGCGGTGTCCAAGGCCGAAGCAATGCGGCGCGGAGCGCACCGAGCGAGAGAAGCAGGAGGCGCGGGTGGCGGAGGTGCGGCAAGAGAGCTCCGTGCTCTCGTGAAAAACACGAGAGTTTGAGCGTGACTCAAAGACTTCGAGTCCGAGCTCTCCTCGGCCCTTGAGAGCGCCTAAAGCCGCTAAGGTCAAGACCAAAAAGCCCTCCAGGAAATTGAGGCGATGAAGAAGATAGCGGCGGGTAAGGCATTCTATATGCAAAGCAAGCATGTGAAAGTGAATTATCTGTTACTTACCCGAATCCGGAGCTCTCCAAGAGCATTCGCAGATCTGCCTGCGAAGGTGTCCGATGTCGCGTTCTACCGAGCTGAGGAGGGAAGCTCGACGGAGAAGGTGTTCTGGTCTCAGTATGCTGAGGCCCGACACCCGGTGCCCCTAAGCGACCAGTTGAAGCAGCTGGTCGAGCTCCATAAGGTGGCCGAACAGGCCATGAAAGGCCTCATAGTTCGGCTGTGGCCTAAGGAAGCCATGCCTGGGAGCTACTTCGGGCTGGTGAGGCGGCTGGTGGACGCGTCTGTCCATGGGTTGAAGTCGTCAAGCGCTCCTGCGCATCGAAGGTGCCCGTGGGCCCTTGCCCGTGCTAAGGTGCCTTTGAGGGCAAGATGGACGCCGAGAAGCTTGTGACGGACGGACCACCACCGTGCAAGGAGCATCGCAAGCCTGAAATGTATTATGAGGGCGTCTCAAGGGTGCCCGCTTTATAGCGGATGAATGCTCCAAAGATGTAATTTTGGGTAGACTCGCATTTGTTATCCTGACGCTGAAAACTTGTTCATATGCACTAAGCAACACTTTTGAATTTAAAATATTACCTTCTCGTGCGGCCGTGTATTAAATTTGAGAGATGGCGAGTCGTCGGCTTCAAATTTCATGCCACGAGTCTTTGGGGTGTTCGGGATAAACTTGAGCGCTCTTGTTCCCATTCTTGGGTCCTTCAAGGAGGCGCTCAACGAACAAGGCAACCGGACTATAATGCTTGAACACTCTCACTTAGCCATAGAATTCTATAATTTTAAATTTCGGCGAAGCCCCTGGTATTCAGAAGACCGAGTTCGGGGCGCTATCCACGCCTAGGCCGGACAATGCCGACTCCTCGCTCTAAGCGGCATAAGTCTTTAGGGACTCGAAAACCTCTCGAACAGCGACCGACTCTCGCCCTATCATGACAGTCAGTTTTAGCTTTCTCCACTGAGGTGCTTAACCCAGCTCAACCGGGGCACAATCGCAGTGGTTCTCCCAGCGCTACCTTAGCCAATATAACGGGACATAAGGTACCAAAACATGGGAGCCGGGCAAACCCAACTATTGACCCAAGACATGATTCGGAGCCGATGCATATAATGCTATAAGTTCGGGGTGTCGCACTTGTGAAAGTGTTCAGACTTACAACACCATGTTGTGGGGTACTTAAGCCCCTGGTGTATTGCCAGTACCAAAGTGTACGGTTGCATAATGTCATAAATGAACATATATATATATATATATATATAGAAAAAAGGGAATTTAATAATAGGCAGAAGCTATGTATTGTTTATTCAAAAGAGCTGCAGTAAGAGCAGAACGATACAAATAGTGCGATAAGCAAGGGACGGGACTTTTTGACGTGTCCCCCTCCAGGGGTAAGCTGCGGGATGGTGTGTAAAACAGGTATCTGCTTCGTAATAGAGACCACCTGGACACTCGACGTAGCTTTCTGCTTCCCTGGCTGTTGCATCATGTGTTCGGCGATTCTACTGCCGGACAGGGCTTCGTGAGAACGGAGTCCTGTAAGTAAAAAAGAGAGAAGAAAATAAAAGGATGACACAATCGGGAGCCCCTGGTGCGGTTGAGCCACATTCTGGGCATGCCGTGGTCGTGCCCCTTCCCCTATGCCCATGGTATTTCCAGAGCGTAATTATGTACGCGTAGTACTGGTTTCGCAATTTCGCAAGGGCTGGGCTTGGGCGCATTGCTATGCGTGCTCGGAACGTGCGGCGGTCTTGTTGTAGGTTACTCCGGCAGCTTGACGGTGTCCGGACGTTTAATAGCCGGACTCGAGAATTGCCTTAAGAGGCTGCTTTGTACTTCCGCGGCGAGGGCCGCCGTATGCTCCTCCGTCCGGAGAGAGCGTTCGGTGTTTCCATTGACCGTGATGACACCTCGAGGACCTGGCATCTTGATCTTGAGATATGCGTAGTGCGGCACCGCATTGAACTTTGCAAATGCGGTTCGTCCGAGCAGTGCGTGATAGCTGCTGTGGAACGGGACTATGTCGAAGATTAACTCCTCGCTTCGGAAGTTATCCGGGGATCCGAAGACCACTTCATGTGTAACTGAGCCTGTACAGTTGGCCTCTACACCTGGTATGACGCCTTTAAAGGTCGTCTTCGTGGGTTTAATCCTTGATGGGTCTATGCCCATTTTGCGCACTGTGTCCTGATAAAGCAGGTTCAGGCTGCCGCCGTCCATTAGGACTCTAGTGAGATGAAATCCGGCCAATGATTGGGTCTAGAACCAATGCGGCGAGTCCGCCATGGCGGATGCTAGTGGGTGGTCCTTCGATCAAAAGTGATCGGGCAGGAAGACCACGGGTTGAACTTTGGGGCGACTGGCTCCATCGCATATACGTCCCTTAGTGCACGCTTCCGCTCCCTTTTGGGTATGTGGGTTGCGTATATCATGTTCACTGTCCGCACTTGCGGGGGGAAGCCCTTCTGTCCTCTACTATTCGGCGGCCGGGGCTCCTCCTCGTCATCGCTATGCAGCCACTTGTCATTGTTTTTGGCATTTAACTTGCCTGCCTGCTTGAACACCCAACAATCCATGTTGGTGTGATTGGCTGGTTTTTCGGGGGTGTCGTGTATCTGGCACGAGCGATCAATTATTTGGTCCAAATTGGACGGGCCCGAAGTATTTCTTTTAAATGGCTTTTTCCGCTGACCGGGTTTAGAGCCTCTGAATTCGGCATTGACTGTCGTATCCTCAGCATTATCACCGTTAATGCGGCGCTTGTGCTTGTTGCGACGCGACCTGCCATTGTTGTCCTTGGTATCCGAATTACCAGGGCTCTTGGTCATGTTGTTACTACGACTAGCCAGCTGTCCTCTCCCGTGCAAAAGCGGGTCATGAGTGTTGTGAGGGCTGCCATGGATTTCGGCTTTTCCTGTCCTAGGTGCCGGGCAAGCCACTCGTCGCGGATGTTGGCTGCAAGGGCCTCTAGATCCGGACAATCGACGATTTGATTTTTCTTGGTTAGGAACCGTGTCCAGAATTGTCTGGCCGGTTCCTCTGGCTGCTGAATTATGTGGCTTAGGTCATCGGTGTGCGGTGGTCGCACATATGTGCCCCGGAAATTGTTGAGGAATGCGGCTTCCGTGTCTTCCTAACAACCAATTGACTCTGCCGGCAAGCTGTTAAGCCAATGCCGGGCTGGTCCTTTAAGCTTGAGTGGGAGGTATTTGATGGCGTGTAGATCATCACATGGGCCATGTGGATGTGAAGGAGATAGTCCTCGATCCAAACTGCAGGATCTGTTGTGCCATCGTATGATTCAATGTTTACGGGTTTGAAACCCTCAGGGATTTGATGATCCATCACTTCATCTGTGAAGCATAGTGGGTGTGCGACGCCTCTGTATTGGGCTATATCACGACGCAGCTCAAATGAGCTTTGTCTACTGTGTTCGGCCCGGCCGGAGTTGCCATATCCGGCGTGACGGTTATCGTCACGTGTCGTGGGGCGCCCACGCGATCCGTAGATCGATCTTGTTTGCCTTGCCTTGTCCTCCAATATATCTCGCAGGTCTGGTGCATTTCCCCGCGCCTTGGTATTGAATTGAGGGCCAAGAGGCCTCTCTGTCGTGGCCACGAGGTGGTCGGTCAGCCATGTCATGCGCTGGTGATGTAGGTTTGGGTGCTTCCTCCTCTAATCGGGGTAGCAGCCTACGTTTTGGGTAGCTCCTGGAGGGGCGCTCGAGTTCATACTCCTCGGCCGCAAGGACTTCAGTCCATCTGTCAGCTAGCAAGTCTTGGTCAGCTCTAAGCTGTTGCTACTTTTTCTTGAGGCTGCTTGCCGTGGCCATGAGCCTGTGTTTGAAACGCTCTTGTTCGACGGGATCCTCGGGCACGACGAATTCGTCGTCGTCGAGGCTTGCCTCATCTTCGTCGTCGAGGCTTGCCTCATCTTCGGCACTGTCGAGGCTTGCCTCATCTTCGGCACTGTCCTTGGTATCCGAATTACCGTCCTCTACCTCTCTTTCTGCCGCTCTCTCATGAGGGCTGGCTTCTCCATCCTCCTACGCTGAATCCTGCTGGAGGGGGTTGTCTTCGGCACTGTCCGGGGTGTTATTGTCTCCCGTGCCGGAATCACCATTTCTTTGTGGCGGGATTTAGAGCGGCGCCCGACGCCGGCGCTTAGGCTGTTTCTTGGAGGGGTCATCCTCCGCTATTCCATCGCCATTCCCATCTTTTGGGATGTCCACCATGTATATGTCGTATGACGAGGTGGCCTTCCAGTGCCCTCTAGGCGCTGGTTCTTGATCGTCTCCTGCATCGTCGTCCATACCGTCGATGTCTTGGTCGAAGTCGAGCATGTCGGTTAAATCATCGACAGTGGCTACGAAGTGGGTGGTGGGTGGGCTTTGAATTTCTTCGTTGTCCGCATCCCAACCTTCCTGACCATAATCCGGCCAGGGCTCTCCTAATAAAGAGAGAGACTTTAGTGGATTCAGGATGTCGCCAAAGGGCGAGTGCTGAAAGATGTCCGCGGTAGTGAATTCCATGATCGGCGCCCAATTGGATTCGATTGGCAGGGGCGCGGAAGGCTCGGAGTCCGACGAGGAGCCCGGTACCTTGGAGTCACGAGCTTCGCAAAGGACGGGGTAGGTGTATGGCTCAATTGCCGTAGAGATCGCAGCCCCCGAGGCGGTGTCCAGCCACCCTTCCTCGATCGGCGCAGTCGGCTCCAAGCTAAAGGTCGGGCGGACTGCAGTGCGGCCTCCGGGACCTTTGTTTGGCGGCGAGCTAGATCATGCCCCTCGTGACACGGCGCTTGGGCGTGGCTCGAACCGTCGAAGATCAAGTCTCCGTGAGCACCGTAGTTCAAACTTCAAATCTGACCTGGTGGCGGGCGTAGCTTCGATGCTCCGGATGGCCAAGCGAATTGGCCTGATGCAAAGCCGCCGAAATGCGAAGATATGTCCGGGAGAAAAGTCTCACCACAGGCGTATCGTTGTTGATGATCGGAGGAGCCATCGGGCCTAAAGATGGCGACAGATGAACTCTCAATGAAAGCACCAATGTCGATTGTCAAAACCGGCGGATCTTGGGTAGGGGTCCCGAGCTGTATGCGTCTAGGCGGATGGTAACGAGGAGACAAGGGACACGATGTTTTACCCGAGTTCGGGCCCTCTCGATGGAGGTAAAACCCTACTCCTGCTTGATTAATATTGATGATATGGGTAGTACAAGAGTAGATCTACCACGAGATCGGAGAGGCTAAACCCTAGAAGCTAGCCTATGGTATGATTGTTGTTAGTCCCTCTGGACTAAAACCCTCCGGTTTATATAGGCACCGAACAGGATTAGGGTTACACAGAGTCGGTTACAATGGTAGGAGATCTACATATCCGTATCGCCAAATGAGGGAGTCCTGGATTAGGGGGTGTCCGGATAGCTGAACTATCACCGTTGGCCGGACTCCTGGACTATGAAGATACAAGATTGAAGACTTCGTCCCGTGTCCAGATGGGACTTTCCTTGGCGTGGAAGTCAAGCTTGGCGATACGGATATGTAGATCTCCTACCATTGTAACCGACTCCATTTAACCCTAACCCTATCCGGTGTCTATATAAACCGGAGGGTTTTAGTCCGCAGAGATCTAACAACAATCATACCATAGGCTAGCTTCTAGGGTTTAGCCTCTCCGATCTCGTGGTAGATCCACTCTTGTACTACCCATATCATCAATATTAATCAAGCGAGTAGGGTTTTACCTCCATCGAGAGGGCCCAACCTGGTAAAACATCGTGTCCCTTGTCTCCGTTACCATCCGCCTAGACGCATAGTTCGGGACCCCTACCGAGATCCGCCGGTTTTGACACCGATATTGGTGCTTTCATTGAGAGTTCCTCCGTGTCGCCATCCTTAGGCCCGATGGCTGCTTCGATCATCAACAACGACGCGCCTGTGGTGAGACTTTTCTCCCGGACAGATCTTCGATTCGTGGCTTTTGCATCATGGGCCAATTCACTTGGCCATTTGGAGCAGATCGAAGCTACGCCCGCCATCAGTGTCGATTTGGAGTTTGAACTACACGACCGACATCCGCGGAGACTTGATCTTCGACGGATTCGAGCCACGCCCAAGCGCCACCGCATTGTCTCGATGGGCATGATCTAGCTCTGCTGTTGAACAAAGGCCTGGAGGCCGCAGCGTCCGCTCCGACCCTTAGCTCGAGCCGACTACCGATCGAGGACGCAGTGGTTCGACACCGCCTTGGGGGCTACGATCTCTACGACGATTGAGCCGAACTCCATCCTGTCGCTTATGAAGACCGTGACTCCAAGGTGCCGGACTCTCTCGACTCAACCCTCCGCGCCTCGCCAATCGAATCCAATTGGGCGCGGTTATGGAGTTCACCGTCATGACATCTTTCAGCACTTGCCCTTTGCGACATCCTGAATTCACTAAAGTCTCTCTCTTTATCGGGAGAGCCTGGCCGGACTACGGTCAGGAAGGTTGGGATGCGGACGAAGAAGAAATTCAACGCCCACCCACCGCCCACTTTGTAGCCACTGTCGAAAGCTTAAACGACGTGCTCGATTTCGACTTCGAAGACATCGACGGTATGGACGATGATGTAGGAGACAACCATGAACCAGCACCTATAGGATACTGGACAGCCACCTCATCCCACAATGTGTAAATGGTGGATACACCTAAAGGAAGTGACGACGAGGAACAATAGGACACTACGAAGGATAAATCCCTCGAAAAGCAGTCAAAACGGCAACGTAAACGCCGCACCAAGTCCCGCCTCGACAAAGACGGCAGCCACATAAACCCAACCATAGAGCAGGGCGAACCGGTGGACGACGAAAATGCTATCGAGCAACCGTCCGAACAGGACAACTTGGATAAACAACACGTCCCCGGCAAAGATAACAGTCTGGACGATCTCATGCCGGACAAATTGTTGGAGCAGAAGAACCTCCACAAAAGGCTCGTCGCCACTGCGCGTAGCCTGAAAAAGTAGAAGCGAAAGCTCAAAGCAGCGGAAGATGCACTCAGAATCAGATGGAGCAAAGTACTCAACACCGCAGAGAAATACGGCAAGATTCGCCAAACAAAGAGCTACCCGAAGCGCAAATTACTGCCCAAATTCGATGAGGAGGCCGTAGAGCCCCCTCAATCAAAGAACAAAGAGGCCGCCCGGTCGGATAGGCGACCACACTGCAAACATGGAGCGGCAAGCGGCGCCGCACACAAGCCGACACGCGATCCGCATAAGGATTCACATCAAAAGGATGGCCCAGTTAGGTCCATCTATGGGCCGAGAAAGCAAGCTCTTCCAAGCAATGCAACACGCCAAATATTCGAACATCACGGCACACCCAAATACAGGGGTGCCACACACCCCCTGTGTTTCACCGATGAGGTGCTGGATCATGAATTCCCAGCGGGATTCAAACCCGTAAACATAGAGACATACGACGGAACAACATACCCTGGAGTCTAGATTGAGGATTACATCCTCCACATACACATGGCTAGAGGAGATGATCTCCACGCCATAAAATATTTACCCCTCAAGCTCAAAGGGCCAGCCTGGCATTGGCTCAAAAGCCTCCCTGAAAATACCATTGGAAGTTGGGAAGAGCTCGAGGATGCTTTTCGGGCAAATTTTCAAGGGACTTATGTCCGCCCTCCGGATGCGCATTTATTTATGTCACATAACTCAACAACCGGAGAGTCAGCCCGCAAATTCGGAACAGATTCCTCACCAAAAAGAACCAAATAGTCGATTGTCCGGACGCCAAGCCTTAGCAGCTTTCAAACACAACGTCCGAGACGAATGGCTCGTAAATCTCGCCAGGAGAAGCCGAGAACAATGGCTGCATTAACAAGCCTCATGACACGCTTTTGCGCGGGAGAGGATAGTTGGCTGGCAAGATGCAGTACCAGTGACCCAAGTACATCCGAAGTCAGGGATGGAAATGGAAAACCATGACGCAGAAAGGACCAACGCCAGACAAAGGAAACAACCCGAAGAGCACGGCAGTCAATGCCGGATTCAGAAGCTCCCGACAGAATCATAAAAAACTGCCCCTCAAGGACAACAACGACGAGCTATCCAACCTAAACAAAATCTTGGACAAAATATGCCAAAACCACACTACTCCGGAAGCACGCAAACCATACCCACAGAGATTGTTGGGTCTTCAAGCAGCCCGCAAACTCAATGCCGAACACAAGGGGCTCGACAAAGCAAGCGAGGACGATGACGAACCCCACAAGCGAGCACCGGAAAACAAAAGAATTTCCCACAAAAAGTCAAAACAGTGAACTCACTTCAAGTGACGAAAGGAAAAACAGAGCGGCGCCCATAGAAACACGCTACCGCACGGTCTATCCCAGCAGAGTCCCAATGTTGGTTGTCAAAACCAATCACCTTCGATCATCAGGACTATTCCGGAAGTATCCGGAACGCGGGATGGACTGCCTTGATATTAGATCCTATAATCGACGGACTCCAATTTACACAAGTCCTAATGGACGGAGGTAGCGATCTAAACCTGCTATATCAGGACACAATCCGCAAAATGGGGATAGATCCAACCAAAATTCGCCATAGCAACACCTCCTTCAAAGGGGTAATGCCAGGCCTATATTCCCATTGTACGGGCTCCCTACTGCTAGAAGTTTTGTTCGGCACATCCGACAACTTCCGCCGCAAAAAGTTAACCTTCCACATCGCCTATTCGAAAGTAGCTATCAAGCACTACTGGGATGTGAAGCTTTCGCCCGCTTTAACGCAATACCGCATTATGCATCTCTTACACTTAAAATTCCCGGTCCACGCGGCATCATCTCATTAAAAGGGAGTATCAAGTGTTACTCGAAACGGAAGAACGTGAGACTGCCTTGACAGCCCCACACTAATCCGGCTCCGCTAATCAAAGCACCTGAATAGGTCATTCGAACCCCAGACATGGCTAGACGAGTCCGGCGTAAACATATAAATGCCTACTAGCGGCATACCCCCGTACAAGGGGCTGCACGCATGTACAACAAGAGACAATAAAGCTAAATTTTATTCACTTTTCGAACCGTACTCTGTTTATTTAATATAAATTACATTTTTCGCATGATCTTTTTTTTTCTTTTCAACTAAGTTCTTCTCTTTTACAGATGAACACCGTGCTACACCCGACCAGGAGACACAGGCGCAGACGTGCAGTAGGGACCCGTTGCAAGGATTCTTTTCAGATTATGACCCTGCGTAAACCTTTTTTACTGTCTCCTTTTGATACACATCCCCTGGTTTCTTGCTATAACCGAGGAGGAGGCTAGCGTTTTGGCATTGGCCGCACCAGAATTTTTGCGCGTACCTGGACACCAGGGGCTTCGGGCATTATTCTGCCCGTTTTCATAAAGACCGAATACCTTAGGGAGTGTTTGGTGTCTCGAGTTAGGCCTTATATGCATCAACTCCGAATGATGTCTTTGGTCAAATGTTGGGTTTGCCCGGCTCCTGTGTTTTGCTGCCTTACGTTCCGTTCTATCGGCTAACGCGGCACCAGGAGAAATACTGCGATTGTGCCCTGATTCGGCCAAGTGAGCACCTCAGTAGAGAAAGCCGAAAACTGACTGTCATGATATAGCGTGAGACTGGTTAACCACTCGATGACCCACCGGAATGTTTAGAATTTCAAGATTAACGAAGGACCGTTTCCCGGTCAGGCACATAAGCGCCCCGAATTCGGGAGAG
Organism: Aegilops bicornis; assembly: GCA_021605145.1. Lineage (NCBI taxonomy): Eukaryota > Viridiplantae > Streptophyta > Magnoliopsida > Poales > Poaceae > Aegilops > Aegilops bicornis. Next base: position 430,163,206 of record CM038671.1, on the reverse strand, counting down.
CGCGGTGCCCCTAGGGGCTATATAGTAGCCCCACCATCGAACTCCTATGGTTAAGTGAAAGTGATAAAGCATTATAGTCCGGTTGCCTAGTTTGCTACGCTATCACCTCCTTTACAGGACCAAGACGTTGGATTAAGTGTGAAAATGCACCTTTTTGCAAACACCCCCGCACTATGTGCGTGGGGGCTGAAGCCGAAGACTGCCATCTTTCAGGTTATATACACATATACATCAACGGACGCACAGGAGGTGTTTTAATACTTGAACGCACAAGTATAAAAAGCTCTTATATTATATTGAAACATTGTTTTCACAAATCATACATGTCATTAAAACATAATATCCTTCGAGTAATCGCATCTCTATTAAACGAGCGCCTGCAGGACTTCCTCAAAATAGTGCTCGGCGGTACTGGCTTCTGTCCGAATATTGGGATGCAACGTTGGTGGCCTTCATCTCCGCCAAGATATGTCTTGACACGGCAAGAGCCATCCACGCACCCTCTATGCATCTTGACCGCTTCATTGCATCGATATGCGGCAGCGCAGCAAGGAACTATTGCACCAAGCCAAAATAACTCTTCGCTCAGGCCTTTTCGCCACAAATGAGTCACAACAGCCTTCATGGCAAGTCCGGACAACCTATTCAGCTCAGCCCATTCGGCCAAACGATCGGTTAATGAAAGTGGACGCTCCGGACTATGGAACTGCGACCAAAAAAGCTCTTCCATTCTGTGATCCTTTTGACCTCGGAAGTGTTCAGCGGCGTCTGCGGCACTCGCCGCCAAGTCCAGATAAGAATCCTCCGCACCCCACAGCCGGTCCAATTGAGCGTACTTAGGATCCGTGAATTTCCTCCGCATCAGAAACGGCTTTCCAGCCACAATATCTCCGGCCTGACGTAGCTCCTCCTTCATAGCTCTCATCGTAGAGCGAGTATCCTTGGCCTCGGTGGCGGCCTTTTTCAGGTCCTCTTGTTTCGCTCGATCTTCTTTTTCAAGAAGCTCGCAATGGTTAGTAGCATTCTTCAATTTCATGGCCATCTCGGCCATTTCTTTCTTGCTTCGGCAGTGAGCAGCCTGTTCGGCTTTTAGCTCTGTGGCCGCCTTTAAGGCAGCCGCATCACTTTTTCTGGCTTGCTCCTTGGCTCGGCGAGCTCCGCTGAAGGCTCTCCATAGCAGTGCACCATCTGCATTAAGCATACATGTTGTAAGGCATGGGCGTCAAGCTCCCTTACCAGGTGTCCACGGAGAAGTTGCATACCTTGTGACTCGTCAAGCCGCTTATTAACAAGCGTGATGTCCGCATCCGCCACGTCAAGTTGCCGCTCCAGTTCGGCAAATTCATCAGCCCGGCTAGCCACCGGACGCTTCGCCACCTACATAGGAAGAGCGCATATTATACATGGGTTATGATCCTCGGCGCTACCGTCATTTTTGACACCGCACCAAGTCTCGGGGCTACTATCTACTATGAGGCACATTTTATATGCAAAACTGTCAAAAGGTACATCATTTTGCGTACCTCAAAACCCGTCAGTAAACTTACGACGGCTTCATGCAATCCGCTCTCAGCAGATGAAATCCTTTCAATCACCGTACCCATTAACTGTCACAGCCCTAGAGCTTGCTTGTAACTAGTGGCATTGCATCCATGCATCATGTTTAATTTTCATGAAATTTGAAATGGGGATTGCCTAAACCCTAGCATTAAAGGAATTCAAATAGGCTCAACCAAAAATATTTTTCAGTGATTTCAAATGGCTTTAGAAAATGTTCATCATTTCTGGAAAAATGTTTTAAACCATAACCAGAGGTGTTGCACATTTTTCATGACATATGTGGTCCTTTGGATTAATTCATAAAGTATTTGCATTTGGGCATTTAAATACTATAAAATATTTTAAATGCTCAAATAATCCCAAAGCGAAATGTTTATCAGAGGATATATTTCCAACAGTGGTCATGAGCAGTTGCATGATTTTTGGGATTGATTTAGTATTTTTAGTTAAGCCAAGCGATTCTTGAGATAAATAGAAAAACAATAACATAATTAGAAAAAGAGAGAGGAGCCGACTGGCCCACTTACTCAGAATCGCCCAGCTTGACCAGCCCAGCCCACCTACCTACGTCATCGTCGTCTTCCTCTCGCCAAGAGGGCAGAGGCGAGGCGTGGCGCGCCCGAGAGCCCCGGCCACCTCCTGCTTACCTGCTCACCGCTGGAGGCACCCGAGGGTGCCACGCACACCCCCCCGACCCCCTCGTCCTCTCCCCTCTCTCCCTGGACCTCCTTCCCCTCCTCTGCTTTCCGTGTGGCACCACCGAACACACCCGCCGCCGCCGACGAGCACCACCACGGCCACCGGCCTCCACGCGCCTCTCTGACGCGCCAAGAAGCTCCGCCGCTGACCTATACACCGTCCCCGCCAAGCCACCCGAGCGTACGCGCCCTGCAGCGGCTCCCCGACCCCTTCTTCAAGCTTCGGCCGCCGAGATCGCCGGCGACCGTCTGCCCTCCCCGACGCCTCCCCGAGTACGTCGTCCGCCCCGTTCAAACCTCCGTGAGCTCCTGCCACTAACCCCTCTCTTCCCGCGTTATTTGCACCATGTAGCCACCGATTCCACCGGAGCCGCAAGCTCGGTTCCATGACCATGGCGCCCGCCGTGGCGAGCCACCTCAGCTTGCGCTCGGGCGTCACCATGTTCCTCGCCCTCCCAGGAGCCCGCAGCGCCCTTCGATCTCTCCTCTAGTGCTCTGTAGCGCCACCCCAAGATTGGCCGAGCTGCTGCCACCGCCAAACCTCGTCGCCGACCACTTTTCCGGCCACCCCAAAGACTTATCACCGCCACCACTAGATGCGCGCCACTGCGCGCGATCGATTGCAACAAGCCACGGCCGAAACGATGCCATGTGGCTCGTTTCCGAGCCCTCCGCCGCGTCTGGACTCGCCGGCGGCTAAACGCCGGCGACCGCTGACCCGCTGACCGGCGTGGGTTGACCCCACTGCCCGGTTTGACTTCCCCCTCTCCCTCACTGACATGCGGGCCCCGCCCGGCTAATTAAGTTAGGTTAGTATTAACTAAGCTAGGTTAGTTTAGTTAGACAACGACACCTCGGGACCCACAGGTCAGGGTTTGACCTGGACCGCCATATGATTGACCACCGACGTCATAGTGATGCAATCTTGACGCAATATTCCTTTTCTAGAATTTAGTTTATTTTCTAAATATTCAGGAAATTCCGAAAATGTCCTAAACTTCTAAAAATCATATAAATTCAACCGTAGCTCGTAATGAAATAATTTATATATGAAAATGATCAGAAAAATATGAAGAATCTGTTTATGGCACTTTCATGCATGATTGAACAAGTTAACCTCACTGAATAGGATGAATCATGATTAGGGTAATTTATGAAATAACATTTGGAGTTGAACTTTGTTCTTGTTTGAGTTCCACTTCAATTAACTTGGCTAGATATTGCATTAGGTGAATTCAGTACCTTAACATGACATGTCATCCATGTGAATGTGCATTGCATTGATTGAGTTCTCTCTTGTTTGCCGGTAATTGTCCCCTCTCGGTAGACGATGTACCGACGATGAATTCGATGACACCGATGAAGAACTATACTATCTTCAGAAGTGCCAGGCAAGCAAAACCCCCTTGTTCATTCCGATATAATCCCACTCTCTCGCTCCTGCTCTATTTTATTGCATTAGGACAACAACGACTCATGTGTTACTTGCTGTGGTAGCTGAACCCCTTTATCCTCTTCATGACCTGTCATTCCACAGTAATTAGATGAAACCCACTAGCATGAGTAGGAGTTGTTTGAGCCATGTTGTGCCTACTCATTCATGCTTGTTGTCATGCCTCACATCGCTTAGAGTTGAGTCAGGTCTGATTCATCGGAAATGGATTGGAATGGTTGTGTGAACATGTCCTACTATGTGTGTGAGCTAAGTGTGTGAACACGATTTGGTAAAGGTAGCGGTGAGAGGCCATGTAGGAGTACATGGTGGGTTGTCTCATTGCAGCCGTCCTCGTGAACTGAGTTACGTGTTTGTGATCCATGAAACAGTTACTACCACGCATTGGGCCCGAAACCAATGGACCCTCTCGGCTTCTTAACCACCCTTGTTCCCGGTCCGGAGTTTCAAGTAGTTTCGGTGTTTGTAGCATCTTTGGGGCCGCACGCAACGCTGACCATAGGGGTGGGTTGTGTTGCGGTAGGCACCGTGGTCTGTACCGATTCGCCTGCTTTGGTGTCTCGGGAACCCTGCACACATCGTTCGGGGCTGTATGGGAAACCTCGCCGGACTCCAGCGGATGGAACCCGAATAGGCGATAAACCTGGACTAGGAACTTGAGTGTTTAGGTAGGCCGTGGCCGACACCCACGTTGGGCTTCCGCTTGAAGGTTGCCGAGTACATGTCGTGTAAACGGCGGTAAGTGGTGAGAGCGTGTGTGAAGAAGTACACCCCTGTAGGGTTAATATGATCTATTCGAATAGCCGTGTCCACGGAGAAGGACTTCTGGGTTGCCTATATCAGTTCATAGACAAGTGAAAGTGGATACTCTAAAATGCGCAAGATAAGCGTGAGTGCTATGGATGCCGTTCTCGTAGTGAGACGGGAGCGGGTCCATAGTGGTGTATTGATATGGTGAATATGTGGACTCGTGTGCGCCACCTCAAAAGAGTTACTTGCAAATGTAGTTCAGGATAGCCACCGAGTCAAAGCTGGCTTGCTGCAATCGAACTCCACCACCCCTTTTGATAATGATGCATATGTAGCTAGTTACGATGTAAGCCTTGCTGAGTAATGCGTTTGTACTCACATTTGCTTATTTTATGTTTTGCGAGAGACTTCGGTCTCGCTAGTAGTTCCGCTTGGACTTCGACGTTTAGCTTGTTACCTCAGCTACGATGTTGTGCCCTCGGCAGGATGTGGTAGATAGTCGGGCTTCTCAGCCTTTTTCATTTATAGTTGTCTGTACTCGGACATGTTTAGCTTTCGCTTATGCTTTGACTTGTATGCTCTGAGTGTTGGGTCATGAGACCCATGTTTGTAATATCTCGCTCCTCGGAGCCTAATGAATAAATATTTGAGTCGTAGAGTTATGTTGTGATGCCATGTTGTATCTACACATATTGAGCATATTGTGTGTATGTTTGAAATGCTTGGTATGTGTGGGATCCGACAAACTAGTTGTTTATCCTTGGCAGCCTCTCATATGGGAAAATGTAGTCTCGTGCTTACGAGCGATAGTAGTCCGCTTCTGACCCGGTTCACCGGAGTCCTCGCTAGCTCAAAGACTACCGCTTGGACCCTTGACTGGCGGCATGTGTATCACTGCCTTATGTCCTGTCCCTTCGGGAAATGTCACGCGGTGTTATTCGGAGTCCTGCCTAGCCTGCTACAGCCCGAGTATACCGGAGTCCCGTTAGCCCAAAGCTACAGCCCGAATTTATACGTTGATGACCGACATGCTCGATGTGATTCATGTATGCTCGTTCCCATAGGTTAAGCGCCGCTTTGGGTTCACGACTAGCCATGTCGGCCCGGTTCTTTGTCATGTGGATGCTAGCGACACTTTGTCATATACGTGAGCCAAAAGACGCAAACGGTCCCGGGCCATGGTAAGGCGACACCCGTGGGAATACCGTGCGTGAGGCCGCAAAGTGATATGAGGTGTTACCGGCTAGGTCGATGTGATTTGGAATCGGGGTCCTGACATTAACGTACGGTGATCTTCCGAGATAGACGATCGCCCGAGCAGATCCTTCAGCTCCTCCGACCGTACACCCGTTGGTGCCGGACTCGTCCGGTGGCCTTTTTTGAAGGCCAGACACGGAGGGCTTTGAGGGGACATACGGCTGCCTGCTGGCCCTGCAGGATTCGGAGAAGCCCTCCGCGACGACACCTCAGGGTCGTCCACCTCGCATAACGGTACGGCAGGCGGAGGCGTTTTGCTCTCCATCATCTCCGGACCAAGATCCCCTGAAGACGAGCTCGGCTGTGAAGGGCTGAGGTCCGAACTACAAGGTAACCTTATGGTTACCTTCAGAAATAAAACGGGGATGTCTCTCTTTTAAAAAAAACGCCCCCCTTTACTTACGGCTCGCTGGAGGGCTGATCTCCTTGGGGAAATAGTGCGGCCGGGGCATCTCCCGTCGCAGGACCCTCTGGTGAAGATATCTTCCCCGCCGAGGCTTTGGTCTCCGGATCTTCAGAAGCGGTCCTCTTCTCCCCTTGGAGGGAGGGATTCTCGATCCCCCCTTTCTTGATAGCCTCCTTCACGGAGGTAGTAGTTCCCTTGTTCCCCCCTTCGCCTTCTTCAAAAGGCACAACCTCTAGCATCTTGGTTAATACATGATCCGGCGTGGTCTCAGGGAGGGGGACCGGACACCTGGTCAGTTTTTCTTTTGCTATCCACTCCTGTTTAAAGGATAGCTCTTTCAAGGGCAAGTTTATGTTAAATATGCGGATAGCATGTCCGGGTACAGGATTACTTAATTGAGTATCCGGGCGATTGCAGCTCAGACCTGCGTCCTCGGTTAAGTCCGGACACATTGCTTGTGATCTGAAGAACAGTTGGTACATCTCCACGGGCCTTACGCCCATAAAATGTTGGAGAGCTCGTGGTCCCTCCGGATTAAACTCCCACAAAGTGAGGGGGCGGCGTTTGCGAGGTGGCAAGGTGCGACGAGTCAGCATGACCTGTGCTACTACGACCAGATTGATCTCTCTCTCGAAGGTGTCCAATACGGCCACCTGCAATGAGGTACATCCTTGGACGGTCCCCAGTCGAGCCCTTTATTGACCCATGACGCCCGCCGCAGTGGAGGACCCGAGCGGAAGGCAGGTGGCGCCGCCCATTTGGTGCCCCTGGGAGCAGTGATATAAAACCACTCCTGTTGCCATAAATTGAGCTCCTCTTGAAAAGAGCCCTCGGGCCATGGAGCGTCCGCATTCTTGCTTATAACAGCCCCTCTGCACTCTGCCTGATGCCCCTTGATCATCTTCGGCTCCACTTTGAAGGTCTTGAGTCACAATCCGAAGTGAGGGGTAATGCGGAGGAAGGCTTCACATACGACAATGAACGACGAGATGTGGAGGATGGACTCCGGATCCAAGTCATGGAATTCCAGCCCATAATAAAACATGAGTCCCCTCACAAAGGGGTCCATCGGGAAGCCTAAACCCCGAAGGAAGTGAGACACGAATACCATGCTCTCACCAGGCTCGGGAGTGGGAATAACCTGCCCTTGGGCAGGCAACCTATGCGAAATTTCACCGGTTAGATACCTGGCGTCTCTCAGCTTTAGCACATCTTCTTCCGTGACGGAGGAAGACATCCACCGGCCGTGCAGGTCGGAGCCGGACATCGTTGAAGGCCCGAAGCGCCTAAATCTGGAGCTTTGGGTGTTGGAACTCGAGGCGAGGGGCGGATTCGATTGAGATTGAAAGAAAGGAGCGGGCCTTGGTCTCGTTATAAAGAGGTTGAATACCAAGAGCCCTGCCCGTGACCGTTCGGGACTCGCCTTCGATGGAGGAGGCGTGCCAACGGGCACTGTCGGTGTCAAAACCGGCGAATCTCGGGTAGGGGGTCCCTAACTGTGCGTCTAGGCGGATGGTAACAGGAGACAAGGGACACGATGTTTTTACTCAGGTTCGGGCCCTCTCGATGGAGGTAATACCCTACTCCTGCTTGATTAATATTGATGATATGGGTAGTACAAGAGTAGATCTACCACGAGATCAAGGGGCTAAACCCTAGAAGCTAGCCTATGGTATGATTGTTGTTCGTCCCCACGGACTAAAACCCTCCGGTTTATATAGACACCGGATAGGTTAGGGTTACACATAGTCAGTTACAATGGTAGGAGATCTACATATCCGTATCGCCAAGCTTGCCTTCCACGCCAAGGAAAGTCCCATCCGGACACGGGACAAAGTCTTCAATCTTGTATCTTCATAGTCCAGGAGTCCGGCCAACGGTGATAGTTCGGCTATCTGGACACCCCCTAATCAGGGACTCCTCAAGAGCCCCGAACCAGGCTTCAATGACGCATTTAGTCGGCGCGTTGATTGTCTTCGGCATTGCGAGGCGGGTTCTTCTCCAAATTCCATATACTTGTCGAATAGTGTCCGGCTTCTGATAAATGCTGCGCTCCTTGGCTTCTACGCCCAATAATGGCCATCTTCCACGTGTTTGAATGAATGCAAAAAGCCAGGGTATTTTTACACTTACCCCCCTAGCTGCGCAAATGAGCCGCCTATAAAAGGGGCGAGGATCTAGATCTGAGTCACACCATCCCCTCTTCGCGAGCTTTCATCGGAGCGCCTCTGACCAAAACCCATTCCACCATGGACAGTCGACGCGGCTCCTCCTCTCGCGCTCCCAGCCCTCAGCCTGGAAATTGGGAGAGATGCTTAGTCCCGCATAGCGAGCTAGTTATACTCCAAACCAAGGGATTTCTTCCCCCGGCCTTTATGGTTCCGGTCCGAGCAGGACTTGCCACCTACAAGGGCGGAAAGCAAGCGGAGAGTGTCCCTGATCCCTCTAAAGGAGAGCGGGTGTGCTTTATCTCTTATCTAGTAAGAGGACTCGGATTTCCAATCCATCCGTTTCTCCGGGGCCTCCTGGAGTTCTACGGCCTCCAATTGCACCACCTTACGCCTGCCTCCATTTTGCACATCGCGGGCTTCGTGGCCCTTTGCGAACTGTTCTTGGGCATTGAGGCTCATTTTGCGCTGTGGAAGAGATTATTCTGCCTAGTACCCTGTTCTCATGAGGGGTCAATATATCAAGTGGGCGGAGCCGAACTATGGCGCATCACTGGGACCGGATATCTATCCGGAACCCTAAAGAAGGCGTCCGAAGACTGGCCTTCGGAATGGTTTTACATGGAGGACGTCCCGCTGCCGGACCCTGTTCGGATCGGACTTCCGGAGTTTAGCAACGCTCCTATGAAGAAGCGCCTAAGCTGGCGCCCGTGGAGCCCCCAGAGGGAAAATGATCGGGATGTCCTTTACTTGATGAGCCGAATAAGATTACTGGCTCATGCCGGATTGACCATGATTGGAGTCATGGCAATCTGCATTATGAGGGGAGTGCAGCCGCTCCAATATAGGGGCCACCCCATGTGGGACTTCAACGGGGAGGACGATGCCACCTGCCATGGCCGCAAAGGGCCGGGATCGGTCACTGAACTGGTGAAGACCTTGTCTGCCATGTATAAAGGGGAGGAGGAGGATTTTCTCCGCGTCAACCCACCGAATGAGTTTTCTTCGAATAATCCTCGAAGTTGGGTAAGCAAACATCTTTGTGGCCTGTCCGATCCATGTTCCCGTGGTTAAATATCTCATTTCATGGTTTCACAAGAATCGCGCCGGGCCGTGGAGAAGATACACAGCCCGCCCCACAACCCGAGGATCCGAACGGTCCCTCGATCCGACCTCCGAAGAGGATCCGGATATAAAGGTGGAGTTGATCGACGGGGTGTTCCACCAACTTAGCATCGACAATGCTTTGGTTGCCATTACGGCTGATTACCCCGGAATGCTTCCAGCCTCACAGGTAATTGAGACCGAGGTCCCAATACCCTAATAATGACCTATCCGTGCTTATTTCTGGATCACCGTATACCCATGGTGTTTCGCAGGGGGTACCTTCGAGGCAGGAAGCCGAGCCCGCGGCGGCTGGCCAACAAGGGGCAGTGACCCTTATGAGTGAAAAGAAGTGCGGTCCGGATCGAAACTCCGCCGCAACGGTATGGCGTGTCACCATATTCCCAGGATTGATTCCGGAGAGGTGTACTAACGCTGGTGCTCCTTTCACGAAAAAGAGCGCTCGCGGACCGAGTCCGAGAGGTTGCTAATCGAACCTCCGCCCGGCCAGGCTCCAAAGCCGGGTCCGAAGCGACGCTGAGCACGAGGCGTCGTCGGATGCTCCTCCGAGAGGATGCCAACAGATTGTCCGCCACCAACTTTGAGGTGGAGAGCGCCATGAATCACAGGCGCCGCCGGACAGTTCTTCGTGACGCATGTTTCTCCCAAGAGGCCTTGAATGCCTTCAATTCGGGAGATGCGCACCTCCGTGCCGCTCAAGATGGTCTAGCCAGAGCCACGGAGCAGTATGTAAAGGACATACGGGTAAGGAAATTTGTGATTATATATGCCAAGAGCCCCGAGACTTAAAATAGTTAGAATAACTGATTTAAGGATCATTTGTTATCTGAGGATCTTACGAAAAAGAATACTCGACTGTCCCAGGAGCTTGAAGAATGCAAGGCCCAACTTGAGGCCGCAATAGCCGCTACAGGGGGAGCCACAGAGACCCCCTCTGTTAATATATGCTTCAAAAGATAAATAGATTAGGAAGTGCGGCGTGTGTGTAAATCTGACAATAATATTGCAGATGGCGCCAGACTAGATCCAGACAAGCAACAGCTCCTGCGCCAGCTAAAGGCTGGCGAGAGCGTGCTTACAAGGGTGCGGCAGGAGAAAAATAACCTCCAAGATGCCAACACCCAACTGGGTGAGGAACTAAAGGATGTCCGTGCCCAGTTGTCTGACTCCGTAAAGGAGAATCGACGGCTTCGTCGCGGCATTAGTAAGTGCTTGAGCGAACTTTGAAAGAGTTCGGCGAGGAAGGCGACTAACATAAACATGTATGTAGGTTTGCTCACAGGTCGTCATGAAGAGGAGATGCCCAGTTCTTCGGGTGATGAAAGGAGATGTCCCGAATCGCTGCTACTGCATTTAACGAAGTTCGGGCAGGTGATGAAAGGCGTCGGCCAGGCCTTGTGGCCATCTATCTCCCTGCCCGAAGGCATTGGAGAGCTGGCAGAGCGGCTTCAAGGAGCACGGCGGCGCTTCCGACTATGGAAGATATCGGCCTGCCGTCAGGGCGCCAGGGAGGCCTGGGCCATGGTGAAGACGCGGTACACGAAGGCTGACCCAAACCACATGGCCGAGGTCGGACCTGTGGGGCCTGGCCGGGAAGGAGATCCTCAGAAAGCTTAGTGTACGGCCAAGTAGAATTGGCCGCCAAGTATTCCCAAAGCAAGATTGTAAATTAGATAGCCTATTAGATGGCATTGAGGAGGAATACAATGAGTCGAGTTGACTATGTAATTAAATATGACATGAAAAATGTCTTCTAGCCGGATTGTAGATCGTTTGTCATAGCGGACCTTTTCGCCCGACCTCGGGACCCAATAGTCCTGAGTGTGTCCAAATACCTTCGTGGTTATATAAGATCCGGGGTATGCATGGAGACAAGGCGTAGGGGTCATTGTTCTGTATGTCAGACAAGTGCCCAACTAGTTATGTTATATTACATGGATAGTAAGAAACATCTTGCGGGGAGAATAGTTCCGTTAAGGGTTCCTTTCATTTGGGATGCATGCCCTAAAGTGCATGTCAAAACTGCTAAGAAAGCGTAAAATCATCCGGGGCAGATGGATAAATAGTTAAAAATCATCTTTCAGTTCACCGACCGAATATTCCCTTAAGAACGCTTAGCTTTCGGCTTCACCCAGTCGAGGTACACATCCGGCTGACCCGGCAAGAATAATCGCAGAGGTGCTTCCTTTACCACCTAGCCGAACAATCGGGAACGTAGGGGTAAGAACAGAGCTGAGCAACCCAGCTTGGCCAAAACTTAAGTCATATTGATGCATATAATGGTGAATAAAAGGTACATGCGGAAGTTTGACACATGTGTTGGGCATGAAGACCGTATAAATAAGCTTCTGTTAAACAAGCCCCAGGTATAATGAGCGCGGACAGCACGTCAAGTATGTGCGAACAAAGCGCGAACGAGCCTCTAAAGGCTTTAAAAAGAAAGGGGAGGAAGGAGAGAAATAAAAGACAGCAAAGATAGAAAATGTGGATGGAGGAAGGAGACGAACTTGGAGTCCGGCGCTTAGGCGTAGAATCTTCGTAGACGGGCTGCGTTCCATGGGTTCGGCTCGAGTCAGTTATCCGATGCGTTTCGCAGACGGTATGCTCCGCCGTCGGGACCTGGTCGATGATGAAGGAACCTTCCCATTTGGGCTTGAGTTTGTCCTTTTTCTTGTCCGGCTGTGCGTAGAACTAGTTCGCCAACGTTGTAAGCTTTGGCCCGCATTTCCTCGCTTTGATATCTTCTAGCCTCATTGTTGATAAAATGCGGAACGAGCCTTTGCCACGTCGCGCTCCTCCTCCAATGCGTCCAAACTGTCCTGCCGATCGAGCTCGGCTTCTCTTTCTTCATACATGCGCACGCGAGATGAGTCATGAATTATGTCGCAGGGCAAGACTGCCTCTGCGCCGTACACCATAAAAAATGGTGTGAATCCGGTAGTACGATGGGTCCGCAGCCCCAGAGTACAGAGTCGAGCTCCTCAACCCAGTGCGTGTTAGATTCCTTGAGGGACCGCACTAGTCTGGATTTAATGCCGCTCATGATTAGACCGTTTGCTCGTTCGACTTGACCGTTGGTTTGAGGGTGATAGACTGAGGCGTAATCGAGCTTGATGCCCATGTTTTTGCACCATAATTTGACCTCATCGGCCGTGAAGTTGGTGCCGTTATCGCGATGATAATCTGTGGGGGACACCGTAACGGTGCACTACCCCCGATATGAAGTCTATCACCGGTCCGGATTCGCCGCTTTAACAGTGCTTGGCCTCTATCCATTTGGTGAATTTATCCACCATGACCAATAGGTATTTTTGCTTGTGGGTTCCTCCCTTAAGGGGTCCAACCATGTCAAGCCCCTGCACCATGAACGGCCAGGTGATGGGTATAGTTTTGAGGGCGGTGGGTGGCATGTGGCTTTGGTTAGCAAAAAGCTGGCAACCGACACATCGTTGGACTAAGTCCTGCAGATCTGCCCGGGCCACACCAATAAAATCCTGTACGGAAGGCCTTGCCTACAAGGGCCCGGGCTGCGGCGTGGTGCCCACCCAGTCCGGTATGAATTTCAGCCAGGAGGTTTCGCCCTTCCTCTTCGGAGATACACCTTTGAAGGACTCCGGTAGTGCTTTTCTTATAAAGCTCTCCCTCATGGACTTTATAGGCTTTCGATCGCCCGTACTATGCAGCGAGCCTCATTTTGGTCTTCGGGGAGTTCCTGCCTAGTTAGGTAGGCTAGGAATGGTTCCGCCCACGGGCGATAACCGCCATTATTTCGTGGGCGGAGGGTGTTATCTCGGTGGCGAGCCTCCGATTGTGTCGAAGTGTTCGGCGTCAGCAAAGGCGGTTGGGTCCGGATTGTTATTGCCGGACTCCCCTTCCCATAGTACGGATGGCTTGAACAGCCGGTCCAAAAAGATGTTGGGCGGGACGGCATCGCGTTTTGCACCGATGCGTGCCAATATGTCCGCCGCCTGGTTGTTATCCCAGGCTATATGATGAAATTCGAGCCCTTCGAAACGTGCTGACATTTTTAGGACCGCGTTGCGGTATGCTGCCATTTTCGGGTCTTTGGCATCAAAGTCTCCGTTTATTTGAGATATCGCGAGGTTCGAATCCCCGCGCACCTCTAGGCGTTTAATGCCCATGGAGACTGCCATCCGGAGGCTGTGCAGAAGGGCCTCGTATTCGGCTGCATTGTTGGAGTCCGTATACATTATCTGAAGAACGTATTGGATTGTGTCCCCGGTTGGGGACGTCAGGACGACACCAGCCCCCTGTGCCAGCCAACATTTTGGAGCCGCTAAAGTGCATGATCCAATTGGAGTATGCGCCGTACTCTTTAGGGAGTTCGACGGTCCATTCGCCACGAAGTCGGCCAAAACCTGCGACTTGATAGCTTGCCGTGGCTTATAGGTTATGTCGAATGGAAGGAGCTCTATGGCCCATTTAGCAATCCGCCCATCGCGTCAGCGTTGTTTATAATGTCGTTAAGAGGTACTTCGGAGGCTACCGTTATCAAACACTCTTGAAAGTAGTGTCGCAGCTTCCGGGATGCCATGAACACCGCGTATGCTATCTTTTGATAATGTGGGTACCAGGACTTGCATGGAGCGAGGACAGTGGAAACGTAATAAACCGGTCTTTGAAGAGGGAACGGTGTCCGTCCGCTTTCGCTCAACAACGAGCACCGCTACCGACAACTTGATGTGTTGCGGCAATATATAATAGCATTGGTTCGCCCATGTTGGGCGCGGCCAGACCGGATTTGTTGCCAATATGGCTTTTATCTCTTCGAAGTCCGGGTTGTCGCAAGATCCGTCCACTTGAAGTGTTCGGTGCGGCGGAGGAGGCGGTAAAGGGGTAACGCCTTTTCTCCCAAATGGGAAATAAAGCGGCTTAGAGCCGCTACACATCCAGTCAATTTTTGTATTTGTTTGAGGTCTTTTGGAATATCCAATTGTGACAGAGCTCAGATCTTGGCTGGGTTTGCTTCAATTCCTCTACCGGACACAATGAAGCCCAGGAGCTTTCCGACTGGAAAGCCGAAGACGCATTTTTCCGGATTGACCTTGATGTCATATTTTCGAAGATTGTCAAATGTGAGCCTCAAATCGTCTACTAGGGTTTCGACATGCTTGGTTTTGACGACCACGTCATCTACATATGCTTCCATTGTTTTGCCGATCTGGTTTGCCAGACATGTCTGAATCATGCGCTGATATGTTGCGCCGGGCGCTTTTGAGCCCGAAGGGCATTGTGTTGAAGCAGAATGGGCCGTATGGAGTGATGAATGTCTTGTTGCAGCTTGGTGCTGCTCCGCCATCTTGATTTGGTGGTAGCCGAGTATCGCTACGAGGAAGCACAATGAGTCGTGTCCTGCTGTAGCATCGATAATTTGATCAATTCGAGGGAGGGGGAATGGATCCTTTGGGCAAGCCTTATTAAGGTCTTTGAAGTCAACACATAGGCGCCAGGATTTATCCTTCTTTGGTACCATCACCAGGTTTGCTAGCCAGTCCGGATGTTTAATATCTCCGATGAATCCGGCTTCCGAAGTTTGGCTAGCTCCTCTCCCATGGCCTGTCTCTTGGGTTCGGAAAAGCGCCAAGAGCCTGTTTGATCGGCTTGAATCCTTTTAGGATATTTAGGCTGTGCTCGGCCAGCCGACGTGGGATTCCTGGCATGTCTGAAGGGTGCCAGGCAAAAATGTCCCAGTTTTCTCTTAGAAATTCTCGTAGTGCGGTGTCTACACCAGGGTTTAATTGTGCCCCAATGGAGGCCGTCTTTGCAGGGTCCGTTTAGCCAACCCTCTAGTACGGTTCCGTACCCTTTAGGGGGTTTTTGTTTTTTGATGTTTAATCCAGGGGCTTGGTGATGATGCACCCTTTTATTCTGGACTAGGGATGTAATCGGTGCCGGATTATCCCAAAATTGACTTTCGGCTTTCCAAGCACTCTACATCGCACAAGTACTTTTGTACTATGGTCACCAAGTCATCAAAGCGTGTAATTTCGCCGACGACTTATGGCGTTTAGGATTCCTTTGTCCGTGCAATTATTGCAAAAAGTGAGATTGCGCCCTCCTCTCAAGAGTCCTTTATCCTGTCCATAACCGTGGAGGAATCGCCCAAAGAATGATGTACTATTTCAGTTGTCTCTTGTCAATTCGGGATAGATCGCTAATGTTTGGGTGGGCGGGTGGAACTAGATCCGAACCCCGTCCAATTTAAGACTCAGGGGCCGAGAAGTTTCCGAACTTCGGAAGTTTGGATTTTGAATGCTATCCAATGAGTCCAACCCGCTGCTGACTTTAAGTTCGTGGCTTGATCGGCATCCGCCCCTCTGCGGGAATCCGGCATGGAGGATCGGGAATCGGACGTAGCTAGTCCTTAAGATAGAAGAAGAATCGCCGCATTGCTCCTCTATCACAGAAACATGATGGGTAGCTTGGGGAGAGTTGATCTCTCTTAGATCGGTTTTAGGCCCGATCTGGTTGTAGTCTGTGTCGACTCCCAGGGCGGCGATGCGATCCAAGAGCTCGTTTACAGAGGAGAGCTCGATCGGATCTAACTGCTCGCAAGTTCAATTAACGTGAAGATTGGTTTCGGCGACTCGAGAAGTCATCGCTATGCGCGGCGTAACCGGGCGGTCATAAGAAAACCACATAGCCGGAGAGTTCGGCCATGGCCAAGGCTCCTTTGGCGATAGTATCGTCTTTTAAAGACGGGATGAGGCATCCTTCCCGACGGCGACGACACGCAGGAACTCTCAATGAAAGCACCAATGTCGGTGTCAAAACCGGCGGATCTCTGGTAGGGGTCCCGAACTATGCGTCTAGGCGGATGGTAACAGGAGACAAGGGACACGATGTTTTTACCCAGGTTCGGGCCCTCTCGATGGAGGTAATACCCTACTCCCGCTTGATTAATATTGATGATATGGGTAGTACAAGAGTAGATCTACCACGAGATCAAGGAGGCTAAACCCTAGAAGCTAGCCTATGGTATGATTGTTGTTCGTCCCACGGACTAAAACCCTCCGGTTTATATAGACACCGGATAGGTTAGGGTTACACAGTCGGTTACAATGGTAGGAGATCTACATATCCGTATCGCCAAGCTTGCCTTCCACGCCAAGGAAAGTCCCATCCGGACACGGGACGAAGTCTTCAATCTTGTATCTTCATAGTCCAGGAGTCCGGCCAATGGTGATAGTTCGGCTATCCGGACACCCCCTAATCCGGGACTCCCTCGGGCACGACTGGGTTACCCATGCCAGTATTGATGAGGATCCCAGAATAAGGCGGGCACGATCTCTGCTCTGATAAGACGTGCCGAAGAAACCGCCTCGCAAAACGCTACCGAGGTGGGACAAGAAAACGATTCGTATAAAGGCCTCGGCCGTGGTGTGATGTCACGCCGCGGAATACGTCAGCATATCTGTGCAAAGGTTATTCTCTCTACGGTGGTATGTGGAACTTGTTTTGCATAGCCGGACACTATCCTTGTGTTCAAAATCTTCTATGAAGTATTCGGAGGAGGAACCCGCCTTGCAATGCCGAAGACAATATGCGCGCCGCATTCGTCGTCATTGAAGCCTGGTTCAGGGCCACCGAGGAGTCTGGATTAGGGGGTGTCCGGATAGCGAACTATCACCGTTGGCGGACTCTGGACTATGAAGATACAAGATTGAAGACTTCGTCCCGTGTCCGGATGGGACTTTCCTTGGCGTGGAAGGCAAGCTTGGCAATACGGATATGTAGATCTCCTACCATTGTAACCGACTCTGTGTAACCCTAACCCTATCCGGTGTCTATATAAACCGAGGGTTTTAGTCCCAGAGGACAAACAACAATCATACCATAGGCTAGCTTCTAGGGTTTAGCCTCTCTTATCTCATGGTAGATCCACTCTTGTACTACCCATATCAGCAATATTAATCAAGCAGGAGTAGGGTTTTACCTCCATCGAGAGGGCCCGAACCTGGGCAAAACATCGTGTCCCTTGTCTCCTGTTACCATCCGCCTAGACGCACAGTTCAGGACCCCCTACCCGAGATCCGCCAGTTTAGAAACCAACACCAAGCTTGCCTTCCACACCAAGGAAAGTCCCATCCGGACACGGGACAAAGTCTTCAATCTTGTATCTTCATAGTCCAGGAGTCTGGCCAAAGGCTATAGTCCGGCTATCCGGACACCCCCTAATCCAGGACTCCCTCAGTGACAGAAGCTTAGACCCTAGTTTATGCGCTACTTCGTAAGGGACCGATTTGTATCCAGATGTTTAATGCTATGGTCAGATTTTATTTTAATACTTTTCTCGTAGTTTTAGGTGCTTGTGTGGGGGTTAATCATAAGTGGGAGGTTTGTTCAAGTAAGAACAACACCCAAGCCCCGGTCCACCCACATATCAAATTATCAAAGTAGCGAACATGAATCAAACCAACATGATGAAAGTGACTAGATGAAATTCCCGTGTACCCTCAAGAATGCTTTGCCTATTATAAGAGAATGTTTTGGCCTGTCCTTTTCCACAAAAGGATTGGGCTACCTTGCTGCACTTTATTTACTGTTACCGTTAATTTCTCATTACAAATTATCTTGCTATCAAACTACCTGTTACCGACAATTTCAGTGCTTGCAGAAAATACCTTGCTGAAAACCACTTAACATTTCCTTCTGCTCCTCGTTGGGTTCGACACTCTCACTTATCTAAAGGACTAAAATAAATCCCCTATACTTTTGGGTCATCAAGACTCTTTTCTGGCACCGTTCCTGGGGAGTGAAGCGCTCTTGGTAAGTGGAAATTGGTAAGGAAAAGTTATTACTACGTGTAGAAATTTATTGTCACTTGCTACGATGGAAAACCATCCTTCGAGGGGTTTGTTCGGGTTATATTTCATGACCCACAAGTATATGGGATCAACCGTAGTCCTTTTGATAAGTAATAGTGTCGAACCCAACGAGGAGCAGAAAGAAATGACAAGTAGTTTTCAGCAAGGTATTCTCTGCAAGCACTGAAATTATAAGTAATGAGTAGTTTGATAGCAAGATAATTTGTAATGAGCAAGTAATAGTAATGGTAAAAAAAGTGCAGCAAGGTAGCCCAATCCTTTTGTGGCAAAGGACAGGCCAAAATGGTCTCTTATGATAAGCAAAGCATTCTTGAGGGTACACGGGAATTTCATCTAGTCACTTTCATCATATTGGTCTGATTCTTGTTCGCTACTTTGATAATTTGATATGTGGGTGGACCGGTGCTTAGGTGTTGTTCTTATTTGAACAAACCTCCAACTTATGATTAACCCCCTCGCAAGCATCCGCAACTATGAGAAAAGTATTAAGATAAAATCTAACCATAGCATTAAACTTTTGGATCCAAACAGTCCCTTACGAAGTAGCGCATAAACTAGGGTTTAAGCTTCTGTCACTTTCGCAACCCATCATCTAATAACTACTCCACAATGCATTCCCTTAGGCCCTAATAAGGTGAAGTGCCATGTATTCGACATTCACATGACACCACTAAGGGAAACACAACATACATACCATCAAAATATCGAACACATATCAAGTTCACATGATTACTTGCAACAAGATTTCTCCCGTGGCCTCAAGAACAAAAGTAACTACTCACAAATGATAATCATGCTCAAGATCAGAGAGGTATTAAATAGCATAATGGATCTGAACATATAATCTTCCACCAAATAAACCATATAGTAATCAACAACAAGATGTAATCAACACTACTAGTCACCCACAAGCACCAATCTAAGGTTCTGGTACAAAGATTGAACACAAGAGATGAATTAGGATTTTAGAGGAGATGGTGTTATTGAATATGTTGATGGAGATTACCCTCCCCAAGATGGGAGAGTTGTTGGTGATGATGATGACGATGATTTCCCCCTACAGGAGGGAAGTTCCCCCGGCGAAATCGCTCCACCGGAGGGCAAAAGTGCTTGATAATCCCCAAGTGAAGGGAATCATCATAGCAATTTCCAAAGGTGGAAGTGATAAGTATGGAGTGTCGAACCCACAAGGAGCTAAAGGTAAGATCAATATTCTCTCAAGCCCTATCTGCCACTGATACGACTTTCACGACACCTAACGCTTGCTTCCAACTAGAAACAAGAAATAAAACTACGTTAGGGTACCAAGAGGATAACTTTGCATGGTGTCGGAGAGCTAAAATATAAAAGTAGGTGTTGTTATCATAAAGTTATAATATATTTCTAAATATTATAAATAGCGAGTGTGGAATAATGATGGATCGGTGTGCGGAATTGTCCTAGGCAATTGTTAAAATGACCGGTAGTCGTCATTGCAATTTCATGTGAGGGAGAGGCATAAGCTAACATACTTTCCCTTCTTGGATCATATGCACTTATGATTGGAACTCTAGCAAGCATCCGCAACTACTAAAGATCATTAAGGTAAAACCCAACCATAGCATTAAAGCAGCAAGTCCTCTTTATTCCCATACGCAACAACCCCCTTACTCGGGTTTGTGTTTCAGTCACTCACCAACCCACTATAAGCGAATCATGAACGTATGGCAACACCCTACAGCGGGAATCACTCACGCTTGCGCGACACGGAGGGCACCATAGGACAGCACCAAAATAAAACATATAACTCGTACCAATCTAGATCATCAATCAACCCAAAGACAAAGGATATCTACTCAAAACATCATAGGATGGCAGCACATCATTGGATCATAATATGTTGCATAAAGCACCATGTTCAAATAGGGATTACAGCGGGGTGCGGGAGAGTGGACCGTGTAAAAGAGATGAGGATGGTGATGTTGATGAAGACGATCACCACGGCGATGATTCCCCTCCCGATGGCACTCCAGCGCCACCGAGAGAGAGGAGGAGAGGTTCTCCCCCTTGTGCTTCCTCCTCCATGGCCTCCCCCTAGATGGGGAGAGGTTCTCCCTCTGGTCCTTGGCCTTCATGGCGATGGTGGCCCCTCCGGGATCCTCCTCCATGGCCTCCGGTGATGATGGCCTCCTCCGGCAGGGTGCCGGAGAGGGCCTAGATTGATTTCTCGTGGCTACAGAGGCTTGCGGCGGCGGAACTTCCGATCTAGGTTATTTTCTGGAGGTTTCTGTATATATAAGAGGTTTTGGCGTCGAGAACAAGTCAGGGGGTCTTCGGGCTGTCCACGAGGTAGGGGGCGCGCCCAAGGGGGTGGGCGCGCCTCCCACCCTCGTGGGCAGCCCGGGACTCTTCTGGCCCAACTCTTTTACTCCATGGCCTTCTTCTGGTCCAAAAATAAGCTCCGTCAAGTTTCAGGTCAATTGGACTCCGTTTGGTTTTCCTTTTCTACGATATTCTAAAACAAGGAAAAAAACAGAAACTGGCACTGTCACTGGGCTCTAGGTTAATAGGTTAGTCCCAAAAACCATATAAAATAGCATATAAATGCATATAAAACATCCAAGGTTGATAATATAATAGGATGAATACTTCATAAATTATAGATACGTTGGAGACGTATTAGTGCTCCTGCCCAAGTTCCGCCTCGAGACGGCGGCGCTTCGTCCCGAAAGTCCTCCCCTTATTTTTTTCTAGGTCAAAAGGACTTATATACCAGAAGAGGGGCACCAGAAGTGGGCCGTGGAGGGCACAACCCACCAGGGCGCGCGCGGGCTCCCTGGCACGCCCAGGTGCGTTGTGCCCGCCTAGTGGGCCCCCTCTCTTAGTTATTTGCTCCAATAATTCATATATATTCCATAAAAAAACTCCGTGAAGTTTCAGCTCATTTGGAGTTGTGCAGGATAGGTGGCCTGACGTAGCTTTTTCATGTCTAGAATTCCAGCTGCCGGTATTCTCCCTCCTTGTATGAACCTTGCATATTATGAGAGAAAAGGCATTAGAATTACTCCAAAAGCATTATTATGCATAAAAACAATATAAATAACAGTAGGAAAACATGATGCAAAATGGACGTATCAACTCCCCCAAGCTTAGACCTTGCTTGTCCTCAAGCGAAAATAGAAATCAAAAAACATGTCCACATGCTTAGAGAGAGAGGTGTCGATAAAAACAAAATACGGACATAGAAGCATCATGTATATTATTATAATGGCAACAAACCGGACACATAGAAAGATAAAACTTTTATCATGTAACTTTTATCATAGACTTGTCATGAATAAGTAACACTTCATCACAACATCAAAGTATAAAGCATAAACTCTATTGAAAACCAACATACTATGTTCTCAGTCAACTTTGCAACTACAATTCATCATCTTTTCAGGAAGGGTCGTGTATCGGAGCCTTTTGGAAAGTCCACATACTCAACCATCATATAGTCTTCTATGATTGCTAACCCTCACCGCATACATATGAGCAAAAAGTTTCAACCAGGCACATAGAAAGATAGGGGTTTATAGTTTTGCCTCCCAACGTATTCACCTCAAGGGTGATGTCAACAATAATAACTCATGCCCACCCATATCCAACTGGATATATGTGCCTAGATCTTTCCTCACCACATGGTGCTTGCCAAAAGAGAAAATAAAAAGGAATAGAGAGAAAAACTTTGACTCTTGCAAAAAAGTAAATACATAAAAGTAAAGGATAGGTCCTTTGCAGAGGGAAGCAGAGGTTGCCATGCGCTTTTTGGTTGTATGCTCAATATCTTAGTGCAAAAGAATGTCACGTTATATTGCCCCTTATGATAGCAACCTTTATTATGCAGTCTGTCGCCTTTATTACTTTGCCATAACAAGTTCGTACAACTCTCAATTTTCTCTTACACTAAATGATCTAACACATTTAGAAGCAATTTTTATTACCTTATTGCACCGATGACAACTTACTTGAAGGATCTTACTCAATCCATAGGTAGGTAAAGTGGACTCTCAAAACAAGATTTGGGTTGAGGGTTTTGGATGCACAAGTAGTATCTCTACCTAGTGCGGAAATTTTGGCTAGCAAAGATGGGGGGCAAGCACCACATGTTGAAGGATCTATGACAATATAACTTCTATGTGAATATGAACAAACATAAATCATTACGTTGTCTTCCTTGTCCAACGTCAACAATTTTGGCATATAATATTTTGATGGGGGATCACAATCATAAAAGATGTCCAAGATGGTGTAGTTGCATGTGAATATTCTCTTCCCTTATTAATTCTTTCATCAATTGCATCATTGACCAATGCTATGTTTGTAAATCTCCAATAAAATTTTCTACTTGTACTCTTCCTTATGTGATGTCATTACTTACCATAAGACTAGCATATGATCTTTTTCATTTATTTCCTTTCTTTTTATTGAACATGAAAGTAAAGAAAGAAAAACTCAAACTAAACTTTATTATATATCTCGCACATGATTACAGGTATAGATCACTAAGAAAACACTTGAAAAGAAAGGATCGAACTAAAATTGTATTCAACTAAACTGATAGATAACTAAGGATAACTAAGATAAGTAAAGGCAAAAGATAGTGGTGGTGATACGATACCGGTGCACCTCCCCCAAGCTTAGCACAAGCCAAGGGGAGTGCCCATACCCGATACTCAAGTCTCCTTTGGGGATGAAGAAGGAGGTGGTGGTGATGCGAGAGGGTTTATCCTTCTCCTTTTCCAGCTTACGTCAGAGGGTAAAATTATCTATCCTCAACTCATCGTTCTCCATCTCGAGCTTTATTATCCTCTTGCATAATGCCTCCATGCTTTCGTGTTTGAAACGAGGAGTTACTGGTTCGTCTTTGTCGGGGCAAGCTGATCTGGCCCACGAACACCTATGGGACTGGCGGACCGAGCCCCTTTCGGTTCGGCGGGGAGCGGAGGACGCACGAAGAGCAGATCGAGGCGAAGCACGCGAGAGGTTTACCCAGCTTCGGAGCTCTCCGGAGAGATAATACTCCTACCGCTGCATGTCTAGGTGTATTGCGTTCTTGCTCAGAGCGCTCGAGTGCTACAAAGATGCAGACGAGCAACCAACGAGACTGAAAGCGTGGAGGGAATCGATCGACCAACCCTTTCTACGCTATGCATGGGCCTCCTTTTATATGCTCAAGGGGCTCCGGCGGTGCTAACGTGAAGCGGGGTACAAATGGAAAAATAGTGGTTGGTACACCTACTTGTGCAGTGTACAGTGTACAATACCTAACCCTGATGGTAGGGGACAAAGGCATTAAATGCCCGTCTAGTCGCCCTAACAGTGAAACAGGGACCGTCAGGGGCGCCTCCGTTCACCACGATGGCAAACTTGTCAGCGCTGCTTGCCACCTCGCACCGCTGGCTGCACAGCCTCACGCCACGCGGCGCTACCGGAAAGGCCCTGTGGGTGACACGTTAGTGAATGCGCTGGAGCGTAGGTACAGAGAGGTGGTCTGCCTCGACAAGCGCCTTGCCGCGGTTATTATCTTGTCGCGCCCGGAAGTTTGTCGCTCACTGGGCCTTCCCGGCAAGCTCCTCTTGCCGGGGCCTTGTCTTGTAAGTGCCTGGGGTGGCCTTCCCGGCAAGCTCCTCTTGCCGGGGCCTTGTCTCCTATGTGCCTTGGGTGGCCTTCCCGGCAAGCTTCTCTTGCCGGGGCCTTGCCTCCCTGACTTGAATACTTTGTTCTTGAATGGCTCCAAAGGAACCACGGAGGACCTTGGCGGTCACCAGGTAAGCCACCATGGAGGGCTGCAACTGCCCGTGCACAAGTTCGGGATACTAGGGTAACCCTACTCTAGTACACCGACAGGAGCCCCTGGGCCTGGGCCACACACGGTGCCGAGCGCTGTTGGGCCAGGCCCAAAGCAGGGCACGGGCACACGCGGCCCGGGTCACACCATAACTCACTCCGAACCCACCACGCCCCCCACGAACGGTACGCATCGAACGTGGCGTCGTGCGAGAGATCGTGGGGCGAGATCGTGGGGTTTCTTTATTCGGAAAATCGAACGTCCGCACCCTCCCCTTTATAAGCGGGGAAGCAGGGCACGTCGCCTACCTTGCCGATTCTTGTCCCATCGAAAAACCACCGCTGCTCCCCCCTTCTTCTCAAGGCTGAAAAGAGAGCAGCGCTCCGCCCCCCATCGCCACCAGCACCCTCGACGCCGTCGACCTCCTCCACCGCCTCCGCCATGGGCCCGAAAGCCGACAAGGGGAAGACCGTGAAGTCGGCCGAGGCGCTGCGGCGCTATGCGGAAGGATCGGGTCTTCCCCCTCACCGCCGCGAGGGAGCCGAGGGAGAACTACTACCTCTTCGTCGACGGAGACGCTACAGCATCCGCGCATGAAGGTACTCCCGCTGCTCTGCAGAACTGGCCCCGACGGGTATCCCTTCTTCCGCTCTTCTTCTCTGCGGGCTCGCCCGCCTTCTCTCGAAGTTTTTTGTGACATTATGAACACCTACGGGTTCCGCCTCCTTGATTTCACCCCCAACGCCGCTTCGACCATGGCAGTTTCGCACATCTCTGCGAAAACTTTGTCGGAGTCCACCCAAATGTAGCTCTTTTCCGCCACTTCTTTTTACCCCGAGCCGAGAGAGGAGAGCCCCTTGCCGGAGGAATTGCTTGGGTCTCCAGGGTCGGCAAGAAGGAGGCCTATCTGGAGGGAGAACTCCGTAGCAAATGGGAGGAGTGGAGGGCAGATTGGTGCTGGATTGTTGAGGAGAACCAGCCTTTACCGCCCAGCCAAACCCCAAAGAGTACGCGGTAATGATTGGAGCAATCTGGCCCCGGAGGACGCTTAGGCTGAAGATCGCGATTACTGAATCCTCCGCCTCGGACTTGCCGGACTCATCAGAGGCACTGTTGGCGCGGACTTTCTTCGCCAGACGCTTCTTGCAGGAGAGAAGGAGACCTGCCTAGGAATTTCGTAACGCAGCAGACATCATGAGGCTGCGCCCAGGCCTCAACTTCAACTTCACTGTCTTGGAGCTTGACGCAATGCTCTTAGAGCTGTTCAAGCATGATCCTGATCATCCGGAGATGTTTAGGTTGCCGAGGGGCGTCGTTCCGCTGTGCAACAACTCGTCGCTTGACCGCATCCGTGCAATGATGCCGTTGTGTGACTCCCACGGAATTGTCCCCACTTGGCAAGAGCCGGCAGATGACGTCGTGCGGCAGTTCTTCGACAATCTGGTAGAGATGCCAGTCCGCCCCGATGAGCAGAGGGGCCTCACCCGTGACACTACTGACAACGAGATGCAGCGCATCGCCACCAGGCTAGAAGAGGCGGCAGCAGCCGCTGCCGCGGGCGAGTTTGGCTTCACTGTGGAGGAGGCAGAGGCAGCCGAGGCGGCAAGCCTTGTCGAGCGAAAGGAGTTCGTCGGCGAGGAAGAGCTTGCCGAGCACGAAGCCGAAGTCGAGCGAGCCGCCGAGGGCGCATCCTCCCCACCTCCAAGCAGCTTGCCGCGGCGAGCCACCGCTCCACCAAGAAGGCGTCTTCGCAAGGCCGGAGACGCAGCTGGGCGGCAGACGGGCCAACAGCGCCAGCTGGGCGCGCCCACCCCGGCAAGCACTGTTGCTGGAGCTCCTCACGCCGCCACGGCAAGCGGAGCGGGGCCCTCGCAGGCCACCGGTCCCGCTCCCGCCAAGCGCATAAGGGAGCCCACCTCCGCCTTGCATCGGGAGGCGGGCCAGAATTTGACCTCTCCGCACTCAGCTCCGACGAGGAAGAGGAAGAGTAAGATTCCTTGCTGTACTTGTAATTCTTTGATTTGTTTCCTTGTCTTGTATCTGATCTGCTTTACTCAGAATCCATTCCTTTTCAGGACGCTGGCCCAGAGGATGTCGAAGAGAGCCAAGACCCCGGTGATTGTCGTCGAGGACGAACCTACTGCGACGGCAGGAGGCGCGTCCGAGACAACCTTGCCGGATGAGGCAACTCTCCTTCAAAGAAGCCCCCAGCGCAGCCCCCAGCGTAAGTATATGGTCTACTTCTTGCTGTTCGGCGTGCGTGGGTGCTTTTCCCTTTGCTGATATCTGACTGTTGACTTGTGTAGGAGCAGAGTAGCCTCCTTCTGCTTCGACTACGCCGCCAAGGGTGGATTCCCCGGCAAGGGAGCGTTCCCCGGCAAGGGAGCCTTCTCCGGCAAGGGAGCCTTCTCCGGCAAGGGCCAGTTCTCCGGCAAGGGACGGCACCAGCAATCCCTTGGCGGCGGAGACCATGACCGCAGCCCCCGGCGCAGGTAACCTTCTTGCCTGAGTACTTCCCTTGTGCTTTTCTTCTTCTGATCTTGTCTTTGAATATTTGCTTGACTCTCTTCATCCGCCCGCCACAGAGCCAATGGAGACGGAGGTCGCCGGCGAGGAGGACGTGCGTGGCAATACTGATGAACCCGCCGCCGTGGAAGAAGAAGCCGGCGCTGACGAGCCTGCCGGCGAAGAGGCCACGGAAGCTGCCGCCGCAGAGCCGGGCGAGGGTCCGCGATCGTGACCGACGACCCGGAGGCCGCAGGAGCGCCAGCGCTACACCGCCGATCCTCCGCCGCTGGCAGCTGCCAGTTCGAAGAGCCCCACCCGGCGCTTACTTGAAGGCCGGCGACGGCGTTTTCATCAAGCTCCCATGGGAGTCGAGCTCAGGCGCCGGCGAAGGAGAAACCTTCGATGAAGAGCTGCTCGCCTCCGCTGGCCGACGCTAGTTGACGCGCTGGCAGCAGCAGCGGCGAAGCTCGAGGAGGAGCAGCTGCTGCGGAAGCTGCTGTCGCTCTACCGCGCCCGACAAGCCAAACTGGCATCCCGGGAGGCGCTTGTCGCGAAGGCGGGAGCAGACATTGAGAAGCGCGCGGAGGAGCTCCGGGGCCGCAACCAGGAAGCTCTCCGGTCCTTGGCGGAGGAGCGGGAGCAACTCGCCGAGGAGCGCAAGGCCTTCATCCTCGAGAAGGTCAAGGCGAGGAGGAACAGCGGCTTGTCACCGAGAAGCTGTCTCAGAGGAGGGCGAAGCTAAGCGCGTGAAGGTTAACCTTGACAGCCACGAGGAGGATCTCGCCATGCGCGAGGAAACATTTGGCGGGGCTCTCAAGGAAGCAAAGGATGCTGCAGGCTGCCGAGGCCGCCAAGAAGGAGCTGGAGACGAAGGTGGCGCAGTTGGAGGCCAGCCTCAAGAAGAGCGGCGAGGAGCTTGCTGCACTCAAGCACTGGCCGAGAAGGACGCCTACACTCTTGGCGAGCTGCAGGTCGTCTCGCCGAGAGGAGCAAGGAGCTCAGCGCCGCCGAGACTCCAATGCAGACCTTGAGTTGAAGCTAACTACTTTGACTCAGAGCTGGACGGCGCCAAGGAGCGGGAGGTGGCCTTGAAGGAGAAGATCAAGGCCGACGAGGAGGCTGGCTGGCGAATCTTGTTGCTGCCCAGAGTGCCTTGAGGGAGAATGTGGAGCCTTGGACCGAGGGTCTCATGGATACTTCTGCAGAAATTCACGGGGAGCTGATGGAGCTGGGATGGTGGATCTTGGATACTCCTCACGAGCATCTCCAACCCAGCGCCAAGCTCAGCTTGTTCTTCAAGGGCGTGGCGACGGCTCTCCAGCGACTCCGGGAAGAGGTCCCAAAATAGCTGGCCGAGGAGTCGCGCCAGATCTGCGTGGGAGCCCTCCAGAAGGTGCTGATGAAGGTGGCCTTCCGCAACCCAGGCCTCAACCTCACCAACGTCCTCAAGTCTCTGCCGCCGGATGCTGATGTGGAGACGCTCAAGACCCTTGTCGCACCCATTGTGGACAGGGTGAGCGGAATCAAGAGGGTTGAGGGCGATCGTGTAGATTAGGCCGCCCGTTTTCTCTTTCTCTTGCCGCTGCTGGTTAAGTCATAGGAACAATCCATTAGAGCTGCGTCAAGCTATCTTGTAATATAACTTTATTTTGAGTATCAATTGCTACGTTATTTCCTTTACTTGATTCCTTCCTTTGTATGTCTTTGCCCTACGCTTTCAGGGAACTTGTCGGTAGCGGACACCGAGCCATGGCGCGAGTCTTGAGACGTCGGCAACTTCTGGCGGTGCCGCTTCCGGCAAGCAACCTTGTCGCAACTAGTCGCAGCTCACTTAAGTTGTTGAGCGGACTCGAAACAAAGTAAGGGCACAACTAGCTACGAGTTGGTTCCTCTGCGCATAGGTTTTCCATACAAAGTTCGGTCGTTCAAGGAAGATAACTTAAAATTTTTAAAACTAATTGCTCAAACTTTGGCAACTTAGCTTTTCTGCCGTTTGCTTCCCGGTAAGGCTAGACTTCCTTGAGCGATGCTTGGCAGCTCCTCAATCCAGCTTTCTTACACTGCGGCACTGTCGAAAGTTCTGGTCTTGAGCCCGCGCAGCACTTCAGCATTTGCCCTCTCCGCTTGACCGTTGCTTCTCGGATGAGCAACAGAAGCAAAGCAGACCTTGGTGCCAAGATCTTGGACGTACTGCATGAAGGTGCGGCTTGTGAACTGTGTGCCGTTGTCGGTGATGATCCTGTTAGGGATTCCGAAACGGCAAACGATCGACCTGAAGAACTTGATCGCCGATCGTCTTGTCACCTTCCTCACTGCTTCCACTTCCGCCACTTTGTGAACTTGTCGATTGCAACGCATACAAGTACTCAAAGCCCCGACAGCTCGGGGAAGGGGCCGAGGATGTCGAGCCCCGGACCGAAAATGGCGGGATAAAGGGATCGTCTGGAGAGCTTGAGCTGGCTGGTGTATCTGTTTAGAATGGAACTGGCACGCTTCACACTTGGTTACTTGTGCAGTTGCATCCTGGAAGGCTGTCGGCCAAAAGAAACCTTGTCGGAACGCTTTGCTGGCAAGGGCTCTGGCGCCAATGTGGTGACCACATATGCCTCCATGTATCTCCGCCAACAGCTTTTGTCCGTCTTCCCGGTGAATACACTTCAATTTCACACCGTTGAGTCTTCTTACATGCAGTGTCGTCGACAAACTGGTACATACTTGACCGCCGGGCTACTCTTTCCGCTTCTTCTTGCTCTTCGGAAGTTCTCCGTCTGAAGGAAATGGACAATCTGCTGCGCCCATGCAGGAGCTTGCGGCTCGACAACAAGGACTAAAGGCACATCTGCTGCTGCGGGAACATCAGCTTCCACGGCAAGAACCTGCGGCTCAGCCGGAGCTTGATGTTCCCCGGCAAGCTTGTCGGGAGCGTCTGCTTCAACGGAACAAACCCTAGAGCTTGTCGGAGCAGACTGCTCCTCAGCACTGTTGGTATCGATCTTGGGGACCTTCGTGGCGGCGGCTTCGGGAAGCTCTGCCGGAAAGTAGTCACCAGAGATCAACCTCCTCTTCTTGCTCTATCCAGCTTGGTGGTGTTACAGACGGTTGAGTCGACTTGAGCACAAAAATCCCTGGTTCCACGGGTAACTTAAGTGCGGGCGCACTTTGACGAAGCCATCAGCAATGTCGTTACGAGCTCTTGGGATATATTCCATTTGTAGGCCGTCAAAGTGCTCTTCTAGCTTTCTCACTTCATCAACATAAGCTTCCATCAACGGACTCGATAATTCTTGTTCACTTGGCGGATAAAGAGTCGTGAGTCACCCCTGACAATGAGCTTCTTGATCCCAAGGTCTACTGCAATCCTGAGACCGGCAAGCAAACCTTCATACTCTGCAGTATTGTTTGTTGCTTGCTCCTTGGGAAAGTGCATCTGGACTACGTACTTGAGGTGCTCTCCGGTGGGTGCGACAAGTAGCACGCCGGCACCGGCGCCTTGCAGCGAGAAGGCACCATCAAAGTACATCAGCCACTCTTTGCTTGCTTCCTTGACGGGAATGCTCGTCTCTGGAATTTCTTCATCTGGTGTTGGTGTCCATTCTGCTATGAACTCCGCCAATGCTCTGCTTTGGATAGTTGAAGTGCTCTCAAACTTGAGGCCAAAGCTTGACAGTTCCAATGCCCACTCGACAATCCTGCCTGTCGCTTCTGGGTTTTGCAGTATCCTCTTCAGCGGAAAGCGAGTGACAACTGTGATCTCATGTGCTTGGAAGTAATGGCGCAGCTTTTGAGGCCATGAGAAGGCCGAGAAGCAATTTCGCACACCAGAGTACATTGACCTAGCCCCTGCAGAAGGGAACCGACAAAGTAAATGGGCGCTGCACCATCTTTTTCTCGCATCTTGTCATGCGTCTGCGCTTGCAGATTCGTCCTTGTCGGGACCAGAGCTTGCCGCAAAGCCCCTCGCTTGTCGCCGGATGTGTACGCCATGGTTGCTAGCTCATCATCCGCCTCCCTCTCCGCTACTAACATAGCACTAACCACTTGATTGGTTGCCGCTATATATAGCAGCAACTTCTCTTGTGGCTTAGGTGCGACAAGTGTTGGAGTGGAGGACAGGTATCTCTTCAGGTCCTGCAGCGCAGCCTCCGCTTCCGGAGTCCATTGCATCGGACCTGCCTTTTTCATAATTTTGAAAAATGGCAAGGCGCGCTCAGCAGATCTAGAGATAAACCTGCTAAGAGCAGCTACGCAACCGGCAAGTCTTCGTACATCCTTGACGCGCTTTGGTGCTTCAATCTGCTCAATGGCCTTGATCTTGTCGGGATAGGCTTCAATTCCCCGCTGAGACACGAAGAAACCGAGAAGCTTGCCGGAAGGGACTCCAAACACACACTTCTCAGGGTTGAGCTTGAGGTTGATCTTGCACAGATTTGTAAAGGTTTCATCTAAATCTTGAACTAGGGTCGCCTTGTCCTTGCTTTTGACCACTATGTCATCCATGTAGGCTTCCACATTTCTGTGCATTTGCGGCTCAAAAGCATCATGAACTACTCTTGCAAACGTTGAACCAGCATTCTTTAACCCGAAGGGCATTCGTACAAAACAGTATGTGCCACATGGGGTGATGAATGCGGTCTTCTCCTCATCCTCTTCTGCCATGAAGATCTGATGATATCTTGAGTATGCATCCAGAAATGAAAGGAAATCACATCCGGCTGTGGAGTCAACAATCTGATCGATGCGCGGCAAGGAGAATGGGTCTTTGGGACAAGCTTTATTGACATCGGTAAAGTCAATGCAAAGCCTCCATTTCCCGTTAGCCTTGCGTACAACTACAGGATTGGCCAACCACGTGGGATGGAGCACTCCTCTGACAAGGCCTGCTGCTTCCAGTTTCTTGATTTCTTCCGCGATGAACTCTTGACGCTCCACTGCTTGCTTCCTGACTTTCTGCTTGACGGGCCGCGCATGAGGACAAACGGCAAGATGGTGCTCAATTACTTTCCTGGGAACACCGGGGATGTCAGACGGTTGCCACGCAAACACGTCGACGTTCGCTCGCAGGAAAGCAATGAGCGCCGCCTTCCTATTTAGGATCAAGAGAGGCAATCGATGGTGAAGGTACCACCGATGCCGTCCTCCTTGGCGGACACCTTCTTGGTCTCTGGTGGAGCTGTCATCGTTTTCTTACACTTGCGGTGGAGCTCGATGGTGCGTCCTCGACGGTAGCGCAGCACTCTGAAGACGTGCGCTTGCCGGAGTGGGCATCAGAGCTCTTACCGACTTGGTCTTCTTCTTCCCCACGGAGCTTCAGGGACAAGTGGCTTGCAATCTGTCGCGCTGCTGCTTCCAGTAGATCTTGTCGGCGCAGATAAGAGCATCCTTCTTGTCGCCAGGATGAGATGACACTTATCGGGCCTGGCATCTTCAAAGATGTTGTAGGCATAGTGAGAGGCCGCCATGAATTTGGCGAGTCTTTGGGCGGCCAAG
This sequence comes from Aegilops bicornis, assembly GCA_021605145.1. Taxonomy (NCBI): domain Eukaryota; kingdom Viridiplantae; phylum Streptophyta; class Magnoliopsida; order Poales; family Poaceae; genus Aegilops; species Aegilops bicornis. Next base: position 430,131,133 of record CM038671.1, on the reverse strand, counting down.
TATCCCATTGTAAGCCAATGGAAAATCAGCAACGTCAAAACTGACCCTCTCAGTTCTGAAGTTCAATTCGCTGCCAAATGTCACCGGCAACGTGATCTTTCCCTTCGGCTTGCTCCTTCCCGGATTGATTCCTTGAAAAGTGCCGGTCTCTTCGAGCTCGCCATCAGGGATCTGGAGTTTCTGGAGCACCGCGGAGGAGATCAGATTCAAGCCGGCCCCGCCGTCAACTAGCATCTTGGTGACCTTGAGGTTGCGGATAGTTGGTGAAACCAACATCGGCAAGCATCCGACCGCTGTTACGTGATCAGGGTGGTCCTCAATGTCAAAGATGATAGGCGTGCTGGACCATTTCAGAGGCTTGCGTGACTCGATGGATGGTTCTGCTGCATTGACTTCCCGCATCCACTGCTTGAGTTGGCGGTGTGAAGTATGCAGAGAAGCACCGCCGTCAACGCACAGGACCTCTATGGCTTTCTGGAACTCCTGCTCATCGGCCTCGTCATCATCCATATCCTCGTCGTCGTCGTCGTCGACGTCCTTGTCGCGGCCGCGGGGAGGCCTGTCTCCTTGCCGCTGCTTGGCCTTGCCGCGGCGCCCTCAGCAACACGGACGTTTCTTGCTAGCTCCTCCGGCACCTTCCCGGGCCTTCTCCTTGTCGCGTCGCTCGTATTCAGCCTTCGCTGCTCGACAAGCTGCTCGACCTTCTTGCAGCTCTGAGGTCATGACCCTTGGTGCGGTGGATCTTGCGATCGCTTGCCGAGTCGCCCCGCTTGTCGTGACCGCCACAGACTGGCAGTTGGTGCCTGCGGCAACCTCCTTGCCGGAGCTACTAGCCTTGGCGTTCTTGGCGGCGCTTCCGTTGCCGGACTACTCGACAACTAGTACATCTCTGCCTTTCTTTTTCCTGTTGCCCCGCCGCCGGCTCTTCTTTGCCGGGGCGGTCTCCTCACTGTCAGATCCTATTGCTTCGGTATTTTCTCCGGGGAGTCTCCTCCCCTCCTCAGCATGTGCACACTTGTCGGCCAGGGCGTATAGCTCACTGACGTCTCTGATCTTGCACATCGCCATCTATTCCCGCATCCTGCGGTTTCGCGACGCTCGATGGAACGCGCGATCACCTGTGGCAGGTGGACATCCGGGATGTTGTGCTGCACACGGCTGAATCTTTGAATATACTTGCGAGGCTCTCCTTCCTTCCGGGCGAGCAGATGAAGGTCGCTTTCTTGGCCATGGGGTTTGTGGCCGCTGTAAGGCGCCGACAAACTGATGGCATAGATCTGCCCAAGAAGATATGGAGTTGTCCGGCAAGTGCATGAGCCAGAGGACGACATTGGGCTTGAGCACCGGTGAAGTAGTTAGCAAGGATCTTGTCGTCTCGCCCCGCAGCCTGCACCGCGATGGTTTATATGCCGAGGAACTCCGACGGATGCATCTTGCCGTCGTACTTCTCGATACGTCGGCTTGAAGTTTTTCTTCTTGGGCCGCTTTGGACTTGCCGCAGCTCACGAGTGAACGCAGGGCAACCTACCGCGTACGGCAAGTCGCCTGGTTCCTCTGGCGCGTGCATGTCGACAGAGGGCCCGGCGCGCTTGTCGGATTGACGTCGCGCTTCTCTTTGGCGCTCGATGCGAGTTCGAGCGTCCTCTTGTTGTCGATCGTGAAGAACTTGGCGCTGATCGCGATGAGCTCGTGGATCTGATGACGCAGTGGAGTCGATGTCGAGGTGGATTCGGCGAGTCGGCGATCTTGGCCTTCGGGGCGGAGAGTGCATCGTGGTTGCACCCCCACCGGTCTCGTCGCCACCGGCTCGTGTTTGGCAGTCTTGCCGCGGCAGCGATGCACCCGGTCGCCGCGGAGCGTCGCCGTTGGCAAAGCCGATGAGACTCTGAATGGTGGCCCTCCACTCATCGGCCTTGTCAGCCGTCGGAGGGTAATCCAGAAGCAGCTGTGCTCTCGCCAAAGCTTCCCCTGGAGTGGTGGGTGGCAGTGGCGAACGGCGCGAGGAGCGGGATATGCTCGGACTTCTAACTATGTTAGAAGGAGCAGTATCCCGTCCGGGCAACCGTGCCTCGCTCACGCCAGCATGTTGGTGTGCATGCTGGTCTTGAACATCCCGGGATCCTCCAGCTCGATCTTGGTCCAACGAGCGTATGGCATTGTGAATGCCATGACGCTGTCGGTCCCGCGCCTCCTGAGACGGGCGCGGTGCATGTCTGGACGCCGAGGTGCATGCAGCCTTGTCCTTAGACTTGGCAGCACCGTGAGCGCCCCCGTCGCCGTCCATTCTTCCACCGGCGTCTACCCCACCACCTGTTTGCTCCGGTGGCGGTGGGTTCGACGCGGACGGGGCTTCTGCCGCCGAAGCCTTCTTCTTCGGTGGCATGTTGATGAAGATGACGAAGATCTAGCTCGCGTGGATGCCGGGTCAAGTTCACACAACCTCGACGCCCCCTACCTGGCGCGCCAAAGATGTCGGGGCAGGCTGATCTGGCCCACGAACACCTATGGGGCCGGCGGACCGAGCCCCTTTCGGTTCGGCGGGGAGCGGAGGACGCACGAAGAGCAGATCGAGGCGAAGCACGCGAGAGGTTTACCCAGCTTCGGAGCTCTCCGGAGATAATACTCCTACTGCTGCATGTCTAGGTGTATTGCATTCTTTCTCGTGAGCGCCGAGTGCTACAAAGATGCATTTAGCAGCCAACGAGACCGGCGTGGAGGGAACTGATCGACCAACGCTTTACGTTGCGCATGGGCCTCCTTTTATATGCTCAAGGGGCTCCGACGGTGGCAGCGTGACGGGGTACAAATGGAAAAATAGTGGTTGGTACACCTACTTGTACGATTATGCGATGTACAATACCTAACCACGACGGCGGGGGACAAAGGCATTAAATGCCCGTCTAGTCGCCCTAACGGTGCAAACGAGGACCGTCGGGCGCCACCGTTCACCACGATGGCAAACTTGTCGGCGCTGCTTGCCACCTCGCACCGGGCTGGCGACCTCATGCCACGACGCTGGAAAGGCCCTGTGGTGACACGTTAGTGAATGCGCTAGAGCGTGGAGTACAGAGAGGTGGTGCGCGGCAAGCGCCTTGCCGCGGTTGTTATCTTATCGGCGCCGGAAGCTTGTCGCTCACCGGGCCTTCCGGCAAGCTCCTCTTGCCGGGGCCTTGTCTTGTAAGTGCACAGGGTGGCCTTCCCGGCAAGCTCCTCTTGCGGGGCCTTGTCTCCTATGTGCCTTGGGTGGCCTTCCCGGCAAGCTTCTCTTGCCGGGCCTTGCCTTCCTGACTTGAATACTTTGTTCTTGAATGGCTCCAAAGGAACCACGGAGGACCTTGGCGGTCACCAGGTAAGCCCTGCCGCGGAGGGCTGCAACTGCCCGTGCACAAGTTCGGGATACTAGGGTACCCCTACTCTAGTACACCGACAGTCTTCATTTTCCTCATCGGAGAACCATATGTAGGGATAGGTGTCCTTGAAGATATTTTTATCTAAAGGCTCATAAGGAACTAGACACTCCTCGGAATTTTGAGACGACATATTTTCAGATCTGTCGGGAAAACAGTGAGAAAAGAAAACAGAAGATTTTTTCATGATACGGTGGTCAATAGGTTCGGGGGATATATAAAGATTTTTTATCTTGGGAAACAAGCAAACGGGAGAAAAACGGAGTTCGGAAGGTACCAGAGCTGGGCACAACCCACTTGGGCGAGGCACGCCCTAGTGTCTTATGCCCACTAGGGTTGCCTTCCTGGTTGTTTCTTATTTTCCTAATTTTCAATATATTCGAAAACTGAGAGAAAATATTTTTGCGGATTTTTTGGAGTACGTTTACTTACGTATCACGTACCTCCTCATTTTTCACAATTCTGGAGTATTTCGGAAGGTTTCTTTTATGTGTTCTTCCGGTGTCATAGTTTGGATAATATTGCTTTCCACATTAATGAGCGTACTTGAGAAATAAGGTTTTGTTCTTTGCCCATTGACAACCTTCGGATTAGTACCTTCGACATTATTTATTTTGATGGCTCCAGATCGATAAACCTCCTTGATAACATAGGGTCCTTCCCATTTGGAGAGAAGTTTTCCAGCAATGAATCTGAAATGAGAGGTGTACAAAAGAATATATTCTCCAACTTTGAACTCACGCTTTTGGATTCTTTTATCATGCCATCTTTTAACTTTTTCTTTAAATAATTTGGCATTTTCATAGGCTTGGGTTCTCCATTCATCTAGTCAGCTAATACCAAATAACCTCTTTTCACCGGCAAGTTTGAAATCATAGTTGAGTTCTTTAATTGCCCAATATGCTTTATGTTCTACTCAAGAGGGAAATGGCAAGCCTTTCCATAAACCATATTGTAAGGAGACATACCCATGGTATTTTTATAAGCTGTTCTGTAAGCCCAAAGTGCATCGTCTAATTTCTTAAACCAATTCTTTCGGGACCTATTGACAGTTTTTTGTAAAATTAATTTCATTTCTCTATTGCTAAGTTCAACTTGACCAATAGACTGAGGATGATAGGGTGATGCAATCCTATGGTTAATATCATACTTAGAAAGCATTTTACAGAAAGCACCATGAATAAAATGTGAACCACCATTAGTCATTAAATATCTTGGGACTCCAAACCATGAGAAAATAACTTCCTTAAGCATTTTAATATAGGTGTTGTGATCAGCACTACTAGTTGGAATAGCTTCTACCCACTTAGTAACATTATCAACAACAACCAAAATATGTGTATAGCCATTAGAGGAAGGAAAAGGTCCCATGTAATCAAAACCCCAACATCAAATGGTTCAACAACTAGTGAATAATTCATAGGAATTTCTTGATGCTTACCAATATTACCAATCCATTGCCATTCATCACAAGATAAAACAAACTTACGGGCATCCTTGAAGAGGGTAGTCCAATAAAACCCAGATTGCAATACCTCGTGAGCAGATATGTCTCCCGCATGGTGCCCTGTGTAAGCTTTGGAGTGACATTTCCATAGGTTTGTCCCTAGTCATGCTCAGGTACACAACGTCTAATAATACCATCTACTCCTTCTTTATAAAGATGTGGGTCATGCCAAAAGTAATGTCTTAAATCATAGAAGAATTGTTTTCTTTTGTTGGTATGTGAAGCTAGGTGATATATATTTAGCAATAATGTAGTTAACATAGTCGCCATACCAAGGAGTGTAATGAGAAACATTTATTGCAGATAATTTCTCATTAGGAAAACTATCATTAATAGGTTGTGGGTCATCAAGAATATTTTCTAGCCTAGACAAGTTATCAGCTACGGGGTTCTCAGCTCCTTTTCTATCAGTGATATGTAAGTCAAATTCTTGTAGCAAGAGAACCCACCTAATGAGTCTAGGTTTAGCATCTTTCTTTTCCATAAGATATTTTATAGCAGCACGATCAGTGTGAACAATCACTTTAGAATCAACAATGTAAGATCTGAATTTATCACAAGCAAACACAAATGCTAAAAATTCTTTTTCAGTAGTAGCATAATTTCTTTGGGCGATGTCTAGAGTTTTACTAGCATAATGGATAACATTTAGTTTCTTATCAACTCTTTGTCCTAGAACAACACCAACAGCATAATAACTAGCATCACACATGATTTCAAAAGGCAAGTTCCAATCAGGTGGTTGAACAATAGGTGCAGAAATTAAGGTTTTCTTAAGTGTTTCAAATGCTTCTACACAATCATCTTCAAAAACAAATGGAACATCCTTTTGTAAAAGATTTGTAAGGGGCCTAGAAATTTTATAGAAGTCTATAATAAATCTCTGATAGAAACCAGCATGACCGAGGAAAGTACGAATACCTTTAATATCTCTGGGACATGGCATTTTCTCAATTGCATCAACTTTAGCTTTATCCACCTCAATACCTCGTTCAGAAATTTTATGTCCCACGACTATACCTTCATTAACCATAAGTGGCACTTCTCCCAATTCAAGACAAGATTAGTTTGCTCGCATCTATGCAAAACTCGATCAAGGTTGCTTAAGCAATCATCAAAAGAAGTTCCGTAGATGGAAAAATCATCCATGAAAACCTCAACAATCTTTTCACAAAAATCAGAGAATGTAGCAGTCATACATCTACGAAAGGTAGCAGTGCATTGCATAAACCAAAAGGCATATGTCTATAAGCATAAGTTCCAAAAGGACAAGTAAAGGTGGTTTTCTCTTGATCAGGTTGTGAAACAGGTATTTGAGAAAAACCAGAATATCCATCAAGGAAACAAAAGTGTGTGTTCTTAGATAGCCTTTCTAGCATTTGATCAATGAAAGGCAAAGGGTAATGATCTTTTCTAGTTGCTTTATTTAATTTTCTAAAATCAATTACCTTTCTATAGCTAGTGACAATTCTTTGTGGAATAAGTTCATTTTTATCATTAGGAACAACGGTAATACCTCCCTTCTTAGGGACACAATGAATGGGGCTTACCCATCTACTATCAGCTATATGATAGATTATACCTGCTTCCAGAAGCTTTAGTATTTCAGTTCTTACCACTTCTTTCATTTTAGGATTTAAACGTCTTTGGTGATCAACAACGGGTTTAGCATCCGGTTCCTTATTAATCTTGTGCTGACAGAGAGTGGGACTAACACCCTTAAGATCATCAAGAGTATATCCAATAGCAACTCGGTGCTTCTTCAGAATATTCAATAATGTTACTTCCTCATGTTCTGAAAGGTTAGCACTAACAATAACATGATATATCTTTTATCATCAAGATAAGAATATTTCCAATTGTCCGGCAATTGTTTTAAGTCAAACACAGGATCACCTTTAGGTGGAGGAGGACCTCCTAGAGTTTCAATAGGCAAATTGTGTTTAAGTAGAGGTCGTTGTTCAAAGAGAATTTTATCTATCTCATTTCTTTCATGCATATGCATATCATTTTCACGGTCTAGCAAATATTGTTCTACTTCATCAGTAGGAGGCACGTCAATAGAAGCAAGACCAATTACTTCATCCATACTAGGCAATTCTTTCTTATGATGTTTTCTATTTAACTTTGAAAAAATAAACTCATGAAACTCATCACCCAAACTAACACCGATGGATTGTTTCTTACAATATATTTTAGCATTAACGGTGTTCAACACAGGTCTACCGAAAATAATGGGACAAAAGTCATCTTCTGGGGAAACAAGAACTAGAAAATCAGTAGGGTATTTTATTTCCCCACACAATACTTCAACATCTCTAACAATCCCAAGTGGTGTGATGGTGTTTGATGTCTGCTAGGACTACGTCGGTATTTCCCCAAAGAGGAAGGGATGATGCAGCACGGCGACGGTAGGTATTTCTTTCAGTGATGAAACCGAGGTTATCGAAGCAGTAGGAGAAACAAGCAACACAACGTAAACAGCCCCTGCACACAAATAACAACTACTCGCAACCCACGTGTTAAAGGGGTTGTCAATCCCTTTCGGGCAACGGCGCCAGAAATTGGCAAACAGACATGAATAAAATTCTAGTAGATTGATAGATCGAACGCCAAATAAAATAAATAAGAATAAGATGCAGCAAGGTATTTTTGTATTTTTGATTTAATAGATCTGGAAATAAAAGCAAAGGAGAAGTAGATCGCAAAGGCAAATATGTGAGAAAGAGACCCGGGGGCCGTAAGTTTCATTGGTGGCTTCTCTTGAGAAAAATAGCAAATGGTGGGTAAACAAATTACTGTTGGGCAATTGATAGAACTTCAAATAATCATGACGATATCCAAGCAATGATCATTATATAGGCATCACGTCCAAGATTAGTAGACCGACTCCTGCCTGCATCTACTACTATTACTCCACACATCGACCGCTATCTAGCATGCATCTAGTGTATTAAGTTCATGGAGAAACAGAGTAATGGAATAAGAACGATGACATGATGTAGTCAAGATCTATCTATGTAGAGATAAAACCCAAATATCGCAGAAGAAACACGGGGCTATATGAGATCATGCATATAAGATATCAAACAAACTCAAATAACTTTCATGGATATAAAAAGATAGATCTGATCATAAACTCAAAGTTCATCCGATCCCAACAAACACACTGCAAAAAGAGTTACATCATATGGATCTCCAAGAGACCATTGTATTGAGGATTTAGCGAGAGAGAGGAAGCCATCTAGCTACTAACTATAGAACCAAAGGTCTACAAAGAACTACTCACGCATCATCGGAGAGGCACCAATGGAAGTGGTGAACCCCTCTGTGATGGTGTCTCGATTGGATCTGGTGGTTCTGGACTCCGCGGCGGCTGGAATTTATTTCTGTTCACTCCGTTAGGGTTTCTGGAATATTGGGGTATTTATAGAGCAAAGAGGCGGTCCGGGGGGCTCCCGAGGTGGGCACAACCCACCAGGGTACGCCGGGGCCTCCTGGCGCGCCCTGGTGGGTTGTGCCCTTCTCGGAGCACCCCCCCAGGCGCAGCCATGGCCCATTAGGTGTCTTCTGGTCCATAAAAAAATCTTCATGAAGTTTCCTTGCATTTGGACTCCGTTTGGTATTGATTTCCTGCAATGTAAAAAACATGCAGAAAACAACAACTGGCACTTGGCACTATGTCAATAGGTTAGTACCAACAAATGATATAAAATGATTATAAAACATCCAAGATTGATAATATAACAGCATGGAACCATCAAAAATTATAGATATATTGGAGACGTATCAGCATCCCCAAGCCTAACTCCTGCTCGTCCTCGAGTAGGTAAGTGATAAAAACAGAATTTTTGATGTGGAATGCTGCCTAACATGTGATATCATATTCTTTTCTTTATAGCATGGACATTTGGACTTTTATGTGAATCAAAGCAATAGTCTAGTTTTGACATGATAACTTAAATACTCAAGCATATCAACAAGCAACCATGTCTTTCAAAATATCAACGCTAAAATAAGTTATCCCTAGCCCATCATGCTCAATCATTGATCCATTCATGAAACACACTCACATATTAGCTACACCCCATACTCAAGTACGATCATATTGCCTCCTAGTTGGTGCTTTTTATAAGAGAAAATGGAGACTCAACTTCAAAATAAAAATTTCATAAAGTAAAATAAAGGCCCTTCACAGAGGGAAGTAGGGATTTGTAGAGGTGCCAGGGCTCAAAGCGAAAAAACTTAGAGATAAAATATTTTGGGAGGTGTGTCTTTACCAATAATAAAATTGACTTAGAGTTCCCAACACTTTCCATGCTAAACATATCATAGGCAATTCCCAAGCAGAAAATAAAGTTTATTCCTTTTTCCACCATACTTTCACTTTCCATGGCCAGCCGAATCCACGGTTGCCTTCCATACCAACACTTTCCAAGGAATTTATTATTTCACAACATAAAGTAAATTCATTATTCATTTCAAGACTGGGCATCCCTAATACCTTTGCCTTACCTAGTGCAATGACAAGTGAATAGACACTCATCGTGAGAATAACACATCTAGCATGGAAAATATTAGCCACCCCTCACCGCTCCGCGAGCAGTACGAACACACACAAGAGAAGATTATTTTGAAAATTAGAGATGGCACATACAAATTTGCTTAGAACGGCAAAAAAATACCACATATAGGTAGATATAGTGGACTTATGTGGCAAAACTGGTTTAAAGGTTTTTGGGTGCACAAGTAGAGATCATACTTAGTGCAAAATGAAGGCTAACAAAAGATTGAGAAGCGACCAACGAAGAAACGAATAATCTCATAAGCGAGCATTAAACATAATTAACACCAAATAATGCACCATAAGTAGGATATAATTTCATTGCATAATTATTGACTTTCGTGCTGTCATAGGGAATCACAAACCTTAACACAAATATTTTTACTAAAGCATAATTACTCATCAACATGACTCACATATCACATCATCATATCTCAAAACTATTACAAGGAATCAAGTTTATTTTGTCCAGTGATCTTCATGAAAGTTTTTATCATATCCTTCTTGGATATCAATCACTTTGGGACTAATTTTCATGTGTTGCTTTTGATAAGCTCAAACAAATATAAGTGAAGATCATGAGCATAATTTTTCTTTCTCTCAAAATAATTTAAGTGAATCAAGAGAGAATTTCTTGAAAATTATACTAACTATCAAATAAATCTAAGTGAAGCAAGAGAGCATTTCTTCAAAAATACTAAAGCACACCCTGGTCAAAAAGATATAAGTGAAGGACTAGAGCATGTCCATAGCTCATAAAAATTTAAGTGAAGCATAGAGAGCAATTCTAACAAGTCATGACACAATTTTGGCTCTCTCAAATAGGTGTGTCCAGCAACGAATCAAGACTTTAAAACAAAAAATGAAACAAGGAAAGACTCATATCATACAAGACACTCCAAGCAAAACACATAGTATGTGACGAATAAAAATATTAGCTTCGAGTAAAATACTGATGGTCATTAGAAGAAAGAGGGGATGCCACTCGGGGCATCCCCAAGCTTAGTTGCTTGCTCTCGTTTGGACAATAACTTGGGATACCGGGGCATCCCCAAGCTTAGGCTATTCTTAATCCTTATTCCTTCATCCATCGTAAGATCACCCAAATTTGAAAACTTCAATCACACAAAACTCAACAAAACCTTCATGACAAGTGAATAAACACTCATCGTGAGAATAACACATCTAGCATGGAAAATATTAGCCACCCCTCACCGCTCCGCGAGCAGTACGAACACACACAAGAGAAGATTATTTTGAAAATTAGAGATGGCACATACAAAATTTCTTAGAACGGCAAAAAAATACCACATATAGGTAGATATAGTGGACTTATGTGGCAAAACTGGTTTAAAGGTTTTTGGGTGCACAAGTAGAGATCATACTTAGTGCAAAATGAAGGCTAACAAAAGATTGAGAAGCAACCAACCAAGAAACGAATAATCTCATAAGCGAGCATTAAGCATAATTAACACCTAATAATGCACCATAAGTAGGATATAATTTCATTGCATAATTATTGACTTTCGTGCTGGCATAGGGAATCACAAACCTTAACACAAATATTTTTACTAAAGCATAATTACTCATCAACATGACTCACATATCACATCATCATATCTCAAAACTATTACAAGGAATCAAGTTTATTTTGTCCAGTGATCTTCATGAAAGTTTTTATCATATCCTTCTTGGATATCCATCACTTTGGGACTAATTTTTCATGTGTTTCTTTTGATAAGCTCAAACAAATATAAGTGAAGATCATGAGCATAATTTTTCTTTCTCTCAGAATAATTTAAGTGAATCAAGAGAGAATTTCTTGAAAATTATACTAACTATCAAATAAATCTAAGTGAAGCAAGAGAGCATTTCTTCAAAAATACTAAAGCACACCCTGGTCAAAAAGATATAAGTGAAGGACTAGAGCAAGTCCATAGCTCATAAAATTTAAGTGAAGCATAGAGAGCAATTCTAACAAGTCATGACACAATTTTGGCTCTCTCAAATAGGTGTGTCCAGCAACGAATCAAGACTTTAAAACAAAAAATGAAACAAGCAAAGACTCATATCATACAAGACGCTCCAAGCAAAACACATAGTATGTGACGAATAAAAATATTAGCTTCGAGTAAAATACTGATGGTCATTAGAAGAAAGAGGGGATGCCACTCGGGGCATCCCCAAGCTTAGTTGCTTGCTCTTGTTTGTACAATAGCTTGGGATGCCGGGGAATCCCCAAGCTTAGGCTATTCTTAATCCTTATTCCTTCATCCATCGTAAGATCACCCAAATTTCAAAACTTCAAGAACACAAAACTCAACAAAACCTTCATGAGATCCGTTACTGTAAGAAAGCAAATCACTACTATAAGTATTGTATCAAACCAATTCATATATTTTTTTTGCATTATATCTACTGTATTCCAAATTTTCTATGGCAAAAACTCATCAAAGAAAACCATAGAGCCATCAAAACAAACACACAACTCAAAGAAATAGAATCTGTTAAAATACAATAGTGTGTAGCAATCTGACTATTTCGAATACTTCTGAAACTCCAAAAATTCTTAAAATAAGTAGGAAGACCTCAGCAATTTGTATATTAATATTCTGCAAAAATAATTGGCATTTTATCACGTTCTGGTGATTTTTAACAATTGTTTTCATGAGCGCAAAAGTTTCAGTTTTTCAGCAAGATCAAACAACTATCACCCAAGAAGATCCTAAAGGCTTTACTTGGCACAAACACTAATTAAAACAGAAAAAACACAATCATAATAGTAGAATAATTGTGTTAACACTCAAGAACAGAAAGCAGAAAGCAAAAATAAATTTTATTCATTGGGTTGCCTCCCAACAAGCGCTATAGTTTTACGCCCTTAGCTAGGCATAAAGCAAGGGTCTAAGTTATGTCATCTTTAGTTCGAGAACCATAAGATACCCTCATGATTGATTCATATGGTGGCCTAATTCTTGTTCTAGGGAAGTGTTCCATACCTTTCCTCAAAGGAATTGGAACTTAATATTGTCTGCTTTCATATCAATCATGGCACCGATAGTGCGTAAAAATGGTCTACCAAGAATAATTGGAAAAGACGGATTGCAATCAATATTAAGAACAATAAAATCTATGGGAACATAATTCCTATTTGCAAGAATAAGAACATCATTAATTCTTCTCATAGGATTTGTAATAGTAGAATCCGCTAAGTGCAAATTTAAAGAACATCATTTAATATCGTTAAGACCAAGCACATCACATAAAGATTTCAGAATTGTAGAAACACTAGCACCCAAGTCACATAAAGCAAAACACTCATAATTTTTAATCTTGACTTTGATAGTAGGTTCACACTCATCACGTAATTTTCTAGGAATTGATATTTCTAATTCCATTTTTGCTTCAAAATATTTCATCATAGCATCAACAATATGTTTAGTAAAAGTTTTTTTTGTTCATAGGCATGGGGTGAATTTATCATGGATTGCAACAAAGAAATACAATCAATCAAAGAGCAACTATCATAATTAAAGTCTTTGTAATCCAAAAGAGTGGGTGCACCACTAGTTAATGTCTTGACCTCTTCAAACCCACTTTTATCAATTTTCTCAACAAGATTTTCACCCTCCGAATTATCGGGACGCCTTCTAGCTAAAGTTGACTCTTCTCCAATCCCTTTTTCATCAGTCTTAACTTTACTAAACAAGGAACCAATAGAAGAAAAACCAATCATTTTAAGATCCTCGTCACTTTTACGAAAGTAATCACTAGAAAATGTTTTTCTAAAAATTCTCTTTTAGCTCTAAGCATAGCGGTTCTTTTCTTACTTTCATCCATAGAAACATAAAGAGCTTTAATTGATCCAAACAGTCCCTTATGAAGTAGCGCATAAACTAGGGTTTAAGCTTCTGTTACTTTCGCAACCCATCATCTAATAACTACTCCACAATGCATTCTCTTAGGCCCTACTAAGGTCAAGTGCCGTGTATTCGACATTCACATGACACCACTAAGGGAAACACAACATACATATCATCAAAATATCGAACACATATCAAGTTCACATGATTACTTGCAGCAAGATTTCTCCCGTGACCTCAAGAACAAAAGTAACTACTCACAAATGATAATCATGCTCAAGATCAGAGAGGTATTAAATAGCATAATGGATCCGAACATATAATCTTCCACCAAATAAACCATATAGTAATAAACTACAAGATGTAATCAACACTACTAGTCACCCACAAGCACCAATCTAAGGTTCCGGTACAAAGATTGAACACAAGAGAAGAACTAGGATTTGAGAGGAGATGGTTTTGTTGAAGATGTTGATGGAGATTGCCCTCCCCAAGATGGGAGAGTTGTTGTGATGATGATGACGATGATTTCCCCCTACGGGAGGGAAGTTCCCCCGGCGGAATCGCTCCGCCGGAGGGCAAAAGTGCTTGATAATCCCCAAGTGAAGGGAATCATCATAGCAATTTCCAAAGGTGGAAGTGATAAGTATGGAGTGTCGAACCCACACGGGGCTAAAGGTAAGATCTATATTCTCTCAAGCCCTATCTGCCACTGATACGACTCTACATACACTGAACATTTGCTTCCAACTAGAAACAAGAAATAAAACTACGTTGTAGGTACCAAGAGGATAACTTTGCATGGTGTCGGAGAGCTAAAATATAAAAGTAGGTGCTGTTATCATAAAGTTATAATATATTACTAAATATTATAAATAGCGAGTGTGGAATAATGACGAATTGGTGTGCGGAATTGTCCTAGGCAACTGTTAACAGGACCGGTAGTCGTCATTGCAATTTCATATGAGGGAGAGGCATAAGCTAACATACTTCCTATTCTTGGATCATATGCACTTATGATTGGATCTCTAGCAAGCATCCGCAACTACTAAAGATCATTAAGGTAAAACCCAACCATAGCATTAAAGTAGCAAGTCCTCTTTATTCCCATACGCAACAACCCCCTTACTCGGGTTTGTGTTTCAGTCACTCACCAACCCACTATAAGGGAATCATGAACATATTGCAACACCCTACAGTGGGAATCCCTCACGCTTGCGCGACACGGAGGGCACCATAGGACAGCACCAAAATAAAACATACAACTCGTACCAATCTAGATCATCAATTAACCCAAAGACAAAGGGTATCTACTCAAAACATAATAGGATGGCAACTCATCATTGGATCATAATATGTGGAATAAAGCACCATGTTCAAGTAGGGATTAGAGCGGGGTGCAGGAGAGTGGACCATGTAAAAGAGATAAGGATGGTGATGATGATGGTGATGTTGATGAAGACGATCACCGCGGCGATGATTCCCCTCCCGATGGCACTCCGGCGCCACCGAGAGAGAGGAGGAGAGGTTCTCCCCCTTGTGCTTCCTCCTCCATGGCCTCCCCCTAGATGGGGAGAGGTTCTCCCTCTGGTCCTTGGCCTTCATGGTGATGATGGCCCCTTCGGGATCCTCCTCCATGGCCTCCGGTGATGATGGCCCCCTCCGTCAGGGTGCCAGAGAGGGCCTAGATTGATTTCTCGTGGCTACAGAGGCTTGCGGCGGCGGAACTTCCGATCTAGGTTAATTTCTAGAGGTTTCTGTATATATAAGAGGTTTTGGCGTCGACAACAAGTCAGGGGGTCTTCGGGCTGTCCACGAGGTAGGGGGGCGCGCCCAGGGGGGTGGGCGCGCCTCCCACCCTCGTGGGCAGCGCGGGACTCTTCTGGCCCAACTTTTTACTCCATGGCCTTCTTCTGGTCCAAAAATAAGCTCCGTCAAGTTTCAGGTCAATTGGACTCCGTTTGGTTTTCCTTTTCTGCGATATTCTAAAACAAGGAAAAAACAGAAAATCGCACTGTCACTGGGCTCTAGGTCAATAGGTTAGTCCCAAAAACCATATAAAATAGCATATAAAGGCATATAAAACATCCAAGGTTGATAATATAATAGCATGAATACTTCATAAATTATAGATATGTTGGAGACGTATCAGTTCTCCTGCCCAAGTTCCGCCTCGAGACGGCGGCGCTTCGTCCTGAAAGTCCTCCCCTTATTTTTTTTCTAGGTCAAAACGACTTATATACCAGAAGAGGGGCATCAGAGGTGGGACGAGGAGGGCACAACCCACCAGGGCACGCCCGGGCTCCCTGGCACGCCCAGATGCGTCGTGCCCGCCTAGTGGGCCCCCCTCTTAGTTATTTGCTCCAATAATTCTTATATTCCATAAAAAATCTCCGTGAAGTTTCAGCTCATTTGGAGTTGTGCAGGATAGGTGGCCTGATGTAGCTTTTTCATGTCTAGAATTCCAGCTGCCGGTATTCTCCCTCCTTGTGTGAACCTTGCATATTATGAGAGAAAAGGCATTAGAATTACTCCAAAAGCATTATTATGCATAAAAAAATATAAATAATAGTAGGAAAACATGATGCAAAATGGACGTATCAACTCCCCCAAGCTTAGACCTCGCTTGTCCTCAAGCGAAAACAGAAATCAAAAAACATGTCCATATGCTTAGAGAGAGAGGTGTCGATAAAAACAAAATACGGACATAGAAGCATCATGTATATTATTATAATGGCAACAAACCGGACACATAGAAAGATAAATCTTTTATCACGTAACTTTTATCATAGACTTCTCATGAATAAGTAACACTTCATCACAACATCGAAGTATAAAGCATAAACTCTATTGAAAACCAACATACTATGTTCTCAGTCAACTTTGCAACTACAATTCATCATCTTTTCAGGAAGGGTTGCGTATCGGAGCCTTTTGGAAACTCCACATACTCAACCATCATATAGTCTTCTATGATTGCTAACCCTCACCGCATACATATGGGCAAAAAGTTTCAACCAGGTACATAGAAAGATAGGGGTTTATAGTTTTGCCTCCCAACGTATTCACTTCAAGGGTGATGTCAACAATAATAACTCATGCCCACCCATATCCAACTGGATATATGTGCCTAGATCTTTCCTCACCACATGGTGCTTGCCAAAAGAGAAAATAAAAAGGAATAGAGAGAAAAACTTTGACTCTTGCATAAAAGTAAATACATAAAAGTAAAGGATAGGCCCTTTGCAGAGGGAAGCAGAGGTTGCCATTTGCTTTTTGGTTGTATGCTCAATCTCTTAGTGCAAAAGAATGTCACGTTATATTGCCCCTTATGATAGCAACCTTTATTATGCAGTCTGTCGCCTTTATTATTTTGCCATCACAAGTTCGTACAACTCTCAATTTTCTCTTACACTAAATGTTCTAATACATTTATAAGCAATTTTTATTACCTTATTGCACCGATGACAACTTACTTGAAGGATCTTACTCAATCCATAGGTAGGTAAAGTGGACTCTCAAAACAAGATTTGGGTTGAGGGTTTTGGATGCACAAGTAGTATCTCTACCTAGTGCGGAATTTTTGGCTAGCAAAGATGGGGGGCAAGCACCACATGTTGAAGGATCTATGACAATATAACTTCTATGTGAATATGAACAAACATAAATCATTACGTTGTCTTCCTTGTCCAACGTCAACAATTTTGGCATATAATATTTTGATGGGGGCTCACAATCATAAAAGATGTCCAAGATGGTGTAGTTGCATGTGAATATTCTCTTCCCTTATTAATTCTTTCATGAATTGCATCATTGACCAATGCTATGTTTGTAAATCTCCAATAAAATTTTCTACTTGTACTCTTCCTTATGTGATGTCATTACTTACCATAAGACTAGCATATGATCTTTTTCATTTATTTCCTTTCTTTTTATTGAACATGAAAGTAAAGAAAGAAAAACTCAAATTAAACTTTATTATTTATCTCGCACATGATTACAGGGATACATCACTAAGCAAACACTTGAAAAGAAAGGATCAAACTAAAATTGTATTCAACAAAACCGATAGATAACTAAGGATAACTAAGATAAGTAAAGGCAAAAGATAGTGGTGGTGATATGATACCGGGGCACCTCCCCCAAGCTTAGCACAAGCCAAGGGGAGTGCCCATACCCGATACTCAAGTCTCCTTTGGGGATGAAGAAGGAGGTGGTGGTGATGCAGTAGAGGGTTTATCCTTCTCCTTTTCCAGCTTACGTCGGAGGGTAAAATTATAGTTTGGATAATATTGCTTTCCACATTAATGGGCGTAGTTGAGAAATAATGTTTTATTCTTTGCCCATTGACAACCTTCGGGTTAGTACCTTCGGCATTATTTATTTTGATGGCTCCAGATTGATAAACCTCCTCGATAACATAGGGTCTTTCCCATTTGGAGAGAAGTTTTCCTGCAAAGAATCTGAAATGAGAGGTGTACAAAAGAACATATTCTCCAACTTTGAACTCACGCTTTTGGATTCTTTTATCATGCCATGTTTTAACATTTTCTTTAAATAATTTGGCATTTTCATAGGTTTGGGTTCTCCATTCATCTAGTGAGCTAATATCAAATAAACTCTTTTCACCGGCAAGTTTGAAATCATAGTTGAGTTCTTTAATTGCCCAATATGCTTTATGTTCTACTCAAGAGGCAAATGGCAAGCCTTTCTGAGGAAGCCCTGGATTAGGGGGTCTCCGGACAGTCGGACTATATCCTCTGGCCGGACTGTTGGACTATGAAGATACAAGATTGAAGACTTCGTCGCGTGTCCGGATGGGACTTTCCTTGGCGTGGAAGGAAAGCTTGGCTATACGGATATGTAGATTTCCTACCTTGTAACCGACTCTGTGTAACCCTAGCCCCCTCCGGTGTCTATATAAACCCGAGGGTTTAGTCCGTAGGACAACAACAATCATACCATAGGCTAGCTTCTAGGGTTTAGCCTCTACGATCTCGTGGTAGATCAACTCTTGTAATACTCATATCATCAAGATCAATCAAGCAGGAAGTAGGGTATTACCTCCATCGAGAGGGCCCGAACCTGGGTAAACATTGTGTCCCCCTCCTCCTGTTACCATCCGCCTTAGACGCACAGTTCGGGACCCCCTACCCGAGATCCGCCGGTTTTGACACTGACATTGGTGCTTTCATTGAGAGTTCCACTGTGTCGTCGCCGTAAGGCTTGATGGCTCCTTCGATCATCGGTAACAATACGGTCCAGGTTGAGGTTTTCCTCCCCGGACAGATCTTCGTATTCGGCGGCTTCGCACTGCGGGCCAACTCGCTTGGCCATCTGGAGCAGATCGAGAGCTACGCTCGCCATCGTGTCAGGTTCGGAAACTTGAACTATACTGCCGACATCTGCGGAGACTTGACCTTCGACGGATTCGAGCCCATGCCAGGTGCACCGCACGATCACGACGAGCATGATTTAGCTCTGTCGTCGGACAGTGTTTGGGAGATCACACCTGCAGCTACTCCGGCCCTTGATCCGGAGAAAATTGCACCATCCGAGGACGGGTGGATAGACCATGCCATGGAGGCCGCACTCTCAGCGGTGATGGAGCCGGATACTGACTTCACCCCTTACAAGAGCCGTGTCGCCGAACTACTGGATTTGTCCCCGGCCACGGGCTACGAGCCGCCTGCGTCTGTGCCTATCAAATCTGATTGGGCGCCGATCATGGAGTTTACCTCCGCGGATATCTCTCTCCTTGTCAGGAGAACCTTGGCCGAACTATGTCCGGCTAGAATGGGATGTGGACGACGAAGAAATTCGCTGCCCACCCACCACCCACTTAGTAGCCATTGTCGATGATTTAACCGACATGCTCGATTTCGACTCCGAAGACATCGACGGCATGAATGACGATGTAGGAGAAGAACAGGAACCATCGCCCACGGGGCGCTGGACAACCACTTCATCACATGACATATACATGGTGGATACACCCAAAGCAAACAATGACGAGGAACGGAAGGACGTAGCGAAGAACAGCTCCATCGAGAAGCAAACAAAGCGTCGGCGTAGGCGCCGCCCCAAATCCCGCCTCCGCAAGAACAGCGATAACAGCGAAAGAGAAAATAACACCCCCGTCGACTCTAGAGGAAACGACGACAACATCGACCCAGCAGCAAAGCAGGATGAACCGGCAAACGACGAACATAGTACGATCCGCTGTCCGAACATGGTGACGCCGAGGATAAAGCTCCTCAAACTCCCCCCGAAGAGGAAAATAGTCCGGATGAAGATGCACACATCATCCTGGAAAGGCACTTGAACGAAGAGAACCTCCGCAGAAGGCTTATTGCCACCGCGAGGAGTCTGAAGAAGCAGAAGCAAAGGCTTAACGCCGCACAAAATACGCTCAACAGCAGATGGAACAAAGTGCTTGACAATGAGGAAAAGTATGGTGGAAGTCACCACACAAAGAGCTATCCAAAGCGCAAGCTACTGCCCGAATTCGACGATGAGGCCTTAGCGCCCACACAGCCGAAAAATAAGACTACCAACCGGTCGGATCAACCACCTTGTGGCTGCATAGAGCGGCCAACAAGGCCACACACAAGTCAGCACACGCTTCACATGATGACTTGCATCGAAAGACTAGCGTGACCAGATTCATCTACGGATCTAGGAAGCACGCTTCGGCACAAAATCAAAACCGAATACTACAACCGTCCGAACGCCACGATACATCTAAATACAGGGGTGCCGCACTCCCCTATGTTTCACCGATGAGGTGCTGGACCACGAATTTCCGGAAGGATTCAAACCAGTGAACATAGAGGCGTACGACGGGACCATAGATCCTGGGGTCTGGATTGAGGACTTTATCCTGCATATCCATATGGCTCGCAGAGACAATCTCCACGCCATCAAGTACTTGCCCCTCAAGCTTAAAGGGCCAGCTCGGCACTGGCTGAAAAGCCTCCACGAAAACTCAATTGGAAGTTGGGAGGAGCTCGAGGATGCTTTTCGGGCCAATTTTCAAGGGACCTATGTCCGACCTCTGGATGCGCATTTATTTAAGTCACATAATTCAACAGCCCGAGAGTCAGCCCGAAGCTTTGGAACAGGTTCCTCACTAAGAAGAACCAAATCATCGACTGCCCGGACGCCGAAGCCTTAGTAGCTTTCAAGCACAGCGTACGAGACGAATGGCTCGCCAGACACCTCGGCCAAGAAAAATTGAGAACAATGGCAGCCCTGACAAGCCTCATGACCCGCTTTTGCGCGGGCGAAGATAGCTGGTTAGCCCATAGTAGCACCAGCGACCCAAGCACATCCGAAGTTAGGGATGGCAATGGAAAACCACGACGCAGTAAAAGCAAGCGTCGAAATAAAGAGGGCAGCCCAGATAATACGGTGGTAAACGCCGTATTCAGGGGCTCTCGACCAGGTCAGCGGAAAAATACTTTCAAAGACAGCAGAGATGGACCGTCCAGCCTAAACAAGATTCTAGACAAACTATGTCAGATTCACGGCACCCCCGATAAACCTGCAAATCACACTGTCGGGGAAGCTGATCGTACCCACGAACACCTATGGGGCCGGCGGACCAGGCCCCTTTGTGGTTCGGAGGGGGGCGGAGATCGCACGAAGAGCGGATCGAGGCGAAGCACACGAGCAGTTTACCCAGCTTCGGAGCTCTCCGGAGAGATAAAACTCCTACCGCTGCTTGTTTGATGTATTGTGTTCTTGCTAGGGAGCGATGCGAGCTACAAAACCTAAGCGTGAGCATATCTGGTCTCGAGTGGGTCGAATGAACCAACCCCTTCTACGCTATGCATGGGCCTCCTTTTATATGCTCAAGGGGTCTCCGACAGGTGGCAACATAGGCGAGGGTACAAATGTAAAAACAGGAGTTGGTACACCTACTTGAACAGTGTACAGTGTAAAATACCTAACTCTTACGGCAAGGGACAAAAGCAATAAATGCCCGTCTGTGTCGCCCAAATAGTGCAACAGAGACCGTCAGGTGCGCCACCGCTCGCCACGATGGCAAGCTTGTCAGCGCCGCTTATCGCTGCTCTCCGCTGGCTGCACAGCCTCCTGACACGCGCGCATGGAATGATCCCATGGCGACACGTTGTTGGATGAGCTGGAGCGGAGATGGAGAGAGGTTGCTTGCCGCGGCAAGCGCCTTGCCGCGGCCGAATCCTTGTCGCGTCCGGAGGCTTGTCGCGCTCCGAGCCTTCCCGGCAAGCTCCTCTTGCCGGGGCCTTGTCTTCTGCCTGCCTTGAGTGGCCTTCCCGGCAAGCTCCTCTTGCCGGGGCCTTGTCTTCTTAGTCAAATACTTTGTTCTTGAATGGCTCCAAAGGAGCCACGGAGGACCTTGGCGGTGACCAGGCAAACCCTGCCGCTGGGTGCTGAATCGTCTGCGTGCACGAGCACGGGATACTAGGGGACCCCTACTCTAGTACACCAACAGAGCCCCGGCTCGGGCCAGACACGGTGCCGAGCGTTGTCGGGCCAGGCCCAAAACAGTGCACGGACACACGCGGCCTCGATCACGCCGTAACTCGCCCCGGACCCACCACGGCCCCCACTAACGGCATGCACCGAACGTGGCGTCGTGCGAGAGATCGTGGGCGTGGTCGTGGGGGTTTCTTTATTAGGAAAAACGGAACGTCCGCCCCCTCCCCCTCTTTATAAGCGGAGGAAACAGGGGCAGGCCGTCCACTCCGCCATTGCTATCTTGTCAAGAAAACCACCGCCGCTCCCCCCTTCTTCTCCAGTGCGAAGAGAGCAGCGCCCCGCCCCCTTCGCCACAAAGCGCACTCACCGCCGTCGGCCTCCTCTGCCGCCCTCGCCATGGCTCAAAGCCGACAAGGAGAAGGGCGTCAAGTCGGCCGAGGCGCAGCGGCTCAAGGGCGCTGCGCATGAGCGGGCCATCTTCCCTCAGCTCGGCGCAAGGGAGCTGCGGGATGTCTTCTATCTATTTTGGTCGATGGAGACGCATGCGCATCCGCTGCGAAGGTACTCCCGCCTCCGCTTCGATTTGGCCCCAACTGGGTACCCTTCTTTGCCCTTTTTTCTATTGCGGCTTTGCCGCCTTTTTCCGAGTTCTACTGCGATATCATGAACACATATGGCCTCCGCCTCCTTGATTTCACCCCCAACGCTGTCTTGACCATGGCTGTTTTCGCACACCTTTGCGAAAACTTTGTTGGGATCCACCCAAATGTGGCACTATTTCGCCACTTCTTCGTGCCCCGCGTCGAGAGAGGAGAGCCACTTGCCGGAGGGATAGCTTGGGTCTCCAGGATCGGCAAGAAAGAAGCCTATCTGGAAGGAGAGTTCCGCAACAAGTGGGAGGAGTGGAGAGCCAATTGGTGTTGGGTCGTAGAGGAGAACCCGCAGCCCTTCACTGCCGTGCGCCAAACCCCAATAGTGCGCGGCAGAGATTGGAGTAACTTGGCGCCGGAGGATGCTAGGTTGAAGATAGCTGTGACCCGGATTTTGCGCCTCAGGCTTGCCGGACTAACCAGAGGCGCAGTTGGCGCAGACTTCCTTTGTCACGACGCTTCCCTTGCAGGAGAGGAGGAGGCCTGCTTGGGAGTTCCAAAATGTGGCAGACATCATGAGGTTGCGCCCGGCCCGAATCGAATTTCACCGCCTTGGAGCTGGATGCGATGTCGCTAGAGCTGTTCAAGAACGACCCGATCACCCCGAGTGGTTTAGGTTGCCGAGGGGGTCGTCCCATTGTGCAACAACTAGGCGCCGACCGCATCCGGCGCCATGATGCTGTCAGCGATTCCCATGGGATCGTTCCAACTGGCAGGAGCCCCGACGAGGTCGTGCAGCAGTTCTTCGATGACTTGGAAGAAGTGCCGATCCGCTCCGACGAGCAGAAAAGGCTCACTCGCGACACCACCGACGAGGAGATGGCGTGTATTGCCACCAGGGTGGAGGAGGCGGCAGCAGCCACTGCCGCTGGAGCCTTTGGGTACACCGTGGAGGAGGCGGACGCGGTGAAGGCGGCAAGCCTTGCCGAGCGAAGGGAGATCGCCGGCAAGGACGAGCTTGTCGAGCCCGAGGCCGGGTCGAGTGGACCCGCCGAGGGCGCTTCTTCTCCACCACCCAGCGACTTGCCGCCGGAGCCCCGGCTCCGCTGAAGAGGCGTCTCCGCAAGGTCGGAGACGAGTCGGGCGGCAGATCGCCCACAAGAAGAGCGCCATGACGCGCTTTCATCAAGGGCAAGTGATGTTGCTGCTGGGCGCCACACCGCTGCTAACCGGGCGGGATCTTCCTGTGCCACCGCTGACGCCCGCCAAGCGGGTTAAGAGAGCCTACTCCCCCGCCTCGTCGCACCGGAGGCGAGCCGGAGTTTGACTTCTCCGTGCTCAGCTCCGAGGACGAAGATGAAGAGTAAGCTCTTGAGATTGTGTTTGTATTTCTTCAATTTTGTTGCTTCATCTTGAATCTGATTTGCTTGCTCGAACTCTTTCCTTTTCGTGACGCTAGCCCAGAGAGCGTCGAAGAGGGCTAAGATCCCGACGGTCGTCGTTGAGGACTATCCACCCGTGATAACAGAGAGGAGGCGTCTGAGACCCCCTTGCGGACCAAGAACCCTTCCTCGAGCAGCCCCCAGCACAGCCCCCAGAGTAAGTGTGCGGTTTTTTTTCTTACTATTAGGTGTGCAGGGGTGCCCCTTCTTCGTTGATATCTGATTGTTTGTTTGTGTAGGAGCAGAGCAGCCTCATCAGGAGGGCTCGGAAGCCGCCCCCGAAATCCTGTCTGCTGCCACTACGCCGCCAAGGGAGGATTCTCCGGCAAGGGAGCGCCCGACAAGGGAGGCCACTCCGGCAAGGGAGGCTACCCGGCAAGGGACAGCGCTGGACCCTCCAGTGGTCGAGGCCGTGGCTGCAGATCCTGCTGCAGGTGTAATTTCCTTACACGAAAATCTCCCTTGGGCTTGTTCTCTTTTGTTTCTCTTTTTGAACATTTGCTTGACTGCTCTTTCTTCGTCTGACGCAGAGCCGATGGAGGTCGAGGCTGCCGGCGAGGAGGAAGCGCGCGGCAACATCGACGAGACCGCCGTCGTGGAAGAAGAGGTCGTCGCTGTGGAAGAAGAGGCCGTCGCCGACGAGCCTGTTGGCGAGAAGGCCACCGAGGCTGCCGACGCAGAAGCTGGCGAGGGGTCGGGCGATCGCACTGACGGCCCTGAGGCCGCAGGAGCGCCAGGCGCTACACCGACAGCCGACTTCGCATGCCAGCTGCCAGTTCGAGGAGCCCTCAGCCGGCGCCTACTTGAAGGCCGGGCGAGGGTGTTCATCAAACTCCACAGGAGCCGAAGCTCAGGCGCCGGTCGAAGGAGAGACCTTCGACGGCGAGCTACTCGCCTCTGTTGGGCTGACGCTGGTGGACGCGCCAAGCAGCAGCAGCGGCGAGTGAGGAGGAGCAGCTGCTGAAGAAGCTGCTGTCGCTCTATCGCGTCCGGCAAGCCAAGTTGGAGTCCCAGGAAGCACTTGTCGCGAGGGCAGGAGCGGACATGGAGAAGCGCACAGAAGAGCTCCGGAGCGCCAACCAAGAAACTCTCCGCGAGGTAGCAGAAGCGCGGGGGCAACTTGCAGAAGAGCGCACGGCCTTCATCCTTGAGAAGGCCGCACCGAGGAGGAGCAGGCCGCTGGCTGCCGAGAAGCTCTCCAGCAGAAAGCGAAGCCGGGCGCAGCGGAAGGTCAACCTGGACAACCACGAAGAAGACCTTGCCGCGCGTGAGGAGTCACTTGGCGGGGCGCTTAAGGAAGCGAAGGATGCTGCCGTAGCCGCCGAGGCCGCCAAGGAAGAGTTGAAGGCGAAGGTGGCACGGCTGGAGGCCAGCCTCAAGAAGAGCGGCGAAGAGCTTGCCGCGCTCAAGCACGAGCGCGAGAAGGACGCCTACACTCTTGGCGAGCTGCAGAGTCGTCTCGCTGATAGGGGCAAGGAGCTCGACGCCGCCAAGGATTCCAAGGCGGATCTTGAGCTGAAGCTGACCACTCTGACACAGACGTTGGATGGCGCCAGAGAGCGGGAAGTGGGCCTGTTGGAGACGATCAAGGCCAAGGAGGAGCTGCTAGCGAATGTTGTCTCCACCAGGCGCCTTGAGGGAGAGTGTGGAGCCTTGGATGAAGGTCTTGTGGACACCGCCGACATCCACAACGAGCTGATGGAGCTGGGGATGGCGGACCTTGCATACTCCTCCGACGAGCATCTCCAACCCAGCGCCAAACTCAGTTTATTCTTCAAAGGCGTAGTGACGGGCCTCCAGCGACTCCGGGAAGAGGTCCCAAAGCAGCTGGCCGAGGAATCACGCCAGATCTGTGCGTGGAGCCCTCGAAAAGGTGTTGATAAAGGTGGCCTTCCGCAATCCGGGCCTCAACCTTAACAGCGTCCTCGGATCCTTGCCGCCCGATGCCAACGTGGAGGAGCTCAAAGCCCTTGTCGCACCCATTGTGGACAAGGTGAACAAGATCAAGCGGATTGATGGCGACCGCGTAGACTAGGCCGCCAATTTTATCTTTCCCTTGTCGCTGCGGATCATGTTTAGAACACTTTGTTAGATCAGTGACAAGTTATTTTGTAATATACTCTATCTTAGGCGATCAATGCAACGTTATTTCCTCTACTTGATCCCTTCCTTTGTAAGTTTCTGCCCTACGCATTTGGGGGACTTGTCGGTGCGGGCACCTTTGTCATGAAAGGCCGAAAAGTGAACGTCAAGCAGCTGGCAAGGTTGCCGCCCGACAAGCAACCTTGTCGTGACTAGCCGCAGCTCACTTAAGTTGTTGAGCGGACTCGAAACAAAGTAAGGGCGCGACTAGCTCATGAGTTGGTTCCTCTGCGCATGTGTTTTCCATTCAAAGTACTATCGCTCGAGGAAGATAACTTAAAAATTTAAAATTGATTGCTCAAACTTTGGCAACTTAGTTTTTCTGTCTTTTGCTTCCCGACAAGGCGAAACTTCCTCGAGCGATGCCTGGTCCATAGTATTATCTTCTCCTTCCCCCTTGGTTAACTTGTGCGCGAGGGAGCCTTCCTTTCTTTGAGAAAAGAGAAAGAAGAGAAAATAAAGTTATGGAGCCCAGCGGCTCAATATTGCTTTCTGGGTGTGGTTGCTGCACAAAGTGTTAGCCAAAACATGCAATGAAATGATGAAAGCATGAATTTGACAAGTTGTGCGTAACACATGAGCTTTACTGATGCACGGGGTCTGCGCCCGGCTTTGTACAAAGGATTACATGCAACAGCGGCAAGACTTGTACAAAAGGTGGTTGCCGGAACAGGTTCCGGCAACCACGCCTTATGGGTAAAACTTAGGAAGATGCTCAATGTTCCAGGAGTTGCTCACCGGGATGCCATCTTCGGTCTCAAGGCGCCCAGCGCCAGGCCTAGTGACTCGTTTCACCCGATAAGGACCTTCCCACTTTGGCGTCAACTTGTTTGAATTCTTGGCGGACTGAACGCATCAAGAACAAGGTCGCCTTCCTCGAGACTTCCGGCACTAACTTTGCGGGTTATGGTAGCGACGCAAAGCTTGTCGGTAGCGACCAGCTCGCACAGCCTGAAAGACGATCCTCCTCAAGGAGCAGCGCGTCATCTTGTCGCAGCTGCTCTTGCTCAAGCTCATCATAAGCGAGCACTCAAGGCGATCCGTATCTGAAGTTCCGTGGGGAGAACTGCCTGCTCCATAGACTAGAGCAAAAGGTGTCGACGGTGGCTCGATTTGGCCTCGTCTGATCGACCAAAGAACCACCGGCAGCTCCTCGATCCAGTTTCTTCCGCACTTGTGCAGCCTTTGTCGAAAGTTCTGGTCTTGAGCCCGCAAAGCACTTCAAAGATTTGCCCTCTTCGCTTGACCGTTGCTTCTCGGGTGAGCAATGTATAAAGCAGACCTTGGCGCCAAGATCTTGGACGCATCGCATGAAGGTGCGACTTCGTAAATTGTGTGCCGTTGTCGGTGATGATCCTGTTAGGGATTCCAAACGGCGCATAATCGACTGAAGAACTTGATCGCCGACCGTGGCTGTCACCTTCCTCATCGCTTCCACTTCCGGCCACTTTGTGAACTTGTCGATGGCGGCGTACAAGTACTCAAAGCCCCGACAGCTTCGGGGAAGGGGCCGAGGATGTCGAGATCCAGAGCGAAAATGGCCAGGATTTATGGATCGTCTGGATAGGTTGAGATGTCTGGTGTTTCTGTTTGGAATGGAACTGGCATGCGTCACCCTTGGTTACTTGTGCAGTTGCATCCGGAGAGCTGTCGGCCGTAAGAAACCTTGTCGGAAAGCTTTGCGGCAAGTGCTCTTGCGCCAATGTGGTGACCACATATGCCTCCGTGTATCTCTCGCCAACAGCCTTCATCCATCTTCCTGGGAATACACTTCAATTTCACACCGTTGAGTCTTCTTACATGCAGTATCTTGTCGACAAACCGGTACATACTTGACTGCCGGGCTACTCTTTCCGCTTCTTCTTGCTCTTCGTGAAGTTCTCCTGTCTGAAGGAAAAGGACAATCGGCTGCGCCCATGCTGGAGCTTGTGGCTCGACAACGAGGACTAAAGGCACATCTGCTGCTGCGAGAACGTCAGCTTCTACGGCAAGAACCTGCGGCTCTGCCGGAGCTTGATGCTCCCGGCAAGCTTGCCGGAGCAAGACTTGTCGGAAGCGCCTCGCTTCAACGAAACAAACCTCAGGGCTTGTCGGAGCAGATCGCCTCAAAGACTGTTGGTGTTGATCTTGGGGACCTTCGCAACGACGGCTTCGGGAAGCTCTGCGGAAAGTAGTCACCAGAGATCAACTTCCTCGTCCTGCTTTGTCCTGTTGATGGTCTTACGGTTGGTTGAGTCAGCTTGAGCTCGATAATCCCTGGTGCCTCAGGCAACTTAAGTGCAGCACTCTTTGACAGGCCGTCAGCAATATCATTCTGAGCTCTTGGAACATGTTCCATTTGCAGGCCGTCAAAGTGCTCTTCTAGCTTCCTCACTTCATCAACGTAGGCTTCCATCAACGGACTTTGATAATCTTTGTTCACTTGGTGGACGACAAGCTGTGAGTCACCCCTGACAATAAGCTTCTTGATCCCAAGGTCTACGGCGATCCTGAGAGCGGCAAGCAAACCTTCGTACTCTGCAGTATTGTTTGTTGCTTGCTCCTTGGGAAAGTGCATCTGGACTACGTACTTGAGGTGCTCTCCGGTGGGTGCGATGAGCAGCACGCCGGCATCGGCGCCTTGCAGCGAGAAGGCACCATCAAAGTACATTAGCCACTCTTTGCTTGCTTCTTTGACGGGAATGCTCGTCTCTGGAATCTCTTCATCTAGCGTTGGCGTCCATTCTGCTATGAATTCTGCCAATGCTCTGCTTTGGACAGTTGAAGTGCTTTCAAACTTGAGACCAAAGCTTGACAGTTCCAGTGCCCACTCGACAATCCTGCCTGTTGCCTCTGGATTCTGCAGTATCCTCTTGAGCGTAAAGCGATTTACAACTGTGATCTCTTGTGCTTTGAAGTTATGGCATAGCTTTTCTCGAGGCCATGAGGAGGCCGAAAAGCAATTTCTGCACACCGAGTACCTTGACCTAGCCCCTGCAGGAGGGAATCGACAAAGTAAATCGGGCGCTGCACCATCCTTTTCTGCATCTGGTCATGCGTCTGCGCGGATTCGTCCTTGTCGGGACCAGAGCTTGTCGGCGAAGCTCCCTGCTTGTCGCCGGATGTGTTTGCCGTGGTTGCTGGCTCGTCATCCGCCTCCCTCTCCGCTACTAACGCAGCACTAACCACTTGATTGGTTGCTGCTATATATAGCAGTAACTTCTCTTGTGGTTTAGGTGCGACAAGTGTTGGAGTGGAGGACACGTATCTCTTTAAGTCCTGTAGCGCAGCCTCCGCTTCGGGAGTCCACTTCATTGGACCTGCCTTTTTCAAAATCTTGAAAAACGGCAGAGCGCGCTCAGCAGACCTAGAAATAAACCTGCTGAGAGCAGCTATGCAACCGGCAAGTCTACGTACATCCTTGACGCGCTTTGGTGCTTCAATCTGCTCAATGGCCTTGATCTTGTCGGGATTGGCTTCAATCCCTCGCCGAGATTCTGAAAGAACCCGAGAAGCTTACCGGAAGGGACTCCAAACACGCACTTCTCGGGGTTGAGCTTGAGGTTGATCTTGCGCAGATTTGCAAAGGTCTCGCCCAAATCTTGAACCAGAGTTGCTTTGTCCTTGCTTTTGACCACTATGTCATCCATGTAGGCTTCTACATTTCTGTGCATTTGCGGCTCAAAAGCGTCATGGACTACCCTTGCAAACGTTGAACCAGCATTCTTCAAACCGAAAGGCATCCGTATGAAACAATATGTGCCACATGGTGTAATGAATGCGGTCTTCTCCTCATCTTCTTCAGCCATGAAAATCTGATGGTATCCTGAGTATGCATCAAGAAACGAAAGCAAATCACATCCAGCCGTGGAGTCAACAATCTGGTCGATGCGCGGTAAGGGAAATGGATCTTTGGGACAAGCTTTATTAACATCCGTGAAGTCAATACAAAGTCTCCATTTCCCATTTGCTTTGCGCACGACTACAGGATTGGCCAACCACGTAGGATGGAGCACTCCTCTGACAAGGCCTGCTGCTTCCAGCTTCTTGATCTCTTCGGCTATGAATTCTTGGCGCCCACCGCTTGCTTCGACTTTTTGCTTGACGGGCGCGCATGAGGACAAACGGCCAGGCGGTGCTCAATCACTTTCACAGGGAACACCGGGATGTCGGGGCAGTTGCCATGCAAACACGCCGACAGTCGCCCACAGGAAAGCAACGAGCACGCCTTCCTATTTAGGGTCGAGAGAGGCACTGATGGTGAAGGTACCACCAGTGCCGTCCTCCTTGGCGGGCACCTTCTTGGTCTTTGGCGGAGCTACCATCTTCTTCTTGCACTTGCCGGTGGAGCTCGATGGTGCGTCCTCGATGGTAGCGCAGCACTCCGAAGAGGTGCGCTTGCCGGAGTGGGCATCAGAGCTCTTGCCGGACTTGGACTTTGTCTTCTTCCCCCTGGGAGCTTGAGGGCAAGTGTTTGGCAATCTGTCGCTGCTTGCATCCCGGTAGATCTTGTCGGCACAGATAAGGGCATCCTTCTTGTCGCCATGGACAGAGATGACGCTTATCGGCCTGGCATCTTGAGTAAGTTGTAGGCATAGTGAGAGGCTGCCATGAACTTGGCGAGTCTTGGGCCTTAAGTATCCCATTGTAAGGCAATGGGAAATCGGCAACGTCGAATGTGACCCTCTCAGTCCTAAAGTTCAGCTCGCTGCCAAATGTTACCGGTAGCATAATCTTCCCCTTCGGCTTGCTCCTTCCCGGATTGATTCCTTGGAAGGTGCCATTCTCTTCGAGCTTGCTGTCAGGGATTTGAAGCTTCTGGAGCACCACGGAGGAGATCAGGTTCAAGCCGGCCCCGCCGTCAACTAGCATCTTGGTGACCTTGAGATTGCGGATGGTTGGTGAGACCAACATCGGCAAGCACCCGACCGCATGATTATGCGATCAGGGTGGTCCTCAATATCAAAGACGATAGGCGGCTGGACCACTTCGAGGCTTGCGTGACTCTACGGATGGTTCCGCTGCATTGACCTCCCGTGATCCATTGTTTGAGTTGGCGGTGGGAGGTATGCGAGGAAGCACCTCCGTCAACGCAGAGGACCTCCGTGGCTTTCTGAAACTCCTGCTCATCGGGCGCCGTCGTCTTCCATATCTTCGTCGTCGTCATCATCTTCATCCTTGTCGCGCCAAGGAGGTCTGTCTCCTTGCCGCTGCTTGGCCTTGCTGCTGGCGTCCTCCCCGCCGGGACGTTTCTTGCTTGCTCCCCCAGCACCTTCCTGGGCCTTCTCCTTGTCGCGCCGCTCGTACTCAGCCCTCTGCTGTTTGACAAGCTGCTCGACCTTCTTGCAGCTCTGGAGGTCGTGGCCCTTGGTGCGGTGGATCTTGCAGTACTGCTTGCCGGAGCCGTCCTGCTTGTCGGCGTCCGCCACAGACTGGTGGTTGGCGTCAGCGGCAACCTCCTTGCCGGAGCCACCAGCCTTGGCGTTCTTGTCGCCACCTCCGTTGCCGGACTGCTCAACAGCTAACACTTCTCTGCCTTTCTTCTTCCTGTTGCCTCGCCGCCGGCTCTTCTTTGCCGGGGCGGTCTCCTCACTGTCAGATCCTGCTTCTGCATTCTCTCCTGGGAGCCTCCTCCCTTCCTCAGCGTGTGCACACTTGTCGGCCAAGGCGTACAACTCACTAACGTCCTTGACTTTGCACATCGCCATCTCCTCCCTCATCCTGCGGTTCCGCATGTTCTGATGAAACGCGCTGATCACCACGGCAGGGTGGACATCTGGGATGTTGTAGTGCACACGGCTGAATCTCTGAATGAACTTGCGCAGGGACTCTCCTTCCTTACAGGCGGCAGATGAAGGTCACTCTCTTGGCCATGGGGCTTGTGGCCACTGTGAAGGCGCCAACAAACTGATGGCACAGATCTGCCCAAGAGGATATGGAGCTGTCCGGCAAGTGCATGAGCCAAGATCGGACGTTGGGCTTGAGCACGGCGGGAAGTAGTTGGCGAGGATCTTGTCGTCCCGTCCCCCGCAGCTTGCACCGCGATGGTGTAGATGCCGAGGAACTCGATGGATGCGCCCTGCCATCATACTTCTCCGGCACGTCTGGTTTGAAGTTTTTCTGGCTGGGCCACTGGACTTGCCGCAGCTCACGAGTGAACGCAGGGCAACCTACCGCGTACGGCAAGTCGCCTGGCTCCTCCGGCGCGCGCACGTCAACAGAAGGCCCAACGCGCTTGTCGGACTGACGTCGCGCTTCTCTCCGGCGCTCGATGCGAGTTCGAGCGTCCTCTTGTTGTCGTTCATGAAGGACTTGGCGCTGATCGCGGCGAGCTCGCGGATCCGACGACGCGGTGGAGTCGCTGTCGAGGTGGATCCGGTGAGTTGGCGATCTCGGCCTTCGGGGCGGAGAGTGCACGGTAGTTGCACCTCCGACAGTCTCGTCGCCGCCGGCTCTTGCCTTGTCGTCTTGCCGCGGCAATGATGGCGTTGGTTGCCGCGGAGCGTCGCCATTGGCAAAGCCGATGAGGCTCTAGATAGTGGCCCTCCACTCGTCGACCTTGTCGGCCGTTGGAGGGTAGTCGAGGAGCAGCTGAGCTCTCGCCAGAGCTTCTGCTGGAGTAGTGGGCGGCATTGGCGAATGGTGCGAGGAGCGGGATATGCTCGGACTTCTAACCACGTTAGAAGGAGCAGCACCCCGTCCGGGTGACCGTATCTCACTCGTGCCAGCATGTTGGCACGCATGCTGGTCTTGAGGGTCTCGATCCAACGAACGTATGGCATTGTGAACGCCATGATGTTGTTGGTCCCGCGTCTCCTGAGATGGGCGCGGGGATCTTGTGACGCCGAGGTTTGCGGGGCCTTGTCCTTGGACTTGGCAACGTCGCGAACACCTTCGTCGGTGCCCGTTCCTCCGCCGGCGTCTGCCCCACCACCCGTTTGCTGCGGTGAGGGTGGGTACGACGCGGACGGCTCTGCTGCCGCCGAAGCCTTCTTCTTCGGTGGCATGTTGAGGAAGATGTTGAGGACGCTGCTCGTGTGAATGTCGGATCAGATTCACACGGCCTCGACGCCTTACTGGCGCGCCAAAGATGTCGGGAGGCTGATCGTACCCACGAACACCTATGGGGCGGCGGACCAGGCCCCTTTGTGGTTCAAAGGGGAGGAGATCGCACGAAGAGCGGATCGAGGCGGCACACGAGCAGTTTACCCAGCCGGAGCTCTCCGGAGAGATAAAACTCCTGCTGCTTGTTTGATGTATTGTGTTCTTGCTAGGGAAGCGATGCGAGCTACAAAACCTAAGCGTGAGTGTATCTGGTCTCGAGTGGGTCGAATGAACCGAACCCCTTCTACGCTATGCATGGGCCTCCTTTTATATGCTCAAGGGGTCTCTGGCGGTGGCAACATAGGCGAGGGTACAAATGTAAAACAGGAGTTGGTACACCTACTTGAACAAAGGTACGATGCAAAATACCTAACTCGATGGCAAGGGACAAAAGCAATAAATGCCCGTCTGTGTCGCCCAAACAAAGGCAACAGAGACCGTCAGGTGCGCCACCGCCGCCACGATGGCAAGCTTGTCGGCCCGCTTATCGCTGCTCTCCGCTGGCTGCACAGCCTCTTGACACGCGCGCATGGAATGATCCCATGGCGACACGTTGTTGGATGAGCTGGAGCGGAGATGGAGAGAGGTTTCTTGCCGCGGCAAGCGCCTTGCCGCGGCCGAATCCTTGTCGCGTCCGGAGCCTTGTCGCGCTCTGAGCCTTCCCGGCAAGCTCCTCTTGCCGGGGCCTTGTCTTCTGCCTGCCTTGAGTGGCCTTCCCGGCAAGCTCCTCTTGCCGGGGCCTTGTCTTCTTAGTCAAATACTTTGTTCTTGAATGGCTCCAAAGGAGCCACGGAGGACCTTGGCGGTGACCAGGCAAACCCTGCCGCGGGGTGCTGCAACTGTCCGTGCACGAGTACGGGATACTAGGGGACCCCTACTCTAGTACACCGACACACACCCACAGAGAATGTTGGGTCGTCAAGCAGGCCGGTAAGCTAAATGCCGAACACAAGGGGAGGGAGACACCAAGTGAAGACGAGGACGAGCCTCGCCAGCAAAGCATTGGGGGACAGAAACAATTCCAACCAGAGGTTAAAACAATAAACATGATCCAGGTGATGAAGAGGAGAAGCAAACATGCACTCCGAGACACACACGCCATAGAGCCCGTCACCCCTAAGTTCAACCCCTGGTTGACCTGCCCGATCACCTTTGATCGCAGGGATCACCTGACAAGTATCCGGAATGAAGGATTGGCTGCCTTGGTGTTAGACCCAATAGTAAACGGATACCATCTCACACGAGTCCTTATGGACGGTGGCAGTTGTGTTAATCTGATATATCAGGACACAGTCTGCAAAATGGGGATAGACCCGACAAAAATCAGTCGCAGTAATACTACCCTCAAGGGAGTAATACCAGGCCCAGAGGCCCGCTGCACGGGCTCTCTATTACTAGAGATTGTATTCGGTTCTCCCGACAACTTCCGAAGAGAAAAGTTAAACTTCAACATCGCTCCATTCAGAAGTGGCTTTCAAGCACTGCTCGGAAGAGTGGCGTTCGCTCGTTTTAACGCAGTCCCACATCACACTTCTCTCAAGCTTAAGATGCCCGATCCATGTGGCATCATCACCATTAGCGGAAACATTGAACGTTCCCTACGAGCGGAAGAATGTGCGACGGCTTTAACAGCCGAGCACTAAATGCGCCCCCCCAACCAGAATAAAGGATCGGTCATTAAGACCGCAGACGTGGCTAGACGAGTCCGGTGAATTACTAGCTATAACAGCTTAGAAAAACCCAAGATTGGTTTGATGGTTATACCGGCACAAACGGCACCAGGGGCTTCCCGCGTATAATCAGGGCCAGTTCGGCTCAACTTGATGTCTTTTGAATTTTAATGGTTTAGTGAGAATAACCAATTTTTCTGCAACAACTTTCACCTAAGTTCTTCTCTTTTACAGATGACACTCGTGCTACACCCTTCCAGGATATGGCACAACGGAGACACATGCGCAGACGTACATCAGGGACCCGCTCAAAGGTTTCTTTTTAGATTTAGACCCTACGTAAACCTTTCTTACTGTCTTTTGTTGTTCACATCCTCCGGATACTTAGTATAACCGAGAAGGATGCTGGCGTTATTGGCATTTCGCCACATCAGGATATTCCTCATACATGCACACTTGGCGTTCATTACTAAGGGCAATGTTTAGCCTAGCATATGTTATAAAGACCGAATACCTTAGGGAGTGTTCGGCGTCGCGAGTTTGGCCTTATATGCATCAGCTCCGAATCATGACTTTGGTCAAATGTTGGGTTTGCCCGGCTCCCGTGTTTTGCTACCTTATGATCCGCTCTATCGACTAAGGTGGCACCGGGAGAACTACTGCGATTGTGCCCTGGTTCATCCGGATGAGCACCTCAGTAGAGAAAGCCGAAAACTGACTGTCATGATTAAGCACGAGACTGGTCAACCACTCGATGACTTAGCGTAATCTTCGGGATTCCTCCGCATTAACGAAGGACCGTTTCCCGGTCACGTACGTACACGCCGCGTATTCGAACGAGCGCAGAGGTACCAGGGGCTATATAGTAGCCCCACTGTCAAACTCCTATGGCTAAGTGAAAGTGTTAAAGCAATATAGTCTGATTGCCTAGTTCGCTACGCTATAGCCTCCATATCCGCCCAGTATGTCTTAACACGGGCAAGTGCCATCGCGCACCCTACCTCTTCATAGTGTCGATGCGCGGCACAACACCAAGGAACCGCTGCACTAAAGCAAAATAACTAGTTGGCCTCGGCCCTAGCGGCCACAGATGATCCACAACAGATCTCATGGCAAGCCCGGACAACCTATGGAGCTCGGCCCACTCGGCCATTCGCTCATTCAAGCAGCGACGCCTTTGGAACATGGAACTGTGACCAGAACAGCCTTTCCACTTCACGATCTTTCTGATGCTTGAAGTACGCGGCCGCATCAGCAGCGTTGGCTGCCAAATCCGCGTATGCGTCTGCCGAACTCCATAGTTGATCAAGAGGGGCATACTTTGGATCTCCGAACTTCGTCCGCAACAAAAAGGGCTTCCCAGCCGTGATATCTCCAGCTTGACGCAACTCCTCCTTCGCTGCTCTGATTTTAGAGCGGGACTCCTTGGCTGCCACCATGGCCTTCTCCAGGTCCGTCGCCTTCGCTCGGCCTTCCTTTTTAAGAAGCTGGTAACGGTCGGCGGCATCCTTCAACTCAACGGCCATCTTGGCTATTTTTTCCTTGCTTTGGCAATGGGCGGCCTGTTCGGCCCTCAGCTCTTCGACCGCCTTTAGAGCGGCCGCATCAGTATTCCTGGCTTGTTCCTTGGCTCGGGCAAGTTCCGCCCAAAGGGTCTCCACGGCGGTAGCTCCATCTGCAGTCACAAGATATTAAAGATACTCGCATCATGCTCCTCTTACTATGTATTGTTCACCGGAGAAATCACACACCCTGTGCCTCGTCGAGCCGCTTGTTGACAAGCACGATCTGGGCATCTGTCGCATCAAGTTACCGCTTAAGCTCGGCAAACTCACCAGTCCGGCTAGTCACCGGACCTCCAGCCACCTGCACATGAAGGCGGTCTCATTTTTCCCTGGGATTATGATCCTCTGTTTGCCGCTGTTCTCGACAGCAACCAGAGTCTCAGGGGCTACTATCTACATAGGGCACACCTAACATGTGCGGTACTATCCAAAAATATACTATTTCACGTACCTCAAAGACTTTCAGCAGGCTAATAAAAGATTCATGCAGCCCGCTTTCAGCGGATGAAATCCTCTCAACCACCGTACCCATCAGCGTACGATGCGCTTCTGAGATAGCCGCTTGCTCCAGAAAATCCTTCAGTGTGTTCGACCGCACACCGGACGGTTCCGGACTCTTTCCGTTGCTCCCTTCGGGAGCCGGATGCTGAGGACTTCGGGCGGCCAAAGGATTACCCTCTGGCATCGGCGGATCAGGAGAAGTCCTCTGAGATGACACCTCGGGGTCGCCCGCCTCATGAGGCGGGGAGGCATGGGGAGGTGTTTCGCTCTCCACCATCTCCGGAAGAAGATCCCCCGAAGACGAACTCTATCGAGAAGGGCTACAATCCGAACTACTAGATATATGCTTCGGTTATTGTTCTCAGAAGTAAAGCAGGACATTTTTATTATTAAATGCTTTTTTGTTTACTTACAGCTCGGTGGAGGGCTGACCCCCTTGCGGGCACTGTGCGGCAAGGGTGCTTTCCAAGACAGGATCCTCTAGTGAAGATTTCTTCCCCCGTTTGGAAACCTTTGGTTCTAGGTCTTTAGAGGTAGTCTTCTACCTTCCTTGGGGAGAGAAAAATTCAGATCCTTTTCCTCGGTTATCCTCCTTCGCGGAGGCGCTAATTCCCCCTTATTGGATGAGTAATGAGTGAGGCCCGCTCTCAGCCTCTTTATCCCCCTTTATCTTCCCCCGAGGGCGCCTAATAAGGTGCCGGCTCAAGCATTCTGACCAGTACTGGGTCTGCTGAGCCTTCGGGAAGGGCGGACGAACACCTGATCATCTTCTTCTGTGTTACCCAGTCCTGGTCAAAGAGCGACTTTTCAGAATGATGTGGTGATAAATAAAAAGACAGCGTATTCGTCCACGGGATTACTTACTTGGGTATCTGGACGATTGCAGCTCAGACCCGCATCCTCGGTGGCGTCCGGACACTTTATTTGTGGTCTGAAGAACAGTTTGTACATCCCTTCGAGCGTCATGCCGAGGAAGTGCTAAATAGTTCGCGGTCCTTCTGGGTTGAGTTCCCACATTCGGAGGAGGAACCCGCCTTGCAATGCCGAAGACAAATCTGCGCGTCGGGCTCTTCGTCATTGAAGCCTGGTTCAAGGGCTACTGAGGGAGTCCTGGATTAGGGGGTCTCCGGATAGCCGGACTATATCCTCTGGCCGGACTGTTGGACTATGAAGATACAATATTGAAGATTTCATCCCGTGTCCGGATGGGACTTTCCTTGGCGTGGAAGGCAAGCTTGGCTATACGGATATGTAGATTTCCTCCCTTGTAACCGACTCTATGTAACCCTAGTCCCCTCTGGTGTCTATATAAACCAGAGGGTTTAGTCTCAGAGGACAACAACAATCATACCATAGGCTAGCTTCTAGGGTTTAGCCTCTACGATCTCGTGGTAGATCAACTCTTGTAATACTCATATCATCAAGATCAATCAAGCAGGAAGTAGGGTATTACCTCCATCGAGAGGGCCCGAACCTGGATAAACATTGTGTCCCCCGCCTCCTGTTACCATCCGCATTAGACGCTTGATTCGGGACCCCTACCGAGATCCGCCGGTTTTGACACCGACACTTTCCATAAACCATATTGTAAGGAGACATACCCATGGGATTTTTATAAGCTGTTCTGTAAGCCCAAAGTGCATCGTCTAATTTCTTAAACCAATTCTTTCGGGACCTATTGACAGTTTTTTGTAAAATTTATTTCATTTCTCTATTGCTAAGTTCAACTTGACCACTAGACTGAGGATGATAGGGTGATGCAATCCTATGGTTAACATCATACTTAGGAAGCATTTTACAGAAAGCACCATGAATAAAATGTGAACCACCATTAGTCATTAAATATATTGGGACTCAAAACCATGAGAAAATAACTTCCTTAAGCATTTTAATAGAGGTGTTGTGATCAGCACTACTAGTTGGAATAGCTTCTACCCACTTAGTAACATTATCAACAGCAACCAAAATATGTGTATACCCATTAGAGGAAGGAAAAGGTCCCATGTAATCAAAACCTCAACATCAAATGGTTCAACAAGTGAATAATTCATAGGCATTTATTGATGCTTACCAATATTACCAATTCGTTGCCATTCATCACAAGATAAAACAAACTTACGGGCATCCTTGAAGAGGGTAGGCTAATAAAAACCAGATTGCAATACCTTGTGAGCAGTTCTGTCTCCCGCATGGTGCCCTGTGTAAGCTTCGGAGTGACATTTCCATAGGTTTGTCCCTATTCATGCTCAGGTACACAACGTCTAATAATACCATCTACTCCTTCTTTATAAAGATGTGGGTCATTCCAAAAGTAATGTCTTAAATCATAGAAGAATTGTTTTCTTTTGTTGGTATGTGAAGCTAGGTGATATATATTTAGCAATAATGTAGTTAACATAGTCGCCATACCAAGGAGTGTAATGAGAAACATTTATTGCAGATAATTTCTCATTAGGAAAACTATCATTAATAGGTTGTGGGTCATCAAGAATATTTTCTAGCCTAGACAAGTTATCAGCTACGGGGTTCTTAGCTCCTTTTCTATCAGTGATATGTAAGTCAAATTCTTGTAGAAAGAGAACCCACCTAATGAGTCTAGGTTTAGCATCTTTCTTTTCCATAAGATATTTTATAGCAGCATGATCAGTGTGAACAATCACTTTAGAATCAACAATGTAAGATCTGAATTTATCACAAGCAAGCACCAATGCTAAAAATTCTTTTTCAGTAGTAGCATAATTTCTTTGGGTACTGTCTAGAGTTTTACTAGCATAATGGATAACATTTAATTTTTTATCAACTCTTTGTCCTAGAACAACACCAACAGCATAATAACTAGCATCACACATAATTTCAAAAGGCAAGTTCCAATCAGGTGGTTGAACAATAGGTGCATAAATTAAGGCTTTCTTAAGTGTTTCAAATGCTTCTACACAATAATCTTCAAAAACAAATGGAACATCCTTTTGTAAAAGATTTGTAAGAGGCCTAGAAATTTTATAGAAGTCTATAATAAATCTCTGATAGAAACCAGCATGACCGAGGAAAGTACGAATACCTTTAATATCTCTGGGACATGGCATTTTCTCAATTGCATCAACTTTAGCTTTATCCACCTCACTACCTCGTTCAGAAATTTTATGTCCCAAGACTATACCTTCATTAACCATAAGTGGCACTTCTCCCAATTCAAGACAAGATTAGTTTGCTCGCATCTATGCAAATCTCTATCAAGGTTGCTTAAGCAATCATCAAAAGAAGTTCTGTAGACGGAAAAATCATCCATGAAAACCTCAACAATCTTTTCACAAAAATCAGAGAATGTAGCAGTCATACATCTCTGAAAGGTAGCAGGTGCATTGCATAAACCAAAAGGCATATGTCTATAAGCATAAGTTCCAAAAGGACAAGTAAAGGTGGTTTTCTCTTGATCAGGTTGTGAAACAGGTATTTGAGAAAAACTAGAATATCCATCAAGGAAACAAAAGTGTGTGTTCTTAGATAGCCTTTCTAGCATTTGATCAATGAAAGGCAGAGGGTAATGATCTTTTCTAGTTGCTTTATTTAATTTTCTAAAATCAATTACCGTTCTATAGCCAGTGACAATTCTTTGTGGAATAAGTTCATTTTTATCATTAGGAACAACGGTTATACCTCCCTTCTTAGGGACACAATGAATGGGGCTTACCCATCTACTATCAGCTATATGATAGATTATACCTGCTTCCAGAATCTTTAGTATTTCAGTTCTTACCACTTCTTTCATTTTAGGATTTAAACGTCTTTGGTGATCAACAACGGGTTTAGCATCCGGTTCCTTATTAATCTTGTGCTGACAGAGAGTGGGACCAACACCCTTAAGATTATCAAGGGTATATCCAATAGCAGCTCGGTGCTTCTTCAGAATATTCAATAATCTTACTTCCTCATGTTCTGAAAGGTTAGCACTAATAATAACAGGATATATCTTTTTATCATCAAGATAAGCATATTTCAAATTGTCCAGCAATTGTTTTAATTCAAACACAGGATCACCTTTAGGTGGAGGAGGACCTCCTAGAGTTTCAATAGGCAAATTGTGTTTAAGTAGAGGTCGTTGTTCAAAGAGAATTTTATCTATCTCATTTCTTTCATGCATTTGCATATCATTTTCATGGTCTAGCAAATATTGTTCTACTGGATCAGTAGGAGGCGCGGCAATAGAAGCAAGTCCAATTATTTCATCCATACTAGGCAATTCTTTCTTATGATGTTTTCCATTTAACTTGGAAAAAATAAACTCATGAAACTCATCACCCAAACTAACACTGATGGTTTGTTTCTTACAATATATTTTAGCATTAACGGTGTTCAAGAAAGGTCTACCGAAAATAATGGGACAAAAGTCATCTTCTGGGGAAACAAGAACTAGAAAATCAATAGGGTATTTTATTTCCCCACACAAGACTTCAACATCTCTAACAATCCCAAGTGGTGTGATGGTGTTTGATGTCTGCTAGGACTACGTCGGTATTTACCCAGAGAGGAAGGGATGATGCAGCACAGCGACGGTAGGTGTTTCCCTCAATGATGAAACCAAGGTTATCGAACCAGTAGGAGAACCAAGCAACACAACGTAAATAGCCCCTGCACACAAATAACAACTACTCGCAACCCGACGTGTTAAAGAGGTTGTCAATCCCTTTCGGGCAACAGCGCTACAAATTGGCAAACAGACGTGAATAAAATTGTAGTAGATTGATAGATCGAACACCAAATAAAATAAATAAGAATAAAATGCAGCAAGGTATTTTTGTATTTTTGATTTAATAGATCTGGAAATAAAAGCAAAGGAGAAGTATATCGCAAAGGCAAATATGTGAGAAAGAGACCCGGGGGCCGTAAGTTTCACTAGTGGCTTCTCTCGAGAAAAATAGCAAACGGTGGGTAAACAAATTACTGTTAGGCAATTGATAGAACTTCAAATAATCATGACGATATCCAGGCAATGATCATTATATAGGCATCACGTCCAAGATTAGTAGACCGACTCACCTGCATCTACTACTATTACTCCACACATCGACCGCTATCTAGCATGCATCTAGTGTATTAAGTTCATGGAGAAACGGAGTAATGGAATAAGAACGATGACATGATGTAGACAACATCTATCTATGTATAGGTAGAACCCATTGTTTTTTATTTAGTAGCAATGATACATACGTGTCGGTTCCCCTTCTGTCACTGGGATCAAGCACCGTAAGATCGAACCCACTACAAAGTACCTCTTCCCATTGCAAGATAAATAGATCAAGTTGGCCAAACAAAACCCAAATACCGGAGAAGAAATATGAGGCATAAGAGATCATGCATATAAGATATCAAAGAAACTCAAGTAACTTTCATGGATATAAAAAAATAGATCTGATCATAAACTCAAAGTTCATCCGATCCCAACTAACACACTGCAAAAAGAGTTACATCATATGGAACTCCAAGAGACCATTGTATTGAGAATTCAGCGAGATAGAGGAAGCCATCTAGCTACTAACTATAGACCCGAAGGTCTACAAAGAACTACTCACGCATCATCGGAGAGGCACCAATGGAAGTGGTGAACCCCTCTGTGATGGTGTCTAGATTGGATCTGGTGGTTCTGGACTCTGCGGCGGCTGGAATTTATTTTCGTTCACTCCGTTAGGGTTTCTGGAATATTGGGGTATTTATAGAGCAAAGAGGCGGTCCGGGGGGCTCCCGAGGTGGGCACAACCCACTGTGGCACGCCGGGGCCTCCTGGCGCGCCCTGGTGGGTTGTGCTCTCCTCGGAGCACCCCCCAGGCGCAGCCATGGCCCATTAGGTGTCTTCTGGTCCATAAAAAAATCTCCGTGAAGTTTCCATGCATTTGGACTCTGTTTGGTATTGATTTCCTGTGATGTAATAAACATGCAGAAAACAGCAACTGGCACTTGGCACTATGTCAATAGGTTAGTACCAACAAATGATATAAAATGATTAAAAACATCCAAGATTGATAATATAACAACATGGAACCCTCAAAAATTATAGATACATTGGAGACATATCAGCATCCCCAAGCCTAACTCCTGCTCGTCCTCGAGTAGGTAAGTGATAAAAACAGAATTTTTGATGTGGAATGATGCCTAACATGTCATATCGTATTCTTTTATTTATAGCATGGACATTTGGACTTTTATGTGATTCAAAGCAATAGTCTAGTTTTGACATGATAACTTAAATACTCAAGCATATCAACAAGCAACCATGTCTTTCAAAATATCAACGCTAAAATAAGTTATCCCTAGCCCATCATGCTCAATCATTGATCCATTCATGAAACACACTCACATATTAGCTACACCCAATACTCAAGTACGATCATATTGCCTCCTAGTTGGTGCTTTTTATAAGAGAAGATGGAGACTCAACTTCAAAATAAAAATTTCATAAAGTAAAAGAAAGGCCCTTCGCAGAGGGAAGTAGGGATTTGTAGAGGTGCCACGGCTCAAAGCGAAAAAACTTAGAGATACCATATTTTGGGAGGTGTGTCTTTCCCACCAATGAAAATGACTTAGAGTTCCCAACACTTTCCATGCTAAATATATCATAGGAAGTTCCCAAACAGAAAATAAAGTTTATTCCTTTTTCCACCATACTTTCAGTTTCCATGGCTAGCCGAATCCACGGTTGCCTTCCATACCAACACTTTCCAAGGAATTTATTATTTGACAACATAAAGTAAATTCATTTTTCATTTCGGGACTGTGCATCCCTAATACCTTTGCCTTACTCTCGTGCAATGACAAGTGAATAAACACTCATCGTGAGAATAACACATCTAGCATGGAAAATATTAGCTACCCCTCATTTCCCGCTGAAAGCAAAGATTTAACACACACAAGAGAAGTTTATTTTGAAAATTAGAGATGGCACATACAAATTTGCTTAGAACGACAAAAGAATACCATATATAGGTAGATATAGTGGACTCATGTGGCAAAACTGGTTTAAAGGTTTTTGGGTGCACAAGTAGAGATCATACTTAGTGCAAAATGAAGGCTAACAAAAGATTGAGAAGCGACCAACCAAGAAACGAATAATCTCATAAGCGAGCATTAAGCACAATTAACGCTGAATAATGCACTATAAGTAGGATATAATTTCATTGCATAATTATTGACTTTCGTGCTTGCATAGGGAATCACAAACCTTAACACCAATATTCTTACTAAAGCATAATTACTCATCAACATGACTCACATATCACATCATCATATCTCAAAACTATTACAAGGAATCAAGTTTATTTTGTCCAGTGATCTTCATCAAAGTTTTTATCATATCCTTCTTGAATATCCATCACTTTGGGACTAATTTTCATGTGTTTCTTTTGATAAGCTCAAACAAATATAAGTGAAGATCATGAGCATAATTTTTCTTTCTCTCAAAATAATTTAAGTGAAGCAAGGGAGAATTTCTTGAAAATGTTACTAACTATCAAATAAATCTAAGTGAAGCAAGAGAGCATTTCTTCAAAAATACTAAAGCACACCATGGTCAATAGATATAAGTGAAGCACTAGAGCAAGTCCATAGCTCATAAAAATTTAAGTGAAGCATAGCGAGCAATTTTAACAAGTCATGACACAATTTTGGCTCTCTCAAATAGGTGTGTCCAGCAACGAATCAAGACTTTAAAACAAAAAATGAAACAAGCAAAGACTCATATCATACGAGACGCTCCAAGCAAAACACATAGTATGTGACGAATAAAAATATTAGCTTCGAGCAAAATACTGATGGTCATTAGAAGAAAGAGGGGATGCCACTTGGGGCATCCCCAAGCTTAGTTGCTTGCTCTC
Source organism: Aegilops bicornis (assembly GCA_021605145.1). Lineage (NCBI taxonomy): Eukaryota > Viridiplantae > Streptophyta > Magnoliopsida > Poales > Poaceae > Aegilops > Aegilops bicornis. The sequence continues at coordinate 430,086,471 of CM038671.1, read as the reverse complement.
TTTTGGACAATAGCTTGGGATGCCGGGGCATCCCCAAGCTTAGGCTATTCTTACTCCTTATTCCTTCATCCATCGTAAGATCACCCAAATTTGAATACTTCAATCACACAAAACTCAACAAAACCTTCGCGAGATCCATTAGTGTAAGAAAGCAAATCACTACTATAAGTATTGTATCAAACCAATTCATATTTTGTTTTTGCATTATATCTACTGTATTCCAACTTTTCTATAGCAAAAACTCGTAAAAGAAAACCATAGAGCCATCAAAACAAGCAGACAACACAAACAAAACAGAATCTGTCAAAATAGAATAGTCAGTAGCAATCTGACTATTTCGAATACTTCTGAAACTCCAAAAATTCTGAAAATAATTAGGATGACCTGAGCAATTTGTATATTAATCTTCTGCAAAAATAATTGGCATTTTATCACGCTCTGGTGATTTTTAACAATTATTTTCATGAGCACAAAAGTTTCAGTTTTTCAGCAAGATCAAACAACTATCACCCAAGAAGATCCTAAAGGCTTTACTTGGCACAAACACTAATTAAAACAGAAAAAACACAATCATAACAGTAGCCTAATTGTGTTAACACTCAAGAACACAAAAAGCAAAAATAAATTTTGTTCATTGGGTTGCCTCACAACAAGCGCTATAGTTTTACGCCCTTAGCTAGGCATAAAGCAAGGGTCTAAGTTGTGTCATCTTTAGTTCGAGATCCATAAGATGCCCTGATGATTGATTCATATGGTGGCCTAATTCTTGTTCTAGGGAAGTGTTCCATACCTTTCCTCAAAGGAATTGGAACTTAATATTGTCTTCTTTCATATCAATCATGGCACCGATAGTGCGTAAAAACGGTCTACCAAGAATAATTGGACAAGGCGGATTGCAATCAATATCAAGAACAATAAAATCTATGGGAACATAATTCCTATTTGCAAGAATAAGAACATCATTCATTCTTCTCATAGGATGTTTAATAGTAGAATCTGCCAAGTGCAAATTTAAAGAACATGATTCAAGTTAATACCAAGCACATCACATAAAGATTTCGGAATTGTAGAAACACTAGCACCCAAGTCACATAAAGCAAAAGACTCATAATTTTTAATATTGACTTTGATAGTAGGTTCCCACTCATCACATAATTTTCTAGGAATTGATATTTCTAATTCCATTTTTTCTTCAAAAGATTTCATCATAGCATCAACAATATGTTTAGTAAAAGTTTTCTTTTGTTCATAGGCATGGGGTGAATTTATCATGGATTGCAACAAAGAAATACAATCAATCAAAGAGAAACTATCATAATTAAAGTCTTTGTAATCGAAAAGAGTGGGTGCATCACTAGTTAATGTCTTGACCTCTTCAAACCCACTTTTATCAATTTTCTCAACAAGATTTTCACCCTCCAAATTATCGGGACGCCTTCTAGCTAAAGTTGACTCTTCTCCAATCCCTTTTTCATCAATGTTAACTCTACTAAACAAGGAATCAATAGAAGAAACACCAATCATTTTAAGATCCTCGTCACTTTTACGAAAGTAATCACTAGAAAACGCTTTTCTAAAAATTCTCTTTTAGCTCTAAGCATAGCGGTTCTTTTCTTACTTTCATCCATAGAAACATAAAGAGCTTTAATTGATCCAAACAGTCCCTTACGAAGTAGCGCATAAACTAGGGTTTAAGCTTACATCACTTCATAACCCATCATCTAATAACTACTCCACAATGCTTTCCCTTAGGCCCTAATAAGGTGAAGTGCCGTGTATTCGACATTCACATGACACCACTAAGGGAAACACAACATACATACCATCAAAATATCGAACACATATCAAGTTCACATGATTACTTGCAACAAGATTTCTCCCATGACCTCAAGAATAAAAGTAACTACTCACAAATGATAATCATGCTCAAGATCAGAAGGTATTAAATAGCATAATGGATCTGAACATATAATCTTCCACCAAATAAACCATATAGTAATAAACTACAAGATGTAATCAACACTACTAGTCACCCACAAGCACCAATCTAAGGTTCCGGTACAAAGATTGAACAGAAGAGATGAACTAGGATTTGAGAGGAGATGGTGTTGTTGAAGATGTTGATGGAGATTGCCCTCCCCAAGATGGGAGATTTGTTGTGATGATGATGATGATGATTTCCCCCTATGGGAGGGAAGTTCCCCCGGCGGAATCGCTCCGCCGGAGGGCAAAAGTGCTTGATAATCCCCAAGTGAAGGGAATCATCATAGCAATTTCCAAAGGTGGAAGTGATAAGTATGGAGTGTCGAACCCACAAGGAGCTAAAGGTAAGATCAATATTCTCTCATGCCCTATCTGCCACTGATATGACTCTACGTACACCGAACATTTGCTTCCAACTAGAAACAAGAAAAAAACTACGTTGTGGGTACCAAGAGGATAACTTTGCATGGTGTCGGAGAGCTAAAATATAAAAGTAGGTGCTATTATCATAAACTTATAATATATTACTAAATATTATAAATAGCGAGTGTGGAATAATGATGGATCGGTGTGCGGAATTGTCCTAGGCAACTGTTAACAAGACCGGTAGTCGTCATTGCAATTTCATATGAGGGAGAGGCATAAGCTAACATACTTTGTCTTCTTGGATCATATGAACTTATGATTGGAACTCTAGCAAGCATCCGCAACTACTAAAGGTCATTAAGGTAAAACCCAACCATAGCATTAAAGCAGCAAGTCCTATTTATTCCCATACACAACAACCCCTTACTCGGGTTTATGTTTCAGTCACTCACCAACCCACTATAAGCGAATCATGAACGTATTGCAACACCCTATAGCGGGAATCCCTCGCGCTTGCACGACACAGAGGGCACCATAGCACAGCACCAAAATAAAACATACAACTCGTACCAATCTAGATCATCAATCAACCCAAAGAAAAAGGATATGTACTCAAAACATCATAGGATGGCAACACATCATTGGATCATAATATGTGGCATAAAGCACCATGTTCAAGTAGGTATTACAGCGAGGTGCGGGAGAGTGGATCGCGTAAAAGAGATGAGGATGGTGATGATGATGGTGATGTTGATGAAGGCGATCACCGCAGCGGTGATTCCCCTCCCGATGGCACTCCGGCGTCACCGAGAGAGAGGAGGAGAGGTTCTCCCCCTTGTGCTTCCTCCTCCATGGCCTCCCCCCTAGATGGGGAGAGGTTCTCCCTCTGGTCCTTGGCCTTCATGGTGATGATGGCCCCTCCGGGATCCTCCTCCATGGCCTCCGGTGATGATGGCCCCTCCGGCAGGGTGCTAGAGAGGGCTTAGATTGATTTCTCGTGGCTATAGAGGCTTGCAGCGGCGGAACTTCCGATCTAGGTTAATTTCTGGAGGTTTCTATATATATAAGAGGTTTTGGCATCGAGAACAAGTCAGGGGGTCTTCGGGCTGTCCACGAGGTAGGGGGCGCGCCCAGGGGGGTGGGCGCGCCTCCCACCGTCGTGGGCATCCCGGGATTCTTCTGGCCCAACTCTTTTACTCCATGGCCTTCTTCTGGTCCAAAAATAAGCTCCATCAAGTTTCAGGTCAATTGGACTCCGTTTGGTTTTCCTTTCCTGCGATATTCTAAAACAAGGAAAAAACATAAACTGGCACTGGCACTGGGCTCTAGGTTAATAGGTTAATCCCAAAAACCATATAAAATAGCATATAAATGCATATAAAACATCCAAGGTTGATAATATAATAGCATGAATACTTCGTAAATTATCGATACATTGGAGACGTATCAGTGCTCCTGCCCAAGTTCCGCCTCGAGACGGCGGCGCTTCGTCCCGAAAGTCCTCCCCTTATTTTTTTTCTAGGTCAAAATGACTTATATACCAGAAGAGGGGCACCGGAGGTGGGCCGAGGAGGGCACAACCCACCAGGGCGCGCCCGGGCTCCCTGGCACGCCCAGGTGCGTTGTGCCCGCCTAGTGGGCCCCCTTTATTAGTTATTTGCTCCAATAATTCATATATATTCCATAAAAAATATCCGTGAAGTTTCAGCTCATTTGGAGTTGTGCAGGATAGGTGGCTGACGTAGCTTTTTTCATGTCTAGAATTCCAGCTGCCGGTATTCTCCCTCCTTGTGTGAACCTTGCATATTATGAGAGAAAAGGCATTAGAATTACTCCAAAAGCATTATTATGCATAAAAACAATATAAATAATAGTAGGAAAACATGATGCAAAATGGACGTATCAACTCCCCCAAGTTTAGACCTCGCTTGTCCTCAAGCGAAAACAGAAATCAAAAAACATGTCCACGTGCTTAGAGAGAGAGAGGTGTAGATAAAAACAAAATATGGACATAGAAGCATCATGTATATTATTATAACTACAACAAACCGGACACATAGAAAGATACAACTTTTATCACGTAACTTTTATCATAGACTTCTCATGAATAAGTAACACTTCATCACAACATCGAAGTATAAAGCATAAACTCTATTGAAAACCAACATACTATGTTCTCAGTCAACTTTGCAACTACAATTCATCATCTTTTCAGGAAGGGTTGCGTATCGGAGCCTTTTGTAAAGTCCACATACTCAACCATCATATAGTCTTCTATGATTGCTAACCCTCACCGCATACATATGAATAAAAAGTTTGAACCGGGCACATAGAAAGATAGGGGTTTATAGTTTTTCCTCCCAACGTATTCACCTCAATGGTGATGTCGACAATAATAACTCATGCCCACCCATATCCAACTGGATATATGTGCCTAGATCTTTCCTCACCACATGGTGCTTGCCAAAATAGAAAAAAATGAATAGAGAGAAAAACTTTGACTCTTGCATTAAAGTAAATACATAAAAGTAAAGGATAGGCCCTTTGCAGAGGGAAGCAGAGGTTGCCATGCGCTTTTTGGTTGTATGCTCAATCTCTTAGTGCAAAAGAATGTCACGTTATATTGCCCCTTATGATAGCAACCTTTATTATGTAGTCTGTAGCCTTTATTATTTTTGCCATCACAAGTTCGTACAACTCTCAATTTTCTCTTACACTAAATGATCTAACACATTTATAAGCAATTTTTATTACCTTATTGCACCGATGACAACTTACTTGAAGGATCTTACTCAATCCATAGGTAGGTAAAGTGGACTCTCAAAACAAGATTTGGGTCGAGGGTTTTGGATGCACAAGTAGTATCTCTACCTAGTGCGGAATTTTTGGCTAGCAAAGATGGGGGGCAAGCACCACATGTTGAAGGATCTATGACAATATAACTTCTATGTGAATATGAACAAACATAAATCATTACGTTGTCTTCCTTGTCCAACGTCAACAATTTTGGCATATAATATTTTGATGGGGGCTCACAATCATAAAAGATGTCCAAGATGGTGTAGTTGCATGTGAATATTCTCTTCCCTTATTAATTCTTTCATGAATTGCATCATTGACCAATGCTATGTTTGTAAATCTCCAATAAAATTTTCTACTTATACTCTTCCTTATGTGATGTCATTACTTACCATAAGGCTAGCATATGATCTTTTTCATTTATTTCCTTTATTTTTATTGAACATGAAAGTAAAGAAAGCAAAACTCAAACTAAACTTTATTATATATCTCGCACATGATTACAGGGATAGATCACTAAGCAAACACTTGAAAAGAAAGGATCGAACTAAAATTGTATTCAACTAAACCGATAGATAACTAAGGATAACTAAGATAAGTAAAGGCAAAAGATAGTGGTGGTGATACGATACCGGGGCACCTCCACCAAGCTTAGCACAAGCCAAGGAGTGCCCATACCCGATACTCAAGTCTCCTTTGGGGATGAAGAAGGAGGTGGTGGTGATGCAGTAGAGGGTTTATCCTTCTCCTTTTCCAGCTTACGTCGGAGGGTAAAATTATCTATCCTCAACTCATTGTTCTCCATCTCGAGCTTTATTATCCTCTTGCATAATGCCTCCATGCTTTCGTGTTTGAAACGAGGAGTTACTGGTTCGTCTTCATTTTCCTCATCGGAGAACCATATGTAGGGATAGGTGTACTTGAAGATATTTTTATCTAAAGGCTCATAAGAAACTAGACACTCCTCGGAATTTTGAGACGACATATTTTCAGATCTGTCGGGAAAACAGCGAGAAAAGAATATAGAAGATTTCTCCGTGATATGGTGGTCAATAGGTTCGGGGGGTATATAAAGATTTTTTATCTTGGGAAACAAGAAAACGGGAGAAAAACGGAGTTCGAAAGGTACCAGAGTTGGGCACACCACACAGGCGAAACGCATACAGTGTCTTATGCCCACTAGGGTTGCCTTCCTGGTTGTTTCTTATTTTCCTAATTTTTAATATATTCAAAAACTGAGATAAATTATTTTTGCGGATTTTTTGGAGTCCGTTTACTTACGTATCATGTACCTCCTCTTTTTTCATGATTCTGGAGTATTTCGGAAGGTTTCTTTTATGTGTTCTTCCGGTGTCATAGTTTGGATAATATTGATTTCCACATTAATGGGCGTACTTGAGAAATATTGTTTTATTCTTTGCCCATTGACAACCTTCGGGTTAGTACCTTCGGCATTATTTATTTTGATGGCTCCTGATCGATAAACCTCCTCGATAACATAGGGTCCTTCCCATTTGGGGAGAAGTCTTCCTGCAAAGAATCTGAAATGAGAGGTGTACAAAAGAACATATTCTCCAACTTTGAACTCACGCTTTTGGATTCTTTTATCATGCCATCGTTTAACATTTTCTTTAAATAATTTGGCATTTTCATAGGCTTGGGTTCTCCATTCATCTAGTGAGCTAATATCAAATAACCTCTTTTCACCGGCAAGTTTGAAATGATAACCTCTTTTTACCGACAAGATCGATAAACCTCCTCGATAACATAGGGTCCTTCCCATTTCGAGAGAAGTTTCCGTGCAAAGAATCTGAAATGAGAGGTGTACAAAAGAACATATTCTCTAACTTTGAACTCATGCTTTTGGATTCTTTTATCATGCTGTCGGTGTACTAGAGTAGGGGTACCCTAGTATCCCGAACTTGTGCATGGGCAGTTGCAGCCCTCCGCGGCAAGGCTTACCGGGTGACCGCCAAGGTCCTCCGTGGTTCCTTTGGAGCCATTCAAGAACAAAGTATTCAAGCCAAGGAGACAAGGCCCGGCAAGAGGAGCTTGCCGGAAGGGCACCCTGTGCACTTACAAGACAAGGCCCGGCAAGAGGAGCTTGCGGGAAGGCCCGTGAGCGACAAGCTTCCGGCGCGACAAGACAACAACCGCGGCAAAGGCGCTTGTTGCGGCAGACCACCTCTCTATACCTACGCTCCAGCGCATCCACTAACGTGTCGCATACAGGGCCTTTCTGCAGCGTGGCGAGAGGTTGTGCAGCCAGCGGTGCGAGGTGGCAAGCAAGCGCCGACAAGTTTGCCATCGTGGCGAACGGTGGCGCCCGACGGTCCCTGTTTGCCTTTGTTAGAGGCGACTAGACGGGCATTTAATGCCTTTGTCCCCTGCCGTCGAGGTTAGGTATAGTACACCTGTAATCGTACAAGTAGGTGTACCAACCACTATTTTTCCATTTGTACCCCGTCTCACGTTGCCACCGTCGAGCCCCTTGATCATATAAAAGGAGGCCCATGCGCAACGTAGAAAGGGTTGGTCGATCAGTTCCCTCCACGCTCAGTCTCGGTAGCAGCTTGTGTGTACTGTAGCACTCAGCGCTCCAGAGCAAGAACGCAATACACCTAGACATGCAGCAGTAGGAGTGTTATCTCTCCGGAGAGCTCCGAAGCTGGGTAAACCTCTTGCATGCTTCGCCTCGATCCGCTCTTCGTGCGACCTCCGCTCCCTTGAACCGAAAGGGGCTCGGTCCGCCGCCCCATAGGTGTTCGTGGGCGAATCAGCCTGCCCCGACATCTTTGGCGCTACCGGTAGGGGCGTCGAGGTTGTGTGAACCTGATCCGGCGTCCACGCTGAGCTAGATCTTCATCATCTTCGTCAACATGCCACCGAAGAAGAAGGCTTGTGGCGAAGCCCCATCCGCGTCGAACCCACCGCCACCGGAGCAAACAGGTGGTGGGGTAGACGCCGGCGGAAGAATGGACGGCGACGGGGGAGCTCACGGTGCTGCCAAGTCCAAGGACAAGGCTGCGCAGACCTCGGCAGAAGCTTTGGCGAGAGCCCAACTGCTGCTGGATTACCCTCCAACGGCCGACAAGGTCGATGAATGGAGGGCCACCATACAAAGTCTCATCGGCTTCGCCAACGGCGACGCTCCGCGGCAACCGAGTGCATCGCTGCCGCGGCAGGACTGCCAAACACGAGCCGGTGGCGACGAGACCGCTGGGGGTGCAACCACCATGCACTCTCCGCCCCGAAGGCCAAGATCGCCGACTCGCCGGATCCACCTCGACAGCGACTCCACTGCGTCATCAGATCCACGAGCTCATCGCGATCAGCGCCAAGTTCTTCACGAACGACAGCAAGAGGACGCTCGAACTCGCATCGAGCGCCGAAGAGAAGCGCGGCGTCAATCCGACAAGCGCGCTGGGCCCTCTGTCGACATGCACGCGCCAGAGGAACCAGGCGACTTGCCGTACGCGGTAGGTTGCCCTGCGTTCACTCGTGAGCTACGGCAAGTCCAGTGGCCCAGCAAGAAAAACTTCAAGCCAGACGCATTGCAGAAGTGCACGACGGCAAGACGCATCCGTCGGAGTTCCTCAGCATCTACACCATCGCGGTGCAGGCTGCCGGAGGGCGAGATGACAAGATCCTTGCAAACTACTTCCCACTGGTGCTCAAGCCCAATGTTAGATCCTGGCTCATGCACTTGCCGGACAACTCCATATCTTCTTGGGCAGATCTATGCCATCAGTTTGTCGGCGCCTTTACAGGCGGCCACAAGCCCCATGGCCAAGAAAGCGACCTTCATCTGCTCGCCCAGAAGGAAGGAGAGCCCCTGCGCAAGTATATTCAAAGATTCAGCCGTGTACAGCACAACATCCCAGACGTCCACCCTGCCGCGGTAATCAGCGCGTTCCATCGAGCGTCACGAAACCGCGAGATGCGGAGGAGATGGTGATGTGCAAAATCGAAGACGTCGATGAGCTATACGCCCGGCCGACAAGTGTGCACGTCTTTGAGGAAGGAGACTCCCCGGAGAGAATACCGAAGCAGGAGGATCTGATAGTGAAGAGACCGCCCCGGCAAAGAAGAGTCGGCGGCGGGGCAACAGGAAAAAGAAAGGCAGAGATGTGCTAGTTGTTGAGCAGTCCGGCAACAGAGGTGGCGACAAGAAAGCCAAGGCTGGTAGCTCCGGCAAGGAGGTTGCCGCTGGCACCAACTGCTAGTCTGTGGCGGCTGCCGGCAAGCAGGACGGCTCCGGCAAGCAGTACTGCAAGATCCACCGCACCAAGGGCCATGACCTCCAGAGCTGCAAGAAGGTAGAGCAGCTTGTCGAGCAGCAGAAGGCTGAATACGAACGACGCGACAAGGAGAAGGCCCAGGAGGGTGCATGAGGACCCAGCAAGAAACGTCCTGGCCGAAGAGGACGCCGCGGCAAGGCCAAGCAGCGGCAAGGAGACAGACCTCCCCGTGGCCGCGACAAGGATGAAGACGACGACGATGACGAAGACATGGATGATGACGAGGCCGATGAGCAGGAGTTCCAGAAAGCCACGGAGGTCATGTGCGTTGATGGCGGTGCTTCTCTGCATACTTCACACCGCCAACTCAAGCAGTGGATGCGGGAAGTCAATGCAGCAGAACCATCCATCGAGTCACGCAAGCCTCTGAAATGGTCCAAGACGCCTATCATCTTTGATATTGAGGACCATCCTGATCGTGTAATCGATCCGGGTGCTTGCCGATGTTGGTTTCACCAACTATCCGCAACCTCAAGGTCACCAAGATGTTAGTTGACGGCGGGGCCGGCTTGAATCTGATCTCCTCCGTGGTGCTCCAGAAACTCCAGATCCCTGATGGCGAGCTCGAAGAGACCGACACTTTTCAAGGAATTAATCCGGGAAGGAGCAAGCCGAAGGGAAAGATCACGTTGCCGGTAACATTTGGCAGTGAGTTGAACTTCAGGACTGAGAGGGTCACCTTTGATGTTGCTGACTTTCCATTGCCTTACAATGGAATACTTGGCCGCCCAAAGACTTTCGCCAAATTCATGGCGGCCTCTCACTATGCCTACAACATGTTGAAGATGCCAGCCCGATGAGTGTCATCTCTGCCCCTGGCGACAAGAAGGATGCTCTTATCTGTGCCGACAAGATTTACCGGAAGCAGCGGCTGCAACAGATTGCAAGCCACTTGTCACCTGAAGCTCCGGGGAAGAAGAAGACCAAGTCCGGCAAGAGCTCTGATGCCCACTCCGGCAAGCGCACCTCTTCGGAGTGCTGCGCTACCGTCGAGGACGCACCATCGAGCTCCACCGGCAAGTGTAAGAAGACGATGACAGCTCCACCAGAGACCAAGAAGGTGTCCGCCAAGGAGGACGGCACTGGTGGTACCTTCACCATCGCGTGCCTCTCGACCCTAAATAGGAAGGCGCTCGTTGCTTTCTCGCGGGCGAACGTCGGCGTGTTTGCATGGCAACCGTCGACATCCCGGTGTTCCCGAAAGTAATTGAGCACCATCTTGCCGTTTGTCCTCATGCGCGGCCGTCAAGCGTAAAGTCGAGAAGCAAGCGGTGGGCGCCAAGAGTTCATCGCGGAAGAAATGAAGAAGCTGGAAGCGGTAGGCCTTGTCGGAGGAGTGCTCCATCCCACGTGGTTGGCCAATCACTGTAGTTGTTATGCAAGGCTAACGGGAAATGGAGGCTTTGTATAGACTTTACCGATGTCAATAAAGATTGTCCCAAAGACCCATTTCCCTTGCGGCGCATCGACCAGATTGTTGACTCCACTACCGGATGTGATTTGCTTTCATTTACGGATGCATACTCAGGATATCATGAGATCTTCATGGCAGAAGAGGATGAGGAGAAGACCGCATTCATCATCCCATGTGGCACATACTGTTTTGTACGGATGCCCTTCGGGTTAAAGAATGCTGGTTCTACATTTGCGAGAGTAGTCCATGACGCTTTTGAGCCGCAAATGCACGTAAATGTGGAAGCATACATGGATGACATAGTGGTCAAAAGCAAGGACAAGGCGACCCTAGTTCAAGATTTAGACGAAACCTTTGCAAATCTGCGCAAGATCAACCTCAAGCTCAACCCCGAGAAGTGCGTGTTTGGAGTCCCTTCCGGCAAGCTTCTCGGGTTCTTCGTGTCTCAGCGAGGGATTGAAGCCAATCCCGACAAGATCAAGGCCATTGAACGAATTGAAGCACCAAAGCGCGTCAAGGATGTACGAAGGCTTGCCGGTTGCGTAGCTGCTCTCAGCAGGTTTATCTCTAGGTCTGCTGAGCGGCATACCGCCATTTTTCAAAATTTTGAAAAAGGCAGGTCCGATGCAATGGACTCCGGAAGCAGAGGCTGCGCTGCAGGACTTGAAGAGATACCTATCCTCCACTGCAACACTTGTCGCACCTAAGCCACAAGAGAAGTTGCTGCTATATATAGCGGCAACCAATCAAGTGGTTAGTGTTGCGTTAGTAGCGGAAAGGGAGGCGGATGATGAGTTGGCAACCATGGCAGACGCATCCAGCGACAAGCAGGGGGCTTCGCCGGCAAACTCTGGTCCCGACAAGGACGGATCTGCGCGATTAATTTCAGGCACATGAGATCACAGTTGTCACTCGCTTTCCGCTGAAGAGGATACTGCAAAATCCAGAGGCAACAGGCAGGATTATCGAGTGGGCACTGGAACTGTCAAGCTTTGGCCTCAAGTTTGAGAGCACTTCAACTATCCAAAGCAGAGCATTGGCGGAGTTCATAGTAGAATGGACACCAACGCCAGATGAAGAAATTCCATAAACGAGCGTCCCCGTCAAGGAAACAAGCAAAGAGTGGCTGATGTACTTTGATGGTGCCTTCTCGCTGCAAAGGCGCCCGGTGCGGCGTGCTACTTGTCGCACTCCACCGGAGAGCACCTCAAGTAATGTAGTCCAGATGAACTTTCCTGCAGAGCAAGCAACAAACAATACCGCAGTATGAGGGTTTGCTTGCCGGTCTCAGGATCGCAGTAGACCTTGGGATCAAGAAGCTCATTGTCAGGGGTGACTCACAGCTTGTTATCCGCCAAGTGAACAAGAATTATCAGAGTCCGTTGATGGAAGCTTGTATTGATGAAGTGAGGAAGCTAGAAGAGCACTTTGACGGCCTGCAGATGGAATATATTCCGAGAGCTCAGAACGACATTCTCGATGGCTCGCCAAAGTGCGCCGCACTTAAGTTACCTGTGGAACCAGGGATTTTGTGCTCAAGCTGACTCAATCGTCTGTAACACCACCAACTGGACAGAGCAAGAAGAGGAAGTTGATCTCTGGTGACTACTTTCCGTGAGCTTCCCGAAGCCGCCGCCAAGAAGGTCCCCAAGATCGACACCAACAGTGCTGAGGGGCAGTCTGCTCCGACAAGCCCCTGGGTTTGTTTCGTTGAAGCAGACGCTCCCGACAAGTTTTGCTCCGACAAGCTCTAGGGTTTGTTCCGTTGAAGCAGACGCTCCCGACAAGCTTTGCTCTGGCAAGCTTGCCGGGGAACGTCAAGCTCCGGCTGAGCCGCAGGTTCTCGCCACGGAAGCTGATATTCCCGCAGTAGCAGATGTGCCTTTAGTCCTTTGTTGTCGAGCCGCGAGCTCCAGCATGGGCGCAGCAGATTGTCCATTTCCTTCAGACAGGAGAACTTCTCGAAAAGCAAGAAGAAGCGGAAAGAGTAGCCCGGCAGTCAAGTATGTACCAGTTTGTCGACAAAGACTGCATGCAGAAGAAGACTCAACGGTGTGAAATTGAAGTGTATTCACCGGGAAGACGGACAAAAGCTGTTGGCGAGAGATACATGGAGGCATATGTGGTCACCACATTGGCGCGAGCACTTGCCGACAAAGCGTTCCGGCAAGGTTTCTTTGGCCGACAGCCCTCCAGGATGCAAGCGCACAAGTAACCAAGTGTGAAGCGTGCAGTTCCATTCCAAGCAGATACACCAGCCGGCTCAAGCTCTCCAGACGATCCCTTTATCCTGGCCATTTTCGGTGCGGGGGCTCAACATCCTCGGCCCCTTCCCCGAGCTGTCGGGGCTTTGAGTACTTATGCGTTGCAATCGACAAGTTCACAAAGTGGCCGGAAGTGGAAGCGATGAGGAAGGTGGCGGCCACGATCGGCGGTCAAGTTCTTGGTCGATTGTTTCCGTTTGGAATCCCTAACAGGATCATCACCGACAACGGCACACAGTTCTAAGCCGCACCTTCATGCAAAGACGTCCAAGATCTTGGCGCCAAGGTCTCGCTTTCGCTTCGTTGCTCATCCGAGAAGCAACGGTCAAGCGGAGAGGGCAAATCTTGAAGTGCTGCGCGGTCTCAAGACAGAACTTTCGACAGGCTGCACAAGTGCGGAAGAAAGCTGGATTGAGGAGCTGCCGGTGGTTCTTTGGTCGATCAGGACGACGCCAAATCGAGCCACTGGCCAGACACCTTTCGCTCTAGTCTATGGAGCAGAGGCAGTTCTCCCCACGGAACTCGTATACGTATCGCCTCGAGTGCTCGCTTATGATGAGCTTGAGCAAGAGCAGCTGCGACAAGATGACGCGCTGCTCCTTGAGGAAGATCGTCTTAAAGGCTCTTGTCTGAGCTGCTCGGTACCCGGCAAGCTTTGCGCCGCTACCATAGCCGCAAAGTCAATGCCAGAAGTCTCGAGGAAGGCGACCTTGTTCTTGGTAGCGTTCAGTCCGCCAAGAATTCCAACAAGTTGGCCTTGAAGTGGGAAGGCCCTTATCGGGTGAAACGAGTCACTAGGCCTGGCGCTGTCCGCCTTGAGACCGAAGATGGCATTCCGGTGAGCTACTCCTGGAATATTGAGCATCTTCGTAAGTTTTACCCGTAGGACGCGGTTGCCGGAACCTGTTCCGGAAACCACCTTTTGTACAAGTCTTGCCGCTGATGCATGTAATCCTTTGTACAAAGCCGGGCGGAGACCCGTGCATCAAGAAGCTTAGCGTGCCGCACACCTTGTCAATTTCATGCTTTTTACTTCTATTTTTGCATGTGTTATCGACACTTTGTGCAGCACCTACCCACAGTAAGTGATAACGAGCCACAAGGCTCCATATCTTTATTTTCTCTTCTTTCTCTTTCTCAAAGAAAGGAAGGTTCCCTCGCACACAAGTTTGCCGGGGAAAGGAGAAGATAATGGTGTGGACCAAGCTGCCGCTCAAGGAAGTCTAGCCTTACCGGGAAGCAAACAACAGAAAAGCTAAGTTGCCAAAGTTTGAGCAATCAGTTTTAAAAATTTTAAGTTATCTTCCTTGAACGACCAAACTTTGTATGGAAAACCTATGCGCAGAGGAACCAATTCGTAGCTAGTTGCGCCCTAACTTTGTTTCGAGTCCGCTCAACAACTTAAGTGAGCTGCGACTAGTTGCGACAAGGTTTCTTGTCGGAAGCGGCACCGCCAGCAGGCTGGTGACGTTCCGCACTCAGCGCTCGCGGCTCAGGTGCCCGCGCCGACAAGTTCCCTAAAAGCGAGGGGCAAAACATACAGAGGAAGGAATCAAGTAAAGGAAATAACATAGCAATTGATACTCAAAATAAAGTTATATTACAAGATAGCTTGCATAACTCTAATGGATTGTTCCTATGACATGACCAGCAACGGCAAGAGAAAGAAAGCAGGCGGCCTAATCTACGCGATCGCCCTCAACCCTCTTGATTCCGCTCACCCTGTCCACAATGGGTGCGACAAGGGTCTTGAGCGCCTCCACATCAGCATCGTGGCAGGGACTTGAGGGCGTTGGTGAGGTTGAGGCCTGGGTTGCGGAAGGCCACCTTCATCGACACCTTTTGGAGGGCTCCACAGATCTGGCGCGACTCCTCGGCCAGCTGTTTTGGGACCTCTTCCCGAGTCATTTGGAGAGCCGTCCTGCACGCCCTTGAAGAACAAGCTGAGCTTGGCGCTGGGTTGGAGATGCTCGTCGGAGGAGTATCCAAGATCCACCATCCCCAGCTCCATCGGCTCCTCGTGGATGGCTGCAGCAGTATCCATGAGACCCTCGGTCCGGTGCTCCACGTTCTCCCTCAAGGCACTCTGGGCGGCAACAAGACTTTTCGCTTGACAGCTCCTCGTCGGCCTTGATCTTCTCCTTCAAGGCCACCTCCCGCTCCTTGGCGCCGTCCAACGTCTGAGTCAAAGTAGTTAGCTTCAACTCAAGATATGCATTGGAGTCCCTGACGGCGCTGAGCTCCTTGCTCCTCTCGGCGAGACGCACCAGCTGCTCGCCAAGAGTGTAGGCGTCCTTCTCGCGCTCGTGCTTGAGTGCAGCAAGCTCCTCGCCGCCCTTCTTGAGGCTGGCCTCCAACTGCGCCACCTTCGTCTCCAGCTCCTTCTTGGCGGCCTCGGCAGCTGCGGCAGCATCCTTTGCCTCCTTGAGAGCCCCGCCAAATGTTTCCTCGCGCATGGCGAGATCCTCCTCGTGGCTGTCCAGGTTAACCTTCCGCTGCGCCAGCTCGCCTTCTGTGAGCGGCTTCTCGGCGGCAAGGCTGTTCCTCCTCGGCTTCCAGCCTTCTCGAGGATGAAGGCCTTGCGCTCCTCGGCGAAGTTGCTCGCTCCTCCGCCAAGGACCGGAGAGCTTCTGGTTGCGGCCCGGAGCTCCTCCAGCGCTTCTCGATGTCTGTTCCGCCTTCGCGATAAGCGCCTCCGGGATGCAGTTTGGCTTGTCGGTAGCGGTAGAAAGCGGCAGCGGCTCGCGGCAGTTGCTCCTCCTCGGGCTCGCCGCTGCTCTTGCTTGGCGCGTCAACTAGCGTCGGCCAGCCGAGGCGAGCAGCTCTTCATCAAAGGTTTCTCATTGGTAGGCGCCACAGGCTCGACTCCCATGGGAGCTTGATGAAGACGCCATCGCCGGCCTTCAAGTAGGCGCGGGCTGGGAGCTCTTCGAACTGGACGCTGCGGCAGCGGCGGAGGGATCGGCGGTCGGTGTAGCGCTGGCGCTCCTGCGGCCTCGTGGTCGTCGGTCGATCGCGGACCCCTCGCCCGGCTTCCTGCGGCGGCGGCTTTCAGCGGCCTCTTGGCCGAGCTCGTTAGCGTCGGCTTCTTCTTCCACGGCGGCGGCTTCATCGGTGTTGCAGCGCCCGTCCTCCTCGCCCGGCGACCTCGGTCTCCATTGGCTCTGTGGTGGGCCGGATGAAGAGAGTCAAGCAAATATTCAAGACAAAATCAGAAGAAGAAAAACACAAAGGGAAGTACTCAGGCAAGAAGGTTACTGCGCCGGGGCTGCGGTCATGGTCTCCGTCGCCAAGGGGTCATTGGTGCCGTCCCTTGCCGGAGAACTGCCCTTGCCGGAGAAGGCTCCTTGCGGAGAACGCTCCTTGCCGGAGAATCCACCCTTGGCGGCGTAGTCGAAGCGAAGGAGGCTGTTGTGCTCCTACACAAGTCAGCGATCGAGATATCGGCAAAGGAAAAAAGCACCCATGCACGCGAACAGCAAGAAGTAGACCATATGCTTCTGTTGGGGCTGCGCTGGGGCTGCTTTGAAGAAGGGTTGCCTCATCCGGCAAGGTGGTCTCGACGCGCCTCCTGCTGTCATGATGAGTTTGTCCTCGATGACAACCACCGGGTCTTGGCTCTCTGCGACATCCTGCAGGCGGCGTCACGAAAAGGAATGGATTGAGCAAAGCAAGTCGGATACAAGACAAAGCAACAAATCAAAGAATTACAAGTATGACAAGGAATCTTACTCTTCCTCTTCCTCGTCGGAGCCGAGCGAGGAGAGGTCGACCGCCCGCCTCCGCAGACGACGAGAGGCGGAGGAGTGGGCTCCCTTGACGCTTGGCGGGAGGCGGGACCGGTGGCTGCGAGGCCCCGCTCCGGTGCAGCGGCGTGATGAGCTCCAGCAGTGCTTGCCGCGGTGGAGCTGGGCTGCATGGCGCCGCGTTGTTGGCCCGCTTGTCGCTTCGCTGCGTCTCCGGCTTTGCGAAGACGCCTTCTTGGTGGAGCCGGTGGCTCCGCTCGCGGCAAGCTGCTTGGAGGTGGGGAGGATGCGCCCTCGGCGGGCTCGCTCGACTCGGCTTCAGGCTCGGCAAGCTCTTCCTCGCCGACGAACTCCTTTCGCTCGACAAAACTTGCCGCCTCGGCTGCCTCCGCCTCCTCCACAGTGAAGCCAACCGCCCCGGCAGCTGCTGCCGCCTCTTCTAGCCTGGTGGCGATGCGCTGCATCTCATCATCAGTAGTGTCGCGGGTGAGGCCCCTCTGCTCGTCTGGGCGGACCGGCATTTCCACTAGATTGTCAAAAAACTGCCGCACCACGTCATCTGCCGGCTCTTGCCAAGTGGGGACAATTCCATGGGAGTCACACAACGGCATCATTGCACGGATGCGGTCAAGCGACGAGTTGTTGCACAGTGGAACGATGCCCCTCGGCAACCTAAACATCTCCGGATGATCAGGATCAGGCTTGAACAGCTCTAAGAGCATTGCGTCAAGCTCCAAGACAGTGAAGTTGAAGTTGAGGCCTGGGCGCAGCCTCATGATGTCTGCTACGTTCTGAAATTCCCAGGCAGGTCTCCTTCTCTCCTGCAAGGGGGCGATGCGGCGGCGAAGAAATTCTGCGCCAACAGTGCCTTTAGTGAGGCCGGCAAGTCTGAGGCGGAGGATTAGGGTAACTGCGATCTTCAGCCTAGCGTCCTCCGGGGCCAGATTGCTCCAATCATTGCCGCGTACTCATCGGGGTTTGGCTGGGCGGTAAAGGCTGCAGGTTCTCCTCAACAATCCCAGCACCAATCTGCCCTCCACTCCTCCCATTTGCTCTGAGCTCTCCCTCCGGATAGGCCTCCTTCTTGCCGACCTCGAGACCCAAGCAATTCCTCCGGCAAGGGGCTCTCCTCTCTCGGCTCGGGGTAAAAAGAAGTGACGGAAAAGAGCTACATTTGGGTGGACTCCGAAAAAGTTTTCGCAGAGATATGCGAAAACTGCCATGGTCAGAACGGCGTTGGGGGTGAAATCAAGGAGGCGGAACCTGTAGGTGTTCATAATGTCACAAAAGAACTCAGAGAAGGGCGGGCAGAGCCCGCAGCAGAAGAAGAGCGCGAAGAAGGATACCCGTCGGGGCCAGTTCTGCAGCGGCGGGGGAGTACCGCCGTGCGCGGATCATCGCGTCTCCGTCGACGAGAAGAGGTAGTAGTTCTCCCTCGGCTCCCTCGCGGCGAGCTGAGGGGAAGATAACCCGCTCCTTCCGCAGCACCAAGCCGCAGCGCCTCGGCCGACTTCACGGTCTTCCCTTGTCGGCTTCGGGCCCATGGCGGAGGCGGTGGAGGAGATCGGCGGCGTTGAGGGTGCTGGTGGCGATGAAGTGAGCGCTGCTCTCTTTTCAGCCTTGAGAAGAAGGGGGGGAGCAGCGGTGGTTTTTCGATGAGAGAACAACTGGCAAGGTAGGCGACGTGCCCCTGTTTCCCCTGCTTATAAAGAGGGAGGGGGCGGACGTTCCGATTTTCCGAATAAAGAAACCCCCACGATCTCTCACACGACGCCACGTTCGATGCGTGCCGTTCGTGGGGGGCGTGGTGGGTCCGGGGTGAGTTATGGTGTGACCCGGGCCGCGTGTGCCCGTGCCCTGTTTTGGGCCTGGCCCAACAGCGCTCGGCACCGTGTGTGGCCCAGGCCCGGGGGCTCCTGTCGGTGTACTAGATTAGGGGTACCCTAGTATCCCGAACTTGTGCACGGGCAGTTGCAGCCCTCCGCGGCAAGGCTTACCGGGTGACCGCCAAGGTCCTCCGTGGTTCCTTTGGAGCCATTCAAGAACAAAGTTTTCAAGCCAAGGAGACAAGGCCCCGGCAAGAGGAGCTTGCCGGGAAGGCCACCCAAGGCACTTAGGAGACAAGGCCCGGCAAGAGGAGCTTGCGGAAGGCCCGATGAGCGACAAGCTTCCGGCACGACAAGACAACAACCGCGGCAAAGGCGCTTGCCGCGCAGACCACCTCTTCATGCCTATGCTCCAGCGCATCCACTAACGTGTCGCCCCGAGGCCTTTCCAGGCGCACGTGGCGAGAGGCTGTGCGGCCAGCGGTGCGAGGTGGCAAGCAGCGCTGACAAGTTTGCCATCGTGGCGAACGGTGGCGCCCCGACGGTCCTGTTTGCACCTTTATTAGGGGCGACTAGACGGGCATTTAATGCCTTTGTCCCCTGCCATCAGGGTTAGGTATAGTACACTGTACACTGTACAAGTAGGTGTACCAACCACTATTTTTCCATTTGTACCCCCGTCTATGTTGCCACCTATCGGAGCCCCTTGATCATATAAAAGGAGGCCCATGCGCAACATAGAAAGGGTTGGTCGATCAGTTCGCTCCACGCTCAGTCTCGTTAGCAGGTCGTGTGTATTGTAGCACTCAGCGCTCCTGAGCAAGAACGCAATACACCTAGACATGCAGCTGTAGGAGTGTTATCTCTCCGGAAAGCTCCGAAGCTGGGTAAACCTCTCGCGTGCTTCGCCTCGATCTGCTCTTCGTGCGACCTCCGCTCCCCTCCGAACCGAAAGGGGCTCGGTCCGCCGGCCCCATAGGTGTTCGTGGGCCAGATCAGCCTGCCCCGACACATGCCATCGTTAAACATTTTCTTTAAATAATTTGGCATTTTCATAGCCTGGGTTCTTCATTCATCTAGTGAGCTAATATCAAATAACCTCTTTTCACCGGCAAGTTTGAAATCATAGTTGAGTTCTTTAATTGCCCAATATGCTTTATGTTCTACTCAAGAGTCAAATGGCAAGCCTTTCTGAGGGAGTCCTAGATTAGGGGGTCTTCGGACAGCCGGACTATATCCTCTGGCCGGACTGTTGGACTATGAAGATACAAGATTGAAGACTTCGTCCCGTGTCCGGATGGGACTTTCCTTGGCGTGGAAGGCAAGCTTGGCTATACGGATATGTATATTTCCTCCCTTGTAACCGACTCAGTGTAACCCTAGCCCCCTCCGGTGTCTATATAAACCGGAGGGTTTAGTCCGTAGGACAACAATAATCATACCATAGGCTAGCTTCTAGGGTTTAGCCTCTACGATCTCGTGGTAGATCAACTTCTTGTAATACTCATATCATCAAGATCAATCAAGCAGGAAGTAGGGTATTACCTCCATCGAGAGGGCACGAACACAGGTAAACATTGTGTCCCCGCCTCCTGTTACCATCCGCCTTAGACACACAGTTCGGGACCCCCAACCCGAGATCCGCCGGTTTTGACACCGACATTGGTGCTTTCATTGAGAGTTCACTGTGTCGTCGCCGTAAGGCTTGATGGCTCCTTCGATCATCGGTGATGATACGGTCCAGGGTGAGGTTTTCCTCCCCGGGCAGATCTTCGTATTCGGCGGCTTGGCACTGCGGGCCAACTCGCTTGGCCATTTGGAGCAGGTCGAGAGCTACGCCCCTGTCCATCAGGTCAGGTTCGGAAACTTGAACTACACTGCCGACATCCGCGGAGACTTGATCTTCGACGGATTCAAGCCCATGCCAGGTGCGCCGCACGATCACGACGAGCATGATTTAGCTCTGTCGTCGGACAGTGTTCGGGAGATCACACCTGCAGCTACTCCGGCCCTCAATCCGGAGCAAATTGCACCATCCGAGGACAGGTGGATAGACCCCGCCATGGAGGCCGCACTCTCAGCGGCGATGGAGCCGGATACTGACTTCACCCCTTACAAGAGCCGTGTCGCCGAACTACTAGATTCGTCCCCGGCCACGGGCTCCGAGCCGCCTGCGTCCGTGCCTATCAATTCCGATTGGGCGCCGTTCATGGAGTTCACCTCCGCGGATATCTTTCAGCACTCACCTTTCGGCGAAGTGCTTAATTAATTAAGGTCTCTCTCCTTGTCATTAGAACCTTGGCCGAACTATGTCCGGCTAGAATGGGATGCGGACGACGAAGAAATTCGCTGCCCACCCACTACCCACTTAGTAGCCACTGTCGATGATTTAACCGACATGCTCGATTTTGACTCCGAAGACATCGACGACATGAACGACGATGCAGGAGAAGAACAGGAACCATCGCCCACGGGGCGCTGGACAGCCATTTCATCACATGACATATACATGGTGGATACACCCAAAGAAAACAATGACGGGGAACGGAAGGACGTAGTGAAGAACAGCTCAATCGAGAAGCAAACAAAGCGTCGGCGTAGGCGCCGCTCCAAATCCCTCCTCGGCAAGAACAGCGATAACAGCGAAAGAGAAAATAACACCTCCGTCGACTCCAGAGGAAACGACGACAACATGGACCCAGCGGCAGAGCAGGATGAACCAGCAAATGGCGAACATAGTACGGATCCGCTGTCCGAACACGGCGACGCCGAGGATAAAGCTCATCAAACTCCCCCCGAAGAGGAAAACAGTCTGGACGAAGGTGCAAACATCATCTCGGAAAGGCACTTGGAACAAAAGAACCTCCGCAGAAGGCTTATTGCCACCGCGAGGAGTCTGAAGAAGCAGAAGCAAAGGCTTAAGGCCGCACAAAATACGCTCAACAGCAGATGGAACAAAGTGCCTGACAATGAGGAAAAGCATGGTGGAAGTCACCACACAAAGAGCTATCCAAAGCGCAAGCTACTGCCCAAATTCGACGATGAGGCCTTAGCGCCCACACAGCCGAAAAATAAGACGACCAACCGGTTGGATCAACCACCTTGTGGCCGCGATAGAGCGGCCAACAAGGCCACACACAAGTCAGCACACACTTCACATGATGACTTGCATCGAAAGACCGGAGTGACCAGATCCATCTACGGATCTAGGAAGCGCTCTCCGGCACAAAATCAAAACCGAATACTACAACCGTCCGAACGCCATGATACATCTAAATACAGGGGTGCCGCACACCCCCTATGTTTCACCGATGAGGTGCTGGACCATGAATTTCCGGAAGGATTCAAACCAGTGAACATAGAGGCGTACGACGGGACCACAGATCCTGGGATATGGATTGAGGACTTTATCCTCCATATCCATATGGCTCGCGGAGACGATCTCCACGCAATCAAGTACTTGCCCCTCAAGCTTAAAGGGCCAGCTCGGCACTGGCTGAAAAGCCTCCCCGAAAACTCAATTGGAAGTTGGGAGGAGCTCGAGGGTGCCTTTCGGGCCAATTTTCAAGGGACCTATGTCCAACCTCCGGATGCAGACGATTTAAGTCAGATAATTCAATAGCCCGGAGAGTCAGCCCGAAAGCTTTGGAACAGGTTCCTCACTAAGAAGAACCAAATCGTCGACTGCCCGGACGCCGAAGCCTTTGCAGCTTTCAAGAACAGCGTCCGAGATGAATGGCCCGCCATACACCTCGGCCAAGAAAAACCGAGAACAATGGCAGCCTTGACAAGCCTCATGACCCGCTTTTGCGCGGGCGAAGATAGCTGGTTAGCCTGCAGTAGTACCAGCGACCCAAGCACATCCGAAGTTAGGGATGGCAATGGAAAACCACGACACAGTAAAAGCAAGCGTCGAAATAAAGAGGGCATCCCAGATAATACGGCGGTAAATGCCGGATTCAGGGGCCCTCGACCAGGTCAGCAGAAAAATCCTTTCAAAGGCAGCAGAGATGGACCGTCCGGCCTAAACAAGATTCTAGACAAACTATGTTAGATTCACGGCACCCCCGATAAACCCACAAATCACACCCGTAGAGAATGTTGGGTCTTCAAGCAGGCCGGTAAGATAAACGCCAAACACAAGGGGAGGGAGACACCAAGTGAAGACGAGGACGAGCCTCGCCAGAAAAGCACTAGGGGACAGAAAAAAATTCCCACCAGAGGTTAAAACAGTAAACATGATCCAGGTGATGAAGAGGAGAAGCAAACATGCACTTCAAGACACACGCGCCATAGAGCCCGTCACCCCTAAGTTCAACCCCTGGTTGACCTGCCCGATCACCTTTGATCGCAGGGATCACCTGACAAGTATCCGGAATGAAGGATTGGCTGCCTTGGTGTTAGACCCAATAGTAAACGGATACCATCTCACACGAGTCCTTATGGACGGCGGCATTTGTCTTAATCTGATATATCAGGACACAGTCCGCAAAATGGGGATAGACCCGACAAAAATGAGCCGCAGTAATAGTACCCTCAAGGGAGTAATACCAGGCCTAGAGGCCCGCTGCACGGGCTCTCTATTACTAGAGGTTGTCTTCGGTTCTCCCAACAACTTCCGAAGAGAAAAGTTAAACTTCAACATCGCTCCATTCCGAAGTGGCTTTCAAGCACTGCTCGGAAAAGTGGCGTTCGCTCGTTTTAACCCATTCCCACATCACGCTTCTCTCAAGCTTAAGATGCCCGGTCCACGTGGCATCATCACCATTAGCGGAAACATTGAACGTTCCCTACGAGCGGAAGAATGTGCGACGGCTTTAACAGCCGAGCACTAAATGGCCCCCCAAACCAGAATAAAGGATCGGTCGTTAAGACCGCGGACGCGGCTAGACGAGTCCGGCGAATTACCAGCTATAACAGCTTAGACAAACCCAAGATTGGTTCGATGGTTATACCCGCACAAACGGCACCAGGGGCTTCCCTTGTATAATCAGGTCCAGTTCGGCTCAACTTGATGTCTTTTGAATTTTAATGGTTTAGTGAGAATAACCAATTTTTCTGCACGACAACTTTCACCTAAGTTCTTCTCTTTTATAGATGACATCCGTGCTACACCCTTCCAGGATACGGCACAACGGAGACACGGTAGCAGAGCGTGCGGCGAGGACCCGCTCAAAGGTTTCTTTTTAGATTAAGACCCTGCGTAAACCTTTCTTACTGTCTTTTGTTGTTCACATCCTCCGGATACTTAGTATAACCGAGAAGGATGCTGACGTTATTGGCATTTCGCCACATCAGGATATTGCTCGTACCTGGAAACTTGGGGTTCATTACTAAGGGCACTGTTCAGCCCGGCATATGTTATAAAGACTGAATACCTTAGGGAGTGTTCGGCGTCGCGAGTTTGGCCTTATATGCATCAGCTCCGAATCATGTCTTTGGTCAAAATTTGGGTTTACCCGGCTCCCGTGTTTTGCTACCTTATGATCCGCTCTATCGGATAAGGTGGCACCGGGAGAACTACTGCGATTGTTCCCTAGTTCATCCGGATGAGCACCTCAGTAGAGAAAGCCAAAAACTGACTGTCATGATAAAGCGCGAGACTGGTCAACCACTCGATGACTTAGCAGAATCTTCGGGATTCCTCCGCATTAACGAAGGACCGTTTCCCGGTCACGTACGTACGCGCCCCGTATTTGGACGAGCGCAGAGGTACCATGGGCTATATAGTAGCCCCACTGTCAAACTCCTATGGCTAAGTGAAAGTGTTAAAGCAATATAGTCCGATTGCCTAGTTCGCTGCGCTATCGCCTCCTTAATGGACGAAGACGTTGGATCAAGTGTGAATACACGTTTTTTGCGAACACCCCCGCATTATATGCGTGGGGGCTGAAGCCAACGACTACAAACTTTCAGGTTATATAAATATATACATAAACGGCCGCACAGGAGGCATCATAATACTTTCAGGCACAAGTATAAACACAGCCTTTATAATTCAATACAACATTGTTTTTACAATGGGAATACATGTCACTAGAACATAATATTCTTCGAGCACTGAGCCTCTTCAAAGTAGTGCTCGGCAGCTACTCGGCCCACGGCCAAACTCTGGGTTGCAATAGCGGTGGCCTCCATATCCGCCCAGTATGTCTTAACACGGGCAAGTGCCATCCGCGCACCCTACCTCTTCATAGCGTCATTGCGCGGCACAACACCAAGGAACCGCTGCACTAAAGCAAAATAACTAGTTGGCCTCGGCCCTTCCGGCCATAGATGATCCACAACAGATCTCATGGCAAGCCCGGACAACCTATGGAGCTCGGCCCACTCGGCCATTCGCTCATTCAACAGCAGCGGACGCACTGGAACATGGAACTGTGACCAGAACAGCCTTTCCACTTCACGATCTTTTTGATCCTTGAAGTACGCGGCCGCATCAGCAGCACTGGCTGCCAAATCCATGTATGCGTCTGCCGAACTCCATAGTTGATCAAGAGGTGCATACTTTGGATCTCCGAACTTCGTCCGCAACAAAAAGGGCTTCCCAGCCGCGATATCTCCAGCTTGACGCAACTCCTCCTTCCCCGCTCTGATTTTATAGCAGGACTCCTTGGCTTCCACCATGGCCTTCTCCACGTCCGTCGCCTTCGCTCGGCCTTCCTTTTCTAGAAGTTGGTAATGGTCGACGGCATCCTTCAACTCAACGGCCATCTTGGCTATTTTTTTCCTCGCTTTGGCAATGGGCGGCCTGTTCGGCCCTCAGCTCTTCGACCGCCTTTAGAGCGGCCGCATCACTATTCCTGGCTTGTTCCTTGGCTCAGGCAAGTTCCGCCTGAAGGGTCTCCACGGCAGCAGCTCCATCTGCAGTAACAAGATATTAAAGATACTAGCATCATGCTCCTCTTACTATGTATTGTTCACCATAGAAATCACATACCCTGTGCCTCGTGGAGCCGCTTGTTGACAAGCACGATGTCAGCATCTGCTGCATCAAGTTGCCGCTTAAGCTCGATAAACTCACTAGTCCGGCTAGTCACCGGACCTCCAGCCACCTGCACATGAAGGCGGTCTGATTATTCCCTGGGACTATGATCCTCTGTTTGCCGCCGTTCTCGACACCAACCAGAGTCTCAGGGGCTACTATCTGCATAGGGCACACCTAACGTGTGCGGTACTATCCAAAAATATACTATTTCACGTACCTCAAAGCCTTTCAGCAGGCTAATAAAAGCTTCATGCAGCTCGCTTTCAGCGGATGAAATCCTCTCAACCATCGTACCCATCAGCGTACGATGCACTTCTGAGATAGCCGCTTGCTCCAGAAAATCCTTCAGTGTGTTTGACAGCCATCATACCCATCAACGGTTTCGGACTCTTTCTGTTGCTCCCTTCGGGAGCCGGATGCTGAGGACTTCGGGCGGCCAAAGGATTACCCTCTGGCATCGGCGGATCAGGAGAAGTCCTCTGAGACGACACCTCGGGGTCGCCCGCCTCATGAGGCGGGGAGGCATGGGGAGGTGTTTCGCTCTCCACCATCTCCGGAAGAAGATCCCCCGAAGATGAACTCTATCGAGAAGGGCTACGATCCGAACTACTAGATATATGCTTCGGTTATTGTTCTCAGAAGTAAAGCAGGACATTTTTATTATTAAATGCTTTTTTGTTTACTTACAGCTCGGTGGAGGGCTGACCCCTTGCGAACCTTTGGCGGCAAGGGTGCTTTCCAAGACAGGATCCTCTAGTGAAGATTTCTTCCCCCGTTTGGAAACCTTTGGTTCCAGGTCTTTAGAGGTAGTCTTCTACCTTCCTTGGGGAGAGAAAAATTCAGATCCTTTTCCTCGGTTATCCTCCTTCGCGGAGGCGCTAATTCCCCCTTACTGGATGAGTAATGAGTGAGGCCCGCTCTCAGCCTCTTTATCCCCCTTTATCTTCCCCCGAGGGCGCCTAATAAGGTGCCGGCTCAAGCATTCGACCGATCTGGAGTCTGCTGAGCCTTCCGGGAAGAAGCGGGACGAACACCTGGTCATCTTCTTCTGTGTTACCCAGTCCTGGTCAAAGAGCGACTTTTCAGAATGATGTGGTGATAAATAAAAAGACAGCGTATTCGGCCACGGGATTACTTACTTGGGTATCTGGACGATTGCAGCTCAGACCCGCATCCTCGGTGGCGTCCGGACACTTTATTTGTGGTCTGAAGAACAGTTTGTACATCCCTTCGAAAGCGTCATGCCGAGGAAGTGCTAAATAGTTCGCGGTCCTACAGGTTGAGTTCCCACATTCGGAGGAGGAACCCGCCTTGCAATGCCGAAGACAAATCTGCGTCGGGCTCTTCGTCATTGAAGCCTGGTTCAAGGGCTCTTGAGGGAGTCTGGATTAGGGGTCTCCGGATAGCCGGACTATATCCTCTGGCCGGACTGTTGGACTATGAAGATACAATATTGAAGACTTCGTCCCGTGTCCGGATGGGACTTTCCTTGGCGTGGAAGGCAAGCTTGGCTATACGGATATGTAGATTTCCTCCCTTGTAACCGACTCTATGTAACCCTAGC
Source organism: Aegilops bicornis (assembly GCA_021605145.1). Lineage (NCBI taxonomy): Eukaryota > Viridiplantae > Streptophyta > Magnoliopsida > Poales > Poaceae > Aegilops > Aegilops bicornis. The sequence continues at coordinate 430,059,220 of CM038671.1, read as the reverse complement.
CCCCTCTGGTGTCTATATAAACCAGAGGGTTTAGTCTGTAGGACAACAACAATCATACCATAGGCTAGCTTCTAGGGTTTAGCCTCTACGATCTCGTGGTAGATCAACTCTTGTAATACTCATATCATCAAGATCAATCAAGCAGGAAGTAGGGTATTACCTCCATCGAGAGGGCCCGAACCTGGATAAACATTGTGTCCCCCGCCTCCTGTTACCATCCGCATTAGACGCACAGTTCGGGACCCCCTACCCGAGATCCGCCGGTTTTGACACCGACACTTTCCATAAACCATATTGTAAGGAGACATACCCATGGGATTTTTATAAGCTGTTCTGTAAGCCCAAAGTGCATCGTCTAATTTCTTAAACCAATTCTTTCGGGACCTATTGACAGTGTTTAGTAAAATTAATTTCATTTCTCTATTGCTAAGTTCAATTCGACCACTAGACTGAGGATGATAGGGTGATGCAATCCTATGGTTAACATCATACTTAGGAAGCATTTTACGGAATGCACCATGAATAAAATGTGAACCACCATTAGTCATTAAAATTTTTGGGACTCCGAACCATGAGAAAATAACTTCCTTAAGCATTTTAATAGAGGTTATGTCATCAGCACTACTAGTTGGAATAGCTTCTACCCACTTAGTAACATTATCAATAGCAACCAAAATATGTGTATACCCATTAGAGGAAGGAAAAGGTCCCATGTAATCAAAACCCCAACATCAAATGGTTCAACAACAAGTGAATAATTCATAGGCATTTCTTGATGCTTACCAATATTACCAATTCGTTGCCATTCATCACAAGATAAAACAAACTTACCGGCATCCTTGAAGAGGGCAGGCCAATAAAAACCAGATTGCAATACCTTGTGAGCAGTTCTGTCTCCCGCATGGTGCCCTCTAGAAAGCTTCGGAGTGACATTTCCATAGGTTTGTCCCTATTCACGCTCAGGTACACAACGTCTAATAATACCATCTACTCCTTCTTTATAAAGATGTGGGTCATGCCAAAAGTAATGTCTTAAATCATAGACGAATTGTTTGCTTTTGTTGGTATGTGAAGCTAGGCGATATATATTTAGCAATAATGTAGTTAACAGTCGCCATACCAAGGAGTGTAACGAGAAACATTTATTGCAGATAATTGCTCATTAGGAAAACTATCATTAATAGGTTGTGGCTCATCAAGAATATTTTCTAGCCTAGACAAGTTATCAGCTACGGGGTTCTCAACTCCTTTTCTATCAGTGATATGTAAGTCAAATTCTTGTAGCAAGAGAACCCACCTAATGTGTCTAGGTTTAGCATCTTTCTTTTCCATAAGATATTTTATAGCAGCATGATCAGTGTGAATAATCATTTTAGAATCAACAATGTAAGAGCTGAATTTATCACAAGCAAACACCAATGCTAAAAATTCTTTTTCAGTAGTAGCATAATTTCTTTGGGCACTGTCTAGAGTTTTACTAGCATAATGGATAACATTTAATTTCTTATCAACTCTTTGTCTTAGAACAGCACCAACAGCATAATAACTAGCATCACACATAATTTCAAAAGGCAAGTTCCAATCAGGTGGTTGAACAATAGGTGCAGAAATTAAGGCTTTCTTAAGTGTTTCAAATGCTTCTACACAATCATCTTAAAAAACAAATGGAACATCCTTTTGTAAAAGATTTGTAAGAGGCCTAGAAATTTTATAGAAGTCTATAATAAATCTCCAATAGAAACCAGCATGACCGAGGAAAGTAGGAATACCTTTAATATCTCTGGGACATGGCATTTTCTCAATTGCATCAACTTTAGCTTTATCCACCTCAATACCTCGTTCAGAAATTTTATGTCCCAAGACAATACCTTCATTAACCATAAGTGGCACTTCTCCCAATTCAAGACAAGATTAGTTTGCTCGCATCTGTGCAAAACTCGACCAAGGGTGCTTAACCAATCATCAAAAGAAGTTCCGTAGACGGAAAAATCATCCATGAAAACCTCAACAATCTTTTCACAAAAATATGAGAATGTAGCAGTCATACATCTCTGAAAGGTAGCAGGTGCATTGCATAAACCAAAAGGAATATGTCTATAAGCATAATTTCCAAAAGGACAAGTAAAGGCGTTTTTCTCTTGATCAGGTGGTGAAACAGGTATTTGAGAAAAACCAGAATATCCATCAAGGAAACAAAAGTGTGTGTGCTTAGATAGCCTTTCTAGCATTTGATCAATGAAAGGCAGAGGGTAATGATCTTTTCTAGTTGCTTTATTTAATTTTCTAAAATCAATTACCGTTCTATAGTCAGTGACAATTGTTTGTGGAATAAGTTCATTTTTATCATTAGGAACAACGGTAATACCTCCCCTCTTAGGGACACAATGAATGGGGCTTACCCATCTACTATCAGCTATATGATCGATTATACCTGCTTCCAGAAGCTTTAGTATTTCAGTTCTTACCACTTCTTTCATTTTAGGATTTAAACGTCTTTGGTGATCAACAACGGGTTTAGCATCCAGTTCCTTATTAATCTTGTGCTGACAGAGAGTGGGACTAACACCCTTAAGATCATCAAGAGTATATCCAATAACAGCTCGGTGCTTCTTCAGAATATTCAATAATGTTACTTCCTCATGTTCTGAAAGGTTAGCACTAATAATAACATTATATATCTTTTTATCATCAAGATAAGCATATTTCAAGGTGTCCGGCAATTGTTTTAATTCAAACACAGGATCACCTTTAGGTGGAGGAGGACCTCCTAGAGTTTCAATAGCCAAATTGTGTTTAAGTAGAGGTCATTGTTCAAAGAGAATTTTATCTCTCTCATTTCTTTCATGCATATGCATATCATTTTCATGGTCTAGCAAATACTGTTCTACTAGGCAATTCTTTCTTATGATGTTTTCTATTTAACTTGGAAAAAATAAACTCATGAAACTCATCACCCAAACTAACACCGATGGTTTGTTTCTTACAATATATTTTAGCATTAACGGTGTTCAAGAAAGGTCTACCGAAAATAATGGGACAAAAGTCATCTTCTGGGGAAACAAGAACTAGAAAATCAGTAGGGTATTTTATTTCCCCACACAAGACTTCAACATCTCTAACAATCCCAAGTGGTGTGATGGTGATTGATGTCTTCTAGGACTACGTCGGTATTTCCCCAAAGATGAAGGGATGATGCAGCACAGCGACGATAGGTATTTCCCTCAATAATGAAACCGAGGTTATCGAACCAGTAGGAGAACCAAGCAACACAATGTAAACAGCCCCTGCACACAAATAACAACTACTCGCAACCCGACGTGTTAAAGGGGTTGTCAATCCCATTCGGGCAACAGCGCCAGAAATTGGCAAACAGACGTGAATAAAATTGTAGTAGATTGATAGATCAAACGCCAAATAAAATAAATAAGAATAAAATGCAGCAAGGTATTTTTGTATTTTTGATTTAATAGATCTGGAAATAAAAGCAAAGGAGAAGTAGATCACAGGCAAATATGTGAGAAAGAGACCCGGGGGCCGTAAGTTTCACTAATGGCTTCTCTCGAGAAAAATAGCAAACGGTGGGTAAACAAATTACTGTTGGGCAATTGATAGAACTTCAAATAATCATGACGATATCCAGGCAATGATCATTATATAGGCATCACGTCCAAGATTAGTAGACCGACTCCTGCCTGCATCTACTACTATTACTCCACACATCGACCGCTATTTAGCATGCATCTAGTGTATTAAGTTCATGGAGAAATGGAGTAATGGAATAAGAACGATGACATGATGTAGACAAAATCTATCTATGTAGAGATAGAACCCATCGTTTTTTCCTTAGTAGCAACGATACATACGTGTCGGTTCCCCTTCTGTCACTGGGATCAAGAACCGTAAGATCGAACCCACTACAAAGCACCTCTTCCATTGCAAGATAAATAGATCAAGTTGGCCAAACAAAACCCAAATATCGGAGAAGAAATACGAGGCTATAAGAGATCGTGCATATAAGATATCAAAGAAACTCAAATAACTTTCATGGTTATAAAAAGATAGATCTGATCATAAACTCAAAGTTCATCCGATCCCAACAAACACATTGCAAAAAGAGTTACATCATATGGAACTCCAAGAGACCATTGTATTGAGAATTCAGCGAGAGAGAGGAAGCCATCTAGCTACTAACTATAGACCCGAAGGTCTACAAAGAACTACTCACGCATCATCGGAGAGGCATAAATGGAAGTGGTGAACCCCTCTGTGATGGTGTCTAGATTGGATCTGGTGGTTCTAGACTCTGCGGCGGCTGGAATTGATTTTCGTTCACTCCCTTAGGGTTTCTGTAATATTGGGGTATTTATAGAGCAAAGAGGCAGTTCAGGGGGCTCCCGAGGTGGGCACAACCCACCAGGGCACACCGGGGCCTCCTGGCGCGCCCTGGTGGGTTGTGCTCTCCTCGGAGCACCCCCAAGGCGCGGCCATGGCCCATTAGGTGTCTTCTGGTCCATAAAAAAATCTCCGTGAAGTTTCCTTGCATTTGGACTCCGTTTGGTATTGATTTCCTGCGATGTAAAAAACATGCAGAAAACAACAACTGGCACTTGGCACTATGTCAATAGGTTAGTACCAACAAATGATATAAATGATTATAAAACATCCAAGATTTATAATATAACAGCATGGAACCATCAAAAATTATAGATACATTGGAGATGTATCAGCATCCCAAGCCTAACTCCTGCTCGTCCTCGAGTAGGTAAGTGATAAAAACAGAATTTTTGATGTGGAATGCTGCCTAACATGTCATATCGTATTCTTTTCTTTATAGCATGGACATTTGCACTTTTATGTGATTCAAAGCAATAGACTAGTTTTGACATGATAACTTAAATACTCAAGCATATCAACAAGCAACCATGTCTTTCAAAATATCAACGCTAAAATAAGTTATCCCTAGCCCATCATGCTCAATCATTGATCCATTCATGAAACACACTCACATATTAGCTACACCCAATACTCAAGTACAATCATATTTCCTCCTTGTTGCTGCTTTTTATAAGAGAAGATGGAGACTCAACTTCAAAATAAAAATTTCATAAAGTAAAAGAAAGGCCCTTCGCAAAGGGAAGTAGGGATTTGTAGAGGTGCCAGGGCTCAAAGCGAAAAAACTTAGAGATAAAATATGTTGAGAGGTGTGTCTTTCCCACCAATGAAAATGACTTAGAGTTACCAACACTTTCCATGCTAAATATATCATAGGCAGTTCCCAAACAGAAAATAAATTTTATTCCTTTTTCCACCATACTTTCAGTTTCCATGGCTAGCCGAATCCACGGTTGCCTTCCATACCAACATTTTCCAAGGAATTTATTATTTGACAACATAAAGTAAATTCATTTTACATTTCGGGACTAGGCATCCCTAATACCTTTGCTTACTCTCGTGCAATGACAAGTGAATAAACACTCATCGTGAGAATAACATCTAGCATGGAGAATATTAGCCGCCCCTCACCGCTCCGCGAGCAGTACGAACACACACAAGAGAAGTTTATTTTGAAAAATAGAGATGGCACATACAAACTTGCTTAGAATGGCAAAAGAATACCACATATAGGTAGATATAGTGGACTCATGTGGCAAAATTGGTTTAAAGGTTTTTGGGTGCACAAGTAGAGATCATACTTAGTGCAAAATGAAGGCTAACAAAAGATTGAGAAGCGACCAATCAAGAAACGAATAATCTCATAACCGAGCATTAAGCATAATTAACACCGAATAATGCACCATAAGTAGGATATAATTTCATTGCATAATTATTGAATTTCGTGCTTGCATAGAGAATCACAAACCTTAACACCAATATTCTTACTAAAGCATAATTACTCATCAACATGACTCACATATCACATCATCATATCTCAAAACTATTACAAGGAATCAAGTTTATTTTGTCCAGTGATCTTCATGAAAGTTTTTATCATATCCTTCTTGGATATCCATCACTTTTGGGACTAATTTTCATGTGTTGCTTTTGATAAGCGCAAACAAATATAAGTGAAGGTCATGAGCATAATTTTTCTTTCTCTCAAAATAATTTAAGTGAAGCAAGAGAGAATTTCTTGAAAATTTTACTAACTATCAAATAAATCTAAGTGAAGCAAGAGAGCATTTCTTCAAAAATACTAAAGCACACCATGGTCAAAAAGATATAAGTGAAGCAATAGACTAAGTCCATAGCTCATAAAAATTTAAGTGAAGCATAGAGAGCAATTCTAACAAGTCATGACACAATTTTGGCTCTCTCAAATAGGTGTGTCCAGCAACGAATCAAGACTTTAAAACAAAAAATGAAACAAGCAAAGACTCATATCATACAAGACGCTCCAAGCAAAACACATAGTATGTGACGAATAAAAATATTAGCTTCGAGTAAAATACTGATGGTCATTAGAAGAAAGAGGGGATGCCACTCTGGGCATCCCCAAGCTTAGTTGTTTGCTCTCTTTTGGACAATAGCTTGGGATGCCGGGGCATCCCCAAGCTTAGGCTATTCTTACTCCTTATTCCTTCATCCATCGTAAGATCACCCAAATTTGAAAAGTTCAATCACACAGAGCTGAACAAAACCTTCGTGAGATCCGTTAGTGTAAGAAAGAAAATCACTACTATAAGTATTGTATCAAACCAATTCATATTTTTTTTGAATTATATCTACTGTATTCCAACTTTTCTATGGCAAAAACTCATCAAAGAAAACCATAGAGCCATCAAAACAAGCACACAACGCAAAGAAAACAGAATATGTCAAAATAGAATAGTCTGTAGCAATCTGACTATTTCGAATACTTCTGAAACTCCAAAAATTCTGAAAATAATTAGGACGACCTAAGCAATTTGTATATTAATCTTATGCAAAAATAATTGGCATTTTATCACGCTCTGGTGATTTTCAACAATTGTTTTCATGAGCGCAAAAGTTTCAGTTTTTCAGCAAGATCAAACAACTATCACCCAAGAAGATCCTAAAGGCTTTACTTGGCACAGACACTAATTAAAACAGAAAAAACACAATCATAACAGTAGCATAATTGTGTTAACACTCAAGAACAGAAAGCACAAAGCAAAAATAAATTTTATTCATTGGGTTGCCTCCCAACAAGCGCTATAGTTTTACACCCTTAGCTAGGCATAAAGCAAGGGTCTAAGTTGTGTCATCTTTAGTTCGAGATCCATAAGATGCCCTCATGATTGATTCATATGGTGGCCTAATTCTTGTTCTAGGGAAGTGTTCCATACCTTTCCTCAAAGGAATTGGAACTCAATATTGTCTTCTTTCATATCAATCATGGCACCGATAGTGCGTAAAAACGGTCTACCAAGAATAATTGGACAAGACGGATTGCAATCAATATCAAGAACAATAAAATCTATGGGAACATAATTCCTATTTGCAAGAATAAGAACATCATTAATTCTTCTCATAGGATTTTTAATAGTAGAATATGCCAAGTGCAAATTTAAAGAACATGATTCAATATTGTTAAGACCAAGCACATCATATAAAGATTTCGGAATTGTAGAAACACTAGCACCCAAGTCACATAAAGCAAAACACTCATAATTATTAATCTTGACTTTGGTAGTAGGTTCCCACTCATCACGTAATTTTCTAGGAATTGATATTTCTAATTCCATTTTGTCTTCAAAATATTTCATCATAGCATCAACAATATGTTTAGTAAAAGTTTTATTTTGTTCATAGGCATGGGGTGAATTTATCATGGATTGCAACAAAGAAATACAATCAATAAAAGAGCAACTAGCATAACTAAAGTCTTTGTAATCCAAAATAGTGGGTGCATCACTAGTTAATGTCTTGACCCCTTCAAACCCACTTTTATCAATTTTATCAACAAGATTTTCACCCTCCGAATTATCAGGACGCCTTCTAGCTAAAGTTGACTCTTATCCAATCCCTTTTTTATCAATCTTAACTTTACTAAACGAGGAATCAATAGAAGAAACACCAATCATTTTAAGATCCTCATCACTTTTACGAAAGTAATCACTAGAAAATGATTTTCTAAAAATTCTCTTTTAGCTCTAAGCATAACGGTTCTTTTCTTACTTTCATCCATAGAAACATAAAGAGATTTAATTGATCCAAACAGTCCCTTACGAAGTAGCGCATAAACTAGGGTTTAAGCTTCTGTCACTTTCACAACCCATCATCTAATAACTACTCCACAATGCATTCTCTTAGGCCCTACTAAGGTCAAGTGCCGTGTATTCGACATTCACATGACACCACTAAGGGAAACACAACATACATATCATCAAAATATCGAACACATATCAAGTTCACATGATTACTTGCAGCAAGATTTCTCCCGTGACCTCAAGAACAAAAGTAACTACTCACAAATGATAATCATGCTCAAGATCAGAGAGGTATTAAATAGCATAATGGATCCGAACATATAATCTTCCACCAAATAAACCATATAGTAATCAACTACAAGATGTAATCAACACTACTAGTCACCCACAAGCACCAATCTAAGGTTCCGGTACAAAGATTGAACACAAGAGATGAACTAGGATTTGAGAGGAGATGGTGTTGTTGAAGATGTTGATGGAGATTGCCCTCCCCAAGATGGGAGAGTTGTTGGTGATTATGATGATGATGATTTCCCCCTACGGGAGGGAAGTTCCCCCCGTGGAATCGCTCTGCCGGAGGGCAAAAGTGCTTGATAATCCCCAAGTGAAGGGAATCATCATAGCAATTTCCAAAGGTGGAAGTGATAAGTATGGAGTGTCGAACCCACAAGGAGCTAAAGGTAAGATCAATATTCTCTCATGCCCTATCTGCCACTGATACGACTCTACGTACACCGAACGTTTGCTTCCAACTAGAAATAAGAAATAAAACTACGTTCTGGGTACCAAGAGGATAACTTTGCATGGTGTCGGAGAGCTAAAATATAAAAGTAGGTGCTGTTATCATAAAAGTACAAAAGTATAAAGCATAAAATCTATTGAAAACCAACATACTATGTTCTCAGTCAACTTTGCAACTACAATTCATCATCTTTCAGGAAGGGTCGCGTATCGGAGCCTTTTGGAAAGTCCACATACTCAACCATCATATAGTCTTCTATGATTGCTAACCCTCACCGCATACATATGAGCAAAAAGTTTCAACCGGGCACATAGAAAGATAGGGGTTTATAGTTTTGCCTCCCAACGTATTCACCTCAAGGGTGATGTCAACAATAATAACTCATGCCCACCCATATCCAACTGGATATATGTGCCTAGATCTTTCCTCACCACATGGTGCTTGCCAAAAGAGAAAATAAAAAGGAATAGAGAGAAAAACTTTGACTCTTGCAAAAAGTAAATACATAAAAGTAAAGGATCGGCCCTTCGCAGAGGTAAGCAGAGGTTGCCATGCGCTTTTTGGTTGTTTGCTCAATCTCTTAGTGCAAAAGAATGTCACGTTATATTGCCCCTTGTGATAGCAACCTTTATTATGCAGTCTGTCGCTTTTATTATTTTGCCATCACAAGTTCGTACAACGCTCAATTTTCTCTTACACTAAATGATCTAACACATTTAGAAGCAATTTTATTACCTTATTGCACCGATGACAACTTACTTGAAGGATCTTACTCAATCCATAGGTAGGTAAAGTGGACTCTCAAAACAAGATTTGGGTTGAGGGTTTTGGATGCACAAGTAGTATCTCTACCTAGTGCGGAATTTTTGGCTAGCAAAGATGGGGGGCAAGCACCACATGTTGAAGGATCTATGACTATAACTTCTATGTGAATATGAACAAACATAAATCATTACGTTGTCTTCCTTGTCCAACATCAACAATTTTGGCATATAATATTTTAATGGGGGCTCACAATCATAAAAGATGTCCAAGATGGTGTAGTTGCATGTGAATATTCTCTTCCCTTATTAATTATTTCATGAATTGCATCATTGACCAATGCTATGTTTGTAAATCTCCAATAAAATTTTCTACTTATACTCTTCCTTATGTGATGTCATTACTTACCATAAGACTAGCATATGATCTTTTTCATTTATTTCCTTTCTTTTTATTGAACATGAAAGTAAAGAAAGCAAAACTCAAACTAAACTTTATTATATATCTCGCACATGATTACAGGGATAGATCACTAAGAAAACACTTGAAAAGAAAGGATCGAACTAATATTTTATTCAACTAAACCGATAGATAACTAAGGATAACTAAGATAAGTAAAGGCAAAAGATAGTGGTAGTGATACGATACCGGGGCACCTCCCCCAAGCTTAGCACAAGCCAAGGGGAGTGCCCATACCCGATACTCAAGTCTCCTTTGGGGATGAAGAAGGAGGTGGTGGTGATGCAGTAGAGGGTTTATCCTTCTCCTTTTCCAGCTTACGTCGGAGGGTAAAATTATCTATCCTCAACTCATCGTTCTCCAATCTCGAGCTTTATTATCCTCTTGCATCATGCCTCCACGCTTTCGTGTTTGAAACGTGGAGTTACTGGTTCGTCTTCGTTTTCCTCATCGGAGAACCATATGTAGGGATAGGTGTCCTTGAAGATATTTTTATCTAAAGGCTCATAAGAAACTAGACACTCCTCAGAATTTTGAGACGAGATATTTTCATATCTGTCAGGAAAACAACTAGAAAAGAAAATAGAAGATTTCTCCGTGATACGGTGGTCAATAGGTTCGGGGGGTATATAAAGATTTTTTATCTTGGGAAACAAGCAAACGGGAGAAAAACGGAGTTCGGAAGGTACCAGAGTTGGGCACAACCCACCTGGGCGAGGCACGCCCTGGTATCTTATGCCCACTAGGGTTGCCTTCCTGGTTGTTTCTTATTTTCCTAATTTTTAATATATTCGAAAAACCGAGAGAAATTATTTTTGCGGATTTTTTGGAGTCCGTTTACTTACGTATCACGTACCTCCTCTTTTTTCACGATTTTGGAGTATTTCGGAAGGTTTCTTTTATGTGTTCTTCTGGTGTCATAGTTTGGATAATATTTATTTCCACATTAATGGGCGTACTTGAGAAATAATGTATTATTCTTTGCCCATTGACAACCTTCGGGTTAGTACCTTCGGCATTATTTATTTTGATGGCTCCAGATCGATAAACCTCCTCGATAACATAGGGTCCTTCCCATTTGGAGAGAAGTTTTCCTGCAAAGAATCCGAACTGAGAGGTGTTCAAAAGAACATGTTCTCCAACTTTGAACTCACGCTTTTGGATTCTTCTATCATGCCATCTTTTAACATTTTCTTTAAAAAATTTGGCATTTTCATAGGCTTGGGTTCTCCATTCATCTAGTGAGCTAATATCAAATAACCTCTTTTCACCGGCAAGTTTGAAATCATAGTTGAGTTCTTTAATTACCCAATATGATTTATGTTCTACTCAAGAGGCAAATGGCAAGCCTTTCTGAGGGAGTCCTGGATTAGGGGGTCTCCGGACAGCCGGACTATATCCTTTGGCCGGACTGTTGGACTATGAAGATACAAGATTGAAGACTTCGTCCCGTGTCCGGGGACTTTCCTTGGCGTGGAAGGCAAGCTTGGCTATACGGATATGTAGATTTCCTCCCTTGTAACCAACTTTGTGTAACCCTAGCCCCCTCCGGTGTCTATATAAACCGGAGGGTTTGGTCCGTAGGACAACAACAATCATACCATAGGCTAGCTTCTAGGGTTTAGCCTCTACGATCTCGTGGTAGATCAACTCTTGTAATACTCATATCATCAAGATCAATCAAGCAGAAAATAGGGTAATACCTCCATCAAGAGGGGCCGAACCTGGGTAAACATTGTGTCCCCCGCCTCCTGTTACCATCCACCTTACACGCACAGTTCGGGACCCCCTACCCGAGATCCGCTGGTTTTGACACCAACATTGGTGCTTTCATTGAGAGTTCCACTGTGTCGTCACTATAAGGCTTGATGGCTCCTTCGATCATCAGTAACGATACGGCCCAGGGTGAGGTTTTCCTCCCCGGATAGATCTTCGTATTCGGCGGCTTCGCACTGCGGGCCAAGTCGCTTGGCCATCTGGAGCAGATCGAGAGCTACGCCCCTAGCCATCAGGTCAGGTTTGGAACTTGAACTACACTGCCGACATCCGCGGAGACTTGATCTTCGAAGGATTCGAGCCCATGCCAGGTGCACCGCACGATCACGACGAGCATGATTTAGCTCTGCCATTGGACAGTGTTCGGGAGATCACACCTGCAGCTACTCCGGCCCTCGATCCGGAGAAAATTGCGCCATCCGAGGACGGGTGGATAGACCCCGCCATGGAGGCCGCACTCTTAGCGGCGATGGAGCCGGATACTGACTTCACCCCTTACGAGAGCCGTGTCACTGAACTACTGGATTCGTCCCCGATTGGGCGCCGGTCATGGAGTTTACCTCCGTGGATATCTTTCAGCACTCACCTTTTGGCGAAGTGCTTAATTCATTAAGGTCTCTCTCCTTGTCAGGAGAACCGTGGTCGAACTATGTCTGGCTAGAATGGGATGCGGACAATGAAGAAATTCGCTGCCCACCCACCACCCATGTAGTAACCACTATCGATGATTTAACTGACATGCTCGATTTCGAATTCGAAGACATCGATGACATGAACGACGATGCAGGAGAAGAACAAGAACCATCACCCACAGGGCGCTGGACAGACACTTCATCACATGACATATACATGGTGGATACACCCAAAGAAAACAATGACGAGGAACGGAAGGACGTAGCGAAGAACAGCTCCATCGAGAAGCAAACAAAGCGTCGGCATAGGCGCCGCTCCAAATCCCGCCTCGGCAAGAACAGCGATAATAGCGAAAGAGAAAATAACACCCCCGTCGACTCTAGAGGAAACGACGATAACATCGACTCAGCGGCAGAGCGGGATGACTGGCAAACGGCAAACATAGTACGGATCCGCTGTCCGAACACGGCGGCGCCGAGGATAAAGCTCATCAAACTCCCCCCGAAGAGGAAAACAGTCCGGACGAAGATGCACACATCATCCTGGAAAGGCACTTGGAACAAGAGAACCTCCGCAGAAGGCTTATTGCCACCGCGAGGAGTCTGAAGAAGCAGAAGCAAAGGCTTAAGGCCGCACAAAATACGCTCAACGGCAGATGGAACAAAGTGCTTGACAATGAGGAAAAGTATGGTGGAAGTCACCACACAAAGAGCTATCCAAAGCGCAAGCTACTGCCCGAATTCGACGATGAGGCCTTAGCGCCCACACAGCCGAAAAATAAGATGACCAACCGGTCGGATCAACCACCTTGTGGCCGCGATAGAGCGGCCAACAAGGCCACACACAAGTCAACACACGCTTCACATGATGACTTGCATCGAAAGACCGGCGTGACCAGATCCATCTACGGATCTAGGAAGCGCGCTCCGGCACAAAATCAAAAACGAATACTACAACCGTCCGAACACCATGATACATCTAAATATAGGGGTGTCGCACACCCCCTATGTTTCACCGATGAGGTGCTGGACCATGAATTTCTAAAAGTATTCAAACCAGTGAACATAGAGGCGTATGACGGGACCACAGATCCTGGGGTCTGGATTGAGGACTTTATCCTCCATATCCATATGGCTCGCGGAGACGATCTCCACGCCATCAAGTACTTGCCCCTCAAGATTAAAGGGACATCTCGGCACTGGCTGAAAAGCCTCCCCGAAAACTCAATTGGAAGTTGGGAGGAGCTCGAGGATGCTTTTCGGGCCAATTTTCAAGGGACCTATGTCCGACCTCCGGATGCAGACAATTTAAATCACATAATTCAACAGCCCAGAGAGTCAGCCCGAAAGCCTTGGAACAGGTTCCTCACTAAGAAGAACCAAATCGTCGACTGCCCGAACGCCGAAGCCTTAGTAGCTTTCAAGCACACTGTCCGAGGCGGATGGCTTGCCAGACACCTCGGCCAAGAAAAACCGAGAACAATGGCAGCCCTGACAAGCCTCATGACCCGCTTTTGCGCGGGCAAAGATAGCTGGTTAGCCCCCAGTAGCACCAGCGACCCAAGCACATCCGAAGTTAGGGATGGCAATGGAAAACCACGATGTAGTAAAAGCAATCGTCGAAATAAAGAGGGCATCCCAGATAATACGGTGGTAAACGCCGGATTCAGGGGCTCTCGACGAGGTCAACGGAAAAAGCCTTTCAAAGGCAACAGAGATGGATCGTCCATCCTAAACAAGATTCTAGACAAACTATGTCAGATTCACGGCACCCCCGATAAACCCGCAAATCACACCCACAGAGAATGTTGGGTCTACAAGCAGGCCGGTAAGCTAAACGCCGAACACAAGGGGAGGGAGACACCAAGTGAAGACGAGTACGAGCCTCGCCAGCAAAGCACTGGGGGACAGAAAAAATTCTACCAGAGGTTAAAACAATAAACATGATCCAGGTGATGAAGAGGAGAAGCAAACATGCACTCCGAGACACACGCGCCATAGATCCCGTCACCCCTAAGTTCAACCCCTGGTTGACCTGCCCGATCACCTTTGATCGCAGGGATCACCTGACAAGTATCCGGAATGAAGGATTGGCTGCCTTGGTGTTAAACCCAATAGTAAACGGATACCATCTCACACGAGTCCTTATGGACGGCGGCAGTTGTCTTAATCTGATATATCAGGACACAGTCCGCAAAATGGGGATAGACCCGACAAAAATCAGCCGTAGTAATACTACCCTCAAGGGAGTAATACCAGGCCCAGAGGCCCGCTGCACGGGCTCTCTATTACTAGAGGTTGTATTCGGTTCTCCCGACAAATTTCGAAGAGAAAAGTTAAACTTCAACATCGCTCCATTCCGAAGTGGCTTTCAAGCACTGCTCGGAAGTGTGGCGTTCGCTCGTTTTAATGCAGTCCCACATCACGCTTCTCTCAAGCTTAAGATGCCCGGTCCATGTGGCATCATCACCATTAGCGGAAACACTGAACGTTCCCTACGAGAGGAACAATGTGTGACGGCTTTAACAGCCGAAAACTAAATGGCCCCTGAGGGAGTCCTGGACTAGGGGGTGTCCGGATAGCCGAACTATCATCTTTGGCCGGACTCCTAGACTATGAAGATACAAGATTGAAGACTTCGTCCCGTGTCCGGATAGGACTTTCCTTGGCGTGGAAGGCAAGTTTGGCGTCTGGATATGTAGATTTCCTACCATTGTAACCGACTCTGTGTAACCCTAACCCTATTTGGTGTCTATATAAACCGAAGGGTTTTAGTCCGTAGGACGAACAACAATCATACCATAGGCTAGCTTCTAGGGTTTAGCCTCTCAGATCTCGTGGTAGATCTACTCTTGTACTACCCATATCATCAATATTAATCAAGCAGGGTAGGGTATTACCTCCATCGAGAGGGCCCGAACCTGGGTAAAAACATCGTGTCCCTTGTCTCCTGTTACCATCCACCTAGACGCACAGTTCGGGACCCCTACCCGAGATCCGCCGGTTTTGACATCGACATTGGTGCTTTCATTGAGAGTTCCTCGTGTCGTCACCTATAGGCCCGATGGCTCCTTCAATCATCAAGAACGACGCAGTCCAGGGTGAAACTTTTCTCCCCGGACAGATATTCGTATTCGGCGGCTATGCACTGCGGGCCAATTCGCTAGGCCATCTGGAGCGGATCGAAAGCTACGCCCGCCATCGTGTCAGATTTGGAAGCTTGAACTATACAGCCGATGTCCGTGGAGACTTGATCTTCGACGGATTCGAGCCACGACCCGGCGTGCCACCTTTGTCTCGATGGGTACGATCTAGCTCTGCCGCGAGCGGTGCCTGGAGGCCACACGGTGCCGCTCCGACCCTTAATCCGGAGCCGGTTTTGCCGATCGAGGACGGTTGGTTGGACACCGCCTCGGGGGCTGAAATCTCTACGGCGATTGAGCCGAACACCATCCCTGTCCTTTGCAAAGCTCGTGACTCCCAGGTGCCGGACTCCTTTCCAGACTCCGAACCTCCCGCGCCCCTGCCAGTCGAATCCGACTGGGCGCCGGTTATGGAGTTCACCGCCGCGGACATCTTTCAGCACTCGCCCTTTGGCGATATCCTGAACTCATTAAAGTCTCTCTCTTTGTCAGGGGAGCCCTGGCCGAACTACGGCCAGGAAGGTTGGGATTCGGACGACGAAGAAATTCAACGCCCACCCACCACCCACTTTGTAGCCACTGTCGATGATTTAACCGACATGCTCGCTCGACTCCGAGGACATCGACGATATGGACGACGACGCGGAGACGACTAAGAACTAAGCGCCCACAGGGCACTGGATGGCCACCTCAACTTACGATATATATATGGTGGACACACCTAAGGGAAGCGATAACGAGGAACGATGAGACGCTGCGAAAGAAAATTCCCTCGGGAAGCAGTCAAAGAAGCGGCATAAGCGCCGCTCAAAACCCCACCTCGACAAAGATAGCGCCCACACAGACCCAGCCATAGAGCAGGGTGAGCCGGCCGACGGCATTTAACATGCCATTGAGCAACCATCCGAACAGGCCAACTTGGACAAACAACCTGCTCTCGGCAAGGACAACGGTCCGGATGATCTCACGCCCGGACACGTCATTGGATCGAAGAACCTCCACAAAGAGCTCCTCGCCATCGCGCGTAGCTTGAAAAAGGTAAACAGAGGCTCGTAACAGCGAAGACGACTTCAATGAGATGGAGTAAATTACTCAACACCGCAGACAAATATGGCGATACCGCCAAGCAAAGAGCTACCCAAAGCGCAACCATCGCCTGAATTCGATGAGGAGGCCGAGAGCCCCACGATCAAAAAACAAAGAGGCCGCCGGTCGGATAGACGACCACATGGCAAGCGTAAATGACAAGCGGCACCGCACACAAGCCGGCACGCGATCTGCATAAGGATTCGCACCAAAAGGATGGCCCAGTTAGATCTACCTACGGGCCAAGGAAACAAGTTCTGGCGAGCAATACAACACATCAAATATCCGAAAATCATGGCACACCCAAATACAGGGGCGCCGCGCACCCTCTATGTTTTACCGATGAGGTGCTGGATCATGAATTTCCAGCGGGATTCAAGCCCGTAAACATAGAGGCATACGACGGAACGAGCACTTCGAGTCTGGATTGAGGATTATATCCTCCACATACACATGGCGGAGGAGATGATCTCCACGCCATAAAATACCTACCCTCAAGCTCAAAGGGCCAGCCCGGCATTGGCTTAAAAGCCTCCCGAAAACACCACCGGTAGTTGGGAAGAGCTTGAGGATGCTTTTCGGCCAATTTCAGTGGAACCTATGTCCGACCTCCGGACGCAGACGATCTAAGTCACATAACCCAACAGCCCGAGAGTCAGCTCAAAATTCTCGAACAGGTTCCTCACCAAAAAGAACCAAATAGTCGATTGTCCGGACGCCAAGCCTTAGCAGCTTTTAAACACAACGTCCGAGACGAATGGCTCGCTGACACCTTGGCCAGGAAAAGCCAAGAACAATGGCCGCACTAACAAGCCTCATGACCCGCTTTTATGCTGGAGAGGATAGCTGGCTAGCAAGATGCAGTACCAATGACCCAAGTACATCCGAAGTCGGGATGGGAATGGGAAACCACGACGCAGCAAGGACCAGCCGGATTAAGGAACGCGGTCCAAAGAGCGTGGCAGTCAATGCCGGATTCAAAAGCTCACGGCAGAACAATAAAAAACTGCCCCTTAAGGACAATAGCGATGAGCTATCCAACTTAAACAAAATCTTGGGCAAGATATGCCAAATCCACAATACTCCCGGGAAGCCTGCAAACCATACCCACAGAGATTGTTGGGTCTTCAAGCAGTCCGGCAGACTCAACGCCGAACACAAGGGGCTTGACACACCAAGTGAGGATGATGACGAGCACCACAAGCACAGCCCCGGAAAACAAAAGAATTTCCCACAAGAGGTCATAACAGTAAACTTACTTCAAGTAACAAAAGGGGAAAACAGAGCGGTACCCATTGAATTACGCGCCGCACAATCTACCCCAGCGGAGTCCCATCACTGGTTGTCAAAACCAATTACCTTCAACCATCAGGACTACTCCGAAAGTATCCGGAACGCAGGATGGACTGCCTTGATACTAGAACCTATAATCGACGGTCTTCAATTTACGCACGTCCTAATGGACAGCGGCAGTGATTTAAACCTGCTATGTCGACACAATCCGCAACATGGGGATAAACCCAAACAGGATTAGCCATAGCAACACTTCCTTCCAAGGAATAATGCTGTGCACATATGCCCATTGTACGGGCTCCCTACTATTGGAAGTTATGTTCGGCTCACCCGACAACTTCCGCCGGAAAAGTTGGTCTTCCACATCGCCCCATTTAAAAGTAGCCATCAAGCACTACTAGGGCCTTGAAGCTTTCGCCCGCTTTAACGCAATACCGCATTATGCATCTCTTAAACTTAAAATGCCCGGTCCACGAGGCATCATTTCATTAAAGGAAGCTGCGCGTGTCCCTCAAGGAAAGAATGAGAGACCGCCTTAACAGCCTCACACTAATACGGCCTTGCTGGCCAAAAGCGCCTAAAGCAGGTCGTTCGGACCCCGAACACGGTTAGGCGAGTCCGCATAAATAAACATGATACTTACTAGCCGCGTACTTCTTTACAAGGGCTCCACACATGTACAACAAGAGACAATAAAGCTCAATTTTACTCATTTTTGAATCATACTCTATTTTATTTCCAATTACATTTTAGCACGATCTTTTTCAAACTAAGTTCCTATCTTTTACAGATGAACGCCATGCTATACCCGTCCAGGATACGGCACAACAGAGACACAGGCGCAGACGTGCAGCAGGGACCCGTTGCAAGGATGTTGGGGAACGCAGTAATTTCAAAAATTTCCTACGCACACACAGGACCATGGTGATGGCATAGCAACGAGAGGGGAGTGTTGTCTACGTACCCTCGTAGACCAGCAACGGAAGCGTTGACGCAACGTAGAGGAAGTAGTCGTACTCCTTCACGATCCAACCGATCCAAGTACCGAACGCACGGCACCTCCGGAAGTTCTGCACACGCTCAGCTCGATGACGCCCCTCGAACTCCGATCCAGCCGAGTGTTGAGGGAGAGTTTTGTCGACGACGGCGTGGTGGACGATGATGATGTTCCACCGGCGCAGGGCTTCGCCAAAGCTCCGCCACGGTATTTTCGAGGTGTAATATGGTGGAAGGGGCACCGCACACGGCTAAGGAACGATCTCAATGATCAACTTGTGTGTCATGGGGTGCCCCTGCCCTGTATATAAAGGAGGGAAGGGAGGGGCTGGCCGGCCAAGGAGAGGAGGCGCACCAGGGTTTCCTACTCCTACTAGGAGTAGGATTCCCCAATCCTAGTCCAACTAGGTTTCCCCAAGTGGGAAGGAGAGAGAGGCGCCTTCTCCTAGTCCTAATAGGACTAGGGAAGGGGAAGGTGCGCCAGCACTTGGCCCCCCTTTCTCCTTTCCACTAAGGCCCATGTTGGCCCATTAGCATTCCGGGGTTCCGGTAACCTCCCTGCATTTGGTAAAATTCCCAATTTCACCCGAACATTTCCGATGTCCAAACATAGACTTCCAATATATGAATCTTTATGTCTCGACCATTTCGAGACTCCTCGTCACGTCCGTGATCTCATCCGGGACTCGAACAACCTTCGGTACAGAAACATCATAAAACTCATAGTAACCGCCATCGAAACGTTAAGCGCATGGACCCTACGGGTTCGAGAACTATGTAGACATGACCTAGAACTATTCTTGGTCAATAACCAATAGCGGAACCTGGATGCCCATATTGGCTCCTACATATTCTACGAAGATCTTTATCGGTCAAACCGCATAACAACATACGTTGTTCCTTTTGTCATCGGTATGTTACTTGCCCGAGATTCGATCGTCGGTATCCAATACCTAGTTCAATCTCGTTCATCGGTAAGTCTCTTTACTCGTTACGTAATGCATCATTCCGTAATTAACTCATTAGCTACATTGCTTGCAAGGCTTATAGTGATGTGCATTACCGAGAGGGCCCAGAGATACCTCTCCGACAATCGGAGTGACAAAACCTAATCTCGAAATACGCCAACCCAACATGTACCTTTGGAGACACTGTAGTACTCCTTTATAATCACCCGATTACGTTGTGACGCTTTGGTAGCACCAAAGTGTTCCTCCGTAAACGGGAGTTGCATAATCTCATAGTTACAGGAACATGTATAAGTCATGAAGAAAGCAATAGCAACATACTAAGCGATCAAGTGCTAGGCTAACGGAATGGGTCATGTCAATCAGATCATTCTCCTAATGATGTGATCCCGTTAATCAAATGACAACTCATGTCTATGGTTTAGGAAACATAACCATCTTTGATTAACGAGCTAGTCAAGTAGAGGCATACTAGTGACACTCTGTTTGTCTATGTATTCACACATGTATTATGTTTCCGGTTAATACAATTCTAGCATGAATAATAAACATTTATCATGATATAAGGAAATAAATAATAACTTTATTATTGCCTCTAGGGCATATTTCCTTGATCTCCCACTTGCACTAGAGTCAATAATCTAGTTCACATCATCATGTGATTCAACACCAATATTCACATCTGTATGTGATTAACACCCATAGTTCACATCGTCATGTGACCAACACCCAAAGGGTTTACTAGAGTCAATAATCTAGTTCACATCGCTATGTGATTAACACCCAAAGAGTACTAAGGGATGATCATGTTTTGCTCGTGAGAGAAGTTTAGACAACGGGTCTGTCACATTCAGAGCCGTATGTATTTTGCAAATATTCTATGTCTACAATGCTCGCACGGGCTACTCTAGCTAATTGCTCCCACTTACGATATGTATCCAGATTGAGACTTAGAGTCATCCGGATCAGTGTAAAAAGCTTGCATCGATGTAACTCTTACTGACGGGCTCTTTTATCACCTCCATAATCGAGAAATATTTCCTTAGTCCTCACTAAGGATGTTCTTGACCAATGTCCAGTGATCTACTCCTAGATCACTATTGTACCCCCTTGCCAAATTCAGAGCAAGGTATACAATAGGTCTGGTACATAGCATAGCATGCTTTATAGAACCTATGGCTGAGGCATAGGGAATGACTTTCATTCTCTTTCTATCTTCTGCCGTGGTCGGGCTTTGAGTCTTACTCAATTTTACACCTTGTAACACGTGCAAGAACTCTTTCTTTGACTGTTCCATTTTGAACCTTTTCAAAATCTTGACAAGGTATGTACTTATTGAAAACTTATCAAGCGTCTTGATCTATCTCAATAGATCTTGATGCTCAATATGTAAGCAGCTTCACCGAGGTCCTTCTTTGAAAAACTCCTTTCAAATACTCCTTTATGCTTTGCGAGAATAATCCTACATTATTTCCGATCAACAATATGTCATTCACATATATTTATCGAAATGCTGTAGTGCTCCCACTCACTTTCTTGTAAATACAGGCTTTTCCAAAAGTCTCAGATAAAACCATATGCTTTGATCAACTCATCAAAGCGTATATTCCAACTCCGAGATGCTTGCACCAGTCCATTGATGGATCGCTGGAGCTTGCACATTTTGTTAGCTCCTTTAGGATTGACAAAACCTTACGGTTGCATCATATACACCTCTTCTTTAATAAATCCATTAAAGAATGTAGTTTTGACATCCATTTGCGATTTCATAAAATGTGGCAATTGCTAACATGATTCGGACAGACTTAAGAATCGCCATGCTTGAGAAAATCTCATTGTAGTCAACACCTTGAACTTGTCGAAAACCTTTTTGTGACAAGTCGAGCTTTGTAGATAGTACCACTACTATCGCTGTCCGTCTTCCTCTTGAAGATCCATTTATTTAACATGGCTTGTCGATCATCGAGCAAGTCAATCAAAGTCCATACTTTGTTCTCATACATGGATCCTATCTCAGATTTCATGGCCTCAAGCCATTTCGCGAATCTGGGCTCATCATCGCTTCCTCATGGTTCGTAGGTTCATCATGGTCTAGTAACATGACTTCGAACATGATTATCGTATTCACACCGGTGCGGATCTTACTCTGGAAGACCTACGAGGTTTGGTAGCAACTTGATCTGAAGTTTCATGATCATCATCATTAACTTCCTCACTAATTGGTGTAGGAATCACTAGAACTGATTTCTGTGATGAACTACTTTCCAATAAGGGAGAAGGTACAATTACCTCATCAAGTTTCTACTTTCCTCCCATTCACGTCTTTCGAGAGAAACTCCTTCTCCAATAAGTTTCCGAATTTAGCAACAAAAATCTTGCCTTCGGATCTGTGATAGAAGGTGTACCCAACAGTCTCCTTTGGGTATCCTATGAAGACACATTTCTCCGATTTGGGTTCGAGCTTATCAGGTTGAAGCTTTTTCACATAAGCATCGCAGCCCCAAACTTTCAGAAACGACAACTTTGGTTTCTTGCCAAACCACAGTTCATAAGGCGTCGTCTCAACGGATTTAGATGGTGCCCTATTTAAAGTGAATGTAGCCGTCTCTAAAGCATAACCCCAAAAGCGATAGCGGTAAATCAAGAAGAGACATCATAGATCGCACCATATCTAATAAAGTACGATTACGACGTTCGGACACACCATTACGTTGTGGTGTTCGGTGGCGTAAGTTGCGAAAACTATTCCGCATTGTTTCAAATGTAGGCCAAACTTCGTAACTCAAATATTCTCCTCCACGATCAGATCGTAGAAACTTTATTTTCTTGTTACGATGATTTTCAACTTCACTCAAAATTCTTTGAACCTTTCAACTATTTCAGACTTATGTTTCATCAAGTAGATATACCCATATCTACTCAAATCATCTTGTGAAGGTCATAAAAATAACGATACTTGCCACGAGCATCAACACTCATTGGATCGCATATATCGGTATATATGTGTTATTTCCAATAAGTCGGTAGCTCGCTCCATTGTTCAAGAACGGAGTTTTAGTCATCTTGCCCAAAAGGCACGGTTCGCAAGCATCAAATGATTCATAACCAAGTGATTCCGAAAGTCCATCAGCATGGAGTTTTCTTCATGCGCTTTACACCAATATGACCTAAACGGCAGTGCCACAAATAAGTTGCACTATCATTATTAACTTTGCATCTTTTGGTTTCAATATTATGAATATGTGTATCACTATGATCGAGATCCAATGAACCACTTTCATTGGGTGTGTAACCATAGAAGGTTTTATTCATGTAAACAGAACAACAATTTATTCTCTTAAATGAATAACCGTATTGCAATAAACATGATCAAATCATATTTATGCTCAACACCAAATAACACTTATTTAGGTTCCACACTAATCCCGAAAGTATAGGGAGTGCGATGATGATCATATCAATCTTGGAACTACTTCCAACACTCATCGTCACTTCCCCTTCAACTAGTTTCTGTTCATTCGGCAACTCCTGCTTTCAAGTTACTACTCTTAGCAACTGAACCAGATCAAATACCGAGGGGCTGCTAAAAACACTAGTAAAATACACATCAATAATATGTATATCAAATATACCTTTGTTCACTTTGCCATCCTTCTTATCCGCCAAATACTTGGGGTAGTTCCGCTTCTAGTGACCAGTTCCATTGCAGCAAAAGCACTTAGTCTCAGGCTTAGGTCCAGACTTGGGCTTCTTCACTCGAGCAACAACTTGCTTGCCGGTCTTCTTGAAGTTCCCTTCTTCCCTTTTGCCCTTTTCCTTGAGACTAGTGGTCTTGTCAATCATCAACACTTGATGCTCTTTCTTGATTTCTACCTTCGTCGATTTCAACATCGCGAAGAGCTCGAGAATCTTTTTCGTCATCCCTTGCATACTATAGTTCATCACGAAGTTCTACTAACTCTGTGATGGTGACTAGAGAATTCTGTCAATCACTATCTTATCTGGAAGATTAACTCCCACTTGATTCAAGCGATTGAAATACTCAGACAATCTGAGCACATGCTCACTAGTTGAGCGATTCTCCTCCATCTTTTAGCTATAGAACTTGTTGCAGACTTCATATCTCTCAACTCGGGTATTTGCTTGAAATATTAACTTCAATTCCTGGAACATCTCATATGGTCCATGACGTTCAAAACGCCTTTGAAGTCCCGATTCTAAGCCGTTAAGTATGGTGCACTAAACTATCAAGTAGTCATCATATTGAGCCAGCCAAACGCTTCATAACGTATGCATCCGCTTCCCGCAATAGGTCTGTCACCTAGCGGTGCATTAAGGACATAATTCTTACGTGCAGCAATGAGGATAAACCTCAGATCACGGATCCAATCCGCATCATTGCTACTAACATTTTTCAATACAATTTTCTCTTAGGAACACATATAAAAACATAGGGAAGCAACAACGCGAGCTATTGATCTACAACATAATTTGCAAAATACTACCAGGACTAAGTTCATGATAAATTAAAGTTCAATTAATCATATTACTTAAGAACTCCCACTTAGATAGACATCTCTCTAATCCTCTAAGTGATCACGTGATCCAAATCAACTAAACCATGTCCGATCATCACGTGAGATGGAGTAGTTTCAATGGTGAACATCACTATGTTGATCATATCTACTATATGATTCACGCCGACCTTTCGGTCTCCGTGTTCCGAGGTCATATCTTATATGCATAGCTCGTCAAGTATAACCTGAGTATTCCGCGTGCAGCAACTGTTTTGCACCCGTTGTATTTGAACGTAGAGCCTATCACACCCGATCATCACGTGGTGTCTCAAAGACGAAGAACTTTCGCAACGGTGCATACTGGGGAGAACACTTCTTGATAATTTTAGTGAGAGATCATCTTATAATGCTACCGTCAATCAAAGCAAGATAAGATGCATAAAGGATAAACATCACATGCAATCAATATCAGTGATATGATATGGTCATCATCATCTTTGTGCTTGTGATCTCCATCGCCAAGCACCGTCATGATTACCATCGCCACCGGGCGCGACACCTTGATCTCCATCGTAGCATCGTTGTCGCCTCGCCAATCTTATGCTTCCACGACTATCACTACCGCTTAGTAATAAAGTAAAGCATTACATCGCGATTGCATTGCATACAATAAAGCGACAACCATATGGCTCCTGCCAGTTGCCGATAACTCGGTTACAAAACATGATCATCTCATACAATATAGTATCACGTCTTGACCATATCACGTCACAACATGCCCTGCAAAAACAAGTTAGACGTCCTCTACTTTGTTGTTGCAAGTTTTACGTGGCTGCTACGGGCTGAGCAAGAACCGTTCTTACCTACGCATCAAAACCACAACGATAGTTTGTCAAATAGACTCCGCTTTTAACCTTCTCAAGGACCGGGCGTAGCCACACTCGGTTCAACTAAAGTTGGAGAGACAGGTCTTCCGAAGCCATCTATGTGCAAAGCACGCCGAGGAACCGGTCTCACAGAAGCGTCACGCGTAAGGTTGGTCCGGATCGTCTCGGCCCAACAATACCGCTGAACCAAAGTATGACATGCTGGTAGGCAGTATGACTTGTATCGTCCACAACTCACTTGTGTTCTACTCGTGCATATGACATCAACGCATAAAACCAGGCTCTGATACCACTGTTGGGGAACGCAGTAATTTCAAAAATTTCCTACGCACACACAGGACCATGGTGATGGCATAGCAACGAGAGGGGAGTGTTGTCTACGTACCCTCGTAGACCAGCAACGGAAGCGTTGACGCAACGTAGAGGAAGTAGTCGTACTCCTTCACGATCCAACCGATCCAAGTACCGAACGTACGGCACCTCCGAGTTCTGCACACGTTCAGCTCGATGCCGTCCCTCGAACTCCGATCCAGCCGAGTGTTGAGGGAGAGTTTTGTCACCTGACGGCGTGGTGACGATGATGATGTTCCACGGCGCAGGGCTTCGCCAAAGCTCCGCCACGGTATTTTCGAGGTGTAATATGGTGGAAGGGGCACCGCACACGGCTAAGGAACGATCTCAATGATCAACTTGTGTGTCATGGGGTGCCCCTGCCCCTGTATATAAAGGAGGGAAGGGAGGGGCTGGCGGCCAAGGAGAGGAGGCGCACCTGGGTTTCATACTCCTACTTGGTGTTGGATTCCCCCCCAATCCTTGTCCAACTTGGTTTCCCCAAGTGGTATGGAGAGTGTGGGGGGGCGCCCCATTCTCCTTGTCATAATAGGACTAGGGAAGGGGGGAAGGTGCTGCCAGCACTTGTGCCCCCTTTTCTCCTTTCCACTAAGGCCCATGTTGGCCCATTAGCATTCCGGGGTTCGGTAACCTCCCTACTTGGTAAAATTCCCAATTTCACCCGGAACAGTTCCGATGTCCTTACAGAGACTTCCAATATATGAATCTTTATGTCTCGACCATTTCGAGACTCCTCGACACGTCCGTGATCTCATCCGGGACTCCGAACAACCTTCGGTACAGAAACATCATAAAAACTCATAGTAACTGTCATCGAAACCTTAAGCGTGCGGACCCTACGGGTTCGAGAACTATGTAGACATGACCTAGAACTATTCTTGGTCAATAACCAATAGCGGAACCTGGATGCCCATATTGGCTCCTACATATTCTACGAAGATCTTTATCGGTCAAACCGCATAACAACATACGTTGTTCCTTTTGTCATCGGTATGTTACTTGCCCGAGATTCGATCGTCGGTATCCAATACCTAGTTCAATCTAAGCATCGGTAAGTCTCTTTACTCGTTACGTAATGCATCATTCCGTAATTAACTCATTAGCTACATTGCTTGCAAGGCTTATAGTGATGTGCATTACCGAGGGCCCAGAGATACCTCTCCGACAATCGGAGTGACAAAACCTAATCTCGAAATACGCCAACCCAACATGTACCTTTGGAGACACCTGTAGTACTCCTTTATAATCACCCGATTACGTTGTGACGTTTGGTAGCACCTAAAGTGTTCCTCCGGTAAACGGAGTTGCATAATCTCATAGTTACAGTGAACATGTATAAGTCATGAAGAAAGCAATAGCAACATACTAAACGATCAAGTGCTAGGCTAACGGAATGGGTCATGTCAATCAGATCATTCTCCTAATGATGTGATCCCGTTAATCAAATGACAACTCATGTCTATGGTTTAGGAAACATAACCATCTTTGATTAACGAGCTAGTCAAGTAGAGGCATACTAGTGACACTGCTGTTTGTCTATGTATTCACACATGTATTATGTTTCCGGTTAATACAATTCTAGCATGAATAATAAACATTTATCATGATATAAGGAAATAAATAATAACTTTATTATTGCCTCTAGGGCATATTTCCTTCAAAGGATTCTTTTCAGATTAAGACCCTGCGTAAACCTTTTTCACTGTCTCTTGTTGTTACTCATCCCCCGGTCTCTTATTATAAACGAGGAGGAGGCTGGCGTTTTGGCATCGGCGCGTCGAAGTTTGCACGCACTGACACTGTGGGCTTGTTACCAAGGGCATTGTTCGCCCGCTTTATAAAAGACCGAATACCTTAGGGAGTGCTTTCGGCGTCGAAAGTTAGGCCTTATATGCATCAGCTCCGAATCATGTCTTTGGTCATATGTTGGGTTTGCCCGGCTCCTGTGTTTTGCTGCCTTATGTTCCGTTCTATCGGCTAACGCGGCACCAGGAGAACTACTGCGATTGTGCCCCGGTTCGGCCGGGCGAGCACCTCAGTAGAGAAAGCCGAAAACTGACTGTCATGATATAGCGAGAGACTGGTCAACCACTCGATGACTCACCGGAATGTTTAGAATTCCTCCGCATTAAAGAAGGACCGCTTTCCGGTCAGGCACATACGCACCCCGAATTCGGGAGAGTGCGGTGCCCCCAGGGGCTATATAGTAGCCCCACCATTGAACTCGTATGGCTAAGTGAAAGTGATAAAGCATTATAGTCCGGTTGCCTAGTTTGCTACGCTACCACCTCCATTATAGGACCAAGACGTTGGATTAAGTGTGAAAGCGCGACTTCTTAGCAAACACCCCTGCACTATGTGCGTGGGGGCTGAAGCCGAAGACTGCCATCTTTCAGGTTATATACATATATATATCAACGGCCGCATAGGAGGTAGTTTGCTACTTGAAGGCACAAGTATAAAAAGCTCTTACATTAAATTGAAACGTTGTTTCATAAAATTATACATGTCATTCAAACATAACATCCTTCGAGCACTGCGTCTCATTAAGCAGCGCCCGGAAGAACTTGCTCAAAATAGCGCTCGACTGGTACTCGGCTGCCGTCCGAATCTAGGGACGCAATATCGGTGGCCTTCATCTCAGCCCAGTATGCCTTGACACGGGCAAGAGCCATCCGTGCCCCCTCAATACATGCTGACCGCTTCATTGCGTCGATACGCGGTACCGCACCAAGGAACTGCTGCACTAAGCAAAAATAACTCTTCGGCTGGGGTCCGCCTGGCCACAAATGAGTCATGACATGCTTCATGGCAAGTCCGGATAATCGATTCAGCTCGGCCCATTCGGCCAACCGATCGGTCAATGGAAGAGGACGCTCCGGACTATGGAATTGCGACCAAAATAGCTCTTCGCTTCTGTGCCCCTTCTGGCCCCGGAAGTGCTCAATCGCGTCCGCAGCGCTCGCCGCTAAGTCCAGATAAGCATCCTCCGAACTCCACAGCTTGTCCAACTGAGCATACTTCGGATCCGTATATTTCCTCCGCAGCAGCAACGGTTTTCCAGCCGCAATATCCCGGCCCGACTTCAGCTCCTCCTTGGCAGCTCTCATAGCGGAACAGGCATCCTTGGATTCGGCGGTGGCCTTTTTCAGGTCCTCTTGTTCCGCTTTGACGTTCTTTTTCAAGAACCTCGCAGCGGTCTGTAGTATTCTTCGGTTTCAGGCCAAATCGGCCATTTTCTCTTTGCTTCGGCAAAGGAGCAGCCTGCTCGCTTTCAGCTCTTCGCCGCCTTTTAAAGTGGTCAGACATTACTCTTCGGGCTTGCTCTTTAGCTCGGGCAAGTTCCGCGCAGCCTCTCCACAAAGAACGGCACCGTCTGCATCAAAGTATACAAGTAGTAAGGCATGGGCGTCAAGCTCCCTTACCAGGTGTCCACGGAGAAGTCGCATACCTTGTGACTCGTCAAACCGTTTATTGACCAGCGCGATGTCCGCATCCGCCTCGTCAAGTTGCCGCTTTAGTTTGGCAAATTCATCAGTCCGGCTAGCCATCGGACGCCCCGCCACCTACATAGGAACGGGCGACGTGTTAGTATCGAGATTATGATCCTCGACACGCCGCTGGCCAGACGATACCGAGTCTCAGGGGCTACTATCTATACAGGGTGCATTCTATATGCATAACTGTCAGAAGGTACATCATTTTTTTCGTACCTCAAACCCCGTCAGTAAACTTCTGGCGGCTTCATGCAATCCGCTCTCAGCGGATGCAATTCTTTCAATTACCATAGCCATTAGCGCACAGTGATCTTCTGAGATATACGCTCGCCCGAAAGGTGTCCTTGACTCTTCCAATCAAGACGCCCGCTTGGCGCCGGACCGTCCGGCCCCGCTGGACTCGGGGAAAGTCTCCGTGACGACACTTCAGGGTCGCCCTCCTTGCATGAAGGCGCGATAGGTGGAGGCGTTTCGCTCTCTATCATCTCCGGACGAAGATCCTCAAGACGAAGCTCTCTTTGAGAAGGGCTGAGATCCGAACTACAAGGTACAATTTCGGTTATCTTCGTAAATAAATACAGTGGATGTTCTTTATTCACAGGACCCCTTCTTTTTACCGACGGCTCATTGGAGGGCTGATCCCTTGGGAAATAGTGCGGCTGGGGTACTTCCCGCCGGACTTTTGACGAAGACTTCTTTCCCCGCTTTGAGGCCTTGGCTTCCGGGTCTTCGAAGCGGTCCTCTTCTCCCCTTGGAGGGAGGATCCTCGATCCCTCTTCCTTAAAAGCCTCCTTCATGGAGGCAATTGCTTCCTCCCCCTTCGCCTTCTTTAAAAGGCGCGGCCTTCAACATCTTGGTCGGCATGGGATCCGGCGTGGTCTCCGGGAGGGAGCCGGACACCTTATCAACTTTGCCTTGGCTATCCACTCTGTTCAAGAAACGGCTCCCTTAAAGGGCATATATATGATAAATGAATGAACAGCCTGTCCGTTGCTGTGGTTACTTACTTGAGTATCTGGGTGATTGCAGCTTAGACCTGCGTCCTCGGTCAAGTCCGGACACTTCTCTTGTGATCCGAAGAACAGTTTGTACATCTCCTTGGGTGCCGCGCCCGTAAAATGTTGGAGAGCTCGTGGTCCCTCCGGATTAAACTCCCATGCACGGAGGGGCGACATTTGCAGGGCGTAAGGCGAATCAGCATAACTCGCGCCGCCACGACCAGATTGATCTCTCTTTCTTGGAGGTCTCGACACGGCCCTGCAACGGAGGAACGCCCTTGGACAGCCCAGCCGAGCCCCGGTTGACCCATGATGCCACGGCTGTGGTGGACCTGAGCGGAAGGCGGGTGGCTCACCCATTTGGTGCCCACAGGAGCGGTGATATAAAACCACTCCCGTTGCTACACAAACCAAGCTCCTCTTGAAAAGAGCCCTCGGCCACGGAGCATCAAAGACACTTGCTTATGACCGACCCTCCGCACTTCGCTTGTTGCCCTCGATCATCTTGGCTCCACCTTGAAGGTCTTGAGCCACAATCCAAAGTGAGGGTAATATAGAGGAAGGCTTCACATACGACAATGAATGACGAGATATGGAGGATGGACTCGGATTCAAGTCATGGAAATCCAGCCCATAATAAAACATGAGCCCCAAGACAAAGGGATCCGTCGGGAAGCCTAAACCCGAAGGAAGTGAGACACGAACACCACGCCTCGCTGGGCTCGAGTGGGAATGACCTGCCCTCAAGCAGGCAGCCTATCGAAATCTCGCCGGTTAGATACCGGCGTGTCGCAGCTTTTAGCACGCCTTCTTCTCGTGGACGGAAGAAGACATCCATCGCCGAGCTGGTCGGAGCCGGACATCGCCAAGGTCCAAGCGCCTAAATCTGAAGCTTTGGGTGTTAGAACTCAAGCACGAGGCTAATTCAATGGAGGGTGGAAAAAGAAGAGGGCCTTGGTCTCATTATAAAGAGGTTGAATACCAAGAGCCCTCCCGTGGTCGATTGGGACTCGCCGATAGAGGAGGCGTGCCAACGGGCACGGTTGGAGTTACCCATGTCCGTATTGATGAGAATCCCGGAATAAGGGGCACGATCTACGCTTTGATAAGACGTGCCAATTAAACCGCCTCGCTAAACGCTACCGAGGTGGGACAAGAAAAACGATTCGAATAAAGGCTTGGCCGTGGTGTGATGTCACGCCGCGGAATATGTCAGCAGATCTGTGCAAAAATTATTCTCTCTACGGTGGTATGTGGAACTTGTTTTGCAGAGCCGGACACTATCCTTGTGTTCAAAACCTTCTAAGTATTCAGAGGAGGAACCCGCCTTGCAATGCCAAAGACAATATGCGCGTCGAACTCGTCGTCATTGAAGCCTGGTTCAGGGGCTACTGAGGGAGTCCTGGACTAGGGGGTGTCCGGATAGCCGAACTATCATCTTTGGACGGACTCCTAGACTATGAAGATACAAGATTGAAGACTTTGTCCCATGTCCGGATAGGACTTTCCTTGGCGTGGAAGGCAAGCTTGGTGATACGGATATGTGGATTTCCTACCATTGTAACCGACTCTGTGTAACCCTAACCCTATTCGGTGTCTATATAAACCGAAGGGTTTTAGTCCAGAGGATCTAACAACAATCATACCATAGGCTAGCTTCTAGGGTTTAGCCTCTCTGATCTCGTGGTAGATCTACTCTTGTACTACCCATATCATCAATATTAATCAAGCAGGAGTAGGGTATTACCTCCATCGAGAGGGCCCGAGCCTGGGTAAAAACATAGTGTCCCTTGTCTCCTGTTACCATCCGCCTAGACGCATAGTGTGGGACCCCCTACCCGAGATCCGCCGGTTTTGACACCGACAGCCCCCCCAACCAGAATAAAGGATCGGCCATTAAGACCGCGGACGCGGCTAGACGAGTCCGCGAATTACTAGCTATAACAGCTTAGACAAACCCAAGATTGGTTCGATGGTTATAATCACACAAACGGAACCAGGGGCTTCCCGCGTATAATCAGGGCCAGTTCAGCTCAACTTGATGTCTTTTGAATTTTAATGGTTTAGTGAGAATAACCAATTTTTCGGCACGACAACTTTGACCTAAGTTCTTCTCTTTTATAGATGACACTCGTGCTACACCCTTCCAGGATACGGCACAACGGAGACACAGGCGCAGACGTGCAGCAGGGACCCGCTCAAAGGTTTCTTTTTAGATTAAGACCCTGCGTAAACCTTTCTTACTGTCTTTTGTTGTTCACATCCTCCGGATACTTAGTATAACCGAGAAAGATGTTGATGTTATTGGCATTTCGCCACGTCAGGATATTGCTCGTACCTGGACACTTGGGGTTCATTACTAAGGGTATTGTTCAGTCCGGCATATGTTATAAAGATCGAATACC
Source organism: Aegilops bicornis (assembly GCA_021605145.1). Classification (NCBI taxonomy): domain Eukaryota; kingdom Viridiplantae; phylum Streptophyta; class Magnoliopsida; order Poales; family Poaceae; genus Aegilops; species Aegilops bicornis. Next base: position 430,026,537 of record CM038671.1, on the reverse strand, counting down.
TTAGGGAGTGTTCGGCGTCGCGAGTTTGGCCTTATATGCATCAGCTCCGAATCATATCTTTGGTCAAATGTTGGGTTTGCCCAGCTCCCGTGTTTTGCTACCTTATGTTCCGCTCTATCAGCTAAGGTGGTACCGGGAGAACTACTGCAATTGTGCCCTGGTTCATCCGGATGAGCACCTCAGTACAGAAAGCCGAAACTGACTGTCATGATAAAGCGCGAGACTCATCAACCACTGGATGACTTAGCGGAATCTTCGGGATTCCTCCGCATTAACGAAGGACCGTTTCCCGGTCATGTACGTACGCGCCCCGTATTCGGACGAGCGCAGAGGTACCAGGGGCTATATAGTAGCCCCACTGTCAAACTCCTATGGCTAAGTGAAAGTGTTAAAGCAATATAGTCCGATTGCCTTGTTCGCTGCGCTATCACCTCCTTAATGGACCGAGACGTCGGATCAAGTGTGAATACACGTTTTTTTGTGAACACCCCCGCATTATATGCGTGGGGGCTGAAGCCGACGACTGCAAACTTTCAGGTTATATAAATATATACATAAACGGCCGCTCAAGAGGCATCGTAATACTTTCAGCCACAATTATAAACACAACCTTTATAATTCAATAAAACATTGTTTTTACAATGGGAATACATGTCACTAGAACATATCATTCTTCGAGCACTGAGCCTCTATTGAACGAGCGCCTTCAAGGACCTCTTCAAAGTAGTGCTCGGCAGGTACTCGACCCACGGCCGAACTCTGGGTTGCAATAGCGGTGGCCTCCATATCCGCCCAGTATATCTTAACATAGGCAAGTGCCATCCGCGCACCCTACCTCTTCATAGCGTCATTGCGCGGCACAGCACCAAGGAACCGCTGCACTAAAGCAAAATAACTAGTTGGCCTCGGCCCTTCCGGCCATAGATGATCCACAACAGATCTCATGGCAAGCCCGGACAACCTATGGAGCTCGGCCCACTCGGCCATTCGCTCATTCAACAGCAGCGGATGCACTGGAACATGGAACTATGACCAGAACAGCCTTTCCACTTCACGATCTTTTTGATCCTTGAAGTACGCGGCCGCATTAGCAGCACTGGCTGCCAAATCCATGTATGCGTCTGCCGAACTCCATAGTTGATCAAGAGGTGCATACTTCGGATCTCCGAACTTCGTCCACAACAAAAAGGGCTTTCCAGCCGCGATATCTCCAGCTTGATGCAACTCCTCCTTTGCCGCTCTAATTTTAGAGCGGGACTCCTTGGCTGCCACCATGGCCTTCTCTAGGTCCGTCGCCTTTGCTCGGCCTTCCTTTTCAAGAAGCTGGTAACGGTCGCGGCATCCTTCAATTCAACGGCCATCTTGGCTATTTTTTCCTTGCTTTGGCAATGGGCGCCTGTTCGGCCCTCAGCTCTTCGACCGCCTTTAGAGTGGCCGCATCACTATTCCTGGCTTGTTCCTTGGCTCGGGCAAGTTCCGCCCGAAGGGTATCCACGGTGCAGCTCCATCCGTAGTCACAAGATATTAAAGATACTAGCATCATGCTTCTCTTGCTATGTATTGTTCGCCGGTGAAATCGCATACCCTGTGCCTCGTCGAGCCGCTTGTTGACAAGCACGATGTCGACATCTGCCGCATCAAGTTGCCGCTTAAGCTCGGCAAACTCACCAGTCCGGCTAGTCACCGGACCTCTAGCCACCTGCACATGAAGGCGGTCTGATTATTCCCTGGGACTATGATCCTCTGTTTGCCGCCGTTCTCGACAGCAACCAGAGTCTCAGGGGCTACTATCTGCATAGGGCACACCTAACGTGTGTGGTACTATCCAGAAATGTACTATTTCACGTACCTCAAAGCCTTTCAGCAGGCTAATAAAAGCTTCATGCAGCCCGCTTTCAGCGGATGAAATCCTCTCAACCACCGTACCCATCAGCGTACGATGCGCTTCTGAGATAGCCACTTGCTCCAGAAAATCCTTTAGTGTGTTCGACCGCACACCGGACGGTTCCGGACTCTTTCCATTGCTCCCTTCGGGAGCCGGATGCTGAGGACTTCGGGCGGCCCAAGGATTACCCTCTGGCATCAGCGGATCAGGAGAAGTCCTCCGAGACGACACCTCGGGTCGCCCGCCTCATGAGGCGGGGAGGCATGGGGATGTGTTTCGCTCTCCACCATCTCTGGAAGAAGATCCGCTGAAGACGAACTTTGTCATGAAGGGCTACGATCCGAACTACAAGATATATGTGTCGGTTATTGTTCTCAGAAGTAAAGCAGGACATTTTTATTATTAAATGCTTTTTTGTTTACTTACAGCTCGGTGGAGGGCTGACCCCCTTGCGAGCACTGTGCGGCAAGGGTGCTTTCCAAGATAGGATCCTCCGGTGAAAATTTCTTCCCCCGTTTGGAAACCTTTGGTTCCGGGTCTTCAGAGCTAGTCCTCTTCCTTCCTTGGGGAGAGAAAAATTCAGATCCTTCTCCCCAGTTATCCTCCTTCGCGGAGGCACTAATTCCCTCGGATTGGATGAGTAATGAGTGAGGCCCGCTCTCAGCCTCTTTATCCCCCCCCCCCCCTTATCTTCCCCCGAGGGCGCCAGATAAGGTGCCAACTCGAGCATTCTGACTAGTACTGGGTCTGCTAAGCCTTCGGGAAGGGGGGCCGAACACCTGGTGTCGGGGAGGCTGATCTGACCCACGAACACCTATGGGACCGGCGGACCGAGCCCCTTTTGGTTCGGCGGGGGGCGGAGGTCGCACGAAGAGCAGATCGAGGTGAACCACACGAGCGGTTTACCCAGCTGAGCTCTCCGGAGAGATAACACTCCTACTGCTGCATGTCTGAATGTATTGAGTTCTTGCTCGGGAGCGCTTGAGTGCTACAGTACACACAAGCTGCTAACGAGACCGAGCGTGAGTGTTCTCTAGCTTCGAACCTTTCGAACCCCTCCCCTCCTCTACGTTGCGCATGGGCCTCCTTTTATATGCTCAAGGGGTCTCCGACAAGTGGCAACGTAGACAAGGGTAAAAATGGAAAAGGAGTGGTTGGTATAGCTACTTGTACAGTGTATCATATCTAACCCTGACGGCAGGGGACAAAGGCATTAAATGCCCGCTTCACGCCGCCCTAATAAAGGCAAACAGGGACCGTCGGACGCCACCGCCGCCACGATGGCAATCTTGTCGCGCCGCTTACCATCACAAGACCGCTGGCTGCCTGACCTCTCGCCACGCGCGCCTTGAAAGGTCTCAGGGCGACACGTTAGTGGATGTGCTGGAGTGCATGTACAGAGTGGTGGCCTGCCGCGGCAAGCGCCTTGCCGCGGTTGTTGTCTTGTCGCGTCCGGAAGCTTGTCACTCGCCGGGCCTTGCCGGGATGCGTGGCGCGTCGCGGCAAGTTTCTTGAGATGCCTTGGTTGGCCTTCCCGGCAAGCTCCTCTTGCCGGGGCCTTGTCTCCTTGGCTTGAGTACTTTGTTCTTGAATGGTTCCAAAGGAACCACGGAGGGCCTTGGCGGTCACCCGGCAAGCCTTGCCGTGAGTGCTGCAGAATCGCCTGCGGCACAAGTTCGGGATACTAGGGTACCCTACTCTAGTACACCGACAGAGCCCTGCCTGGGCCATACACGGTGCCGAAGCGCTGTTGGGCCAGGCCCAAAACAGGCACGGCATCGCTGTTCGGGTTACGCCGTAACTCATCCCGGACCCACCACGCCCTCCACGAACGGCACGCGTAGAATGCGGCGTCGTGGGAGAGATCGTGGGTGAGATCGTGGGTGGTGACGGCCCTCCAACGACTCCGGGAAGAAATCCCAAATCCGCTGGCCGAGGAGTCGCGCCAGATCTGCGCGGGAGCTCTTCAAAAGGTGCTGATGAAGGTGGCCTTCCGCAACCTGGCCTCAACCTCACCAACGCCCTCAAGTCCTTGCCGCCGGATGCTGATGTGGAAGCGCCAAGACCCTTGTCGCACCCATCGTGGACATGGTGAGCGGGATCAAGAGGGTTGAGGGCGATCGCGAGATTAGGCCGCCTGCTTTCTCTTTTTCTTGCAGCTGGTCATGTTATGAGAACAGTCTATTAAAGCTGCGACAAGCTATCTTGTAATATAACTCTATTTCGGGTAGTGATTGCTATGTTATTTCCTTTACTTGATTCCTTCCTTTGTATGTTTTTGCCCTACGCTTTTAGGGAACTTGTCGGCGCAGGCACCTTAGCCGCGAGCGCTGAGTGCGGGACTTCAGCAGCCTGCTGGCGATGCCGCTACCGACAAGAAACCTTGTCGCAACTAGTCGCAGCTCACTTAAGTTGTTGAGCGGACTCGAAACAAAGTAAGGGCGCAACTAGCTACAAGTTGGTTCCTCCGCGCATAGGTTTTCCATACAAAGCACGGTCGTTCGAGGAGAATAACCTAAAAATTTTAAAACTGATTGCTCAAACTTTAGCAACTTAGCTTTTCTGTCGTTTGCTTCCCGGTAAGGCGAAACCTCCTCGAGTGACGCTTGGTTCACACCGTTATCTTCTCCTTTGTTCCGGCAACCGCGCCCTACGGGTAAAACTTACGAAGATGCTCAATGTTCCAGGAGTTGCTCACCGGAATGCCATCTTCGGTCTCAAGGCGGACAGCGCCAGGCCTAGTGACTCGTTTCACCCGATAAGGGCCTTCCCACTTCGGCGTCAACTTGTTGGAATTCTTGGCGGACTAAACGCGCCAAAGAACAAGGTCGCCTTCCTCGAGACTTCTGGCACTAACTTTGCGGCTATGGTAGCGATGCACAGCTTGCTGGTATCGAGCAGCTCGTACAGCGGCCTGAAGACGGTCCTCCTCAAGGAGCAGCGCGTCATCTTGTCTCAAACGCTCTTGCTCAAGCTCATCATAAGAGAGCACTCGAGGTGAACCGTATAAGAGTTCCGTGTGGAGAACTGCCTGCTCCATAGACTAGAGCGAAGGTGTCCGCCGGTGGCTCGATTTGGCGTCGTCCTGATCGACCAAAGAACCACCGGCAGCTCCTCAATCCAGTTTCTTCCGCACTTGTGCAGCCTGTCGAAAGTCCTGGTCTTGAGCCCGCGCAACACTTCAGCATTTGCCCTCTCCGCCTGACCGACACTTCTCGGATGAGCAACAGAAGCGAAGCAGACCTTGGCGCCAAGATCTTGGACGTACTACATGAAGGTGCGGCTCGTGAATTGCGTGCCGTTGTCGGTGACGATCCTGTTAGGGATTCCGAAACGGCAAACAATCGACCTGAAGAACTTGATCACGACTATGCTGTCACCTTCCTCATCGCTTCCACTTCCGCCACTTTGTGAACTTGTCGATTGCGACGTACAAGTACTCAAAGCCCCCGACAGCTCGGGTAAAGGGGCCGAGGATGTCGAGCCCCTAGACCGAAAATGGCCAGGATAAAGGGATCGTCTGGAGAGCTTGAGCTGGCTGATGTATCTGCTTGGAATGGAACTGGCACGCTTCACACTTGGTTACTTGTGCAGTTGCATCCTCGGAGGGCTGTCGGCCAAAAGAAACCTTCTTAACGCTTTGCGGCAAGTGCTCGCACCAATGTGGTGACCACATATGCCTCCATGTATCTCTCGCCAACAGCTTTTGTCCGTCTTCCCGGTGAATACACTTCAATTTCACACCGTTGAGTCTTCTTACATGCAGTGCCGTCGACAAACCGGTATATACTTGACCGCCGGGCTACTCTTTCCGCTTCTTCTTGCCCTTCGGAAGTTCTCCTGTTCAAGTAAATGGAAAATCTGATGTGCCCATGCCGGAGCTATGCGGCTCGACAACAAGGACTAAAGGCACATCTGCTGCTGGGAACATCCGCTTCTCTGGCGAGAACCTGCGGCTCACCGAGCTTGACGTTCCCGGCAAGCTTGCCGGAGCAAAACTTGTCGGCAGCGCCGCTTCAACGAAACAAACCCTAGGGCTTGTCGGAGCGCATCGCCTCAAAGACTGCTGGTGTTGATCTTGGGGACCTTCTTAGCGGCGGCTTCGGAAGCTCTGCCGGAAAATAGTCACCGTAAATCAACTTCCTCTTCTTGCTCATCCAGCTTGATGGCGTTACAGATGGTTGAGTCAGCTTGAGCACAAAATCCCTGGTTCCATTGTGCAACTTAAGTGCAGCGACTTCGACAAAGCCATCGGCAATGTCGTTCGAGCTCTTGGAACATGTTCCATTTGCAGCCGTCAAAGTGCTCTTCTAGCTTTCTCACTTCATCAACATAAGCTTCCATCAACGGACTCGATAACTCTTGTTCACTTGGCGGATGACAAGTCGTGAGTCACCCACGACAATGAGCTTCTTGATCCCAAGGTCTGCCGCGATCTTGAGGTGCTCTCGGTGGGTGCAACAAGTAGCATGCCCGACTGGTGCCTTGCAGCGAGAAGGCACCATCAAAGTACATCAGCCACTCTTTGCTTGCTTCCTTGACGGGATGCTCGTCTCGAATTTCTTCATCTTGTGTTGGCGCCCATTCTGCTATGAACTCCGCCCGGTTGCTCGCTTTGGATAGTTGAAGTGCTCTCAAACTTGAGGCCAAAGCTTGACAGTTCCAAAGGCCCACTCGACAATCCCGCCGTTGCTTCCGGATTTTGCAAGATCCTCTTGATGGAAAAGCAGTGACGACTGTGATCTCATGTGCTTGGAAGTAATGGCGCAGCTTTCTCGAGACCATGAGGAGGCCGAAAAGCAATTTCTGCACACCAGAGTACCTTGACCTAGCCCCCTGCAGAAGGGAACTGACAAAGTAAACGGGGCGCTGCACCATTCTTTTCTGCATCTTTTCATGCGCTCAGCAGATCCATCCTTGTCGGGACCAGAGCTTGCCGGTGAAGCCCCCTGCTTGTCGCCGGATGCATCTGCCATGGTTGCTAGCTCATCATCCGCCTCCCTCTCCGCTACTAACGCAGCACTAACCACTTGATTGGTCGCCGCTATATATAGCAGCAACTTCTCTTGTGGCTTAGGTGTGACAAGTGTTGGAGTGGAGGATGTATCTCTTTAAGTCTCGCAGTCAAGCAGCCTCCGCTTCGAGTCCATTTCATTGGACCTGCCTTTTTCAAAATTTTGAAAAATGGTAGGGCGCGCTCAGCAGACTTAGAGATAAACCCGCTGAGGGCAGCTACGCAACCGGCAAGCCTTCGTACATCCTTGACGCGCTTTGGTGCTTCAATCTGCTCAATGGCCTTGATCTTGTCGGGATTGGCTTCAATTCCCGAGACACGAAGAACCCGAGAAGCTTGCCGGAGGGGACTCCAAACACACACTTCTCGGGGTTGAGCTTGAGGTTGATCTTGCGCAGATTTGCAAAGGTTTCGTCTAAATCTTGAATCAGAGTCGCCTTGTCCTTCCTTTTAACCACTATGTCATCCATGTAGGCTTCCACATTTCTGTGCATTTGCGGCTCAAAAGCGTCATGGACCATCCTTGCAAATGTTGAACCAGCATTCTTTAATCCGAAAGGCATCCGTATGAAACAATATGTGCCACATGGGGTGATGAATGTGGTCTTCTCCTCATCCTCTTCTGCCATGAAGATCTGATGATATCCTGAGTATGCATCAAGAAATGAAAGCAAATCACATCCGGCCGTAGAGTCAACAATCTGGTTGATGCGCGGCAAGGGAAATGGGTCTTTGGGACAAGCTTTATTAACATCAGTAAAGTCGATACAAAGTCTCCATTTCCCATTTGCCTTGCGCACGACTACAGGATTGGCCAACCACGTAGGATGGAGCACTCCTCTGACAAGGCCTGCTGCTTCCAATTTCTTGATTTCTTCTGCTATGAATTCTTGGCGCTCCACTGCTTGTTTCCTGACTTTCTGCTTGACGGGCCGCCCATGAGGACAGACGGCAAGATGGTGCTCAATTACTTTCCTGGGAACACCGGGGATGTCAGACGGTTGCCATGCAAACACGTCGACGTTTCGCCCAGCAGAAAGCAACGAGCGCGCCTTCCTATTTAGGGTCGAGAGTGGCACCGATGGTGAAGGTACCACCGGTGCCGCCTCCTTGGCGGACACCTTCTTGGTCTCTGGTGGAGCTGCCATTGTCTTCTTACACTTGCCGGTGGAGCTCGATGGTGCGTCCTCGACGGTAGCGCAGCACTCAAGAGGTGCGCTTGCCGGAGTGGGCATCGAGCTCTTGCCGGACTTGGTCTTCTTCTTCACCCCGGAGCTTCAGCGGCAAGTGACTTGCGATCTGCGGCGCTTGCCGCTTCCGGTAGATCTTGTCGGCGCAGATAAGAGCATCCTTCTTGTCGCTAGGGACAGAGATGACACTTATCGGGCATGGCATCTTCAAAGATGTTGTATGCATAGTGAGAGGCTGCCATGAATTTGGCGAGCCGGATTTGGGCGACCAAGTATCCCATTGTAAGGCAATGGAAAGTCAAGAACGCCAAAAGTGACCCTCTCAGCCTTGAAGTTCAACTCGCCGCCAAATGTCACCGCAACGTGATCTTTCCTTTCGCTTGCTCCTTCCCGGATTGATTCCTTGGAATGTGCGGTCTCTTCGAGCTCGCCATCGTGGATCCGGAGTTTCGGAGCACCGCGAGGAGATCAGGTTCAAGCCGCCCCGCCGTCAACTAGCATCTTAGTGACCTTGAGGTTGCGGATAGTTGGTGAAACCAACATCGGCAAGCACCACCGCGATTACGCGATCGTGGTGGTCCTCAATATCAAAGATGATAGGCGTGCTGGACCATTTCAGAGGCTTGCGTGACTCGACGGATGGTTCTGCCGCATTGACTTCCCGCATCCACTGCTTGAGCTGGCGGTGTGAAGTATGCAGAGAAGCACCACCGTCAACGCACAAGACCTCTATTGTTTTCTGGAACTCCTGCTCATCGGTCTCGTCATCATCCATATCTTCATCGTCGTCGTCATCTTCATCCTTGTCGCGCCGCTGGAGGTCTGTCTCCTTGCCGCTGTTTGGCCTTGCCGCGCGCCTCCCCGGCCGGGCGTTTTTGCTAGCTCCTCCGGCACCTTCTGGGCCTTCTCCTTGTCGCGTCGTCAGATTCAGCCTTCGCTGCTCGACAAGCTGCTCGACCTTCTTGCAGCTCGAGGTCATGGCCCTTGGTGCGGTGGATCTTGCAAGATCGCTTTGTTGAGCCGTCCTGCTTGTCGACGACCGCCACAGCCTGGCAGTTGGTGCCAGCGGCAACCTCCTTGCCGTAGCTACCAGCTTTGGCTTTCTTGGCGCCACCTCCGTTGCCGGACTGCTCAACAACTAGCACATCTTTGCCCTTTTTCTTCTTGTTGTTCCGCCGCCGGTTTTTCCTTGCCGGGGCGGTCTCTTCACTATCAGATCCTCCTGCTTCAGTATTCTCTCCGGGGAGTCTCCTCCCTTCCTCAGCTCGTGCACACTTGTCAGCCAGGACATATAGCTCACTGACGTCTCTGATCTTGCACATCGCCATCTCCTCCCGCATCCTGCGGTTTCGCACGTTCTGATGGAACGCGCTGATTACCGCGGCAGGGTGGACGTCTGGGATGTTGTGTTGCACACGGCTGAACCTCTGAATATACTTGCGCAGGGGCTCTCCTTCCTTCTGGGCGAGCAGATGAAGATCGCTCTCTTGGCCATGAGGCTTGTGGTCATCAGAAGGCACCGACAAACCGATGGCATAAATCTGCCCAAGAGGATATGGAGTTGTCCGGCAAGTGCATGAGCCAGGATCTCGACATTGGGCTTGAGCACCGGCGGAAGTAGTTGGCCAGGATCTTGTCGCCTCGCCCCGCAACTTGCACCGCGATGGTGTAGATGCTGAGGAACTCCGACGGATGCGTCTTGCCGTCGTACTTCTCTGGTACGTCTGGCTTGAAGTTCTTCTTGCTGGGCCACTGGAGTTGCCGCAGCTCACGAGTGAACACAGGGCAACCTATCACAGACGGCAAGTCGCTCGTTACTTCGGGCGCATGCATGTCGACAGAGGGCCCGGCGCTGGTCGGATTGACGCCGCTTCTCTTCGGGCGCCGATGCGAAGTTCGAGCGTCTTCTTCTTGTCATTCGTGAAGAACTTGGCGCCGATCGCGACGAGCTCGTGGATCTGGCGATGACGTGGTGGAGTCGCTTGTCGAGGTGGATCCGGCGAGTCGGCGATCTTGGCCTTCGGGGTGGAGAGTGCATGGTGGTTGCACCCCCACCGGTTTCGTCGCCACCGGCTCGTGCTTGGCAGTCCTGCCGCGGCAGCGATGCACTCTGCTGCCGCGGAGCGTCGCCGTTGGCAAAGCCGATGAGACTCTAAATGGTGGCCCTCCATTCATCGACCTTGTCGGCTGTTGGAGGGTAATCCAGGAGCAGTTGAGCTCTCGCCAAAGCTTTTGCTGGAGTGGTGGGCGACAGTGGCGAACGGCGCGAGGAGCGGGATATGCTCGGACTTCTAACTATGTTAGAAGGATCAGCATCCCGTCCAGGCGACCGTGCCTCGCTCGTGCCAGTATGTTGGCGTGCATGCTGGTCTTGAGCGTCCCGAGATCCTCCAGCTCGATCTTGGTCCAACGAGCATATGGCGTTGTGAATACCATGACGCTGTCGGTCTCGCGCCTCCTGCGATGGGCGCGGTGCATGTACGGACGCCGAGGTCTGCGCAGCCTTGTCCTTGGACTTGGCGGCACCGTGGACTCCCCCGTCGACATCCATTCTTCCGCCGGCGTCTCCCCCACCACCCGTTTGCTCCGGTGGTGGTGGTGGGTTCGACGCGGACGGAACATCTGCCGCCGAAGCCTTCTTCTTCGGTGGCATGTCGATGAAGACGATGAAGATCTAGCTCGTGTGAACGCCGGATCAGGTTCACACAATCTCGACGCCCCCTACCTGGCGTGCCAAAGATGTCGGGGAGGCTGATCTGGCCCACGAACACCTATGGGACCGGCGGACCAAGCCCCTTTTGGTTCGGCGGGGGGCGGAGGTCGCACGAAGAGCAGATTGAGGTGAAGCACACGAGCGGTTTATCCAGCTTCGGAGCTCTCCGGAGAGAGAACACTCCTACTGCTGCATGTCTGAATGTATTGAGTTCTTGCTCGGGAGCGCTTGAGTGCTACAGTACACACAAGCTGCTAACGAGACCGAGCGTGAGTGTTCTCTGGCTTCGAACCTTTCGAACCCCTCCCCTCCTCTATGTTGCGCATGGGCCTCCTTTTATATGCTCAAGGGTCTCCGACAGGTGGCAACGTAGACAAGGGTAAAAATGGAAAAGGAGTGGTTGGTACAGCTACTTGTACAGTGTATCATACCTAACCCTGACGGCAGGGGACAAAGGCATTAAATGCCCGCTTCACGCCTCCCTAATAAAGGCAAACAGGACCGTCAGGACGCCACCGCCGCCACGATGGCAATCTTGTCGGCCGCTTACCACAAGACCGCCGGGCTGCCTGACCTCTCGCCACGCGTGCCTGGAAAGGTCTCAGGGCGACATGTTAGTGGATGTGCTGGAGCGCAGGTACAGAGTGGTGGCCTGCCGTGGCAAGCGCCTTGCCGCGGTTGTTGTCTTGTCGCGTCTGGAAGCTTGTCGCTCGCCGGGCCTTGCCGGGACGCGTGGCGCGTCGCGGCAAGTTTCTTGAGATGCCTTCGTTGGCCTTCCCGGCAAGCTCCTCTTGCCGGGGCCTTGTCTCCTTGGCTGGAGTACTTTGTTCTTGAATGGTTCCAAAAGAACCACGGAGGGCCTTGGCGGTCACCCGGCAAGCCTTGCCGCGGAGTGCTGCAACTGCCCGTGCACAAGTTCGGGATACTAGGGTACCCCTACTCTAGTACACCGACACCTGATCATCTTCTTCGTTGTTACCCAGTCATGGTCAAAGAGCGACTTTTCAGAATGATGTGGTGATAAATAAAAAGGCAGCATATTCGGCCACGGGATTACTTAGTTGGGTATCTGGATGATTGCAGCTCAGACCCGCATCCTCGGTGGCGTCCGGACACTTTATTTGTGGTCTGAAGAACAATTTGTACATCCCTTCGAGCGTCATGCCGAGGAAGTGCTGAATAGTTCGCGGTCCTTCTGGGTTGAATTCCCACATTCGGCGGAGGAACCCGCCTTGCCATGCCGAAGAAAAATCTGCGCGTCGGGCTCATCGTCATTGAAGCCTGGTTAAGGGGCTACTGAGGGAGTCCTGGATTAGGGGGTCTCCGGACAGCCGGACTATATCCTCTGGCCGGATTGTTGGACTATGAAGATACAAGATTGAAGACTTCGTCCCGTGTACGGATGGGACTTTCCTTGGCGTGGAAGGCAAGCTTGGCTATACGTATATGTAGATTTCCTCCCTTGTAACCGACTCTGTGTAACCCTAGCCCCCTCTGGTGTCTATATAAACCGGAGGGTTTAGTCCGTAGGACAACAACAATCATACCATAGGCTAGCTTCTAGGGTTTAGCCTCTACGATCTCGTGGTAGATCAACTCTTGTAATACTCATATAATCAAGATCAATCAAGCAGGAAGTAGGGTATTACCTCCATCGAGAGCGCCCGAACCTGTGTAAAAATTGTGTCCCCCGCATCCTGTTACCATCCGCATTAGACGCACAGTTCGGGACCCCCTACCCGAGATCCGTCGGTTTTGACACCAACACTTTCCATAAACCATATTGTAAGGAGACATACCCATGGGATTTTTATAAGTTGTTCTGTAGGCCCAAAGTGCATCGTCTAATTTCTTAAACCAATTCTTCGGGACCTATTGACAGTTTTTGTAAAATTAATTTCATATCTCTATTGCTAAGTTCAACTTGACCACTAGATCGAGGATGATAGGGTGATGCAATCCTATGGTTAACATCATACTTAGGAAGCATTTTACGGAAAGCACCATGAATAAAATGTGAACCACCATTAGTCATTAAATATCTTGGGACTCCAAACCATGAGAAAATAACTTCCTTAAGCATTTTAATAGAGGTGTTGTCATCAGCACTACTAGTTGGAATAGCTTCTACCCACTTAGTAACATTATCAACAACAACCAAAATATGTGTATACCCATTAGAGGAAGGAAAAGGTCCCATGTAATCAAAACCCCAACATCAAATGGTTCAACAACAAGTGAATAATTCATAGGCATTTCTTGATGCTTACCAACATTACCAATTCGTTGCCATTCATCACAAGATAAAACAAACTTACCGGCATCCTTGAAGAGGGTAGGCCAATAAAAACCAGATTGCAATACCTTGTGAGCAGTTCTGTCTCCCGCATGGTGCCCTCTGTAAGCTTCGGAGTGACATTTCCATAGGTTTGTCCCTATGAATGCTCAGGTACACAACGTCTAATAATACCATCTACTCCTTTATAAAGATGTGGGTCATGCCAAAAGTAATGTCTTAAATCATAGAAGAATTGTTTTCTTTTGTTGGTATGTGAAGCTAGGTGATATATATTTAGCAATAATGTAGTTAACATGGTCGCCATACGAAGGAGTGTAATGAGAAACATTTATTGCGGATAATTTCTCATTAGGAGAACTATCATTAATAGGTTGTGGGTCATCAAGAATATTTTCTAGCCTAGACAAGTTATCACCTACGGGATTCTCAGCTCCTTTTCTATTAGTGATATGTAAGTCAAATTCTTGTAGCAAGAGAACCCACCTAATGAGTCTAGGTTTAGCATCTTTTTTTTCCATAAGATATTTTATAGCAGCATGATCAGTGTGAACAATCACTTTAGAATCAACATTGTAAGATCTGAATTTATCACAAGCAAACACCAATACTAAAAATTCTTTTTCAGTAGTAGCATAATTTCTTTGGGCACTGTCTAGAGTTTTACTAGCGTAATGGATAACATTTAATTTCTTATTAACTCTTTGTCCTAGAACAGCACCAACAGCATAATAACTAGCATACACATAATTTCAAAAGGCAAGTTCCAATCAGGTGGTTGAACAATAGGTGCAGAAATTAAGGCTTTCTTAAGTGTTTCAAATGCTTCTACAAAATCATCTTCAAAAACAAATGGAACATCCTTTTGTAAAAGATTTGTAAGAGGCCTAGCAATTTTATAGAAGTCTATAATAAATCTCCGATAGAAACCAGCATGACCGAGGAAAGTACGAATACCTTTAATATCTCTGGGATATAGCATTTTCTCAATTGCATCAATTTTAGCTTTATCCACCTCAATACCTCATTCAGAAATTTTATGTCCTAAGACAATACCTTCATTAACTATAAGTGCAACTTCTCCCAATTCAAGACAAGATTAGTTTGCTCGCATCTGTGCAAAACTCGATCAAGGTTGCTTAAGAAATCATCAAAAGAAGTTCCGTAGACGGAAAAATCATCCATGAAAACCTCAACAATCTTTTCACAAAAATCATAGATTGTAGCAGTCATACATCTCTGAAAGGTAGCAGGTGCATTGCATAAACCAAAAGGCATATGTCTATAAGCATAAGTTCCAAAAGGACAAGTAAAGGTGGTTTTCTCTTGATCAGGTTGTGAAACAGGTATTTGAGAAAAACCAGAATATCCATCAAGGAAACAAAAGTGTGTGTGCTTAGATAGCCTTTCTAGCATTTGATCAATGAAAGGCAGAGGGTAATGATCTTTTCTAGTTGCTTTATTTAATTTTCTAAAATCAATTACCGTTCTATAGCCAGTGACAATTCTTTGTGGAATAAGTTCATTTTTATCATTAGGAACAACGGTAATACCTCCCTTCTTAGGGACACAATGAATGGGGCTTACCCATCTACTATCAGCTATATGATCGATTATACCTACTTCCAGAAGCTTTATTATTTCAGTTCTTACCAATTCTTTCATTTTAGGATTTAAACGTCTTTGGTGATCAACAACGGGTTTAGCATCCGGTTCCTTATTAATCTTGTGCTGACAGAGAGTGGGACTAACACCTTTAATATCATCAAGAGTATATCCAATAGCAACTCGGTGCTTCTTCAGAATATTCAATAATGTTACTTCCTCATGTTCTGAAAGGTTAGCACTAATAATAACAGGATATATCTTTTTATCATCAAGATAAGCATATTTCAAAGTGTCCGGCAATTGTTTTAATTCAAACACAGGATCACCTTTAGGTGGAGGAGGACCTCCTAGATTTCAATAGGCAAATTGAGTTTAAGTAGAGGTCGTTGTTCAAAGAGAAATTTATCTATCTCATTTCTTTCATGCATTTGCACATCATTTTCATGGTCTAGCAAATATTGTTCTACTGGATCAGTAGGAGGCACGGCAATAGAAGCAAGACCAATTATTTCATCCATACTAGGCAATTCTTTCTTATGATGTTTTCTATTTAACTTGGAAAAAATAAACTCATGAAACTCATCACCCAGACTAACACCAATGGTTTGTTTCTTACAATATATTTTAGCATTAACGGTGTTCAAGAAAGGTCTACCTAAAATAATGGGACAAAAGTCATCATCTGGGGAAACAAGAACTAGAAAATCAGTAAAGTATTTTATTTCCCCACACAAGACTTCAACATCTCTAACAATCCCAAGTGGTGTGATGGTGTTTGATGTCTGCTAGGACTACGTCGGTATTTCCCCAAAGAGGAAGGGATGATGCAGCACAGCGAAGGTAGGTATTTCCCTCAATGATGAAACCGAGGTTATTGAACCAGTAGGAGAACCAAGCAACACAACGTAAACAGCCCCTGCACACAAATAACAACTACTCGCAACGCGACGTGTTTAAGGGGTTGTCAATCCCATTCGGGCAACAACGCCAGAAATTGGCAAACAGACGTGAATAAAATTGTAGTAGATTGATAGATCGAACGCCAAATAAAATAAATAAGAAATAAATGCAGCAAGGTATTTTTTGTATTTTTGATTTAATAGATCTGGAAATAAAAGCAAAGGAGAAGTAGATCGCAAAGGCAAATATGTGAGAAAGAGACCCGGGGGCCATAAGTTTCACTAGTGGCTTCTCTCGAGAAAAATAGCAAACGGTGGGTAAACAAATTACTGTTGGGAAATTGATAGAACTCCAAATAATCATGACGATATCCAGGCATTGATCATTATATAGGCATCACGTCCAAGATTAGTAGACCGACTCCTGCCTGCATCTACTACTATTACTCCACATATCGACCGCTATATAGCATGCATCTAGTGTATTAAGTTCATGGAGAAACAGAGTAATGGAATAACAACAATGACATGATGTAGAAAAGATCTATTTATGTAGAGATAGAACCCATCGTTTTTTCCTTAGTAGCAATGATACATACGTGTCGGTTCCCCTTCTGTCACTGGGATCAAGCACCGTAAGATCGAACCCACTACAAAGCACCTCTTCCCATTGCAAGATAAATAGATCAATTTGACCAAACAAAACCCAAATATCGGAGAAGAAATACGAGGCTATAAGAGATCATGCATATAAGATATCAAAGAAACTCAAATAACTTTCATGGATATAAAAAGATAGATCCGATCATCAACTCAAAGTTCATCCGATCCCAACAAACACACTGCAAAAAGAGTTACATCATATGGAACTCCAAGAGACCATTGTATTGAGAATTCAGCGAGATAGAGGAAGCCATCTAGCTACTAACTATAGACCCGAAGGTCTACAAAGAACTACTCACGCATCATCGGAGAGGCACCAATGGAAGTGGTGAACCCCTCTGTGATGGTGTCTAGATTGGATCTGGTGGTTCTGGACTCTGCGGCGGTTGGAATTGATTTTCGTTCACTCCCTTAGGGTTTCTGGAATATTGGGGTATTTATAGAGCAAAGAGGCGGTCCGGGGGGCTCCCGAGGTGGGCACAACCCACCAGGGCACGCCGGGGCCTCCTGGCGCGCCCTGGTGGGTTGTGCCCTTCTCGGAGCACCCCCCAGGTATAGCCATGGCCCATTAGGTGTCTTCTGGTCCATAAAAAAAATCTTCGTGAAGTTTCCTTGCATTTGGACTCCGTTTGGTATTGATTTCCTGCGATGTAAAAAACATGCAGAAAACAACAACTGGCACTTGGCACCATGTCAATAGGTTAGTACCAACAAATGATATGAAATGATTATAAAAAATCCAATATTGATAATATAACAGCATGGAACCATAAAAAATTATAGATACATTGGAGACGTATCAGCATCCCCAAGCCTAACTCCTGCTCGTCCTCGAGTAGGTAAGTGATAAAAACAGAACTTTTTATGTGGAATGCTGCCTAACATGTCATATCGTATTCTTTTCTTTATAGCATGGACATTTGGACTTTTATGTGATTCAAAGCAATAGTCTAGTTTTGACATGATAACTTAAATACTCAAGCATATCAACAAGTAACCATGTCTTTCAAAATATCAACGCTAAAATAAGTTATCCCTAGCCCATCATGCTCAATCATTGATCCATTCATGAGACACACTCACATATTAGCTACACCCAATACTCAAGTACGATTAGAATGCCTCCTAGTTGGTGCTTTTTATAAGAGAAGATGGAGACTCAACTTAAAAAAAATCATAAAGTAAAAGAAAGGCCCTTCGCAGAGGAAGTAGGGATTTGTAGAGGTGCCAGGGCTCAAAGCGAAAAAACTTAGAGATAAAACATTTTGGGAGGTGTGTCTTTCCCACCAATGAAAATGGCTTAGAGTTCCCAACACTTTCCATGCTAAATATATCATAGGCAGTTCCCAAACAGAAAATAAAGTTTATTCCATTTTCCACCATACTTTCACTTTCCATGGCTAGCCGAATCCACGGTTGCCTTCCATACCAACTATCGGCGTTCTGGGAACGGGGGTCCCAAGACTTGCCTGCCTGCGGCCTACGGCGTGGCTCCAGTGGGGGCCCGGCGTGGACCAGCTTCATCAGCCCAAGCTCAAGACCCTCGCGAGGGGCCAAGCCTCGCGGGGCGGACGACAGGAGCTTCCTCTAGAGCAGCCTCGTCAGGCAGGCTCGCGAGGAGGTGGAGAGATCAAGGCAAGGTACCTCACGAGGGTGCCCCGTGACGCAAGCCATGACGATCGAGGACCAGGCGGGCGCCGGCCTGCGCAGTGTCCTTGTTTCCCTTTCGGTGCAAAGGGGGCAAGCACAGGCCAAGGCATCAGGCAAAGGTTACCGCTTCGGTGCAACAAGACCAAGACCAGCAGAACGACAGGAAGGAGGTCATCGTGGAGCCCAAGACAGCGTCACCACCAGAGCCTTTGGCAGTCGAAGACCAACTTTAGTCAGGATAAGTGTACCAGATGTTTCCCTTCAAAATGGCCAACTGTTGGCGCCCTTCCCGCTCATTATTTGGGAAGAGGCCCAGGGCCTCGCTCTATAAATAGGACTAGCCACCACAAAGGTAGGAGGGGGACTCGAGATCACGGAGAGAGAGATAGAGAGAGAGAGAGAGAGAGAGAGAGAGAGAGAGAGAGAGAGAGGCGACTGAACTCACCCAAGCAGTTCATCGCACCAGCCTAAGAACACCCCTCGCGAGGTTGTTCTTCCTTTGTATTGTTCATCATCAGCCCCTGAGGCAATCCACCACACCACACACTGGAGTAGGGTATTACCCCGCCGCGGTGGCCCGAACCAGTATAAACCTCGTGTCCCTTGCGTTGTTCTTCGTTACTAGTTTAGATCCCTCGCAATCCTTACATGCGTGAGCTGGTAGGGGAGAGATCTCCGCGTGCACCCCAGTGTTCGAACCTCAAGGGTCTGCCGGAACCTGAAATGCGACACCAACACTTTCCAAGGAATTTATTATTTGACAACATAAAGTAAATTCATTTTTCATTTCAGGACTGGGCATCCATAATACCTTTGCCTTACTCTCGTGCAATGACAAGTGAATAAACACTCATCGTGAGAATAACACATCTAGCATGGAAAATATTAGCCACCCCTCACCACTCCACGAGCAGTACGAACACACACAAGAGAAGCTTATTTTGAAAATTAGAGATGGCACATACAAATTTGCTTAGAACGGCAAAAGAATACCACATATAGGTAGATATAGTGGACTCATGTGGCAAAACTGGTTTAAAGGTTTTTGGGTGCACAAGTAGAGATCATACTTAGTGCAAAATGAAGGCTATAACAAAAGATTGAGAAGCGACCAACCAAGAAACGAATAATCTCATAAGCGAGCATTAAGCATAAATAACACCGAATAATGCACCATAAGTAGGATATAATTTCATTGCATAATTATTGACTTTCGTGGTTGCATAGGGAATCACAAACCTTAACACCAATATTCTTACTAAAGCATAATTACTCATCAACATGACTCACATATCACATCATCATATCTCAAAACTATTACAAGGAATCAAGTTTATTTTGTCCAAAGATCTTCATGAAAGTTTTTATCATATCCTTCTTGGATATCCATCACTTTGGGACTAATTTTCATGTGTTGCTTTTGATAAGCTCAAACAAATATAAGTGAAGATCATGAGCATAATTTTTCTTTCTCTCAAAATAATTTAAGTGAAGCAAGAGAGAATTTCTTGAAAATTTTACTAACTATCAAATAAATCTAAGTGAAGCAAGAGGGCATTTCTTCAAAAATACTAAAGCACACCATGGTCAAAAAGATATAAGTGAAGCACTAGAGCAAGTCCATAGCTCATAAAAATTTAAGTGAAGCATAGAGTGCAATTCTAACAAGTCATGACACAATTTTGGCTCTCTCAAATAGGTGTGTCCAGCAACGAATCAAGACTTTAAAACAAAAAATGAAACAAGCAAAGACTCATATCATACAAGACGCTCCAAGCAAAACACATAGTATGTGACGAATACAAATATTAGCTTCGAGTAAAATACTGATGGTCATTAGAAGAAAGAGGGGATGCCACTCGGGGCATCCCCAAGCTTAGTTACTTGCTCTCTTTTGGACAATAGCTTGGGATGCCGGGGCATCCCCAAGCTTAGGCTATTCTTACACCTTATTCCTTCATCCATCATAAGATCACCCAAATTTGAAAACTTCAATCACACAAAACTCAACAAAACCTTCGTGAGATCCGTTAGTGTAAGAAAGCAAATCACTACTATAAGTATTGTATCAAACCAATTCATATTTTGTTTTTGCATTATATCTACTGTATTCCAACTTTTCTATGGCAAAAACTCATCAAAGAAAACCATAGAGCCATCAAAACAAGCACACAACGCAACAAAAACAAAATCTGTCAAAATAGAATAGTCTGTAGCAATCTGACTATTTCGAATACTTCTGAAACTCCAAAAATTCTGAAAATAATTAGGATGACCTGAGCAATTTGTATATTAATCTTCTGCAAAAATAATTGGCATTTTATCATGCTTTGGTGATTTTTAACAATTGTTTTCATGAGCGCAAAAGTTTCAGTTTTTCAGCAAGATCAAACAACTATCACCCAAGACGATCCTAAAGGCTTTACTTGGCACAAACACTAATTAAAACAGAAAAAACACAATCATAACAGTAGCATAATTGTGTTAGCACTCAAGAACAGAAAGCAGAAAGCAAAAATAAATTTTATTCATTGGGTTGCCACCCAACAAGCGCTATAATTTACACCCTTAGCTAGGCAAAAAGCAAGGGTCTAAGTTTTGTCATCTTTAGTTCGAGATCCATAAGATGCCCTCATGATTAATTCATATGGTGGCCTAATTCTTGTTATAGGGAAGTGTTCCATACCTTTCCTCAAAGTAATTGGAACTTAATATTGTCTTCTTTCATATCAATCATGGCACCGATAGTGCGTAAAAATGCTCTAGCAAGAATAATTGGACAAGACGGATTGCAATCAATATCAAGAACAATAAAATCTATGGGAACATAATTCCTATTTGCAAGAATAAGAACATCATTAATTCTTCTCATAGGATTTTTAATAATAGAATCCGCCAAGTGCAAATTTAAAGAACATGATTCAATATCGTTAAGACCAAGCACATCACATAAAGATTTCGGAATTGTAGAAACACTAGCACCCAAGTCACATAAAGCAAAATACTCATAATTTTTAATCTTGACTTTGGTAGTAGGTTCCCACTCATCACGCAATTTTCTAGGAATTGATATTTCTAATTCCATTTTTTCTTCAAAAGATTTCATCATAGCATCAACAATATGTTTAGTAAAAGCTTTATTTTGTTCATAGGCATGGGGTGAATTTATCATGGATTGCAACAAAGAAATACAATCAATCAAAGAGCAACTACCATAATTAAAGTCTTTGTAATCCAAAAGCGTGGGTGCATCACTAGTTAATGCCTTGACCTCTTCAAACCCACTTTTATCAATTTTCTCAACAAGATTTTCACCCTCCGAATTATCGGGACGCCTTCTAGCTAAAGTTGACTCTTCTCCAATCCCTTTTTCATCAATCTTAACTTTACTAAACAAGGAATCAATAGAAGAAACACCAATCATTTTAAGATCCTCATCACTTTTACGAAAGTAATCACTAGAAAATGATTTTCTAAAAATTCTCTTTTAGCTCTAAGCATAGCGGTTCTTTTCTTACTTTCATCCATAGAAACATAAAGAGCTTTAATTGATCCAAACAGTCCCTTACGAAGTAGCACATAAACTAGGGTTTAAGCTTCAATCACTTTTGCAACCCATCATCCAATAACTACTCCACAATGCATTCCCTTTGGCCCTAATAAGGTGAAGTGCCGTGTATTCGACATTCACATGACACCACTAAGGGAAACACAACATACATACCATCAAAATATCGAACACATATCAAGTTCACATGATTACTTGCAGCAAGATTTCTCCCGTGACCTCAAGAACAAAATTAACTACTCACAAATGATAATCATGCTCAAGATCAGATAGGTATTAAATAGCATAATGGATCTGAACATATAATCTTCCACCAAATAAACCATATAGTAATCAACTACAAGATGTAATCAACACTACTAGTCACCCACAAGCACCAATCTAAGGTTTCGGTACAAAGATTGAACACAAGAGATGAACTAGGATTTGAGAGGAGATGGTGTTGTTGAAGATGTTGATGGAGATTGCCCTCCCCAAGATGGGAGAGTTGTTGGTGATGATGATGACGATGATCACGCAAAGAAAACGGAAATAATTTCATCTTAACAACATCATTGTCCACATATTTTTTTTCTGTTGCATATCGCATAATTCCATGAAGGTATTAAGATGGGACGCGGCATCCTCATTAGGAGCACCGGAAAATTGATCTCATAACAAGATTTAGCAAAGCAGTATTAATATCACAAGATTGTGCACTGGTGGCGAGAGGAGCAATCGGAGTGCCAATAAAATCATTGTTGTTGGTATTTGAGAATTACACAACTTGGTGTTCTCTTGAGTCATGATGACTACGCAACAAGATTGCACTCAAAAACAGATCCGGCAAGAAATCGACGAACGAAAAAGAGGGGTGGATAAAACGGCAAATTTTTGTTAAGTGGGGGAGAGGAAAACGAGAGTCAAATGGAAAATAATGTAAATTGTGAGGAGATGAGATTTGTGATTACGAACCTGGTATATATTGAAGATCCTCCCCGGCAATGGCGCCAGAAATTCCTTTTGATGTCTGATAGGACTACGTCGGTATTTCCCCAAAGAGGAAGGGATGATGCGGCACAGTGACGGTAGGTATTTCCCCCAGTGATGAAACCAAGGTTAGCGAACTAGTAGGAGAACCAAGCAACGCAATGTAAACAGCCCCTGCACACAAATAACAACTACTCGCAACCCGATGTGTTAAAGGGGTTGTCAATCCCTTTCGGGCAACGGTGCCAGAAATTGGCAAATAGACGTGAATAAAATTGTAGTAGATTGATATATCAAACGCCAAATAAAATAAATAATAATAAGATGCAGAAAGGTATTTTTGTATTTTTGATTTAATAGATCTGAAAATAAAAGCAAAGGAAAAGTAGATCGCAAAGGCAAATATGTGAGAAAGAGACCCATGGGGCCGTAGGTTTCACTGGTGGCTTCTCTTGAGAAAAATAGCAAACGGTGGGTAAACAAATTATTGTTGGGAAATTGATAGAACTTCAAATAATCATGACGATATCCAGGCAATGATCATTATATAGGCATCACGTCCAAGATTAGTAGACCGACTTCACCTGCATCTACTATCATATCTCCACACATCGACCGCTATCCAGCATGCATATAGTGTATTAAGTTCATGGAGAAACGGAGTAATGCAATAAGAATGATGATATGATGTAGACAAGATCTATCTATGTAGAGATAGACCCCATCGTTTTATCCTTAGTAGCAATGATACATATGTGTCGGTTCCCCATACATCCTTTGGGATCAAGCACCGTAAGATCGAACCCACTACAAAGCACCTCTTCCCATTGCAAGATAAATAGATCAAGTTGTCCAAACAAAACCCAAATATCAGAGGATAAATACGAGGCTATAAGAGATCATGCATATAAGAGATCAAAGCAACTCAAATAACTTTCATGGATATAAAAAGATAGATCTGATCATAAACTCAAAGTTCATTTGATCCCAACAAACACACCGCAAAAGAGTTACATCATATGGATCTCCAAGAGACCATTGTATTGAGAATTCAGCGAGAGAGAGGAAGCCATCTAGCTACTAACTGCGGACCCGAAGGTCTACAATGAACTACTCACGCATCATTGGAGAGGCACCAATGGAAGTGGTGAACCCCTTCGTGATGGTGTCTAGATTGGATCTGGTGGTTCTGGACTCTGCGACGGCTGGAATTTGATTTTCGTCGACTCCCACAGGGTTTATGGAATATTGGGGCATTTACAGAGCAAAGAGGCGGTCCGGGGGGTACCCGGGGTGGGCACAACCCACCAGGGCGCGCCTGGGCCTCCTTGCGTGCCGCGGTGGGTTGTGCTCTCCTCGGAGCACCCCCCAGGCGCAGCCTTGGCCCATTAGGTGTCTTATGTTCCATAAAAAATCTTCGTGAAGTTTCGTTGCATTTGGACTCCATTTGGTATTGATTTCCTGCGATGTAAAAAACATGCAGAAAACAACAACTGGCACTTGGCACTATGTCTATTGGTTAGTACCAACAAATGATATAAAATGACTATAAAATGATTATAAAACATCCAAGGTTGATAATATAACAGCATGGAACCATCAAAAAATATAGATACGTTGGAGACGTATCAGTGTCTCTATTAGCAAGTTTAATAGTAACATCCATGTCTTCTATTTCAGCGGGTGCTATGTCATTCATAATTTCTTAATATAAGGTAAAAGGGATAGCACTCACGCTAGCACCTAAGTCACATAAACCATGATAACAGTGATATCCTATTTTGATTAAGACAACATGCACGCCAATAACAAGTCTATGTTTATCCTTTTCATCTGGTTTGGCAATTCTAGTAGCTTCATCAGAGAAATAAATAACATGCCCATCTATATTTTCTACCAAGAGATCTTTAACCATAGCAACACTAGGTTCTACCTTAATTTGTTCAGCAGGTTTAGGTGCTCTTATGTAACTTTTATTGACCACAATTTAAACCTTAGCATGTTCCTTTATTTGGGAAAGGTGGTTTTTCAATGTAAGCAGTAGGAACAACTTGATCAACATTATAAATAATAGTTTCATCTTTAGCTATTACCGGTTCTTTAATTGCTTCTTTAATGGGTGGGTGATATTTAAACCACTTCTCCTTAAGGAGATCAATATGAGTAGCAAATGATTCACAAAAGCATGCCACTATCTCACAGTCAAGTCCATATTTAGTGCTAAACTTTTGAAAAGCATTGTTATTCATAAAAGATTTAACACAATCATACTTAAGCTTAATACCTGACTTTTTACCATCGTCGAGTTCCCAATCTTCAGAGTTGTGTTTAATTCTTTCTAAAATATCCCACGTGAATTCAATAGTCTTCTTCATAAAGGAACCCGTACAAGAAGAATCGAGCATGGATTGATCATCACGAGAAAGCCGAGCATAAAAATTCTGAATAATAATTTGTCTAGAGAGCTCATGATTGGGGCATGAATATAGCATTGACTTAAGCCTCCCCCAAGCTAGAGTGATACTTTCTCCTTCACGAGGCCAAAAATTATATATATAATTCCGATCACGATGAACTAGATGCATAGGATAATTTTTTTTGGTGAAATTCCAATTTCAATCGATTTTAATTCCAAGATCCAAATTCATCGCATAGCCTATACCGTGCCAATGATATTCCCTTCAAAGATAAAGGGAAAACCTTCTTCTTAGTTTCATCTCCGGGTAAACCTGCAAGCTTAAATAATCCACAAATTTCATCCACATATATCAAGTGCATATCACGATGTTCAGTTCCATCTCCTGCATAAGGATTAGGTAGCAGTTGTTCTATCATACCTGTCGGTGTACAAAAGTAGGGGCCTTCTGTACCCCTTTACTTGTGCACGGGCAGTTTTAGCCACACCTGCGGCCATGCTTGGCGGGGCAGAGGGAGGAAAGGTACAAGGCTGCCAAGGCAGCACTCAAGCCAGAGGCATGAAGAACAAAGGAGCAAGATGGGTTTCCCCCGGCAACACTCTTGCCGGGGCGGCCTACGTAGCCCTGGCAAGGGCCTTGCCAGGGCAACTTGCCCAACACTAGCAAAGCCGCCACCCTTGAGTCTAAGAGCCCTGACACCATCGACAACATCGAAACCAAGGCTCGAGAGGCGCCTGCATGGTGGCATGCATATCTTTGTGAAGACTAAAGGCCTGCAAGACTAGATAAAAACCAGAAGACGAAGACCCCCGGCAAGACTTCTTGCCAGGGACGGCCGAAGACCCCCGGCAAGACCCTTGCCGGGGGCATCTGCAGGGCCACAGCCAGGCCCATACCTACCAAGGCTCCGCCGCCCCACGGCCGTTCCAACACGGCAATTAGCACGCCAACTAGGCGAGCGCCTGCGTGGCAGCGTGTAGCTTCCAGGCCAACTAAGCAAGCACTTGTGTGGTGGCATGCAGATCTTCGTGAAGACTCGTCATCAAGACCAAAGACAAAGAGCCAGCCACCAACAGAGGCCAAGACGCCTCGTCGCCTTAGACGCGTCGAAGCAAGGCGAGGCGGCGACGGACGGGGCGAGCCTTATTACCGTCCCTAATAAAGCAAGAGGACACATAGGCAGCACATTAAATGTGTTTGTCCTATGATGTCAGGAGATAAACTTGTACACTGTAGATACTTTCCACCTCCTGTGTGCCACTGTGGCGACCCCCTTTGACGTATAAAAGGAGGCCCGAGGCATACTGAGGAAGGATTCAGACTTTTTCGAATGGGCATGCACCGCAGCCAGTTCAAGAGCTTAAGAACACCAAATATACACCAAAGCAGGACTAGGGTATTACGCATCGTTTGTGGCCCAAACCTGGGTAAAAATCCCCCCCCCCCCAGCGTTGATCTTCTAGACCCGCTCTTTGCGCAGCCCCGTGCCCCGCCAACCGTAGTAGGTATTCCCTGTGATCCCATAGGTGTCGTTCCTGATCCCCGACATCTTTGGCGCGCCAGGTAGGGGACGCGAGCTATGAAAATCTGGTTTAGAAGTTAGTGCATCAACTTCGTCATCGCCATGGCCCCAAGAAGAAGGGGATCACGTCGATCGGGTTGTCCGGAGCCGGCCCGTCCGCACAAGCACGGGCGGGTGACGGGGTGGCCACGGATGGTGCCGGAGGTGCGGCCCGCGAGCATCCACGACACTCTAGCAATCGGAGCCAGGCAAGCGGCGTCGTTCGGGTCCAAGACGACGAGCCACACACCGCTGGGTCCGGGGGCGGGGTCGTGCTGCCCATGGGTGGCGCGGCAACCTCTATGATGCCCCAACTGCCGCCTGCGTCGCGGCCTTCCCAGGCCGCGCGCGATGAGCAACGCGGCAACGTTGGTGCCCTGTGGTGCCGCTGGATGAGCCTTTGCGCTATTCTCAGACGCACTGGCCGGGCGGCGGCGCACCCGGACGCTAGCGGAAGCGGTGCACGATAGTGAGACTGTGATAGAGCTCCTTCGAACGTGGTTAGAAGTTGGTGCGCATGCAACTGCTCCTCGACTTTCCTACTGCCGCGTAGAAGCTCGACGAGTGGAGAGCCACCAATCGGAGCCTCGTCAGCTTTGCCAATAAAGATGAACCGCGACCAGCGGGGCCCTCCTGCCGGCACTCCATCGAGCCGGCGCACGACAGTGGTGGGAGGACCATGGCTGCTGCGACAACGATGCACTCTCCTCCCCCACGCCAAAGAATAAGCAGCACTCGCTTGACCGATGCATGTGACAATGTTTCCACAGCATCGTCCGACCCGTGAGCCCGCTGCGACCAACGTCAAGTTCTCCAAGAGCAAACTCAGGAGGACGCTCGGACCACCATTGAGCAGTGGCGGGGAGGGCGCCATCAGTCATATAGGCATGCGGGGCCCACTATGGACTGCCCAGCACCGGGGGGGGGGGGGGTTCTGGTGACCTACCTTACGAGGTGGGTTGTCCAGCCTTTACCCGTCAGTTGCGGCAGTTCTAGTGGCCCTCCGACCGCACATTCAAGTCTGATGTTGGGGAAAAGTACAACGACAAAACTCACCCGTCGGAGTTCCTCAGCATCTACACCATCGCGATGCAGGCCGCCGGGGCTCGCGACGACAAGTTGCTCGCCGACTACTTTCCGTTGGCACTTAAGCCCAACGTCATGTCATGGTTGATGCACTTGCCAGTGGATTCCATTTCTTCTTGGTCGGATCTGTGCCACGAGTTTGTTGGCGCCTTTACCGGGGGCCACCAAGCTCCTGGCCAGGATTGTGATTTGCATGTCATCCCACAGAAGGACGGTGAACCCATGCGCAAGTATATACAAAGGTTCAGCCGTGTGCAGTACAACATACCAGATGTTCATCCCGCCGCCGTCAGCAGTGCATTTCATTAGAATGTGCGCAATCGCAAGATGCGTGAGGAGCTGGCGATGAACAAGGTCAAGGATGTAGCCGAGCTCTATGTTCTGGCTGATAGATGTGCTCGGGCTGAAGAAGGAAGGAAGTACCTCGGCGAGGACGCCGGCGCGGAAACCGACTCCACGGACGAAGACGTCGTCGCCCCGGCAAAGAAGGGTCGACGCTGCAATAGGAAGCATAAGGGCAAGACCGTGCTTGCCGTTGAGGGATCTGGTGACCCCGGCACCGCCAAAAAGGCCAAGGCTGACGACCCCGGCAAGGAAGTTGCCGGGTGCACCGCCTGCCGGGCCTTTGCGGCTGCCGACAAGACAGGAAGCTCCAACAAGTAGTATTGCAAGATCCATCGCACCAAGGGCCATGACCTCCAGAACTGCTTACAGGTTGAGTTGCTTGCAGAAAAGCAGAAATCTGAATATGAAAGGCGGGACAAGGAGAAGGGTCGGGATGGTGCTAAGGGGTCCGGCAAGAAGCGTGGCGGCCAAGGAGGTCGCCACGGCAAAGATAATCAACAAGAGAAGCCCGTTCGGGGCCATGACAAGAAGGAGGGAGATGATGATCATGATGAGAATGACGAGTCTGGCGAGCACGAGTTCCAGATAGCCACGGAGGCCATGTGCGTTGACGGTGGCGCCTCGTTGCATACCTCTCACCGCCGACTGAAGCAGTGGGCGCGTGAGGTCACTGTGGCAGAGCCATCGTTCGGTGCCCAGAAGCCACTAAAGTGGTCCAGCACACCTATTATTTTTGACACCGAGGATCACCCTGATCGCACAACTGCAGTCGGGTGTTTGCTGTTGTTGGTTTCACCAACAGTACGCAACCTCAAGGTGACAAAAGTGCTAGTTGACGGTGGGGCCGGTGTAAACTTGATCTCGCCCGCCGTGATCGAGAGGCTGCAAATCCCCGATGGAGATCTTGAAGAGATGGGCACGTTTCAAGGGGTCAACCCGGGGAGGAGTCAGCCGAAAGGTAAAATTACGTTGCCCGTTACATTTGGGGGTGAGCTGAACTATAGGACAGAGAAGATCGTTTTTGATGTCGCCAAGATCCCCTTGCCCTGCAATGGGATCCTTGGCCGCCTAGCGCTGGCCAAGTTCATGGTGGCATCACAATACGCCTACAACACGTTGGAGATGCCTGGGCCGCTGAGCATCATCACCGTCCCCTTCGATAAGAAAGACGCGCTCATATACGCCGACCAACTCTACTGGGAGGCATTTGCAGCAAGTGCCTTCAAGGCACTTGCTCCTGCCGCTGAAGCCCCGGGAGGGAAGAAGACCGGCAAGACCTCCGCCTCTGTCGGCAAGGCCCCTTCCGGTGAGACCTCTTCCGGCAAGATCTCCTGCACCCACTCCGGAAAGCGTGCCTCTTCGGA
The DNA here is from genome assembly GCA_021605145.1 of Aegilops bicornis. Taxonomy (NCBI): domain Eukaryota; kingdom Viridiplantae; phylum Streptophyta; class Magnoliopsida; order Poales; family Poaceae; genus Aegilops; species Aegilops bicornis. Next base: position 429,997,309 of record CM038671.1, on the reverse strand, counting down.
GTGCTGCGCTCCTGTCGAGGATGTGCCAAAGAGATCCACCGGCAAGAGCAAGAAATCTAAGGCAACACCACCAGAGACCAAGAAGGTGCCCGTCAAGGAGGACGGCACGGGCGGGGCTTTTACTATAAGCTCCACCCTTGATAGCAAATAGGAAAGCACGCTCGTCGCCTTCCTGCGGGCGAATGCCGACGTGTTTGCATGGAAAGTATCCGACATCCCCAACGTTCCCAGGGAGGTGATTGAGCACCATCTTGTTGTCTGTCCTCATGCGCGGCCCATCAAGCAAAAATTCAGGAAGCAAGCTTTGGAGTGGCAAGAGTTCATCATCGAGGATACCAGGAAGTTGGAAGCGATAGGCTTGGTCAGAGGAGTGCTCCACCCCACGTGGTTGGCCAATCCAGTGGTGGTGCGTAAGGAAAATGGGAAATGGAGGCTGTGTATTGACTACACAGATATCAATAAAGCCTGTCCAAAGGATCCTTTCCCTCTGCCACGCGTTGACTAGATTGTGCACTCCACCGCCGGGTGTGACCTGTTGTCGTTCCTCGACGCCTATTCAGGATACCACCAGATCTTCTTGATGAAGGAAGACGAAGAAAAGACCGCGTTCATCACCCCATGTGGTACGTACTATTTTGTACGAATGCCTTTCGGGTTGAAAAGCACTGGTTCGACATTTGCCCGAGCGGTCCAAATTGGTTTTGAGCCCCAGCTGCATAGAAATATGGAAGCTTATATGGATGATATAGTGGTCAAAACAAAGGACAAGGCTATGCTCGTGCAGGATCTGGAGGAAACATTTGCAAACTTACGCAAGATAAACCTCAAGCTCAATCCAGAGAAGTGCATATTTCGGCGTCCTGTCCGGCAAGCTTCTTGGTTTCTTTGTGTCCCATCACGGAATCGAAGCAAATCCCAACAAGATCAAAGCGGTTGAGCAGATCGAGGCGCCAAGACGGGTCAAGGACGTCCATAGGCTCGCCGGCTGGGTTGCTCCTCTAAGTAGGTTCATCTCCAAATCTGCTGAGCGCGCCCTCCCCTTTTTCAATGTTTTGAAGAAGGCGGGTCCAATGAAATGGACTCCGGAGGCAGAGGCAGCGCTGCAAGGTCTGAAGAGGTACCTCTCCTCCACGCCAACACTAGTGGCGCCTAAGCCACAAGAGCCGCTGCTGCTATATCTAGCGGCGACAAATCAAGTGGTCAGTGTTGCGCTAGTGGCACAGAGGGAACTTGAGGAAAAAACAGCAGCTGTGGGCCGAGCCGTCGGATGATGGGCCGGGGCATTCCCCGGCACGGCCTGACCCCGGCGAAGTGGGACCCCCGGCAAGGCCTGATCCCGGCAAGACAGAGTCTGCGCAAGTAGGCGAACAGAAGAAGAAGATGGTGCAATACCCAGTCTATTTTGTTAGTTCTCTCTTGCAGGGGGCTAGATCAAGATATTCTGGTATGCAGAAGCTACTTTTCGACCTCCTCATGGCCTCGAGAAAGCCGCGCAACTATTTCCAAGCACATGAGATCACCGTCGTCACCCGCCTCCCTTTGCAACGAATCTTGCACAACCCAAATGCGACTGGGAGGATTGTGGAGTGGACGTTGGAGCTGTCGAGCTTTGGCCTCAAGTTTGAAAGTACTTCAACGATCAAGAGCCGAGCCTTGGCAGAGTTCATAGCATAATGGACCGCAACGCCCGACGAAGAGATTCAAGAGACCACCCTTCCAGGCAAGGAGACGTGCCGCAATTGGATTATGTACTTTGATGGAGCTTTGTCACTGCAAAGTGCTGGTGCCGGCGTGCTATTCGTCGCACCCACCGGAGAGTGCCTCAAGTACGTAGTCCAGATGCACTTTCCCCGGGAAAAATCAACAAACAACACTGCGGAGTATGAGGGATTACTTGCAGGTCTCAGGATCACGGTAGACCTTGGAATCAGGAAGCTCGTCATCAGAGGTGATTCACAGCTCGTCATTAAGTAGGTTAACAAGGATTACCAGAGCCCGTTGATGGAGGCCTATGTGGATGAAGTGAGGAAGTTGGAAGAGCATTTTGACGGACTGCAAGCAGAGCATGTTCCCCGCGCAGAGAACAACATTGCCGACGACTTGTTGAAACGCGCTGCCCTCAAGTTACCCGTGGAACCAGGTACCTTTGTGCTTCAATTAAATCAGCCATCCGTTGAGCCATCAGTAGGACAGAACAAGCAAAGGAAGGTAGGCCCCGACAAGTACTTTCCCCCTGAGCTCCCAGGAGCCGCCGGCAAGGACGTCGCCAGGTGCCCCAGGCTTGCCGGAGAGCAGCAACCTCCGGCAGGGCCTCAAGCCCTGACCATAGAGGCAGCTGCCCTTACGGCCGAAGTTGAGCCTTTAGTCCTTGCCATCGAGCCCCAGGCTCCGGAATGGGCACAACAGACCGTCCGTTTCCTCCAAACAGGGGAGCTCCCTGAGGAACAGGAAGAGGCAGAGAAAGTAGCCCGTCAGTCCAGCATGTACCAGTTTGTGGATGATGCCCTATACAGAAGGAGACCGACTGGCGTAAAATAAAGTGCATTCCTCGGGACGACGGACTGAGGATGTTGGCAGAGATACATGGAGGCATGTGTGGCTCCCACATAGGGTCAAGAGCCCTTGCCGGCAAAGCGTTCCGGCAAGGTTTTTTCCGGCCCACCGCTCTCCAGGATGGAACTGCCCTAGTAACCAAGTGTGAAGAGTGCCAGTTCCATTCAAACAAGCTTCATCAACCAGCCCAAGCCCTTCAAACAATTCCTCTTTCCTGGCCCTTTTCGGTCTGGGGGCTCGACTACTGGGCCCCTTTCCTCGTGTTGTCAGGGGCTTTGAGTACTTGTACGTCGTGATCGACAAGTTCACAAAGTGGCCAGAAGTGGAACCGGTGAGAAAGGTGACAGCACAATCAGCCGTCAAGTTCTTCAAGGGACTAGTCTGCCGTTTTGGTGTGCCGAATAGAGTCATCACCGACAACGGCAGTTGTTCACAAGTCGCACCTTTATACAGTATATTCAAGACCTCAGTGACAAGTTTTGTTTTGCTTCTGTTGCTCATCCCAGAAGTAACGGCCGGGCTAAGAGGGCAAACACAGAGGTGTTGCGAGGCCTCAAGACCAGGACTTTTAATGAGTTGCCGACGGTTCTTTGGTCGATCAAAACAACGCCAAATCGAGCCACTAGCTAGACACCCTTTGCCCTGGTATACGGGGCAGAAGCAGTCCTCCCCATGGAACTCATATATGGGTCACCTCGAGTGCTCGCTTATGATGAGCTCGAGCAAGAGCAGTTGCGCCAAGATGATGCGACACTCCTTGAGGAAGATCGTCTTCGGGCCGCTGTGCGAGCCGCTCGCTACCAGCAAGCCTTGCACCGCTACCATAGCCGCAAGTTTCATGCCCGAAGCCTTGACGAAGGCGACCTTGCTCTTCGGCAAATCCAATCCGCCAAGAATTCCAACAAGTTGACGCCAAAGTGGGAAGTCCCTTATCGGGTAATACGAAGTCACTGTGCCCGCGCAGTCCGCTCGGAGACCGAAGATGGTATTCCAGTGAGCAACTCCTGGAACATCGAACATCTTCGCAAGTTTTACCCATAAGGCGCAGTTGCCGGGCCCCCCAGCAGACCACTTTTTGTACAAGCCTTGTCGGCAAGGCATGTAACCCTTTGTACAAAGCCAGGCATAGACCCTGAGCAATAGATAAATAAATGAAGCGCTGGCGCCCTAGAGGTTAGCATGCATGCTAGGTTAAGTCTCTCTCTGGTAGGGTTGATAGTGCTTGGCGGCAACTAACCCCTAGCATAGAGGTCGAGTGCGTGTCTTTCTGTCTCTTCCAGTCCTTTTTTGGTTCACAGGCTGCACAGGTGCTCCTGCAGAACCGTTTGGAGGAAAGAAGACGGACCGACACCCCAACCACGGCAAGCCGAGGTTGCCGGGGGCTGCAGATTCAGATAATTTTTTCTCCCCCGCTATGCGCTTCCGTATGAAACTTGAACGTACGAAACTTCGTTCATTCTTATGCCACCATGCTGCCTCCTTCCTATGCCCGAAATCCATTTCAGGCCAGAATTTGGTTGTAGTTGCGGTGGAAGTGAAACAAACGAAGGGCACGATCCTACTTTACCCCTACTCCCACCAAGGGCGTGGGTACAATCATGGTGTAAAGCGGGGGGACGGCAAGGTTTGTTGCCGGGCGACGTTGTTTATTTAAAAAAACAAGGACTCTCTCCTTAGTGTGGGCCTCGCTCACGCACAAAAGAACCCGGCAAACACCCTTTTTCATTAATACATTGATTAAACAAGTACAATTCATAGGAACGTAAACATGAGCAAGGGGTTACAAAATCTAAATCCAACAAGTGCCCGCGGGCAAAGATCTAAAAGAAGATAAGGTGTCCGTAATCCCTTTCTTGTCCTCTCCTCGGGAAGCGGATCAAGATGGCAAAAGGGCAAAAGGAGCGCCTAGGCGAGGTACGAGCAGCAGAATACACCAAGAGGACGTCCCGACGGCCGCCCAGAGGAGGGCTGGTGATGACGGTGCTGGGGAAGAAGCCGAAAGATGAGGCAGCAGGCCGGCAATACGAGACGAAGGCGACGACGCCAGCGTACTCCGACTTGACGGCCCGCCACCCGCCTTCTTCATCTTCTCCGGCCTTCCAGCGCTAGCCGCCAGAAGCAACGGCCCCGAGAAGTTCAAGGAGCTGGCTCGAGGAGCCGCCGCCAAGAACTACTCGCCCCGGCAAATCATTCTGCCGGGGAGAAGGCCAGGTGCTGCTGCCGGCGTCGCCTAGGGACAGGGCGCCGGACGTCTAGTCGGACCCGTCCCCGTTGTCCTCCCCACTAGTCCCCTCCTCGTCGTCGTCGCTCGAGGAGGAGCTCTCGTCATCGGTCGAGCTCTCGGCGCAGCATCCTAAACTGATTCCCGAGCGCCCGAAGACCTTGACAGAGAGCAGGTCGCTCTCCACTAATTTGAAGTGGAGAACATGCCCCTTCATCAAGCAGTGGGCGCGTGCGAAGGTTTTCCAACCCGGATGAAGAAGCATTACATGAGGGACGGGGAACCTTGTGTTCGCCCACATGTCGCCATTGCAACACCCCTTCATGTGAAGCCTCAGCCTCGGCGGCTGGTCGATCTCCAGCACCGTCGTGAATGCCTCGGGAAGACGAAGGCGGCTGCGCGGCGGCTCGCGCAACTGCAAGATGAACTCTAGCGCTGTTTCTCTGACATGGCCGCTCGACGAAGCAGGGGGAGATGGTGGCGGAGACGGTGGCGTTGCAGGTGTCCCCCTTCCGCGTCCGCCTCTGCCTAGACCACCTCGCCGACCGCGACCCCGTCGGACGCCTCCGCCTTGGGCGTCTGGCTCTTCCTTAACCGCCCAGCTCTCTGGCGGGAGGAAGACCTAGTCGCCTCATAGAAGGATGGTCGCAGGCACGCCCTCTCGGCATGGTAGCGGATGGGGAATGGAGAAGAAGGGAAGACACGAGAGGATGCCTCTCCTCCTCCTCCTGGTCCCCTTTTTATAGCCAAGCAAAGAAGGCTGGAGACTGGCTCTACACCTCTGAAGAGCCCTTTCAAGTCCGGCTCATTAAAGCCATTGGTAACGAGCGAGGCCATCGACCGCCCTCCCCACGCCAATCAAAGGCGCATGGGTATCGGCCATGGCCCGCCTTCCCATATCCCGCGCGTCCGTCACGTACCCCACGCCATGCATGCGGCGTACGTGGCGAAAAAGATGGGCATGGTGGGAAACGTGGAATGGCGGTTTTGAAGATTGGGAGAGGCGAGGAGAGTAAATGAGCAGCCCCCCTGTGGTTTCCTCTTTTTTATGGGGAAGGCGCGGGCTGCCTCTTTACTATTCACTGCAAGGTGACGCAAACATGCTGCAACCGTCCCACGCACGACCCCCACGTCACGCACTCAATGCGGGTCGTGGGGAAGCACAACTGGCGAAGGGATTACTACGGTTAAAACTCTGCCACGCGTGCCTGCTGATACGTCTCCAACGTATCTATAATTTTTTATTGTCCCATGCTATTATATTACCCCTTTTGGATGTTTATGGGCTTTATTTTACACATTTATATCATTTTTGGGACTAACCTACTAACCGGAGGCCCAGCCCATATTGCTGTTTTTTTGCCTATTTCAGTATTTCGAAGAAAAGGAATATCAAACGGAGTCCAAACGGAATGAAACCTTCGGGAGCGTGATTTTTGGAACAAACGTGATCCAGAGGACTTGGAGTGCAAGTCAAGAAGCAGCCGAGGCCTCCACGAGATAGGAGGGCGCCCCCCCCCCTATAGGGCGCGCCCCTATCTCGTGGGCCCCTCGGGCGGCCACCGACGTACTTCTTCCTCCTATATATACCTACGTACCCCGAAAACATCCAGGAGCACAACGAAACACAATTTCCACCGCCGTAACCTTCTGTATCCGCGAGATCCCATCTTGGAGCCTTCGCCGGCACTCTATTGAGGGGGAATCAACCACGGAGGGCTTCTACATCAACATCCTTGCCGCAGACCTACGGGTCCATAGTTATTAGCTAGATGGCTTCTTCTCTCTTTTTGGATCTCAATACAATGTTCTCCCTCTCTCTTGTGGAGATCTATTCGATGTAAACTCTTTTCGCGGTGTGTTTGTCGAGATCCGAGGAATTGTGGGTTTATGATCAAGTTTATCTATGAATAATATTTGAATCTTCTCTGAATTCTTTTATGTATGATTAAGTTATCTTTGCAAGTCTCTTCGAATTATCAGTTTGGTTTGGCCTACTAGATTGATCTTTCTTGCCATGGGAGAAGTGCTTAGCTTTGGGTTCAATCTTGCGGTGTCCTTGCCCAGTGACAGAAAGGGTTGCAAGGCACGTATTGTATTGTTGCCATCGAGTATAACAAGATGGGGTTTATATCATATTGCATGAGTTTATCCCTCTACATCATGTCATCTTGCTTAATGCGTTACTATGTTCTTATGAACTTAATACTCTAGATTCATGCTGGATAGCGGTCGATGTGTGGAGTAATAGTAGTGGATGCAGGCAGGAGTCGGTCTACTTGTTATGGACGTGATGACTATATACATGATGATGCCTAGATAATCTCATAACTATGCGCTTTTCTATCAATTGCTCGATGATGAATTTGTTCACCCACCGTAATACTTATGCTATCTTGAGAGAAGCCACTAGTGAAACCTATGGCCCCGGGTCTACCTCTTATCATATTTGCTTTCAATCTACTTTTATTTGCATCTTTACTTTTTGCATCTACATTATAAAATACCAAAAACATATTTATCTTATTATACTATCTTTATTAGATCTCACTTTCGCAAGTGGCCGTGAAGGGATTGACAACCCCTTTATTGCGTTGGTTGCGAGTTCTCAGTTTGTTTGTGTAGGTGCGTGGGACTTTTGAGGAGCCTCCTACTAGATTGATACCTTGGTTCTCAAAACTGAGGGAAATACTTACGCTACACTTGCTGCATCACCCTCTCCTCTTCGAGGAAAACCAACGCAAGCTCAAGACGTAGCACCTGCGCACCGTTCTAGGCCTGGCCCAACAACGCCCCGCGCTTATATGTGGCCCAGGCCTGGGGGCTCCTGTCGGTGTACAAAAGTAGGGGCCTTCTGTACCCCTTTACTTGTGCACGGCCAGTTGTAGCCACACCTGTGGCCATGCTTGGCGGGGCAGAGGGAAGAAAGGTACAAGGCTGCCAAGGCAGCACTCAAGCCAGAGGCATGAAGAACAAAGGAGCAAGATGGGTGTCCCCCCACGACACTCTTGACGGGGCGGCCTACGTAGCCCCGGCAAGGGCCTTGCCGGGGTAACTTGCCCAACACCAGCAAAGCCGCCACCCTTGAGCCTAAGAGTCCTTACACCATCGAAAACATCGGAACCAAGGCTCGAGAGGCGCCTACTTGGTGGCATGCATATCTTTGTGAATACCAAAGGCCTACAAGACTAGATAAAAACCAGAAGACGAAGACCCCCGGCAAGTCTCCTTCCTGGGGACGGCTGAAGACTCCCGGCAAGACCCTTGCCGGGGTCTTGCCGGGGACGCCTACGAGACCCCAGCAAGACCCTTGTCGGGGGCATCTGCAGGGCCACAACCAGGCCCACACCTACCAAGGCTCCGCCGCCCGCGGCCGTTCTAACAGGGCAATTAGCCCACCAACTAGGCGAGCGCCTGCGTGGCAGCGTGCAGCTTCCAGGCCAACTAAGCAAGCATCTGCGTGGTGGCATGCAGATCTTCGTGAAGACTCTGTCACCATACCAGCACAGCAGCCAGCCAGCCAACATGGCGCTGCATGCCTCGTCAGCTTGGACGTGCGTCGAGGCAAGGCGAGACGGTGGCGGACGGGCGAGCCTTATTACCATCCCTAATAAAGCAAGAGGACACATAGGCGGCGCATTAAATGCATTTGTCCTATGATGTCAGGAGATAAACTTGTACACTGTAGATACTTTCCACCTCCTGTGTGCCACTGTGGTGACCCCTTTGACGTATAAAAGGAGGCCCGAGGCGTAGTGAGGAAGGATTCAGACTTTTTGCACTGGGCATGCACCGCAGCTAGTTCAAGAGCTTAAGAACACCAAATATACACCAAAGCAGGACTAGGGTATTACGCAATGGTTGCGGCCCGAACCTGGGTAAAAATCCCCCCCCCCCCCCGAGTTGATATTCTAAACCCGCTCTTTGCGCAGCCCCGCGCCCGCCAACCGTAGTAGGGATTCCCTGTGATCCCATAGATGTCGTTCCTGATCCTCGACAATACCCGAAGGAATTTCATAACCAATATTTTCAATAGGTTCAGCGGGTTGAGGGGTAAATTGTCGGATCTCGGGTTCCGGCAAGACCCTTAAGGTTCGAACTCAGGGGTGCGTGCGAAGTTCTTTCCCTCCTACCGATCCACGCCCTAGCTCGTTAAGATCTCACGGACGAACTCGACAAACTCACAACACAGAGAGACACGAGATTTATACTGGTTCGGGCCACGATGTGGTGTAATACCCTACTCCAGTGTGTGGTGGTGGATTGCCTCTTGGGCTGATGAAGAACAGTACAAGGGGAAGAACAGCCTCCTGAGGTTGAGGTGTTCTTGTGCTCTGTGGATTGGTGGATGAGAACTCGGTCAGTTCAACCTTGTGCCTACTGTGGTGGCTAGCTCTACTTATATAGGCCCTGGTCCTCTCCCCAAATATTGAGCGGGAAGGGAGCCAACAACGGCGGGCAAATTTGAAAGGGGACAACTAGTACAAGCTATCCTGACAAAAGCGGTCTTCGCCTGCAAAAGGCTCTGGTGGTGACGCCTTCTTGGGCTCCATAGTGACTTCTGTCTTACCGTCCCGCTGGTCTTGGTCTTGTTGCATCGATATGGAAACCTTTGCTTGACACCTCGGTACTCCGCGCCTGCGCCTGCCTCCTTAGCACCAAAGAGGAAACAAGGACGCTGCACGCGCTGGCGCCTGCCTGGTGTCGATCGTCATGGCTCACGTCACGAGAGCCTCATGAGGTTTGCCCCGCCTTGATATCTCCGCTCATTGCGAGGTAGCCTGGAGAGGCCGCTCCTGAGGAGGTATTGCGTCGTCCGCCTCGCGAGGCTTGGCCCCTCGCGAGGGTCTTGAATGCTTTGTTGATGAAGATGGGTCGTACAGGCCCGCTAGCATAGCCACGCTATGGGCCGCAGGCAAGCAAGTCTGGGGACCCCCGTTCCCAGAACACCGACACAAATAATTGTGGTTCCGGTCGAGGTGAAGATACCCTGAACAAACCCCTCAAAGGATTGTTCTCCATAGTAACAAGTGACAATAAATTTCAGCACGTAGTAATAATTTTTCCTACCGATTTCCACTTACCAAGAGCGCTTCACTCCCCGGCAACAGCGCCGAAAAAGAGCCTTGATAACCCACAAGTATATGGGATCAATCGTAGTCCTTTTGATAAGTAAGAGTGTCGAACCCAACGAGGAGCAGAAGGAAATGACAAGTAGTTTTCAGCAACGTATTCTCTGCAAGCACTGAAACTATAAGTAATGAGTAGTTTGATAGCAAGATAATTTGTAACGAGCAAGTAACAGTAATGGTAACAAAAGCGCAGAAAGGTAGCCCAATCCTTTTGCGGAAAAGGACATGCCAAAACGGTCTCTTATGATAAGCAAAGCATTCTTGAGGGTACATGGGAATTTCATCTAGTCACTTTCATCATGTTGGTTTGATTCGTGTTCGCTACTTTGATAATTTGATATGTGGGTGGACCGGTGCTTGGGTGTTGTTCTTACTTGAACAAACCTCCTATATGATTAACCCCCTCGCAAGCATCCGCAACTACGAGAAAAGTATTAAGATAAAATCTAACCATAGCATTAAATTTTTGGATCCAAATCAGTCCCATATGAAGTAGCGCATAAACTAGGGTTTAAGCTTCTGTCACTTTCACAACACATCATCTAATAAATACTCCACAATGCATTCCCTTAGGCCCTAATGAGGTGAAGTGCCATGTAATCGACATTCACATGACACCACTAAGGGAAACACAACATACATATCATTCAAATATCAAACACATATCAAGTTCACATGATTACTTGCAACAAGATTTCTCCCGTGACCTCAAGAACAAAAGTAACTACTCACAAATGATAATAATGCTCAAGATCAAAGGGGTATTAAATAGCATAATGGATCTGAACATATAATGTTCCACCAAATAAACCATATAGTAATCAACTACAAGATGTAATCAACACTACTAGTCACCCACAAGCACAGATCTAAGGTTCCGGTACAAAGATTGAACACAAGAGATGAACTAGGACTTGAGAGGAGATGGTGTTGTTGAAGATGTTGATGGAGATTGCCCTCCCCAAGATGGGAGAGTTGTTGGTGATGATTATGATGATGATTCCCCCCCCCCCCTCCTGGAGGGAAGTTCCCCCGGCGGAATCGCTCCGCCGGAGGGCAAACATGCTCCTGCCCAAGTTCCACCTGGAGACGGCGGCGCTTCGTCCCGAAAGTCCTCGCCTTATTTATTTCTAGGTCAAAATGACTTATATACCAGAAGAGGGGCACCGGAGGTGGGCCGAGGAGGGCACAAGCCACCAGGGCACGCATGGGATCCCTGGCGCGCCCAGGTGGGTTGTGCCCACCTTGTGGCCCCCCTCTGGTAGTTATTTGCTCCAATGATTCTCATATATTCCATAAAAAATCTCCGTGAAGTTTCAGCTCATTTGGAGTTGTGGAGAATAGGTGGCCTGGCGTAGCTTTTTTAGGTCCAGAATTCTAGCTGCCGGTATTCTCCCTCCTTGTCTGAACCTTTCATATTATGAGAGAAAAGGCATTAGAATTACTCCAAAAAACATTATTATGCAAAAAACAATATAAATAACAATAGGAAAACATGATGCAAAATGGACGTATCAATCTCCACCTCGACCGGAACTACAATTAGTTGCCCCTCAACCTACTGTACCTACTGAAAATATTGGTTATGAAATTCCTTTGGGTATGATAGAACAACTGCTAGCTAATCCTTATGTAGGAGATGTAATTGAACATCCTGATATGCACTTGATATATGTGGATGACATTTGTGGATTATTTAAGCTTGAAGGTTTATCTGGAGATGAAGCTAAGAAGAAGGTTTACCCTTTATATTTTACTAGCACATATGCCCGTGCGTTGCAACGGGAAAGCACTAACTCCATATCTTTCTTTCCTTTCTTTTTACGTTGACCTCACACCTAAAATTCAAATATAACATTGACTTCACACCATCCTATTATCGAATTTAGCATAAACGCCATGAGAATCGGGCTATCTAGATGTGATACAAGTAAAACAACTTACAAGAGTTATCGAGCGTGAACAATTGTCGTCTATGTTCCAGCGAGATGTGCTCTCGAATCATCAGATTGCCTTGTGTGTGCAGTCAATGCATTTTTATTAGATTTAGGTGTACATGAATTCTTTTGATGTGGTTGCACCTAAGATTCTACTTTCTCACTGCTGATCTCTCTCTCTCCCTCTCCCCCCTCTTCAACTCCCTCTCTTGCTCGCTCCCTCTCTCCCTCCCCCCTCTCAATCCCCCCCTCTCTCTCAATCCCTCTCTCTATCTATCTCACGGATATGGCGATTTCCAGTAACCAGACCAATTACCTTTTGACTGATTCCTCCAAGAAAAATTATCATCGTCTCAAGAAAATTAGATGATCCTGAACGCAAACATAGACCCAATAGGATAAACATAGTTGAATTGGTGTCAACATAGAGAAAACAATAATGTATGTAAAGATATGGTACCATAGTGGACAACTTTTTTTGTTCTTAATATGATCTCTCCTGATGCTTAGTCATCCTCCTTGAAGTCAAGAGCAGACATATATGCATAATGCCATCGGGTATGCCACGTGGTTATTTTGTATTTACCTTTACATAACTTCCTCATATCTCATATGTTTTATCTTTTCCTTTTTGAGATGATGGACATCTTTTTTTGGGTTCCTATTGCATATGGCCATCAACCAAATAACAATGATCTACTCCCCTCGCTCATGGGTACCCTTTAGTGGAAGAGAAATCAAACTACTGCACATATATATCGACCACTGAACATAATGTACCAAGAAAAGGTTGCTTTTTAAGGGGTGCAAGAAAAAGTAGTGAGCCGATGTGCTTCCTGATGCTAGGATGTTCCAAGAGGTTCCAAGTTCCAGTCATATCAATGCAGAATACATATATAAGAAATCAAAGGACGACGTATGAAAAATGATGGAAGGAAATAAAACTGAAAAAAAAACCTCATTTTACAAAAACTGCAAAACAAACCTCTCTTTAATATTAGATACAGATAAAATAAATAGATAGTACAGAAAAAATTGTTGGACAGTAAAATTGCCGCCTTCAAAAGAAGCCACTAAAACATAATGCCTATAATAATTATAAACATTGTACCAGGGAGAGCAGCTATGTTGCCCCGACATCTTCAACGTCATCTCCGCCTAGTCCGGTGCAACAATCCCAGGCATCATTGCAAAGCGGAAGCAGCAACATTAATAGATGTCATCGATGCTTGAGGAAACACTATTGGGCAAACTCGGTATCGTGACATGTTGTTGGGTCAGAGACGATGATGTAAACCATGCACAGTTACAAGTAACAACCTTTTCTAGCCATTGCTGATCCATCTTTGGTCGGGCATGCGTAGATGAAGGTGCCAAACTTGGGCAAGAACCCGGAGAATCTACATCGATTTACACACAATACCAAGCAGTTGATTCATTTGTCTCTCGGTGAATGATCCGGTATAGCTAGGTGCTCTTTCTTTTTCTCGCATTATTTCATACTCTCATATTGATTGTTCACAATAAATTGAAGCAGGTAGTTTTCATCTATCCAGCTCGTTGTTGCTGGCCATTCCGATGAGAAGGATCAATCCACCAAGAGTGAGCTTTGTACATACCGTAGATCTATCGGGTTCTCGGTTACGACATAGGTTTCCCTCTTCTCTGCACGCATAATTTTATCTCAATGGCCCACTTCCTCTCTTCAACATCGGTATAAAAGGTAGCATGAGCAGTTCACATACCTGAAATAGCAAACAGAGAAATTAATCTTGATCGATCTCTCTTACTTTCTCTCTTATTCTCTCTCGATCCTTTCTTTTCACCTGCACAAAAGCAAAGACACAAAGCAAATCAGCACAAAGTCGTGACCGCACAAACTTGAACGAATCACTCCCTTGTAAGAAGTACAACCTTATAGGGCAAAGTTGTAACAAGATCGCCATTTGTGCCAAGGCGTCCCACCATGTCGACATGATGTGGTCTCTGGATCCAGCCGACCATTGTGATATGCGGCCATCCGGCCGGCCGGTGTCGATAGCGCGCGACAGGCGCCATGGCTACCATCATCAATGGCTGTTCTCGAGAATGCCACCTGCCGGGCCGAGCTCGTGGGCCACCGGCCTCCTTAGGCTCTGCATGTTACTTTTTGTGAAATCTTGCCTGTTGTTCTGTCCGTCCGAGCTCGCGCGTGGGTGCCGAACTACGGCGATGTTGATGCCGTGGGGCCATGGATACCTTGCATGGCGGAAGGCCACCACATAGAGCTGGCGCTTCTCTACAATGGCGGATGTGCTGTTCGATCACAAGTTGTAGGACAGATTCAACGGCTACTTATTGGTGCGTGTGACAGACGGGCTGAAACAGATTATAGTTCATAAGCTTTTACCTCTCGCCATGATGCATTGTCTTCGGTAGCACCTGATCTCTTTTCTTTTTTTAGGATCTCTTCGGTTTTCTTTGATTTGTTTAGTTTCGTTTCGGCCTTCGTTTTGGAGGGATTCCGCTGGTACATAATGGAAAGGGTGTGTGTCGGTGTCAAAACCGGCGGATCTCGGGTAGGGGGTCCCGAACTGTGCGTCTAGGCAGATGGTAACAGAAGACAAGTGACACGATGTTTTTACCCAGGTTCGGGCCCTCTCGATGGAGGTAAAACCCTACTCCTGCTTGATTAATATTGATGATATGGGTAGTACAAGAGTGGATCTACCACGAGATCAGAGAGGCTAAACCCTATAAGCTAGCCTATGGTATGATTGTTGTTCGTCCTACGGACTAAAACCCTCCAGTTTATATAGACACCAGATAGGCTTAGGGTTACACAGAGTCGGTTACAATGGTAGGAGATCTACATATCCGTATCGCCAAGCTTGCCTTCCACGCCAAGGAAAGTCCCATCCGGACACGGGACGAAGTCTTCAATCTTGTATCTTCATAGTCCAGGAGTCCGGACAACGGTGATAGTTCGGCTATCCGGACACCCCCTAATCCAGGACTCCCTCAGTAGCCCCTGAACCAGGCTTCAATGACGACGAATCCGGCGCGCATATTGTCTTCGGCATTGCAAGGCGGGTTCCTCCTCCGAATACTTCATAGAAGATTTTGAACACAAGGATAGTGTCCGGCTCTGCAAAACAAGTTCCACATACTACCGTAGAGAGAATAACCTTTGCACAGATCCGCTGACGTATTCCGCGGCGTGACATCACACCACGGCCAGGCCTTTATACGAATCGTTTTTACTGTCCCACCTCGGTAGCGTTTAGCGAGGCGGTTTCTTCGCACGTCTTATCGAGGCGGAGATCGTGCCCCTTTATTCAGGATCCTCATCAAACGGGCGTGGGTAACCCGATCGTGCTCGCTGGCACGCCTCCTCCATCGAAGGCGAGTCCCGAACGGTCACGGGGAGGGCTCTTGGTATTCAACCTCTTTATAACGAGACCAAGGCCCACTCCTTTCTTTCAATCTCAATAAAATCCACCCCTCGCCTCGAGTTCCAACACCCAAAGCTCCAGATTTAGGGCGCCCGGACCTTCAACGATGTCCGGCTCCGACCTGCACGGCCGGTGGATGTCTTCCTCCGTCACGGAAGAAGATGTGCTAAAGCTGAGAGACGCCAGGTATCTAACCGGCGAAATTTCGCATAGGCTGCCTGCCCAAGCGCAGGTTATTCCCACTCCCGAGCCTGGTGAGAGCGTGGTATTCGTGTCTCACTTCCTTCGGGTTTTAGGCTTCCCGAAGGACCCCTTTGTGAGGGGGCTCATGTTTTATTATGGGCTGGAATTCCATGACTTGGATCCGGAGTCCATCCTCCACATCTCATCGTTCATTGTCGTATGTGAAGCCTTCCTCCACATTACCCCTCACTTTGGATTGTGGCTCAAGACCTTCAAAGTGGAGCCGAAGATGATCAAGGGGCATCAGGCAGAGTGCGGAGGGGCTGTTATAAGCAAGAATGCGGATGCTCCATGGCCCGAGGGCTCTTTTCAAGAGGAGCTCAATTTATGGCAAGATGAGTGGTTTTATATCTCCGCTCCCAGGGGCACCGGATGGGCGGCCCCACCTGCCTTCCGCTCGGGTCCTCCACTGCGGCGGGCGTCATGGGTCAATAAAGGGCTCGACTGGAGACCGTCCAAGGACGTACCTCTGTTGCAGGGCCGTATTCGAGACCTCCGAGAGAGAGAGATCAATCTGGTCGTAATAGCGCAGGTCATGCTGATTAAATGCACCTTGCCTGCAAACGCCGCCCCTCCGCCTGTGGGAGTTTAATCCGGAGGGACCACGAGCTCTCCAACATTTTATGGGCGTAACGCCCATGGAGATGTACGAACTGTTCTTCGGATCACAAGCAATGTGCCCGGACTTAACCGAGGACGCAGGTCTGAGATGCAATCGCCCGGATACTCAAGTAAGTAGTCCTGTACCCGGACATGCTATCTGTATATTTATCATTCACTTGCCCTTAAAAAATCTATCCTTTAAACAGGAGTGGATAGCAAAAGCAAAACTGATCAGGTGTCCGACCCCCCTCCCTGAGACCACGCCGGATCCTGTATTAACCAAGATGCTAGAGGCTGTGCCTTTTGAAGAAGGCAAAGGGGGGAACAAGGGAACTACTACCTCCGTGAAGGAGGCTATCAAGAAAGGGGGGATCGAGAATCCCTCCCTCCAAGGGGAGAAGAGGACCGCTTCTGAAGATCCGGAGACCAAAGCCTGGAAGCGGGGGAAGAAATCTTCACCAGAGGGTCCTGCGGCGGGAGATGCCCCGGCCGCACTATTTTCCCAAGGAGATAAGCCCTCCAGCGAGCCGTAAGTAAAGGGGGGCATTTTTTTAAAAGAGAGACATCTCCGTTTTATTTCTGAAGGTAACCGAAAGTTTACCTTGTAGTTCGGATCTCAGCCTTCACAGCAGAGCTCGTCTTCAGGGGATCTTGGTCCGGAGATGATGGAGAGCGAAATGCCTCCGCCTACCGTACCGTTATGCGAGGTGGACGACCCTGAGGTGTCGTCGCGGAGGGCTTCTCCGAATCCGGCGGGGTCAGAAGGCAGCCGTATGTCCCCTCAAAGCCCTCCGTGTCCGGCCTACGAAAAAGGCCATCGGACGAGTCCGACACCAACGGGTGTACGGTCGGAGGAGCTGAAGGATCTGCTCGGGTGAGCGTCTATCTCGGAGGATCACTGTACGTTAATGGGTACGGTGATTGAAAGGATTTCATCGCTGAGAGCGGATTGCATGAAGCCGTTGTAAGTTTACTGACGGGTTTTGAGGTACGCAAAATGATGTACCTTCTGACAATTTTGCATATAAAATGCGCCCTGTATAGATAGTAGCCCCTGAGACTTGGTGCGGTGTCAAAATGACGGCGCGCCGAGGATCATAACCCCAGGTATAATATGCGCTCTTCCTATGTAGGTGGCGAAGCGTCCGGTGGCTAGCCGGGCTGATGAATTTGCCGAACTGAAGCGGCAACTTGACGTGGCGGATGCGGACATCACGCTTGTTAATAAGCGGCTTGACGAGTCACAAGGTATGCAACTTCTCCGCGGACACCTGGTAAGGGAGCTTGACGCCCATGCCTTTCAACATGTATGCTTAATGCAGATGGTGCCGCTGCTATGGAGAGCCTTGGTGGCGAACTCGTCCGAGCCAAGGAGCAAGCCAGAAAAAGTGATGCGGCTGCCTTAAAGGCGGCCGCAGAGCTAAAAGCCGAACAGGCTGCTCACTTCCGAAGCAAGAAAGAAATGGCCGAGATGGCTGTGAAATTGAAGAATGCTACTGACCGTTGCGAGCTTCTTGAAAAAGAAGATCGAGCGAAACAAGAGGACCTGAAAAAGGCCGCCACCGAGGCCAAGGATACTCGCTCTGCGAGGAGAGCTATGAAGGAGGAGCTACGTCAGGCCGGAGATATTGCGGCTGGAAAGCCCTTTATGATGCAGAGGAAATTCACGGATCCTAAGTACGCTCAATTGGACCGGCTGTGGGGTGCGGAGGATGCTTATCTGGACTTGGCGGCGAAAAGCCGCAGACACGGCCGAACACTTCCGAGGTCAAAAGGATCACGGAATGGAAGAGCTTTTTGGTCGCAGTTCCATAGTCCGGGCGTCCACTTTCATTAACCGATCGTTTGGCGAATGGGCTGAGCTGAATAGGTTGTCCGAACTTGCCATGAAGGCTGTCGTGACTCATTTGTGGCGAAAAGGCCCGAGCCAAGAGTTATTTTGGCTTGGTGCAACAGTTCCTTGGTGCGGTGCCGCATATCGATGCAATGAAGCGGTCAAGATGCATAGAGGGTGCGGATGGCTCTTGCCCGTGTCAAGACATACCGGGCAGAGATGAAGGCCACCGACGTTGCATCCCAAGATTCGGACAGAAGCCGAGTACCGCCGAGCACTATTTTGAGGAAGTCTGCGCAGGCGCTCGTTTAATAGAGACGCGATGCTCGAAGGATATTATGTTTTAATGACATGTATGATTTGTGAAAACAATGTTTGAATATAATATAAGAGCTTTTTATACTTGTGCGTTCAAGTATTAAAACACCTCTGTCGGCCGTTGATGTATATGTGTATATAACACGAAAGATGGCAGTCTTACGCTTCAAATTTCACGCACATAGTGCGGGAGTGTTTGCAAAAAGGCGCATTTTCACACTTAATCCAACGTCTTGGTCCTGTAAAGGAGGTGATAGCGTAGCAAACTATGCAACCAGACTATAATGCTTTATCACTTTCTCTTAGCCATAGGAGTTCGATGGTGGGGCTACTATATAGCCCCTGGGGGCACCGCGCTCTCCCGAATTCGGGCGTATGTGCTGACCGAAAGCGGTCCTTCGTTAATGCGGGGAATTCTAAACATTCCGGTGGGTCATCGAGTGGTTGACCAGTCTCACGCTATATCATGACAGTCAGTTTCGGCTTTCTCTCTTGAGGTGCTCACCGGCGAACCGGGCACAATCGCGATAGTTCTCACGGTGCCGCGTTAGCCGATAGAACGAAAGCGTAAGGCAGCAAAACACAGGAGCCGGGCAAACCCAACATTTGACCAAAGACATGATTCGGAGCTGATGCATATAAGGCCTAACTCGAGACGCCAACACTCCCTCGTATTCGGTCTTTATGAAAATGGGCAAAATAATGCCCTAAGCCCTGGTGTCCGTGCACGCATAAAAAATTCTGGTGCGGCCGATGCCAAAATGCCAGCCTCCTCCTCGGTTATAGCAAGAAACCGGGGGATGTGTATCAACAAGAGACAGTAAAAAAGGTTTACGCAGGGTCTTAATCTGAAAAGAATCCTTGCAACGGGTCCCTACTGCACGCGTCTGCTTTGTGTCTCCGTTGTGCCGTATCACGGACGGTGTAGCACGGTGTTCATCTGTAAAAGAGAAGAACTTAGTTGAAAAGAAAAAATCGTATGCGAAAAATGTACTTTATATTAAATAAACAGAGTACCGCTCGAAAAGTGAATAAAATTGAGCTTTATTGTCTCTTGTTGTACATGCGTGCAGCCCTTATGCGGGGTATGCCGCTAGTAGGCGTTATATGTTTACGCCGGACTCGTCTAGCCATGTCCGGGGTTCGAATGTCCTATTCAGGTGCTTTGATTAGCGGAGCCAGATTAGTGTGGGGCTGTCAAGGCAGTCTCACGTTCTTCCGTGCTCGAGTAACACTTGATACTCCCTTTTAATGAGATGATGCCGCGTGGACCGGGCATTTTGAGTGTAAGAGATGCATAATGCGGTATTGCGTTAAAGCGGGCGAAAGCTTCACGTCCCAAAGAGTGCTTGATAGCTACTTTCGAATGGGGCGATGTGGAAGGTTAACTTTTGCGGCGGAAGTTGTCGGATGAGCGAACACAACTTCTAGCGATGAGGGAGCCCGTTACAATGGGCATATAGGCCTGGCATTACCCCTTTGAAGGAGGTGTTGCTATGGCGAATTTTGGTTAGGTCTATCCCCATTTTGCGGATTGTGTCACGATATAGCAGGTTTAGATCGCTACCTCCGTCCATTAGGACTTGTGTAAATTGGAGTCCGTCGATTATAGGATCTAATATCAAGGCAGTCCATCCTGCGTTCCGGATACTTCCGGAATAGTCTTGATGATCGAAGGTGATTGGTTTTGACAACCATCATTGGGACTCTGCTGGGATAGACCGTGCGACACGTATTTCTATGGGCGCTGCTCTATTTTTCCCTTTTGTCACTTGAAGTGAGTTCACTGTTTTGACTTTTTGTGGGAAATTCTTACATTTTCCGATTGCTCGCTTGTGGGGTTCATCATCGTCCTCGCTTGGTGTGTCGAGCCCCTTGTGTTCGGCATTGAGTTTGCGGACTACTTGAAGACCCAACAATCTCTGTGGGTATGGTTTGCGGCTTCCCGGAGTCTTGTGGATTTGGCATATTTTGTCCAAGATTTTGTTTAGGTTGGATAGCTCGTCATTGTTGTCCTTGAGGGGCAGTTTTTATGATTCTACCGAGAGCTTCTGAATCCGGCGTTGACTGCCGTGCTCTTCAGGCTGTTTCCCTTTGTCCGGAGCTGGTCCTTGCTGCGTCGTGGTTTTCCATTTCCATCCCTGACTTCGGATGTACTTGGGTCGCTGGTACTGCATCTTGCCAGCCAACTATCCTCTCCCGTGCAAAAGCGGGTCATGATGCTTGTTAATGCAGCCATTGTTCTCGGCTTCTCCTGGCTGAGGTGTCTGGCGAGCCATTTGTCTCGGACGTTGTGTTTGAAAGCTGCTAAGGCTTCGGTGTCCGGACAGTCAACTATTTGGTTCTTTTTGATGAGGAACCTGTTCCAGAATTTGCGGGTTGACTCTCCGGGTTGTTGAGTTATGTGACTTAAATCGCATCAGGAGAAGCGGACATAAGTCCCTTGAAAATTTGCCGAAAAGCATCCTCGAGCTCTTCCCAACTTCCAATGGTATTTTCGGGGAGGCTTTTGAGCCAATGCGGGCTGGCCCTTTGAGCTTGAGGGGTAAGTATTTTATGGCGTGGAGATCATCTCCTCTAGCCATGTGTATGTGGAGGATGTAATCCTCAATCCGCACTCGAGGTCTATTGTTCCGTCGTATGCCTCTATGTTTACGGGTTTGAATCGCTGGGAATTCGTGATCCAAAGACCTCATCGGTGAAACACGAGGGTGTGCGGCACCCCTATATTTGGGTGTGTCGTGATGTTCGGATATTTGGCGTGTTGCATTGCTTGGAAGAGCTTGCTTTCTCGGCCCATAGATGGACCTAACTGGGCCATCCTTTTGATGCGAATCCTTATGCGGATCGCGTGCCGGCTTGTGTGCGGCGCCGCTTGCCGCTCCATGTTTGCCATGTGGTCGTCTATCCGACCGGGCAGCCTCTTTGTTCTTTGATTGCGGGGGCTCTACGGCCTCCTCATCGAATTCGGGCAGTAATTTGCGCTTCGGGTAGCTCTTTGTTTGGCGGTATGCCGTATTTCTCTAGCGGTGTGGAGTACTTTGCTCCATCTAATTGAGTGCATCTTCCGCTGTTTTGAGCTTCCGCTTGCTTTTTCAGGCTACAGCGATGGCGGCGAGCCTTTTGTGGAGGTTCTTCTGCTCCAACAATTTGTCCGGCGTGAGAACGTCCGGACTGTTATCTTCGCCGGGGACGAGTTGTTTATCCAAGTTGTCCTGTTCGGACGGTTGGTCGATAGCATGTTCGTCGTCCACCGGTTTGCCCTGCTCTATGGCTGGGTCTGTTTGGCTGCCGTCTTTGTCGAGGCGGGACTTGGTGCGGTGTTTACGTTGCCGTTTTGACTGCTTTTCGAGGGATTTATCCTTCGTAGTGTCCCGTTGTTCCTCGTCGTCACTTCCTTTAGGTGTATCCACCATGTATACATCGTGGGATGAGGTGGCTGTCCAGTATCCTATAGGTGCTGGTTCATGGTTGTCTCCTACATCGTCGTCCATACCGTCGATGTCTTCGGAGTCGAAATCGACCACGTCGTTTAAGCTTTCGACAGTGGCTACAAAGTGAGCGGTGGGTGGGCGCTGAATTTCTTTGTCGTCCGCATCCCAACCTTCCTGACCGTAGTCCGGCCAGAGCTCTCCTGATAAAGAGAGAGACTTTAGTGAATTCAGGATGTTGCCAAAGGGCGAGTGCTGAAAGATGTCCGCGGCAGTGAACTCCATAACCGGCGCCCAATTGGATTCGATTGGCAGGGCGCGGAGGGTTCGGAGTCCGGCACCTTGGAGTCACGGTCTTCGCAAAGGACAGGGATGGAGTTCGGGTCAATCGCCGTAGAGATCATAGCCCCCGAGGCAGTGTCCAACCACTCGTCCTCGATCGGCGGAGTCGGCTCCGAGCTAAGGGTCGGAGCGGACGCAGTGCGACCTCGAGGCCTTTGTTCGGCAGAGCTAGATCGTGCCCATCGAGATAGTGCGACGCGCTTGGCCGTGGCTCGAATCCATCGAAGATCAAGTCTCCGCGGATGCCGGCCGTGTAGTTAAAACTCCCAAATCTGACCTGATGGCCAGTGGCGTAGCTTTCGATCTGCTCCAGATGGCCAAGTGAATTGGCCCACAGTGCAAAGCCGCCGAATACGAAGATCTGTATGGGGAGAAAAGTCTCACGCTGGACCGCGTCGTTGTTGATGATCGAAGGAGCCATCAGGCCTAAGGATGACGACACAGAGGAACTCTCAATGAAAGCACCAATGTCGGTGTCAAAACCAGCGGATCTCTGGTAGTGGGTCCCGAACTGTGCGTCTAGGTGGATGGTAACAGGAGACAAGGGACACGATGTTTTTACCCAGGTTCGGGCCCTCTCGATGGAGGTAAAACACTACTCCTGCTTGATTAATATTGATGATATGGGTATTACAAGAGTGGATCTACCACGAGATCAGAGAGGCTAAACCCTAGAAGCTTGCCTATGGTATGATTGTTGTTAGTCCTACGGACTAAAAACCTCCGGTTTATATAGACACCAGATAGGGTTAAGGTTACACAGAGTCGGTTACAATGGTAGGAGATCTACATATCCGTATCGCCAAGCTTGCCTTCCACGCCAAGGAAAGTCCCATCCGGACACGGGACGAAGTCTTCAATCTTGTATCTTCATAGTCCAGTAGTCCGACCAACGGTGATAGTTCGACTATTCGGACACCCCCTAATCTAGGACTCCCTCAGTGTGTATTGAATAAAATAGGTTTAGGACCTCGCCTGTTGGAGCCCAGTTCACAAAGGAGACAATCGGACCTTCCTCGGCTGGTTGACATAAATCGGACAGGTAAACATGTTATGTGTTGTTTTAAATTTCAGCCGTTAATTTCCGTGACTAACACAAAATCAACGTACATAAAAAGGTGATGTATGGAGAACTATGAAAGTTTGCGTATTTTAATATTAGCTATATAAGGGAAAGGCGTTGACATGGTATAGGCTACGCGATGATATTGGATCTTGGAACTGGAATCGATTGAAATTGGAATTATGTCCAAAAAAATATCCTATGCATCTAGTTATTTGTGATCGGAATTATATATATAATTTTTGGCCTCGTGAAGGAGAAAGTATCACTCTAGCTTGGGGAGGCTTAAGTCAATGTTATATTCATGCCCCAATCATGAGCTCTCGAGAGAAATTATTATTCAAAAATTTTATGCTCGGCTTTCTCATGATGATCAATCCATGCTCGATACTTCTTGTACTGGTTATTTTATGAAGAATACTATTGAATTCAGGTGGGATCTTTTAGAAAGAATTAAACGTAACTCTGAAGATTGGGAACTCGACGAAGGTAAATAGTTAGTTATTAAGCTTGAGTTCGATTTTGTTAAATCTTTTATGAATACCGATGCTTTTCACAAGTTTAACACTAAATATGTACTTGACTCTGAGATAGTAGCTGTCGGCGTTCTGGGAACGGGGGTCCCCAGACTTGCCTGCCTGCGGCCCATGGCGTGGCTAAGCAGCGGGTCGTACGGCCCATCTTCATCGACAAGGCATCCAAGACCCTCGCGAGGAGCCAAACCTCGTGAGGCGGACAACACAAGACCTCCTCTGGAGCGGCCTAGCCATGCAGGCTCACGAGGAACAGAGATATCAAGGCAAGGTGAACCTCACGAGGCTCTCGTGACGTGAGCCATGACGAACGGTGCCAGGCGGGTGCCAGGCGGGTGCCGGTGCGTGCAGTGTCCCTATTTCCTCTTTGGTGCTAAGGAGGCAAGCAGCATTTAAGAGTACCGAGGCATCAGGCAAAGGTTGCCATATTGGTGCAACAAGACCAAGACCAGGAGGACGACAAGGCAGAGGTCATCGTGGAGCCCAAGACGGCGTCATCCCATAGCTTTTCGCAGGCGAAGACCGCTTTTGTCAGGATAGCTTGTACTAGTTGTCCCCCTTTGAATTTGCCCGCCGTTGTTGGCTTCCTTCCCGCTCAACATTTGGGAAGAGGACCAGGGCCTATATAAGTAGAGCTAGCCACCACAGTAGAGGCATCGGATCTTAGCTTGATCCAATCCGATCGAGAGCCTAGCCACAAGAACACCTCAACCTCAGGAGGCTGTTCTTCCCTTGTACTGTTCATCATCAGCCCAAGAGGCAATCCACCACCACACTGGAGTAGGGTATTACACCACAACGGTGGCCCGAACCAGTATAAACCATGTGTCTCTTTCTGTGTTGTGAGTTCGTCAAGTTTGTCCGCCAGATCTTAGCGAGCTAGAGCGTAGATTGGTAGGAGGGAAAGACTTCGCGTGCACCCCAGTGTTCGAACCTTAAGGGTTTGCCGGAACCCCACATCCGACATTTGGTGCGCCAGGTAGGGGTGCGCCGTGGTTTCCCTTCCATCAGTTTGTTGCTCCGTTGCTCCGTCGTTTCCATGGCGGACGCTTGCCATGCTCGAGCTGCGCGTCGGGCTGCTCTCTCCACCCGCGTCGCTCAGACGGCTCCTGTAGGCCGGCCACCTCGTCGTTCTCCGTCTCCCATCACCAATGCTGCTACCGGCCCGGCGGGGAACGAGCAGCAGGCATCCTTGCTGAATCCTTCGATGCGGCAAGATGGCTGCACTGCTACTCCGTCACTCACCCCTGCTGGTTCTTCGTCTCACGCGCACCGCGCTCCCATGGAGGCACGGGCTGCGCTCCACGCGGCGAACTAGCTCCTGCGTTACCGCCCCGTCGACGACCTCTACGAGGAGTGGCTCGACCACGTCGCCGAGCTCGTCCACGCCGCAGGGGGCTCTCCGGCATCGTCCCACTCTCTGCCTCCCCCTCAACCAGCCGCGGGCGACGGGGCTCGTGGCATGCCTCCACCGCCTCAACCCCAAGACGGTGCCTTGGCACCAAGGCGCGCACCTCCATGGCATGATCCACCACGTCCGGCGCCCGCGCGTGAAGAAAGAAGCTGCCAAGAAATCCCGCGGCCGCAAGAAGCTGCGCCGGCGCTCCCCGCGCCACCTCGTCAAGACCGTGCACCGCCCGCAGCAGCGCAGCGTGAACCCCGCCAAGACTAAGCTCCGCCCCCAAAGCGGGCCACGACAACCACAGCCGGCTGCCGCGCCTTCACCCCCGAGCTGCGTAGCGTCGCCTGGCCAGGCAAGTTCAAGCCAGATCTGCCTCCTCGCTACGACGGCACCTCAGACCCCGCGAAGTTCTTGCAGCTCTATGAGCTGAGCATCGAAGCAGCCAACGGCGACGAAAAAGTCATGGCGAACTGGTTTCCCATGGCTCTCAAGGATGGGGCCCGTTCTTGGCTCCTGAACCTGCAGCACGACTCGATCTCCTCCTGGGACGAGATGCGCGACCGCTTCGTCGCCAACTTCTAGGGCACTCGCGACCACCCACCGGCCGCGGGCGATCTACGCCGCATCAAGCAACAGCCAGCAGAAACCCTCCAGAAGTACATCCAGCGCTTCAACAACACCCGCCTCAAGATCCCCAAGGTCACGGACAAGGCCATCATCTCCGCGTTCTCTGACGGCGTCCGTGACGTCAAGATGAAGGAAGAGCTGGCTATCCACGAGGAACTCTGCACCTCTCAGGAGCTGTTCAACCTGGCAACCAAGTGCGCTAGGGCTAAGGAGGGGCACCTCTCTCTCCTCGAGCTGCCAGCTGCAGGAGCGGAAGAAAACAAGACCAAGGCCAAAGACATGAAGCGAAAAGAGGCAGTGGTGCTCGCAGCGGAGCTCGACACCAAGTGAGGTGGAGATCAGCCTGAGTCGTCCAAGAAGGGTCAACCGTTCTGCACCTTCCATAACCTGAACACCCACAACACCAGCGACTGCCAGGAGCTGAGAGCCATACGAGAAGGACGCTACGGTCGACGCCCCGAGCGCAACGACCGGGGCTATGGCCGTGGAGGAGGACGTGGAGGCGGACGCTGGGATGACCGTGGCTCGCACCAGGAGTGGCGTGACAGGCCTCCTGAGGACCGCTGGTAGGACCAACCTCGCGAGGGCACCTGGAGAGACCCGCCTCGTGAGGATCACCCTCAGGGCAACACCGGTCTTCCCCCGTTGCTGCCACCAAGAAGAAACGACGACCACCACCAGGACGAGGGGGCTGGGGGCTTCCAGGAGCCGCGTGCAATCGCTCTCATCTTGGGCGGTGCTCAGGCCCCAGCCTCTCAGCGCATCTTCAAACAGTTCGCTCGCGAGGTGAACGTGGCACTCCCCAAGCTCGAGGCCACGCGCCCGCTCAGGTGGTCCCAATGCACCATCACCTTCAACTCGGCAGACCAGCTCAAGTGCGCGGCCACCACAGGAGCACTCCCTATGTTGTGCTCCCTAGTCATCAGCAATGTGCAAGTCACCAAGACTCTTATCGACGGCGGCGCAGGGCTCAACGTCATGTCCGTCGACACGTTCAACAACCTTCAAGTGCCCTATGAGCAACTCCAGCCAACCAAGCCTTTCTCAGGAATAACTGATGGTTCTACCACACCGATAGGGCAAGTCTGCTTGCCCGTCACCTTTGGCAAGCGCGAGAACTATCGCACCGAGCTCATCGACTTTGACGTCGCGCACATCCGCCTGCCGTACAATGCCATCCTCGGGTATCCAGCCCTAGCCAAGTTCAATGCAGTCATTCGTCACGGCTACAACATTCTCAAGATGCCAGGAAGCGGAGGAATCATCACGGTCCCGTGTGAAGAGAGGGATGCGGTGTGCTCTCCTGAGCGCGCCTTTCAAGCAACAGAAATCGACGACCCCGACAGTAGAAGTGAAGGCCTTCCGAAGACCATCCCCAAGAAGAAGTTGCCGCGCTGCGCCGGACCCCAAGGAGATGGCGCCGCGTCAGGAGCCTCGTCAGGATCAGCGCCCGTTCCAGGGGCGCCTCCCTCTGTCGCATAGGAAGGCGCGCCCGGCGCCCTCCTCAGGCAGGGCTCGGGGGCTCTCTCCTGGAGGGCCTCAAACCTTGCCAACCTCACGAGGGAGGCGCTTGGGCACCACTTGGAGGTGTGCTTCACGGCACGTTTCCCTCAGGAGAACACAGGGCAAGGAGTTCCCACCACCCAGGAGTTCATCACGAGGACCACCCAAGAACCGCGAGAAGCAAGAGCCATGCGCGGCCACGGCCGCTTACAGGGCGCAACTCCCCATCCAGGCGAGGATGCCGGGCTGCGTCTCTGCGTCGATATCCCAGGGCTCAACAGGGCCACATCTCAGGAGCGCTTCTGGCCATCACGTGCGGGCCGCTGTGAGGGCCCACCACACAGCTACATTCGCATGCCCTTCGGCTTGCCGAGCGTGGCGTCGGCTCATCAGCGCAACTTGCGGCAGGTCCTGGCGTCTCAGGAGGACAGGATCCATGCCGTTCAGGAAGAAATGGATATGGTCTTCAGGGAACCACCTGAGCCTCCAGAGCCTCCCGAGGCTCAGGGTCCCGGTGGCTCATGAGATGTCATTCCTTCAACGCGTGGCTTCAGCTACATCAACTCTACTTCGTCTACAGAACCAGGTGACATCTTCCAAGTTCGTTTAAGCTCGGAGCGCCCCTCGGGCTGCATTATTCCCAGGCCACGTGGGTCCGTCCCTGTGGCATGTATCCCTTTGCTTAAGTCTTCAGCTTACCCTATTGGGGGCGCCCCTCGGGCTGCATCATCCCCAAGCCACTCGGGCTAGACCCAGTGGCATGTATCTTCCTGCATTTATCCAAGTCAATCTGCTCTTTATGCTTAACCTGCAAACAGTTATCGCCTGCTCAATCATCGCCTCCCCCGAGGCTTTCACACAGGCACGGCGCTGGTGCATGGGTCCGTCCCTGCCACGACCGATAAATCTAAGTGGTTGAGCTCTGGCTCGCGGCACGCGCCGTGCACGTCACCTCACCAGGCCCTCGGTGCCTTCGCCTCACCCAGAGCAACCAACGACAGGCTAACAGCTGTAGCGGTCAACCATGTTCTTTCTTGTGCCTGTTCACAGGAGTCCCGAGGGAAGGATAGCAGACGGCACCGCGAGTCTCCTTTTCCCTATGCAATCTGCTTGCACGTTAAAAGGGGGGCTCCTGAGCATCGCGACTCAGGAGCTCTTACTGGCTCTCCAGCCCTCACCCTCTGGCCTTGACCACGACATCGCGGTCTGGCATACCAGCGGCGGCTGAGCTCGCTCGGGGGCCGGGACCTGAGGACGTAGAGCACTAAGGAGAGCCCGCGGGAAGGGAAACCCGTGTGGATCGGACTAGCTATGCCGCTCAAGTAGGCGCACAGCTCTGGCGCCACGTCAGGAGTCACCACAAGATCAACGAGATAAGTCCTGCACCCGGATCGGCTAAATGTTTGGGCCTAATGGACGCTCACGCCCTGCCGCAACCCCGTTGTGGCCACGCCAACTCCCTTTCTCGCCTTACCATGGCTGCTTGGACGCTAAGGGGGACCTCCTGAGCATCGCGCCTCAGGGGCTCTTACTGGACCTCGGGTCGCGCACCTCCTGGCCTTGACCACGACACGCGACCTGGCATACCAGCGACGGCTGTAGCCACCTTGGGACCGGGACCCGTCAGCGTAGAGCAAGAAGCTATCGCGAGGAAAGAAAGGCGAGCCTTAACGGGATGTGTGTTCACTAAGTTTTTATAACAACGAATATAAGCGTGAAAGACATTACAGACACTTACATGCCCCCACGGGGTGATTCGTGATCCTCCGCAGGAAACAAAAGCTGTTACTAAGGGGAATCCTATCTACACCCTCCCGTGGCGGACGCCATCATCAACAGCGGGCCACGGGAGGTTGGCGCCAACCCCATCCAGATCAGCGGTGGCGGCGGCCGGACGCCATAGCCTTGCTCCGAGCGCAACGAGAGCTCGGAGGGATGTAGCTGTCGTCGCTCGTCTCCGGAGTCTCGTAAAGCTTGGGAGAGCTGCCGGACTCCCAAGAACTACTGCTGCTGTTGGAGCGGCTGCGATCGGAGTGTACGACGACCTGGCGCTCCTCTCCAGAGCAGCACTCCAAACGGCGGCCCTCGGCGTCGAAGACCTTGAAGAAGAGTGTGGAGGCACCGTCGCACTCAAAGTGGATCACGAGGGCCCCCCTCGCACGGCAAACCCGCGCAATCTCGCCCCATCCGTGAGTCATGAAGATCTTGCCCGTGGGGACCGCTTCGATCTCCACTCTGGTCGCCGGAGCACTGCAGTTAGCATGCTGTAGCCAGAGCTCGAGTGGCCCCCACGGCAGTATCACGTCGGACAAGAACCGCGGGAAGCGGATCCAGGAGCTTGGTGGCATCGACGCCCATAGCACCAACTCGCGCGAGGAGTCAGCGGCGTGGACCCCAGGGGCAACGGCACGCGGCGCCGTGGCGCGGCGACCACTGGCAGCGGCGGTGCTGCTCGTCACTCCGTCCTCCTGAGCCCTCGGCTCGGGCGTACAAGGGTAGCGGGTACCCCGGTGGGGGCCGCTCGCACCAAGGCCTCGCCACCACTTGCATCGCCACTTCGTCACGGTGGTGGATCGACCATTTCTTCCGCCGAGCTTTGGATCGTCACGGGGAGCTTTTCCTTTCTCTTCGGTGGAAAACCTTCTAATGGGCGCCATTGTTGTCAGCAGAGGAGCAAGGAGGACGAAGCAAGCGAGCGAGGAAGATATGGGCAACGGGGGCTCCGCCCCTCCCCATTTATAAAAAAAGAAGGCCAACCGGTGTCTTCCACGATCGCAGGTAATGATGGTTTTCCTTGCATGTCGCAGGGACTTGTCAAGTCATGCAGTTGCCGAGGCAGCGTGGGGAAGCGGAGACGCCCACGTCCAATCAACCGCCACGCGTCGACCGAGGCCGCAGGCTTTTGGGGCCCGTGGCGCTCCGAATTTGACCCTTGGCTTCGCCGCAAAGCCAATCCCGAGCGCACCTTGAGCCCGGGGGCTACTGGCGGTGTTCTGGGAACGGGGGACCCAGAATTGCCTGCCTGCGGCCCATGGCGTGGCTAAGCAGCGGGCCGTACGACCCATCTTCATCGACAAGGCATCCAAGACCCTCGCGAGGAGCCAAGCCTCACAAGGCGGATGACACAAGACCTCCTCTGGAGCGGCCTAGCCAGGCAGGCTCACGAGGAGCGGATATATCAAGGCAAGGTGAACCTCACAAGGCTCTCGTGATGTGAGCCATGATGAACGGTTCCAGGCGGGCGCCAGTGCGCGCAGTGTCCCTATTTCCTCTTTGGTGCTAAGGAGGCAAGCACAGACGAAGAGTACCGAGGCATCAGGCAAAGGTTGCCATATTGGTGCAACAAGACCAAGACCAGGAGGATGGCAAGGCGGAGGTCATCGTGGAACCCAAGACGGTGTCACCCCATAGCTTTTCGCAGGCGAAGACTTTTGTCAGGATAGCTTGTACTAGCTGTCCCCCTTCAAATTTGCCCGCCGTTGTTGGCTCCCTTCCCGCTAAACATTTGGGAAGAGGACCATGACCTATATAAGTAGAGCTAGCCACCACAGTAGAGGCATCGGATCTTAGCTTGATCCAATCCGATCGAGAGCCTAGCAATAAGAACACCTCAACCTCAGGAGGCTGTTCTTCCCTTGTACTGTTCATCATCAGCCCAAGAGGCAATCCACCACCACCACCACACTTGAGTAGGGTATTACACCACAACGGTGGCCCGAACCAGTATAAACCCCGTGTCTCTTTCTGTGTTGTGAGTTCGTCAAGTTTGTCCGCAAGATCTTAGCGAGCTAGAGCGTAGATCGGTAGGAGGGAAAGACTTCGCGCTCACCCTAGTGTTTGAACCTTAAGGGTTTGGCGGAACCCCACATCCGACAGTAGCCTCTTTTGTGAATCATTTTCTACTCATGTTGATCTCCCTAAGGAGAATTGTTTTATCATCCCCCTATTAAATAAGAAATTAAAGAACTAGTAATAGCTAAAGATGAAACTATCATTTACAATGTTGATCCGGTTGTGCCTACTGCTTACATTGAAAAACCACCTTTCCCTGTTAGGATAAAGGAACATGCTAAGGTTTCAACTATGGTTCGCAAAAGTAATATCAAAGAACCTAGACCTTCAGAACAAATCAAAGTAGAACCTAGTGTTGTTATGGTTAAAGATCTCCTAGTAGAAAATATTGATGGGCATGTTATTTACTTCTGTGATGAAGCTGCTAGAATTGCCAATCGTGATGAAAAAGATAAACATAGAACTATTGTTGGCATGCTCATTGTCTCAGTTAAAATAGGAGATCATTGTTATCATGGTTTATGTGACTTAGGTGCTAGTGTGAGCGCTATTCCTTTTACCTTGTACCAAGAAATTATGAATGATATAGCACCCGTTGAAATAGAAGATATAGATGTTACTATTAAACTTGCTAATAGAGACACCATCACACCACTTGGGATTGTTAGAGATGTTGAAGTCTTGTGTGGGAAAATAAAATATCCTACTGATTTTATAGTTCTTGGTTCCCCACAAGATGACTTTTGTCCACTATCTTTGGTAAACCTTTCTTGAACACTGTCAATGCTACTATAGATTGTCATAAACAAACTGTCAGTGTTAGCTTTGCTGATGAGTCTCATGAATTTAATTTCTCTAAGTTTATTAGACAACCTCATGATAAAGAATTACCTAGTAAGGATGAAATAATTGGTCTTGCTTCTATTGTCGTGCCTCCTACTGATCCACTAGAACAATATTTGCTCGACCATGAAAATGATATGCACTTGCATGAAAGAAATGATATAGATAAAATATTCTTTGAAAAACAACCTCTTCTTAAACATAATTTGCCTATTGAAACTCTAGGAGGTCCTCCTCCACCTAATAGTGATCTTGTGTTTGAACTAAAACAATTGCCTGACACTTTTATATCTGCTTATCTTGATGAGAAAAAGATATATCATGTTATTATTAGTGCTAACCTTTCAGAAGATGAAGAAGAAAGATTATTGAAAATTCTAAAGAAGTACTGAGCTGCCATTGGATATACTCTTGATGATCTTAAGAGCATTAGTCCCACTCTCTGTCAGCACAATAAAACCTGATGCTAAACCCGTTGTTGATCACCAAATACGTTTGAATCCTAAAATGAAAGAAGTGGTAAGAACTGAAATATTAAAGCTTCTGGAAGGAGGTATAATCTATCCCATAGCTGATAGTAGATGGGTAAATCCCGTTCATTGTGTCCCTAAGAAGGGAGGTATTACTATTGTTCCTAATGATAAAAATGAACTTATTCCACAAAGAATTATTACTAGCTATAGAATGGTAATTGATTTCAGAAAGTTAAATAAAGCTACTAGAAAAGACCATTACCCCCTGCCTTTTATTGATCAAATTCTAGAAAGACTATCTACGCACACACACTTTTGTTTTCTTGATGGATATTCTGGTTTTTCTCAAATACCTGTTCCGCAACCTGATCAAGATAAAACCACCTTTACTTGTCCTTTTGGAACTGATGCTTATAGGCATATGTATTTTGGTTTATGCATTGCACCTTCTACCTCAAAGATGTATGACTGCTATATTCTATGCAATGCACCTTCTACCGCAAGCAACCGCCATAGGCGCGAACAAGAAGAAGCACTTCACGATGAAGTTCAAGAGAGGATTTATCAATCACGAGTGCATCGTCAAGTTCCTCAAGCTCCTATGCAAGCTCGACAAGCTCCTCCACAAGCTCGACAAGAACCACAAGTTCGCCAAGAGCAACTCAACAATGACAATCTCCAAGACAAGAGCAACATGAGGTCGACAACCCTCCTCGCCAAGAGAAACATGAGATTGTCAATCCTCCACGACATGAGCGTCATCATCCCCGACCCCAACACAATGAAGAACAATACTACGACAAGCTCAAGTTCACCACGCCCAAGTTCACCGGAAGCAATGACCCCGAAGAGTACCTATCATGGGCATTGAAGGTCGACAAAATCTTCCGTTTGCACAACTATGAGGAAGAGAATAAGATCGCTATGACATCCCTTGAGTTCCAAGACATATGGTGGGAACAAGTCATTGAGCGCCGAGAAGCAAGAGGTGAACCACCCATCACCACTTGGGATCAAATGAAGGAGGTCATGAGAGCATGTTTCATGCCAACCTACAACAACTGCAACCTCTTCAAGGAATTGCAACTCCTAAAGCAAGGAACCAAGAGCATTGAAGAATACTACAAGAAAATGGAGATCGCCATGATAAGAGCTAGTGTCATGGAATACGATGAGCAAACTATGACACGTTTCTTGAATGGACTCAATCATCCTATCAAGAAGATAGCCAACTTCCAACCTTACTCGAACCTCATCGAGCTAGTGCATCAAGCTACCAAGGTAGAACATTAAGTGCAAGATGACTTCAAGTATGCCAAGTACTCTTCCAAGAGCTACGGCTTCTCCAACAACCAAGCTTTGACGACTCCAACACCTTCTACCTCAACCAAGCCTTCTTCAAGCAACGGTGACAAGTCAAGTTACAAGAAAACTTTGAAAACCTCAAGTCGTCCTTCTACTACAAGCAACTTCAAGCTGAGAGCTTCATCATCATCTACTCCAACCGATGAGACCGTCAAGACAAGTTCCATCAAGTGCTTCACATGCGGCGGCCGAGGCCACAAGTCCTTTGAGTGTACCAACAAGCGCACCATGATCCTCAATGACGACGGAACCTATGACTCCATAAGTGAAGAGGAGATGGAAGCCCTTGAGCAAGTGGCCATGCACCGGCGCGTGAATGAAAATTAAGATGATCAAGTCTTTTGTGACGAGGATTCGAGCCCCGCTCTCGTTGTCTCCAAGGTCTTGACACTTCAACATCAACAAGACAAAGACCAAAGATGCCATATCTTCCACACCAAAGCTGGCATCAATGGAAGGTCTGTGAAGGTCATCATCGATGGAGGGAGCTGCCATAACTTAGCAAGTGAAGAACTATGCTCCAAGCTCCAATTGATCAAGATGAAGCACCCTCATCCCTACAAGGTTCAATGACTAAGCGACTCCGGCACTATCCAAGTCGAGCATATGGTGCAAGTTTCCTTCAAGATCGGAGCTTACGAAGACATTTTGGAGTGTGAAGTCATTTCAATGTCCGTTTTCCACCTCCTTCTTGGTCGACCATGGCAATTTGACCAAGGCGTCATCCACAACGGACATACAAATCACTATAGCTTCAAGATGAAAGGAAATGAGTACGTGCTACGACCTATGTCTCCAAGTCAAGTGATCGCCGACAAGCAAGCCACCCATCATGGAGAGAATAGTGAGAGAGCGAACCACCCAAAAGAGAGTGAGCGCCACAAGCCAAAATTGAGTGCCTCCACGATGAGCGACAAGAAAAATCTAGTCCTATTTGCCACCAAAAGTGAGATGAGAGAAGTGTGTGAGAACCCATCAAGTGTCATGCACTATGTTCTTTTGATGATGCACCAAAAGCTAACACATCTCACAATCTACCTTTAGTGTTATCTTCTCTATTGCAGGAATTCCAAGACGTTTTCCCTGACGAGCTACCTCCGGGTCTACCTCCACTACGAGGCATCGAGCACCGAATCGACCTCATCCCTGGAGCACCCCTTCCTAACAAGGATCCCTACCACGTCAATCCCGAGGTAACAAAGGAGATCCAACGGCAAGTACAACAACTCATCGTCAACGGCCATGTACAAGAAAGTTTGAGCCCTTGTGCCATATCGGTAATCCTTGTTCCCAAGAAAGATGGTACATATCGCATGTGTTCCGATTGTCGTCCTATCAATGCTATTACTGTGCGTTATCGTTACCCCATTCCACGCCTAGATGTTATGCTAGATGAGCTTAACGGAGCCACCATTTTCTTTAAGATTGATCTTAAAAGTGGCTACTACCAAATAAGCACCAAGAAGGTGATGAATGGAAAACCGCATTTAAGACCAAATTTGGCTTATATGAATGGCTTGTTATGCCAATGGGTTTATCCGAAGCACCCGGTACTTTTATGAGAGTCATGCATTTTGTTCTTCGACCCTATATTGGCGTATTTGTTGTGGTGTATTTTGAAGATATTCTTGTGTTTAGCAAATCGCTCAAAGATCATGTCACCCATCTTAGAACCGTGTTGCAGACCCTTAGGAAAGAGCGCATTTATGCTAATATGGACAAATGCCTTTTTGGTGTTGATAAGCTTGTTTTCTTGTCTTTTGTTGTATCTTCTAAGGGTGTTCATGTTGATGAATCTAAGATCAATGCTATTAAAACTTGGCCCCAACCAACCAACTTGCAACAAGTGCATAGCTTCCTTGGTTTAGACGGTTTCTATCGTAGATTTGTGAAGGATTTTAGCACCATTGCATCTCCTTTACATGCTTTGAGTAAGAAGAATGCACCCTTTGTTTGGGGACCATCTCAAGATAGCGCATTTAATGAGCTTAAGAATTTGCTTACTCATGCTCCGTGCTTTCTTTACCCAACTTTGACAAACCTTTTGAAATACATTACGATGCTAGTGGTAATGGCATAGGAGGTGTGTTAACGCAAGAGAAGTGCCCAATTGCTTATTTTAGCAAAAAAACTTTCCGGAGCGCAACTCAATTACCCCATCTATGACAAAGAGCTTTATGCTTTAGTGCGAGTTTTGCATGAATGGGAACATTATCTTCGCCCTCATGAATTTATCATTCATACCGATCATGAAACGATTAAGTATCTTAACGGTCAAACTAAGTTGAACAAGTGTCATGCTAAGTGGAGTGAGTTCATTGAGTCATTTCCTTATGTCATAAAATATATCAAAGGTAAGGAAAATGTTGTGGTGGATGCTCTTTCCCGCATATGCATGCTTGTTACCAAACTTGAATGGAATGTCATTGTCTCTGAGCACATAAAATACTTGTATGCGCATGATCCTACTTTTGCTATTCCATATGCCAAATGTTTGACACATACGTCTTGGGAATGTTACTACATCAAAGATGATTATCTTATGAGAGCTAACAAACTTTGCATCCCCGAGTTTTCTCTTCGTTTGTTACTTTTGCAAGAATCTTATGGAGGAGGACTTATGGGACACTTTGGACGCGACAAGACATTTGCCACGCTCTCCAAGAACTATTTTTGGCCCAAGATGTTCCGCGGCATCTCACGCTTCACCAACCGATGCTCTACATGTCGCAAAGCTAAGTCTAAAGCTCAATCTCATGGCCTTTATATGCCATTTCCTGTTGCATATCACCCATGGGAAGATATTAGTATGGATTTTGTCCTTGGTTTGCCTAGAACTAGAAATGGAAAGGATTCCTGTTTGTTGTTGTGGACAGATTCTCCAAGATGGCTCATTTCATTCCTTGTAACAAGATAGACGATGCTTCACATGTTGCAAATCTTTTTTGTAGGGAAATCTTGCGGCTAAATGGAGTGCCAAAGACAATTGTCTCGGACCGCGACATCAAGTTCTTGAGTTACTTTTGGAAGACTTTATGCGCCAAGCTCGGAATCAAGCTATTGTTCTCTTCGGCATACCATCCTCAAACCGACGGCCAAACGGAGGTGACCAACCGTACGCTCTCCACTCTCCTACGCGTGTTGATCAAGAAGAACATCAAGGAGTGGGAGGAGTGCCTACTGATGTCTACTACACAACCTTCTTCTTGTAGACGTTGTTGGGCCTCCAAGTGCAGAGGTTTGTAGGACAGTAGCAAATTTCCCTCAAGTGGATGACCTAAGGTTTATCAATCCGTGGAAGGCATAGGATGAAGATGGTCTCTCTCAAGCAACCCTGCAACCAAATAACAAAGAGTCTCTTGTGTCCCCAACATACCCAATACAATGGTAAATTGTATAGGTGCACTAGTTTGGCGAAGAGATGGTGATACAAGTGCAATATGGATGGTAGATATAGGTTTTTGTAATCTGAAAATATAAAAACAGCAAGGTAACTATTGATAAAAGTGAGCACAAACAGTATTGCAATGCGTTGAAACAAGGCCTAGGGTTCATACTTTCACTAGTGCAAGTTATCTCAACAATAATAACATAATTGGATCATATCACTATCCCTCAACATGCAACAAAGAGTCACTCCGAAGTCACTAATAGCGGAGAACAAACGAAGAGATTATAGTAGGGTACGAAACCACCTCAATGTTATTCTTTCTGATCGATCTATTCAAGAGTCCGTAGTAAAATAACATGAAGCTATTCTTTCCGTTTGATCTATCATAGAGTTCGTACTAGAATAACACCTTAAGACACAAATCAACCAAAACTTAATGTCACCTAGATACTCCAATGTCACCTCAAGTATCGACGGGTATGATTATACGATGTGCATCACACAATCTCAGATTCATCTATTCAACCAACACAAAGAACTTCAAAGAGTGCCCCAAAGTTTCTACCGGAGAGTCAACACGAAAACATGTGCCAACCCCTATGCATAAGTTCACGAGGTCACGGAACTCGCAAGTTGATCACCAAAACATACATCAAGTAGATCATGTGATATCCCATTATCACCATAGATAAGCACATGCAAGACATACATCAAGTGTTCTCAAATCCTTAAAGACTCAATCCGAAAAGATAACTTCAAAGGGAAAACTCAATCCATTACAAGAGAGTAGAGGGGGAGAATCATCATAAGATCCAACTATAATAGCAAAGCTCGCGATACATCAAGATCGTACCACCTCAAGAACATGAGAGAGAGAGATCAAACACATAGCTACTGGTACATACCCTCAGCCCCGAGGGTGAAATACTCCCTCCTCGTCATGGAGAGCACCGGGATGATGAATATGGCCACCGGGGAGGGATCCCCCCTCCGGCAGGGTGCCGGAACATGTCCCGATTGGTTTTTGGTGGCTACAGAGGCTTGCGGCGGCGGAACTCCCGATCTAGGTTATGTTCTGGAAGTTTGGGTATATATAAGAGGTTTTGGCGTCGGGAAGAAGTCAGGGGGGTCTCCGAGGCGGCTACGAGGTAGAGGCGCGCCAGGGGTGAGGCGCCCCACCCTCGTGGGTGCCTCGGGACCCCTCTGGCCCATCTCTGGTGCTCTGTGGGCTTCTTCTGGTCCAAAAAAATCTCCGTCAATTTTCAGGTCAATTAGAATCCGTTTGGTTTTCCTTTTCTGTGATACTCAAGAACAAGGAAAAAACAGAAACTGGCACTGGGCTCTAGGTTAATAGGTCAGTCCAAAAAATCATACAAAATAGCATATAAATGCATATAAAACATCCTAGATGGATAATATAATAGCATGGAACACTCAAAAATTATAGATACGTTGGAGACGTATCAAGCATCCCCAAGCTTAATTCCAGCTTATCCTTGAGTAGGTAAATGATAAAAACAAAATTTTTGATGTGGAATGCTACCTAACATATTTATCAATGTAATTTTATTTATTGTGGCAAGAATATTCAGATCCATAAGATTCAAGACAAAAGTTTAATATTGACATAAAAATAATAATACTTCAAGCATACAAAATAAGCAATTATGTCTTCTCAAAATAACATGGCCAAAGAAAGTTCATCCCTACAAAATCATATAGTTTGGTCATGCTCCATTTTCGTCACACAAACTGCTCTCTCATGCACAACCCCGATGACAAGCCAAGCAATTGTTTCATAATTTAGTATTTTCAAACTTTTTCAACTTTCACGCAATACATGAGCGTGAGCTATGGACATAGCACTATGGTGGAATAGAATATAATGATGGGGGTTGTGTGGAGAAGACAAAAAGGGAGAAAGTCTCACATTGACGCGGCTAATCAACGGGCTAGGGAGATGCCCATCAATTGATGCCAATGAGAGGAGTAGGGATTGCCATGCAATGGATGCACTAGAGCTATAAATGTATGAAAGCTCAACAAAAAGAAACTAAGTGGGTGTGCATCCAACTTGCTTGCTCATGAAGACCTAGGGCATTTGAGGAAGCCCATTGTTGGAATATACACGCCAAGTTCTATAATGAAAAATTCCCACTCATATACTAGTGGGAATTTTTCGAAACAGAGGCAAACGTTTTGCCTCATTCTCTTCTTCTGAATTAATCAATGAGCCAAAACTTTTGCCTCTGTTTCGAAAAATTCCCACTAGTATATGAAAGTGACAACATAATAAACTCTATCATGAAGATCATGGTGCTACTTTGAAGCACAAGTGTGGAAAAAGGATAGTAGCATTGTCCCTTTTATTTCTCTTTTTTTATTTGGCCCCTCTTTTTTTATTAACCTTTCTTTTTTTTCTTTTTTTTGGCCCCTTTTTTTGGCCTTACTTTTTTTCTTTTTTTTCGGGACAATGCTCTATTAATGATGATCATCACACTTCTATTTATTTAAAACTCAAAGGTTACAACTCGATACTAGAACAAAGTATGACTCTATATGAGTGCCTTCGGCGTTGTACCGGGATAGGCAATGAATCAAGAGTGAAATGTATGAAATTATGCATGGTGGCCTTGCCACAAATACGATGTCAACTACATGATCATGCAAGGCAATATGACAATGATGAAGCATGTCATAATAAACGGAACGGTGGAAATTTGCATGGCAATATATCTCGGAATGGCTATGGAAATGCCATAATAGGTAGGTATGGTGGCTGTTTTGAGGAAGATATAAGGAGGCTTATGTGTGATAGAGTGTATCATATCACGGGGTTTGGATGCACCGGCAAAGTTTTCACCAACTCTCAAGGTGAGAAAGGGCAATGCACGGTACCGAAGATGCTAGCAATGATGGAAGGGTGAGAGTGAGTATAATCCA
Organism: Aegilops bicornis; assembly: GCA_021605145.1. Lineage (NCBI taxonomy): Eukaryota > Viridiplantae > Streptophyta > Magnoliopsida > Poales > Poaceae > Aegilops > Aegilops bicornis. The sequence continues at coordinate 429,957,326 of CM038671.1, read as the reverse complement.
TGGACTCAACATTAGTCATAAAGAACTCACATACTTATTGCAAAAATCTGCAAGTCATCAAAACCAAGCACTATGCGCATGCTCCTAGGGGGATAGATTGGTAGGAAAATACCATCGCTCGTCCCCGACCGCCACTCATAAGGAAGGAAATCAAAGAAACACCTCATGCTTCAAATTTGTCACACAACGTTTACCATACGTGCATGCTACGAGACTTGCAAACCTCAACACAAGTATTTCTCAATTTCACAATTACTCAACTAGCACGACTCTAATATCACCACCTTTATATCTCAAACCAATTATCAAGTATCAAACTTCTCATAGTATTCAATGCACTTTATATGAAAGTTTTTATTATATCCCTCTTGGATGCCCATCATATTAGGACTAAATTCTTTTTGACTATACACAGTAGGGCAAAACCCCACTGCAATTTTTATATTATTTCAAAAATAGAGATCCAGCAATACAAAAAGGCTTGAGATAAGCCAGAAACAAAGAAAACAAACAAGTAAAAAAACTAGCAGGTACTAATATACAATAGATTACAGGACAAGGCTGTCAAGCCAGAGACAGAAAGCTCTAGCATAGCTCTTCTTTATTCTAAACCTCAGCAAATTGATCTCCTCCAAAAAGATGGCTTTCCATCCCTGAATGCTTGGCTAGATGTCCTGAAAAATGAGATTGTTCCTAGACATCCAGATGGCCCAGGATGCTAGGATGATGATTTCCATGAAGAAAGGCACATGAAGTTTTAGTTTTAGATCAGCAAAAGCCTCAAATCTTTGAAACATTGGCCTGTCTAGAGGGACAAATCAGGTCCCAACCTTTGAGCAGCAAAAGGACATGTCCAAAAGAGATGTTGAAATGTTTCCTCCTGCTTGGCAATTATTTACAGACAATTATAGTTGTCCAACTGAAAAGATTTCCTTCTAAGGAGATTCACGGTATTGAGCACATCATGTAGTAACCTCCAAAAGAACACCTTGTGCTTGGGTTGACAAGAGCTATTCCAAATCCAGTTAAATTGTTGGGGCACTATTTTAACTCCCATCATCAGTTTATATGCCTTAGAAACTGAGAATTGATCATTTCCCCAAATGTAGCTCCAGGTATCTGTACATTCCAAATATTCAGAACCCCTCAAAGCTATACAGATGTCCTCCATTGCTTCAAATTCTTGGAATGCTTGCACTGTCAATGGTAAATGAAATAGATCCTCCAGAAATTCAGTGTGAATAATGTTGTGCATAGTGGAGTTCCTATTCTTCACAAAAGAGAAGAGATGAGGGAACATGTCCTGAAGGCAAGCTGAGTGCCAAAGATCAGACCAGAAAAAAGAACTTTTGCCATCTCCAATGTGGCATCTGGCCAGGGATTTGAAATTGTCAATGAGCTTAAGGTTTGCTTTCCACCAAAAGGATCCAATCCAACTGTTGACAGGCACCAAATCACCACTATAATGTGTTTCCCAGATCAAGTTAACCCATGGAATGTTGTATGCATTGTAAAACTTGTGCAGATTCTTGAGTAGCAAAGCTTTGTTTTGGACAAAGATGTCCATCACTCCCAAACCTCCTTGGTCTTTTGGTCTACAAACAGTACTCCAAGCCACCATGGCAGGTCTATGATCGTCCAAGTCAGGGCCTCTCCAGAGGCAATGCCTCAATAATTTAATAGCTTGAGCTTTAATGGTGACAGGTGTCGGTGTCGAAACCGGCGGATCTCGGGTAGGGGGTCCCGAACTGTGCGTCTAGGCGGATGGTAATAGGAGACAAGGGACACGATGTTTTTACCCAGGTTCGGGCCCTCTCGATGGAGGTAAAACCCTACTCCTGCTTGATTAATATTGATGATATGGGTAGTACAAGAGTAGATCTACCACGAGATCAGAGAGGCTAAACCCTAGAAGCTAGCCTATGGTATCATTGTTGTTCGTCCTACGGACTAAAACCCTCCGGTTCATATAGGCACCGAATAGGGTTAGGGTTACATAGAGTCGGTTACAATGGTAGGAGATCTAAATATCCGTATCGCCAAGCTTGCCTTCCACGCCAAGGAAAGTCCCATCCGGACACGGGAAGAAGTCTTCAATCTTGTATCTTCATAGTCCAGGAGTCCGGCCGAAGGCTATAGTCCGGCTATCCGGACACCCCCTAATCCAGACTCCCTCAGTAGCCCCTGAACCAGGCTTCAATGGCGACGAGTCCGGCGTGCATATTGTCTCCGGCATTGCAAGGCGGGTTCCTCTTCCGAATACTTCATAGAAGATTTTGAACACAAGGATAGTGTCCGGTTCTGCAAAATAAGTTCCACATACCACCGTTGAGAGAAATAACATTTACACAAGTTCAATCTGCTGACATATTCCGCAGCGTGACATCACACCACGGCCAAGCCTTTATTCGAATCGTTTTCACTGTCCCACCTCGGTAGCGTTTAGCGAGGCGGTTTCCTTGGCACGCGTCTTGTCAAAGCAGAGATCGTGTCCCCTTATTCCGGGATTCTCATCAATACGGGCGTGGGTAACCCAACCGCGCCATTGATTACGGCGCTTGGGAGATAAGCGAGTTTTATCAGGCCGGTGGGGACGCATAGCTTTGTCCGTCCATATAAGGGGATAAGGATCCGCTTTTTCACACACGGCTTCTTCCTCCTTTGCTTATCCATTTGTCACGCCCCAATATGCGACCCTATCCAAAAGGAACTCGAAGGTCCCACCAAGGATAGACCCGCATATTGAAATGCTTTTGCAAGGTGGATATCATTACATCAACATTACATAATAGATGGGGATACATACAAAAGGGCATACAATGCCACAAGAATACATCAACATCATATACAAGATCAACATCCGACTACGGATGAAACATAAACGAAGCTCAAACGACATCCACCCTGCTAGCCCAGGCTGCCGACCTGGAACCTATCCCCTGATCGAAGAAGAAGCAGAAGAAGAACTCCAATACAAGCAAACATCACTCTCACGTCATGATCATCGCAAACCTGTACCTGCAACTGGTGGTGTAGTAATCTGTGAGCCACGAGGACTCAGCAATCCCATTACCATGGGTATCAAGACTAGCAAAGCTTAATGGGAAAAGGAAGGGGTAAAGTGGTGAGGTTGCAGCAGCGACTAAGCATGATATGGTGGCTAACTTACGCAAATGAGAGCGAGAAGAGAAACAAAGGGCAGTCGTCAACTAGTAATGATCAAGAAGTGATCCTGAACTCCTACTTACGCCGGACATAACCCGTAAAACCATGTTCTCCTCTCGATCAACCCCGAAAAGAGGCACTCACGCAGTTACGCATACGGTTGGTGTATTTTAGAAGAGTTTACTTCAAGTTTACTACAACCGGATATTAACAAATTCCCATACGCCACATAACCGGGCACGGCTCTCGAAAGTCTATACCTGTAGGGGTGTCCCAACTTAGCCCATGATAAGCTCTCGCGATCAACGAAGGATATTCCTTCTCCCCGGGAAGACCCGATCAGTCTCGGAATCCTGCTACAAGACATTTCGACAAAGAATAAAACAAGACCAGCAAAGCCGCCCGATGCTACCGACAATCCCGATAGGAGCTGCACATATCTCGCTCTCGAGGCAACACCGGATGAGACATCCTACGAGTAAAACCAGACCCGAGTTTCCCAGAGGGGCCCCTGATCTACTCGGTTCGGGCCAACACTTAGACAAGCATTGGCCCGGGGGGGCTAAATAAAGATGACCCTTGGGTTAATTACTCCCAAGGGAAAAATAGGTGGTGGTGAGGCAAATGGTAAAACCAAGGTTGGGCCTTGCTGGAGGAGTCTTATTCAAAGCGAACTATCATAGGGGTCCCATAAATCACCCAACCGCGTTAGGGACGCAAAATTCGAGAACATAATACCGATATGACGGAAAACTAGGGCGGCAAGAGTGGAACAAAACACCTGGCATAAGGCCGAGCCTTCCACCCTTTACCAAGTATATAGATGCATTAATTAGATAAGAGATATTGTGATATCCCAACAAAATCCTGTCCACCATGGAGAAATCTTCAACTTCACCTGCAACTAGCAACGCTATAAGAGGGGCTGAGCAAAAGCGGTAACATAGCCAAGCAATGGTTTGCTAGGAAGGGTGCAAAGGTTAGAGGTTGACATGGCAAATTGGGAGGCTTGAAGAGCAAATGATAGGTAGCGCAGCATAGCGAAAGAACGAAGCAACTAGCATAGCAATGATAGTAATGAGATCCAAGGTGACGTTCATCTTGCCTGAAATCCCGCAAGGAATAAGAACGAGTCCATGAAGAAGATGAAGCCATGAAGGCAGACCAAGCGTGAGACGAACGAATCCTCACGATCGCATAGCAAGCGAGGAACTAACAAGAAGAAGCACACAACATAGTAAACACACCACACATGAACAAGGCATGATGCACAAACAAGCATGATGCATGACAAAGCTACATGAAGCTACTCATGGCAAGAGATGATGCATACAAGAGCAACACATCAAAGCAAGTTTAAATGAGGCCGAAAACGACATATAACAATTCTGGTAAGTCCTCATATGCAAATTTCGAAATTGGTCCAGATCTGAATAAACCTTATGTTCAAGTTGTTAAAGAGCAAGTTAATATGCACCACGATGATCTACACGAAATTCTAGTCAAGTTACATATAAAGTTCATTTAATTCGGAGCTACGACCTAGAAGATATGAGCAAAACAAGATAAGCATGGCATTGATACAAAATACATACAGACATCAAGCAAACACCTCAAAACATGGATGCAACATGATAATATGAAACTACATGCAATTATAAGCAAGTTTCATATAGAGCACACTCAAAACGGAGCAACGGTTCAACACATACACCCTATACAAGTTTAAAGGACAAGCTGTCCAAAACAGCAACTAGGCATATTGCAAGCATCAAAACAATATGGTACAGTACCACAATCTGAAAACAACAGCCATGAGCATTATGTACAGGTAAAGCATGACAAAACATGAACACTGAGCTATCTCCAGAAATCACTAGAACATGCTCAAAAGGACATGGCAAGATTGCAAATAATAACAGTTTCAGACTTAGCAGAAAATAACATCAGGTTGCAATGTTTAGAGCTATGAAACAACATGTTACAGGAACTTATCATAGAAAACAAATGCATGGAATAAATCTACTAAATGCATAGAACAAAAGTCCTTTAGTGACCATGAGCCAAAAAGGATCAGAAGATATGATGGCACCCATGTAAACATGGCAACTTATATTACAGATTCATACATGGCAGGAACAACAATAAGTAGGCATGTTGATGAGCTTGAACCACTCACCACAGAGTAATACACGGCATGGCAAGGCAACTCACAGTAAGAAGACATGTTTATTAAGCTAAGCATGGCAATTCATATAGTGCATGGATTACTAACAACAATCATGGCAACATTGAAATTAAAGTTAACATGCTGACAGCAACATTATTTAGCAACTTTGGAGCAAGATATGAACAAGCTACAGCAGGCTATAAATGCAACCTTGCACATGGATGGATATAGAATGACATGTATAAGAAAACATCCTTAGTGAATATCTCCAGATTATGTATAGAATGACTTGTATAAGCAGGTTAACATAGCATCATGATATAACAGAATCAGCCTAGCAAAACAGCAACAGCAAGAACCCTACTTAACAAGCTTGATGCACTCACTACAGGACCCAAAAAAACACATGGATGGCAACACTGTGTACATGGCATGATCTAGTTAAAAACACATGTAGAGCTCATGCTCATAGGATGCACACATCAATCATGGCAAAAATGACAAATGAGCAAGTTATAACAGTTTCAGCAGATTAACATCATATAGCACTCCTGCAACAAAGATTCAGGCATCAAGATTAACTCAAATGAACATGATGCAATGGAATGAAGTGAAGCACTCGTTGAGGCAAACAATTTGACATATTACACGCACGAAATGGAGCTACAGATGCAGAGATATGATGCGTTGAACATGGCATGATAATATGCAAATATTCAGGACTTAGCAGAAATTATACCCCTCCGAGAGAAGTCAACGGGACGAAGGCGTTCCGGGACGGAGGGATCCGGGATGGGGACGGTGTTTGGATCGGGGGAGTGGTGGATCTCATCCCACTCCCCAGATCCGGCGACGACGCGGCGGCTCCGGCGAAGGCGCGGCCGGAGGCGATTTACGGCGAGGGAGGCGGCGAGGTTTAGGCCTGGGCGGGGAGCAGGCCGAGGCGAGGGCGGCAGCAGCCGGGCGGCGGGGCGCTGGGTGGTCCGCGAGGCGGGCGCCGGCGAGCTCGGGTCGAGAGGCGCGGAGCGGGCGGCGGATCCTGGGCGCGTGAGGCGCGGGCCGAGGCGCGCGCGGCACGCCAATGGAGGAGGTGGCGGGCGCGTTGGCGGCGTAGGGCGAGGCGGCGGCGAAGCCTCCGCTGCCAGAGTTGGTCGCCGCGACGGGCGGCGGCGGCGGCGAAGGTCCGCAAGGCGGTGCGGGCGGCGAGGTTGCGGGCCTCGCCCGGCGCCCGGGCGGGTCCGATCTGGCTTCACGGCCCGGCGCGGCGGCTGGGCTGCTGAGGGTGACGTGGCGACGCCGGATTGGCTGCGGAGGTGGAGGCGGACATGTCCGTCGGCGTGGGTTTTTGTCCGGCGGCGCGAGGAGGGAGAGGGCTAGGGTTCATCCGCGAATTTCGGGGGGAGGCACATATTTATAGATATTTATAGATAGAGGGAGCTAGGAGAGTCCAAATGAGGTGCGGTTTTCGCCCACACGATCGTGATCAAACGACCGAGAGCATAGAGGGGAGTTTGCTGGGTTTTGGGCCAGTTTGAAAGGGGTGTTGGGCTGCACACAAAAGAGGCTTTTACGGTTACCCGGTTAACCGTTGGAGTATCAAACGACCTCCGAATGACACGAAACTTGACAGGCGGTCTACCGGTGGTATACCAAGGCCGCTTGGCAGACCTCGGGCCATTCCGAGAAAGTTTAACACCCGCTCACAACAGACAAAAGGGGGACGCCGGAGGGCATAGGAGTGCCGGATTGCAAAACGGACAACGGGGAAAAAGCTCGGATGCATGAGACGAACACGTATGCTAAATGAAATGCACATGATGACATGATATGAAATGCATATGATGACATGATATGAAATGCATATGATGACATGGCAAAGCACAACACGCAAGCAAATGACATGGCAACGACGGTGAATAACTGGCAGACACCTGGCGCATCGAATCCGGGGCGTTACAACACTCCTCCACTAACAAGAGATCTCGTCCCGAGATCTTAGGACCGAGACGGAAGAGAAAGAGGAAGAGGTGAAGCAAGAACTCAAAAGAAGAAGCAAAGAATCGAGAGCACACGAGAAGAAGAGAGAAACGACGAGAATGACAAGAATCGAAGGCTCATGGAATCAGATAGGCTATGAAACCACTCCGGTTAGAACGAGATAAGAAACGAATAATACTGAAAGGATTTAGGCGGCACTCCGGCTGAAAATGCAAGGAATAGAGCAAGAACTCCACAAGATGGAATGACACTTGACGAGATGAATATGCAATGCCTTCGGGAGAATGACATAGAATGAAAAGAACTTAGAAGGAAAGATTGAACGGATTTGAATATCTGAGAAGAACGAAGAAATGCAAAACTCCAATTCCAAAGAATACGGAGAATTAATTGCACTTCGAGACGCGAGAAGAACAGATATTTGAACTCCACCAACAAGAATCTTGATGAACACTTGAGAAATGAATTAAATCATGACGAACCACCATGAAGAACTCCGGTAACAAAAAGATGATGATTTAGAATGAAGGAAGAAAGAATAAGATTAAAGCTTTGCAGTGATCCCGATGGAGCTTGTGACAAGACCCGCGAGAAGACTTGGAACTCCGGAAAGGAAAAGATGAACAACTTAGAGCCGAGAAATTATTCAACATGAACAATCTCCGAAGAAAAGAATTAAACAACTTGACCACGATGAAATGAGAATAAGAATTATGTTATGCTTATCCTCCACCAATTAAATTGATGGGAAGCAATGGATTTGCATACTACTTATTCTTGATGAAAAGGATTGAGAAGTGACATATCGCAAACTTGAGGTCTTCATGAACCACCGGTAGGATTGAAAAAAAACGAATGGATTAATATGATCATCAAAGAAAAGAATCTTGAACGAACACCGTAAGAATTTGAAAATGATCGACGGAAAAGGATGAATCACCGGGAAGAATTAGAAGAACAAATAAGCAAGAGGGGATTTAGATGCAAAAGAACAAAGAGATCATGAGCTGATTTGCAGACATTTGAACGGAGCGCCGGGATAAATAGAGAACGATAACTGGAATGATGGCCTCCGGTGAAAAGAAATGGAAAAACAACTCCTGACATACTCCGGATGGGTAAGAAAGAATGTCTGACAAACGGAATAATTCGAGAGGATAGCATGAAGCTAGAACCACGAATCTTCGAGAGAACGGACAAGATTTAGAGGAAAAACTCTTCTTCGGTCTTCAAATGACGACGAGAAACACCACCAAAATTAATGAGATACTCCGGAAGAATGAAAAACTGAGAGGTTGAGCCACTAATGAAATGATTTGAAATTGATCTTGTAAAAGGCATGTGACTGATGGAATCCATTCTTACGTCACACTTGAAAAGAATTGGGAATAGCTCCGGGGAAATTAAAAGAGTCAGGTAAGATCCTGGGAAAGACCTGTGGGTTAGGGCCCACTAAAAGAAAACACCGTTGGAAAGGATTGTTGAAGAGATAGGTGATGCACCGGAACAATTGAAATATAAGAATCAGGTGACAACCTCGAAATAATAGAATGCGAACATGAATCTTCTGAGATGTCTTCAACACTCGGGATAAAAGAATGGCGAGAGGAGGAACGAGCAAGGGGAAAACACTTGATCCGAGGAAAAGAATATAATCACTACCAAAATTAGAATTGAATCCACCGGATAAGAAAAAGGGATGATGAATGACGAACGAGACGAGAATTCGGTTGAAATAATTAAGGGAAGACTGAAGAGGCTCCGCATGAATGAAATTGATGCTCGAAACAGACTCAAGCTCCTGAAAGAAGAGGGAGGGAGGGCGGGAAAAACAAAGACAACTTGGAAGGGGGAACCGACGAATATCTTGAAGAGAGAACACCGGTTGAAATCATTGAGGAAAGAAAGCAAAGACTTCGCACGAGTGGGATGGATACTCGATTACGGACTCCGGTTCCGAGAAGAAGAAGGGTGGGCGGGTGGGAAAGAAACAACTGAGGATTGAACTCGAAGAAGAGGCTCGAGTCAACTTGACAAGAAATGCACCGGATCAAAAGAGGATGGACAACGAACAAAAACTAACCGCGTGAGCCTAAAGAAAAATTTGAAGGGGAAGAGGAGTAATTCAAAACACCTACTCAAGATTCCTCACGGCGGCGAAGAAGGGGCTGAGGAGTAAAAGAATTCCTACTCTCGATATAACTAGACTCAAAACAGTTTTCTTCTAGACTCAACAACGGCCAAACTACACGATCAATCAAGGGGCTCCTAAGGTTGGTCGAGGCTCGATACCAACTTGTCACGCCTAATATGCGACCCTATCCAAAAGGAACTCAAGGTCCCACCAAGGATAGACCCAAGCATATTGAAATGCTTTTGCAAGGTGGATATCATTACATCAACATTACATAATAGATGGGGATACATACAAAAGGGCATACAATGCCACAAGAATACATCAACATCATATACAAGATCAACATCCGACTACGGATGAAACATAAACAGAAGCTCAAAAGACATCCACCCTGCTAGCCCAGGCTGCCGACCTGGAACCTATCCCCTGATCGAAGAAGAAGAAGAAGAAGAACTCCAATACAAGCAAACATCGCTCTCACGTCATGATCATCGCAAACCTGTACCTGCAACTGGTGGTGTAGTAATCTGTGAGCCACGAGGACTCAGCAATCCCATTACCATGGGTATCAAGACTAGCAAAGCTTAATGGGAAAAGGAAGGGGTAAAGTGGTGAGGTTGCAGCAGCGACTAAGCATGATATGGTGGCTAACTTACGCAAATGAGAGCGAGAAGAGAAACAAAGGAACGGTCGTCAACTAGTAATGATCAAGAAGTGATCCTGAACTCCTACTTACGCCGACATAACCCGAAAACCGTGTTCTCCTCTCGATCAACCCGAAAAAGAGACACTCACGGTTACGCACACGGTTGGTGTATTTTAGAAGAGTTTACTTCAAGTTTACTACAACCAGATATTAACAAATTCCCATCTGCCACATAACCGCGGGCACGGCTCTCGAAAGTTTATACCCTGCAGGGGTGTCCCAACTTAGCCCATGATAAGCTCTCGCGATCAACGAAGGATATTCATTCTCCCCGGGAAGACCCGATCAGTCTCGGAATCCCGGCTACAAGACATTTCGACAGCAATAAAACAAGACCAGCAAAGCCGCCCGCTGCGCCGACAATCCCGATAGGAGCTGCACATATCTCGTTCTCAGGGCAACACCAGATGAGACATCCTACGAGTAAAACCAGACCCCGAGTTTCTCCGAGGGGCCCATGATCTACTCGGTTCAGGCCAACACTTAGACAAGCATTGGCCCGGGGGGGCTAAATAAAGATGACCCTTGGGTTAATTACTCCCAAGGGAAATATAGGTGGTGGTGAGGCAAATGGTAAAACCAAGGTTGGGCCTTGCTGGAGGAGTCTTATTCAAAGCAAACTATCAAGGGGGTCCCATAAATCACCCAACCGCGTTAGGGACGCAAAATCGGGGAACATAATACCGATATGACGGAAAACTAGGGCGGCAAGAGTGGAACAAAATACCCGGCATAAGGCCGAGCCTTCCACCCTTTACCAAGTATATAGATGCATTAATTAGATAAGAGATATTGTGATATCCCAACAAAATCATGTCCACCATGGAGCAATCTTCAACTTCACCTGCAACTAGCAACGCTATAAGAGGGGCTGAGCAAAAGCGGTAACATAGCCAAGCAATGGTTTTCTAGGAAGGGTGCAAAGGTTAGAGGCTGACATGGCAAATTGGGAGGCTTGAAGAGCAAATGATAGGTGGCGCAGCATAGCGAAAGAACGAAGCAACTAGCATAGCAATGATAGTAATGAGATCCAAGGTGACGGTCATCTTGCCTGAAATCCCGCAAGGAAGAAGAACGAGTCCATGAAGAAGATGAAGCCATGAAGACGAACCAAGCGTAGACGAACGAATCCTCACGATCGCAACGAAACAGGAACTAACAAGAAGAAGCACACAACATAGTAAACACACCACACATGAACAAGGCATGATGCACAAACAAGCATGATGCATGAAAAAGCTACATGAAGCTACTCATGGCAAGAGATGATGCATACAAGAGCAACACATCAAAGCAAGTTTAAATGAGGCCGGAAACGACATATAACAATTCTGGTAAGTCCTCATATGCAAATTTCGAAATTGGTCCAGATCTGAATAAACCTTATATTCAAGTTGTTAAACAGCAAGTTAAGATGCACCACGATGATCTACACGAAATTCTAGTCAAGTTACATATAAAGTTCATTTAATTCGGAGCTACGGCCTAGAAGATATGAGCAAAACAAGATAAGTATGGCATTGATACAAAATACATACAGACATCAAGCAAACACCTCAAAACATTGATGCAACATGATAATATGAAACTACATGCAATTCTAAGCAAGTTTCACATAGAGCACACTCAAAACGGAGCAACGGTTCAACACATACACCCTATACATGTTTAAAGGACAAGCTGTCCAAAACAGCAACTAGGCATATTGCAAGCATCAAAATAACATGCTACAGAACCACAATATGAAAACAAAATGCATTAGCATGATTTACAGGTAAAGCATGACAAAACATGAACACTGAGCTATCTCCAGAAATCACTAGAACATGCTCAAAAGGACATGGCAAAATTGCAAATAATAACAGTTTCAGACTTAGCAGAAAATAACATCAGGTTGCAATGTTTAGAGCTATGAAACAACATGTTACAGGAACTTATCATGGAAAACAAAGGCATGGAATGAATCTACTAAATGCATAGAACAAAAGTCCTTTAGTGACCATGAGCCAAAAAGGATCAGTAGATATGATGGCACCCATGTAAACATGGCAACTTATATTACAGATTCATACATGGCAGGAACAACAATAAGTAGGCATGTTGGTGAGCTTGAACCACTCACCACAGAGTAATACATGGCATGGCAAGGCAACTCACAGTAAGAAGACATGTTTATTAAGCTAAGCATGTCAAGATCAATTTCATAGAGTGCATGGATCACTAACAACAATCATGGCAACATTGAACTTAAAGTTAACAGGCTGACAGCAACATTATTTAGCAACTTTGGAGCAAGATATGAACAAGCTACATCAGGCTATAAATGCAACCATGTGCATGGATGGATATATCATGATATGTATAACAATACTTAGTGAATATCTCCCTATTATGCATAGAATGACTTGTAGAAGCAGGTTAACATAGCATCATGATATAACAGAATCAGCCTAGCAAAACAGCAACAACAAGAACCCTACTTAACAAGCTTCATGCACTCACTACAGGACCCACAAAAATACATGGATGGCACCACTGTGAAGATGGCATGATGTAGTTCAAAACACATGTAGAGCTCATGCTCATAGGATGCACACATCAATCATGGCAAAAATGACAAATGAGCAAGTTATAACAGTTTCAGCAGATTAACATCATATAGCACTCTTGCAACGAAGATTCAAGCATCAAGATTAACTCAAATGAACATGATGCAATGGAATGAAATGAGGTAATCGTTGAGGCTAACAACTTGACATATTACACGCACGAAACGGAGCTACGGATGCAGAGATATATGATGCATTGAACATGGCATGATAATATGCAAATATTCGGGACTTAGCAGAAATTATACCCCTCCGAGACAAGTCAACGGGACGAAGGCGTTCCGGGACGGAGGGATCCGGGATGGGGACGGTGTTTGGATCGGGGGAGTGGTGTATCTCATCCCACTCCCCAGATCCGGCGACGACGCTGGGCCCGGGCGAAGCGCGCGTGGCCGGAGGCGACGACAATGAGGGAGGCGGCGACGAGGCTCAAGGGCGGTGGGGAGCGGGCTGAGGCGAGGGCGGCGCTTCGGCCGGGGCGTTATGGGCGTCTGGGCGCCGCGGTGGTCCGGCGAGGCGTCGGGAGCGGAGCTCGCCGAGGCGGGCGCCGGCGAGCTCGGGTCGAGAGGCGCGGAGCGGGCGGCGGATCCTGGGCGCGGGGAGGCGCGGCCGAGGCTGGCGCGGTGGCACGCCAGCGAGGAGGAGGTGGCCGGCGCGGTTGGCGGCGAGGGCGAGGCGGCGGTAGCTCCGGTCGCCGGAGTTGGTCGCCGCAACGCGCCAAGGCGGGCGACGAAGGTCCGCTAGGCGGGTGCGGGCGGCGAGGTTGCGGCTCTCGCCCGGGCAGCCCGGGCGGGTCCGATCTGGGCTTCACGGGCCCGGCGGCGAAGTGGGGCGGCTGAGGGTGACGTGGCGGCGCCGGATTGGCTGCGGAGGTGGAGGCGGACATGTCCGTCGGCGGGGGTTTTTGTCCGGCGGCGCGAGGAGGGAGAGGGCTAGGGTTCATCCGCGAATATCGGGGGGGGGGGGGGGTTAAATATTTATAGATATAGGGAGCTAGGAGAGTCCAAATGAGGTGCGGTTTTCGCCCACACGATCGTGATCGAACGAACGAGAGCATAGAGGGAGTTTTCTGGGTTTTGGGGCCAGTTTGAAAGGGTGTTGGGCTGCACACAAAGAGGCTTTTACGGTTACCGGTTAACCGTTGGAGTATCAAACGACCTCCGAATGGCACGAAACTTGACAGGCGGTCTACCGGTGGTATATCAAGGCCGCATGGCAAGACTCGGTCCATTCCGAGAAAGTTTAACACCTACTCACAACAAGAGACAAAAGGGGGACACCGGAGGGCATAGGAGTGCCGGATTGCAAAACGGACAACGGGGAAAAAGGTCGGATGCATGAGACGAACACGTATGCAAAATGAAATGCACATGATGACATGATATGAAATGCATATGATGACATGATATGAAATGCATATGATGACATGGCAAAGCACAACACGCAAGCAAATGACATGGCAACGACGGCGAATAACTGGCAGACACCTGGCGCATCGAATCCGGGGCGTTACACCATTTCTGCGCACTCGAGCTCCAGCGCCCAAGTCCGCACGTCCCACCTCAACCTTATCCAACTATGTCCGGAGCGGGAGGCAAGTGGATGGCTTCCTCCGTCACGGAGGGGCACATCAAAAAGCTGCGGAAGGCCGGATACTTTTCCAGCGACATCGCGCATCGGCTCCCCAACGAGGGGCAGCTCATCCCCACCCCTAGGCCCCATGAGAGGGTGGTGTTCCTCCCCCACTTCCTCCGCGGAATAGGGTTTCCACTTCACCCATTCGTCCGGGGGCTCATGTTCTACTACGGCCAAGATTTCCACAATCTGGCCCCGAATTTCATCCTCAACATCTCGGTGTTTATCGTCGTGTGCGAGGCCTTCCTCTGCATCCAGCCCCACTTCGGCTTATGGCTGAAGACCTTCAATGTCAAGCCGAAGATAGTGGGAGGCCGCCAAGCGGAGTGCGGAGGCGCCATGGTGGGCAGGATGGCCAACGTCATATGGCTCGAGGGCTCCTTTGTGGAGACCATAAAGGGGTGGCAATCGGGGTGGTTCTATATCACCGAGCCGCGCGACTCTCAATGGGCGGCGGCCCCTGAATTCCGATCTGGCTTCCCCACACGGCTCACCTCATGGAAAGAGACGGGCTTGACGTGGGGTAATTCAGAAGAGCTGGCCGGACTCCAAACCTGCGTCCGAAACCTGGTGGACAAGAATCTCAAGCTTGTCAACGTAATCCAGGTGATGCTCATTCGCCGGATTCTCCCATGCTAGCAACGGGCCTTCAATTTGTGGGAGTTTGATCCGGCACAACACCGAACCTTGAACCGGCTCTTCGACACTACGTACGAAGACGCCTGGAAGGTGCTGTTCAAGGGCGCTGAAGCTCCCGCATCCGCGACGGAAGATCGCGGATTCAGCTCGCAGCATCAAGCCAGCGAGGTAAGTTATTTTACCATTTACGGGACTCTTTTTTCATAGTTTGACTCTATGCGGGATCTAAAACTCCCTCACCTTTGACAGGACTGGCTGAAGACGTCCGGACAGATCGACTGTCCGGCTCCCTTGCCAGAAGACCCAACGGACGCCCAATTGACGGGGCTGCTGGTTCCGGCACCTCACGTGGTGCCGGAAAAGAAGGCCAAGAAGAAGGCCACGGGAACTCGAAGGATTTCCCGGTGTCAGGTGTTATCGGACTCATCGTCCGATGACGCCGGGGCGGACTCCTCCCATGAAGACGAGGAGGACGAAAAAGAGGCCTCTCCCCTAGCGGGGGGAGAGAAGAAAAGGAAGGCCGCCCCCACCGGGGAGGCCGAAGGGTCCAAGAAGGGAAGGACCCTTCCTCCGGACTACACCGCCAATGCCGACGACGGCGAAGAGGGGTGGACTCCAAGGACCAAGCCCCTGGCGAAATCGTAAGTGTCCGGACACCAGAATAACTCATGGTGTTTCATTTGTCGCACATCATCCTATAACGCCGGATATAACCATGCAGCCCGCCCAAGGATGGGCTCGACGATTCGTCGAGCGGCTCCCTGGATTCGTCGGAGGTGAATAGCACCTCACTTCCGACCGCCTCGTCTCCTCCCGCCGCGGATGATGTCGGGGTGGAGTCCCAAAAGGGGCCCAGCCAGGAGGAGGTGGCTATGGAGGCGCCGCAAGGCGACCTCCCGGAATCTGGGCTCAACGGGGATAAAACCCCGAAGGGCTTCAAGTCCGGCCCTGCGCCGGACTCGCATCGGAACCTTGGTTCCGAGTCCGACAGCGACCCCTTCGTAAGAAGGGCAAGACTACGGCCGGTGACCTCCGTCCAACCGGAGGCACGGATGATTTGATGGAGGCGCTTAACGGCGCTTCCATCGACGCAGGAGCACCGCACTATTATGAGTGTGGTGATCCGGAAGGTTCGATCCGCCAAGAGCGGGCTGACTGAAGCTCGTGCCAGCCTTCTAACAGGCTTTGAGGTATGTATTAAGATATATAAAAATATTACCGCATAGACGGTAGCCTGATGCTCAGTTTGGTGTTCGGAAAGAAAAAGCCGAACTGAGGATCTAAAAAGATATACACAGGAGTCTAACATAAGTATGTCAATATGGGAATGCAGGCTGCGCTGCTGACCTCTGCCGCACTGACTGCGGAGGTTGGTGCATTGAAGCAGAGCCTCGAGCAGTCCGAGAACGAGCTCAGACTTGCCAAAAAGCAGCTCGAGGACAAGGAAGGTAAGTAATACCTTATGGGAGTATTTAAAAGAAGTGTTTGCAAAAAATGACAGGAATAACATGAATATTGCAGGGGCCACGAACGAGGTGGCGACCCTGAAGGAGGCACTGTCCCGGAGCGCACCGAGCGAGAAAAGCAGGAGGCGCTGGTGGCGGAGGTGCGGCAAGAGCTCCAGGCTCTCGTGGAAAAGCACGAGAGTTTGGAGCGTGACTCAAAGACTCGGGAGTCTGAGCTTGCCACGGCCCTTGAGGACGCCAAGGCCGCTAAGGCCGAAGCCCAAAAAGCCCTCCAGGAGATTGAGGCGATGAAGAAGATAGCGGCGGGTAAGGCATTCTATATGCAAAGCAAGCATGTGAAAGTGAATTATCTGTTACTTACCCAAATCCGGAGCTCTCCAGGAGCATTCGCAGATCTGCCCTGCAGTGTGGGCTGATCTTGCCGCATTCTACCGAGCCAAGGAGAAACTTCGGCGGAGAAGGTGTTACGGTCTCGATATCTTTGAGGCCGGACACCCGATGCCCTTAAGCGACCAGTTGAAGCAGCTGGTCGAGCTCCATAAGGTGGCCGAACAGGCCATGAGGGGCCTCATAGTTCGGTTGTGGCCTAATGAAGCCATGCCTGGGAGCTACTTCGGGCTGGTGAGAAGTTGGTGGGCCAGCGTGTCCATGGGTTGAAGTCATCAAGCGCTCCGTCTGCATCGAAGGTGCCCGTAGGGCCCTTGCCCTTGCTAAGGTGCACTGGGGCAAGATGGACGCTGAGAAGCTTGTGAAGGACGGACCACCACCGAAGAAGGAGCATCGCAAGCCTGAAATGTATTATGAGGGCATCCTGAAGGGTGCCTCGCTTATAAGCGGATGAATGCTCCAAAGATATAATTTTTTAGTAGACTCGCATTTGTTATCACATGCGCTGAAAACTTGTTCATATCGCTAAGCAACACTTTTTAATTTAAAATATTACCTTACGTGTGGCCGTGTATTAAATTTGAGAGATGGAGAGTCGTTGGCTTCAGCCCCCATGCCACAGTCTTTGGGGTGTTCGGGATGAACTTGAGCGCTCTTGTTCCCATTCTTGGGTCCTTGAGGGAGGCGCTCAACGCAACGAACAAGGCAACGGACTATAATGCTTGAACACTCTCACTTAGCCATAGAATTCTATAATTTTAAATTTGGTGAAGCCCCTGGTATTCGGAAGACCGAGTTCGGGCGCTATCCACGCCTGGGCTGGACAATGCCGACTCCTCGCTCTAAGCGGCATAAGTCTTTAGGGACTCGAAAACCTCTCGAACAGCGACCGGCTCTCGCCCTATCATGACGGTCAGTTTTAGCTTTCTCCACTGAGGTGCTTAACCCAGCTCAACCGGGGCACAATCGCAGTGGTTTTCCCAGCGCTACCTTAGCCGATATAACGGAATGTAAGGTACCAAAACATGGGAGCCGAGAAAACCCAACTATTGACCCAAGACATGATTCGGAGCCGATGCATATAATGCTATAAGTTCGGGGTGCCGCACTTGTGGAAGTGTTCGGACTTATCACACCATGTTATGGGGTACTTAAGCCCCTGGTGTATTGCTCGTACCAAAGTGTACGGTTGCACAATGTCATAAATGGACATATATAAAAAAAGGGAAATCCATAATAGGCAGAAGCTATATATTGTTTATTCAAAAGGGTTGTTGTACGAGCAGAACGATACAAATAGTGCGATAAGCAAGGGACATGACTTTTTAACATGTCTCCCTCCAGGGATAAGCCGCGGGATGTTGTGTAAAACAGATATATTGCTCGTAATAGAGACCACCTGGACACTCGACGTAGCTTTCTGCTTCCCTGGCGGTTGCATCGTGTGTTCGACGATTCTAATGCCGGACATGGCTTCGTGAGAACAGAGTCCTGAAAGTAAAAAGAAAGAGAAAAAAAGAATGACACAATCGGGAGCCCCTGGTGTGGTTGAGCCGCATTCTGGGCATGCCGTGGTCGTGATCCTTCCCCTATGCCCATGGTATTTCCAGAGCGTAATTATGTACGCGTAATACTAGTTTCGCGATTTCTCGACGGCTGGGGCTTGGGCCGCATTGCTATGCGTGCTCGGAACGTGCCTGGCGGTCTTGTTGTAGGTTACTCCGGGCGCGCTTGACGGTGTCCAGACGTTTAATAGCCGGACTCGAGAATTGCCTTAAGAGGCTGCTTTGCACTTCCGCCGCGAGGGCCGCCTTATGCTCCTCCGTCCGGAGATAGCGTTCGGTGTTTCCATTGACCGTAATGACTCCTCGAGGACCTGGCATCTTGAGCTTGAGATATGCGTAGTGCGGCACCGCATTGAACTTTTCAAATGCAGTTCGTCCGAGCAGTGCATGATAGCCGCTACGGAACGGGACTATGTCGAAGATTAACTCCTCGCTCCGGAAGTTATCCGGGGATCCGAAGACCACTTCAAGTGTAATGGCGAGCCTGAGTTGGCCTCTACACCTGGTATGACGCCTTTGAAGGTCGTCTTCGTGTGTTTAATCCTTGATGGGTCTATGCCCATTTTGCGCCTTTGTATCCCGATAAAGCAGCTTCAGTTGCCGCCGTCATTAGGACTCTAGTGAGGTGAAATCCGTCAATGATTGGGTCTAGAACCAATGCGGCAAATCCGCCATGGCGGATGCTAGTGGGTGGTCCTTCGATCAAAAGTGATCGGGCAGGAAGACCATGGGTTGAACTTTGGGGCTGGCTCCATCGCATATCGTTCCTTAGTGCATGCTTCCGCTCCCTTTTGGGTATGTGGGTTGCATATATCATGTTCACCGTCCGCACTTATGGGGGAAGCCCTATACATCCTCTATTGTTCGGCGGCCGGGGCTCCTCCTCGTCATCGCTATGCAGCCCCTTGTCATTGTTTTCGGCATTTAACTTGCCTGCCTGCTTGAACACCCAACAATCCCTGTTGGTGTGATTGGCTAGCTTTTTGGGGGTGCCATGTATCTGGCATGAGCGATCGAGTATTCGGTGCAAATTGGACGGGCCCGGTGTATTTCTTTTAAATGCCTTTTTCCGCTGACCGGGTTTAGAGCCTCTGAATCCGGCATTGACTGTCGTATCCTCAGCATTATCGCCGTTAATGCGGTGCTTGTGCTTGTTGCGACGCGACCTGCCACTGATGTCCTTGGTATCCGAATTACTAGGGCTCTTGGTCATGTTGTTACTACGAGCTAGCCAGCTGTCCTCTCCCGCGCAAAAGTGGGTCATGAGTGTTGTGAGGGCTGCCATGGATTTTGGCTTTTCCTGTCCTAGGTGTCGGGCAAGCCACTCGTCGCGGATGTTGTGTTTGAAGGCTGCAAGGGCCTCGGCATCCGGACAATCGACGATTTGATTTTTCTTGGTTAGGAACCGTGTCCAGAATTGTCTGGCCGATTCCTCTGGCTGCTGAATTATGTGGCTTAGGTCATCGGCGATGCGGTGGTCGCACATATGTGCCTGGAAATTGTCGAGGAATGCGGCTTCCGTGTCTTCCCAAAGCAACCAATTGACTCTTTGGCAAGCTGTTAAGCCAATGCCGGGCTGGTCCTTTAAGCTTGAGTGGGAGGTATTTGATGGCTGTAGATCATCACCGCCCGGCCATGTGGATGTGAAGGAGATAGTCCTCGATCCAAACCGCAGGATCTGTTGTGCCATCGTATGATTCAATGTTTACGGGTTTGAAACCCTCAGGGATTTGATGATCCATCACTTCATCTGTGAAGCATAGTGGGTGTGCGGCGCCTCTGTATTGGGCTATATCACGACGTAGCTCAAATGAGCTTTGTCTACTGTGTTCAGCCCGGCCGGAGTTTCCATATCCGGCGTGACGGTTAGCGTCACGTGTTGTGGGGCGCCCACGCGATCCATAGATCGATCTTGTCTGCCTTGCCTTGTCCTCCAATATATCTTGCAGGTCTGGCGCATTTCCCCGTGCCTTTGTATTTTTTGAGCGGCGACGGGGTGCGGCTTGAATTGAGGGCCGATAGGCCTCTCTGTCGCAGACATGAGGTGGCCGGTCAGCCATATCATGCACCAGTGATGTAGGTTTAGGTGCTTCCTCCTCTAATTGGGGTAGCAGCCTGCGTCTTGGGTAGCTCTTGGAGGGGCGCTTGAGTTCATACTCTTCGGCCGCAAGGACTTCAGTCCATCTGTATGCTAGCAAATCTTGGTTAGCTCTAAGCTGTTGCTGCTTTTTCTTGAGGCTGCTTGCTGTGACCATGAGCCTGCGTTTGAAACACTCTTGTTCGACAGGATCCTCGGGCACGACAAATTCGTCGTCGTCGAGGCTTGCCTCATCTTCGGAGGGAGGCATGTAATTATCGTCCTCTACCTCTTTTTCTGCCGCTCTCTCATGAGGGCTGGCTTCTCCATCCTCTGTCTTTGAATCTTCTTTGGAGGGGTTGTCTTCGCACCTTGTCCGGGTGTTATTATCTCCGTGCGGAATCACCGTTTTCTTTGTGGCGGGATTTAGAGCGGCGCTACCGACGCCTTGGCGCTTAGGCTGTTTCTTGGAGGGTCATCCTCCATTGTTTCATCGCCATTCCCATATTTTGGGATGTCCACCATGTATATGTCATATGACAAGGTGGCCTTCCGGTGCCAATGGTGCCGGTTCTTGTCGTCTCTGCATCGTCGTCCATACCGTCGATGTCTTCGGAGTCGAAGTCGAGCATGCCGGTTAAATCATCGACAGTCGCTACGAAGTGGGTGGTGGGTGGGCTTTGATTTTCTTCGTCGTCCGCACCCAACCTTCCTGACCATAATCCGACCAGGGCTCTCCTGATAAAGAGAGAGACTTTAGTGAATTCAGGATGTCGCCAAAGGGCGAGTGCTGAAAGATGTCCGCGGCAGTGAATTCCATGATCGGCGCCCAATCGGATTCGATTGGCAGGGGCGCGGAAGGCTCGAAGTCCGGAGAGGAGTCCGGCGCCTTGGAGTCACGAGCTTCGCAAAGGACGGGGTAGGTGTACGGCTCAATCATCGTGGAGATCGCAGCCCCCGAGGCGGTGTCCAGCCACCCATCCTCGATCGGCGCGGTCGGCTCCGAGCTAAAGGTCGGAGCGGACTCTGGTGCGGCCTCCAGGACACTGTCCGGCGGCAGAGATAGATCATGCCCCTCGGGACAGTGCGGCGCGCTTGGCTGTGGCTCGAACCCGTCGAAGATCAAGTCTCCGCGGATGTCAGCCGTGTAGTTCAAACTTCCAAATCTGACCTGATGGCCAGGGGCGTAGCTTTCAATCTGCTCCAGATGGCCAAGCGAATTGGCCCGCAGTGCAAAGCTGCCGAATACGAAGATCTGTCTGGGGATAAAAGTCTCACCCTGGAGCGCATCGTTGTGGATGATCGGAGGAGCCATCGGGCCTAAAGACGACGACACAGAGGAACTCTCAATGAAAGCACCAATGTCGGTGTCAAAACCGTCGGATCTCGGGTAGGGGGTCCCGAACTGTGCGTCTAGGCGGATGGTAACAGGAGACAAGGGACACGATGTTTTTACCCAGGTTCGGGCCCTCTTGATGGAGGTAAAACCCTACTCCTTCTTGATTAATATTGATGATATGGGTAGTACAAGAGTAGATCTACCACGAGATCAGAGGCTAAACCCTAGAAGCTAGCCTATGGTATGATTGTTGTTCGTCCTATGGACTAAAACCCTCCGGTTCATATAGGCACCGAATAGGGTTAGGGTTACACAGAGTCGGTTACAATGGTAGGAGATCTACATATCCATATCGCCAAGCTTGCCTTCCACGCCAAGGAAAGTCCCATCCGGACACGGGATGAACTCTTCAATCTTGTATCTTCATAGTCCAGGAGTCCGGCCGAAGGCTATAGTTCGGCTATCCGGACACCCCCTAATCCAGGACTCCCTCAACAGGTACATCAAGGCATCCCATGAGGTAAATCAGCAGAGACTTTGGTCATGAAGGAAGATAGACCCATAAGTTTCTTCTGCAGTCGTGTGACTGGAGGTAAGCATTGTTCAACAGTTGGTTTATGAATACCCAGTGGTGCACCCAAATATTGAATGGGGAAGAATTCCCTTTTACATTGAAAAGTATTAGTCAGAATCTCAACTTTCCCCTCTGACACATTGAGTGGGATGAGGCTTGATTTAGAGTAGTTAACTTTCAGTCCAGTAGCATCTGCAAAAGTATTGAGGAGGGCTTTGAGGCAGTGTAGTTGCTTGGCATCTGCTTGGAGAAGGACCAAAGTATCATCTGCATATTGTACTATTGGAAAATCAGGGCAGGAATTCACTTGCAGAGGTGAAGAAAGTAAACCCAGCTGCATGGCCTTGTTGAGGATTGACTGAAGAAGATCTGCAGGAAGCACAAACAGAAGTGGTAACAGAGGGTCTCCCTGTCTCACTCCTCTCAGACAATAGATTTTTTTACCAGGAACACCATTAAGCAATATGGCCGATGAGGCAGAAGTGAACAGCATTTTGATCCAGTTAATCCATCTATCTCCAAAGCCTTTAGCTTTTAGAATGTCCATAATTTCCTGATGCTCAATGGTGTCAAAAGCTTTTTCAAAATCCAATTTCAGTACAATAATCTCTTCCTTGGATTTATGGCACTGATGCAAGTATTCATAAGCCCAACCCAAGCAGTCATGGATGGATCTCTCTTTGAGGAAGCCATATTGGTTAATGTGGACCAGCTTTAAGTTAACTTTCTGCAACCTGTTTGCCAACAATTTAGTGACTAGCTTGAGACAACAATTAAGGAGGGAGATTGGCATGTAATGATTTGTTGTGAGGGGAGTACTTCCTTTTGGGATTAGAGTGATGAAAGAGGTGTTCAAACTTTCCAGAGAGATTTGTCCAGCATGAAAGTCAGAAATGAATTTGAGCACATCTCCTTTAATTATGTCCCAACAAGCTTTAAAGAATTCATTATTGAAGCCAGCAGGGCCAGGTGATTTGTCCATAGGTAATTCTTTTACTACATCATTGATTTCTTCCTCAGTGAAAGGCAATTCCAAGGTATCAAATAGTGTGGGATCCTGTCTCTGGCCAAACAATGATTCCAAGTCAAAATGCATGGAAGTTTTGTGAGAAGTCCCCATTCTTTTCTTATAAGTATCCCAGAGTATAGCAGCTTTCCCAGCATGATCAAATATATCAACTTGAGCATCATTTTGCAGGACAGCAATGTGATTGTGCATGTGATTGATAGAAGCCTTGGTATGAAAGAATTTGGTGTTTTCATCCCCAAACTTTACCCCTTTAATTTTCCCCCTCTATTTCCAATAAATCTTTTGGTTCCTCAAAAGAATTAGTAAATGTTCTTTGAGAAGAATCCTACAATTCCACTCATAAGTGTCCAATGCTCTGAACTCCTCAAAAAAGTCCCAAAGGAAGATGAGCTCATTGATTTTAGCAATTTGAGTTTTAAGACAAGCTAGAGATCTGGCCCACAACTTCAAAGCTCTCCTTAAATTTTTAAACTTTGCATTCAAACTTTTGACAGAATCAAGATTCCCCACTGGAATACTCCAAGCAGCATGAACCACCTGTTTAAAATCTGAGTGATGCAACCAATAGTTCTCAAATCTAAAAACTCTTGCTTTGGGAATTGAGGTACCAACTTTGATGACACATGGTAAGTGATCTGATATTGGTTTTGCAAGAGCTAGAACCATAGTGTTTGGGAATGTGGTCATCCAAGATGCTGAAGTAAAAAACCAATCAAGCTTGAACAGTAGAGGATTTTGCTGCATGTTACTCCAGCTGAATTTCCTTCCATGCAAAGGTAACTCTAGTAAACCTTGATTACTAATTGCTTCATTGAACATAAGCATCTCATTAACATCTCCACCAGGTCTGTTTCTGTCTGATGGAGCCCTCATGAAATTGAAATCTCCCATAAGAATCCAGTCCACATGATCAGGCATGTGAATATTCAAAAACCACTCAATGAACTCAATTTTGTTCTGTGGGTCACATGGGCCATAAATATTGGTGAGAATCCAGGACTGATTGGAGAGAAAACTTGTGAACTGAATGGATAGTGAAAATCTGTTTTGAGAATTACTTCTCCAACAAAATGAGAGCCATTCCAAGCCACTAGGAGACCCCCTGAAGCTCCAACAGAAGGGAGGAAAGCAAACTTATTGATTCTATTGGGATAGAATTTTTTTATGTAAGCATCATCAAAGTTCTCTCTCTTAGTTTCTTGTAAGCACAAAATATTGCAGCCACTCTCATCAATTTTCTGCCTTAAGGCCAGCCATTTATCCTGTGAATTCATCCCTCTGATGTTCCAGTTAAGAATGTTCCAACTTCTATTTGTGCTATTCATGGAGACAAAGATGTGTACTGCACCAGAAATCAAGCACCGGCACTTGATCCATAATTAAAATTGAGAAAAGATTTGCAAGGAGCCTGAGCCACAGCACATGACAAAACCAGCAACACATCCAAATACCATTCATCATAGAGGTTCCATTAAGATAGTACATCTCCAGGGCAAATAGTTGCATAAAGTACCAGTACCCAAGGATTACATCATAAAAAGAACTGTCCAAAAGAGCACATGAAGATCCAACCAAACTACCCCCCAACCACTATTCCAATGATGTCTAGCAATCATCATGTAGATGTTGAAGTGTTTTCCTCTCCAGTAGCCAAGGGCACCTTGACCAACTCCTCATCAAGCTTTCTTCTTGGCTTCTTGGCCAGCTTGTCCTCCAGCTCCCCCTCAGCAACCTTACAGAAAGAGGCAGTGAGGTTTCTAACAACTGAATTTTGAATGACAGGAGGAATAGCATGACAAGGCAGACAACTATTATTTGAGCAGGAGTTTCTTTTATATCCATCATTAACTTTCTTAATTCTGTCACTCCTCCTTACCTCAGTTTCCACCAGAGGAGTTTTACCACTCCTTCTCTTCCTGAGGTTGTCAGGGCCAAAAGGCTGCAGAAGAGCCTGGGACTCCAAATCTTGCATGTTGGAAGCCACCTCAACATTCTCCTTGTCCTTATCCTTTGCAAGCTGTTCCTCCAGGACAATGGCCTGACAAATAGGAGCATGTGAAGCAGGACATTTATCAGGTATATGAAACAGTATAGCTTGTTCCATGTTCTCCACAGCAGAGAAAAGTTCCCACATCCCAGACTTAAGCATGTTGACGGTCCAATCAAACTTATCAGGAGTCAAGAGAAGGTGGACAATGAAATTAAACCAACGTACAGGAATGTTGGCATAGAATGAGTTTTTGTTATCCACAGACTGCTCTTGAAAGTGTTTCTTCCACAGCAAGAGACCTTCTTCAGATACAATATGATCATTATTAGCAGTTGCAGCAAGCTGAATACATTTCAAACCAAGAAGGGAGGGTGCCATGCTGAAATGCTCATTAATTTGATTTACCCAGTTACCTTGAAGACCAGACTGAAGATTCTCAATGCTTGTGACAGGCTCAAACCCTCCTCTGGAGGTATTGATATGAACATGACTGCACTGAAAGACCTGGTCAGAAGAACCACCAACTGGAGCAGCCAAGCCAGGCTCAGAACCTGGCACATGATCTCCCTGAGTAAAGACAGGAGGCAAACTATTCTCCAAAGCAGAACTCATATGCAGTACATTGGAATTAGAGCCCAGAACTTGAGCTTCAGGGCTAGCAGCTACCTCTTCACCCCCGGCAGGGTTAATATCATCCAAATGTTGCGGCTGGCTTGCAATAACTTGAACAGGAAGGACTTGAGCATCATTTGCAGCAACCTAATTTTGCTCATGCAACACATTGGGCTCCTCATCATCAGATAGATATGCCCGAATAATGTTCTGAAGGCCATTTGCAACCACATTAGCAGGAGGAGGCAGAGCAACAGGTTCAATATCTCTGGGAAACACATTCCCAGCAAGCACAGGTGGTAGTGATATGTTTGAATTATCTCCTTCAGAGAAATACATGTCTGAAGATAGGCTGCTGTTACTAAAAGCAGGCAGTAACTCTTCACCATCAGCCCAAGCCATCTCTTCTTGCTGCACAACATCCAGAATGTTTTCAAGTGGTGCAAGCAAGTTGTCGTGTTGTGGAATCTTCCAGTTGTCCTCTTGCTCCCAATTGTCTTCATGCTGAACATGTAAATTGTTGTTGTTGAGTGCAGCATTGTGAAAGCTAGCACCAGGCTCAGCATTCTCAGGCAATGGGTGTGGATCCACGTTGTCAGGTGGAATCGGGTCTTCATCTGCTGGGCCCCCACCAAGAAGCTCACTAGCCAAAACTTCAATGGAAGAGGACCAACCATCCTCTTCAAACTCATCTCCTTCTGACCATCTCATGCTTTTGGGAATGATATCCAGGTTCATAACACGAGCCTTGACCACAATACGTCCAATGTGGTCACCCTCCTTGTCCTAGGAGATCATGCGACCTAACTTGCTAATAGCACATGCCAAATCTTCAGTATTGCGAAAATCAAAAGGAACTCCTGTTAGCAGCAACCAAACTGTTCTATTGAAATGCACCCTCCTATGATTCCTGCCCTCATCATGCTTCACAAAATAGATGAAAACATCGCCAAATTCATGCGGGCTATCAAGCAACAGCTTGTCCCTATCTCTAACCCTTGTCAGACGCACATACGCCTCTCCAAACGGGCAACGTTGGATGTCTCTCAGCCCTAACTACCTATGCTCAACAATAAATTCTTCGAGAACATCTCTTACATTGGGGAAAGGTGCATCGGCAGGGAGTGGATGGATAGTAGCAATAGCCCAGTCTTCATGGCGACGAGGACGGTGCGGGAGCACAACCCGAGCCACCCCATTGTGGCCCGCAAGCTGCTGGATGGCGAACCCATGAGGCACAAATCATCACGGGTCGATCGGAATCTTGGCCATCGGAGAAGCCGCAGAGGCGCACACCGTCATAGGAGAGCTGGAGGAGACAGGAGCAGAGTTTGGGAACTGTGGTGAAGTAGAGGCTGACTGTGGAGAAGTTGAGGAGGCAAGTGCCAATCGAGGCTAGAAATTAGGAAAAGATCCCTTAGAGAGCTCGCTAAAAGAGGAAACCACCGGAGGGTCGCGGGCCGGGCCAACAGACTTAAACCAATCCTGGACCGCATCCATGTTCCATGCCTCATGGGGAGGGCTGGCAAACGAAGCAAACCAGAGAAAAGGGAAAAGCCCAGGTAGCCGCTGCTCGTGACACTCCATGGCAAAGTGGCCCAGTAAACCACACACGTAGCACTTAAGCGAGCCATTTGAAAAACCCTGATTGCCGCCCTAAGAAACCTCAGCGTGAACCTCTCCTGAGGTATTAAGATTCTGCATTGAAGATTCATTATTGTCGAAGACCACATTATTGCTAGAACTCGGAAAATTCGCGAGACGAGCAAAAACCGATGGTCGGAGTTGATTGTCAGAGGCATTGGCGGTGGCAACAGATCGAGCACGCGAACCACTAGTAACTGTCGGCGTTCTGGGAACGGGGGTCCCCAGACTTGCCTGCCTGCGGCCTGTGGCGTGGCTCAAAGGGGGGCCCATCACGGCCCATCTTCATCAACACGAGCTCAAGACCCACGCGAGGGGCCAAGCCTCATGAGGGCGGGCGACATGGAGCTTCCTCGAGCACGGCCTCATCGAGGCTGGCTCGCGAGGAGGCGGAGAGATCAAGGCGGGGTACCTCACGAGGTGCCCATGACGCAAGCCATGACGACCAAGAGGCGCCCGAGGCGCCAGCCCGCAGTGTCCTCCTTTCCTCTTTGGTGCAAAGGGAGCAAGCGCAGGGAGAGCATCAAGCAAAGGGGTCCATTGTGCAACGAGACCAAGACCAGTCCAACGGCAGGAAGGAAGTCATTGTGGAGCCCAAGCCGGCGTCACCAGAGCCTTTGACAGGCGAGGACCAACTTTAGTCAGGATAAGTGTACCATATGTTCCCCTTCAAAATGGCAAATTGTTGGCGCCCTTCCCGCTCAATATTTGGGAAGAGGCCCAGGGCCTCTGCCTATAAATAGGACTAGCCACCCACAGGGTAGGGACATTCAGAAAGATGGCAAGAGAAAAAACGAGAGAGATAGAGAGAGGCGACTGAACTCCCCCTAGCAGTTCATCGCACCAGCCAAGAACAGACCCTCGCGAGGTTGTTCTTCTTTGTATTGCTCATCACCATCAGCCCAAGAGGCAATCCACCACACCACAAACTAGAGTAGGGTATTACCCCCCAATGGTGGCCCGAACTAGTATAAACTCTGTGTCTCTTGTGTTGTTCCTTTCGTAGTTTAGATCCTAGCGAGGCGGCGGGGCGTAGGTAGGTAGATGGCGAGATTCCGCGCGCACCCCAGTGTTCGAACCTCAAGGGTCTGGTGGAACCCGAAATCCGACATTTGGCGCGCCAGGTAGGGGTGCGCCGTGATTCGTCTTCCGCCGCCCTGTTCTCCGTCGACCACCGCATCCATACCTCACGCTGGTCGGGCCCGTGCCGAGCGCCGAGCCACTCTTGCTTCCTGCGTCGCCCAGACGGCTCCCATCGGCGGGCGCCCTCGTCGTTCCCCGTCGCCTGCCGTCAATGCCGCCACCGGCCCAGCGGGGAACGAGCAGCAAGCATCGTCCCAGCATCCCTCCGTGAGGCAAGACGGCCGCCGCTACCCTCGCTTCGCCCGGCTGGTTCTTCGTCTCGCGCGTTCAGACGCCCATGGAGGCTCGAGCTGTGCTCATCGCGCAAACGAGCTCCTGCGCTACCGCCCGTCGGCCGACGACGTCTACGAAGAGTGGCTCGACCGCGTCGCCGAGCTCGTCCGCGCCGCAGGGGGCTCCCCCGCGCCGTCTGTCCTGCTGCACCGAACCCCGTCCTGCGCGGGCGACGAAGCTCCGGGGGCGCCTCGGCCGCCTCCCCCTCAAGAAGGCGCCCTGGCCCCAAGGCGCGTGGTCCCTGGGCGGAACCCGCTCCGTCCGGCGCCAGTGCGGCAAGAGCAGAGCTGTCAGGATGTCCCTCGCCCGCAAGAAGCTGCCCGAGTGCTCCCCGCTCCAGCTCGTCGCGACCACGCTCTGCTCCCAAGACGTCAAGACCCGCCTTGCTCCCAGCTGCAGCGCACGGGGACCCGCAAGACCAAGTTGTTCGTCATCTAAGGCCTCCCATGGCCACAGCAGGCTGCCGTGCCTTCACCCCCGAGCTGCTCAGCGTCGCGTGGCCCGACAAGTTCAAGCCGGACCTGCCTCCTCGCTCTGACAGTGCAGCTGACCCCTTGAAGTTCCTCCAGCTCTGAGCTGGGCATCGAAGCCGCCAATGGAGACGAGAAGGTCATGGCGAACTGGTTTCCCATGGCACTCAAAGACGGGGCCCGCACCTGGCTCATGAACCTGGCCCCAGGAACGATCTCCTCCTGGGACGAGATGCGTACCCGCTTCATCGCCAACTTCCAAGGTACTCGCGACCGGCCACCCGCCGTGAGCGACATGCACCGCATCAAGCAACAACCAGGGGAGACCCTGCAGAAGTACATCCAGCGCTTCAACAATGCACGTCTCAAGATTCCCAAGGTGACCGAGGAGGCCATCATCTCAGCCTTCTCCGACGGTGTGCGTGACGTCAAGATGAAGGAGGAGCTGGCGATGCATGAAGATCATGCACTTCCTTGGAGCTGTTCAACAGCGACCAAGTGCGCGCCAGGTCGAGGAAGGGCGTCTCTCCTCCTCGAGCTGCCAGCCATAGACCCGTAAGAGAAGAAACCCAAGGCCAAGGGCGTGAAGCGCAAGGGGCTGCCGTGCTCATGGCGTAACCGGACACTAAGCGGGGCAGATCAGCCCGAGAGTCTTCCAAGGGCGGCCGGTCTGCGTGTAACACGACCTCCACACCCACAACACCAGCGAATGTCAAGAACTCGAGCCGCGTGCGAGAAGGGAGGATCGGCCGACGCGTCCCGACCGCAGCGGCAAGGGGCTCTGGCCGAGTAGGAGGAAGGAACGCAGGACGCTGCGAAGACTGACCCTCGCCAAGGATGGCGCTACCAACCTCGCGAGGATCGGCTGGCAAGACCCGCCGCATAAGGCGGTGGAAGCGATCGGCATCGCGAGGATCGCCCGCAAGGCAGCATGAGCCTCCCTCATCTGCCACCGCAGCCAAGGAGAAATGAAGACCATCATCGGGGCCGAGGGGGTGGGGGCTTCCAGAGCCGCGCAATCGCTTTGCATCTGGGCGGAGCTCAAGCCCGACCTCTCAACGCATCTTCAAGCAGTTCGCCCGTGAAGTGAATGCAGTCCTCCCCAAGCTCGAAGCCACACGCCCCCTCAGGTGGTCGGTGTGCACCATCACGTTCAGCTCAGCAGATCAGCTCAAGTGTGCGGCCATAGCCGGAGTCCTCCCGATGCTCTGTTCCCCAATCATCAGCAACGTGCTAGTCACCAAGACCCTCATCGATGGCGGGGCAGGGCTCAACGTCCTGTCCATGGAAACTTTCAATAATCCCCAGGTGCCTCACAATCAGCTCCAGCCGACCAAGCCTTTCTCTGGGGTCACCGACGGCTCCACGGTCCCGATCGGGCAGGTTCGCCTCCCTGTCACCTTCGGCGCACGCGACAACTACCGCACCGAGCTCATCGACTTTGACGTCGCCCACATTCGCCTGCCATACAACGCCATCCTCGGGTACCCAGCGCTGGCCAAGTTCATGGTCGTAACCCACCACGGCTACGCGTCCTCAAGATGCCGGGGAAGTGGCGGAGTCATCACGGTGCCGCGAAGAGAAAGACGCAGCGTGTGCTCCACTGGAGCAAGCCCTTGAGCCGCATCCTTTGGAGGACCCGGATCGCGGAAGCAGGAGGATTCCCGAGACCGCTCCCAAGAAGAAGAAGACATCGTTCGGCCCGGCCCCTCAGGAGGCAGGCCCCTCAGGGTCCGCGCCTGCTCAAGGGGAACCCCCTTCTATTGCATAGGAAAGCGCGCCCGGCGCCCTCCTCAGGCAGGGCTCGGGGGCTCCCCCCTGGAGGGCCACCGACCTTGCTGGGGTCACGAGGGAGGCGCGGGGGCACCACTTGGAGGCGTGTTTCAGCACGTTTCCCTCAAGAAGGAGCAAGGCAAGGAGGGCCAAACCCTCGGGAGTTCGTCGGCAAGATCGTTCAGAGCTGCAAGAGTCAAGAGTCATGAGTGGCAGCCGCCGCACTGCCGTGGCTCCCCATCCAGGCGAGGATGGTGGGCTGCGATCTGCATCGACATAGGAGGCTCAACCGAGCCGCCACTCAGGAGCGCCTCTGGCCCTCTCGCGTGGGGCGCTGCGAAGGTCCACCCCACAGCTACGTTCGCATGCCTTACGGCCTGCCGAACGCAGCCGCCACGTACCAGCGCCTCATGAGGGACATCCTGGAGGCTCAAGAGGCCAGGCATTCCGCAGCCCTGGCGGAGATGGAGATGGTCCACGAGGAGCCACCAGCGCCTCCGGAACCTCCAGAGGCCCCTGAGCCCGGGGGCTCGTGAGGATCGGCTCCCGCAGCCCACCGAGTCTGCCGCACCAACACCCTTTCGTCTTCAACACTACCAAGTGACATCTTTCAAGTTTCATTTCCAGCTGGGAGCGCCCCCCAGGGCTGCATTATTCCCAGGCCGCGTGGGTCCGTCCCTGCGGCATGTATCCCATTTACTTCCTGTTCCTAGCTTACCTTGTTGGGGGCGCCCTTCGGGCTGCATCATCCCCAAGTCGCTTGGGGCCAGGCCCGGCGGCATGTATCGCTCTTGCGTTTATTTCGGGTCATGCGTTCGACCCATCATGCTTGTTATTTGATGCCAATCCATGGCACCTTCTCTTCGTTCATGTCGACCGCTTGCACGTTAAAGGGGTACCCGAGCATCGCGACTCGGGGCCCCTCTTGGCTCTCGACCCTCACCCTACGGCCTTGTCCACGGCATCGCGACCTGGCATACCAAATGACGGCTGAGACCAGCTCGAGGGCCGGGACCCGAGGACGTAGAGCGCCGACATCTAACCAAATCTGCAGGAACACAACACAAGATAAGGTCCAGTGCCAGGCACAACCCGCCTTGAGGTAGGGCCCCGTGAGTCCCGCGCTGGCTCACGGGTGCCTAGATACACCTCGTCAGGCCCTACCGTGCCAGCCACGTGTCAGGGCGGGGCTGTACACGCCCCGGGGGCTCCTCCCGGAGGGGAGCCCCCTCCCACGCACCAGTGGAAGCACCATGCTCCGCTACCGGGTGGCGATTTACACTTCCGAGGAGCTGCTATGCACGCATACACACGGAAGCGCTTATGCTCCGCTGGTGATAAACAATCGAGGGTGGCCCCGGGCCGCATCAACCTCGGGGAGCCCAGGCTCGGTGTCGGCCTCATCGCAACGCCTCCCCTCGGGAGTGCCGCCAGCGAGGGGCTAGGCACGGGCTGCGCTGGGTCACGCCCACGCCACGCCACCCAGCCAGCCCCTCAGGCCTGGTTCGTCGCAATCCCTCCCGGCCGGAGCCAAGGTACGAAGGCCGTTTGAGCGTCAAGGGGACTCCTGAGCATCGCGACTCAGGAGCCTAACTGGTAACGTAGCCCCTCACTCCTTAGTTCCGAAAGGCTAATGGCGGTTGAGGTATGCGCGGGGCCGGGCTCTGCAGACGTATAATGGTAGATCCACCCACATCTCACCTCCCTACTTGTTGTTCGCGCGCCAAGGGGGACTCCTGAGCATCGCGACTCAGGAGCCTAACTTGTCACGTAGCCCCTCACTCCTTGGTCCCGTCCTGGTTTCCGGTCGGGGCTAGCAAGGCTGAGGTATGCAGCGGGGCTCTGCCGGCGTAGAACATAAGCAAGTAGGAATCGCAAATTTCAAGGAATTCAAAAGCAAATATTACAGTCCATAATTGTTATCACAACACCAAATGCAAGTTTAAACGCCTCCCCGAGGCATGATACATGTGCAGGAATTAAAAGCAGAACATGAGCCACAATCGAGTCACTTGTCGGCGGTGGAGCTGCGCGGAGCGGGTTCGCCTTGTGGAGCCGCAGGGTTGGCAGCGCCCCGCTTCGGCTTGGTGCTGAAGGCCCGGAACTTCCCCAGCAGAGCCTCCGCACGACCCTTCACGGCCTCGGCAGCAGCAAGCTCGCCCTTCGCTGGCTCCAAAGAGCTGTCGAGGTCGACGTTGGGATCGTGAAGGTAGGCGTGGGTGAGGACCCGTCAGCAGAAGACAAGACACGCGCCTCGGCCTCAGCCGTAGGGCCAAGGCCAAGGGCGACATCCTCAAGAGCGCGAACCAGGAAGGGAAGCAGCTTGGCGGGGCCATCTTCTGCGCCGGCCAGCGGGCTCTCGAGGCCGTTATCATAAAGCTCCCTCAGCAAGGTGCGAGCCTTCACCTCCATATCTGTGAAGGCCATGCGATCCTCGGCAAGGACCCGTGCCTTGCCGGCCAGCTCGACCTTCCTCGCCTCCAACTCTTGCTCCAGCACGCCTAAGCGTACACGGAGCCTCTTGAGCTTGGCATCCCGATCCTTGACGGCCACCTCGCGAGCCTTCATGCCTTCCTCCTGCTCTTGGCGAAGGCGGGCCTCCTTGGCGAGCTGGTCCCGCAGGCCCTACAGCTCGCTCTCCAGCGCCTTGCAGTGACCTCGGACCTCGGCTACCTCCCCCAAGGCAGCGTCGCAAGTAGCTTTCGCCCCAAGGACAGCTTGCTTCTCCTCGCAGCAAGCCGTCGAGGCCTGGACCAACGCCGCCCGGATTGAAGCGTCGGAGCGAATCAAGCCGGAAGCCAGCTCCATGCGACCGGCCACCAGACGAGTGTCGGCGCCCGAAAGATCCTGCCGCAACCGGTCCGGTTAAGCAAGACGATCGAAGCGGTAGGAGGAGTCGAAGAGACAGCAGTTGGTGGGGTAGGAGGAGAGGACAACAGCGTAACCACGATGTCCTGAGGCGGGACCTGCTGCGCCCCAACAGCTGTGGCGGTGGCATCAGGCAGGGACACCTCAGGAGTCGCTTGGGCCATGGGGGCTGAGCTCGCCCCAGCCAGCTCCACCAGGCCTCGCGGGGATGACCGGGCAGGAGAGGCCCGTGCATCACGGCCACCTTCTTTCAGGGGCGGAGGCGCTGCCCCAGACGGAACCTCAGGAGATCCCTTCAGCTTCTTTGCCGCGGGCGCTAGCCTAACCAAGAGATACAGACGTCAAGCCTCAGCGACAAAACAAGAATTAAGACAGGAATCGAGCACTTACTGGTCATCTCTCGCGAGCTCGAGCAACCTCCGGCCATACTTGAAGCCCGAGAGCCGGCTGCTAGGATCAGCCTCAAGGAGTTCGGGAGCAGGAGGCGCGCCTGCGGATCGCCTCGATGCCGGGGCAGACCCGCGGGGGACCAGCTCGGTCCTGTCCTTCTTCGGGATCAGGGGCAAGCTCCCGCGGCCCTGCTCATCATCATCCTCGTCGTCGTCGTCGCTCGGTGAGAGGCGGAGAACGCGGGACCTTCGCCGAGGGAGGGGAGCCCTCGACTCTCCGTCGGTCGCCTCGGAGTCGGGCCCTCCTTCCCGCTCCGCTTCTCCCTTCTCCTCGCTGGAGTCACCAGAGGACACATCCACCGGTTCCTCGGGAGCCTCCGTGGGCACGCGCCCGTCCCCGTTGAAGACGGGCATGGACTGCACTACCTGCTCCCAGTCGTCGCGGAGGAACAGGGGCGTAGGAGCGCCCTCCAACCTAGCCACGTCGCCCCCAACCAAAGATTGGAGAACCGCAGCCAGGTCTTCATCGGCCAAGGCCGCAGGGCTCAGGTGGGGCCTCCACATCGGAAGTGGGTACTAACAAAGCGGAGCCAGCTGGTGCTCCGGGAATTCCCTCAGCAGCGACGCACCGGTCAGCTTCGCCGCCGCCATGCTGGCCGGCCTCATATCCATGTCCATCCTCTCCAACACCGGCCTCGCGCGGGGGTCCACGAGCTCCACTCGAGACCAGTCGTCGGAGTGTATGGGGTGCTCCGTGGGCACGATTAGCCGAGGTGGATGCCCAACATCTACCAAGACCCACTTGCTCCTGAAGCCCTCAATCCTCTTCCTGTGGTTGAAATGGCGATGGAGCTACCAGACAAGCATTTAAGCTCAAGACACGCCGGAGAAGGAACCACGAGAGGTCCGGAGGGAGAAATAGTGGTGCAGCAGGGCCACTGAGGGCTGCACCCCAACATGAGCCTCATAGTAGGCGAAGATCGCCAGGAGGAGAACAGAGTTGGGGTGGAGGTGCAGAGCTTTTAGCTTGTAATGGCGGAGGACGGAGAAGAAGAACTCGGAAAAGGGAGGCGTCCGACCGGCAACGATGGCACTTACAAAGAGCGGATAGAAGGTGCTCCCTTGGCCTTCAGGGAGGGCGGAGCCGGCCTTGAACACCTTCGCCTGCCGATGACTTCTTGCGCCGCCATCTGGCGCACCCGGGCAAGGCTCGCCTCCGACACGTTTGGCGAGTCCAGGGTAGGCGCGTACCAAGCTCCGGCCGGGGTCTGGCGAGGCGCCATGCCTTGCTAGGGCGTGCAGTCGGAGTGGATCTAAAGATTTTGGAGGCAGGAAGGAGAGGCGCAAGAAAGGGGATCTTAGCAGTAACCAGAGAAAGCAAGGGAAGCAAAGCCTAGGCAGACGCCGCTCCTTTATCGACTTCATGGCGTTGCCGAGGCACCCACGTCCAATCAACCGCCATTGGGCGCCCAAGGCCGCAGCTGTTAGGGCCCCTGTGGTTCGTGACTTGCCCCTTCGCCTCTCTGCTCGGCCAAGTCCGGGCGCGCTTTGGGCAGGGCTCTTGTCGGCGTTACAGGAGCAGGGTCCCCAGACTTGCCTGCCTGCGGCGTGGCTCAAAGTGGGGCCCATCACGGCCCATCTTCATCAACACGAGCTCAAGACCCTCGCGAGGGGCCAAGCCTCGCGGGGCGGACGACGAGGAGGTTCCTCAGGCACGGCCACATCAGGCTGGCTCGCGAGGAGGCGGAGAGATCAAGGCGGGGTACCTCACGAGGTGCCCATGACGCAAGCCATGACGACCAAGGGCGCCAGGCGGGCGGCAGCCCGCGCAGTGTCCTCCTTTCCTCTTTGGTGCAAAGGGAGCAAGCGCAGGCGAGAGCATCAAGCAAAGGCATCCATTTAGGTGCAACGAGACCAAGACCAGTCCAACGGCAGGAAGGAAGTCATTGTGGAGCCCAAGCCAGCGTCACCACCAGAGCCTTTGACAGGCGAGGACCAACTTTAGTCAGGATAAGTGTACCATATGTTCCCCTTCAAAATGGCCAATTGTTGGCGCCCTTCCCGCTCAATATTTGGGAAGAGGCCTGTGGCCTCTGCCTATAAATAGGACTAGCCACCCACAGGGTAGGGACATTGAGAAGATGGCAAGAGAACAAACGAGAGAGATAGAGAGAGGCTGAACTCCCCTAACAATTCATCGCACCAGCCAAGAACAGACCCTCATGAGGCTGTTCTTCTTTGTATTGCTCATCACCATCAGCCCAAGAGGCAATCCACCACACCACAAACTAGAGTAGGGTATTACACCACAATGGTGGCCCGAACTAGTATAAACTCTGTGTCTCTTGTGTTGTTCCTTTCGTAGTTTAGATCCTAGCGAGGCGGTGGGGCGCAAGTAGGTAGAGGGCGAGATTTCGTGCGCAACCCAGTGTTCGAACCTCAAGGGTCTGCCGGAACCCGAAATCCGACAGTAACCAAGATCCAAGAAGCTTCTTCTTCACGATAAAAAAGTTGTTCTTCACGCAACCAGTTAGGGCCTTCAAAACCCCAAAGATTAAACACCAATTCAAAATCCTTTTCGACCACGCGGCCATGGTTATAGATCTCAAAACCCATAGCTTTTGACACAATCGAAAACTTGAAGGATCTGTCCTTGGGATGATGAACACGAAACCCTTGTGGATACCCACCAAAGCAAGATTGAAGAGTGATGCTAACCGTGTGACAATCCAACCGAAAGCGAGCACGACAGAAGGAAACCACCAAAGTGAACTTCTGTTGGCGAAAACCAGGAGAGAAAACCACTGGATGACCAAATTTCTCCCTCATTGAACGTTGAAAATCTTTACCTCTTACAAAGTTGAGAGAAGGAGGATCCATGGCCATCTCCTCGACTCCGGCTCAAAAAACAGAGGAACTAAAGACGGTGGTGGCTGCCACAGCCGGAGTGGAAGGTGGCAGGGAAAGTAGGTGGCCGCCGGGGCCAGAGTGGCCACCGGCAGGAGGGGTGGCCGCAGTGGCCGGAGTGGCCACCTGCGGAGGACGCCTAGGGAGAGCCTAGGGGGAGTGGCCAGTGATAGTCAGTCACTCCACCGATTTTTTGAATCCAAGCGTCAATTAGGACTAAATTCATAACCAAAGCAAATTACCATGCTATTTAAGACTCTCAAAATAATATAAGTGAAGCATGAGAGATCAGAAATTTCTTCAAAATAAAACTACCGCCATGCTCATATAAGTGAAGCACTAGAGCAAACGACAAACTACTCCAAAAGATATAAGTGAAGATCAATGAGTAGTCAAAAAATTATGCAACTATGTGAAGACTCTCTAACATTTAAGAATTTCAGAACTTGGAATCTTATTCAAACAGAAAGCAAAACTAAATAAAATAAAATTATGCTCCAAGCAAAACACATATCATGTGGTGAATAAAAATATAGCTCCAAGTAAAGTTACCAATGAACAAAGACGAAAGAGGGGATGCCATCCGGGGCATCCCTAAGCTTAGGCTCTTGGTTGTCCTTGATTATTACCTTGGGGTGCCTTAGGAATCCCCAAGATTAGGCTCTTGCCACTCCTTATTCCATAGTCCATCGAATCATTACCCAAAACTTGAAAACTTCACAACACAAAACTTACCAGAAAACTCGTAAGCTCCGTCAGTATAAGAAAATAAATCACCACTTAGGTACTATTGTGAACTCATTCTAAATTCATATTGGTGTAATATCTACTATATTCCAACTTCTCTGTGGTTCATACCCTAAGATACTACTCATAGATTCATCAAAATAAGCAAACAACACATAGAAAACAGAATCTGTCAAAAACAGAACAGTCTGTAGTAATCTGTATCATTCGAATACTTATGAAACTCCAAAAATTATGAAATAAATTGGTGGACCTGAGGAATTTGTCTATTAATCATCTGCAAAAAGAATCAACCTAAAAGCACTCTCCAGTAAAAAAATGGAAGCTAATCTCGTGAGCGCAAAAGTTTCTATTTTTTACAGCAAGATCGCAAAGACTTCACCCAAGTCTTCCCAAAGGTTCTACTTGGCACAAACACTAATTAAAACATAAAACCACATCTAACCAGAGGCTAGATGAATTATTTATTACTAAACAGGAGCAAAAAGCAAAGAACGAAAATAAAACTGGGTTGCCTCCCAACAAACGCTAATGTTTAACGCCCCTAGCTAGGCATGATGATTTCAATGATGCTCACATAAAAGATAAGAACTGAAACATAAAGAGAGCATCATGAAGAATATGACTAGCACATTTAAGTATAACCCACTTCCTATGCATAGGGATTTTTTGAGCAAACAATTTATGGGACCAATAATCAACTAGCATAGGAAGGCAAAACAAGCATAACTTGAAAACTTTAAGCACATAGAGAGGAAACTTGATATTATTGCAATTCCTACAAGCATATATTCCCCCCTCATAATAATTTTCAGTAGCATCATGAATGAATTCAACAATATAACTATCACATAAAGCATTCTTTTCATGATGCCTAAGCATAGAATTTTTATTAGTCGCCACATAAGCAAATTTCTTCTCATGAATAGTAGTGGGAGCAAACTCAACAAAATAACTATCATGTGGGGCATAATCCAATTGAAAATTAAAATCATGATGACAAGTTTCATGGTTATATTTATTCTTTATAGCATACGTGTCATCACAATAATCATCATAAATAGGAGGCGTGCTT
This sequence comes from Aegilops bicornis, assembly GCA_021605145.1. Lineage (NCBI taxonomy): Eukaryota > Viridiplantae > Streptophyta > Magnoliopsida > Poales > Poaceae > Aegilops > Aegilops bicornis. Next base: position 429,917,938 of record CM038671.1, on the reverse strand, counting down.
TCATCATAATAAATTGGCTCATCAAAACTTGGGGGACTAAACATATCATCTTCATCAAACATAGCATCCCCAAGCTTGTGGCTTTGCATATCATTAGCATCATGGGTATTCAAAGAATTCATACTAATAACATTGCAATCATTCTCATCATTCACATATTTTATGCCAAGCATTCTATGTAATTCTTCTTCTAGTACTTGAGCACAATTTTCCTTCCCATCATTTTCACGAAAGAAAGTAAAATGATGAAGCATATGAGGCACCCTCAATTCCATTTTTTTGGTAGTTTTATTTTATAGACTAAACAAGTGATAAAACAAGAAACTAAAAGATTCGATTGCAAGATCTAAAGATATACCTTCAAGCACTAACCTCCCCGGCAACGGCGCCAGAAACTGCTTGATGTCTCCTACACAACCTTCTTCTTGTAGACGTTGTTGGGCCTCCAAGTGCAGAGGTTTGTAGGACAGTAGCAAATTTCCCTCAAGTGGATGACCTAAGGTTTATCAATCCGTGGGAGGCGTAGGATGAAGATGGTCTCTCTCAAGCAACCTTGCAACCAAATAACAAAGAGTCTCTTGTGTCCCCAACATACCCAATACAATGGTAAATCGTATAGGTGCACTAGTTCGGCGAAGAGATGGCGATACAAGTGCAATATGGATGGTAGATATATGTTTTTGTAATCTGAAAATATAAAAACAGCAACGTAACTTTTGATAAAAGTGAGCACAAATGGTATTGCAATTCGTTGAAACAAGGCCTAGGGTTCATACTTTCACTAGTGCAAGTTCTCTCAACAATAATAACATAATTGGATCATATCACTATCCCTCAACATGCAACAAAGAGTCACTCCAAAGTCACTAATAGCGGAGAACAAACGAAGAGATTATGGTAGGGTATGAAACCACCTCAAAGTTATTCTTTCTGATCGATCTATTCAAGAGTCCGTAGTAAAATAACATGAAGCTATTCTTTCCGTTCGATCTATCATAGAGTTCGTACTAGAATAACACCTTAAGACACAAATCAACCAAAACCCTAATGTCACCTAGATACTCCAATGTCACCTCAGGTATCCGCGGGTATGATTATACGATATGCATTACTCAATCTCAGATTCATCTATTCAACCAACACAAAGAACTTCAAAGAGTGCCCCAAAGTTTCTATCGGAGAGTCAAGACGAAAACGTGTGCCAACCCCTATGCATAAGTTCACGAGGTCACGGAACCTGCAAGTTGATCACCAAAACATACATCAAGTAGATCACGTGATAACCCATTGTCACCACACATAAGCACATGCAAGACATACATCAAGTGTTCTCAAATCCTTAAAGACTCAATCCGAAAAGATAACTTCAAAGGGAAAACTCGATCCATTACAAGAGAGTAGAGGGGGAGAATCATCATAAGATCCAACTATAATAGAAAAGCTAACGATACATCAAGATCGTACCACCTCAAGAACACGAGAGAGAGATCAAACACATAGCTACTTGTACATACCCTCAGCCCCGAGGGTGAACTACTCCCTCCTCGTCATGGAGAGCGCCGGGATGATGAATATGGCCACCGGTGAGGGATCCCGCCCTCCGACAGGGTGCCGGAACAGGGTCCCGATTGGTTTTTCGTGGCTACAGAGGCTTGTGGCGGCGGAACTCCCGATATAGGTTATGTTCTGGAAGTTTGGGTATATATAAGAGGTTTTGGCATTGGGAACAAGTCAAGGGGGTCTCCAAGGCGGCCACGAGGTAGGGGGGTGCGCCCAGGGGGGTAGGGCAAGTCCCCAAGTCCATGGATGAAGAGAACCTACAGAAGGAGTCAAGAACAACTCCCAGGACCCGGACATCCGGCCATGACCCGGACATCTGGCCCCTGGAGCATCATCCACAGCAGTCGCCCAGCCGCCAAGCACCTACATGCCCCAGACATCCGGCCCCAGCCCAGAGATCCGGCGCCTCCTATCCAGAGAGCACCAAGGCCGATAGTAAAGGGCCGAGGCCCATGTAACCCTTCACCCACCTAGACTATATATACTCTTTCTCCTCCTCTTTCTAGGGTTAGCAAAGTAGTAGCTCATTGAGAAGCTTTGCTCTCCACTTGATCCCCTCCTCCTTAGGAGTTCCACGACCTCTCTGGAGAAGATCCCCCTCAAGTGGATTCAAGACCCCTAACGGGAAGACCTTCAAGACCTCCTCACGAAGAAGAACGTGCTACTTGTATCGTCCCTTGTTGATCGTGGATCTTGTATCTCTTTTGTGTTTCGAGGATCTAGCATATTTGTGACCGAATCTTGTTGGTTTGAGTGATTCTCTCGTGTTTTCCCTCGTGTTTCTCCTCATGTTCTTCGTGTTCCTCGTTGGGATCCACTCCTTTCGTAAAAGATCGAGCAACTAGGGTTCTACCCTACATCAGATAATTTGTAATGGACAAGTAATGGTAACGGTAAATAAAGTGCAGCAAGGTAGCCCAATTCTTTTTATATCAAAGGATAGGCCAAAATGGTCTCTTATAATAAGCAAAGCATTCTTGGGCACACAAGAATTTCATCTAGTCACTTTCATCATGTTGGTTTGATTCACGTTCGCTACTTTGATAATTTGATATGTGTTTGGACTGGTGCTTGGGTGTTGTTCTTACTTGAACAAGCCTCCCACTTATGATTAACCCCCTCGCAAGCGTACGCAGCTATGAGAAAAAAAAGTCTTAAGACAAAATCCTACCATAGCATTAAACATATGGATCCAAATCAGTTCCTTACGAAGTAGCGCGTAAACGAGGGTTTAAGCTTCTGTCATTCTAGCAACCCATCATCTAATAACTACTCCACAATGCATTCCCTTAGGCCCAAAAATGGTGAAGTGTCATGTTGACATTCACATAACACCACTAAGGGTATCACAACATATATATCATCAAAATGTCGAACACACATCAAATTCACATGATTACTTACAATGTGACTACTCCCGTGACCTCAAGAACAAAGGAAACTACTCATAAATGATATTCATGCTCAAGATCAGAGGGGTATTAAACAACATAATGGATCTGAACATATAATCTTCCACCAAATAAACCATATAGTAATCAACTACAAGATGTAATCAACACTACTAGTCACCCACAGGTACCAATCTGAGGTTCCGGTACAAAGATTGGACACAAGAGATGAACTAGGGTTTGTGATGAGATGGTGTTGTTGAAGATGTTGATGGAGATTGGCCTCCCAAAGATGAGAGGGTTGTTGGTGATGACGATGGTTTTGATTTCCGCCTCAGGGAGGGAAGTTCCCCCAGCAGAATCGCTCCGCCAGAGGGCAAAAGTGCTCCTGCCCAAGTTCTGCCTCAAGACGGCGGCGCTCCGTCCCGAAAGTCCTTTCCTTAAAAAAATTCTAGGTAAAAAGACCTTATATACACTAAGATGGGCACCGGAGGTGGGCTGGGCTGGCCACCACCCACCAGGGCGTGCTTGGGGGCCTAGCGCGCCCTGGTGTCTTGTGGGCACCAGGCAGCCCCCCTCTGGTGGTTATTTGCTCCGTATTTATTATATATTCCAAAATAATTCTCCGTAAAATTTCAGCTCATTTGGAGATGTGCAGAATAGGTATCTCTGACGTAGCTTTTTCAGGTCCAGAATTCCAGCTGCCGGTATTCTCCCTCTTTGTGTAAACCTTGCATATTATGAGAGAAAAGACATAAGAATTACTCCATAAAGCATTATCGTGCATAAAAACATTATAAATAACAGTAGGAAAACATGATGCAAAATGGACGTGTCATTATTTATAGTGTTTTTATTCAATATAACACTTTGTGGAGTAATTCTAATGCCTTTTCTCTCACAATATGCAAGGTTTACACAAAGAGGGAGATTACCAGCAACTGAAATTCTGGGCCTAAAAAGCTATGTCAGAAATACCTATTCTGAACATCTCCTAATGAGCTGAAATTTTATGGAGATTTATTTTGGAATATATAAAAGATATCGGAGAGAAGAAATACTAGAGGGGGCCACCCAGGTGCCCACTAGGCACCAGGGTGTGCCTACCCCCCTAGCGCGCCCTGGTGGGTAGTGGGCCCCCTGGCCAGCCTCCGGTGCCCATCTTCTGGTATATAAGGTCATTCGCCTAGAAAAAATGAGGGAGGACTTTGGGATGGAGCGCCATCTCGAGGCGTAACCTAGGCGGTGAGCACTTTGCTCTTCAAATGGAGCGATTCCATCTGAGATACTTCCTCCGGGAGGAAATTGAAGTAATCGTCATCACCAACAACCCTCTCATCGTGGAGGGCCAATCTCCATCAATATCTTCAATAGCACCATCTCATCTGAAAACCCTAGTTCATCTCTTGTGTTCAATCTTTGTATCAAAACCTTAGATTGGTACCTGTGGGTGACTAGTAGTGTTAATTACATATTGTAGTTCATGCTAGCCAGTTTGTTTGGTGGAAGATTATATGTTTAGATCTATTATCACTACAAAAAATACACTTCCATGATGATACGTGTTTGTCACAGTAGGTTATGTTTTCTGTCATGCATGTACATCGACGACGATTTAATGACAGAATCAAGATAATCATACATGTGTTGTCGTACAAGTGTTGCATGACATTACCAAAATTATCATCACAGAAGTGTCCACTTCCACGACGATAAATGGTGCGTCATGGAAGTGCTTTCGTCAAGGGTAACCGACACATGGCATCCACCGTACGGGTCGTCGTTAAGCTATCGGGTCCGGTTTTGGATCTGAGAACCCGTTAACAGCCCAGACCAATGGGGATTTTCCACGTGTAAAATTATCAATGGCCAGAGGAACCACGTGTCGGCTCACCGTTGGGACAGTTGTCATCCACTCATTAGACAGGAGGCACCTATGATACGTCGACATGTGGCACGGCCCAACAGAGGCCCATTCCGGTGAAAAGGCCGGCCCGTTTGACTTGGTCAAAAGCTAGCAGGTCGACCCAGGAAAAGCATGTTAACGGCATGTTCGTATATAGCCCATTTACGGCCCGCTAACTCACGGCCCGTTACGGCCTATCTGAATTAAGCCCAGTTGCTTCATCTGGGCCATCCAATATGATTCCAGCCCGTTGTAACTTCCGGCGCATGTATGGCCCATGACGTCTTTCGGCCCATATGAGGCCCTTTGAAACTCTTGTCCCATTAACGGCCCGTGGTGAAACTGGCCCGTAATGAACAGTGTACCGCTTTATACCCATTAACGACCCATTATTCCATTGGGCCATTTCCAACCCGTGTTATCTTTCAGCCTTCTCAGGGCCCATTTATTCTTGGGCTCATTTCCAGCATTCGGTTACTTACGGCCCGTTACTGGCCTTTTCTGCTTGTGGGCCAAATTCAGCCCGTGGTTATAGTCGGCCCGTTTGTGGCCCGTTAATCCATTGGGCCGTTTTCTCATAGCGTCATCAAATACGGCCGATTAACGACGGCCCGTTATGGTCGGCCCATGAACGGACGATTCCAACTCTAGCCCGTTTACAACCCATAATGCGGTTTGTTATTGGCCCATGTTTGGCCAATGGATCATACGGCCCATAGAAGGCCCATTGATGCTACGGCCCGTAGAAGGCCCATTGTTTCTACGGCCAGTAGAAGGCCCATTGTTTCTACGGCCCGTAGAAGGCCCATTGTTTCTACGGCCCGTAGGAGGCCCATGGTCACTACAGTAAATATGTAGCCCATGGTTATTGTGGCCTAGTTTTACAAAATAAGTTATTGCGGCCACTAGCAAACCGCGGAAAAGAACTGCACTGACTACAAGCAAACAAATAAACAAGACAACAAGGAAATAAATAAGCAAGCAACTTACGCTAGGCTATCACGGCTATTACACATATATTACATCCACTAGACATCAATGTTCGCCACCAGTGCAAATATAGGGAACAAAGCAGCATATCACATACACTGGTTGTCAAAGTTGTCGACCAGTGCAAATAAACGCCGCAGCAAAACAAGTCCATAACTGAAACCACTTCTGAAGAGCTCAAGAAACAATATCCTAGGTACCCATAATGCTGGCAAGATGCTTAGCAAGTATATTAACTTTATCTTGTTTGGCGCTTAAATCCTCCAGCGCTTGTTGTTGCACCAGAAAGTATGCATCTGAATTCTGCAGGGGCTTCCTTAGTCCTTCGGCTTCGTGTCGCAGCACATCTGATTGATGTCTTTCAACTTGAAGTTGAGACTCAAGAAGACAAACTGATTCAGGCAGCAAGTTTGAAGAGCTTGTGCCAGCAGTAGTGGCCAGTAACTCAAACACTACATCAAGACAGGACTTTTGGGTTGTCTCACTGTCGTCAAGATAGTTTTATTAGCTTTCTTGGAGACCACTAGGGATGTCTCACTATCTTGAACCTTATCTGCGTTACTTCCTTTACAATTGCATAATGGGGTACTCTTCTCCAATATTTTGTCTGCTTCTAAAAGAGAAACAAGCAGACACGTCACAGGTTTACCATGTCGTATATGAAACTCATTTTGGTAAATCAGTTCAGTAGTAAAGTGGACAGGATAAAAACATGAAACAAACATATATCTATGTACCATGGTCACTTTATGGTCTATATCATTCTAGTTTTTGTTGCCAAATCAAGATAAAGACATAGTTCAAATAATACATGTTTAAGACAAAGTAGAATAGACAGAATATAACTGTGGGAAACTACAGAGCAATAACAACACTTGTAATGTGCATGACATGAGAACATAACTGTTTATTCAATTGAAACTGAAATCAACATAGAGAAAGTTACAGCAGCAAACCAGTTAAAGAAACAGGTTTAAAACATACGTGTTGTGCCATTGGAGTTTCAATTCCATCCTTCAAATTTGAAAATAGTTGGTATGAGTAAATACAGTGATACAAGAGAAAAGGAGTATGAACCATAGCTATAGAACCTGACCTGAGAACAATTCTTCTTCTGCTTTAAGCATTGAGTTGGTCTTCAGAGTGGTGGTCCTCGTGCTTTGGGCATTGCAGTTCCCTTACTAACTGCTCGTGTTTGGATGCTCTGTGGTGGAGACAGTGTTGTGTCAACCAGAACTGGGTTACTATTTGCTGGGGTTGGGGTTAGAAGGGGTGTAGCTGTTTCTCTGTCCAACTGGGTAGGGGTACAATCTGCGAGAGTCTGGGTTATGTGTGGTGGGGCTGGTTCTTGGGCAAGTACAACTGTGGCTCTATCTGCATCGACTGGTAGCACTATCTTTTCTGAAGACCGTGTGGTTACTCCCTTAGATACTAACATCACCCTCTCTAGTTCAAATGGCTGATAAACAAGAAAAGTAATTGAATGTACATACAATGTATGATATGCAGGTGCAATGGATAGTGGGGAATAAAAGAGGGCATGAAATAATTCACATTTATGTTGTCTAACAAAACATGATAGCATGACACAATTTCACATATATGATGGCTAACTAAACAGGATAGCATGACACAATTTCACATATATGATGGCTAACTAAAAAAGGATGGAAAGACATAGTTCCAAATATGATGACTATGTAAACAGGATGACATGATATAACTATATAATGTATTTATTAAATAGGTTGGCATGCCATAATTCACATACATGCCGCCTATGGAAACATGATAGCATGATATAATTCACATATAGAATGGCATAATTCAAAATATGATGACTGTAAACACTAAACATGATGAGATGATATAACTATATGATGTCATTATTAAATGGGTTAGCATGCCATAATTCAGATAGATGCTGTCTATGTAAACATGATGGCATGATATAATTCAAATATATGATTTATATACTAAGCAATTAAGCAGAGGGAAATTGCATATGTGATGTAAAAACTAAGCAATGCAAGACAACATGCATGACATGAGTAATATAACCCTGCCAAGTTTGAGCATAGACCTCAGGGGGGAAATCTGACTGGGTCATACGTCTCGGAATCCTCCTCTCGAGGAGCTATCTCAGAATCAAAGAAGATGTCTGCTTCAGCAGGTAGCATTCTCTGCTCTGAATACCTTGTTTTCACTCCAAATACTTCCATCACTACTTCAAATGGCTGATGCACAGGAAGAGTAGTTGAATAGACAAACGTTGTCGGCAAATGGAACACGTAATACAAAAAAAGGATAGCATGATATAATTCACATATATGATGATTGGCTAAATAGCATGGCATTGCATAATTCACATATATAATGCCTTGCAGCAAGATAGCATTGCATAATTCACATATATAATATCTTGCAACAAGATGGCATTGCATAATTCACATATATGGTAATTAGACACTAAACAGGTGGCATCCACACAAAGCATGTCTAAACTAAGCAAATGACATGGCAATGCAAGACACCATACGCACGATATGAGCAACATAACCCTGACACGTTAGAGCATACACCTCGGCAGGAAATAGGACTGGTCATCTATCTCTGAATCCTCCTCTGAGGAGCTATCCGTAACCAGCGAGATATGTGCTTCGTCAGATAGCATAGTCTGCTCTGAATACCTTGTTTTCACTCTAGAATTTTCCATCACCGTGTCAAATGGCTGATGCGCACGAAGAGTAGTTAACTGTACTAACATTCTTGACAAATGTAATACGTAATGAAAAAAAGGATGGCATGATATAATTCACATATAAGATGACTGATTAAGCAGGATGACATTGCAAAATTCACATATATGATGCATGGCTAAACAAGATGGTGTTGCATAATTCACATATACGATAAAGAAACTAAACAGATGGCATTCACACAAAGCATGTCTAAACTAAGAAGATGACATACTTGATGTATAAAGTAAGAAATGCAAGGCGCCATATGCATGATATTACCAACATCAGCATGCCAAGTTGGAGCGAAAACCTCAGGGGGGAAATAGGAGTGGTCTTCTCCTTCTGAATCCCCCTCAGAACAGTTATCTTCCTCTTGATTACAATCCAAAATGGGTGGAGGGGGTTGCCTTTGCGCACACCATGGAGCGACGTCTGCATGAAATTTTATTGCCACGCAAGGCTCGTCCCTTTTGCTCTACATGTTCAGTTCCATTGTGTACAATAACTGACATGCATAGGAATAAAACATAATGAGATTATGTAAGGAGTGCATGCAGAAATCCAGAGTGATGGTAGCAACATGTGGATAGACCCAAAACCAATGATAGCAAAGTGATAATGGCTTCAGTTAAAAAATACAGATAATGGCTTCTTTCTTTGTTTGTTTCAAGACCCAACATGAAACTCATAGTAGACACCAGAGATTAACCAGATAGTAGATATATACTATTGATTGCGGCCCCGATATGTACCCCACAACCATTTAAAAACTCAAGTTTGAGCATTAGTTTAGAGCTGACTTAGAGTCTAATCGGTGAATAGGACAATAAAGTAGCATGTAATATTAAGCGATGCATAACGTAAGTTGACACGAAAGAGTGTGACATCTCATGCGGACCCGTGTAGTCCTCGAGGTCATCTGCTCGGTTGATGATGGTGTTGCAGTTGTCGTAGCTGTCGGCCGCGGGGAGGAAGATCTGAGGCGGCGAAAGATAGTCTGGAGGCTGGATCCTCATTGTGGTGGACCATTAAAATCGTTGGAGCGGTGAGCTGGGGTGGACTGACGTCGCTTGATGGGAAGCGGGACAAACCACACAAGGTTTTCTTTGACAAATATTTGTAACATAAGTAATTGTGTAAGGGCTTGTTTGAATTTGAGGATTCTAACAATGCAAGGATAGGAAATACGCAGGAATAGGATAGGAATGCATGTGCAAAACAAAGAGTTTAAAAACACAGGATTTCTGCCAATCTGGGTGTTTGGTTCACAAGAATTGGAAGATCACATGATGCAAAGAAGCATGGTGAGATTAATTCAACCCACAAGAAAATGTACGGTTATAATGCTATTATGTTACTATCTCTTAGTCTTGTGCTTCATGAATAAGAATTTGAAAAGGAGGACAAGTGGCTATTAAAATTCATACGGTTTTTCTTTCAAGAAGACACTAAAGGAACAAATCCTACAGTTTTCCCTTGCTCCATTCCTTTGAACCAAATGCATGAATAGTACTACCATAGGAAACTTTCCAATTCCTATGTTTTTCCTTCACTTTTCCTTTCAAGCACTGGCAATTCTAGTAGGCAGGCTTGAGCAGGGAAAAGCCTACACTCAAAAAATGTTTTTTGTGATACTTCTACTACTTTGGACCCCGACCACTGCCCTACTCATTGGCGAAGCCATGTCGATCTCAGCGTGATTGGGTTGGTCGGTGGGGATGCTCCGGCTGATTTGGCTGTCGGAGGAGGGGAAGAAGATCTGAGGCGTCTGGAGATGGAGCCCGGGGTGTTGCTCCGCTGTTTTGGAGGGTCTCGTCATTGGAGCAGCTTCGGTGAGTTGTATGACGGCGAGGCTGAAGCGGGACAAGAGAGACAACGTTAATCTAAGTGGAATTCTAATAACATCTCCAATAGGTCGCGTAAAATACATAAGCACAAAGTGCTAGATGTAAAATACATCAGCTGCTCATCTCTGAACTTAATTGTCGAAACTGAATGTAACGGTCGAAACTGAATTTAACTATCGAAACAGAATTTTTCTGTCGAAACTGAATTTTACTGTCAAAACAGAACGCACTAGTAGTAGAAAAGCAGTAGCAGCAATAGCCGCACACGGGGCAGCAACGCGTGTGAGAGCCGGGGTAGCTGGTCGTGTAGCAGCATCTCGGTAGCAGTTGTAGGGGCTCGAGGGAGAGTAGGATCTGCTGCTCGTGCAGAAGCAGCGCGCGCAAGAGTAGAGCAGCAGTGCAAGCAAGAGCGAGAGTAATAGCGCAAGCAAGAGCAAGAGCAAGAGCAGACTAGGCAGGGGATCGAGAGCAAGAGCAGAGCAGCAGTGCGAGCGAGAGCCAAAGCAGCAGCAGCTCCTACTGATGTGGACATCGTCGCCGAGGGAGCAACATTGTGGAGGAAGTGGCCGGCGATGCCGCTGTGGATGGAGACGCCCCATGTCGGCTCGGGACCGAGCGCCGGCAGCACCGTGAGATCGAATTAAGAAGAAAATGTGGTGATTAGTGTAGAACCTCTTTGGTGGCGCCGATTAGGCCTCAGCTTCATCGGAGGAATCGGTGATGATGCTGCTCTTCCGGTGGTGCAGGTGAAGACGGCGGTGTGGGACTGGAGGTGGCGCGAAAGACGAGGGAAACATTGGGGCAGCTCCTTGGAGGTGGAGGACGGGGTGGCTAAATCGGCGGGACGACGAGATCGACGACGGATCCTCATCTGGTGCGGTGGCTGAGGGACGTCAAGTTGTTGTTGTGGATGACATCGTCGGGGAAGAGGCTCTGGCTGGGTGGTAGATGGAGGAGGGTGTGGGGCTTCGCAGGTTTTCGCGGCCTCGATGTACGAATGGGTGGGCGGATGGGATGGGAGGGGGGAACCATGGCTTAGGGACGCGCTTGTCCAAAGGTAAGTTACGAAAGTACCCCCACCAATTTGAGCTAGGCGGTTCTTTCGGTTCAGGGGTATCACGAGCATTTCGCGTGTCGGGATTTTGCAGGAGGTGGGAGTTTTCTCACGCGTTGTAATTTTGGGATAGCAAGGCGCGGGTTGAGATGGAGGGAGTTTTCGGAGCACAACGAGACAAATATATATCTTAAATATTTCAGGGTAACAAGGCGCGGGTTGAAATTTTCGGACAAGCCTAACGTGTATTGTACCAAATCAATTTGCACTTTCCTCGACAAAAAAACAAAAAAAACTCAATTCGCACCACACAAGAGAGTCTAGTCCCGTGTACTGTACCAAATCAATTCACACTACAAATGCCATTAAAACTTTGAATTCATGTTATGTTCAATTAAAATATCTTGCTACGTGTATAAGGCATGTAACATGTTATGTTCAATTCGCACTACAACCTGGCGCGCCCCCACCGAAGATTATAGGAATCAAAAGCAAAATGCAATTTACGTACCCGGACGGTGGCCCGCGTCTTCACGAACGCCTTCATGCATTGCGAGAGGGTGGCAGCTTCGGCCTTGAAATTGGCATGGACATCTTGCACCGCCATGATCAAGGTGCTCATCCCGCCCCCGCGCACCCACTCTGCCGGCGCGGTGCTGGTGGTATCGGCTTCAGGGGCCGATGAGCTGGCGCTCCAGACCTCCACCAGCCTCGGCGCCAATGCCACTTTCTCCACACGACGACTCACTAGAGTACGGGCCATGGGAGCCGAGCCCACCACCAGCTCTCCTCCGGATGGCGTCACTAATGGGGCGGCCGGCTGGCTGCCCTGCGCGCCTGTAGTCGGCGGTCGCGGAGGCACCTCCACCTCTGGCAAGACAACATCACCGCCTTCCCTCTCCGTGACCAGCTGCTCATTGTCGTCCCCCCCAGCTGGCGCCAAGAACTCTAGCGCTGGTGGCGCGGAGCACAGGGGGGGTGATGAGCTGCGGGATCTGCCAGCATGCGGCATCCTCCGCCCCTTCCTTGGTCGCGGCGTCGGCTTGGGCCTTGGCCTCCGCATCCGCATCCGCTTGCTCCGCCTTGGTTGCGGCCGCCTTGTCGGCCTCCGCCTTATTGCCGGTGGCTTCCTTCTCCTCCCGCACCTCCCGTGTGTTCCTCTCCTGCGCCTCCCGAATATCGGGGGCCGGGTCTATACAACGGTTGTTGGTGGAGCCCTCCACCGCCCTGACGATAGAGGCTGAGGTCGACCGCTCAAGAGAGAGCGAGGCCCTGCTCAAGACAAGGGTGGGACGGAGATTTAGAAGGAGTCGACAAGGTAAAAGAACAAAATAAGACACAATAAAGGCTGAGGACTTATGCTGACACCATCGGAGGCTGCTTGGGGGCCTTCAGGAACTTGGCCGCCTTCGCAGCGGGCATGTTCTTGGCCGCGGCGCCTGAGTGCTTGGCCTTCTTGGAGTGGCTACCGAATAGCAGCGCGCCTCGGCGCTTCGGCCCACTGCCTGGTGTGGTTGGTACGGCTGAGGAGCTTGTGCCCGCCCTGTCAGAAGGCGGCGGGCAGCGCGGCACCTCCTCCTCCTCTTCCTCCTCCTCGTCGTCATCCGACTAGCCCTCCACGCCTCCTCCTCCCACAGAGCCGCCTGCTCCACCACCACCTCCTGTGGCGTCGTCCTCCAGGGCGGCCGCCCCCAAGTCGGGGTCCGCCACATCGGTCACGTCCCGGTCCGACATGAAGTCGATGTTGGCCTCCAACTGGAGGGGGAGGACCTGCGTCATGGTTGAGTTGATCAGCCGGCAAGAGAGAACCCGGCAAGAGGAAAAGAAAAGAATCAAGAGCCTACCATAGGCGGCGGATCTACGCGGGAGTACGGCCACTTGCCGAACCGCCACTCCTTCGGCTCGAGCTTGAGGTTGGCGATCTCATTCACCAGGTAGCCCACCTTAGCAGTTGGCATCTCCTTGGTGCACATCCGGCATGGGTCGCGATGCCCACTCATCTGGCTGATGATGTGAGGCCGGCCTTGGAGCGGGAGGACTTGGCGCACCACGAAGGCGAGTAGCATGTCGGACACCTTGAGGCCCTCCGACTCCTTCGTCACCTTGAGGGGGCGATGGCTGAGGGAGTCCTGGATTAGGGGGTCCTCGGACAGCCGGACTGTTGGACTATGAAGATACAAGATTGAAGACTTCGTTCCGTGTCCGGATGGGACTCTCCTTGGCGTGGAAGGCAAGCTTGGCAATTCGGATATGTAGATCTCCTCCCTTGTAACCGACTTTGTGTAACCCTAGCCCCCTCCGGTGTCTACATAAACCGAAGGGTTTAATCCGTAGGAAAAGGACAATCATAATCATAGGCTAGCTTCTAGGGTTTAGCCTCTAAGATCTCGTGGTAGATCAACTCTTGTAATACTCATATCATCAAGATCAATCAAGCAGGAAGTAGGGTATTACCTCCATTGAGAGGGCCCGAACCTGGGTAAACATTGTGTACCCCACCTCCTGTTACCATCCGCCTTAGACGCATAGTTCGGGACCCCTACCCGAGATCCGCCGGTTTTGACACCGACATTGGTGCTTTCATTGAGAGTTCCACTGTGTCGTCGCCATAAGGCTTGATGGCTCCTTCGATCATCGGCAATGATGCCATCCAGGGTGAGGTTTTCCTCTCGGGCAGATCTTTGTATTCGGCGGCTTCGCACTGTGGGCCAACTCGCTTGGCCATTTGGAGCAGATCGAGAGTTACGCCCCTGGCCGTCAGGTCAGGTTTGGAAATTTAAACTATACGGACGATATCCGCGGAGACTTGATCTTTGACGAATTCGAGCCTATGTCAGGTGCGCCCCACAGTCACGACGAGCATGACCTAACTCTGCCATCGGACGGTGTTCAGGAGATCACACATGTGACTACTCCGGCCCTAAATTCAGAGCAGAGTGCGCCGTCCAAGGACGGGTGGATGGACCCCGCCACGGAGGCCGCACACTCAGTGGCGATAGAGCCGAATACTGATTTCACCTCCTATGAGACATGTGTTGCCGGACACTTGGATTCATCCCGTCCCACGACTCCGAACCGCTACCGCGTCTGCACTTCATCGAATCTGATTGGGCGCCCGATCATGGAGTTTTCCTCGCGAGATATCTTTCAAAGACTCGCCTCGGGTGACGTGCTAAATTCATTAAGGTCTCTCTCCTTGTCAGGAGACCCTTGGCCGAACTATGTCCGGCTTGAGTGGGAAGAGGACGACGAAGAAATTCGTTCCCCACCCACCACCCACTTGATAGCCACTGTCGATGACTTAACCGACATGCTCGATTTCGGCTCCGAAGAGATCGACGGTATGAACGATGATGCAGGAGACGAACAGGAACCACTGCCCACAGGACGATGGACTGACACCTCATCATATGATATATACATGGTGGACACCCCCAAAGAGAGCGATGGCAATAAGGCAACAGAGGATAATCCCCTCGAGAAGCAATCTAAGTACCGACGTCAACGGCGCCGCTCCAAGCCCTGCTGTCGGTGTCAAAACCGGCGGATCTCGGGTAGGGGGTCCCGAACTGTGCGTCTAGGCGGATGGTAACAGGAGACAAGGGACACGATGTTTTTACCCAGGTTCGGGCCCTCTCAATGGAGGTAATACCCTACTCCTCGCTTGATTAATATTGATGATATGGGTAGTACAAGAGTAGATCTACCACGAGATCAAGGAGGCTAAACCCTAGAAGCTAGCCTATGGTATGATTGTTGTTCGTCCCCACGGACTAAAACCCTCCGGTTTATATAGACACCGGATAGGATAGGGTTACACAGTCGGTTACAATGGTGGGAGATCTACATATCTCAGACGCCAAGCTTGCCTTCCACGCCAAGGAAAGTCCCATCCGCATACGGGACGAAGTCTTCAATCTTGTATCTTCATAGTCTTGGAGTCCGGCCGTGACGATAGTCCCGCTTATCCGGACACCCCTAGTCCGGACTCCTCAAAGAGTCTCCCGAACCAGGCTTCAATGACAATGAGTCCGGCGCGTTGATTGTCTTCGGCATTGCGAGGCGGGTTCCTCCTCCGAATACTTCATAGAAGGTTTTGAACACAAGGATAGTGTCCGGCTCTGCAAAGCAAGTTCCACATAACACCGTAGAGAGAATAATTTTTGCACAGATCTGCTGACGTATTCCGCGGCGTAACATCACACCACGGCAAGGCCTTTATATGAATCGTTTTTTTACTGTTCCCACCTCAGCGTGTTTAGCGAGGCGGTTTCCTCGGCACGTCTTATCGAAGCGTATATCGTGCCCCTTATTCCGGGATTCTCATCAATACGGACGTGGGTAACCCAACCGTGCCCGTTGGCCTGCCTTCTCTATCAAAGGCGAGTCCTAATCGACCACGGGGTGGGCTCTTGGTATTCAACCTCTTTATAATGAGACCAAGGCCCTCTTCTTTTTACACCCTCCATCGAAGTTCGCCAAGGCTTCGAGTTCCAACACCCAAAGCTTCAGATTTAGGCGCTTCGGACTTTCGATGATGTCCGGCCCCGACCAGCACGGCCGATGGATGTCTTCCTCCGTCACAGAAGAGGATGTGCTAAAGCTGCGAGACACCAGGTATCTAACCGGCGAGATCTCGCATAGGCTGCCTGCTCTAGGGCGGGTCATTCCCACTCCTGAGCCCGGTGAGAACGTGGTGTTCGTGTCCCACTTCCTTCGGGGTTTAGGCTTCCGATGGATCCCTTTGTGCGGGGCTCATGTTTTATTATGGGCTTGATTTTCATGACTTGAACTGGAGTCCATCCTCCATATCTCGTCATTCATTGTCGTATGTGAGGCCTTCTCCATATTACCCCCACTTTGGATTGTGGCTCAAGACCTTCAAGGTGGAGCCAAAAGATGATCAAGGGGCAGCAAGCGGAGTCTTGGAGGGGCGGTCATAAGCAAATGTGCTGATGCTCCGTGGCCCGAGGGCTCTTTTCAAGAGGAGCTTGGTTTGTGGCAACGAGAGTGGTTTTATATCACCGCTCCCAGGGGCACCAAATGGGCGGCGCTCCCTGCCTTCCGCTCAGGTCCACCACATCGGCTGGCATCATGGGTCAACAAGGGGCTCGACTGGGGGCCGTCCAAGGACGTTCCCTTGCTGCAGGGCCGTATTCGAGATCTCCAGGAAAGAGGGATCAATCTAGTCGCAGTGGCACAAGTTATGGTGATCCGGCGCCTCCAGCCCTGCAAACGTCGCCCCCTCCGCCTGTGGGAATTCAATCCGGAGGGACCACGAGCTCTCCAAAATTTTATGGGCACGACGCCCGTGGAGATGTATAAACTGTTCTTCGGATCACAAGAGAAGTGTCCGGACTTGACCGAGGACGCAGGACTAAGCTGCAATCACCCAGATACTCAAGTAAGTAGTCCCAGAATCGGACAAGCTGTTCATTCATTTATTTCATATATATATGCCCTTTAAAGGAGCCGTTTCTTGAACAGGAGTGGATAGCCAAGGCAAAGTTAATAAGGTGTCCGGCACCCCTCCCAGAGACCACGCTAGATCCCATGTTGACCAAGATGTTGAAGGTCGCGCCTTTTGAAGAAGGCGAAGGGGGGAGCGGGGAAGCAACCGCCTCTGCGAAGGAGGCTATCAAGGAAGGAGGGATTAAGAGTCCCACCTTCCTAGGAGAGAAGAGGACCGCTTCGGAAGATCCGGAGGTCAAGGCCTCAAAGAGGGGAAAGGAATCTTCGGCAGAGAGTACGGCGCTGGGAAGTAACCCAGCCGCATTATTTCCCCAAGGGGATCAGCCCTCCAAATGAGCCGTAAGTAAAAAGAAGGGGTCTTGTAAATAAGGAACATCCCTGTGTTTATTCATGAGGATAACCAAAATTGTACCTTGTAGTTCGGACCTCAGCCCTTCTCAGCAGCTCGTCTTCGGGGGATCTTCTTCCAGAGATGATGGAGAGCGAAACGCCTCCACCTGTCGCACCCTCATGTGAGGCGAACGACCCGGAGGTGTCGTCGTGGAGGGTTCCGCCAAGTCTGGCGGGGCCGAAAGGTCCGGCGCCAAGTGGCGTGCGGTCGGAGGAGCTGAAGGATCTGCTCGGGCGAGCGGCTATTTCAGAAGATCACCGTGCTCTAATGGGTACGGTGATTGAAAGAATTGCATCCGCGGAGAGCGGATTACATGAAGCCGTCAGAAGCTTACTGACGGGGTTTGAGGTACGCAAAAATGATATACCTTCTGACAGTTATGCATATAAAATGTGCCCTGTATGGATAGTAGCCCCTGAGACTCGGTATGTTGTCAAAATTGACAATGTGCCGAGGATCAAATTCTTAGTTATAACATATCACCGCTCCTAAACAGGTGGCGGGGCGTCCGGAGGCCATTCGGACTGCTGAATATGCCGAACTATAGCGGCAACTTGACGAGGCGGATGCGGACATCGCGCTGGTCAATAAACAGTTTGACGAGTCACAAGGTATGCGATCTCTATGCGGACATCTTGTAAGGGAGCTTGGCGCCCATGTCTTACTATTCGTATGCTTAATGCAGATGGTGCCGCTGCCGTGGAGGAGCTGCAGGCAGAACTCGCCCGAGCAAAAGAGCAAGCCAGAATTAGTAATGTGGCCGCTTTAAAAAGGCGTCAAGAGCTAGAAGCTGAACGGGCTGCTCACTGCCGAAGCAAAGAGGAGATGGCCGATATGGCCAAAAAGTTAAGGAATACTACCGATCGCTGCATGGTTCTTGAAAAGGAACGTCAAGCGGAACAAGAGGGCCTAAAAAAGGCCGCCGCCGAATCCAAGAATGCCCAATCGGCTTTGAGAGCTGCCAAGGAGGAGCTGAGTCAGGCCGGGGCAATTGCGGCTGGAAAACTGTTTCTGCTGCGGAGGAAATATACAGATCCAAAGTATGCTCAGTTGGATAAGTTGTGGAGTTCAGAGGATACTTATCTGGACTTGGCGGCGAGCGCTGCAGACGCGGTTGAGCACTTCCGGGGCCAGAAGGGCCTGAAGGGAAGAGCTATATTGGTCGCAATTCCATAGTCCGGAGCGTCCTCTGCCGCTGACCGATCGGTTGGCCGAATGGGCCGAGCTGAATCGATTGTCCGGATTTGCCATGAAGCATGTCTTGACTTACTTGTGGCCGGACGGACCCCAGCCGAAGAGCTATTTTGGTTTAGTGCAGCAGTTTCTTGGTGCGGTGCCGCGTATCGACGCAATGAAGCGATCGGCGTGTATTGAGGGAGCGCGGATGCCCGTGTCAAGACATACTGGGCAGAGATGAAGGCCACTGACGTTGCATCCCAAGATTCAGACAGAAGCCGAGTACCTGCCAAGCACTACTTTGAAGAAGTCCTACCAGGCGCTCGTTTAATAGAGACGCAGTGCTCGAAGGATATTATGTTTAAATGACATGTATGATTTGTGAAAACAATGTTTCGATGTAATATAAGGGCTTTTTATACTTGTTCGTTCAAGTAGTAAACTACTCCTGTGCGGCCGTTTATGTATATGTGTATATAACACGAAAGATGGCAGTCCTTGGCTTGACCCCCACGCACATAGTGCGGGGTGTTTGCAAAAAGCGCTTTCACACTTAATCCAACGTCTTGGTCCTGTTAAGGAGGTGATAGCGTAGCAAACCAGGCAACCGGACTATAATGCTTTATCACTTTCACTTAGCCATAGGAGTTCGAGGGTGGGGCTACTATATAGCCTGGGGCACCGCACTCTCCCGAATTGGAGTGCGTATGTGCCCCGACCGAAAACCGGTCCTTCGTTAATGCGGAGGAATCCTAAACATTCCTGTGAGTCATCGAGTGGTTGACCAGTCTCTCGCTATATCATGTGATCGGTTTTCGGCTTTCTCTCGAGGTGCTTTCGCCCGGCTGAATCGGGCACAATCGCAGAGTTCTTACGGTGCCACGTTAGCCGTTAAAGCGGAACGTAAGGCAGCAAAACACAGGAGCCGGGCAACCCAACATTTGACCAAAGACATGATTCGAGCTGATGCATATAAGGCCTAATCTCGAGGCGCGAATACTCCCTAAGGTATTCGGTCTTCATGAAAATGGGCAGAATAATGCCCTAAGCCCCTGGTGTCCAGGTACGCGCAAAAATTCTGGTGCGGCCAATGCCAAAGCACCAGCCTCCTCCTCGGTTATATTAAGGAACCGGGGGGATGTATATCAACAAGAGACAGTGAAAAAAGGTTTACACAGGGTCTTAATCTGAAAAGAATCCTTGCAACGGGTCCCTACTGCACGTCTGCGCCTGTGTCTCCGTTGTGCCGTATCCTGGACGGGTGTAGCATGTTGTTCATCTGTAAAAGAGAGGAACTTAGTTTGAAAGAAAAAGGATCGTGCGAAAACATGTACTTAATATTAAATAAACAAAGTACGGTTCGAAGAATTGAATAAAATTGAGCTTTATTGTCTCTTGTTATACATGTATGCGGCCCCTCGTATGGGGGTATGCCGCTAGTAGGCACCGGACTCGTCTAACCGTGTCCGGGGTTTGAATGACCGATTCAGGTTCTTTGCCTAGCGAGAGCCGGATAGTGTGGGGCTGTCAAGGCAGTCTCCCGTTCTTCCGTGCTCAAGTGACACTTAATACTTCCTTTTAACAAGATGATGCCGCGTGGACGGGCATTTTAAGTGTTAGAGATGCATAATGCGGTATTATGCGTTAAAAGCGGGCGAAAGCTTAGCGTCCCAATAGTGCTTGATGGCTACTTTTAAGCGGGCGACATGGAAGAGTAACCTTCGCGACGGAAGTTGTCGGATGAACCAAACACAACTTCTAGCAGTATGGAGCCCGTGCAAAGGGCATATGGGCTGGCATTACTCCTTTAAAGGAGGTGTTGCTACTGGGCGAATTTTGGTTGGGTTTATCCCCATCCTGCGGATTGTGTCCTCGATATATCGGGTTTATGTCATCGCCGCCATCCATGAGGACATGTGTAAATTGGAATCTGGCCGATTATAGGATCCAATATCAAGGCGATCCATCCTGCGTTACGGATATTATCAGAATAGTCCTGATGGTCGAAGGTGATTGGTTTTGACAACCCGATTAATGCGGCGCGCCTTTTAGGGGCGCTCTATTCCTTTGATCACGTGAAGTGAGTTTACTGTTTTGACCTCCTGTGGGAAAGTTTTTTATTTATGAGGCTCGCTTGTGGTGCTCGTCGTCATCTTCACTTGGTGTGTCGAGCCCCTTGTGTTCGGGCGTTGATCTGCCGGACTGTTTGAAGACCCAACAATTTACGTGGGTATGGTCGGCAGCCTCCCAGAATCTTGTGGATTTGACATATCTTGTCCAAGATTTTGTTGAAGTTGGATAACTCATCGCTACTGTCCTTAAGGGGCAGTTTTTTGTTGTTCTATCGTGAGCTTTTGAATCCGGCGTTGACTGTCGTGCTCTTTGGACTGTTCCTTTTAATCCGGCGCTGGTCCTTGTTGCACCATGGTTTCCCATTTCCATCCCTGATTTCGGATGTATTTGGGTGTTGGTGCTGCATCTTGCTGTGACTATCCTCTCCCGCACAAAAGCGGGTCATGAGGCTTGTTAATTCGGCCATTGTTCTTGGCTTTTCTTGGCGAGGAGTCTGGCGAGCCATTACGTCTCGGACGTTGTGTTTGAAAGCTGCTAAGGCCCGTGTCCTGGACGATCGACTATTTGGTTCTTTTAGTAAGGAACCTGTTCCGAAATTTCGGGCTGACTCTCCGGGCTGTTGAGTTATGTGACTTAGATCGTCTGCGTCCGGAGGGCGGACATAGGTCCCCAAAATTTGCTAAATGCATCCTCGAGCTCCTCTCAGTTTCCAATGGTATTTTCAGGGAGGCTCTTAAGCCAATGCCGAGCTGGCCCTTTGAGTTTATGGGGTAAGTATTTTATGGCGTGGAGATCATCTCCTCTAGCCATGTGTATGTGGAGGATGTAATCCTCAATCCGAACTCTGTGGTCTGTTGTTCCGTCGTATGCCTCTATGTTTACGGGTTTGAATCCTCACTGAAATTCATGATCCAGCACCTCATCGGTGAAACATAGGGGGTGTGCGGCGCCCCTATATTTGGGTGTGCCATGGTCTTCGGAATTTTGGCGTGTTGCATTGCTTTGATGAGCGTGCTTTCTTGGCCCATAGATGGACCTAACTAGGCCATCCTTTTGATGTGAATCCTTAAGCGGGTCGCATATTGGCTTGTGTGCGGCACCATTCGCCGCTCTCTTTTTGCCGTGAGGTCGTCCATCCGACCGGGTGACCTTCTTGCTTTTTAATTGTGGGGGCTCTAAGGCCTCCTCGTCGGATTCGGGCAGTAGCTTTCTTTTTGGGTAGCTCTTTGTTCGGCGACTGCCGCCGTACTTATCTGCGGTGCTGAATACTTTGCTCCATCCAACTCGAGTGCATCTTCCGCTGTTTTGAGCTTCCGCTTCGCTTTTTTCAGCTACGCGATGGCAGCGAGCCTTTTCGGAGGTCATTTTGCTCCAATGGTTTGTCCGGCGTGAGATTGTCCGGACTGTTGTCTTCGCCGGGGACAGATTGTTTATCCAAGTTGTCTTGTTGGGATGATTGCTTTCGATAGCTTGTTCGTTGTCCACCGGTTCGCCTGCTCTATGGCTGGGTCTTTGTTGAGGCGGGACTTTGTTCGGGCGTTTACGTTGCCGCTTTTGATCGCCGAGGGATTTATCCTTCATGGCATCCCGTTGTTCCTCGTCTTCATTTCCTTTGGGTGTATCCACCATGTATACATCATGGGATGAGGTTGTCCAGCATCCTATAGGTGCTGGTTCATTGTTGTCTCCTACATCGTCGTCCATACCATTGATGTCTTCGGAGTCGAAATCGAGCACATCGTGTAAGCTTTCGACAGTGGCTATGAAGTGGGTGGTGGGTGGGCATTGAATTTCTTCATCGTCTGCATCCCAACCTTCCTGACCGTAGTCCGGCCAGGGCTCTCCGGATAAAGAGAGAGACTTTAGTGAATTCAGGATGTCGCCAAAGGGCGAGTGGCCGAAGATGTCCGCGCCGTGAACTCCATAACGGCGCCCAATCGGATTCGATTAGCAAGGGCGCTGGAGGGTTGGAGTCCGGAGAGGAGTCCGGCACCGAGTCGAGGTCTTCGCAGCGACAGTGGATGGAGTTCAGCTCGATCGCCAGAAGATTGTAGTCCCCGAGGCGGTGTCCAACCGCCGTCCTCGATTAGGGAATCCGCCCGGATTAAGGGTCGGAGCGGATGGAGTGCGGCCTCTGTGGCAATCGCTCGGCTGCAAAAGCTAGATCATGCCCATCGAGACAGTGGCGCGCGCTTTTGCAGCTGCGGCTCGAATCCGTCGAAGATCAAGTCTCCGCGGATATCGGTCATATAGTTTAAACTTCCAAATCTGACTGACGGCCAGGCGTAGCTTTCGATCTGCTCCGGATGGCTAACCGAATTGGCCTGATGCAAAAGTTGCCGAACACGAAGATCTGTCCGGGAGAAAAGTCTCACCCTGGACCGCGTCGTTGTTGATGATCGAAGGAGCCATCGGGCCTATTGGTGACGCATACGGAGGAACTCTCAATGAAAGCACCAATGTCGGTGTCAAAACCGGCGGATCTCGGGTAGGGGGTCCCGAATCGTGCGTCTAGGCGGATGGTAACAGGAGACAAGGGACACAATGTTTTACCGTGTTCGGGCCCTCTCGATGGAGGTAATACCCTACTCCCGCTTGATTAATATTGATGATATGGGTAGTACAAGAGTAGATCTACCACGAGATCAAGGAGGCTAAACCCTAGAAGCTAGCCTATGGTATGATTGTTGTTCGTCCTACGGACTAAAACCCTCCGGTTTATATAGACACCGGATAGGTTAGGGTTACACACAGCCGGTTACAATGGTAGGAGATCTACATATCCGTATCGCCAAGCTTGCCTTCCACGCCAAGGAAAGTCCCATCCGGACACGGGACGGAGTCTTCAATCTTCTATCTTCATAGTCTTGGAGTCCGGCCGTGACGATAGTCCGGCTATTCGAACACCCCCTAGTCCGGGACACCCTCACCCGCCATAGCAAAAGCGGTGATACCGGCACAAGAAACAATAACGCTGTGAATAGTGCCGAAGACAAAGACAATCCCCTCCAGCCAGACCTCGAGCGGGAGGATGGGCAAGCTAGCCCTAAGGAACAGGCAGCAGACGGAGAATCAGAGGATGACAATTACATGCCTCTCTCCGAAGACGAGGTGAGCCTCGGCGACGAAGAATTTATTGTTCCTGAGGATCCCGTCGAACAGGAGCGCTTCCAGCGCCAGCTTATAGCCTCAACAAAAGCCTGAAGAAAAAGCAACAGCAGCTGAAAGCTGACCAAGATCTGCTAGCGGATAGATGGACTGAGGTCGTAGCGGCCGAGGAATACGAACTCGAGCACCCAACCAAAAGTTACCCCAAGCGTAGGTTGCTACCCCAACTCGAGGAGGAAGCATTAAAGCCTACGCCTCTAGCGTACGATGCGGCTGACCGGCCACCTCGTGGCCGAGACAAAGCGGCATATCAGGCTGAATTCCAACCCGCACCCCGTCGCAAGTCGAACAAAAATACCAAGGCCCGGAGTAACACGCAGGACCTGCGAGATATATTGGAAAACAAAGCAGGACATGCAAGATCGATCTGCGGATCACGGGGGCACGCCCCAACATGTGACGACGACCGTCACGCTGGATATACTAAAAGCAAATCCGGTCGGGCCGAATACAGCAGACAAGACTCGTATGAACTGCGTCGTGATATAGCCCGGCACAGAGGAGCCGCACACCCCCTATGCTTCACTGATGAAGTAACGGATCATGAATTCCCGGAAGGTTTAAACCTGTAAACATAATCATATGATGGTACAACAGACCCCGCGGTATGGATTGAAGATTTCCTCCTCCACATCCACATGGCCCGTGGCGACGATCTACATGCCATCAAGTACCTCCCATTAAAACTCAAAGGACCTGCTCGGCATTGGCTCAATAGCCTACCGGCAAACTCCATTGGAAGTTGGGAGAATTTGGAGGACGCATTCCATGACAAGTTCTAGGGTACTTATGTGCGACCACCGGATGCCGATGACTTGAGTCATATAACTCAACAGCCAGGGGAATCAGCCAGGAAATTATGGACTCGGTTCCTAACTAAAAAGAACCAAACTGTCGACTGTCCGGATGCCGAGGCCTTAGCGGCATTTAAGCATAACATCCGCGACGAGTAGCTCGCCCGACACCTCGGCCAAGAAAAACCAAAGTCCATGGCAGCCCTCACGACACTCATGACCCGCTTTTGTGCGGGCGAGGACAGCTGGCTGGCACGTAGCAACAACACATCAGGAAATCCTGGCAATTCAGATGCCAAAGATAGCAATGGCAGGCCACGGCGCAACAGACACAAGCGTCGCAACAACGGCGACAACGCCGAAGACACGACAGTTAATGCCAGATTCAGTGGCTCTAAACCCGGTCAGCGGAAAAAACCGTTCAAAAGAAGCAATCCGGGCTCGTCCAGTTTGGACCGCATACTCGATCGCTCGTGTCAAATTCACGGCACCCCCAACAAACCAGCCAACCACACCAACAAAGAATGCTGGGTATTCAAACAGGTCGGCAAGTTGAATGCCGAAAACAAGGAAAAGGGGCTGCATAGCGACGAAGAGGAGGAGCCCCGGCTGCCGAACACCGGAGGACAGAAGAAATTTCCTTCCCAAGTGAAAATGGTAAACATGATATATGCAACCCATATTCCCAAGCGGGAGCGGAAGCGTGCACTGAGGGACGTCTATGCGATGGAGCCAGTCGCCTCAAAGTTCAACCCATGGTCTTCTTGTCCAATCACCTTCGATCGCAGGGACCACCCCACTGTCGGTGTTCTGGGAACGGGGATCCCCAGACTTGCCTGCCTGCGGCCCACAACGTGACTAGGCAGCGGGCCGTACGGCCCATCTTCATCAACAAGGCATCCAAGACCTTCGCGAGGGTCCAAGTTTCGCATGAGGCGACGACGCAAGACTTCCTCTGGAGTGGCCTAGCTAGGCGAGGCTCACGAGGAGCGGAGATATCAAGGCGGGGCAAACCTCATGAGGCACTCGTGGACGTGAGCCATGACGAGCAGGTGCAGTGGGTGCCGGTGGAGGCGCCCGGCCAGCATCGTCCCCATTTCTTCTTTGGTGCTAAGGACGCAAGCGCAGACGAAGAGTACCGAGGCATGAGTCAAAGGTTGCCATATTGGTGCAACGAGACCAAGACCAGGAGGACGGCAAGGCGGAGGTCATCGTGGAGCCCAAGACGGCGTCACCCCAGGGCTTTTCGCAGGCGAAGACCGCTTTTGTCAGGATAGCTTGTACTAGCTATCCCCCTTCAAATTTGCCCGCCGTTGTTGGCTCCCTTCCCGCTCAACATTTGGGAGGAGGACCAGGGCCTATATAAGTAGAGCTAGCCACCACAGTAGAAAAGAGGCCGAACCGAGGGACAACTCGAATAGATTGAGAAGCCAACACACGCACAAGAACACCTCAACCTCAGGAGGCTGTTCTTCTCTTGTACTTTTCATCATCATCCCAAGAGGCAATCCACCACCACCACACTGGAGTAGGGTATTACACCACAACGGTGGCCTGAACCAGTATAAACCCCGTGTCTATTTCTATGTTGTGAGTTGGTCGAGTTCGTCCGCGAGATCTTAGCGAGCTAGAGCGTAGATCGGCAGGAGGGAAAGACTTTGCGTGCACCCCAGTGTACGAACCTTAAGGGTTTGCCGGAACCCCACATCCGACTTTTGGCGCGCCAGGTAGGGGTGCGCCGTGGTTTCCCTTCCGTCGGTTCGTCGCTCCATCGTCTCCATTGCGGACGCTCGCCGTGCTCGAGCTAAGCGTCGGGCTGCCCTCTCCGCCCGCATCGCTCAGACGGCTCGTGTAGGTGGGCCACCTCGTCGTTCTCCGTCTCCCGTCGCCAACGCTGCCACCGGCCCGGCGGGGAACGAGTAGCAGGTGTCCTCGCTGCACCCCTCGGTGCGGCAGGACGGTCGCACCCCTACTCCGTCGCTCACCCCTGCTGGTTCTTCGTCCCGCGCGCACCGCGCTCCCATGGAGGCATGAGCCGCGCTCATTGCGGCGAACGAGCTCCCCCGCTACCACCCTGTCGACGACGTCTACGAGGAATGGCTCGACCGCATCGCCGAGCTCGTCCGTGCCGCAGGGGGCTCTCCAGCGCCGTCCAACTCTCTGCCTCCCCCTCAACCAGCCGCGGGCGACGGGGCTCATGGCGTACCTCCACCACCTCACCCCCAAGACGGTGCCTTGGCACCAAGGCGCGCACCCTCGCGGCGTGATCCACCGCGCCCGGCGCACGCGCGTGAAGAAAGAAGCTGCCAAGAAATCCCTCGGCCGCGAGAAGCTACACCCTCCCTCCCCACGCCACCTCGTCAAGACCGTGCACCGCCCGCAGCGGCGCAGCGCGAACCCTGTCAAGACCAAGCTCCACCCCCGAAGCGAGCCCCGGCAACCATAGCTGGCTGCCGCTCCTTCACCCCCGAGCTGCGTAGCGTCGCCTGGCCAGGCAAGTTCAAGCCAGACCTGCCTCCTCGCTATGATGGCACTGCGGATCCCGCGGAGTTCCTGCAGCTCTACGAGCTGAGCATCGAAGCGGCCAACAGCGACGAAAAAGTCATGGCGAACTGGTTTCCCATGGCTCTCAAGGATGGGGCCCGCTCTTGGCTCCTGAACCTGCAGCATGGCACGATCTCCTCATGGGACGAGATGCACAACCGCTTCGTCGCCAACTTCCAGGGCACTCGCGACTGCCCACCGGCCGCGGGCGACCTGCGCCGCATCAAGCAACAGCCAGGAGAGACTCTCCAGAAGTACATCCAGCGCTTCAACAACACCCGCCTCAAGATCCCCAAGGTCACGGACGAGGCCATCATCTCCGCATTCTCCGACGGCGTCCGTGACGTCAAGATGAAGGAAGAGCTGGCTATCCACGAGGAGCTCTGCACTTCCCAGGAGCTGTTCAACCTGGCGACCAAGTGCGCTAGAGCTGAGGAAGGTCGTCTCTCTCTCCTCGAGCTACCAGCTGCAGGAGCGGAAGAAAAGAAGACCAAGGCCAAGGACGTGAAGCGCAAGGAGGCAGTGGTGCTCGCAGCGGAGCCTGACACCAAGAGAGGGAGAAATCAGCCTGAGTCGTCCAAGAACGGCCGACCGTTCTGCGCCTTCCACAACCTGAACACCCAGAACACCAGCGACCGCCAAGAGCTCAGAGCCATACGAGAAGGACGCTACGGTCGATGCCCCGAGCGCAACGATCGGGGCTACGTCCGCGGAGGAGGACGTGGAGGTGGACGCTTGGACGACCGCGGCCCGTGCCAGGAGTGGCGTGACCGGCCTCGCGAGGATCGCTGGCAGGACCAGCCTCGTGAGGGCGCCTGGAGAGACCTGCCTCGTGAGGATCTCCCCCAGGGCAACGCCGGTCTTCCCCCGCTGCCGCCATCAAGAAGGAACGAAGACCACCACCAAGACAAGGGGGCTGGAGGCTTCCAGGAGCCGCGCGCGATCGCTTGCATCTTGGGCGGTGCACAAGCCCCCGCCTCTCAGCGCATCTTCAAACAGTTCGCTCACGAAGTGAACGCCACACTCCCCAAGCTCGAGGCCACACGCCCGCTCAGGTGGTCCCAATGTGCCATCACCTTCAACTTGGCAGACCAACTCAAGTGCGTGGCCACCACAGGCGCACTCCCTATGCTGTGCTCCCTAGTCATCAGCAATGTGCAAGTCACCAAGACTCTCATCGACGGCGGCGCAGGGCTCAACGTCCTATCCGTCGACACGTTCGACAACCTTCAAGTGCCCTATGAGCAGCTCCAGCCAACCAAGCCTTTCTCAGGAGTGACTGATGGTTCCACCACACCGATAGGGCAAGTCCGCCTGCCCGTCACCTTCGGCAAGCGCGACAACTACCGCACTGAGCTCATCGACTTCCACGTCGCGCACATCCGCCTGCCGTACAACGCCATCCTCGGGTATCCAGCCCTGGCCAAGTTCATGGTAGTCATTCAACATGGCTACAACGTTCTCAAGATGCCAGGAAGCGGAGGAATCATCACGGTCCCATGTGAAGAGAGGGATGCGGTGTGCTCTCTTGAGCGTGCCTTTCAAGCTGTAGCAATCGACGACCCCGACAGCAGAAGCGAAGCCCTCCAGAGACCATCCCCAAGAAGAAGTTGTCGCGCCGTGCAGGACCCCAAGGAGATGGCGCCGCGTCAGGAGCCTCGATAGAATCAGCGCTCGTTCCAGGGGCGTCTCCCTCCATCGCACAGGAAGGCGCGCCCGGCGCCCTCCTCGGGCAGGGCTTGGGGGCTCTCTTCTGGAGGGCCTCGGACCTTGCCAACCACGCGAGGGAGGCGCTTGGGCACCACTTGGAGGCGTGCTTCACGGCACGTTTCCCTCAGGAGAACACAGGGCAAGGAGTGCCCACCACCCAAGAGTTCATCACCAAGACCACCCGAGAACTGCAAGAAGCAAGAGCCATACGCGGCCCACGGCCCGCTGAGCGCAAAGACCCCATCCCGGGCGAGGATGTCGGGCTGCGTCTCTGCGTCGATGTCCCAGGGCTCAACAGGGCCGCATCTCTGGAGCACTTCTGGCCATCACGTGCGGGCCGCTGTGAGGGCCCACCACATAGCTACGTTCGTATGCTTCGTCTATAGAACCAGGTGACATCTTCCAAGTTCGTTTAAGCTGGGAGCGCCCTCGGGCTGCATTAT
Source organism: Aegilops bicornis (assembly GCA_021605145.1). NCBI lineage: Eukaryota > Viridiplantae > Streptophyta > Magnoliopsida > Poales > Poaceae > Aegilops > Aegilops bicornis. The sequence continues at coordinate 429,888,678 of CM038671.1, read as the reverse complement.
TCCCAGGCCGCATGGGTCTGTCCCTGTGGCATGTATCCCTTTGCTTAAGTCTTTAGCTTACCTTGCTGGGGGTGCCCCTCGGGATGCATCATCCCCAAGCCGCTCGGGCCAGACCCAGTGGCGTGTATCTTCCTACATTTATCCAAGTCAATCTGCCCTTTATGCCTAACCTGCAAACGGCTATCGCCTTCCCGATCATCGCCTCCCCCGGGGCCTTCACACAGGCACGGCGCTGGTGCATGGGTCCGTCCCTGCCACGTCTGACAAATCTGAGTGGTCGAGCTCTGGCTCGCGGCACGCGCCGCACACGTCACCTCACCAGGCCCTTGGTGCCTTCGCCTCACCCAGAGCAACCAGCAGCACACTAACAGCTGTAACGATCAACCATGTTCCTTCTTGTGCCTGTTCACATGAGTCCAGAGGGAAGGATAGCAGACGGCACCACGAGTCTCCTTTTCCTCGTGCGATCCGCTTACCCTTTAAAAGGGGGGCTCCTAAGCATCGCGACTCAGGAGATCTTACTGGCTCTCCAGCCCTCACCCCCTGGCCTTGTCAACGGCATCGCGACCTGGCATACCAGCGGCGGCTGAGCTCGCTTGAGGGCCGGGACCTGAGGACGTAGACACTAAGGAAAGCATGGGTAAGGAAAACTCGTACGGGCCAGCCTGTCTATGCCGCACGATATTGGCGCGCAACCCTAGCGCAACGTCATGAGTCGCCGCAAAATCAACAAGATAAGTCTTGCACCCAGATCAGCTAAATGTTTGGGCTTCATGGCCGCTCGCGCCCTGCCGCAACCCCGTCGCGGCCACGTCAACTCCCTTTCTCTCCTTACCATGGCTGCTTGGGCGCTAAGGGGGACCTCCTGAGCATCGCACCTCAGGGGCTCTTACTGGACCTCGGGCCACGCACCTCCTGGCCTTGACCACGGCACGCGACCTGGCATACCAGCGACGGCTGTAGCCGCCTTGGGACCGGTGCGTGCAGTGTCCCTATTTCCTCTTTGGTGCTAAGGAGGCAAGCGCAGACGAAGAGTACCGAGGCATCAGGCAAAGGTTGCCATATTGGTGCAACAAGACCAAGACTAGGAGGACGGCAAGGCGGAGGTCATCGTGGAGCCCAAGACGGCGTCACCCCAGGGCTTTTCGCAGGCGAAGACCGCTTTTGTCAGGATAGCTTGTACTAGCTGTCCCCCTTCAAATTTGCCCGCCGTTGTTGGCTCCTTTCCCGCTCAACATTTGGGAAGAGGACCAGGGCCTATATAAGTAGAGCTAGCCACCACAGTAGAAAAGAGGCCGAACCGAGGGATAACTCGAACAGACCGAGAAGCCAACACACGCACAAGAACACCTCAACCTCAGGAGGCTGTTCTTCTCTTGTACTGTTCATCATCAGCCCAAGAGGCAATCCACCACCACCACACGGGAGTAGGGTAATACACCACAACGGTGGCCTGAACCAGTCTAAACCCCGTGTCTCTTTCTGTGTTATGAGTTGGTCGAGTTTGTCTGCGAGATCTTAGCGAGCTAGAGCGTAGATCGGTAGGAGGGAAAGACTTCGCGCGCACCCTAGTGTTCGAACCTTAAGGGTTTGCCGGAACCCCACATCCGACACCCACTAGTATCCGTCATGGCGGTTCTGCTGCATTGGTCCTTGACCCAATAATTGACGGATTTCACCTCACTCGAGTCCTTATCGACGGTGGCAGCAGCCTGAACCTGCTCTATTAGGATACAGTGCGCAAAATGGGTATAGACTCCTCAAGGATCAAACCCACAAAAACCACCTTCAAAGGTGTCATACCAGGTGTAGAGGCCTATTTCACGGGCTCAATCACACTGGAAGTGGTCTTCGGATCTCTGGACAACTTCCGAAGCGAGGAATTAATCTTCGATATCGTCCCCTTCCATAGTGGCTATCACGCACTACTCGGATGAACCGCATTTGCTAGATTCAATGTGGTACCGCATTATGCATACCTCAAGCTCAAAATGCTAGGACATCACGGGGTTATAACAGTTAATGGAAACACAGAACGCTCGCTACGCATGGAGGAGCACACTGCGGCCCTCGCAGCAGAAGCACAAAGCAGCCTTATGAGGCAAACCGCCAATTCGGCGAAAAAGACCCCAGACACCTTCAAGCGAGTCCGGAGTACCCTGCAAGAGGATCGCCAGGCACGTTTAGAGCTCGCCTAGCAATTCGGCCTCCATCCCAGCCAAAGTGAAGCGGCGAAATTTACGTCGCGCGTACATAATTACGCACTCAATATACCATGGGCACAGGCGGAGGCACGACCATGGCACGGCCCATAATGCGGCTCAACCGCTTTAGGACTTGTATACCTTTAACATTTTCTTCCTTTCAGGCCCCTATTCTCTGAAGGCCCTCTCCGATCGTCTGATTGTCGAATTCGTCACGGGAAGGAAACACCAAGGAAGCTAGAAGCTTTGACGTACAAGGGAATCCTCATGTGGTCTCTGATAACGATCGATATACCTGTTTTACATACCCATACGCAGCTTGCCCTTGGATAGGACATGTCAAATAGTCCTATTTTTTGCTTATTGCACTACTTGTATACATACGCTTTGACGTATCATTTAAATAACAATGTATAGCATTAGCTTATTATTGCATCTCCTTTTTTCCTTGTCTGCTTATTTGCGACAAATTGCATCCGTACATTCTGATACGGCCAGTGCGCCAGGGGCTTCGGTGTACCCCATAACACGGCATGAAAATTCCGAACAGTTTCAAAAGTGCGGCACCCCGAACTTATAGCATTATATGCATCAACTATGAATCATGTCTTGGGTCAATAGTTGGGTTTGCCCGGCTCCCATGTTTTGGTACCTTACGTTCCGCTATATCGGCTAAGGTAGCGTTGGGAGAACTACTGCGATTGTGTCCCGGTTCTTCCGGATGAACACCTCAGTAGAGAAAGCCGAAAACTGACTGTCATGATGAGATGAGAGCTGGTTGTTGTTCGAGAGGTCTCAAATCCTTAAAGATTTTTTCCGCTTCGGGCGAGGAATCGGCCTTGTCCGATTTAGGCGTATATAGCGCCCCAAGTTTGGCCTTCTGAATACTAGGGGCTTCGCCAAAATTTAAAATTGTAGACTTCTATGGCTAAGTGAGAGTGATAAAGCTTTATAGTCTGATTGCCTGGTTTGTTGTGTTGAACACCTCCTTCGAAGGACCCAATATTGGGATAAAGAGTGGTCAGGTTTATCCCGAACACCTCAGTACTAGTTACATGGGGGCAGAAGCCGACGACTCGCCAACTCTCAAAATTTATAAACGGCCGCACAGAAGGTAATATTTTAAATTAGCAAGCGTTATATAGCGCACATGAACTGGTTTCATATTACAGGATCACATGAGTACATTCATTGAAATATTACATCCTTAGCACATTCCTCTGCCACAAGGCGAGCACCCTTTAGGACAATGTCATAATACTTTTCGGGGTGGCGATGCTCCTTGCCCTCCGGCGGCCCCTCCTTCACCAGCTTTTTTCGGCGTCCAACTTCGCCCAGTGCACTTTCGCCCGGGCAAAGGCCCTGTGCGCACCCTCAATGCAGAAGGACCGCTTTATGACTTGAAACTGTGGGCAAGCATTCACAAGCCGCCTTACCAGACCGAAGTAGCGACCAGGTAGGGGCTCGCCAGGCCACATCCGGACTATAAGGCCCTTCATGGCCAGTTCGGCCGCCTTGTGAAGCTCGACCAGTTGCTTCAATTGGTCGCTCAAGGGCATCGGATGTTTGGTCCCAGTATACTGAGACCAGAACAACTTATCCGTCAAGCTCGCTTCCTCAGCCCGGTAGAACTCCACGACATCCGATACACTGCTGGGTAGATCTGCGAACGCTCCTGGAGAGCTCCGAATTCGGGTAAGTAAAAGAAAAGTTTCCTTCACATGCTTGCTTTGCATAATGAATGCCTTACCCACCGCTATCTTCTTGATCGCCTCAATTTCCTGGAGGGCCTTTTGGGCTTCGGCCTTGGCATTTTGTGCGTTCTCGAGGGCCTTCACAAGCTCGGACCCTTGCGCCTTAGAGTCACGCTCCAAGGACTCGTATTTCTTGACGAGAGCCTGGAGCTCTTGCTGCACCTCGCCTACTCGGGTCTCTTTCTTCTCTCGCTCGATGCGCTCCTTGGCCGCTTTGTCTTCGGCCTCGGACAGCGCCTTCTTCAGGGCCGCCACTTCGGTCGTGGCCCCTAGCAAAATTCATGACGATCCTATTACTCAAAAACCACATTTTTCTTTATCAATATACAGACGGGGTATCATTTACCTTTGTTCTCTTCGAGCTGCCTCTTGGTAAGGCCGAGCTCTTCCTCGGACCGCTCAAGGTCCCGCTTCAGTGCGGAGACCTTCGTCGTACGAGCGGCAGCGGCCAGTAGTGAAGCCTGCTTATTCACATAGACACATTCTGATTAGACTCCTGCGATTATTATTTGATCCTCTATTCGGCCTCACGAACGCCAAATAGAGCATCAGGGGCTACTGTCTATGCTATAACATTTTCTTATAACTTGTACCTGAAAGCCTGTTAGGAGGCTGGCACAGGCTTCAGTCAGTCTGCTTTTGGTGGACTGAACCTTCTTGACCACCGCACTCATAATAGTGCGGCGCTCTTCGTCGATGGAAGCGTCGCGAAGCGCTTCCAGCAGGTTGTCCGATGCCTCTAGATGGACAGAGGCCATCAGTACAGACGGCTTGCCCCCCTTGGCGAGGGGTTGCCTGACAGAATCCGGAACCACTGGAGGTTCCGGCGCAGTATTCGGCTGGGGGCTAGAATTGATGCCCCTGGTGTTAGGGCCCAGGGGAGTCTTGCCCCTCGTGCGCCCAGCGCCTGGAATGTCGCCTTGGGGCGCCTCCGGAACTGTCTCCCCTTGGTTTACTGCCCTTTGAGGCAACACCTCGGCGTTGTCCGTAGGGCGGGGGGGAGGAGGCGGTCGGGAGTGAATCATTTCATATTCGACGGGCCCAAAGAATCATCCGAAGAAGATACGTCGATATGGGCTCGGGATGGGCTGCATGATCATGTTCGGCGTGATAAGAAGCAATAAAATAAAACATACCAAGAACTATTATGGTATCCGGATACTTACGACTTCGCCAGGGGCTTGTCCCTGGGTAACCACTCCTCGTCGCTAAAAGCGACCGCCGTGGAACAGTCCGGAAGGAGAGTCCTTCCCTTCTTGGACCCCTCGGCCTCCCCAGATGGGGCGGCCTTCCTTTTCTTGTCTCCCCCGGCTAGGGGGGGAGAACTTTCCTCTTCCTCCTCATTGTTTTCTTGGCAGGAGTGCGCCTCGGTGTTTTCGGATGATGAGTCCGATATAACCTTGCGCCGGAGACCTTTCCTGGTCCCCATGGCCTTCTTCTCCGGCGCCTCATAAGGCGCCGGAACCAGCATCTCCGTTAGGAGAGCATCCTTTGGATCTTGAGGGGGCTGGACAATCGATCTGCTCCGCTGTCGCTACCCAGTCCTGTTAAAAGGCATGGAGGCTCAGATCCCTCTCACGGTTATAGTGGGGAAAAGAACATCTTATGAGATATAAAAGACTTACCGGATTGCGAGGGCGCTTTGCGCTGAGTCCGCGATCCTCGGTAAGGGGAGGAGGCACCTCGGCACCCTTGAACAGCACCTTGCAGACGTCCTTGTGCGTCATGTCGAAGAGCTCCCGCAGCGTTTGGTGCTTAGCTGGGTCGAACTCCCACAAATTGAATGCCCGTCTTTGACACGGGAGGATCCGGCGGAAGAGCATGACTTGGACCACGTTGACAAGCTTGATTTTCTTGCTTATCATGTTTTTGATGCATTTTGCTCCGTATGTAGTCCATATTGAAACGGACGTACTAGTACGCACTCTCCCTCGCCCCTCGACCCTCGCTCGACCCTCGCCCACGTGGTGGACGTGCAGCAATTCATTCGGTCTCAGATAGACAGAACGATATACCGTCGTACCATTGTTGCTCAACTTCCCGAAGAGGCGAAGAGCCAAGCGCAAGGTTAATAATTTTTAGATGCCAAGTGCAAGGTTTATAGGAGAATGAGAACTATATGAGGAAGAAGGCAACAAGATGTATGTTTTGTGTGACAGTCTCTTCTTACAGGATGTGCTAGACCTAGTGGACCTCATTGTTGCAATGGGAGTACTATCATAGATGGCACGATTCAAAGTGGTGGGCAGCGGTTATAATTCGGAGCTGCTTAGTCTTAAACCCCATGAAGAAGTCCCATCGAAAGGAATAGCCATCCTCTACATGTGCTCATATGTAAAATGAGTAAATGAGACAAAAAGAGAAAGAGACAAAGTAAAAAAATCACTAGCCCTAGAGCCAGCCCTATTGTATCAGTGAATGATATTTCTACATCGTGATTGACATGGCTATATTATTAACCATGTTGCAGAGGTAGAAGCAGATTTTTATTTATTTGCGGAGGTAGCAGCGAATGGATATTCAACGACGAGTGAAATTATGGCTGCTTCCTCGGTCAAACATAGAGAAAGGTGGGCCTCATGATTTGACGGCTTATTAGTCATTATTACTTCCTATACTCTTTGCCCATATAATAACCGTGTGGTAGAGTAGTGGGCTATACTTTTAATAACCATGCTCGAAGAGAAGAGGTGCACGCACCCATGCACGTAGTACTAGTAGCACTCTTTACATCTTTTGCGTCTTCCCCAACCACACACGTGACACGGTGGAGCTCATTTCTGTACAATGATGCAGCCCATGTGATAATTTGACGCGTCTAGTAGTAGTTACTCACTTATAAATAATGGAGGGTCGGGAACCACGCATGAACGGTGCCGCGTCATTTAGAAATAAAGTTTTTTTTCCTTCAGTGGCACGTGTCGGATTGCGGATTGCGGCAAAACCCTCGAGGTTCGAACACTGGGGTGCGCACAAAGATCTCTCCCCCTCTAGGTCCCGCACTCACTGTGATCTAAAAGCTCAGCGCGTCGAACTCGTAGAACAAGGGACACAGGGTTTATACTGGTTCGGGCCACCGATGTTGTGTAATACCCTACTCCAGTGTGGTGTGGTGGATTGCCTCTTGGGCTAAGGATGAACAGGTATAAGGGAAGAACAGCCTCCTGAGGAGAGGTGTCCTTGAGCTTGGTGAGCTTGTGTAGTTGAGGATGATCTGAATGGCCCAAGATCGGTCGCCTCCTACTGTGGTGGCTAGTCCTATTTATAGAGGCCCTGGTCCTCTTCCCAAATGTAGGCGAGAAGGGATCCAACAACAGCCAAATTTGAAGGGAGACAGCTAGTACAAGTTATCCTGACTAAAGGTGGTCTTCGCCTGCCAAAGGCTCTGGTGGTGACGCCGTCTTGGGCTCCATGGTGACCTCCGTCCTGCCGTCCTGCTGGTCTTGGTCTTGTTGCACCGATATGGAAACCTTTGCCTGATGCCTCGGGACTCCTCGCCTGCGCTTGCCTCTTTAGCACCAAAGAGGAAGCGAGTACGCTGCACGCTCTGGTGCCCACCTGGCGCCCGCCTGGCCTTGGTCGTCATGGCTTGCGTCATAGGAACCTCGCGAGGTGCCCCTTGCCTTGATCTCTCCGCTCCTCACGAGCCAGCCTAGTGAAGCCGCCCCTGAGGAGGTCTTGCGTCGTCCGCCTCACGAGGCTTGGCCCCTCGTGAGGGTCTTGAGGGTTCCCTGATGAAGATGGGCCGTACAGGGCCGCTGGAGGAGCCACGCCATGGGCCGCAGGCAGGCAAGTCTAGGGAACCCCATTCCCAGGACGTCGACAGTAGCCCCCGGGCCCAATACGTGCTTGGGCTTGGCTTCAAGGCGAAGCCAAGGGGCAAGCGCGGAGCACCACGGGCCCCAACAGCCTGCGGCCTCGGTTGACGCATGGCGATTGATGGGACGTGGGCGTCTCTGCTTCCCCACGCTGCCTCGGCAACTGCCTGACTTGACGAGTCCCTGCTGCATGCAGAGAAAAATCATCATTACCTGTGATCGTGGGGGTCACCGGTTGGCCTTCTCCCGCTATAAATGAGGAGGGGGCGTAGCCCCCATCGCCCATATCTTCCTACTCTGCTTGCTCCTCCTCCCTTGCTTCATTGCTCGCAACGATTCCCATGGCGCCTATTCGGAGGTTCTCAGCTGCAGAAAAGGGAAAAGCCCCCCGCGACGAGCCGAGGCTGATTCCGCCGAAGAAGAGGCTGACCAGCCGCCGCGATGTAGTCATGAGGCCAGAGGTGTCGAGGCCTTGGTGTGAGGGGCCTCCCCTCGGGTATCCGCTGCCCTTGTATGCCCAGGCAGGGGGCTCCGGAGGCAAAGGCAACGACCAGCGCCGTCCCCGTCGGGGCCGTGGCCACCGCGCCGTGGTGGCACGCACCATTGCCCCAGGAACCGACGCCGAGGGATCCTCGCGCGAGCTCGTGATGTGGGCGGCGATGCCTCCGCGCACTTGGATTCGCTTCCCGCAGTTCTTCTCCGCCGAGATGCCGCCGAGGGGACCCCTCGAGCTTTGGCTATAGCACGCTGAGTGCAATGCCCCAGCGATAGGGGCGGAGGTCAAGGTCGTCTCCCCAGGCAAGATCTTCATGACCCACAGCTGGGGCGAGGTTGCCCGGGTTTGCTGTGCGGAGGGCGCCCTCTCCATCCACTTTGAGTACGACGGCGCCTCCATGATGTTCTTCAAGGTCTTCGACGAGGAAGGCCGCCGCTTGGAGTGCTGCCCTGAAGAGGATCATCGGGACGGCCCGGCGGCAGGGGCAAGGTTCGCCACTGGCCTCGCTGGCGTTTCCTCTGGCAGCAGCGGCGACACTTGGGAGTCCAGCAACTCTCCCAAGCCCGACGAGACTTCGGAGACGAGCGACGACGGCTACATGCCTCCGAGCTCGCGTCGTGCCCAGAGTGCAGCCGCAGCGTACGACCGCCGCCATTGCTGATCTGGATGGGGTTGGCGCCGGCCTCCTGTGGCCCACTGTTGATGATGGCGTCGGCGGCGCTGGCGCGTGTAGATAAGGCTCCTAGAAACTTCCTCCTTTTGTTCCTTGCGAGGAATCGAGATGGACCCCGTGGGGGCATGTAAAGGGTCTGTAATGTCTTTTGCTGATATCATCCTTATTATAAGATTTACAAACGCATGTCCTACTTCGGCTTAATCTCCCCTTTGCAACCCCGCGGTAGCTTGGCGCTCAACGCTGATAGGTCCCGGTACCCAGGCGGGCTGCAGCCGTCGCTGGTATGCCAGGTCGCGATGCCGTGGTCAAGGCCAGGAGGTAAGCGGCCCGAGGTCTAGTAAGAACTCCTGAGGCACGATGCTCAAGAGGTCCCCTTTGGCGTGCAAGAAGCCACCTAAAGGTGGGAAAGGGAGGCGACGTTGCCGCTACAGGGCCGCAAGAGATGGGAATCATGTGTCGTGGCGCTCGGCTGACTTGGATGCGGAACTTATCTTGGTAGTCAGAGTCGATTCCTTGCGCAACACCAAGCTCCTTGTGCGTTGGTGACTGTAGTGTAGCCAGGTTAGGCCCGTGCGGGACTCCCTCTCTTTCCCACGCCCTTCCGCGTGCTCTACGTCCTCGAGTCCTGGCCCTCGAGCGGGCTCAGCGGCCGCTGGTATGCCAGGTCGCGATGCCGTGGTCAAGGCCAGGGGATGAGGGCTGAAGAGCCAGTAAGAGGTCCTGAGTCATGATGCTTAGGAGCCCCCCTTTCGATGCGCAAGCGAATTGCATGGGAAAGGAAGGATCTCGCGGTGCCGCCCGCTATTGCCCTCGGGAGGTTCCTGCAGGTTAGCGTGTGAAGGGGTACGAATTGCAACAATGCTTGCCAGTTTGCCGCTGGTCATTCCGCAAGAAGACGAAGGCACTGAGGGTCTGATGAGGTGACGTGCGCAGGTGTATCGCGAGCCAGAGCTCAACCGCTCAGATTTGTCAGCGTTGCAGGGATGGACCCGAGCACAAGCGTCGTGCCGGCATGAGTAGCCCCCGTTGCGGGGTGAGCAAAGGGTCGATCGGCGATGCGGGCGGACACGGTGAGTGAAGATCAAGCAGGGGATGGCTATAAATAACTCATGCATGGGAAGTGAACTAGCTTAGATAGATGCGAGAACGATACATGCCACCGGGACGGACCCGGGCGGCTTGGGGATGATGCAGCCCGAGGGGCGCCCCAGTAGGGTAAGCTAAAGATGCAAAAAGATACAAGCCACGGGAACAGGCCCATGCGGCATGGGAATGATGCAGCCCGGGGGGCGCTCCCAGCTAAATAAACTTGGAAAATGTCACCTGGATCCGTTGTCGAACGGATGTTGGGGTAGCTGAAGATGCATGGCGAAGGGGTCGCCCCTCACGAGCCATCAAGGCCCCTCGAGAGGCTCTGGGGGCTTAGGCGATTCCTTGAAGACCGTCTCCATCTCTGCCAGGACCGCATGATGCCTGGCCTCCTGGGTCGCCAGGACGCTCCGTAGGTTGCGCTGGAAGGCGACTGCCATGCTCGGTAGGCCAAACGGCATGCGGACATAGCTGTGGGGTGGACCCTCACACCGCCAAACGCGCGAAGGCCAGAAGCGCTCTTGAGATGCGGCCCTGTTGAGCTCTGGGTCGATGCAGATGCGCAGCCCACCATCCTCGCCTGGATGGGGAGCTGCGCTAGGTGGGCGGCTGTCGCCGCGCATGGCTCTTGCATCCTGTAGCTCCTGAGTGGTCTTGGCGATGAATTCCTGAGCGTCGGGCGCTCTTCGCCCGTTATCCTCCTGAGGGAAACGTGTCGCAAAGCACGCCTCCACGTGGTGCCCGAGCGCCTCCCTCGTGATGTTGGCTAGGTCTGAGGCCCTCGAGAAGAGAGCCCCCGAGCCCTGCCCGAGGAGGGCCCGGGTGTGCCTTCCTATGCGAGGGAGGGAGGCGCCCCAACCACGGGCGCTGATCCTGAGGCGGTGCCACTAGAGATGCCACCCCCCTGGGGCCCTGCGGAGTACCTGCTTCTTCTTCTTGGGGATAGCCTCAGGAGGGTACTGCGTGCCCTTGCTGTCAGGGTCTTCAATTTCTGCGTCTTGGAAAGCGTGCTCGAGGGAGCACACCGCATATCTTTCTTCGCAGCGGACTGTGATGATGCCGCCACTCCCTGGCATCTTGAGGACATTGTAGCCGTGATGGGTCACCGCCATAAACTTGGCTAACGCAGGATACCCGAGGGTGGCGTTGTACGGCAAACGGATGTGGGCGACTCGAAGTCGATGAGCTCGGTGCGGTAGTTGTCGCGCTGGCCGAAGGTGACAGGGAGGCGGACCTGCCATATCGGGGTGGTGGAGCCGTCGGTCACTCCTGAGAAGGGCTTAGTAGGTTGTACCTGATCGTATGGCATTTGGAGGCTGTCGAATGTCTCTACGGACATGACATTAAGGCATGCGCCGCCGTCGATGAGGGTCTTGGTGACTTGGGCGTTGCTGATGTGGTGAAACCTGACATCGGGGAGGGCACCTGCGGTCGCCAGCAAGACTTCTGAGCTGGTCCGCCGACCTGAAGGTGATGGCGCACTTGGACCACCTGAGCGGGAGCATGGCCTCGAGCCTGGGAAGGGCTGCATTCACCTTTCGAGAGAACTGCTTGAAGTTGCACTGGGATGCTGGGGCCTGAGCTCCGCCCAAGATGCAGGCGATAGCGCGCGGCTCCTGGAAGCCCCCAGCCCCCTCGTCTTGATGGTGGTCGTTGTTCCTTCTTGGCGGTGGCGGCAATGGGGGGAGACCAGCATTGCCCTGAGGGCAGTCCTCGCGAGGCTGATCCCTCCAGGCTCCCTCACGAGGCTGGTCTTGCCAGCGGTGCTCACGAGGCCGGTCGTGCCACTCCTGGCGGGGTCCGTGATCATCCCAGCGTCCTCCGCCTCGTCCTCCTCCTCGGTCGTAACCCCGGTCTTTGCGCTCGGGGAGTCAACCGAAGCGTCCATCTCGAATGGCTTTGAGCTCTTGACAGTCATTGGTGTTGTGGCTGTGTATGTTGTGGAAGCCGCAGAACGGCCGGCTGCTCTTGGACGACTCAGGATGGTCCCGGCCATGCTTCGTGTCAGGCTCCGCCACGAGCACGGCCACCCCCTTGCGCTCCATGTCTTTGGCCTTGGGTTTCTTCTCCTCTGGGTCGGTAGCAGGGAGCTTGAGGAGGGAAAGGCGCCCTTCTTCAGCTCTTGCGCACTTGGTTGCCATGTTGAACAGCTCCAGAGCCGTGCATAGCTCCTCATGGATGGCGAGCTCCTCCTTCATCTTGAAGTCGCAGACACCGTCGAAAAATGCGGAAATGATGGCCTCATCCGTCACCTTGGGGATCTTGAGACGAACGTTGTTGAAGCGCTGGATGTACTTCTGCAGGGTCTCTCCTGGCTGCTGCTTGATGCGGTGTAGGTCGCCCGCGGACGGCGGGCGGTCGCGAGTTCCCTGGAAGTTGGCGATGAAGCGGTCGCGCATCTCATCCCAAGAGGAGATCGAGCCCGGGGGGCGGGTTCATGAGCCATGAGCGAGCACCATCCTTGAGTGCCATGGGGAACCAGTTCGCCATGACATTCTCGTTGCCGTTGGCCACCTCGATGCTCAACTCGTAGAGCTGCAAGAACTCTGCAGGGTCGGGGGTGCCGCCATAACGAGGAGGCAGGTCTGGCTTGAACTTGCCCGGCCAGACGATGCTACGTAGCTCCGGAGGGAAGGCGCAGCAGCCTACTGTGGCCATCGTGTCCCTTTCGCGTCTGAGCCCGCCCGATGTCAGCGCCGCCACCGCGGCGCACGCGGTCTTGTCATGATGGCGGCAGGAGCGCGAGGCGTTTTCCTGCGGCCGAGGAACCTCTTGGCAGCGTCCTTCTTCTCGCGCGGGCGCCCGGCGCGGTGGGTCGCGCCGAGGGGCTGCGCGCCTTGGCGCTAGGGTACCGTCTTGATGCGGAGGCAGTGGAGGTGCTCCGTGAGCTACGTCGCCCGCAGCTGGCGGGGGGCGAGGCAGCGAGAGGGACGGTGTGGGGGAGCCCCCAACGTCGCTGACGAGCTCGACGATGTGGTCCAGCCAATCCTCGTAGAGGTCGTCGACCGGGCGGTAGCGCAGGAGCTCGCATGCCATGAGCAGCGCGGCCTACGTGTTCGTGGGCGCGCGACGAGTGTGAGACGATGAGCCGACTGGGGTTAGCGACAGAGTGGCAGTGCGGCCGTCCCGCCGCACAGAGGGGTGCAGCGAGGACGCTTGCTGCTCGTTTCCCGCCGGGCCAGTGGTAGCTTTGGCGGCGGGCAACGAAAAACGACGTGGAGGCCCGCCGAGAGGGGCCGTCTGAGCGACACGGGCGGCGAGGGCGGCCCGGCGCTCGGCATGGGCTCGACACGCGTCTGCCATGGATGCAGTGGGACGATGGAACGCGGATCAGCGGAAGGAAAGCTTCAGCGCACCCCTACCAGGCGCGCCAAATGTCGGATTACGGGTCTCGGCAAAACCCTCGAGGTTCGAACACTGGGGTGCGCACGAAGATCTCTCCCCCTCTAGCTCCCGCACTCACCGCGATCTCAAAGCTCAGCGCGTCAAACTAGCAGAACAAGGGACACATGGTTTATACTGGTTCGGGCCACCGATGTGGTGTAATACCCTACTCCAGTGTGGCGTGGTGGATTGCCTCTTGGGCTAAGGATGAACAGGTACAAGGAAGAACAGCCTCCTGAGGAGAGGTGTCCTTGAGCTTGGTGAGCGTGTGTAGTTGAGGATGATCTGAATGGCCCAAGATCAGTCGCCTCCTACTGCGGTGGCTAGTCCTATTTATAGAGGCCCTGGTCCTCTTCCCAAATGTAGGCGGGAAGGGATCCAACAATGGCCAAATTTGAAGGTAGACAGCTACAGTACAAAAAAAATACACTTCCGTGATGATACGTGTTTGTCACAGTAGGTCATGTTTTCTGTCATGCATGTACATCCCTGACGATTTTATGATAGAATCAAGATAGTCATACCTGTGTTGTCGTAGAAGTGTTCCATGACATAACCAAAATTATCATAACGGAAGTGTCCACTTCCATGACGATAAATCGCGCGTCACAGAAGAGCTTTCGTCAAGGGTGACCGACACGTGGCATCCACCGTAACGGAATGCCGTTAAGCTATCGGGTCCGGTTTTGGATCCGATAACCCGTTAACAGCACCGACCATTGGGATTTTCTACGTGTAAAATCATCATTGGCTGGAGGAAACACGTGTCGGCTCACCGTTGGGACAGATGTCATCCACTCATTGGACCCAAAGCGCCTATGATAATGCCGACACGTGTACGCCCAACAGAGGCCCATTCTGTTAAAAGGCGGCCCGTTTGACTTGGTCAAAAGGTGGCGGGCGGCCCACTCAACAAGCCCGTTAACGCTCGTCAGTATATAGCCCATTTACAGCCCGCTATCCCAGGGCCCGTTTATGGCCTATCCGAATTAGGCCTAGTAGCGTCATCTGGGCCGTCCAATATAATTCCAGCCCGTTTTAACTTTCGGCCCATGTATGGACCATGACGTCTTTCGGCCCATATGAGGCCCTTTGTAACTCTCGGCCCATTAACGGCCCGTGGTAAAACTGGCCCATAATGAATAGTGTATCACTTTATACCTATTAACGGCACATGGTGAAACTGGCCCGTAATGAAGAGTGTATCACTTTATACCCATTAACGGCCCATTATTCCGTTGGGCCATTTCCAGCCCATGTTATCTTTCGGCCTTCTCAGGGCCCATTTATTCTTGGGCTCATTTCTAGCATCCATTTACTTACAGCCTATTACTGTCATTTTCCGCTTGTGGGCCAAATTCAGCCCGTGGTTACAGTCGGCCCGTTTGTGGCCCGTTAATACGTTGGGCCATTTTCATAGCGTCATCAAATACGGCCGATTAACGATGACCCGTTATGGTCGGCCCATGAACGGACGATTTCAACTCTAGCCCATTTACGGCCATAATGTGGTCTGTTATTGGCCCATGTTTGGCCAACCGATCATACAGCCTGTAGAAGGCCCATTGATGATACGGCCCGTAGAAGGCCCATTGTGTCTATGGCCCGTATAAGGCCAATTGTTTCTACGCCCCATAGAAGGCCCATTGTTTCTACGTCCCGTAGGAAGCCCATGGTAACTACAGTAAATATGTAGCCCATGGTTATTGTGGCCTAGTTTTAAAAAATAGGTTATTGCGGCCACTAGCAAACCGCGGAAAAAGAACTGCACTGACTACAAGAAAACAAATAAACAAGACAATAAGGAAATAAATTAGCAAGCAACTTACGCTAGGCTATCACGACTATTACACATATTACATCCACTAGGCATCAAAGTTCGCCACCAGTGAAAATATAGGGAACAAAGCAGCATATAAACGCCGCAGCAAAACAAGTCCAGAACTGAAACCACTTCAGAAGAGCTCAAGAAACAATATCCTGGGTACCCATAATGCTGTAGCAAGCTTATTAACTTTCTCTTGTTTAGCGCTTAAATCCTCCAGCACTTGTTGTTGCACCAGAAAGTATGCATCTGAATTCTGCAGGGACTTCCTCAGTCCTTCAGCTTCCTGTCGCAGCACATTTGATCGATGACTTTCAACTTGAAGTTGAGACTCAAGAAGATGAACTGATTCAGGCAGCGAGTTCAAAGAGCTTGTGCCGATGGTAGTGGCGATGCTTTCGAACACTACATCAAGACATGACTTTTGGGTTCTCTCACTGTCGTCAAGGTAGTTTTTATAAGCTTTGTTGGAGACCATCAGGGATGTCTCACTATCTTGAACCTTATCTGCATTACTTCCTTTACCATTGCATAACGGGGTACTCTTCTCCAATATTTTATCTGCGTTCTAAAATAGAAACAAACAAACACATCACAGGTTTACAATGTAGTATATGAAACTCATTTTGGTAAACCAGTTCAGTAGTAAGGTGGAAAGGATAACAGCATGAAACAAACATATATCTATGTAGTATGGTCTATATTATTCTAGTTTATGTTGCCAAATCAAGATAGATACAGTTTGAATCATATCTATTTAAGACAAAGAACCATAGATAGAATATAAGAGTGGGAAACTACACAGCAATAACAACACTTGTAATGTGCATGGCATGAGAACATAACTGTTTATTCAATTGAAACTGAAATCAACATAGAGCAAGTTACAACAGCAAACACGTTAAAGAAACAGGTTTAAAACATACTGTTTAGCGCCATTGGAGTTTCAGTTGCATCCTTCAAATTTGAAATTAGTTGGTGTGAGTAAATATAGTGATGCAAGAGCAAAGTAGTATGAACCATAGCTACGGAACCTGACCTAAGAACAATTCTTCTTCTGCTTTAAGCGTTGACTTGGGGTTCGGAGTGGTGGTCCTCGTGCTTTGGGCACTGCAGTTGCCTTAATGCTTGCCGTGTTTGGGTGCTCTGTGGTGGATCACGGTGTTGTGTCAATGGGAACTGGGTTACTATCTGCTTTGGGGTTGGGGTTAGAAGGGGTGTAGCTGGTTCTTTGTCCAACTGGGTAGGGGTACAATCTGCGTGAGTCTGGGTTATGTGTGGTGGGGCTGGTTCTTGGGCAAGTACAACCGTGGTTCTATCTCCATCGACAGGTAGCACGATCCTTTCGGAAGACCGTGTTTCTACTCCCACAGATACTGCCATCACCCCCTCCAATTGAAATGGCTGATAAACAAGAAAAGTAATTGAATAAACAGACATTGTAAGATAGACAGGTGCAATGGATACTAGGAAAGAAAACAGGGCATGAAATAATTCACATTTATGTTGTCTAACCAAACAGAATAGCAGGACATAATTTCACATATATGATGGCTAATTAAACATGATAGCATGACACAATTTCACATGTATGATGGCTAACTAAACAAGATAGAATGACAAACTTCAAAATATGATGACTATGTAAACAGGATGACATGATATAACTATACAATGTGTCTATTAAAGTGGTTGGCATGCCATAAATCACAAACATGCCGTCGATGGAAACATGATGGCATGATATAATTCACGGATAGAATGACATAATTCAAAATATGATGACTATGTAAACAGGATGAGATGATATAACTATATTATGTCTTTAGAAAATGGGTTGGCATGCCATAATTCAGATACATGTTGTCTATGTAAACATCATGGCATGATATAATTCAAATATATGATTTATATACTAAGGAAGTGAGCAGAGGGCAATCGCATATATGATGTGTCAACTAAGGAGATGGCATTCAATATCGTGTATATATGTAAAAACAAAGCATTGCAATACAACATATGCATGATATGAGTAATATAACCCTACCAAGTTTGAGCATACACCTCAGGGGGATAATAGGACTGGTCATCTGCCTCTGAATCCTCCTTTGAAGAGCTATACGTAACCAAAGAAGATATCTCGCTTCACCGAGTAGCATTGTGTGCTCTGAAGACCTTGTTTTCACTCCAGATTTCTCCATCACCAATTCAAATGGCTGATGCACAGGAAGAGCAATTAAATATACAAACATTGTCGACAAAAGCAATGAGAAATAAAAAAAGGACGGCATGATATAGTTCACATATATGACACTTGGCTAAACAGCATGGCTTGTATAATTCACATATATAATGCCTTGCAACAAGATAGCATTGCATAATTCACAAATATAATGTCTTGCAACAAGATGGCATTGCATAATTCACATATATGGTAATTAGACACTAAACAAGTGGCATTCACACAAAGCATGTCTAAACTAAGAAAATGACATAGCAATGCAAGATACCATAATCACGATATGAGCAACATAACCCTGCCAAGTTAGAGCATGCACCTCGGGGGGGGGGGGGGATAGGACTGGTCATCTGTCTCTGAATCCTCCTCTGAGGAGCTATCTGTAACCAGCAAGACATGCGCTTCGTCAGATAGCATTGTCTGCTCTGAAGACCTTGTTTCGACTCCAGATTTTTCATGACCATGCGGAATGGCGATGCACAGGAAGAGTAATTGAATGTACTAAAAATTTTGAAAAATTTAACACGTAATAAAAATGATGTCATGATATAATTCACATATAAGATGCCTGGCTAACCAGGGTGGCATTGCAAAATTCACATATATGATGCCTGGCTAAACAAGATGGCATTGCATGATTCACATATACGATAAAGGAACTAAACAGATGGCATTGACACAAAGCATGTCTAAACTAAGCAGATGACGTCTTTGATGTATACAGTTGCAAGGCACCATATGCATGATATTACCAACATCAGCATGCCAAGTTAGAGCGAAGACCTCATGGGGTAAATAGGAGTGGTCTTACGCTTACGAATCCCCTCGAACATTTATCTTCCTCTTGATTACGATCAGAAATGGGTGGAGGGGGCTGCCTTTGCACCCACCAAGGAGCGACGTCTGCATGAAATTCTATTGCCACGCAAGGCTCGTCTCTTTTGCTCTACATGTTCAGTTCCATTGTGTACAATAACTGACATGCATAGGAATAAAACATAGTGATATTATGTAAGGAATGCATGCACAAATCCATAGTGATGGTAGCAAACTGTGGATAGACCCAAAACCAATGATAGCAGGCAGATAATAGCTTTAGTTAAAAAATACAGATAATGGCTCCTTTAATGTTTGTTTGCACCCAACATCAAACTCATAGTAGACACCCGAGATTAACGGATAGTAGGCAGATAATCTTGATTGCTGCCCGATATGTACCCCACAACCATTTAAAAACTCAAGTTTCAAAGATAAGTTTGGACCTGACTCGGAGTCTAATAGGTGAACATGACGATAAAGTAGCATGTCATCATATTAAGCGATGCATAACGTAAGCAGACACAGAAGAGTGCGACCTCTCTTGCGGACCCGTGTAGTTCTCAAGGTCATCTGCTCAGTTGATGATGGTAATGTAGTTCTCGTGGCTGCCGGCGGCAGGGAAGAAGATTTGAGGCGGCGAAAGACAGTCTGGAGAGCGGATCGCTGCTGTGGTGAACCCTTCAGTTGTTGGAGCAGCTGAGCTGGGGTGGAACACAGCACCGCAGGAGCAGGACAAACCACACAAGGTTTTATTTGACACATATCTGTAACAGAAGTAATTGTGTAAGGGCTTGTTTGAATTTGAGGATTCTAACAATGCAGGGATAGGAAATAGACAGGAATAGGATAGGAATGCACGTGCAAAACAGAGAATTGAAAAACACAGGATTTCTGCCAATCTGGGTGTTTGGTTCACAAGAATTGGAAGATCACAGGATGCAAAGAAGCATGGTCAGATTAAGTCAAACCACAAGAAAATGTACGGTTATAATGCTATTATGCTACTATCTCTTAGTCTTGTGCTTCATGAATAGGAATTTGAAAAGGAGGACAAGTGGAAATTAAAATTCCGACGGTTTTTCTTTCAAGGAGACACTAAAGGAACAAATCCTACAGTTTTCCTTTGCTCCATTCCTTTGCACCAAATTCATGAAAAGTAGTACCATAGAAAACTTTCCAATTCCTATGTTTTTCATTCACTTTTCCTTTCAAGCACTGGCGATTCTAGTAGGCAGGCTTGAGCAAGGAAAATCCTACACTAAAAAAATGTTTTTGTGCAACTTCTATTACTTTGGACCCAGGCCACTGCCCTATAGCTCAGCTCCCAGGGCCATCGACAAATGCACAGCTCAAACGCGCAGAGATAAATAATGATGGCGTTCAAGAGAGTCCATCACGGATAGCTAAGTTGCCTGGTACCTCACTGCTTGTCATATAGTAGGATAAAATAATCGTATTTCCGTTACTTCGTGTGCTCGATGGACAATATATATAACATGTAGAGTAAAAAAGAGATGCAACAAGTGTACAACCTCTTTGGCGAAGCCATGTCGATCTCAACATGATTGGGTTGGCGGTGAGTATGCTCCGACCGACTTGGCTTGCCGGAGGAGGGAAGAAGATCTTAGGCATCTGGAGATGGAGCCCGAGTCTTTGCTTTCTGCTGTCTTTGGAGGGTTTCGTCGTTGGAGCAGCTCCGGTGAGTTGTACGAAGCCGAGGGTGAAGCAGGACAAGAGAGACAACGTTAACCTGAGTGGAATTCTAATAGCATCTCCAATAGATGACGTAAAATACATAACCACAAAGTGATAGGTGTAAAATACATCAGCCGCTCATCTCTAAACTTAATTGTCGAAACTGAATTTAACAGTCGAAACTGAACTTAACTGTCGATACTGAATTTTGCTGTCGAAACTGAATTTTATTGTCGAAACTGAACGCACTAGAGGTGAGGCTACACGTCAGTCGACTGACTTTTTCATCTCTGGTTAGTCGATTTTGCAGCCGTTGGATACGAAGTCATGGGCCTGCAGGTCATCTTCAACCTCCACCCCTCGAGCCGCTAGCCACCACCGCCAAACAGCCCCCCCCCCCCCGCCGCCCCACCCGCCCCGAAAACACTCCCCACTGCCGGTCTGCCGCCGCCCCGGCCATCCCTCTAGCCCCCCCCCCCCCGTGCCAAGCTTTTTCTCCGGTGATCCCCGTGCCACCGCCCCACCACCGCCGGTGACCACCTCCCCCACCCTGAACCCTAAGATAGATAGTGGGGTACCTCTTCGGCGAGCCCCCTCCCTGCTGCGGCTGGTTCTTCCTTAACTCCGGCAAGCCCCCCCCCCCACCCCCTGAAAATCGACTGACCCAAAAGTCGATTCAGTCAACTGAAGTGTAGCTAAATCGGAGCAGCATCGCAAGCAATAGCAAGAGCGAGAGCAGCGGCAAGAGCAAGAGCAAGAGCATACTAGGCAGGGGATCGAGAGCAAGAGTAGAGCAGCAGCACGAGCGAGAGCTAAAGCAGCAGCATCTCCTACTGATGTGGACGTCGCCGCCGAGGGAGCGACACCGTGGAGGAAGTGGCCGGCGATGCAGCCGTGGATGGAGCCGCGCCGTGTCGGCTCGGGACCGTGCGCCGGCAGCACCGTGAGATCGAATCAAGAAGAAAAATGCGGCGATTAGTGTACAACCTCTTTGGTGGCTCCGATTATGCCGCAGCTTCATCCGAGGAAACGGTGATGATGCTGCTCTTCTGGTGGTGCATGTGAAGACTGCGGTGTGCGAATGGAGGTGGCGCGAAAGATGAGGCGAACATCGGGGCAGCTTCTTGCAGGTGGAGGACGGGGTGGCTGAACCGGCGGGGCGACCAGATCGACGACGGATCCTCATCTGGTACGGTGGATGAGGGACATCGAGGTGTTGCTTTGGACGACGTCGTCGGGGAAGAGGCTCCGGCTGGGTGGCGGACGGAGGAGGGTGTGGGGCTTTGCGGGTTTTCTCAGCCTCGGTGTACGAATGGGTGGCCGGATGGGATGGGAGTGGGGAACCATGGCTTAGGGACGCGCTTGTCCGAAATGTGGGGTAAGTTACAAAAGTACCCCCACCGATTTGAGGCGGTTCTTACGGTTCAGGGGTATCACGGGCATCTCGCGTGTCAGGATTTCACATGAGGTGGGAGTTTTCGCGCGCGTTGTAATTTTGGAATAGCAAGGGGCGGGTTGAGATGGAGGGTGTTGTCGAGAACAACTTGAGACAAAGATATATCTTAAATATTTAAGACTAACAAGGCGGCTGGTTGAAATTTCCGGACAAGCCTAATGTGTACTGTACCAAATCAATTCGCATTACAAATGTCATTCAAAACTTTGAATTCATGTTATGTTCAATTAAAATATTTCGCTACGTGTATAATGCATGCAACCTACTACTCAAATGAACGTTTTAGTGCATTCCAAACGTATATACTACCGCTTTAATATGAACTAAATTTGAATTCGTTTCTCTATTTGAATAAGATCTACAATAATGATTGTTGTGAAGTCAAAGCATTTGAATTTGTTTCTCTGTTTTAATAAGATCTACACTCATCATTATTGTCAAGTTAAACCATCATTTGTGTATTATCTTCACAGAACACCACATGATTAGTCTCGAGTTACATATGAACTATGTGTACTATATGAACTCGAACTCAATTTTTTGAATCCACTTTATGTTGATGTCAGGACCCCGATTCCAAGTCACATTGATCTAGCTGGTAACACCTCATATCGCTTTGCGGCCTCACGCACGGTATTGCCACGGGTGTCGCCTTACCATGGCCCGGGACCGTTTGCGCCTTTTGGCTCACTTATATGATAGTGTCGCTAGCATCAATATGACAGAGAACCCGGGCCGACATGGCTAGTCGTGAACCCAAAGCGGCACTAACCCATGGGGACAGGCATACATGAATCACATCGAGCATGTCGGTCATCAACGTGTGAATCCGGGCTATAGCACTGGGCTAACAGGACTCCGGTGAACCGGGCTGTAGCGGCTAGGCAGGACTCCGGATGTCACCGCGTGACATTTCCCCGAAGGGACGAACCACGAGAACGAAGTGAAACACATGCCGCCACTCAAGTGTGCGAGAAGCGGTAGTCTTTGAGCTAGCAGGACTCCGGTGAACCGGGCTGTAGCGGACTACTATGTCTCAAGGAAGCACTAGACTACATTTCCCCATAAGAGAGGCTGCCAAGGATAAACAACTAGATTGTCGGATCCCACACATAGCAAGCATTTCAAACATACACACAATATGCTCGATATGTGTAAATACAACATGGCATCACAACATGACTCTACGACTCAAATATTTATTCATTAGGCTCCGTGGAGCGAGATATTACAAACATGGGTCTCTCGACCCAGCATTCAGAGCATACAAGTCAAAGCACAAACGGAAGCTTAACATGTCTGAGTACAGGCATCTACAAATCAAAAAGCTTAGAAGCCTGACTATCTACCCGATCCTGCCGAGGGCACAAGATCGTAGCTGAGGTAACAAGCTAAACGTCGAAGTCCACGCGGAACTACTAAGCGAGGCCGACGTCTCTCGCAAAAACATAAAATAGGCAAACGTGAGTACAAATGTACTCAGCGGGACTTACATCAGAACTAACTACATATGCATCATTATCAACAAGGGGGTGGTGGAGTTTAAGCTGCGCAGCAAGCCAGCTTTGACTCGGTGGCTATCACGAACTCATTGCAAGTAACTCTTTTGAGATGGCGCTACGAGTCCACATATTCACCATATCAATACACCACTATGGATCCGCTCTCGCCTCCCTACGAGAACGCCATCCATAGCACTCACGCTTATCTTGCGCATTTTAGAGTATCCACTTTCACTTGTCTATGAACTGATATAAGCAACCCAGAAGTCCTTTTCCGCGAACACGGCTATTCGAATAGATCATGTTAACCCTGCAGGGGTGTACCTCTTCACACACGCTCTCACCACTTACCGCCATTTACACGACATGTACTCGGCAACCTTCAAGTGGAAGCCCAACGTGGGTGTCGGCCACAGCCTACCTAAACACTCAAGTCCCTAGTCCAGGTTTATCGCCTATTTGGGTTCCATCCGCAGGGAGTCCGGCCGAGGTTTCCACTAACGGCCCTGAATGATGTGTGCAGGGTTCCCGAGACACCAAATGGGCGAATCGGTACACCGTGCCACATGCCTACCGCAACATAGCCCACCCCTAAGGTCAGCGCTGTGTGCGGCCCCCAGCATGCTACAAACACCAGAAACTACTTTGCAACTCCCGGACAGAGGACAAGAGTGGTTAAGAAGCCGAGAGGGTCCATTGGTTTTGGGACCAATGCGTGGTAGTAACTGTTTCATGGATCACAAACACAGAACTCAGTTCCTGAGGACGGCTTCAATGAGACAACCCACCATGTACTCCTACATGGCCTCTCACTTCTACCTTTACCAAATCGTGTTCACACACTTAGCTCTCAACAGTAGGACATGTTCACACACCATTCCAATTCATCCCCGATGAATCGGACACGACTCAACGCTAAGCGATGGCAGGCATGACAAATAATCATGAATGAGTAGGCACATCAGGGCTCAAACAACTCCTACTCATGCTAGTGGGTTTCATCTATTCTTGTGGAATGACAGGTCATGCGAGAGGATAAAGGGGTTCAGCTACCGCAGCAAGTAACAGATGAATCGTTGTTGTCCTAATGCAGTAAAAGAGAGCAGGAGCGAGAGAGTGGGATTATATCAGAATGAACAAGGGGGTTTTACTTGCCTGGCACTTCTGAAGATAATATAGTTCTTCATCGGTGTCATCAAACTCATCGTCGAAACCACGTCTATCGGGAGGGGACAAATACCGGCAACAGAGAAAGAACACAATCAATGCAATGCAACAATATGATGCATGAGTGTGACATGGCAATATGATGTGGTTTGAGCTAATGCAACTAGCAACCAGATTAAATGAAGTTGGT
This sequence comes from Aegilops bicornis, assembly GCA_021605145.1. NCBI lineage: Eukaryota > Viridiplantae > Streptophyta > Magnoliopsida > Poales > Poaceae > Aegilops > Aegilops bicornis. Next base: position 429,864,364 of record CM038671.1, on the reverse strand, counting down.
TTGAATCAAAGATTCAAATTCAAACTCCATAAGTGAAGGTTTTAAATGCCCTTTATAAGATTTGTGCTACACAGCAGCTATAAGTTGTTCTAGCATGCATGAAAATTGTACAGATGGATAGATTTGATTTTTCTGATCATTTTTCATATATAAATTATTTCATTTGGAGTTACGGTTGAATTTCTATGATTTTTAGAAGTTTTGGATATTTTCTGAAGTAAATAAATCATTTCAGATTTATTTAAAATCCAGAGAACAGATTACTACGTCAGCATAACGTCACCGTGACATCAGCAGGTCAAAGGCGCCAGCCCAGGTCAAACCTGACGGCTGGGACCCACACGTCAGTGAAACAACTAATTAACAGGATTAAGTTAATACTAACTAAACTGTCAGTGGGGCCTGGGCCCGCATGTCAGTGACTTAGTGTGTTAACTAAAAGTTAATTAGTGCTAAACTAAAATTAGCAGGGCTCTGGTCCCACCTTTCGTTGACCCAGGGGAGTCAAACCCCAGGTCAAACGGGGTCAACTCGCCGGCGGTTTGACGCCGGCGACGACAGACGCGGCGGAGGGCTTCGGAAAACGCCCACAGGGCTCGGTTTTGGACGCGGTTTGCGGCTACAGAAAGCTGAGAGTCTTGCGCATCCAACGGCGGCATCGGCTGGAGCTAAGGTGGCCGGAGCTAACGGCGGCGAGCTCTTTTGCGGCCGCCGGAGTTGATTCTTGTAGCAGGGATCGCGTTTGATGCGTAGAAGAGCGGGGCAAGGGGGGCTAGGAGGGCGCTACGCGCCATGAGGAGTAGGTTGGACACTCCAGGGTGACCATTTGGTCACCGGAGCATCATCGACGGTGAGCTCAGGTGGCGGCGCATTTCGGTCATCAAGGGGGCGACGGCTACGGCAGTCAAACGAAGAGGGGAAGAGGGGGAAACGGTGGCGGAGCTCACAGCGGTGCCGTAGGGATGGTTAGCGGGCTCGGTGTCACAGCCCTAGAGCTTGCTTGTAACTAGTGGCATTGCATCCATGCATCATGTTTAATTTTCATGAAATTTGAAATGGGGATTGCCTAAACCCTAGCATTAAAGGAATTCAAATAGGCTCAACCAAAAATATTTTTCGGTGATTTCAAATGGCTTTAGAAAATGTTCATCATTTCTGGAAAAATGTTTTAAACCATAACCAGAGGTGTTGCACATTTTTCATGACATACTTGGTCCTTTGGATTAATTCATAAAGTATTTGCATTTGGGCATTTAAATACTATAAAATATTTTAAATGCTCAAATAATCCCAAACTGAAATGTTTCTTTGTAGGATATATTTCCAACAGTGGTCATGAGCAGTTGCATGATTTTTGGGATTGATTTAGTATTTTTAGTTAAGCCAAACGATTCTTGAGATAAATAGAAAACAGTAACATAATTAGAAAAGAGAGAGAGGAGCCGACCTGGCCCACTTACTCAGAACCGGCCCAGCTTGACCAGCCCAACCCACCTACCTCGCCGCTCGTCGTCTTCCTCTGCCAGTAGGCAGAGGCGAGGCGTGGCGCGCGCCCGAGAGCCCCGGGCACCTCCTGCTTACCTACTCGCCGCTGGAGGCACCCGAGGGTGCCACGCACACCCCCCCGACCCCCTCGGCCTCTCCCCTCTCTCCTGGACCTCCTTCCCTCCTCTCGCTTTCCGTGTGGCACCACCAACACACCCGCCCGCCGACGAAGCACCACCATGGCCACCGGCCTCCACGCGCCTCTCTGACGCGCCAAGAAGCTCCGCCGCTGACCTATACACTGTCCCCGCCAAGCCACCCGAGCGTACGCGCCCTGCAGCGGCTCCCCGACCCCTTCTTCAAGCTTCGGCCGCCCGAGATCGCCCGGCGGCGTGTGCCCTCCCGACGCCTACCCGAGTACGTCGTCCGCCCGTTCAAACCTCCGTGAGCTCCTCGCCACTAACCCCTCTCTTCCCGCGTTATTTGCACCATGTAGCCACCGATTCCACCGGAGCCGCAAGCTCGGTTCTCACGACCATGGCGCCCGCGTGGCTGAGGCCACCCAGCTTGCGCTGAGCGCGTCACCATGTTCGCCGCCCTCCCAGAGCCCGCATGGCGCCTTGGTCTCTCCTCTAGTGCTCTGTAGCGCCACCCCAAGATTGGCCGAGCTACTGCCGCCGCCAAACCTCGTCGCCGACCACTTTTCCGGCCACCCCAGCACCTATCACCACCACCACTAGATGCGCGCCACTGCGCGCGATCGATTGCAACAAGCCACGGCCGAAACGATGCCATGTGGCTCGTTTCAGCCCTCCGCCGCGTGTCACGGACTCGCTTGGCGGCTAACGCCGGCGACATTGACCCGACCCGGCGGCGTGGGTTGACCCCACTGCCCGGTTTGACTTCCCCCTCTCCCTCACTGACATGCGGGCCCCGCCCGGCTAATTAAGTTAGGTTAGTATTAACTAAACTAGGTTAGTTTAGTTAGACGCTGACACTCGGGACCCACAGGTCAGGGTTTGACCTGGACCGCTGCAGTTGACCACTGACGTCATAGTGACGCAATATTCCTTTTCTGGAATTTAGTTTATTTTCTAAATATTCAGGAAATTCCAGAAAATGTCCTAAACTTCTAAAAATCATATAAATTCAACCGTAGCTCAGAATGAAATAATTTATATATGAAAAATGATCATAAAAATATGAAGAATCTGTTTATGGCACTTTCATGCATGATTGAACAAGTTAACCTCACTGAATAGGATGAATCATGATTAGGGTAATTTATGAAATAACATTTGGAGTTGAACTTTGTTCTTGTTTGAGTTCATCTTCAATTAACTTGGCTAGATATTGCATTAGGTGAATTCAGTACCTTAACATGACATGTCATCCATGTGAATGTGCATTGCATTGATTGAGTTCTCTCTTGTTTGCCGGTAATTGTCCCTCTCGGTAGGCGACTTACGACGATGAATTCGATGACACCGATGAAGAACTATACTATCTTCGAAGTGCTGTGCAAGCAAAACCCCTTGTTCATTCCGATATAATCCCACTCTCTCGCTCTGCTCTATTTTATTGCATTAGGACAACAACGACTCATGTGTTACTTGTTGCGGTAGCTGAACCCCTTTATCCTCTCGCATGACCTGTCATTCCACAAAGTAATTAGATGAAACCCACTAGCATGAGTAGGAGTTGTTTGAGTCATGTTGTGCCTACTCATTCATGCTTGTTGTCATGCCTGCTCTTTGCTTAGAGTTGAGTCAGTGCGATTCATCGGGAATGGATTGGAATAGTTGTGTGAACATGTCCTACTGTGTGTGTGAGCTAAGTGTGTGAACACGATTTGGTAAAGGTAGCGGTGAGAGGCCATGTAGGAGTACATGGTGGGTTGTCTCATTGCAGCCGTCCTCAGGAACTGAGTTTTGTGTCTGTGATCCATGAAACAAGCATTACTACCACGCATTGGGCCCGAAACCAATGGACCCTCTCGGCTTCTTAACCACCCTTGTTCTCTGTCCGGGGAGTTGCAAGTAGTTTCGGTGTTTGTAGCATCTTGGGGCCGCATAACGCTGACCATAGGGGTGGGTTGTGTTGCGGTAGGCACCGTGGCCCGTGTACCGATTCGCCCGATTTGGTGTCTCGGGAACCTGCACACATCGTTCGGGGCTGTATGGGAAACCTCGGCGGACTCCTGGATGGAACCCGAATAGGCGATAAACTGGACTAGGGACTCGTGTGTTTAGGTAGGTCGTGGCCGACACCCACGTTGGGCTTCCGCTTGAAGGTTGCCGAGTACATGTCGGTAAACGGCGGTAAGTGGTGAGAGTGTGTGTGAAGAAGTACACCCTGCAGGTTAATATGATCTATTCGAATAGCCGTGTCCACGGAGAAGGACTTCTGGGTTGCCTATACCAGTTCATAGACAAGTGAAAGTGGATACTCTAAAATGCGCAAGATAAGCGTGAGTGCTATGGATGGCGTTCTCGTAGGGAGACGGGAGCGGGTCCATAGTAGTGTATTGATATGGTGAATATGTGGACTCGTGTGCGCCACCTCAAAAGGGTTAATTGCAGTCGTAGTATAGGATAGCCACCGAGTCAAAGCTGGCTTGCTGCAGTTAAACTCCACCACCCCCTTTTGATAATGATGCATATGTAGTTAGTTACGATGTAAGTCTTGCTGAGTACGCGTTTGTACTCACGTTTGCCTATTTATGTTTTGCGAGAGACGCCAGATCTCACTAGTAGTTCCGCTTGGACTTGACGTTTAGCTTGTTACCTCAGCTACGATCTTGTGCCCTCGGCAGATCTCGGTAGATAGTCGGGCTTCTCGGCCTTTTTCATTTATAGTTATGCGTACTCGAGACATGTTTAGCTTCCGCTTGTGCTTTGACTTGTATGCTCACGAGTGTTGGGTCATGAGACCCATGTTTGTAATATCTCGCTCCTCGAGCCTAATGAATAAACATTTGAGTCAGAGAGTTATGTTGTGATGCCATGTTGTATCTACACATATTGAGCATATTGTGTGTATGTTTGAAATGCTTGGTATGTGTGGGATCCGACAAACTAGTTGTTTATCCTTGGCAGCCTCTCATATGGGAAAATGTAGTCTCGTGCTTACGGCGATAGTAGTCCGCTTCTGCCCGGTTCACCGGAGTCCTGCTAGCCCAAAGACTACTGCTTGGACCCTTATTTGGGCGACATGTGTCTCACTTCGTTCCTATATGTCGCCTTCGGGAAATGTCACGCCGGTGTTATTCGGAGTCTGCCTTAGCCTGCTACAGCCGGGTATACCGGAGTCTGTTAGCCAGTCCTACAGCCCGAATTTATACGTTGATGACCGACATGCTCGATGTGATTCATGTATGCCTGTTCCCATAGGTTAGCGCCGCTTTGGGTTCACGACTAGCCATGTCGGCCCGGGTTCTTTGTCATGTGGATGCTAGCGACACTGTCCTATATCGTGAGCCAAAAAGACGTAAACGGTCCCGGCCATGGTAACGCCGACACCCGTGGGAATACCGTGCGTGAGGCCGCAAAGTGATATGAGGTGTTACCGGCTAGGTCGATGTGATTTGGAATCGGGGTCCCGACAGCGTTGGTATCGAGCTTTGTTGCTCAGAGGATTACCAAGCCAAACTGGTCGGGTTGTGTCTAGAAATGCTTTAGTTATGTAAGGGAATTGATTGTGGAAGGAACGTAAGGCTCTTTTTACTCCTTATACCTCATGGCCATCCGATCCGAGTCAACCTCTTCTTTTCTACGGGTTAAGAACTAGGCTTCTCATCTATCTATCGAGGATGACGTGTTACTAAACCATAGACTATTAAGATTGTTGGTTTTAAGCCCAGTTCAGTTCCTACTATTTACGTATGATAGCGTTGATTTCGGAACCTTGATATTGTGATGTTGAGTGGTTATGCCACCATTTTTGCAGGATGTCTCAAATCATTTTGAGCATTTACAGCCGTTATGCTGTCCGAGTCATTCCAGGTCCCTAAATAGTCTGATGCATTTGCAATCCTTTCCTTCCGTTCCCCATGTCCTTTTTGGCCAGATTAACCACACTAATCGGTGGGTTGAGGTACTCTGCTGCCTCGACATATATGTTGGAATTATTATCATGACCATAGGTGTCTTAGAGGATCATCTAGCAATCTCGCCATGCTTTATATTCCTAGTGTGATGATTACGGCCATTGTTCTTGAAAGCATCCCGTGATGCCATTTAGTAGTAGGCATTCTACTCCCGGGTTTACGAACCGAGATTCACCCTACTTCATGTTGTTAGTAATTGCTAGTTCCTTTAGGATATTAGCAACGTTGCGATAGTCCTCGAGGTCCGTGGTATTTCCTTCTTCCAAATACTACGAACCGCTTATGGCGTAAGTTCTTTTGAACCAAAAGATCACAACCAGGGTGCTCTTGAGGAGTACTCCATTCTATATTGTGACTCTGCCGGTTCTACCTTCTCCGCATGGTTTATCTGGAAGAAATGTTGAGCTTTGCTCGACATACTAATCTATGCATCCACAACTCGAGAAAATTATATGTTCCTTTGAGTTGCTCTCTTTAGTTGTATCCGACCATCCTCTATCGATTTGATAACCAAGAGTATGTGTGCCTTCGTTTATCGATGTCTATTATCCTTGTGGTCCGTCAAGCCATTACATTACGGAATGACTAGGAGAAACAAACTCGATGCCTCATCCATTTCTAGGATTGGGTCAAAGCAGTTGTATTCGCAGATCAAAATGCCAATCCAGCTTTGATTTTGCTCTACCTTGGAGTGTTATCATCTTTATGTCAGGAACATTATGAGAATTGCACCTTCTCTTATGAATTCTTGTCGTAGTGATACTTCTCGCCATCATTGTTCATTCCTCGGTCCCGTGTTGATGCAACGGGAATGCCGACAAGTGAATTGTGATGTGTGAAATCGATACTCCTAGCAACCTTGTTGCTTGGTAGTTAATGGACAATATTTTCATTCTTAGCGTGTTGGTTATTAAATCATCATACTAAGATTGATCGTGCTACCTAGTCCTTATTTCTGGTGCACCCTTCGATCAATGAGTTAGGATTATTCAATCCCTTGCTTATTTGATCATATCGTCTTGCCCTCAAAAGCAAGATTGTTCTCGAGCTTAGTAACATACCGGTGGTTTGTGATTTTTCGAATATCCTCTCGGAAGTATTACCAGGTTGTCCCCGATTGTTATGTTGAGCTCGTGATCAAGTTGGTTTCTTGTGAACCACTCTTTCCCCAAGAATCTGTGTTGGATATCCCTGAGCTAGTTGGTTAAGCTAGACAACACCTTGGAGAGTTGGAAGATAAAAGTTTGCATAACCTAGTTCGTTCCAAATGGATATTCTTGAGTAGTGTGTGTTGAAGAAAGATGATATCTTCATCGATTGGTCCCTGTGATCAGTTGCTTTGGACCTCTTGTCTTATCAATCCTTTGATTTGAGTGTGGGCTATCGTCAAATCAAATCAGTACCAACGATGCTCGTAATGTTGTCTTACTGCGTGGTTGATCCCTCAAGCATATACCATTACATCCTTTGGTGCGACCAATGCTATCACCGTGTTCACATGATGGTGGAAGTCGGTGATATGGAAATTCCGATGAGTTGTTGTTGAGCCCATCGCCAGCATTTTGTCTCCCCATGAGTCATGTTGAACATCAACCTAGTATTGGAAACTTGTCTAAGCATTTCTTCATGTTTCGTTCATGAAGCATATGTTTGGATGGAAGTAGTGACTTCCTCGAATTCATGTGCTTTAGGTGTAAGTTGCCGCCATGAATTTGAGAAAGGTTTGTTTTGTTTCCCTTGGAATCAACCCAAATCAGTCATGCATATGTGCGAAGTATTACGTAGTCCGGAGACTTGCAACCTTCATTCTATATGTATTCCTAGCATACCAAGCTCTTGATTGATTTGTTCAAGGAGAAGAAGTTCCTTCCTAAGAGCTAATCCGGACTTATGTAAGGACTTCGTTATCCCCGATGATGGTTCCCCCACCCGAACTCGGTAGTGTTTTATGATAAGACTACTACGTGGTAATGCTTGTCTTGGACAACGTGTTCACAGGTTTGCAGCGATACCGGCTCATGTTTTGGAGCTTGCTATCGTAGTTCATTCCGAGAATCTCGCAACATCGTCTCGTCGATTTGTGTTGCAAACTTTCATTTTTCTTCTAGACTCGATGAGTCTGGAATATCCTAACACCAATCGGATCTGAATCTCAGGCAGATATGATGGTTGGAACCTTCCCAACATTTGCTGGTGGCCACGGTAACGACGAGCGGCGGCGACAGCGACTCTCGGGTGAGCTCGGGGTAGAGAGTCAGGGGAGGGAGAGAGGGTGCAGCGAGTGAGGGAGAGGAGCGAGGGGACACGGGGCATCGTCGTGGCATCGCTAGGAGGGCCGGGGAAGCAAGAGGTGGCGCGTCTTTGTCGTCGTCGGCTGCACACGCCTCCCACATCCTCCGAGGAGGAAAACGACAAGGAGGCTGGTGGTGGGCTGGGCCGCAGGTGGGCCAGCACAAGAGCTGGGCCGGTTGCTGGCGCCAGGTAAGTTGCACAGGTATTCTCTCTCTCTCTCTCTCTCTTTTATTTCTGTTTTCTAATTTGTCTGCAACTTTAGGGCTTTTATTAAAATACTAAAACATTTTCAAAAATCCTGAAGGTAATTGTGGGCTCTGTTTGGATTATTCCTAACAGCCCTCACTTAAGTTCAGAATTAATTGAGCATTTAAAATAATATATAGCATTTAAATGCCCAATTGCAAATAACATATGATTTAATTCAGTGACCTTATGTGTCCTAGAAAATTGTGCACCATTTTGTCGAGGTTACGGACCAAGGCAAAGATGATGAACATTTTAGAAGGGCATTTCAGGTTCATTGAAAAAGGTCTTAGTAAACCCTAATTGGTTTAAGGGGGGTGTCGTGGAATTGTCACGGCAGATGTCCTCATGAAAGGACTTAGTCGTAGGGCCATCGTACGGGTTAACCTAGAGGGGTTAAAGCGGACACAAGACACGGGAATTATACTGGTTCGGCCCCTTCGATGAAGGTAAAAGCCTACGTCCAGTTGTGATGTGATTGATATGATTTCGGCGACTAGGGAGCAATAGCTTTGCCTTAGCCTCCAATCCTCTCTCCTCAACTCGCCGCCGGGTCGTCCCCTTATATACACGGGTTGACGCCCGGCCGGTCTACAGAGTCCCGATCCGGCTCATACAAGCGTCCGGCTCGGTCTCTCCTTTCTTAACTTACAACACAAGTTACAATACTAAGGCGGTTTACATAAATGGACCTTAATTAGCCTCTGGGCTCCGTGCCTCCTCCGTGGGCCTGAATCATGGGCGAGGTAAACCGGCCCCTTGGGCGGTTCACGCCGATAGTTGTATCCCAACATTAGGCCCAGATTGACTTGAACGGTTCATGTTAATCTTCAACACCTTCAGAAACTCTTGATCTCTTTTCACATTTTGTAAACCGCCTTGCTTGAACCGCCGTGATGTCATCTTCCGATCCAGCGTGTCGGGGTGTCTTGACGTCATTTTAATAAAGAAATCCAAACGATGAAGATTCCCGCATTTAATGCCATCCCGAAATCGAGGCGGCCGCTGCACCGTCCGACCGCTTTTGACTCCTCGAATCTCGCGCCGTTGATTGCTCGGTTCCTTATAAATAGACCGGCCGCCTCCTGTCTCTTCTTCTTCTCCTTCCTCGCGCCGCTTCCAGTCTTGAAGCTCCGCCGTCGCCTCCGACCTTCGAACGACGTCATTAACGCCGGTCAGCCGTGATCAACCTCGACCGTATCGAGGCTTCCGGCGCTCCTCCTCGGCTTCGCTCATCGTAAGGTCCTTTTTCAACCCCTAGATCGCATCTCAGAGACCCTGTTCATCCCGCAGTTCATCTCGGTTTCTTCACACCTGCTCCGCCATGGCCATGCGATCCAACGCATCGTGATATCCTGCAGTGGTACTGCCCGCCGTCCATCTATCCTTTCACGCATCGGCTTTTTTTCCGTAGATCCTCGAGTTTAGAATACCCGAACCCTCCTGTTCTTTTCCGAGGTTTGCATAGGTCGTGAAAGTTTTTTCCTCTTGGAACTTCGGTAGATCTTGATTACTTCCCTTCGCATGTGAAAACTGTTACATCCATACTTAGCGGATTTTTCAATTCTGCCTTATTCGGGCGGTTTAACTTTTGATAGCTAATCCGTCACTCCATTAGCCCTCAGTTAAACCGAATGGGAGGCGGCCGCTGAATCGCCGGGTTTAACAATGCATAATATGCCCGAACCGTTTAATGGTGAACCGTTTCTCCCTTTATTCCACAGCTTAGTCTTCCGGAATGGCTCCTCAATTCTCAGCTTGCAATTGGGTCCGGTCAAAAATCATCAAACGCAACTCAACGGCTATGTCACCACCGGGCGGTTTGGCTCCAAAAATGCCCTCCATCGGGCGTGTTCCGGATGGCGAGTTTTCTCCGAGCCACAAGAGGGAGAAGTAATTGTGTTTATGCAGCATTTAGACCGGGGTTACGCCGCCCGGTTCAAAAATTTCGGGACGTCCTTGCAAGCTTGCAACTCCATCCGCAGGATATCGGCCCGAACTCTGTGGTCAAACATATGCAACTTTCAAGTCTTACGTGAAGTCTATCTTCGTGAAGAGCCCTCTCGTGGAGCTATTCCGGGATTTCTTTCACTTGAACCGCCAGACGGAGTTTTCGATGGTCCCAAATACGTAACTAGGCGGCGCTTTCAATCCGTAAAAGGAAGGAAGCGGACTTTCCTCACGCCAAACACCACAGCCATCCAAAGGATTGGAACCAAACCTGGTTCTATTGCCGAACACCGCCTGCCAACGAGAATCCCTTGCGGGTTACCGTCCTCACCGCTCAAGAACAACCATCCGCTGCCTTTTACGCTTAACCGCGGAACGGAAGAACTTTGCACCTCGGATCATAAAACTCCGGGCTCTAATGGCCAATGGACTAAGCGGTGTGGACCTTGTGCGATCTTTGGGTTTCTTGGGGCATCTTGCCCTTAAGCCGCCCGGCCGGATTGATGCACGAGTATACCGGCAGCCTCAAAGACCCTCAAAGACGCCACGAATTACCAATAACTGAAATTGAGGTTACAGAGGTCAGAAAAAGATGCTTGATGAACCAATCTCCGTCTCTGCAGCCTAACCGGGTTGGCTCCGATTACGTGTTGCCAACCCGCCACTGCGGTAAGACTTTGCTCACCGCTTTTCGGGCTTTTAACATTTTGTTGATATTCATTAATCCTTGCTACCTCGCAGTCGACAGCTCATACGAGACGGACCAAACCGCCCGAGCTCGCGTATAAAGTCCAAGGCTACCAAAAAGGCTGGCAAGAAAACCGTCGGGTCTTCCGATCCGCGGAAGAAGAAGAATCTGAAGGCGAGGTAAAACTTGATATCCTTATGAGGGAGCCGCCAGAACCGCTCTCCTCTTTGTATTTCTTCTTATGATTTATCCTCTGTATTCTTCCCTTCAACGACAAATTTAATTCCTGTGATGATGCGAAGCCAGCCATGCCGACCATTTTGAGGTAATCCTTCTTTCTTCCGACCCCGACCTCGTGCGGTTAAAAGAATTCATCGCTACTGCTCGAAATTGAAAAAACTCATTCCTATGCTTATCCGAAGACACAAGAAGGCTAAAGAGCGCCGTACAACCCGCACGATGGTCAACAGATTCTCTCCTCCGGTTTACGGATACACCAACCCGAAAAGCGTCGTCGAGGTGACTTGTTCTCTGAAAAACGTTATCCCTTAAAAGGTTTCTTCCGATGTCCTCTCAATCCGTCGACCCAATTATCAGGCCTCTTCCAACTCCTCCGGCGGTTCATCAACCACGCATAGCGCCTCCGCTTAAAGTTGTTGCAGGGTATGTAACTGCTGTCCATTAGTTCGATTTACAACTGCCTTGGTTGATTTGCCTTAATCCAATTCTGAACATTGCAGCACCAAGGCTCGCTTGAGTAAGAAAGCAAAAACCCTTGACCCTACTGCGGATGTTGATCCAGAAAAGACCGGAACAAACCCACGAAAATCCTGAAGTCGCCAAAGATAGCTCTGGCGAGTTGTACAAAGACGATCTTGGCTGATCCGCGGAAGCTGAACCGAGGTCCAAATGGAAACTTCACATTTTGCTCCACCAAACCCGGCCGATAGAGCGAGTCGTAATAGTTGAACCGCCGAGCGAGTAAGCAAGCATCCAGCCCAAAGAAGACCGCCCGAAAATGGCGATGTTATTGTAGCGAGGCAGCTACGCTGCTCCTAGCCAACCGGTCGCTTTAACAAAACATAGCGCCAAGGGCGAGTCAGCCGCCGTGAGTAAAGATAAAGGCAAAACAGACATGTCTGCTTACGACAACTTCTCTGCCCAAGAACTGCACTCCGGGTTTCTGAACCGGTTCTATACCAGCCGTGACCTTGAAGCTGGTCTGGTAAACCGGATGAAGGACCGCTATGAGGTAATGAATTATGTCTTTCCTGTACTTTAGCTGTATAGTAGCCCCCAAGGGTCGGTTCAATTTAGCATAGTTAAACCGGGAATTAATTTCTGTACCCAAATGGCAAACTGAGATCAAATAGCCATTAGCCCCCCAGTGCCAAGGTGAATATGTATATTTAGCTTGGGACTAGATAATGAGACACCTAACATGCTTCCTTTGTTACGAGCGAAATAGAGCGACAAAGCGTGCAACTCAAAGACACTGCGAGCCAATACTGAGACTCAAAAGCAGAAACCACTAAGGCCAAGGACGAATTGAGAACGGCCTTGGCCACTATGGAACAGCTGAAGGAGTGGTATAAATCCGAACAAGCCAAGCTGGGACACCGAGAAGGCCGGTTTGAAAAAAGCAGGCGGAAGAAGCCAAGCAGCCCTTAAACCGGTGATCAAGAGCTTATCGGACTCAGCGCCAAGTGCATGCCATGACCTCTGCCGTCTTTGGTAAGAAACTATGCACCGACTATCTTAATTTTGATATTTCTGCGGTTTATCCCGAGTTGTCTTAAACCGTGCAGCAAACGTATTGCACATATGGGCTCGATGTGCGGAAGAAGCTCAAGGCCGCTTATACGCTGATTGAGTTGTATACCGGCGCCAAATGAGTCATATGTGCTACATCATACGACAACACGGGCGCCGTCCCTCGATCGGAGAAACCCCGGACCGGTTTTCCATGGTTCCGGGCAGCTTGAAGAGTTGAAGCGATCCATGCTCGGCCGGCACTCATCGTTTGGCGCGCGCCAAGGCGTGGATAGCAGATCTTGATCCGGTTGAAATAGCCAAAGGTTTCCCGGTGCTCAAGAGAATGGTGAAGCCTTTGATAACGACGCATACAAGCGGATCACAAAGGAAATGCGTCACCGGGCGAGTCAATCTGGCAGACGAAGCCAACTGACGGTTCACCGCTCCTTTTATGACGCCAACAACAAGCGGGTGGATTTTGTCATCCACGAAGTGCGAGCCTTGTTCCCCAATCCGTAAGCACACTTACGCATACGACATTGATCCGGCTGGTGATAAGTGAAGAATCATCTTCGTGCCTTAACCCGGATTGACTGGTCTACCAATGACTTCCGGGCTTTGGGTGAGGAAGAAGAAGAAGTTGAACCGACGTCAGGCGCCCCCTCTACCTCACGTCAACCCGGTGAAGCAGCGTAATTCATCAAGCCGGGTGACGCCTCTGAAGCTTCAAGGCATAACCCCACATGAAACGCCGGGCCGCAAAAGGCTTTGTAATAGGATAGTCGAGACCTTGTTTTGAACAATGCCGTTACAACCTCGGTCTGTAAACTTTTGCATGGCGGTCTTTGGATACTTTGGTTTTGAAGTAATGAATCCTTCACCATATTTTGCTGCAATCACAAATTCTTAAACCGCCATGGCGGCTTGCGCCTAGCCGGATTGTGATACCAATATATTTGTATAAGAAAATATCGAGGTATCTGATCAAAATTTTGTGATACAAACATACACGCCGATGTCGGGCACACAGGTTAGCTTTAGCCAATCTGAAGCGGAGGCTTTATAAACCATCACCGTCAAAGGAGAACAATCCTGTAGGTATAATACCGATTTACCGTGTAAATCATGTCGGGCATGATAAGCCCCTGTTACTCCATAATGGGATGTTAACAGAAAAATCAAACCGGAACAATCAATCTCAGAAAAAAATGTAACAAATTCTGAAAACTTGAATCCGGTTGAAATAAGGTTTGTCGTTTTAAGACAACAAACAAAAGAAAAATTATATGTATAAAAACACATGGAAGCAAAAACAATAACAAAGACTGTTTGCAAGAAGAGGCTTTATTGAGTCTCGATCAGATGATGCGTTACCATGGTCGGACAGACCAAGCTCCCTATTAGGTGTAGCGATGGTTCAAGTCAGCCAGTCCCCAACTGACATCGTGGCATTACGCCGATCAAGTGGCATTGCATTGGTTCGGGTTCAACCAAGCCCCCAAGTGATTCTATGGCCTTTAGGCCGACCAAGAGGCGTGACTGGTTCAGACGTGACCATGTCCCCAAGTGATCTGGTGGCTTTACTTTTGTCCAAGAGGTGTTGCATTGGTTCGGACACGACCAAGCCCCCAAATGATCTGGTGGCTTTTCGCACGCCAAGAGGTGTTGCATTGGTTCGGACACGACCAAGCCCCCAAGTGACAAAAATTTCACAAAAGCAAGGCCAAGGGTTAAACCGGAGGCCGCTTCACGACAACATCTCCATGTACCCAAACCGGACTTTGATCTGTAATGATACACCGCTCTAGCCGAGGATCCGGTTTATTGCCTTTATTCATAATATATACATTGTCTTAATATGTACATAAGTGGAGCCAATGGCTCGGGTATAATAAGGTCAAGATGAGCTATGTTCCACGGCCTGTTGGTCTCCTCCTCGATGTGCATGAGTCCTTTCGCCTCTCGAACATCAATCGGATAGTAGGACCCGTTGTATAGATTCTTGCTGACCACAAAAGGCCCCTCCCAAGGTGGGGATAGCTTGTGCATATCTTTACGGTCTTGAATGAGCCGCATGACACTAAGTCTCCTTCTGAAAGGTTCTGGTTTTAACCCGCCGTGTGATACCGACGAAGATCCTGGCAGTAAACCGCGAACGAAAGCAGCTGCCATATCGCGCTCTTCATCCGGTCGATCCAAATCGTCTTGCCGTGCTGCCTCGCTATCTCGCCTCAACATAAGCTGCCACTCGAGGCGTAGTCGTGACGGATATCCTTTGGGAAGGACCGCCTCCGCTCCATAGACCATAAAGAACGGCGTGTATCCGATTGGATCGGTTGGGGTAGTATTTATACTCCATATCACCGATGGTAGCTCTTCCACCCAACAACCCGGCGTCCTCTCTAAAGGGACCATAAGTCGGGTTTGATACCTTTCAAGATCTCTGATTAGCTCGTTCCGCTTGACCATTGGATTGCGGGTGGGCTACGGAAGAAATATCAAGCGGATGTGCTCTTGTTCACAAAATTCCTTAATAGCTCCTTTTGACAAATTGGTGCCATTGTCCGAGATGATACTGTGTCGAAACCCAAACCGGAAAATCACCTGTTTGATGAACTGAACCGCCGTGGCCGCATCACACAGGCTAATGTGCTCGCCTCAATCCACTTGGTAAATTTATCAACCACCACCAACAGGTGGGTCTTTTTGTCCTTGGACCTTTTGAAAGGTCCAACCATATACAGCCCCCAAGTCGCAAACGGCCAAGTAATTGGAATCATCCTCAATTCTTGGGTTGGCACATGAGCACGCCTATAGAACTTTTGGCAACCATCACATCGTCGACCAGATCCTCGCATCAAGATGGGCGGTCAACCAATAGAAACCATGGCGGGCGCTTTGGCCACCAAGGACTTTGAACCGGCGTGGTGACCACAATCCCCTTCATGGATCTCTCGCAATATCTCACGGCCCTCTTCAGGGGGACACACAACGCTGAAACACCCGACACCTTTGCAATGGTGCAACTTCGCCATTAACAATGGTCATAGACTTAGACCGCCGAACTATCTGTCAGACCCAACGTCTCATCTTACAGTAACTCGCCCGGTTCATGTATGCCAAATAAGGAGCGTCCAATCCGGAAGGACATGTAGGGCCGCCACCAATTGAGCCTCCGGATCGGGGATAGCCAAATCAATTTCATCAGGAAGCTTAAGCGATGGATTATGCGATACATCAAGGAAGGCGTTAGGCGGGACGGTTTACGTTGAGAGCCCGGCCGGCTTAAAGCATCACCGCCATTCTTCCGACAATCCACATGGTCCACCTGATATCCTTTAAAATGTCCTGCAACAACATCCACCTCCCGACGATATGCAGCCATGAGTGGATCTTTGGAATCCCAAGTACACGATACTTCTTGAGCCACCAAGTCCGAGTCACCAAAGCATTTAACCCGGCTGAGATTCATTTCTTTAGCCATCCGGAGACCATGGAGCAAAGCTTCATACTCAGCTGCATTGTTAGTACAAAGGGAACATTAGGCGGAGAACGAATGAGAACTTGTCACCTCGCGGGGAAGTTAATACGACTCCGGCCCGAGCCCTCAATTGCTGGACCCATCAAAGTGGATGGTCCAATAGGTATGATCCGGCTTCTCTTCAGGCGCTTGCAACTCCGTCCAATCATTAATGAAATCCACAAGTGCCTGAGATTTTACGGCCGTCCGGGGCACATACCTTAAACCGTGCGGCCCAAGCTCTATAGCCCACTTAGCAATCCGGCCAGTCGCTTCCCGGTTCTGTATGATATCGCCCAAGGGAGCCGAACTGACCACTGTGATGGGGTGCCCTTGGAAATATTGCTTTAGCTTCCGACACCATAAAACCCGTATACCAGCTTACGCCAATGTGGATATCTCTGCTTAGACTCAATGAGGACCTCGGCGATGTAATAAACGGCCGTTGAACCGGATACTCCTTCCCCGCCTCCTTCCGCTCCACCACGATGGCCACGCTTAATCGCCTGGCATTAGCGACAACATATAACAGCGGCTCTTTGTCAATGGGGCGGCTAGAACCGGTGGGTTGGCCAACTACCGCTTCAAGTCCTCCAATGCTTCATCGGTGGTGAACTCCGGACAAAGCGATCCGTTTTCTTCAACATCCGGTACAAAGGAATGGCTTTCTCGCCTGGGCGGTGATAAACCCGGCTTAGTGCAGCAATCCGGCCTGCCAAGCTGGGCGTCATTGATGCACTTTGGCTTAGCCAAGGAGGTGATAGCCGTAATTTTTTCCGGATTAGCCCGATCCTCGCTGGACACGAGAAAACCTAATAACACTGCCGGAACACCAAAGACGCGCACTTGGCGGGTTGAGCATCATCTTGTACACCCGCAAGTTGTCAAAGGTTTCCTTTAGATCCTCAATCAAGGTTTCCTTCTTCCTTGACTTAACCACGATATCATCCACATAAGCATGCACGTTCACGGCCGATCTGTTCGTGCAAGCAACTCTGAGCATAGCGCCGATAAGTCGCTTGGGCGCTCTTGAGTCAAAAGGCATAGATACATAGCGAAGGCTCCAAAGGGGGTGATAAACACCGTCTTCTCCTGGTCCTTAACTGCCATCTTAATCTGATGATAACCGGAGTACGCATCCAAAAAGCTCAAACGCTCACAACCCGCCGTAGCATCAATAATCTGGTCAATGCGGGGGAGGGCGAAAGGATCTGTTGGACAGGCCTTGTTGAGATCTGTGTAATCCACACACATGCGCCAAGTGCCATTCTTCTTAAGAACCAACACCGGATTGGCAAGCCACTCTGGATGAAAGACTTCGACGATAAACCCTGCTGCCAAGAGCCTAGCAACTTCTTCTCCGATGGCCTTGCGCCTTTCCTCATTAAACCGGCGAAGAAACTGCTTTCTTGGTTTGTATTTTGGGTCAACATTAAGAGTGTGCTCGGCTGAGTTCCTCGGTACACACGGCATGTCGGAAGGCTTCCATGCAAAAATGTCCCGATTCTCACGGATAAACTTCGATGAGCGCTTTCCTATTTAGGATCCAAGTTGGCAGCGATGGTGAACTGCTTGGACGAATCGCCGGGCACAAAATCAACAAGCTTCGTCTCACCGCCGATTTGAACTTCAAGTCCGGATCATGCTCCGTAGTTGGTTTCTTCAAAGGGTCATATCCGCCGGATCAACATTGTCTTTATAATATTTTAGCTCCTCGGTGGCACAAACCGACTCTGCGTAAGCGCATCACCTTCCTCGCACTCCAAAGCGATCGGCGGCTCCCATGAACCGTTATCGTTCCTTTGTGACCCGGCATTTTCAGCTGTAAGTAAACATAACAGGGTCGTGCCATAAATTTAGCATAAGCGGCCGCCCAAAGAGGGCGTGGTAAGGGCTTTGAATTTTCACCACCTCAAATGTCAATGTTTACGATCCGGAGTCATGTTCGTCCCCAAAGGTCACCTCGAGCTATCTTACCGACCAGATACGCCGACTTGCTGTGCACCACTCCGTGAAACAGCATGTCTTGGATGGCCTAAGATGCCTATCCGTCAACCCCATACGCCGGAAGGTCTCGTGAGTACAGGATGTTGATGCTGCTTCCTCCATCCATAAGAACCTTGGTAAACTTGAACCCTCCTACCTGGGGTGCCACCACCAGGTCTAGCTGACCCGTATTGTAAACCCGGGGAGGATGGTCCTCTCAGATCCACAAGATCGGTTGCTAGGACCAGCGTAGGTAATGCGGCGCAGCAGGTTCAACAACGTGACCGCCCGCTTCAAGTTTTCGGTCTCGTCTGTCCAAGCTGGTGGTAAAGACGTGGTCGCATCCACCGTTCAACCGCTTTGGGTTACTTTGATAACCCGACATTCGTTGTTGATTGTAGCCCCTTGGTTACGATTGTTCGACTGTTACGATTACTTTGATTATTACGATTGCCTTGCCCGCCCGGATTACCACGAATCACGGGCGGAATTTCCTCCACCGTAACCGGGCGGACCACGAACCGCCGCCGGGCCTTGATCATACCGAAAAGAGTCGGAGTTTTGAACTCTGCATAATGTAACAATCCTTCCAAAGGTGGTTCGCCGGTGCCTCCTTCGTCCCATGCTTGAGACAAGGTTGATTCAATATGAAATTCAAACGATCCAGATTGTGACCGCCCGGTTTGATTGCCTACCCACCGCACCGTGACCCTTGTCCTGCGTGTTGGTGTTAGCCACAAAGCCCATGTTGCCGTTAAACTACGCTTGTTCCCTCCATCGCTTTGCCCGAATGATCTGCTGGCCCACAGGTTGCCGTTCTGTTTTCCCTTCCCCACTTCATCGTTCTCAGATTCGGGATCCTTGGTACTATCAGAATCAGCGTATTTTACCAAAACGCCCATTAGAGTGCCCATGTCATGGCAAAAACGCTTCATGCGGCCCAGCTTCAATTTCAATGGCTCGAACCGCAATTGGCTTCCAAGGTCAAGATCGCGGAATCAGGGTTGATCCGGTCGAAGAATGTAAAACTTCAAAGCGGCGCACCCAATGGGTTGTGGATTCTCCCTCCGCTTTGGACACAAGCTGCTAAATCCACCACAGACATGGGCTGCTTACAGGTGTCTTTGAAATTTTGAATGAATCGGGTTATGAATCGGGTCCACGAACTGATAGAGTTGGGCGGCAAATTTTTCAACCAAGTCCGGGCCGTTCCTTCCAACATCATTGTGAAGTATTTCGCACATGCGGCTTCATCCACATCTAGCATCTCCATGGCCATCTCATAGCTTTCTATCCATGCTTCTGGAGCCAAATCGGCAGTATAATTGGGCACCTTGCGCGGCCCCTTGAAGTCCTTGGGCAAGCGCACGTTACGTAAAGCGGGAACAAGGCAAGGCACCCCCAAAGAACCAGACGAGACCCCTGGTTCGAAGATGGTCGGACGAACCGGCGCGAGCGGATGATCCTCTGCTTGTGCTGCTAACTCGGCCTCCCACGCGTTCTGGCGCGGTCCACTACCACTTGAGCATCCTCAAAGCCGCCCGCCGGATTGTTGCCTTGGCGGACCACGCCGCGCATTGCTTGACACGGCGGTTCGTCTGGCCGCGTCGGCTATAGCTCCGGCTTGGGCGGGGGTGGAGTGGGTCCGATCCCATTGTATGAATACGCTTCTTCGAGCGGGGCCGTCTGAGGAGCTCCTTAACCCGGCGTGTCTCTACCGCTGTGGTGAATCGCCTTCAATTGGAATCGCCTCCAACCGTGCCGCGGCATGCGAGGTTATCCATCGGGTTGGAGTAGTGACCCGGGCGTCTGCCGCGATGCACGGGGCGCACGGTATGATGGCGAGGTAGATCCATCACACGGGGCTGAACCGGTGCGGCCGTCCCAGGTGCTTCCGGCCGGTTTACCGCCGGCGGCGGGTTACTGGTCCCTGCTCCTGGGGTATTAAAAAGCTCTCTTCCCTCGAAAACCGAAGGTAAACGGGACCTGTACTTCCTTTTCATGACTTCATGTGGCGCTTTGATCCGGCATGAGCCTATAAGCTGCGCATCCAGCGGCCCGCTCATTGCCATCCTCACGTCCGCGGCTGCCAGGTCGCTTTAGCTTTAGTGATCTGTTCTCTCACCTTTGCAATCTCGCGTTATGCGGGTCACGATCCAGCGGATTAGCCTACGCCATGAGCACAGCCAACGCGTCGAAAAGTTACGACAAAACTTGAGCGGCGGGCGCCTGAGGCCTCCTTCCCGGCTGCCATCGCTTGCTGTTGAACCGGCGACCGAGGCGCCATGGTCGAAGAGTGAAGCGTCGCTGCGATACCCGGCCATGAAGATCCCAACCCGGTTGGGTAGATCGAAGGGTCGGAATACTCTCACCGTCGGAACAGCCCCGATCTGGCCATCTTGCGGCTGGTATAGAGACTCGGTTTCTCCGGTGAGCGATTCGTCGCCAGAGTAGACAACAGTTTCGTCACCGGATGCTTGATCCGTCCTCGCAGCCTCCGTGGGCGACATGCACGACCGCCCGGTTTAGCGAGGCAGGACTCTTCTTCGCCCATTGAGCCGTCTCGGCGAGGTCGGTCTGACGTTCGGCCCAGGCCTGGCTCGCCCGATCTTGCCGATGAACACGTGTATGCAGCGAAGGGACCCGGTACCCGTACTCAAGCGAAGCGGCCTCGGGGCCCGATCCGCATCGTCGATGTAGAGCTTTCATGACGACTCTTAGTCATCCGGCCTTTGCATAACCTTCGAGTCCTTGAACTTGCCCTCTAAGATCATGAAACCGTCGCGCGATAGCCCCACGGTGGGCGCCAAGCTGTCGTCGTGGAATTGTCACGGCGAGATGTCCTCATGAAAGGACTTAGTCGTAGGGCCATCGTGCGGGTTAACCTAGAGGGGTTAGCGAACACAAGACACGGGAATTATCTTTGGTTGGCCCCTTCGATGAAGGTAAAGCCTCACGTCCGATTGTGATGTGATTGATATGATTTACGACTAGGGAGCAATAGCTTTGCCTTAGCCTCCAATCCTCTCTCCTCAACTCGCCGCCGGGTCGTCCCCTTATATACACGGGTTGACGCCCGGCCGGTCTACAGAGTCCCGATCCGGCTCATACAAGCGTCCGGCTCGGTCTCTCCTTTCTTAACTTACAACACAAGTTACAATACTAAGGCGGTTTACATAAATGGACCTTAATTCGCCTCTGGGCTCCAGGCCTCCTCCGTGGGCCTGAATCATGGACGAGGGTAATCCGGCCCCTTCGGGGCGGTTCACGCTCAGTAGTTGTATCCCCAACAGGGGGTGTGCTGGGGGTTCTGTCATCCCCATTTCATATTTAAGAGAAATTTAAACATGATGCATGGAAGCTAATGCAAAGACAAGCAAGGCCTTAACTGGGGCTGTGACAACTCACCCCACTAAACAAGAATCTCGTCCGAGATTCAAGGCGTGGGAGTAAGAAGGCATGAGGGGCACAAACTATCACGGTCTTCACGATCCATATGTCTTTCTCGAGGGTATTGACTCATTGCATCACCTTGATCTCGACGTCTTGCTTTGAGAACTACAACCAACATGACAACAAGAAGAAAGGAAGGATTTTAGAAGAATCAGTCTTCTTGAGGTCTGAGCAATTTAGGATCAATCACGGGATGAGACATAGAAACATATCTTGAGCTGAGGCACGAAGCATACATCTAGAGGGATGGGGTGAAACAGATGACGGAGGTTCACTACGCAGACACAATTCACACTTAAAAAGATGATGAACGGTTGTCAACGTAGCAAAGCGTTGAGTTGCCATGATACCATAACAGGACATCTTTAAGAGGGTGACTCGCAGAAATATTCCCTTAAGTGGCAAAAAGAATTACTTTTGATTCGGAGATCATTGAAACTCTTCATACCAGCCTAAGGCAATCGCAATCGGTCACTTGAAGGAGCTCGGAAGAATGGCATATTTCGACTAGAATGGATGATGTGGACTACCTTGTTGAAGACAAGGCAATAGATGATTTTTGCTTATCACCGGAAATGGATGGGACCCATAACAGGACCACTTTTGAAGATGATCCTGGACAACAACTGCTGAGAAGGGCAGCCCATGGGAAATTGGCACAATGGCGGTGCAAGCTGGGAACAAAAGGCAACTGTTGAGAATGTTCCAACCGTCATATCTGCCTGAGATTCAGATCCGATTGGTGATAGGATACTTTAGACTCAGCATGTCTGAAAAGAAAGGTTGCAACACAAATTGACGAGATGACGTTGCAAGATTCTCGGGAAATGAACTACGATAGTAAGCTCCAAAACATGAGCTGATTCTGCCACACACATGTGAATACGCTGTCCTAGACAAGCATGATCACATGGTAGTCTTGCATTAAAACACTACAAAGTTCTGATTGGGAACCGTCATTGAGATAACGAAGTCTTGTGCATATCCGTCTGGGCCCTTCAGGATTAGTGCATGAACTTCTTTTCTTTGAACAAATCAATCAGTGGCTTGGTGTGCTAGGGAATACATATGGAGTGGAGGTAATTAATCTACCAAACCATAGAATACATTCGCACATGCATAACTGACTTGGGATGGTACCAGAGTTAACCAAAACAATCTTTCTCGAACCCACGGCGGCAACTTGCACCAAATGCACATGAATTCGAGGAAGTCACTTCTTCCATCCAAGCACAAGCTTCATGAACGGAACATGAAGGCATTGCTTACAAAGTTTCCAACACTAGCTTAATGTTTAACACGAATCATGGGGGAGACAATATGTTGCTGATGGACTCAACAAAGAACTCATCGAATTTCCATATCCTTTGGACTTCCACCATCATGTGAACATGGTGATAGCATTGGTCAGACCAAAAGATGTAATGGTGTATGCTCGAGGGATCAACCACGAGTAAGACAACATTACGAGCATCGTTGGTTCTGATTTGACTTAACGATAGCCCATACTCAAGTCAAAGTTTTGACAAGGTAATAGATCCAACAACTGATCACGAGGACCAATTGGTGAAGATATCATCTTTCTTCAACACACACACAAACACAAAGATAACCCTTTGGAGGTGAACTAATTTAGACAAGCTTTTATCTTCCAACTCTCCAAGTTGTTGTTTAGCTTAACCAACTAGCTCAGGGGTATCCAACACAGATTCTTGGAGAATGGCTGGTTTAGAGGAAAACCAACTTGATCACAAGCTCAACATAACAGTCAGGGGACAACCTGGTAATACTTCCGAGAAGATATTCGGAAATCACGAACCACCGGTATGTTACTAAGCTCGAGAGCAATCTTGCTTTTCAGGGCAAGACGATATGATCAAAGAGCAAGGATTGATAAAATCCTAACTCATTGGTCGAAGAGTACACCAGGAAAAATGGACTAGGTAGCACAATCAATCTTAGAATAGTGGTCCAACAACCAACACGCTAAGAATGATATTATTGTCCATTAACTACCAAGCAAAAGGGTTGCTAGGAGTATTGATTTCACACATCATAGTTCACTTGTCGGCATTCCGGTTACAACAACACGGGACCGAGGAATGAATAATGATAGCGAGAAGTATCACTACGTCAAGAATTCATAAGGGAAGATGCAATTATCATGACGTTCCTGACATAAAGAGGGCAATACTTCAGGGTAGAACAGAATCAAAAGCTGGATTGGCATTTTCATTTGCGGAATACAACTACTTTAACCACCCAAGAAATGGATGAGGTGCTGGAGTTTGTTTCTCCTAGTCATTCTAGAACAGAATGGCTTGACGGACCACAAGAATAATAGGCATCGATGACGAATGCACGACTACTCCTGACTATCAATTGATAGACGGGGGTCGGAGTACAACTAAGGAGGAACAACTCGAGGAACATATAACTTTCTGAGTTGTGGATGCATAGATTAGTATGTTGAACCAAGTTCAACATGCTTCTTCCGGATAACCCATGCAGAGAAGGTAGAACTGGCAGAGTCACAATAATGAATGGAGAACTCCTCAAGAGTACTCTGATTGTGATCTTTTAATTCAAAGAACTTCTGCCTTATTGGTTCATGGTATTTGGAAGAAGGAAATACCACGGACCTCGAGGACTATCACAAGGTTACTAATATCCTAAAGGTACGAGCAACACTATCAACACGAGGTAAGTAGAGTGAATCTTGGGTCAAGAACCCAGGAGTAGAATACCTACTAACTAAGTTGCATCACGGGATGCTTTCGAGAATAATGGCGTAATCATCACACTAGGAATATAAAGCATGGCTAGATTACTAGATGATCCTCTAAGACACCTATGGTCATAATAATAGTTCCAACATATATGTCGAGGCAATAGAGTACCTCAACTCACCGATTAGTGTGGTTAATCTGGCCCAAAGGGACATCGGGAACGGAAAGAAGGGATTTGCAAATGCATCAGATAGTTTAGAAACCTGGGATGACTCGGACAGCATAACGGATGTAAATGCTCAAAATGATTTGGGACATCCTGCAAAAATGGTGGCATAACCACTCAGAAGCACAAAATCAAGGTTCCGAGACCAACTATGAACACACGAAAGTAGTAGAAACTGAATCGGGCTTAAAACCAACAATCGTAAAGGTCTATGGATTAGTAACATGTCATCTGATAGATAGATGAGAAGCCTAGTTCTTAAACCCGTAGAAGAGAAGAGGATGACTTCGGATCAGAAGGGCATAAGGTGTAAGGAGTAAAAGAGCCTTACGATCCCTTCCACAATCAATTCCCTTACATAACTAAAGCATTTCTAGACATAACTTCGACCAGTTTGGCTTGGTAATCCTACAGGCAGTCAGGCTCTGATACCAAAGCTGTCAGGACCCCGATTCCAAGTCACATTGATCTAGGTGGTAACACCTCATATCGCTTTGCGGCCTCATGCACGGTATTCCCACGGGTGTCGCCTTACCATGGCCTGGGACCGTTTGCACCTTTTGGCTCACGTATATGATAGTGTCGCTAGCATCCATATGACAGAGAACCCGAGCCGACATGGCTAGTCGTGAACCCAAAGCGGCACTAACCCATGGGGACAGGCATACATGAATCACATCGAGCATGTCGGTCATCAACGTGTGAATTTGGGCTGTAGCAGCAGCTAACAGGACTCCATTAACCCGGGCTGTAGCGAGCTAGGCAGGACTCCGGATGTCACTGCGTGACATTTCCCGAAGAACGGAACCACGAGGAACAAAGTGAAACACATGTCATGAGTCAAGTGTCCAGAGCGAGTAGTCTTTGGGCTAGCAGGACTCCGGTGAACTGGTCAGAAGCGGACTACTATGGCTCAAGGAAGCACTAGACTACATTTCCCCATAAGAGAGGCTGCCAAAGATAAACAACTAGATTGTCGGATCCCACACATACGCAGCATTTCAAACATACACACAATATGCTCGATATGTGTAAATACAACATGGCATCACAACATGACTCTACGACTCAAATATTTATTCATTAGGCTCCGAGGAGCGAGATATTACAAACATGGGTCTCTCGACCCAGCATTCAGAGCATACAAGTCAAAGCACAAACGGAAGCTTAACATGTCTGAGTACAGACATCTACAAATGAAAAAGCTTAGAAGCCTGACTATCTACCAGATCCTGCCGAGGGCACAAGATCATAGCTGAGGTAACAAGCTAAACGTCGAAGTGCACGCGGAACTACTAGCGAGACTGACGTCTCTCTGCAAAACATAAAATAGGCAAACGTGAGTACAAATGCACTCAGCAAGATTTACATCAGAACTAACTACATATGCATCATTATCAACAAGGGGGATGGTGGAGTTTAACTGCAGCAAGCCAGCTTTGACTCGGTGGCTATCCTGAACTACGACTGCAAGTAACTCTTTTGAGGTGGCGCACACGAGTCCACATATTCACCATATCAATACACCACTATGGATCCGCTCCCGCCTCCCTACGAGCACGCCATCCATAGCACTCACGCTTATCTTGCGCATTTTACAGTATCCACTTTCACTTGTCTATGAACTGATATAGACAACCCAGAAGTCCTTTTCCGCGGACACGGCTATTCGAATAGATCATGTTAACCCTGCAGGGGTGTACCTCTTCACACACGCTCTCACCACTTACCACCGTTTACACGACATGTACTCGGCAACGTTCAAGCGGAAGCCCAACGTGGGTGTCGGCCACAGCCTACCTAAACACTCAAGTCCCTAGTCCAGGTTTATCGCCTATTCGGGCTCCATCCACAGGGAGTCCGGCCGAGGTTTCCACTAACGGCCCCGAACGATGTGTGCAGGGTTCCCGAGACACCAAATGGGCGAATCGGTACACCGTGCCACGTGCCTACCACAACACAACCCACCCCTAAGGTCAGCGCTGCGCGTGCCCCCAAAGATGCTACAAACACCGAAACTACTTTGCAACTCTGTCACAGAGGACAAGAGTGGTTAAGAAGCCGAGAGGGTCCATTGGTTTCGGGCCCAACAGCGTGGTAGTAACTGTTTCATGGATCACAAACACGTAACTCAGTTCTGAGGGCGGCTTCAATGAGACAACCCACCATGTACTCCTACATGGCCTCTCACCGCTACCTTTACCAAATCGTGTTCACACACTTAGCTCTCAACAAGAGGGACATGTTCACACACCATTCCAATTCATCCCCGATGAATCGGACTGACTCAACTCTAAGCGATAGCAGGCATGACAAACAAGCATGAATGAGTAGGCACATAAGGGCTCAAACAACTCCTACTCATGCTAGTGGGTTTCATCTATTCTTGTGGAATGACAGGTCATGCAGAGGATAAAGGGGTTCAGCTACCGCAGCAAGTAACAGATGAACCGTTGTTGTCCTAATGCAGTAAAAGAGAGCAGGAGCGAGAGAGTGGGATTATATCGGGATGAACAAGGGGGTTTTGCTTGCCTGGCACTTCTGAAGATAATATAGTTCTTCATCGGTGTCATCGAACTCATCGTCGAAACCACGTCTATCGGGAGGGGACAAATACCGGCAACAGAGAAAGAACACAATCAATGCAATGCAACAATATGATGCATGAGTGTGACATGGCAATATGCTGTGGTTTGAGCTAATGCAACTAGCAACCAGATTAAATGAAGTTGGTTTGAATCAAAGATTCAAATTCAAACTCCATAAGTGAAGGTTTTAAATGCCCTTTATAAGATTTGTGCTAAACATCAGCTATAAGTTGTTCTAGCATGCATTAAAATGGTACAGATGGATAGATTTGATTTTTCTGATCATTTTTCATATATAAATTATTTCATTTGGAGTTACGGTTGAATTTCTATGATTTTTAGAAGTTTTGGATATTTTCTGAAGTAAATAAATCATTTCTGATTTATTTAAAATCCAGAGAATAGATTACTGCGTCAGCATAACGTCACCGTGATATCAGCAGGTCAAAGGCGCCAGCCCAGGTCAAACCTGACGGCTGGGACCCACACGTCAGTGAAACAACTAATTAACAGGATTAAGTTAATACTAACTAAACTGTGAGTGGGCTTGGGCCCGCATGTTAGTGACTTAGTGTGTTAACTAAAAGTTAATTAGTGCTAAA
The DNA here is from genome assembly GCA_021605145.1 of Aegilops bicornis. Classification (NCBI taxonomy): domain Eukaryota; kingdom Viridiplantae; phylum Streptophyta; class Magnoliopsida; order Poales; family Poaceae; genus Aegilops; species Aegilops bicornis. Next base: position 429,836,736 of record CM038671.1, on the reverse strand, counting down.
CTCAAATTAGCAGGGCTCTGGTCCCACCTTTCGTTGACCCAGGGGAGTCAAACCCCAGGTGAAACGGGGTCGACTCGCCGGCGGTTTGACGCCGGCAACGGCAGACGCGGCGGAGGGCTTCGGAAAACGCCCACAGGGCTCGGTTTTGGACGCGGTTTGCGGCTACAGAAAGCTGAGAGTCTTGCGCATCCAACGGCGGCATCGACTGGAGCTAAGGTGGCCGGAGCTCACGGCGGCGAGCTCTTTTGCGTCAGCCGGAGTTGATTCTTGCTGAGGGATCGCGTTTGGTGCATAGAAGAGCGGGGCAAGGGGGCTAGGAGGGCGCTACGCATCGCGGTGAGTAGGTTGGACACTCCAGGGTGACCATTTGGTCACCGGAGCATCGTCGACGGTGAGCTCAGGCGGCAGCGCATTTTGGTCATCAAGGGGGCGACGGCTATGGCAATCAAACGAAGAGGGGAAGAGGGGGAAACGGTGGCGGAGCTCACAGCGGTGCCGTAGGGATGGTTAGCGGGCTCGGGGACGTCCTGCGTGCGGCGGATTGACGACGATGGTGGCCGGAGCCCGAGGTGGAAGACGACGGTGATGGCGATGTTGCTGGCCTCCCGAGGTCTCGTGCTTTGGTGTGCGGCTCTACGGCGTCGAGGCGGAGCTCGTGGGGGCGCTGGCGTGGGGATCTTTGGTGGCCCGCAGTAACGGCAATGACGGCGGCGACAGCGACTCTCGGGTGAGCTCGGGGTAGAGAGTCAGTGGAGGGAGAGAGGGTGCAGCGAGTGAGGGAGAGGAGCGAGGGGACACGGGGCATCGTCGTGGCGTCGCTAGGAGGGCCGGGGAAGCAAGAGGTGGCAGCAGCGTCTTTGTCGTCGCGTGGCACACGCATACATCTCTTGTCGAGGAGGAAGATGACAGGAGGCTGGTGGTGAAATTTGGAGCTGCGGTGTGCCCGGCCAGGGAGGCTGGGCGATTCTGGAGCACAGGAGTAAGTTGCACAGTATTCTCTCTCTCTCTCTTTATTTACATTTTCTAATTCTTCGGCAACTTTAGGGCTTTTATTAAAATACTAAAACGTTTTCAAAAATCCTGAAGATAATTGTGGGCTCTGTTTGGATTATTCCTAACAGCCCTCACTTAAGTTCAGAATTAATTGAGCATTTAAAATAGTATATAGCATTTAAATGCCCAATTGCAAATAACATATGATTTAATTCAGTGACCTTATGTGTCCTAGAAAAGTGTGCACCATTTTTGTCAGAGGTTCTGGACCAAGGCAAAGATGATGAACATTTTAGAAGGGCATTTCAGGTTCATTGAAAAAGGTCTTAGTAAACCCTAATTGGTTTAAGGGGGGGTGTGCTGGGGGTTCTGTCATCCCCATTTCATATTTAAGAGAAATTTAAACATGATGCATGGAAGCTAATGCAAAGACAAGCAAGGCCTTAACTGGGGCTGTGACAGTTGATTTCAAATCACAGTACATTTCAAGCTGTAGCTAGATCTTCATAATCTAAACCATGTCTCATATGTAAAATGTGTTTATCACATTATGTATGGTGCCCCGCCCCCTACGCCTAAAAGTATTTAGATGTGAGTTGCAAACACCACACATTACCACAAATTCAAATAAAATGTGAGAATGTTCGATATATAGTATTGTTTAGATTGTTCGATAGTTAGTTGTAAGCTGCAAACGCCACACATTATCACAAATTCAAATAAAATGTGAGATTGTTCGATGTATAGTATGGTTTAGATTGTTTGAAATTTCGTTGTGAGTTGCAAACGTCATGCATTATCACATTATGGTATAACATGTGCAAAACCACAACACACGTGTCACCGCTATATTCATGCATGCATATGTTTAAAACACTATGATCTCCTATTCAAATATATGAATCCACTTTCATATCAAATTATGATCTTTGTTAGTCTCTTACACCCACACAATCTTTGTTAGTCTCTTACACCCACACTAACTTTCTCTCGTGCATGCACACACCCTCCTCGCCCTCCCCCTCCCTTAGCATTCTATCCATCGCGCACATTCATTTTGTTTCGTTAGGTCATTCTCCCACAGTCTCCACAACTCCTTTCCGACACACACCGATCAATAAACCTCTCCAGCGATGTCTGCCTACAACATACACACGCACCTTCAATCTCCTCCTTTATGTGTCATTGCCTTGTGTCTCTCATACGGTCCCACACACGTGTAAACTCTTGCCCCTCTTTTCATCGATCTCACAACCGCACACTCCTCCCCTATCTAGCTAGTAGCTGGGCCTCTCGCACCACCTCCTAGCTCCATTCTCTCTGTCTATCCGTCTCGCCGGGCCTTATTTGCCTCTAACAAATGGACGTACACTGACCGATCTCCCGCTATACATATAGCTAGCTGTGACACTCCAAAAATATTCTTTTGGTTCTCTTCAAAAAATTTGTTGGATTTGAAGGTCTTCTAAACCCTTCCAAAAATCTATCTCAAAAACTTTTTCCCTCTAGCAAGGATTTTATTTTGGCATCTCCTTCAACTCTAGTGTTTGGTTTTTAAATTTTTCTTCTGATTGCCCTCTTCTCAAAATTTCAAGAAAAATCTTTGGAGTTTATTTTCTTTCAAAAAAGAAACTCTAGGAGTTTTGCATCTTCTCCAATGTGGAAACCACTCATGATTTTACCATGCACCACATGGTAAAGTCTTCCCAAAAATCTCTCCTTCCACTTTGGGCAATCCAAACATTCTGTCTAAACAAGTTCAACCCTTTTCTGAATTTTATTTCATTTATTTCTCCTCCCAAATCTTTTTCATCCATTACTTTGAGCCTAGGTTATTTGCAAAGCAAGTACCTAAATGCAATTGAGCTTTGACCTCAAACCAACTCCCCTCGATAGTCCACAGTACCCACAACCTAGAACAATCAAGATCCACTCCTCTTCTTTTCAAAAATTTCAAATTTCAGTCTCTGCAAGTTTGGACCAGATTTGTCAAATTTGGTGAAATTCATATCTTCTCTGCTCCAAAAATTCCACAAAAATTCAGGCAACCTCTAGATGCAATGAGAGGCCCCTCCACCAAAAATCAGCTCAAGCAGAGCCTCCCACATACCAAAATCATTCTGTCAAACACCGACCTACCTTTGTTTCATTGCACTTTCGAGAGATTCAGAGAAGTTCGAGTTCGGTGTCGCTTCTCTTCGCCGATTTCGTCACGCTGCCACAGTCGCGCTCGGCACGATGCACACGGCCTCTTCCTGGCCAGCACCCGCGACGCACGCTTGGCCGATTCTGGCGTCGGTGGCGGCGAGCATCGCCCGGCGTTGGAAGCTTCTGCGGTGGCCGCGCCACCCGTGGCGGCCAGAGAGGGCCCGAGCCCGCTCGCCACGCCACCCGGCGCCGCCCATCGCCCCCTGGCTCTCCGCGTGTCCCTGCCTTGCCAGCGCACGCCCATGGCACCGTCGTCGTGGCCCGGCAAGCACAGAACATGCTCCCTGCCGACGGCCCGGGCCCGCCGCCCGTTCCGTCGAAACGCCCTAAGCACCCAATCCTGGCTCGTTTAGCACCTAAACGGAACCAGTGAACCCCCACGACGGCGCTCAACCCCTGAACCTCCCCGATCAATGCCATGCGCCACCGTAAAGTTTGCCGGAGAACCCCGTTCTCGGCAACCGCCTCGGGCCGGCTATATATAGCATCCCCGAGGGCGCTCTCGCCCCCGCACACCTCCACCACCTCACTAGTCCTCGCCAAGCCCACGAAGGGCCTCGAGGCTCTTCTTCCTCGAATCCGCCGCCCGTTCCGCCTCGGCCTCCACCTCGATTCACTCCGGTGAGATCGTCCCCGGCGCCCAAATCCGTCGGCTACCCTCTCATGCTACCACAAGTCTAACCCTCCTCAATTCCTCCTCCGCAAAGACTCTCCGACGAGACCCACGACCACTGAACCGCCGTCACGGGGCAGGAGCCGCCCGTCGGCGTGGTGCTCGCCGGTGACCACCACCACCACCAACCGACGCGGAATGACGCCTACGAACAAGGAGGTATCCTCCGATCTTCTGCCTCGCCGTGGATCGCCGCGGCGACCACCATGACTCTCGGTAGCGACGAGCCCCGTCTCTCTCGTTTAAAAATTCAAACCTGACGGGTGGGACCCGCCTGTCAGCCTCTCTATTGTTTTTTTTTGAATCATTTTCTGAAAGCGTAATTTGGCAAATACGCCTTCCACTCTGAACCGTTTTTCTGTACTTTTCTGCTTAGGCCCCTGAGGGTTTTCTGTTTCATTACAAATGGGTCCTTGGACCAAAACCCTTATAACTTTTTAACAGAAAGTAATTTTTGAGTGATTCGTTTTCTGTCCTCTTCAGATTTTTGTCTAGTTTTTTATCATATTTATTTGAAAAATATTTGGATTAACTTTCTGTACCCCATGGTATTTACGTTAGCGCGTGTGTTTTGTGTACCGTAGATACCGAAGGAGGTGACGGAACCACGAACTTCACCGAGCTAGACCCCGACTACTCCGAACCAGGCAAGCAATGTTTGAACTTTTGATATGATGAGTGTTTGGGCATGTTTGCATTATTCTTGTATCATGGCAAGTTCATTAGCATTTCGATGATAGTTTATCTCGTAAGAGTTGGGGCAAGTGAGTTCGGAAAATCCATGAGTTGTTGGAAACATGTTGCATGGCCATGAGTTGGCATGAGTATGGGTAAGATGGCAGTGTTGTAGCATGCCAGGGTTAGGCCAGATCGTTGACCCTGTGTCAACATAAATCAGTCAGATTCCCGTCCATCTCCCCTTTCGTATACCACCGCTTCCCGCAAGGGATACTGACTAGTAAGTTGCAAACCACTTCCTGGTACACACCAAATCGAGAGGTCGGGATGAGGGTTCCATGGCCCTGGATTAAAGCCTTTCATTTGGTCAGGGGGCATGGGTGTTTTCGGTTGGGACCGAGAGGGGGGCACCCCTTAGAGCGCGCGTATATAAATTTGATCCCATGCTATTCGAGATTGTGATCTCCCCGTCTCAAAGTTTTTCTTAAACGATGTCTAGGGTGATTCCTGGCAACGTGAGGTAGGATGGGTGTGTACTAGTTAGCTGTGTTTCCTCCGAAATACCGGAACTAGTCCTTCGTGACTACGGAAATCCGTTGGCTGTGGACAATTTTGGTACAAACTCTGCAGAGTCAAAATTCTTGAATTCATCTTATTCATGTCCGAGTACCGTGTTCATCTTATCTTGTCAAGTGTCAGACTTCGGTGACGTAAATTCACGAGAACCATTTGAGTGTTAAATGTTTATTTCGTGAATGGACTAACCCGCTTATTGTCTTGTGATGAATATTTTCCGTGAGCACCATATCTCGTCAGTTATGAATAATGAATTATAAGCCCTTTCTGCGATGTCGCTCAGACGTCCGACTGCGGCATTGTTATTATTTACTTTTGTTGGAAGCCCTTTCTGCGATGTTGCTCAGACGTCCGACTGCGGCATTGTTATTATTTACTTTTTTTATAAGCCCTTTCTGCGATGTCGCTCAGACGTCCGGCTGCGGCATTGTTATTATTTACTTTTATTATAAGCCCTTTCTGTGATGTCGCTCCGACGTCCATCATGCACGCATGTATTTTCTTTCAATATAAGCCCTTTTTGAGGTGTCGCTTAGACGCCCAACTGTGGCATGTTTTACTTATTTGTTCACCCTTCGAGGCGTCGCTTCAGACACCCGATCGGTTTTGAGTTTATCTTCTTTGGGTTTTCGAGCGGACTACCACTGATTCCCTTTTTACTTACCTTGCCATACTGATTAAATTGCGCATTGTTAAAATTAATCATGTCGCATTCCTGCATTCATTTGTTATATCTTTTGTCCGAACTGTCTTGCGAGTACTTTCAAAGTACTCACCTGGCTTGTTGATTTGGCCAGATGATGACGAAGGCGATCTCATGGATGAAGAGTTCGATAGCGAGTCCGACGCCTAGAGGAATCCCAGTCAGTCTCGTGCGACCCCTGGATTAATCATTGTGATATAACCGCTTCCTCTATCCAAATAAATTCATCGAGCCTCACCTCGACGCTCGATGAGCCGCCAGTGCAGTAGTCTTATTAACCACCCCACTGTGTTATTCCACCAACCACTCAGCTCTCGAGTTGTAGTATTTCCACCCCACACCATTGTGTCATATCCGCCATCATGTATAATTATCGGCGTGTTTGTAGTAATTGGTTGGGCATCTTCAGTCCGACCCTGTAATATTGTAATGCTACTGGCTTATTATATCAAAGTTTTGTCTACCGGTATGGAGGATTTTCCTCATATTGGACTTCATAGGTCGGTTGTTCAATAAATATTTTTATTGAAAAACCGGTTGTGACAAGCTTGGTACCAGAGCCAGGCTGACTGTAGGAAGCCACTAGGTGCGATCGCTAATCTGTTAATAGCATAATAGAGCTGTTTATTATTTTTACAAATGTAGTCAATTTCTGACAGTCAGCATAAATTTATGATTTGACTACTCAGGATTTTTTTTCCTACTTTTGTAGATGGCTGCCAACGACTGCGAGTCACAGATGTTCGCCAACATGCCCGATGGGTTCGTCAAGCTTCTCTCCTTCATCGTCCAAGTCACGATAGGGCCAGCTGTGCGCCCAGTCTTCTCACTCTCTCAGCACAAGGTCAATGACCGTCTAACCATGCACCAAGCCGCGGTGCAATTCAAGGGAGGGCGAGTTGAGCGTTACCGGTTCTTGGGGAGGGCCATGCCCACAGAGAAGCATGCACTGCAGATGGCAGCCCGTGAGGCGATAGCTCGTCTCAGGGATATCCTTCCTTCGATGAAGACTCGTCGTTACCGCTACCTGCCATGTCACGTGCCATATACCTGCCACTACGCGTTCTCTTGCCCCAGAGGAGAACGGGATGAAGCTTTTGAGATGCTCATCGAGTATATCTGGGCTTTGGAGGCAGCCTTCGACAACCTGGTGGACGACTTTGTAGCTGCCCGCATGAACTCAGTCCATGGCTGTGCCGCCAACAGGAGGGAGCTCCTACGCGCCGCACCGCCACTGACTTTCGTCTCGTCATCAGCATCGTTTGCTCCTACTGCTCTCACCACTACTCGTCACCGCCTACCACTTGGGAGGAGTTCAACCATGTCATTGCGCCTACTCCGGTTCGCTCGCACCACCCTCGTGCCCGCTCATGTTCGAGTTGTCCTGACAGGCACCTGCTCCACCAACTCAGCGTGACACCTCGCGTCTGGAGCCTATCTCCAAAGAGGAGGTTGAGTCCCCAGCCTCACTACGCCTCACCCTTGGCAGGCCAAGGGAAATCCTTACCATCTCCGACTAAATGCACGCTTAGCACGCCATGCGATGTACCGACTTATGCGATATGTTTATGTGTACGTAGGCTGTGAGAAGTAGCTTGTTTGCGCATCATGTAGGATCAGGAGGAGTGCACTAGCCTAAATAACATGTCAGGATTATGTACGCATATCCTGAGTGATGTATTGTATAATTACTGCTTGCGTGTAAAATATGTAATGGACAGTCCTTCTCCGTGCGCAAACGTTTAATCTCTTGAAAGAAATTCTTGGAGCATTTGCGATTTTTTTTTCCGTCTTCTTGAATTTATTGATCTTTGCGACTCAATTTCTTCTCTTATGAGTGTTTCAAAATATATCCCCAGAGTGAACTATGTCTCGTCCTTGGACGCGCTCCATGCCAACTCCGACAGAGGAAAATTATGGCACACCCCAGTGCAACAATTTCACACGAGGCGGAACAAGTCAACAGGATGTTGAAACGGCACTTTCCCAAATGTGCCGTCTTTATGAACAAAGTCAGCAGCAACATCAGGAAATAATGAACCAAGTCATCAATATGGGGAATCACCGTGGGCGATGATCGGCGACAATCAAAGTTATCTCGAGCTATGTAAGACACGTCCCCAAACATTTTCTCACACTAACAAACCTCTTGAAGTCAAGACCCGGCTTGAGACATGGAAAGAAAATTAATCATTGCCCGTGTTCAGATCTTGAGAAAGTGCTTTATGCTCCGCACTATCTCCTTTGGAGCAGCCGCATCGTGGTGGGAAAATTTCCTACACATGCACCCCAACGAAAATAATATAACATGGGAGGAATTTAAAGAAGGTTTTCGTGGGCGCATATTCCTAAGAGTCTTATGAAGATCAAAAGAGAGAATTTGATGACCTCAAGCAAAGGACAATGACGGTGTCGAGAATACAACAGTCGGTTTACTCGCTTTCGCCTCGCCAACGAGGAGCGTATGTCGGGAAAACAAAAGATGGAGAAATTCCTAGACGGTCCGACACCCGGCTTAAATGCCAATTGGTCGTACACACCTTTCCAGATTTTAAGATGCTTTGGTGGATAAGGCCATTACCTTGGAAAATGAGAGACGCAGCTTAGAAGATTTCCATAGCGGAAGAGGGACCGCACTAATCACGCCCGCAACCACCACAAAGAAGACAGATGTTCGTAAAAACTGGACGCCCAAACCCACGACAAGCGCCTCACGCCCAATCAAGAATTTCCATGCAAGGGAAAAGGAGTTCACATACCGCCCAGGCGTTACTGTTACGCTTGTGGAGAAGAAGGGCACTATGCCAAGCAAAGGCCCCAAGCCAAGGAACTTCGACCCCAAAGCCGAACAACGGAGGCAATAATTGGCGCCAAAGCGCAACAATTTCAACCCAAATAACAACCACAGGAAGGGTCATCCGAACCACGTGACCAAAGAGGAAGCACAAAATGCCCCGGATATCGTACTCGCACGCGTTTCCTGTCAACACAATACCGCCATGGTTTTGTTTGATTACGAGCTTCTCACTCATTCGTTTGAAAAGTTTTGCTTTGCAAAATAATTTTTCGATGCTTCCCTTGGAAAAATCTATGATCGTCAAGTCCTGGAATTAAGCAAGTTACGAAATTATTGCCGTGGTGTGGTTATCGAGTTTGAAGGGTTGAAGTTTCACGCAAATCTTATCGTGTTGGAAAATAAAGGACTGGATGTCATCTTAGAGATGGATTGGTTAACCACCAACAAAGGTTTTATTGACTGCTTCAACAGGACCGTAATTCTTACCCACCACCACGGGAAGACCATAAAAGTTTCAGCCAAGGAAAGAAAAATATCCCGGCAACCGAGATTGAACAAGGTGGATATTTCTGAATTGAGCAAGGTTCCAGTAGTGTGTGAGTTTCCACATGTATTTCCCGAAGAGCTACCAGGCATGCCACCAGATTGAGAGATAGAATTCAGCATTGAACTAGCACCCGGAACCGCTCCCATATACAAGAAACCATACAGAATGGCACCATCCGAATTGGTAGAACTGAAGAAGCAAATAAAGGAATTATTGGAAAAAGGGTATATCTGAGCCAGTTCCTCACCTTGGGGTTCACCAATTTTGTTTGCCAAAAAGAAGGATGGAACACCGAGATTGTGCATAGACTATCGAGCGCTAAACATGGTCACAATCAAGAACAAATATCCGATGCCACGAATAAATGATTTATTCGATCAACTCGCTTCGAGCCAAGGTGTTCTCAAAGATTGACTTGAGGTCGGGATACCATCAACCGAAAGTGCGAATCAAGATATTCCCAAGACAGCTTTCACCTCCAGATACGGATTGTATGAGTTCACCGTAATGCCATTCGGACTAACAAACGCCTCAAGATATTTTGTTCACCTCATGAACAAAGTATTCATGAAGTTTATGGACAAGTTTGTTGTGGTATTTATCGATGATATTCTGGTATACTCCAAAACACCGTAAGAGCACGATGAACATCTCCGAATTGTACTAGGAGAACTCAGAAACATCAATTGTACGCTAAATTCAGCAAGTGTGAATTTTGGCTAAAGCAAGTAGGTTTTACGGGCCACGATCGACCCAAGAAGGTATCGCCAGAGACCCGGAAAAAGGTCAAGGCCAGATTATCGGAAGCCACCAGCCCGCGTGATGGACGTCTGAAGTTTCTTGGGGATGGCAGGATACTACCGAAGATTTATTGAAGGATTCTCCACCATAGCAAAGCCAATGACGCAACTACTCAAGAAAGACAGGAAGTTTGAATGGACGGAAGCTTGCGAGAAAAGTTTCCAAGAGCTAAAGAGGAAACCCACGACAAAGACCATGTTAATTGTGCACGATATACACAAAAATTTTGAGGTATTTTGTGACACATCTCGAAAGGGCCTCGGTGCGTATTAATGCAAGAAGGCAAGGTTGTCGCATATGTTTCGAGCAACTTCGCAAGCATGAAGAAAATTATCCTACTCATGACCTAGAATTAGCAGCGATTATTCATGCACTCAAGGAATGGAGACACTTCTTACTTGGAAATCGTTGTGAAATATACACGGACCACAAAAGCCTCAAGTATATTTTCACACAACCAGAACTAAATTTACGGCAGCTTAATCGGGTTGGAATTAGTAAAGGATTATGATGTTGGAATCCACTACCACCCAGTGCAAAGCAAATGTTGTAGCAGATGCTCTGAGTCGGAACCCCAGGCCGAACAACGACAGCATGCCAAACTTGAGACCTGAATTCCAGCAGGAATTTGCTAAGGTCAATCTGATGGTAGTCACCGAAGGCAGTGTGTCGAACTTAGAGTTACAGCCTACCCTGATAGAGAAGGTTAAAGAGGCTCAACGTGGACACCCCAGCATTGAAGGCATAAAACCGAAGATGAATTTGGGCAAGGCCTCAGAATTCGTTATTGATGAGCAAGGAATATTGTGGTACGGGGATAGACTTTGCATACCAAATATCCATGACCTTAAACAGCAAATCTTGGCTGAAGGACACACCGCTCCGTATTCAATCCATCCTGGAGGAACGAAAATGTACAAAGATCTTCAGGAAACATTTTGGTGGCATGGTATAAAAATAGACATAGCCACATTTATTGCATGTTGTGACTCTTGTCAACGCATCAAGGCCGAGCACCAGAAACCGGTCGGGCTATTGCAACCAAATAAGATACCCGAGTGGAAATGGGGCCGAGATTGGAATGGATTTTATTGTTGGACTACCTCGGTCACGACACGGACATGGTGCCATATGGGTCATCACTGATAGACTGACTAAAGTAGCACACTTCATCCCCGTGAAGACAACACACACCACTCAGAAGCTTGCTAGGATCTACCTTTCCCGTATCGTTTGCTTACATGGGGTCCCAAAGAAAATAATCTCGGACAGAGGCACTCAATTCGTCTCCCGATTTTGGGATCACTTACAACAAGCTCTGGGAACTCAGCTGGCATTCAGTACCGCATACCATCCCCAGACGGATGGGCAGACTGAGCGAGTAAACCAGATACTAGAAGATATGTTGAGAGCATGTGTCCTCACCTATGGGACCAGTTGGGAAGAGAGCTTACCATACGCAGAATTCGCATATAACAACAGTTATCAGTCCAGCCTGCAAATGACACCATTTGAAGCTCAGACGGGTGAAGATGTCGTACCCGCTAAATTGGTCGGAAACCGGAGACAGCCATATCTTCGCCCAGACCTGCTCAAAGAGGTGAAGATAAGGTCAAGGTGATTAAGGACCGACTCAAGACAGCCCAAAGTCGACAGAAGAGTTATTACGATCAGAAGCATCGTGGAGTCAATTTTGAACCAGGTGAATTTGTGTATCTACGAGTATCCCCTATGAGAGGCCTGCATCGATTCAAGATTAAAGGGAAGCTAGCGCCAAGATTCATCGGACCATTCTGCATAGTGGCACGAAGAGGCACGGTAGCCTACCAGTTAGACTTACCCGAAGAATTAGCCGACATCCACGACGTGTTCCACGTCTCCCAATTGAGGAAGTGCGTAAGCAACCCAGAGAAACAAGTACCCCATAAAAACATTGACGTGCAGCCAGACCTTACATATCGGGAGCATCCAATAAAAATCTTGGAAGAGTCTGAAAGGAGAACCCGACAGAAAACCATCAAGTTCTTCAAAGTTCAATGGAGCAACCACACCGAAAGTGAAGCCACTTCGGGAAGAGAGGATTTCCTTCGAACGGAGCACCCACATTTATTTGAGGATCAGCTGGAGTCTCAGGGACGAGATTTTTCCTAAGGGGGTAGGTGTTGTGACACTCCAAAAATATTCTTTTGGTTATCTTCAAAAAATTTGTTGGATTTGAAGAAGGTCTTCTAAACCCTTCCAAAAATCTATCTCAAAAACTTTTTCCCTCTAGCAAGGATTTTATTTTGGCATCTCCTTCAACTCTAGTGTTTGGTTTTTAAATTTTTCTTCTGATTGCCCTCTTCTCAAAATTTCAAGAAAAATCTTTGGAGTTTATTTTCTTTCAAAAAGGAAACTCTAGGAGTTTTGCATCTTCTCCAATGTGGAAACCACTCATGATTTTACCATGCACCACATGGTAAAATCTTCCCAAAAATCTCTCCTTCCACTTTGGGCAATCCAAACATTCTGTCTAAACAAGTTCAACCCTTTTCTGAATTTTATTTCATTTATTTCTCCTCCCAAATCTTTTCTGTCCATTACTTTGAGCCTAGGTTATTTGCAAAGCAAGTACCTAAATGCAATTGAGCTTTGACCTCAAACCAACTCCCCTTGATAGTCCTTGGTACCCACAACCTAGAACAATCAAGATCCACTCCTCTTCTTTTCAAAAATTTCAAATTTCAGTCTCTGCAAGTTTGGACCAGATTTGTAAATTTGGTGAAATTCATATCTTCTCTGCTCCAAAAATTCCACAAAAATTCAGGCAACCTCTAGATGCAATGAGAGGCCCCTCCACCAAAATCAACTCAAGCAGAGCCTCCCACATACCAAAAATCATTACATCGAACACCGACCTACATTTGTTTCATTGCACTTTCAGAGATTCAAAGAAGTCCAGAGTTCAAAGGTCGCTTCTCTTCGTCGATTTCGGTCACGCTGCCACAAAGGCGCTGGCACGATGCACACGGCCTCTTCCCCTGGCCAGCACCCCGCATGCACGCTTGGCCGATTCCTGGCGTCGGTGGCGACGAGCATCGCCAGCGTTGGAAGGTTCTGCGATGGCCGCGCCACCCGTGACGGCCAGAGAGGGCCCGAGCCCGCTCGCCACGCCATCCGGCGCCGCCCATCGCCCCATGGCTCTCTGCGTGTCCTCGCTTTGCCAGCAAGACGCCTGCGGCAGCGTCGCCGTGGTCGGCAAGCACAGAACGTGCTCCTCGCCGCCGACGGCCCCGCCGCCCGTTCCATCGAAAGCACGCCCTAAGCACCCAATCCTGGCTCGTTTAGCACCTAAACGGAACCAGTGAAACCCCACGACGGCACTCAACCCCTGAACCTCCCCGATCAATGCCATGCGCCGCCGTAAACTTTGCCAGAGAACCCCGTTCTCGGCAACCGCCTCTGTCCGTCTATAGATAGCATCCCGGCGCTCTCGCCCCGCACACCTCCACCACCTCACTAGTCCTCGCCAAGCCCCTGGAAGGGCCTCGAGGGGCTCTTCTTCCTCGACTCCGGCCGCCCCGTTCCACCTCGGCCTCCACCTCGATTCACTCCGGTGAGATCGTCCCCGGCGCCCAAATCCCGTCAGCTACCCTCTCATGCTACCACAAGTGTAACCCCCTCCTCAATTCCTCCTCCGCAGCACTCTCCGACGAGACCCACGACCACCCGAACCGCCGTCCGCCGGAGCAGGAGCCGCCGTCGACGTGGTGCTCGCTGGTGACCACCACCACCACCAACCGGCACGAAATGACGCCCTGAACACGAAGGTACCCTCCAATCTTCTTGCCTCGCCGTGGATCGCCGCCGGCGACCACCGCGGCTCTCGGGCGCCGACGAGCCCCGTCTCTCTCGTTTAAAAATTCAAACCTGATGGGTGGTACCCGCCCGTCAGCCTCTCTATTGTTTTTTTTTTGAATCGTTTTTTGAAAGCGTACTTTGGCAAATACGCCTTCCACTCTGAACCGTTTTTCTGTACTTTTCTGCTTAGGCCCCTGAGGGTTTTCTGTTTCATTACAGATGGGTCCTTGGACCAAAACCCTTATAACTTTTTAATAGAAAGGAATTTTTGAGTGATTCTTTTTCTGTCCTCTTCAGATTTTTGTCTAGTTTTTTATAATATTTATTTGAAAAATATTTGGATTAACTTTCTGTACCCCACGGTATTTACGTTAGCGCGTGTGTTTTGTGTACCGTAGATACCGAAGGAGGTGACGGAACCGCGAACTTCACCGAGCTAGACCCCGACTACTCCGAACCAGGCAAGCAATGTTTGAACTTTTGATATGATGAGTGTTTGGGCATGTTTGCATTATTCTTGTATCATGGCACGTTCATGAGCATTTCGATGATAGTTTATCTCGTAAGAGTTGGGGCAAGTGAGTTCGGAAAATCCATGAGTTGTTGGAAACATGTTGCATGGCCATGAGTTGGCATGAGTATGGGTAAGATGGCAGTGTTGTAGCATGCCAGGCTTAGACCAGATCGTTGACCCTGTGTCAACATAAATCAGTCAGATTCCCGTCCATCTCCCCTTTCGTGCTACCACCTGTTTCCCGCAAGGGATACGGCTTAGTAAGTTGCAAACCACTTCCTGGTACACACCAAATCGAGAGGCCGAGATGAGGGTTCCATGGCCCTGGATTAAAGCCTTTCATCCGGTCAGGGGGCATGGGTGTTTCCGGTTGGGACCGAGAGGGGGGCACCCCTTAGAGTGCGCGTATATAAATTTGATCCCATGCTATTCGAGATTGTGATCTCCCCATCTCAAAGTTGGCTGTGGACAATTTTGCTACAAACTCTGCAGAGTCAAAATTCTTGAAGTCATCTTATTCATGTCCGAGTACCGTGTTCATCTTATCTTGTCAAGTGTCAGTCTTGGTGACAGAAATTCCTGAGAACCATTTGAGTGTTAAATGTTTATTTCCTGTGAATGGACTAACCCTCTTATTGTCTTGTGATGAATATTTTCCGTGAGCACCATATCACGTCAGTTACGAATAATGAATTATAAGCCCTTTCTGCGATGTCGCTCAGACGTCCGACTGCGGCATTGTTATTATTTACTTTTGTTGGAAGCCCTTTCTGCGATGTTGCTCAGACGTCCATTGCGGCATTGTTTTTATTTACTTTTTTTATAAGCCCTTTCTGAGATGTCGCTCAGACGTCCATGCGGCATTGTTATTATTTACTTTTATTATAAGCCCTTTACGTGATGTCGCTCCGACGTCCGATCATGCAGACGCATGTATTTTCTTTCAATATAAGCCCTTTTTGAGGTGTCGCTTAGACGCCCGACTGTGGCATGTTTTACTTATTTGTTCACCCTTCGAGGCGTCGCTTCAAACACCCGATCGGTTTTGAGTTTATCTTCTTTGGGTTTTCGAGCGGACTATCGCCGATTCCCTTTTTACTTACCTTGCCATACTGATTAAATTGCGCATTGTTAAAATTAATCATGTCGCATTCCTGCATTCATTTGTTATATCTTTTGTCCGAACTGTCTTGCGAGTACTTTCAAAGTACTCACCGGCTTGTTGATTTGGCGGATGTCGACGAAAGGCGATCTCATGGATGAAGAGTTCGATAGCGAGTCCGACGCCTAGAGGAATCGGTCGGTCTCGTCGACCCCTGGATTAGTCATTGTGATATAACCGGTTCCGCTTACCCAAATAAATTCATCGAGCCTCACCTCGGCGCCGATGAGCCGCCAAAGGCAGTAGTCTTATTAACCACCCCACTGTGTTATTCCACCAACCACTCATATCTCGAGTCAGTAGTATTTCCACCCCACACCATTGTGTCATATCCGCCATCATGTATAATTATCGGCGTGTTTGTAGTAATTGGTTGGGCATCTTCAGTCCGACCCTATAATATTGTAATGCTACTGGCTTATTGTATCAAAGTTTTGTCTACCGGTATGGAGGATTTTCCTCATATTGGACTTCATAGGTCGGTTGTTCAATAAATATTTTTATTGTGACACTAGCTAGGTCCTTATAACTCGTTTTTTCCCACACGTCGGTCGATCTACCTCATTAGTTATGTCTCTCCCTTCCTCCGACAAACAACAATTGATCTACCGACCTAGTTAGTGGTTTTCTTACCAAACACATGGTTCCCCTTCATCATCCATGGATGTGTCCTGACAGATCTATCACGCACAGGCACACACAGAAACACATCCCCACTCTTATTGATAATATTGCAGTTCCACCCTCAGTTTGTCTAGTAGGCCTCTCCCACCATTTTCGAGAAGCAACTCCATCACCCATCCAGCACTCTACCCCTCTCCCTCCCTCTCTCTCTCTCCTCTCTCTCACTATCCCATCCTATTTCCCGTCCTTCTGTTATGTATGGATGTCGACCGGTCTCCCTCAAGACATAGCTGGGTCTCTCCTTCTCAACACATATGCGAGTCGTTCTACCTCTATAGTTAGGCCTCTGCCTACCCCTCCCCCCACCCCCCTCCCACACACACACCGATACATCGAGCGCTCTAGTCATGTCTCCCTGCCACACACAAACTTGACCTATGCCCTCTGACGTTCTGGTAGGTCAGTCGCCATATATCTTTGACTTGCACACACACACAATTTCGATGGCTCTCTTCATCGATCTCGCACCCACCCACTTGATCCTCTCTTCGACTCTATCGATATCTATGACCCCTTCCTCTCTTCTCGTGGATCGCCCAGCCCTCTATATATGATATGGATAGGCCTCCATTTCACACACATTGCATGCAAAAATTTGTTTGAGATGTCATCGACACATATTCCCACAAATACATTCATGAAATCAACCGCCCCCCCAAAAACAAAAAACACTCACGATCGCACAAGCCATTTGTCTAGGTTTGTATCTCTCTCACACACACCCACGTAGGTGGGGGACGTGCACGAAGAGAAGAGGTGCACGCACGGCGCACGTACTCCCATCTCTTTCCCAACCACACCCGCGCGGGTACACGGTGGAGCTCATTTCTGTACGAAAACGCAGCCCACGTGGTAATTTGGCACGTGTATTGGTTGTCCACTTGATGGAGGGAGGATCGTCTACCACGGGTGAACAAACAAATTGCGACTTGACGCGTTATGTCAAAAAAGAGGCAAACCATGTGGGGCCTACCTGTCGGCGTTCTGGGAACGAGGGTACCCAGACTTGCCTGCCTGTGGCCTGCGGTGTGGCTCAAGGGGTGGCCCAGTACGGCCCATCTTCATTGGCACAAGCTCAAGACCCTCGCGAGGGGCCAAGATTGCATGAGACTGACGGGAAGCTTACTCGTGCACGGCCTCGTCAGTGGCTCGCGAGGAGGCGGAGAGATCAAGGCGGGTACCTCACGAGGTGCCCATGACGCAAGCCATGACGACCAAGGGCGCCAGGTGAGGCGCCAGCCAGCAGTGTCCTCATTTCCTCTTTGGTGCAAAGGAGGCAAGCGCAGCGAGCATCAAGCAAAGGCAACCAATTCGTGCAACAAGACCAAGACCAGCAGCAGCGGGGCGGAGGTCATCGTGGAACCCAAGCCGGCGCCACGGTCGAGTCTTTGGCGGCGAGGACCGACTTTAGTCGAGATAAGTGTACTAGATGTTCCCTTCAAAATGGCCAATTGTTGGCGCCTCTTCCGCTCAATATTTGGGAAGAGGCCTGTGGCCTCTGCCTATAAATAGGACTAGCCACCCACAGGGTAGAGGCATCTAGAGAGAGAGAGAAGCGACTGAACTCCCCCTAGCAGTTCATCGCACCGGCCAAGAACACACCCTCGCGAGGCTGTTCTTCCTTGTATTGTTCACCATCAGCCCAGAGGCAATCCACCACACCACACACTGGAGTAGGGTATTACACCACAGTGGTGGCCCGAACCAGTATAAACCTTGTGTCCCTTGTGTTGCTCTTTGTGTAGTTTAGATCCTTGCGAGGCGATGAGGTGTAGGTAGGTTGGAGGTGAGATCTCCGCGTGCACCCCAGAGTTTGAACCTAGAGGGTCTCCCGGAACCCGAAATCCGACATGACCTTAGAGGCAAGGATCTATCACAGGAGATCTTTAGATGTGTCCCGTCAACTCGCAGAACGAGGAGAAGCTTGCTTAGTACGCCGTCTCTGTCGGTGTCAAAACCGGCGGATCTCGGGTAGGGGGTCCCGAACTGTGCGTCCAAGGTCGATGGTAACGGGAGGCGTGGGACACAATGTTTACCCTGGTTCGGGCCCTCTCTATGGAGGTAATACCCTACTTCTTGCTTGATTGATCTTGATGAATATGAGTATTACAAGAGTTGATCTACCACGATATCGTAATGGCTAAACCCTAAAAGTCTAGCTTGTATGACTATGTTCGTCCGTCTAAGGACTTGGCCCTCCTGTTTATATAGACACCGGAGGGATCTAGGGTTACATAAGGTCGGTTATAGAGAAAGGAATCTTCACATCGTGGAAGCCAAGCTTGCCTTCTACGCCAAAGAGAGTCCCATCTGGACACAGGTAGAGTCTTCGGTCTTCGTATCTTTACAGCACATCAGTCCGGCCCATGTCCAACAGGCCGGACGCCCGAGGACCCCTTATTCCAGGACTCCCTCAGTAGCCCCTGAACCAGGCTTTCAATGACGAGGTGTCTGGCGCGCAGATTGTCTTCGGCATTGCAAGGCGGGTTCTCCTTCCCGAACACTCCAAGATAGTCTTCGGACGCAGCGAACATGTCCAGATCTGTAACACAAGTACCGCACACACAGGCCGTAGAGAGTATAATATTTCATGAGTCCCATTCTGCTGACAACTTTTGGCGAGACGACATCACGCCTGCCCGGTCATTATTTCGAACCATTTTCTTCTACCGTTCCGCGTTTCGAGATCCGGTTTCCATTGGCACGTCTTGTCAAAGCAGAGATCGTGTCCCCTTATTGCGGGATTCTCATCAATACAGGCGTGGGTAATCCAACCGTACCGTTTACACAGCCCTTGGGAACAGGCGAGTTCAAAGGCGAGTGGGGAGGCGTTCAATATCCACCGCCTTTATAAAGAGATAAGGATTCCCTTTCTTCACCCATGCCTTCTCTCCCTCCCTGTCCTTCCACTCGAGCTCCAGCGCCCAAGCTCCCATCTTCTCCTCCTCAAGGAAGCACTCAATCATGTCCGGATCCGGAGGCCAAGGCAAGTGGATGGTCTCCTCCGTCACGGAGAAGGACATCACCCAGCTTCAGGCGGCCGGGTATCTGGCGAAAGGAATCGCCCACCGTCTGCCTACCAAGGGGCAAATCATCCCCACCCCGAAGCCTACTGAGAGGGTGGTCTTCCTCCCGCACTTCGTCCGTGGATTAGGGTTTCCACTCCACCCTTTCATCCGTGGGCTAATGTCCTATTACGGGCTAGATTTCCATGATCTGGCCCCGGACTCTTTCCTCAACATCTCGGCATTCATTGTCGTGTGTGAGGCTTTCCTCCGCATCCAGCCCACTTCAGACTATGGCTTAAGATCTTCAATGTAAAGCCGAAGGTGGTAGATGGTCAACACGCGGAGTGCGGAGGCACCATGGTGAGCAAGATGCCCAACGTCACTTGGCCCACGGGCACTTTTGTGGAGACTGTCAAGGAGTGGCAGAAGTAGTGGTTCTACATCACAGAGCCACGCGGCGCCACTTGGGCGGCGGCTCCCGAATTCAAGGCCGGAGCCCCAATGCGGCTCACCTCCTCGATGGAGAAGGGCCCCAACTGGTCTTCGCCGTACGAGCTGATAGCGCTGCAAACGCGCATTCAGAGCATGGTGGATAAACACATCAAGCTCGTCGACGTGATCCAGGTGATGCTGGTCCGCCTGATCCTCCCCTGCCAAAGCTGAAGCTTCCCCTTGTGGGAATTCGATCCAAAGAAGCACCGGACCCTGGAGAGGCTCTTCGGAACTATGCATGAAGGTGCCTGGAAGTTTCTCTTCAAGGGCAACGAGAGGCCGCCGGTCATTGATTCAGACCGTGGCCACGATCATACCCATCCCACTAATGCGGTAAGTTCTTTATTTCCCCAGGCGTACCCTCTACTTGCTTGTCCAAGGAGGGTGTTTAATCTTTACCATATTATTTCAGGTGTGGACGGAGAGAGCGGAGCGGATCCAAAGAGTTCGCCCACGCTCAAGAGCCTGTCATCCCGCTCCTGGCGAAGATGCTGGTTCCGGCGCCTTATCAGCCGCCGGAGAAGAAGGCCAAGAAGAAGGCCAAAGGAGCCAGAGGTGGCCCCCGTCGCAAGGGTGCTTTGGACGTGACATCCAAAGACGAAGAGACCCTTTCCTCCGCCGCTGAGGATGACAACGACAAGGAGGAGGAGAACAACCCTTCCCCTGCTGAGCGAAAGTGGAAGAGGGTGGCCTCCACGAACCTAGAGGAGAAGACGTCCAAGAAGGGGAAGGGCTCCCTTGCGGATAACTCCGCGTGGGATGTCAACAGCAGTCCGGAGCGACGCTCCCGACCCAAGCCCCCGGCTGCATCGTAAGTGTCAAAACCCGTATATGTCCATATCTCTGGCCGCTCCTTTTTATTGTATTGATATGGTTAATCATGACATTGCAGTCCGGCCCATGACAGTTCCCAGCAATCCTCATCAAGGGGTTCGCTGGACTCGAGGGCGATGGCCAGCGAGTCGCCGCCGGCCGCTTATTCTCCCAAGGCCAAGGGTGACGCCGAGGTGCTGTCCTGAAGGACCTTCCCAGGCCAGCGGGAGGCGCCGGAAGACAAAACCTCCGTCGCCGGACACCAGGGAGAGCAAATCCCCATGGAGACAGGTGATAAGGGCCGTATTCAGTTTGGTCCTTAGCCGAATATGATTCCAAAGACCAATACGGCTCCGGAATCCGGTGTGCAACCTCCTTCGAAAGAGGGGGGTATGCCCATTCCACCGGTGACCCCTGTCCAACCAGGGGCACCGGATACTCTGCTGGAAGCGCTATGAAGCGCTTCCATTGTGGATGAGCACCGTGTCCTTATGGGCACGGTAATTGAAAGGGTTCAGTCCTCCAAGAGCGGACTAACCGAAGCCTGCAGCAGCCTGCTGATAGGTTTTGAGGTAAGCGATGCAAAAAGAGAAGAACCCGACATAGACAGTAGCCCCTGAGACACTGTCCGGTATTCGGAAAGAAAGGCCGGATAGAGGATCAATCCATTATTGTAGGAAACTAACTAAATATGTTTGAAATGAATATGCAGGCATCGCTGCTGGCCACGGCCTCACATACTGCCGAAGTCTCCGGACTGAGGCAGAGACTGGAGCAGGCCGAGGAGGAGCTCGGCCAGGCGAGGAGGCAGCTCCAGGAAAAGCAAGGTATGTAATAACCCGCTATATATTCGGAAAGAGTAAATGATATATATTGACCGGAGTGTCATGATGTGTGTAGGAGCGACGACCGAGGTCGAGGCCCTAAAAAAGGCCCTGGCCGAAGCCGAGGAGAAGCCTGTCAAGGAGCAGGCCGCTCGTAAGAAGCTCAAGGCCCGGGTCAACGAGGTCCAACAAGAGCTCCAAGATGCGGTGAAGAAGTGCGAGACCTTGGGGCGCGATGCGTTGGCTCAAGAGATCGAACTTGCCAAGGATTGACAAAGCGCAGAAACGGCCCAGAATGAGGCCCAGGGAGCCCTCCAGGAGATCCAGGAGACCAGGAAGATCGCGGCGGGTAAGGCTTTTAGCATGCAAAGCAAATATGTAAAGAGGAAGTATATTTTACTAACCCGGATTCGGAGTTCTCCAGGGGCTTTTGCTGATCTGCCACGCAGTGTGTCCGATGTTGTGGAGTTCTTCCCATCCGAAGAAGGGAGCTCCACAGAGAAGCTGTTATGGTGCAATATCTTGCGCCAGAACATCCAGTGCCCTTCAACAATCAGCTAAAATAGCTGCTCGAGCTGCACAAGGTGGCCGAACTGGCCATGAAGGATTTAATAATCCGGTTGTGGCCAGCTGAAGTTATACCTAGCAGTTACTTCGGCCTCGTGAAGCAGCTAGTGGATCCCTGTCCTCGGCTGGACGTCGTCAAGCAGTCGGTTTGCATCAAGGGAGCGCAGATGGCCTTCTCACGAGTCAAGGCGTGGTGGGCGAAGATGGACGCCAAGCTTGTGGCCGAGGGGCCGCCCGAGGGCAAGGAGCACCGCACACCCGAGCGGTATTTTGGAGACGTCCTGGAGGGGTCCCGCCTTGTAGCGGCGCAGTGTTCACAAGACATTATCCTCGAATGAATATATTCAAGTTGCATGTGCCTTGTAAGATGAAACAAAGCTGTTATGTAATATAATTTTTGTTTTTATAAAAAAAATTACCTCCTGTGCGGCCGTGTGTTATAAAATCTGAGGGTTGGCCAGTCGTCGGCTTCTGCCCCCACGTAGGTAGTACGGGGGTGTTCGGGATGGAATCTAAACACTCTTGATCCAATTGCTTGGTCCTTGAAGGATGTGTTTAGCACAACGAACCAGGCAATCAGACTATACAGCTTGAACACCCTCACTTAGCCATAGGAGTTTGACAATAAAAATACAGGCGCAGCCCCTAGTATCCGAGCTAGGATGTTGTAGACACCTGATCGGGCAAGTACCGATCCCTCGCATAATTCGGAAAAAATCTCCAACGATTTGAGACCTCTGAAGAGCTGACCGGCTCTCGCCGCATCATGACAGTCAGTTTTTGGCTTTCTCCACTGAGGTGCTCTATTGGGTAAACCAGGGCACAATCGCAGTAGTTCTCCCTTTACTACCTTAGCCGATGTAGCGGAACATAAGGTAGCAAGCACAGGAGCCGGGCAACCCAACTATTGACCAAAGACATGATTTGGAGCCAATGCATATAATGCTAAATTCGGGGTGCCGAACTGTATCGTAAAAAGTGTTCGGGCTTTTGGTGCCGTAGAGCGGGGCGCTATGAAGCCCCTGGCGAATTGAAACGTACCGAAGTGTACGGTTGCTATCTGATAAGTTTATTAAAAGAAAGGGGAAACATAAAACTGGTAAATGCAATAGGCAGGGGCCCTGAAAGTAGGGCCGCAAACTATTTTCGTTATAATTTGATTAATACGTCCAAGCGCATTGATACGAATAGTGCGATAAGCAACAGGCTATTTAACATGCCGTCACCAAGGGAGAGCTGTGTGTGGGCCCTGAAAACAGGTAGACTGGTCGTTAAAGAGACCACCTAGAAGTTCCCCTCTACGTCCAGACTGATTGTCGTCTTAGTGTATTTGTCCTTCGAAAGGAACTGCAATCGAGCCATCAAAGGAGGCCTGTGAAAAGGAACCTGAAAAGGAAAAAAAGGAAACATGAAAGTAAATGTGTCCGGAAGCGTCCAAGCCGTATTGTGGATCACAGAGTAGGTATGCCTCCGTATTTCCCCATGGAGTTTTGAGTGTGTAGTTATGTACGCGCGGTACCAATGCTACCACTTGATCAGGACTAGGACGGAGGCCGATTTGCTAGTTGACCTCCTGACGAGCCGAGCTATCTTGCTGCCGAATAGTCCGGACCCTCTTAACGGTATCCGGGGGCTTGGCAGCCGAATTAAGGTTCTGCTTGAGAAGGCCGCTCCGTGCTTCTGCTGCTAAGGCAGCGGTGTGCTCTTCTGTACGGAGGGAGCGTTCCGTGTTTCCATTGACTGTTATGATGCCGCATAGACCGGGCATCTTGAGCTTGAGGTAAGCATAGTGTGGGACCGCATTGAATCGAGCGAATGCAGTTCGTCCGAGCAGTGTGTGGTAGCCGCTGCGAAAAGGGGCGATATCGAACATTAATTCTTCGCTTCGGGAGTTGTCCGGAGATCCGAAGACAACCTCTAGCGTAATTGAGCCCATACAGCGGGCCTCTACGCCCGGTATGACTCCTTTAAAGGTAGTCCTTTTGGGCTTGATCCGTGATGGGTTAATGCCCATTTTGCGCACTGTATCCTGATAGAGCAGGTTCAGGCTGCTGCCGCCGTCCATAAGAACTTACGTCAGGTGGAATCCGTCAACTATTGGGTCAAGGACCAATGCGGCTGAACCGCCATGACGGATACTGGTCGGATGATCCCGTCGATCAAAAGTGATTGGGCATGTCGACCATGCATTAAATTTTGGGGCGACTGGCTCTATCGCATAAACGTCCTCGAAGCGGCGCTATGCCTCCCTTTTTGGGGATGTGTGTAGCATATATCATGTTCACCGTTTTGACCTGAGGAGGAAACTTCTTTTGTCCCCCTGTGTTCAGTTGCCGGGGCTCCTCATCATCGTCCTTTCTTTGCGATCCCTTTTCTTTGTTTTTGGAATTTAACTTGCCGGCCTGTTTAAAAACCCAACAATCTCTGTTGGTATGATTGGCTGGTTTGTCTGGGGTGCCATGGATCTGGCACGGGCGGTTGAGTATGCGGTCCAGGCTGGATGGTCCCTGACTGTTTCTTTTATATGGCTTCTTCCGCTGACCGGAACTGGAGCCACTGAATCCGGCGTTGACTGTCGTGTCATCGGTGTTGTCGCCATTGCTTCAGCGTTTGTGCCTGTCGCGTCGGAGCTTGCCATTGCTATTTTTGCCCTCGGAGGTGCCTATTTCGCTTGATGTGTTTTTGCTGCGGGCCAGCCAACTATCCTCACCAGCACAGAAGCGGGTCATGAGTGTCGTGAGGGCTGCCACGGACTTCGGCTTTTCCTGGCCGAGGTGGCGGGCAAGCCATTCGTCACGGATAATAAGTTTAAAGGCCGCTAGGGCTTCGGCATCCGGACAGTCGACGATCTGGTTCTTTTTAGTTAGGAACCTAGTCTAGAATTTCCTGGCTGACTCTCCAGGCTGTTGGACTATGTGACTTAGGTCATCGGCATCAGGTGGCCGGACATATGTACCTTGGAAGTTGTCGAGGAAAGCTTCTTCCAAGTCCTCCCAGCTGCCAATAGAATTTTCAGGCAGACTATTTAGCCAGTGCCAAGCTGGCCCTTTGAGTTTTAGTAGGAGGTATTTGATGGCGTGAAGGTCATCCCCGTGGGCCATGTGGATGTGGAGAATAAAGTCCTCAATCCATGCTACGGGATCGGTTGTTCCATCATATGATTCGATGTTTACGGCTTTAAACCCTTCTGGGAATTCATGATCCATTAGTTCGTCAGTGAAGCAAAGAGGGTGTGTGGCGCCTCTATATCGGGCCGCCTCGTGATGTAGCTTCGATGGAGTCCGTCTACGGTTTTCGGCCCGGGCATGACTAGGTTTGTTACGTCCGAATAGATAGCCGTCCTCGCGTGTCGAGGCACGCTCTCGCGATCCATAGATCGATCTTGTATTTCCTTGCTCTACTGTCCAGGTCTTGGCGAAGGTCATATGTGTAACCCCGAGCTGTCTTATCCCTGCCTTTACGGCGAGGTGCAACAGTCTGGTTTTTGGCCCGAGTTGCCGTTTTATCCCGACCGCGTGGCGGTCGGTCAGCCGCATTGCATGATGCTGGTGCGGGCTCTAGCGCCTCGTCATCGAACTGAGGTAGCAATTTGTGCTTCGGGTAACTTTTGGCTGGGTGTTTAAGGCCGTATTCCTTGGCTGCCAGGACATCGGTCCATCTGTCATTGAGCAGGTCTTGAACAGCATGAAGCTGTTGCTGCTTCTTTTTCAGGCTCTGGCTATTAGTTGAAGCTTAAAGCACTCCTACTCGAGGGGTTCCTCAGGCATGATGAAGTCTTTGTTGCCGAGGCTTACCTCCTCCTCGGAGGGCGGATGATAACTACCGTCCTCCGAGTCTTCTTCTATGGCATGTTCATCAGGGCTGACTTGCCCATCTTCCCGATTGTCTTGTTCGGCAGTTTGTTCGTCGGGGTCTTCTATGTCTTCAGCACCATCCGGAGCATTATCGTCTCCTGTTCCGGTGTTGTTGTCCTTGCTGCGGCGCGATTTGGAGCGGCGCCGCTGATGATGGCGCTTTGGTTGTGTCTTAGGAGGGTCATCCTTCGCTGGGTTCTCCTTGTCCTCGCCGCTATTTTCCTTGGGTGTATCCACCATGTATACGTCGTACGATGAAGTGGCTGTCCAGCGCCCGGTAAACGGCGGGTTTTGGCCATGCTCTTCTTCTGCATTGTCATCCATACCGTCGATGTCTTCAGAGCCGTAATCGAGCGTGTCGGTTAAGTCCTCGACAGTGGCTATGTGGTGGGTGGCGGGTGGGAAGTGAAATTCCCCGTCATCAGCCTCCGGCTAGAACCAGATATAGATCGGCTGTGACTGCCCTGCTAAGGATAGATTTCTTAATGAGTTTAACACATCGCCCAAAGGCGAGTGCCGGAAGATATCTGCGGTGCTGAATTCGAAGATCGATAGCTGATCAAGCTCGGCGTCCGCGGACGCACATGGTTCGGAGCTTATAGCCGGAGACGAGTCTGAAGTTCCGGTGACATAGACATCACGTGAGGTTAAGTCTGTGTGCGGCTCCAATGCCGCGGAATCTGCGGCCTTCGTGGTGGGGTTGATCCTCCCGTCCTCGGATGGCGCAGTCTGCTCTGGATCTAAGGCCGGAGGGGTTACAGGTGCAATTTCCTGAGTATGGTCAGATGACAGATTTAAATCATGTTCATCATAGGGATAGGGGCGGCTGTCATGGTCTCGAATCCGTTGAAGATCAAGTCTCCGCGGATGTCTGCAGTGTAGTTCAAGCTCCCGAATCTGACCTGATGGCCAGGGGCGTAGCTATCGATCTACTCGGATGGCTGCGAGTTGGCCCATGATGGGCCGCCGAACACGAAGATCTGTCCGAGGAGGAAGGTCTCCCCTCGGACGACATCATTGTTGATGATTAGAGGAGCCATCGAAAACCTTTTGGGGACGGGACAGTAGAACTCTCAATGAAAGCACCAATATCGGTGTCAAAACCGGCGGATCTCGGGTAGGGGGTCCCGAACTGTGCGTCTAAGGTCGATGGTAACAGGAGGCGGGGGACACAATGTTTACCCAAGTCCGGGCCCTCTCTATGGAGGTAATACCCTACTTCCTGCTTGATTGATCTTGATGAATGTGAGTATTACAAGAGTTGATCTACCACGAGATCGTAATGGCTAAACCCTAAAAGTCTAGCCTGTATGACTATGTTCGTCCGTCTAAGGACTTGGCCCTCCGGTTTATATAGACACCGGAGGATCTAGGGTTACATAAGGTCGGTTACAGAGAAAGGAATCTTCACATCATGGACGCCAAGCTTGCCTTCTACGCCAAAGAGAGTCCCATCCCATTACGTGTAGAGTCTTGGTCTCAGATTCTTTACAGCCCATCAGTCCGACCCATGTCCAATAGGCCAGACGCCCGAGGGCCCCTTAGTCCAGGACTCCCTCAGTCTCCCCCGCCCACGGGCGAGGTGGCTCGCAGGATGAGGTGAAGCTTGCTTACTAGTAGTAGTATTGTACGCCTTATGCTCGCTCCCTCGCCCACGCGCGCGGTGGCTCACAGCACGAGGAGAAAATTTTACTACTCCCTCCGTTTACTCCTCGTCCCTACTACCTTGGTTAGAGAGATTATCATATTGTTTGGAATATATATGTCCTTTAGTAGATTTCAATATGAACTACTAGTACATACTCCAAATACTGATGTATATAGACGTATTTTAGAGTGTAGATTCACTCATTTTGCTCCGTATGTAGTCCATATTGAGGCCATGTTTGGTTCATAAGTCCTAGGACTTTTTCTAGTCCCAACTAAAAAGTCCTTACTCCTTAAAAAGTCCCTCCCTGTTTGTTTTCAGGGACTAAAAAGTCCCTAGTCCCTCCCTTGAGGTTATTGAATGACCATATTACCCCCAGTATACAGAAAAATAACAACCAAACAACACCATGGGGCGGCGGGCAATGGAGTGCAGGGAGGGGCATTGTTGGAAAAGTCCCAAAAAGACTCTCCTTGAGAGTCTTTTTCATTAAGTCCCAAAAGCAA
Source organism: Aegilops bicornis (assembly GCA_021605145.1). Classification (NCBI taxonomy): domain Eukaryota; kingdom Viridiplantae; phylum Streptophyta; class Magnoliopsida; order Poales; family Poaceae; genus Aegilops; species Aegilops bicornis. Next base: position 429,808,848 of record CM038671.1, on the reverse strand, counting down.
GTTTTAGTCCCTAGTAGTCCCTCCTGTTTGGTTAAAAAGTCTCTAAGAGGGACCTTTTCTAGTCCCTACACTAAAAAGTCTCTCGAAACAAACACCCCCTGCATAAAGTTGAGACACTTATTTTGGAACAGAGGGAGTACATATTTGCTATAATATTTTTGAGGAACCGATATTTACTATGATTTGTCAGTCATTGAGATGCAATAGCATGCATGTTAGTCTCCTTTGTATTTGATGAAATGTTGCAACGGGCAACCTTGGATGCAAGATACATGTAACAGAAGCTGGAAGCTTCATAGCATTGTACTATCTCGCTGATAAATTACAGTACGTACTATACTAGTACTTCCTCTGTTCCTAAATATAAGTCTTTGTAGAGATTTCACCATGAACCACATACGGATGTATATAGATGCATTTTAAGTGTAGATTCATTCATTTTGTTCCGTATGTAGTCCACCTAGTGGAATCTCTACAAAGACTTATATTTAGGAACGGAGGGAGTACTATGTAAAGAGTTAGATGTCGCATGTAAAGAGTTAGGTGTCGCACGGTGTCCAGAAAATATGGTGATAGTGTGAGGTGGGCCATGTAATCACTGAGCCTGCGTGTTTTCACTGCTCTTGCACTCCTCCGCCGTAAGAATGGAGAAAATTGTAATCTAGTAGTACCTCCTTTCACCGAAAGTGTGGGACATCCAGCAGTCCTACCACCTTAGTAATAATGACCAATGGGCCGTCAAATCACATAGACCCAGCAGTAAGTTGGACGGATGAAGCAACCATCACTCTTGAATCCGCTTCTCCCTTCAACGTAGGCTCCAGTGAGAGGTCGCGCCCGCTCTGCCCGGGCATGAATGTGGCACCGATTCTTTGGAGCGGCTGACTGCTTGAGGCGGGAAGGGCGAGCGATGGAGGGGCTTTGGGTGCGCCAGGCTGGTCAGGAGCGGGCATGGCAGCTGTCCGCCTGTCCCTACCGGACGCCCGAAAACGAGAGGATGCACCGAATCTTGCGGCTAAAATCGTACACTACACACCATCTCTCTGTAGGAGTAGGTCGATATGTCGCTCTCTCTAACACACACATGCTGTTAAACACACACACACACACGCACACGCACACACAGGTTCATAGAATAGGAAAATTGTGCGAGTGCGAAGCCATAGAAAGTGAAATACAAATGGAGTAGGTACAAGAAGAGAAGAGGTGATGAATATTCCATCAAACCTGGACTGAGGAGTAGTACTCCCTCCGTCCAGGTGTTAAGTCATCTTACGGAAATCAGATATTCCCAAAATGTTTAGGCGTCTTCCATTAACTTCGCATCTCAATCCCCTCCTAGCCTCGTTGCTAGCGAGCGTTGTTACTTAGGGAGCATTTGGATCCTTAGCAAGAACAGCTTATAGCATAGCCGTGCAAGGTTAGGTGTTTGGAACTGTTAAAATATGCATGTTACTAGTCCAAGTTACTCACCACTATGACCAGCCTAAGCAATGTAACCAAACGCTCCTTACTCTGCCTTGTTATCTCCCCCGGAAACCCAATGCATGGAGCGCAACTACGCGTTGATCACCAAGAAATCAAAGTCAGCTTGCATGCGAGTTAATACGTGGCCATGCATGGTAGCTAAAACGGCATCTCTTAGTTGTTTGGATTAATTATTGCGTTTAGAGACAGAAATCAGGGCTTTGATTGGAGGATTTACCGGCCAAGTTTCTCCTTCTCCTCCAATCTGCTTGCACCTTGGTCCCGCTGCACCTTCTAACGTGACTTATTACACCTAGACGGAGGGAGTCGTACGAGATACGGTGGCACACTGACTTAGGTCGAATACAAGTGCCCAAAATTGTGTGCATGTTATAATAAGGATTCACTTAAAATAGTATGTGAGCGAACAAAGGGATCAATTGGACAAAGGTTCCCGAAAGCAAAGAGCGTAGATGTGTGAGGTAAGATACATCACCGGGCGCTTTTAATTTTTCTTATTAATTTGTTTGTTTCACCCTCCGACCGGTGGGACCCAATGTACTATGTGGAGAGAGGTAAGGTGACTAAGGCTGCATTATTTCTGCACCACTGTGGATAGTCTTACCACCAAAGCCACATGACACGATTATGATTTAAATCCCAATGACTCCCACACAAAAGAAACACGCATGCTTTTCACACGAATGCAGGAATGTATAAAAGGTTATTTTCCTCTCGTTGAACATAACAGGAGGGTTCTGTAGCTGGTTAGCCTGCTCGCTCATCAAACTTGAGGCCTCGGGTTCGATAACTACACTTGAGAATAATTCGTGCCAGGAGGATTCTTTGACTGGTCAAAATGGATGGATACGGAGCTATACGATCTCGTAGTGACCGTATAATCACCTCATCACGTATAAGCTGTAGCCTCGGCGCTTGTTTTCTAGGGTTTGCACTCTTCACACTCTCTCCAGTATATATATACACGTTGGAGCCTCAGCGCTTGTAGTTGCTCTATTCACACTCTCTCACCCTCTCCAGATCTAAACAAGACTTCGTTGGCCTCTCTCTCTCCCTCACCGGGTCTCGCTTGTAGTTGCTCTCTTCACACTCTCTCACCCTCTCCAGATCTAAATAAGACTTCATTGGCCTCTCTCTCTCCCCCTCACTGTTGGTCAAAGAGCCGGCAAGATCCCTCCGCCGGGAAAGGAAGGAGGCTTAACGCTGTCGCCGTCGGCGAGGGAGGGAATCCACTACCGGCGCAGCTGTTCACTTTCACTGAGCGGCGGCGCGGGAGGGCCTCCGACCCTTTCTTCTTCACCGCCGTACATAATGTGGGCCAAACGGCCTCCGGTCGCCCACCGAACCACACCCCAAGAACCTTAAGGTATAATTTACTTATTCCACATGCATTGCTCTAGCTGCATGTGGGCATTTTCCGCTTCTGCACTCGAATCTAGGTGTTGGATCAAGCAGGAAAGTAGTGGGGAAAGTTGTATACCATGAATCTAGGACGCGGTTCAAAGAGGAAAGGAATGGGGAAAGTAGTGGGAAAAGTTGTATAGCATGAATCTAGGACGTGGTTCGAAAAGGAAAGGAAGGGGGAAAGTTGTATCACATGAATCTAAGACGTGGTTCAAAGAGGAAAGGAATGGGGGAAAGTAGTGGGGAAAGTTGTATAGCATAAATCTAGGACATGGTTCAAAGAGGAAAGGAAGGGGGAAAGTACTAGTACAGACTGGATATCCAGCACCTACGTTGCTATTTAAAAGGGAAAAACAATGACAAATGCAGTACGCACATCTGTTTTGTTTTGGGGGACAAAGCTGTAGAGTTTGAGCAGGACTAGATTTTCTACGCTCACATAGGGAAAGGTGTCTATTGATAACTAAACTGGGACCAACACAAATATGCTCCTTGGTTGTTTGTTCTTTGTTGCAACAGACTGTGCATCACCCCAGTACATCGGTAGATGCACATGGTGTTGTTGCGTCCACTGTCCCATGCAACTCTTTAGCTGTTGTTAATCTAAGGCCCTGTTTGGTTAAAAACTCCCTAGTCCCTACCTGCTTGGTTCCAGGGACTAAACATGGACTACAGGTTATTAAATGACATGCTAAAAGACCATGTTACCCCTAGTAATTAACTAATAGAGACAAGGTGTGATGCGTGGCAGGGGCGACTGTTGGAAAAAGTCCCAAAAAGACTCTCCCTCTGGGTCTTCTTTCTTTAGTCCCAAATGCCCACTTTTAGTCCTTAAAAGTCCCTCATGTTTGGTTTAGATGGGACTAACACGGAGTTTTTTTAATCCCTCCACCAAAATGTCCCTGTAAACAAACACCCTCTAATAATACCGCTGGAAAATTGATGCAATGCCACAGTTAAAAGAAAATTACATGTTTAACAAATTTTATTGTTAATATAATCTCTCTGTTAATATTAATCAATGCCATCGTTTAATAAATGCTATTGTCTTGCTTTCTTTCCCATTTAGATAAGGTAGATGCTTCTTTTTGTTGGCTTCTGTGTCATCCACCGTTATTGACCACTAGTTGTTTCCTTTGCACCTCTGTGTAAACAGGGTTATCTACTTCACCTCGTTGCCATTGTGACCTTTTGTTGCACTACACAAAACACTTTTGTTTTAAGAGTGTTTTGTGCAGTTCAACCAAAATGTCACACCGACAACGTTCCTTGATTGCTTGATCTTAGTGGAACTGCACAAGGGGAGATCTTACTTCCTATCCGTGTTGGCAAATTTGGTTCAGATTCTTCTTGTGAGTTTTTTGAATTCCGCGTCATGAGAGGTCAATACTAGCCTTCTTTCACATGATTCTGCAGTGTGCTTTCATATGTTGTGCTACTTGTACGGTAATGTTGCTTGATTTTAGTGAACTGCACAAATGGAGACAAGACTTCCAATCTGTATGTGCACCGTAATATCCCATTGAGGTAAGATAAGGATATTTCACAACTGTTGGCCTATATTTTGCCATGTCATTGTTTAGTGCTATACTTGTGCAACCTAATTGACATGCCAAATCTTACATTGAGGAGAAGCTAGTCTGTTATTGAACCAAGTGATGAAGGGGAAGAACAAGCGGAAGAAAAACAAAAATCAACTCGGTCTTTGTAATGAAGTTAATCGGAACTGTGATGACACAAGTAATGATATAGTTATGCATCTTAATTTATTGCTATGGCTGGAACGAGCAATTGTTTTGCCACTGATTTGATGCCACTCTTAATGTAATACGTAATTATCTCTACTTGTGCAAACAGGGATCTTCTTTGAAGATACCATAAAATTTAGTGGAACTGCACAAGAATATGTTGGAAACATTAAACTAATCGAGGAGTATATAGTAAGCATGGCCACCACAATAGATAGCAACAGATGGTTCCAGAGAAGTGCTTCATCTGTATGCTGTGCACAATAAGCCTCCTGACAAAGGTTGGTACTAGCCCACTGATTTCATCCATATGATTAAGCTTTGTCATCTCTATTGGTGTTGTGCTACTGTTTAGATATTGTCATGAAAAAGTGGTATTGTCCTTGATAAGTGCTTCATCTATGTTGTTTTAAATATTTCCTTTCCTTTTTTCAAGCAAACAGGAATGCTAGCATTTAGTTGCCCTCTTGTCTTTGCACAACAGGATCATCCTCCTCTCAAGAAGAATATGGAGGATGTGAAGTGACTAGTGATGACCCACAAGTATAGGTGATCTATCGTAGTCCTTTCAATAAGTAAGAGTGTCGAACCCAACGAGGAGCAGAAGGAAATGAAAAGCGGTTTTCAGCAAGATATTCTCTGCAAGCACTGAAATTGTAGGTAACAGATAGTTTTGTGATGGGCTAATTTGTAACGAGCAACAAGTAACAAAAGTAAATAAATTGCAGCAAGGTGGCCCAATCCTTTTTGTAGCAAAGGACAAGCCTGGACAAACTCTTATATAGAGAAAAGCGCTCCCGAGGACACATGGGAATTATCGTCAAGCTAGTTTTCATCACGCTCATATGATTCGCTCGTACTTTGATAATTTGATATGTGGGTGGACTGGTGCTTGGGTGATGTTCTTACTTGAACAAGCATCCCACTTATGATTAACCTCTATTGCAAGCATCCGCAACTACAACAAAAGTATTAAGGTAAACCTAACCATAGCATGAAACATATGGATCCAAATCAGCCCCTTACGAAGCAACGCATAAACTAGGGTTTAAGGTTCATCACTCTAGCAACCCATCATCTACTTATTACTTCCCAATGCCTTCCTCTAGGCCCAAATAATGGTGAAGTGTTATGTAGTCGACGTTCACATAACACCACTAGAGGATAGACAACATACATCTCATCAAAATATTGAACAAATACCACATTCACATGACTACTAATAGCAAGACTTCTCCCATGTCCTCAGGAACAAACGTAACTACTCACAAAGCATACTCATGTTCATAATCAGAGGGGTATTAATATGCATAAAGGATCTGAACATATGATCTTCCACCAAATAAACCAACTAGCATCAACTACAAGGAGTAATCAACACTACTAGCAACCTACAGGTACCAATCCCGGACTTAGAGACAAGAATTGGGTACAAGAGATGAACTAGGGTTTTGAGAGGAGATGGTACTGGTGAAGATGTTGATGGAGATTGCCCTCTCCCGATGAGAGGAGCGTGGGTGATGACGATGGCGATGATTTCCCTCCGGAGGGAAGTGTCCCGGTAACAGCTCTGCCGGAGCCCTAGATTGGTTCCGCCAAGGTTCCTCCTCGTGGCAAGTGAGTCTCGTCCCGAAAGGTTGCTTATGATTTTTTCCTGGATGAAAGACTTCATATAGCAGAAGATGGCCACCGGAGGACCAACAGGGGGCCCACGAGGCAGGGGGCGCACCCTGGCGGGTAGGACGCGCCCCCCACCCTCGTGGACATGTGGTGGCCCCCCTGACGTATTTCTTCCGCTCAGTATTTTTTATTATTTCCAAAAACAGGACTTTTGGAGTTGTGCAGAATAGGTCTCTAATATTTGCTCCTTTTCCAGCCCAGAATTCCAGTTGCCGGCATTCTCCCTCCTTATGTAAACCTTGTAAAATAAGAGAGAATAGACATAAGTATTGTGACACAACGTGTAATAACAGCTGATAATGCAATAAATATCGATATAAAAGCATGATGCAAAATGGACGTATCAACTCCCCCAAGCATAGACCTCGCTTGTCCTCAAGCGAAAGCCGATAAAGATAAATATGTCCACATGTTTAGAAGTACAGGTGTCGATAAAATAAAATACAGACATGAGGGCATCATGATTATTCTCATAACAGCAACATAGATAGATATTGTCATATGATTTCTTATGCTCAAGTAATAATCTATTCACAATGCAAAGTATGAATCAGAAACTTTATTGAGAACTAGCAAACTATAATCTCAGTCATTGAAGCAATTGCAATTTATCATAACATCAGAAAGAGTCTATGTCAGAGCTTTCTAGCAAGTCCACATACTCAACTATCATTTAGGCTTTCATAATTGCTAACACTCACGCAATACTTGTGGTTACGGAGTTTTAACCAGACACAGAGAAAGATAGGGGCTTATAGTTTCGCCTCCCAGCCTTTTACCTCAAGGGTAGTGTCAACAATAATAACTCATGCTGACTTACATCCAATTAGATATATCTATCAGGATCTTTCCAACACCCTATGCTTGCCAAAGGATAAAGTATAAAAAGGAAAGGTGAAGATCAGCATTACTCTTGCATAAGGTAGAAGATAATAATAAAAGATAGGCCCTTCACAGAGGGAAGCAGAGCTTGCCATGCGTTTTCAGGGTTGGATGCACAAAATCTTAATGCAAAAGAACGTCACTTTATATTGCCACTTGTGATATGAACCTTTATTATGCAGTCTGTCGCTTTTATTTCTTCCACATCACAAGATCGTATAAAGCTTATTTCCTCCACACCAATCAATCATACATATTTAGAGAGCAATTTTATTGCTTGCACCGATGACAACTTACTTGAAGGATCTTACTCAATCCATAGGTAGATATAGTGGACTCTCATGGCAAAACTGGTTTAAGGGTTTTTGGAAGCACAAGTAGTATCTCTACTTGGTGCTAAGAATTTGGCTAGCATGAGGGGGAAAGGCAAGCTCAACATTTTGGATGATCCATGACAATATACTTTATCTCAGATATAAGAAAACATAACCCATTACGTTGTCTTCCTTGTCCAACATCAACTCTTTAGCATGTCATATTTTAATGAGTGCTCCCAATCATAAAATATGTCCATGATAGTATATTTATATGTCAAACCTCTCTTTCTTTATTACTTCCTATTAATTGCAATGATGACCAAAGCTATGTTTGTCAACTCTCAACAATTTTTAATCATCATACTCTTTCTATGTGAAGTCATTACGCTCAACAAGATCAATATGATCTCTCTGTTTCTTTTTATTCTTTTTCTCTTTCTTTTATTCACTCAAGATCATGGCAAAATAATCAAGCCCTTGACTCAACACTAATCTTTATTATATAGCTCATGGACTCGATTACATAGAGGGATCATAAAGCAAAACTCAAAACTAGATCATGCCATAAACTTTATTCTACTAGATCAAGATACTACTAATAGGATCGAACTAAGAAAAACGGTAAAGATAGGAGTGTGATGGTGATACGATACCGGGGCATCTCCCCCAAGCTTGGCAGTTGCCAAGGGGAGTGCCCATACCCATGTGATTATGTCTCCTTTGCTGGTGAAGAAGATGGAGGTGATGATGGATAGTCGCACATCGAGCGTAAGAGGTCCTACAGCTTGCGGATAATGCCCTTGAGTGCAACGATATGCTCCTTCAACAAAATATTTTCACGTGTGAGATACTTGTTCTGTATACGAGCTAACTCAATCATCTTGAAAGCTTTGATTTCAGTTGGGGTAAGAAGATTATGGCAAGTTTAAGGATGTCTCCTGCTGCCGGAGCTTGATCCTCTGTGGCCTTCTTGATTCCTTCATCCTTGTTGATCTCCATGGGTTATTCCCTCTTCAGCTCTATCTTCATTAGCCAAGCATCATTGTCACCATTGTTGGAGGAGGGGGACGACATGATGCTCGGCCTTGACAATCCTGACAGAAAACAGCTCAAAACAAGAACAAAGATATTTGCGTGATACGGGAGTCAAAACCTTCGGGAGATTATATAATGAATTTTTACCGACCAAAATACGTATCGTGCAAGAAAACAGAGTCTGGAGAGCACACGAGGTGCCCACGAGGTAGGGGGGCGCGCCCAGTAGGGTAGGGCGCGCCCTCCACCCTCGTGGAGGCCCCGTGTCCTTCCCGGACTGCTTCTTATTTTTCTAATTTTCTAAATATTCCAAAACGGAGAAATATTGCCTTTAGAACTGTTTTGGAGTCGGTTTACTTACCGTACCACATACCTATTCCTTTTCGGAGTCTGAAACATTCCGGAAAATGTCCCTTATGTATTCCTCCGGGGTTATGGTTTCAATAATATTGGTTTCAACATTTATGTGATTACCTGAGATATAATGTTTGATTCTTTGACCGTTCACCACCTTCGGATTTGTGCCTTTGACGTTGTTGATTATTATGGCACCGGAACGATAGACCTCCTCGATAACGTAAGGGCCTTCCCATTTAGAGAGAAGTTTTCCTGCAAAAAATCTTAAACAAGAGTTGTATAGCAATACATAATCACCTACATTAAACTCACGCTTTTGTATCCTTTTGTCATGCCATCTTTTAACTTTTTCTTTAAACAACTTGGCATTTTCATAAGCTTGGGTTCTCCATTCATCAAGTGAGCTAATATCAAATAACCTCTTCTCACCGGTAAGTTTGAAATCATAATTGAGCTCTTTAATAGCCCAATATGCCTTATGTTCTATTTCGAGAGGTAAGTGACATGCTTTTCCATAAACCATTTTATACGGAGACATACCCATAGGATTTTTGTATGCAGTTCTATAGGCCCATAATGCATCATCAAGTTTCTTGGACCAATTCTTTGTAGATCTATTAATGCCTTTTGCAAAATTAATTTGAGTTCTCTATTACTCAATTCTACTTGACCACTAGACTGTGGGTGATAAGGAGATGCAATTCTATGATTAACATCATACTTAGCAAGCATTTTACGGAAAGCACCATGAATAAAATGTGAACCACCATCAGTCATTAAATATCTAGGGACTCCAAACCTCGGAAAAATAACTTCCTTAAGCATATTAATAGAAGTGTTATGATCAGCACTACTAGTTGGAATAGCTTCTACCCACTTAGTAACGTAATCAATAACAACTAAAATATGTGTGTAACCATTAGAGGTAGGAAAAGGTCCCATATAATCAAAGCCCCATACATCAAATGGTTCAATAACAAGTGCATAATTCATAGGCATTTCTTGACGTCTACTAATATTACCAATTCTTTGACATTCATCACAAGATAAAACAAACTTACGGGCATCCTTGAAGAGAGTAGGCCAATAAAAACCGGATTGCAATACCTTATGTGCAGTTCTGTCTCCAGCGTGGTGTCCTCCATAAGCCTCGGAGTGACACTTGCGAAGGATCTGTTCCTATTCATGCTCAGGTACACAACATCTAATAACACCACCTACACATTCTTTATAAAAATGTGGGTCATCCCAAAAGTAATGTCTCAAATCATAGAAAAACTTTTTCTTTTGCTGGTATGTGAAACTAGGTGGTATAAATTTAGCAACAATCTAATTAGCATAATCAGCATACCATGGAGCAGTACGAGAAGCATTTATGATATTTAATTGCTCATCAGGAAAGCTATCATCAATAGGTAGTGGGTCATCAAGAACATTTTCTAACCTAGACAAGTTGTCTGCTACGGGGTTCTCAGCTCCCTTTCTATCAATAATATGCAAGTCAAATTCTTGTAGCAAGATAACCCATCTAATAAGTCTAGGTTTAGCATCTTTCTTTTCCATAAGATATTTAATAGCAGCATGATCAGTGTGAATAGTTACTTTAGAATCAACAATATAAGGTCTGAACTTATCACAAGCAAATACGACTGCTAAGAATTCTTTTTCAGTAGTAGCATAATTTCTCTGAGCATTATCTAAAGTTTTACTAGCATATTGAATAACATTTAATTTCTTATCAACTCTTTGCCCTAGAACAGCACCTACAAAGATAATCACTAGCATCACACATAATTTCAAAGGGTAAATTCCAATCGTGGTCGAACAATAGGTGCAGAGATCAATGCTTTCTTAAGTACTTCAAATGCTTCTACACAATCATCATCAAAGACAAATGGTATATCTTTTGTAATAAATTAGTCGAGGACGAGAAATTTTGAGAAGTCCTTAATGAACCTCCTATAAAAAACCGGCGTGACCAAGGAAACTTCTTATACCTTTGATGTCCTTGGGACATGGCATCTTTTCAATAGCATCAACCTTGGCTTTATCAACCTCAATACCTCTTTCAGAAACTTTATGCCCCACGACAATACCTTCATTAACCATAAAGTGGCACTTTTCCCAATTCAAGACAAGGTTAGTTTCTTCACATCTCTGCAAAACTCGATCAAGGTTGCTCAAGCAATCATCAACAGAGGATCCATAAACAGAGAAATCGTCCATGAAAACCTCACAAATCTTTTCTCAAAAGTCAGAGAATATAGCCATCATGCATCTTTGAAAGGTAGCAGGTGCATTACATAAACCGAAAGGCATACGTCTATAAGAAAAAGTACCAAAAGGGCAAGTAAAAGTAGTCTTTGATTGATCATTGGCTGACACAAGTATTTGATAGAAACCAGAATAACCATCTAGAAAGCAAAAATGTGTATGTTTAGATAATCTTTCTAGCATTTGATCGATAAAAGCTAAGGGGTAATGATCCTTTTCAGTAGCTTTATTTAATTTGCGGAAATCAATTACCATCCTATAACCTGTAATAATTCTTTGCGGAATCAATTCATCTTTATCATTAGGAACGACGGTAATACCTCCCTTCTTAGGGACACAATGGACAAGACTTACCCACTGACTATCAGCAACGGGATAAATTAAACCTGCCTCAAGGAGCTTTAGTATTTCTTTTCTTACCACTTCTTTCATCTTAGGATTCAGCCGTCGTTGATGATCACGAACTGGTTTGGCATCTTCCTCCAAATTTATTTTATGCTGACATAGAGTGGGACTAATGCCCTTAAGATCATCAAGAGTATATCCAATAGCAACACGGTGCTTCTTCAAAGTTTTCAATAATCTTTCTTCCTCATGCTCTGAAAGGTTAGCACTAATAATAACAGGATATATCTTCTTTTCATCAAGATAAGCATATTTAAGAGTATCAGGCAATGGTTTAAGCTCAAACACGGGATCACCCTTGGGTGGAGGAGGATCCCCTAGGATTTCAACAGGCAAATTGTGTTTTAGGATAGGTTCATGTTTAAAGAATACTTCATCTATTTCCCTTCTTTCATTCATAAACATATCATTTTCGTGGTCTAGCAAATATTGTTCTAAAGGATCACTAGGAGGTACGGCAATAGAAGCAAGACCAATAATTTCATCCTTACTAGGCAATTCCTCTTCACGGTGTTGTCTACGAAATTTAGAAAAGTTGAACTCATGAGACATATCACCCAAACCAATAGTAACAACATCCTTTTCGCAGTCTATCTTAGCATTAACAGTGTTCAAGAAAGGTCTACCAAATATAATGGGACAAAAGCTATCTTGTGGGGAACCAAGAACAAGAAAATCAGTAGGATATTTAACTTTCCCACACAAGACTTCAACATCTCTAACAATCCCAATTGGTGAAATAGTATCTCTATTGGCAAGCTCAATTGTAACATCAATACCTTCTATTTCAGCAGGTGCAATATCATGCATAATTTCTTTATATAAGTCAAAAGGTATAGCACTAGCACTGGCACTTATATCGCATAAGCCATGATAACAATGATCTCCTATTTTAACAGAAATAACAGGCATGCCTACCACAGGTCTATGTTTATCTTTAGCACAAGGTTTGGCAATTCTAGCAGTTTCCTCACAGAAATAAATAACATGCCCATCAATATTATCAGACAAGAGATCTTTAACAATAGCAATATTAGGTTCAACTTTTATTTGCTTAGGAGGTGTATAAGTTCTAATATTGCTTTTACAAACCACAGTTGAAGCTTTAGCATGATCCTTTATTCTAACAGGGAAAGGTGGTTTCTCAACATAAGAAGTAGGAACAATAGGATCATTATAAGTGACAGTCTTTTCTTCAACTTTAATAGGTGCAGCTACTTTTACTTCTATGGGAGGATGATATTTGAACCACTTCTCCTTAGGGAGATCAATATGAGAAGCAAAAGATTCACAGAAAGAAGCTACTATCTCAGAGTCAAGTCCATATTTAGTGCTAAACTTACGAAAACATCGGTATCCATAAAAGATTTAACACAATCAAACTTAGGTGTCATACCTGACTCCTTACCTTCGTCGAGATCCCAATCTTCAGAGTTGTGTTTAATTCTATCCAATAAATCCCATTTGAACTCAATAGTCTTCATCATAAAAGAGCCAGCACAAGAAGTATCGAGCATGGTGCGATTGTTATCAGAAAGCCGAGCATAAAAACTTTGAATAATTATTTCTCTTGGGAGCTCATGATTGGGGCATGAATATAACATTGATTTAAGCCTCCCCAAGCTTGAGCGATGCTTTGTCCTTCGCGAGGCCAAAAATTATATATATAATTGCGATCACGATGAACAAGATGCATAGGATAAAATTTGTGATGAAATTCCAATTTCAATCGTTCGTAGTTCCATGATCCTGTATCATCACATAGCCTATACCATGTCGATGCATCTCCCTTCAAAGATAAAGGGAAGACCTTCTTCTTAATAACATCACCTGGTACACCTGCAAGCTTAAATAATCCACAAACTTCATCCACATAAATTAGGTGTTCGTTAGGATGCTTTGTTCCATCTCCTGCAAAAGGATTATCTAGCAGTTTTCTAACATACCCGAAGGAATCTCAAAGTGGACATTTTGATTTTCATTTTCAGTAGGTTCAGTAGGTTGAGGAGCAACTCTTTTCTCTACTGGTCAGGGTGAAGATACCCCTAACAAGCCCCTCCAAGGATTACTTTCCATAGTAACAAGTGACAGTAAATTTCAGCACACTATATAAATTTTTCCTTACCAAATTCCACCTACCAAAGGCGCTTCACTCCCCGGCAACTGTGCCAGGAAAGAGTCTTGATGGCCCACAAGTATAGGGGATCTATCATAGTCCTTTAGGTAAGTAAGAGTGTCGAACCGAACGAGGAGCAGAAGGAAATGATAAGCGGTTTTCAGCAAGGTATTCTCTGCAAGCACTGAAATAATAGGTAACAGATAGTTTTGTGATATGATAATTTGTAACGAGCAACAAGTAACAAAAGTACATAAAGTGCAGCAAGGTGGCCCAATACTTTTTGTAGCAAAGGACAAGCCTGGACAAACTCTTATATAGAGAAAAGCGCTCAAGCTAGTTTTCATCACATTCATATGATTCGCGTTCGGTACTTTGATAATTTGATATGTGGGTGGACCAGTGCTTGGGTGTTGTTCTTACTTGAACAAGCATCCCACTTATGATTAACCTCTATTTCAAGCATTTGCAACTACAACAAAAGTATTAAGGTAAACCTAACCATAGCATGAAACATATGGATCCAAATCAGCCCCTTACGAAGCAACGCATAAACTAGGGTTTAAGCCATCACTCTAGCAACCCACCATCTACTTATTACTTCCCAATGCCTTCCTCTAGGCCCAAATAATGGTGAAGTGTTATGTAGTCGACGTTCACATAACACCACTAGAGGATAGACAACATACATCTCATCAAAATATCGAACGACTACCAAATTCACATAACTACTAATAGCAAGACTTCTCCCATGTCCTCAGGAACAAACGTAACTACTCACAAAGCATATTCATGTTCATAATCAGTGGATTATTAATATGCATAAAGGATCTGAACAAATGATCTTCCACCAAATAAATCAACTAGCATCAACTACAAGGAGTAATCAACACTACTAGCAACCTACAGGTAACAATCCCGGACTTAGAGACAAGAATTGGATACAAGAGATGAACTAGGGTTTTGAGAGGAGATGGTGCTGGTGAAGATGTTGATGGAGATTGCCCTCTCCCGATGAGAGGAGCGTTGGTGATGACGATGGCGATGATTTCCCCCTCCCGGAGGAAAGTGTCCCCGGCATAACAGCTCTGCCTGAGCCCTAGATTGGTTCCGCCTCGTGGCGGCGGAGTCTCGTCCCGAAAGGTTGCTTATGATTTTTTCCTGGACGAAAGACTTCATATAGCAGAAGATGGCCACCGGAGGACCAACAGGGGGCCCACGAGGCAGGGGGGCGCGCCCCCACCCTCGTGGACAGGTGGTGGCCCCCTGACGTATTTCTTCCGCTCAATATTTTGAAGGAAATATGCCCTAGAGGCAATAATAAAGTTATTATTTATTTCCTTATTTCATGATAAATGTTTATTGTTCATGCTAGAATTGTATTAACCGGAAACATAATACATGTGTGAATACATAGACAAACAGAGTGTCACTAGTATGCCTCTACTAGACTAGCTTGTTAATCAAAGATGGTTATGTTTCCTAACCATAGACAAAGGAGTTGTCATTTGATTAACAAGGTCACATCATTGGTTGAATGATCTAATTGACATGACCCATTCCATTAGCTTAGCACCCGATCGTTTAGTATGTTGCTATTGCTTTTATCCATGACTTATGCATGTTCCTATAACTATGAGAATATGCAACTCCTGCTTACGGAGGAACACTTTGGTACTACCAAACGCCACAACGTAATCGGGTGATTATAAAGGAGTACTACAGGTGTCTCCAAAGGCGTATGTTGGGTTGGCGATTTCGAGATTAGGATTTGTCACTCCGATTGCCGGAGAGGTATCTCTGGGCCCTCTCGGTAATACACATCACTAAGCCTTGCAAGCATTACAACTAATGAGTTAGCTGTGAGATGATGTATTACGGAACGAGTAAAGAGACTTGCCAAGAATTGAGATTGAACTAGGTATTGGATACCGACGATCGAATCTCGGGCAAGTAACATACCGGTGACAAAGGGAACAACGTATGTTGTTATGCGGTTTGACTGATAAAGATCTTCGTAGAATATGTAGGAGCCAATATGGGCATCCAGGTCCCGCTATTGGTTATTGACCGAGAATAGTTCTAGGTCATGTCTACATAGTTCTCGAACCCGTAGGGTCCGCACGCAAGGTTTCGATGACAGTTATATTATGAGTTCATGAGTTTTGATGTACCAAGGAGTTCGGAGTCCGGATGAGATCGGGGACATGACGAGGAGTCTCGAAATGATCGAGACATAAAGATTGATATATTGACGGCTATATTCGGACACGAAAAGGTTCGGAAGTTTCCGGAGAAAACCGGAGTGCGGAGGGGTTACCGGAACCCCTGGGAAGTAATGGGCCTTATTGGGCCAAGAGGGGAGAGAGAGGCCGCACCAGGAGGTGGCGCCCCCCATGGGAGTCCGAATTGGACAAGGAGGGGGCGCGCCCCTTTCCTCTCTCCCTCTCCTCTCTTTCCTTCCCCTTCCTCCTTCCTAGTTGGACTAGGAAAGGGGAGTCCTACTCCCACTAGGAGGAGGACTCCTCCCTTGGCACGCCTCCTAGGGCCGGCCGGCTCTCCCCTTGCTCCTTTATATCACGGGGCAGGGGGCACCCTAGGACACACAAGTTGATCCTTGAGATCGTTCCTTAGCCGTGTGCGGTGCCCCCTCCACCATATTCCACCTCGGTCATATCAGTAGCGGTG
Organism: Aegilops bicornis; assembly: GCA_021605145.1. NCBI lineage: Eukaryota > Viridiplantae > Streptophyta > Magnoliopsida > Poales > Poaceae > Aegilops > Aegilops bicornis. Next base: position 429,792,454 of record CM038671.1, on the reverse strand, counting down.
CTTAGGCGAAGCCTGCGTCGGTAGAACATCAAGATCGCCACCACGCCCGTCAGGCCGACGGAACTCTCTCTCCCCGGAGCTTTGCTGGATTGGAGCCTGAGGAGCGTCATCGAGCTGAACGTGTACAGAACTCGGAGGTGCCGTACGTTCGGTACTTGGATCGGTCGGATCGTGAAGATGTACGACTACATCAACCGCGTTGTTATAACGCTTCCGCTTACGGTCTATGAGGGTACGTGGACAACACTCTCCCCTCTCGTTGCTATGCATCACCATGATCTTGCGTGTGCGTAGGAAATTTTTTGAAATTACTACGTTCCCTAACAGTGGTATCAGAGCCTAGGTTTTTATGGTTTGATGTTTTGCACAAGTAGAACACAAGTGAGTTGTGGGCGATACAAGTCATACTGCCTACCAGCATGTCATACTTTGGTTCAGCGGTATTGTGAGATGAAGCGGCCCGGACCGACATTACGCAGACGCTTACGCGAGACTGGTTTCACTGCTACGAGCACTCGTGCTTAAAGGTGGCTGGCGGGTGTCTGTCTCTCTCACTTTAGTTGAACCGAGTGTGGCTACGCCCGGTCCTTGAGAAGGTTAAAACGGAGTCTAATTGACGAAGTATCGTTGTGGTCTTGATGCGTAGGTGAGATTGGTTCTTACTTAGAGCCCATAGCAGCCACGTAAAATTTGCAACAACAAAGTAGAGGACGTCTAACTTGTTTTTGCAGGGCATGTTGTGATGTGATATGGTCAAGACGTGATGCTATATTTTATTGTATGAGATGATCATGTTTTGTAACCGAAGTTATCGGCAATCGGCTGGAGCCATATGGTTGTCGCTTTATTGTATGAAATGCAACGCATGTAATTGCTTTACTTTATCACTAAGCGGTAGCGATAGTCGTAGAAGCAATAGATGGCGAAACGACAACGATGCTATGATGGAGATCAAGGTGTCGCTACCGGTGACGATGGTGATCACGACGGTGCTTTGAGATGGAGATCACAAGCACAAGATGATGATGGCCATATCATATCACTTATATTGATTGCATGTGATGTTTATCCTTTATGCATCTTATTTTGCTTTGATTGACGGTAGCATTTTAAGATGATCTCTCACTAAAATTATCAAGTAGTGTTCTCCCTGAGTATGCACCGTTCGTCGTGCCGAGACACCACGTGATGATCGGGTGTGATAAGCTCTACGTCCATCTACAACGGGTGCAAGCCAGTTTTGCACACGCAGAATACTCAGGTTATACTTGACGAGCCTAGCATATGCAGATATGGCCTCGAACACGGAGACCTAAAGGTCGGCGTGAATCATATAGTAGATATGATCAACATAAGATGTTCACCATTGAAAACTACTCCATCTCACGTGATGATCGGTTATGGTTTAGTTGATTTGGATCACGTGATCACTTAGATGACTAGAGAGATGTCTATCTAAGTGGGAGTTCTTAAGTAATATGATTAATTGAACTTTAATTTATCATGAACTTAGTCCCGTAGTATTTTGCAAATTATGTTGTAGATCAATAGCTCGCGTTGTTGCTTCCCTATGTTTTTATATGTGTTCCTAGAGAAAATTGTATTGAAAAATGTTAGTAGCAATGATGCGGATTGGATCCGTGATCCGAGGTTTATCCTCATTGCTGCACGTAAGAATTATGTCCTTAATGCACCGCTAGGTGATGGACCTATTGCAGGAGCAAATGTAGACGTTATGAACGTTTGGCTAGCTCAATATGATGACTACTTGATAGTTTAGTGCACCATACTTAACAGCTTAGAATCGGGACTTCAAAGACGTTTTGAACGTCATGGACCATATGAGATGTTCCAGGAATTGAAGTTAATATTTCAAGCAAATACCCGAGTTGAGAGATATGAAATCTCCAACAAGTTCTATAGCTAAAAGATGGAAGAGAATCGCTCAACTAGTGAGCATGTTCTCGATTGTCCGGGTACTTCAATCGCTTGAATCAAGTGGGAGTTAATCTTCCAGATAAGATAGTGATTGATGTAATTCTCTAGTCACCAACACTAAGTTACTAGAACTTCGTGATGAACTATAGTATGCAAGGGATGACGAAAACGATTCCCGAGCTCTTCGTGATGTTGAAATCGACGAAGGTAGAAATCAAGAAAGAGCATCAAGTGTTGATGATTGACAAGACCACTAGTCTCAAGGAAAAGGGCAAAGGGAAGAAGGGGAACTTCAAGAAGAACGGCAAGCAAGTTGCTGCTCGAGTGAAGAAGCCCAAGTCTGGACCTAAGCACGAGACTAAATGCTTTTGCTGCAATGGAACTGGTCACTAGAAGCGGAACTACCCCAAGTATTTGGCGATAAGAAGGATGGCAAAGTGAACAAAGGTATATTTGATATACAGATTATTGATGTGTATTTTACTAGTGTTCGCAGCAACCCCTCGGTATTTGATCTTGGTTCAGTTGCTAAGAATAGTAACTTGAAACGGGAGTTGCGTAATGAATGTAAACTAGTTGAAGGGGAAGTGACGATGAGTGTTGGAAGTGGTTCCAAGATTGATATGATCATCATCGCACACTCCCTATACTTTCGGGATTAGTGCGGAACCTAAATAAGTTTTATTTGGTGTTGAGCATGAATATGATTTGATCATGTTTATTGCAATACGATTATTCATTTAAGTAAGAGAATAAATTGTTGTTCGCTTTACATGAATAAAACCTTATATGGTTACACACCAACAAAAATGATTTGTTGGATCTCGATAGTAGTGATACACATATTCATAATATTGAAACCAAAAGATGCAAAGTTAATAATGATAGTGCAACTTATTTGTGGTAATCGCCGCTTAGGTCATATTGGTGTAAAGCGCATAAAGAAACTCCATCTTGATGGGCTTTTGGAATCACTTGATTATGAATCACTTGATGCTTGCAAACCATGCCTCATGGGCAAGATGACTAAAGCTCCGTTCTCGAAAACAATGGAGCGAGCAACAGATTTGTTGGAAATCATACATACCGATGTATGTGGTCCGATGAATATTAAGGCTCGCGACAAGTATCATTATTTTTTGATCTTCACAGATGTTTTTGAGCAGATATGGGTATATCTACTTGATGAAACATAAGTCCGAAACATTTGAAAAGATCAAAGAATTTCAGAGTAAAGTGGAGAATCATCGTAACAAGAAAATAAAAGTTTCTACGATATGATAGCAGATGTAAAATATTTGAGTTACGAGTTTGGTCTTCAATTAAAACAATGTGAAATAGTTTCACAAATTCATGCCACCGAACACCACAAAGCATAATGGTGTGTCCGAACATCATAACCGTACTTTATTGGATATAGTGCAACTATGATGTTTCTTACCGATTTACCGTTATAGTTTTGGGGCTATGCATTAGAGACAGCTGCATTCACGTTAAAAGGGCACCATCTAAATCCGTTGAGACGACACCGTATGAATCGTGGTTTGGCAAGAAACCAAAGTTGTTGTTTCTTGAAGTTTGGAGTTGCGATGCTTATGTGAAAAAGTTTCATCCCGATAAGCTCGAACCCAAATCGAGAAATGCGTCTTCATAGGATACCCAAAATGTTGGGTACACCTTCTATCACAGATCCGAAAGGCAAGACATTCGTTGCCAAGAATGGATCCTTTCTAGAGAAGGAGTTTCTCCCGAAAGAAGTGAGTGGGAGGAAAGTAGAACTTGATGAGGTAATTGTACCTTCTCCCTTATTGGAAAGTAGTTTATCGCAGAAATCAGTTCTCGTGACTACTACACCAATTAGTGAGGAAGCTAATGATGATGATCATGTAACTTCAGATCAAGTTACTACCGAACCTCGTAGGGTCAACCAGAGTGAGATCCGCACTGCAGTGGTACGGTAATCCCATTCGGAGGTCAGTTACTTGACCATGACGAACCTACGAACTATGAGGAAGCGATGATGAGCCCAGATTCCATAAAATGGTTTGAGGCCATGAAATCTGAGATATGATCCATGTATGAGAACAAAGTATGGACTTTGATGGATTTGCCCGATGATCGGCAAACCATAGAAAATAAATGGATCTTCGAGAGGAAGACTGACCGATAGTAGTGTTACTTGTCTACAAAGCTAGAATTGTCGCAAAAGGTTTTCGACAAGTTCAAGATGTTGACTACGATGAGAGTTTCTCACTCGTATCTATGCTTAAGTCTGTCCGAATCATGTTAGCAATTGCCGCATTTTATGAAATCGGCAAATGGATAAACAAAACTGCATTCCTTAATGGATTTATTAAAGAAGAGTTGTATATGATGCAACCGTAAGGTTTTGTAAATCCTAAAGGTGCTAACAAAATATGCAAGCTCCATGATCCATCTATGGACTGGTGCAAGCATCTCAAAGTTGGAATACATGCTTTGATAAGTTGATCATAGCATATAGTTTTATACTGAGACTTGCGGTGAAGCCTGTAATTACTAGAAAGTGAGTGGGAGCACTACAACATTTCCGATAAGTATATGTGAATGACATATTGTAGATCGGAAATAATGTAGAATTATTGCAAAGCATAAAGGAGTGTTTGAAAGGAGTTTTTCAAAGAAAGACCTCGGTGAAGCTGCTTACATATTGAGCATCAAGATCTATAGAGATAGATCAAGACGCTTGATAAGTTTTTTCAATGAGTACATACCTTGACAAGATTTTGAAGTAGTTCAAAATGGTACAGTCAAAGAAAGAGTTCTTGCCTGTGTTACAAGGTGTGAAATTGAGTAAGACTCAAAACCCGACCACGGCAGAAGATAGAAAGAGAATGAAAGTCATTCCCTATGCCTTGGCCATAGGTTCTATAAAGTATGTCATGATGTGTACCAGATCTATTGTATACCCTACACCGAGTTTGGCAAGGAGTACAATAGTGATCTAGGAGTAGATCATCGGACAATGGTCAAAATTATCCTTAGTAGAATAAGGATATGTTTCTCGATTATGGAAGTGACAAAAGGTTCGTAAAGGGTTACGCCGATGCAAGTTTTGACACCGATCCGGATGACTCTAAGTCTCGATCTAGATACATATTGAAAGTGGGAGCAATTAGCTATATTAGCTCCGTGCAGTTCATTGTAGACATAGAAAATTGCAAAATACATAACGGATCTGAATATGAAAGACCCGTTGACTAAGATTCTCTCACAAGCAAAACATGATCACATCTTAGTACTCTTTGGGTGTTAATCACATAGCGATGTGAACTAGATTACTGAATCTAGTAAACCCTTTGGCTGTTGGTCACATGGCGATGTGAACTATGGGTGTTAATCACATGATGATGTGAACTATCGATGTTAATCACATGGTGATGTGATCTAGATTATTGACTCTAGTGCAAGTGGGAGACTGAAGGAAATATGCCCTAGAGGCAATAATAAAGTTATTATTTATTTCCTTATTTCATGATAAATGTTTATTGTTCATGCTAGAATTGTATTAACCGGAAACATAATACATGTGTGAATACATAGACAAACAGAGTGTCACTAGTATGCCTCTACTAGACTAGCTTGTTAATCAAAGATGGTTATGTTTCCTAACCATAGACAAAGGAGTTGTCATTTGATTAACAAGGTCACATCATTGGTTGAATGATCTGATTGACATGACCCATTCCATTAGCTTAGCACCCGATCGCTTAGTATGTTGCTATTGCTTTTATCCATGACTTATGCATGTTCCTATAACTATGAGAATATGCAACTCCGTTTACGGAGGAACACTTTGGGTACTACCAAACGTCACAACGAATCGGGTGATTATAAAGGAGTACTACAGGTGTCTCCAAAGGCAGATGTTGGGTTGGCATATTTCGAGATTAGGATTTGTCACTCCGATTGTCGGAGTGGTATCTCTGGGCCCTCTCGGTAATACACATCACTAAGCCTTGCAAGCATTACAACTAATGAGTTAGCTGTGAGATGATGTATTACGGAACGAGTAAATAGACTTGCCAGTAACGAGATTGAACTAGGTATTGGATAACGACGATCGAATCTAGCGCAAGTAACAAACAGATGACAAAGGGAACAACGATGTTGTTATGCGGTTTGACCGATAAAGATCTTCGTAGAATATGTAGGAGCCAATATGGGCATCCAGGTCCCGCTATTGGTTATTGACCGAGAATAGTTCTAGGTCATGTCTACATAGTTCTCGAACCCGTAGGGTCCGCACGCTTAAGGTTTCGATGATGCTTATATTATGAGTTTATGAGTTTTGATGTACCAAGGAGTTCGAGTCCGGATGAGATCGGGGACATGACGAGGAGTCTCGAAATGATCGAGACATAAAGATTGATATATTAGACGGCTATATTCGGACACGGAAAGGTTCCGGAAGTTTCAGAGAAAACCGGAGTGCTTGAGGAGGTTACGGAACCTGGGAAGTAATGGGCCTTATTGGGCCAAGAGGGAGAGAGAGGGCCGCACCAGGAGGTGGCGCCCCGATGGGGAGTCCGAATTGGACAAGGAGGGGCGCGGCCCCTTTCCCTCTCCCTCTCCTCTCTTTCCTTCCCCTTCCTCCTTCCTAGTTGGACTAGGAAAGGGGAGTCCTACTCCCACTAGGAGGAGGACTCCCCCTCCTGGCGCGCCTCCTAGGGCCGGCCTTCCCTCCCCTTGCTCCTTTATATACGGGGCGGGGGGCACCCTAGGACACACAAGTTGATCCTTGAGATCGTTCCTTAGCCGTGCGGTGCCCCTCCACCATATTCCACCTCGGTCATATCAGAAGCGGTGCTTAGGCGAAGCCCTGCGTCGGTAGAACATCAAGATCGTCACCACGCCGTCGTGCTGACGGAACTCTCTCTCCCCGGAGCTTTGCTGGATCGGAGCCTGAGGAGCGTCATCGAGCTGAACGTGTACAGAACTCGGAGGTGCCGTACGTTCGGTACTTGGATCGGTCGGATCGTGAAGACGTACGACTACATCAACCGCGTTGTTATAACGCCTCCACGGCCCACGAGGGTACGTGGACAACACTCTCCCCTCTCGTTGCTATGCATCACCATGATCTTGCGTGTGCGTAGGAAAATTTTTGAAATTACTACGTTCCCCAACATATTTTTTATTATTTCCAAAAATAACTTTCGTGGAGTTTCAGGACTTTTGGAGTTGTGCAGAATAGGTCTCTAATATTTGCTCCTTTTCCAAATTTCGAATTCCAGCGGTATTCTCCCTCCTTATGTAAACCTTGTAAAATAAGAGAGAATAGACATAAGTATTGTGACATAACGTGTAATAACAGCCCATAATGCGATAAATATCGATATAAAAGCATGATGGAAAATGGAAGTATCACCCCTCCAGCCTCCACGGGCTACTGTTCATCCACCGTTGACCTCCTCCAGCCTCCACCTGTGACTGTTCATCCACGGGCTCCTGTTCATCCAGCCTCCACCGCGCGGTACTCCACCGGCTACTGTTCAACCAGCCCTCTCCACAGGCTCCTGTTCAACCACCCCTCCACGGGGTTACTGTTCATCCAGCCCTTCACCGTCTACTATTCATCCAGCCTTCCACGGGGTCGTCCTATTCATCCAGCCCTCCACGGGGTCCTGTTCATTCATCCCCAACTGGCTCAATCGATCGGGGTCCTGTTCATCCAGAGGCAACACCACGGGGTCATGTTCATCCACCCCACCGGGAACTGTTCATCCAAACCCCCCAAAGAACGCCATCGCTCATCCAGAGGCGGCATCGATCGGCTTTAGTTAGCAGCAGTAGCGAAGAAATCGCTCGATCAGGTTCAGTTAACAGCCATCGATCGATCACTAGGGTTCAGTAACGTGTAGCCTGCAGTGCAATCGCTCGAGTTCAGTAGGCGAACGCCTCGCTCGGGCTCAGTTAGAGCCCAACGCCTCGCACCGACGTGCGTGCGTGTACGAGAGAAACGCGCAAACCTTCGTGCATCGCTCGGCCCCGACCACCCACCGTAACAGGGAACACCCCGATATTTTCCTCGCCCTCGCTTCTACCATGATTTTTTCCATCATGGACGGCCCAAAGAATGTCATGCAGCTGCGTCTCCAGCCCGCCCAGGACGAAAAGCCCATTTTCTGTCATGATTTTTTGTCATAGAAGTAGGAGCCTGCCACATCTATGATGATACCTGGTTTTGTCACAATTATCATCATAGAAATGTCATAAGTATGACAGAAAAAAAATTGTTCGGCCCAAAATGCCACGGATGTGTCTTTTTTTTGTAGTGCTAGTACAAGTTATCCTGACTAAAAGTGGTCTTCGCCTGCCAAAGGCTCTGGTGGTGATGCCATCTTGGGCTCCACGGTGACCTCTGTCCTGCCGTCCTGTTGGTCTTGGTCTCGTTGCACCGATATGGAAACCTTTGTCTGATGCCTCGGGACTCCTCGCCTGCACTTGCCTCTTTAGCACCAAAGAGGAAGCGAGTACGATGCATGCTCTGGCGCCCGCCTGGCCTTGGTCATCATGGTTTGCATCACAGGAACCTCGCGAGGTGCCCCTTGCCTTGATCTCTCCGCTCCTCACGAGCCAGCCTAGTGAGGCCGCCCCTGAGGAGGTCTCGCATCGTCCGCCTCATCAGGCTTGGCCCCTCGCGAGGGTCTTGATGGTTCGCTGATGAAGATGGGTCGACAGGTCATTGGAGGAGCCACTGTTGTGGGCAGCAGGCAGGTCTAGGGACCCCTGCTCCTGTGACGCCGACAAAGACGCACGCAATATAAATAGGTTCATATGGAGAGAAAAAGAACCCGCTCCACTATACATAGCCAAGATGAGCCTACACGGTTGCTTGATGGGGTTGCTCTCTTCACACTCTCTCGCAAAAAACGACTGTGGCCAGATCTCTAACATTTGGGCGGATCACCTCCGCCGGGGGAAGGGGTGGATGCTCTGTGTAGATGCGGTCACCGTCGCCGACGGCCAAAACCCACTGTCTACACATCCCGATCAGGGGTCCCCGCCGTTCTATCTCACAAAGCCGGTGCGGTTGCCTTCGTCCCTTGCTCACTGTCGTGACGTGGGCAGTTGCCGCCTCCCGCCGCCCTCCTCTTGGTTGAGCTACGTCCCGATATCCCTCGGGTACAACTTCCTTTACAGCCAGCTTGCACCATTGCCACAGCTGCCCACATCGCTCTAATACGTCCATTTTGCATCATGCTTTTATATCGATATTTATTGCATATGGGTTGTTATTACATATTATGTCACAATACTTATGCCTTTTCTCTCTTATTTTACAAGGTTTACATGAAGAGAGAGAATGCTGGCAGCTGGAATTCTGGGCTGGAAAAGGAGCAAATATTAGAGACCTATTCTGCATAACTCCAAAAGTCCTGAAACTCCACGAAAGTCAGTTTTGGAATATATTAAAAATATTGGGTGAAGAAAGCACCAAAGGGGGCCACCCACTGTTCACGAGGGTGGAGGGCGTGCCCCCTTCCTCGTGGGCCACCTGGAAGCCCCCCGATGCCCATCTTCTGGTATAAGATGTCTTTTGCCCTGGAAAAAATAAGAAGGAAGCTTTCGGGATGAAGCGCCGCCGTCTCGAGGCAGAACCTTGGCAGAACCAATCTAGGGCTCTGGCGGAGCTGTTCTGCTGGGGAAACATCCCTCCGGGAGGGGGAAATTGTCACCATCATCATCAGCATCGATCCTATCAGCGGGAGGAGGTCAATCTCCATCAACATCTTCACCAGCACCATCTCCTCTTAAACACTAGTTCATCTCTTGTATCCGATCTTTTTGTCACAAAACCTCAGATTGGTACCTGTGGGTTGATAGTAGTGTTGATTACTCCTTGTAGTTGATGCTAGTTGGTTTATTCGGTGAAAGATCATATGTTCAGATCCTTTATGCACATTAATACCCCTCTGATTATGAACATGAATATGATTTGTAATTAGTTACGTTTGTTCCTGAGGACATGGGAGAAGTCTTGTCACAAGTAGTCATGTGAATTTGGTATTCGTTCGATATTTTGATGAGATGTATGTTGTGTTTCCTCTAGTGGTGTTATGTGAACGTCGACTACATGACACTTCACCATTGTTTGGGCCTAGGGGAAGGCATTGGGAAGTAATAAGTAGATGAAGGGTTGCTAGAGTGACAGAAGCTTAAACCCTAGTTTATGTGTTGCTTCGTAAGGGGCTAATTTGAATCCATATGTTTCATGCTATGGTTAGGTTTACCTTAATTCTTCTTTCATAGTTGGGGATGCTATGAGCATGATGAAAACTAACTTGACGATAATTCCCATGTGTCCTCGGGAGCGCTTTCCTTTATATAAGAGTTTGTCTAGGCTTGTCCTTTGCTACAAAAAGGATTGGGCCACCTTGCTGCACCTTGTTTACTTTGTTACTTGTTACCCATTACGAATTACCTTACTATAAAACTATCTGTTACCGATAATTTCAGTGCTTGCAGAGAATACCTTACTGAAAACTGCTTGTCATTTCCTTCTGCTCCTCATTGGGTTCGACACTCTTCCTTATTGAAAGGACTACGATAGATCCCCTATACTTGTGGGTCATCAAGACTCTTTTCTGGCGCCGTTGCCGGGGAGTGAAGCGCCTTTGGTAAGGAAAATTTTATATAGTGTGCTGAAATTTACTGTCACTTGTTACTATGGAAAATAATCCTTTGAGGGGCTTGTTCGGGGTATCTTCACCCCGACCAGTAGAGCAAAGAGTTGCTCCTCAACCTACTGAAAATGTTTACTTTGAAATTCCTTCGGGTATGATAGAGAAACTGCTTGCTAATCCTTTTACAGGAGATGGAACATTACATCCTAATATGCACCTAATCTATGTGGATGAAGTTTGTGGATTATTTAAGCTTGCATGTATGCCCGAGGGTGTTATCAAGAAGAAGGTATTCCCTTTATCTTTAAGGGAAAGGCATTGACATGGTTTAGGTTATGTGATGATATTGGATCATGGAACTACAACCGATTGAAATTGGAATTTCATCAGAAGTTTTATCCTATGCATCTGGTTCATCGTGATCGTAATTATATATATATAATTTTTGGCCTCGTGAAGGAGAAAGTATCGCTCAAGCTTGAGGGAAGCTTAAGTCAATGTTATATTCGTGCCCCAATCATGAGCTCTCAAGAGAACTTATTATTCGAAAAATTTATGCTCGGCTTTCTCTCAACAATCGCTCCATGCTCGATACTTCTTGTACTGATTCTTTTATGATGAAGACTATTGAATTCAAATGGGATTTATTGGAAAGAATTAAATGCAACTCTGAAGATTGGGAACTCGACGAAGGTAAGGAGTCAGGTGTAACACCTAAGTTTGATTGTGTTAAATCTTTTATGGATACCGATGCTTTTCATGAATTTAGCACTAAATATGGACTTGACTCTGAGATAGTAGCTTCTTTCTGTGAATCATTTGCTACTCATGTTGATCTCCCTCAGGAGAAGTGGTTTAAATATCATCCTCCCATTGAAGTAGAACTAGTTGAACCTATTAAAGTTGAAGAAAATACTATCACTTATAATGTTGATCCTATTGTTCCTACCACTTATATTGAGAAACCACCTTTCCCTGTTGGAATAAAGGATCATGCTAAAGCTTCAACTGTGGTTCGTAAGAGTAATGCTAGAACACCTACACCCCCTGAGCAAATTAAAGTTGAATCTAGTATTGCTATGGTTAAGGATCTCTTGGTTGATAATATTGATGGGCATGTTATTTACTTCTGTAATGAAGCTGTTAGAATTGCTAGACCCAATACTAAAGGTAAACATAGACCTGTTGTTGGCATGCCTGTTGTTTCTGTTAAAATAGGAGATCATTGTTATCATGGCTTATGCGATATGGGTAAAAGTAGTGCAATACCTCATTCCGTATACAAAGAAATTATGCATGATATTGCACCTACTGAAATAGAAGGTATTGATGTTACAATTAAGCTTGCCAATAGAGGTACTATTTCACCAATTGGGATTGTTAGAGATGTTGAAGTCTTGTGTGGGAAAGTTAAATATCCTACTGATTTTCTTGTTCTTGGTTCCCCACAAGATGACTTTTGTCCCATTATATTTGGTAGACCCTTCTTGAATATTGTTAATGCTAAGATAGACTGCAAAAAGGATATTGTTACTGTTGGCTTAGGGGACATGTCTCATGATTTTAATTTTGCTAAATTTCGTAGACAACCCCATGATAAAGAATTGCCTAGTAAAGATGAAATTATTGGTCTTGCTTCTATTGCCGTGCCTCCTAATGATCCTTTAGAACAATATTTGCTAGACCATGAAAATGATATGTTTATGAATGAAAGAAGGGAAATAGATGAAGTATTCTTTAAACAGGGACCTATTTTGAAACACAAATTGCATGTTGAAATTCTAGGGAATCCTCCTCCACCCAAGGGCGATCTCGTGTTTGAGCTTAAACCATTACCTGATACTCTTAAATATGCTTATCTTGATGAAAAGAAGATGTATCTTGTTATTATTAGTGCTAACCTTTCAGAGCAGGAAGAAGAGAAATTATTGAAAACTCTGAAGAAGCACCGCGCTGCTATTGGATATACTCTTGATGATCTTAAGGGCATTAGTCCCACTCTATGCCAGCACAAAATAAAATTGGAGAAAGACGCTAAACCGTTTGTTGATCACCAATGATGGTTAAATCCTAAGATCAAAGAAGTGGTACGAAATGAAATTATAAAGCTTCTGGAGGCAGGTATAATTTATCATGTTGCTGATAGTCAGTGGGTAAGTCCTGTCCATTGTGCACATAAGAAGGGAGGTATTACTGTTGTTCCTAATGATAAACAAGAATTGATCCCACAAAGAATTGTTACAGGTTATAGAATGGTAATTGACTTCCGCAAATAAGAAGGAAGGCCAAGATGAAGAACAAGATGAAGAAGATGTTCCACCCCGAGCCAAGCCAAAGCTCACACGAGTTCGACCAAGAATCGCCAAAGATCATCCCGTCGAGCAAATCTACAATGATATCCAAACCGGGAGAATAACTCGCTCTAAAACTCTTTTGGCTAATTTTTGTGAACATTACTCATTCATCTCTAGCATTGAACCTATGAAGGTTTAAGAAGCATTAGAAGATCCGGATTGGATAAACGCTATGCATGAAGAGCTACACAACTTTGAGAGAAATCAAGTATGGACATTGGTCGAGAAGCCCGACAACAACCACAACATCATTGGTACCAAATGGGTGTTTCGCAACAAGCAAGATGAAGATGGTCAAGTCGTCCGCAACAAAGCATGCCTAGTCGCCCAAGGCTACACTCAAGTCGAAGGTATGGACTATGGTGAGACATATGCTCCGTTGCTAGACTTGAGTCCATTCAAGATCTTACTTGCTTATGCTAATCACCATGATATCACCTTGTACCAAATGGACATTAAAAGTGCTTTTCTAAATGGTGAAATTGAGGAGGAAGTTTATGTTAAGCAACCTCCCGGCTTTGTCAATCCTAAGAAACCTAATCATGTCTACAAACTACACAAAGCCCTTTATGGTTAAACAAGCCCCTAGAGCGTGGTATAAATGCTTGACCAAGTTCCTTATTGAAAAAGGCTTTGAAATTGGTAAAATTGATTCTACTCTTTTTACTAAGAGGGTTAATGGAGAACTATTTGTGTGCCAAATTTATGTTGATGATATTATATTTGGTCTGACTAACCCTCATTTTAGTGAGAAGTTTGGAAAGCTAATGTCGGAGAAGTTTGAGATGTGTATGATGAGTGAACTCAAATTCTTTCTCGGTTTGCAAATCAAGCAAACTAAGAAAGGTACCTTTGTCTCTCAAACAAAGTACACCAAGGGCTTATTCAAGAAGTTCAATATGCAAGAATGCAAAGGTATGACTACACCCATGCCTACTAGTGGACATCTTGATTTGACCAAAGATGGTGATCCCGTGGATCAAAAGTTTACCGCTCTATGATTGGTTCATTGTTATATCTATGTGCCTCTTGTCCCGATATTATGCTAAGTGTGTGCATGTGTGCACGATATCAAGCGGCACCTAAAGAATGTCATCTTAAGGCTGTGAAAAGGATAGTGAGATACTTAATACATACACAAAATTTTGGCATTTGGTATCCTAAGAGGTCTTCCTTTGATCTTGTTGGCTACTCCAATTCGGACTATGCCGGAGACAAGGTTGATAGAAAGTCCACTTAGGGTACTTGTCAATTTCTTGGTAGATCTCTTGTGTCTTGGTCCTCCAAGAAACAAAACTCGGTATCCTTATCCACCGCCGAAGCGGAATACATAGCCGCTGGTTCATGTTGTGCTCAATTACTTTGGATGACCTAAACTCTTAAAGATTATGGGATATATGTGAAACATGTTCCATTGATGTGTGACAATGAAAGTGCTATTAAGATTGCTCACAATCCCGTGCAACATTCTCGAACTAAACATGTCGAAGTTCGTCATCATTTCATTCAAGACCATGTTACCAAAGGGGACATTATCTTAAGCATGTTTGCACCGATAAGCAATTAGCGGATATATTTACCAAACCGCTTGATGAGAAAGTCTTTTTCCGTTTGAGAGGTGAATTGAACATCATTGATGCTTCAAACTTGGAGTAGGAACTCCATTTGGATACATGCACGGCATGAGCCTTTGACTAATCCTTGATATTTCTTTCACGATGCTATCTATATGTCTTGGATACTTTTGCATCCTTGCATGCTATCTAACCCTTGTAGGTACTTGGATGAATCTAAATCCATGAGATTGCAACTTACTCATATCTTGAGCAGTCTTTACATCACCAAGTCTCTATACAATGGTGGTTGAAGTCAAGGAAGCACAAAACCCCTCAAATATATCCTTTGAGTCATTCTATGTTAAATTTTATGATTGTCATTTTGGATACACAAGTGCTCTTCCTTGCAAAGCTAACCCATGTAGGAAGATGAACTCAAACTCCAAGTGGTGCTCCCAACTCTTGATGAGCTACATCAACCTTGAGCAACCCACACAAGTTCGACTACCTGATCAAGATCAACACCACCACCCAAGGTATGCTATTCCATCTTAGAGAAGCTTTACTCCAAGTCATCGGATAAAGCAACTCAACAAGATGTGAATTCATCAAGAAGCTTAAACGAAAAATGGTAACCCCATTTTGAGCTTAAACGATGAGTATGACCAAAGATCAAGTGATCTCACTTGACTCCTAAGTCAATATACTCTAACATAGGTGACTTTGTCACCGCCCAATTCTAGATGAAGTTCTCTTGTGTTTCCTCTTGCATTTGTCTCATGCATTTGTGTTTCCTCTTTCTAATAATAAAAAAATTCATCTAGATCTTTTCTTCTCTTTTCTGTTCTGCATTTTCTGCATCAAATTCCTTGCAAATCTTTCAGCTAATTCCTTGCAAATCCTTGTGAGATCTTAAAGTTCCTAGTGAGTTGAGGTGACAAGTGTTCTACTGTGATGAACTCGGTCACACCGGTCTGTTTTCTTCGGCCCAACCGAATTCTCTCGGTGCCACCGAAGCACACAACTCGGTGCTACTGATTTCACTACAGGAAAGACAACTTGCCACTTATTTCTGCAGTCTTTTTGCTCGAGCTCCACTCAATGACTCTTATTCTCCACCAGCATCACAGTCGCTTTGCTTTGTGACTAAAGGACCAAACCCTTTTGCAATAAAACAAAAATCCAGAAGAGCCCTTCTTGGAAATTGATGTCAAAGGGGGAGAGAGGGATCACATCAAAGCTCTATGCGTAATCATTTCTATAGGGGAGAGGATACTCAGGGGGAGTGTATGTAAGAAACCTCAGACCTCAGATGCTTGGTGTTCAAGAGGAGAGAAATTACATGTCTTTAAGAGGGGCAAGACATGTTCATATTTGATCATATTTGATTGCTTACTTAATTGTTGTTTTTTCTTCTGCTCTGATTTTCTGTTCTCTATCTTCTCCCAATATCCCATGCAAGATTCAGGGGGAGCAAGACATCCAAGGGAAGGAAATCTTTGATTTTATTGCATATCTTTACCTTTGGGGACATGTCTAACCCAATGGGGTACTCAGTACTCACTCTATACATGTCATCCCAGTCTTGGTTCTCTTGTGGTTTCTTTTGTTTGCTCTGGATAGTAGGTGTATATGTGTTGTCTAACCTTGTTTACTCAGGTTCATTCCTTCCTAACCCAACTCAAGACCACAAGGTAAGTATATGCATCACAGTCATGTGTATGAGGATTTCTTGCTGATGTACATACTGTTTGCAAGGACTCATGGGCATGAAGGTACATTTCCTATATTCACATCATTTGCTCTGATGCATATAGCCAAGATACATGTAACACATGGCTTACTCTGTCATGCTTATGCATTCACATGCTCCTATGCTTAATATTTACATGATTGCATACATAAAGGGGGGGCCTACGCATGTTACATGTCTTTCCAAAGCTTTGCTTATTGCTCTCTATATCGTTACCTAAAGCTTTGATGTATGTTGTCATCAATTACCAAAAGGGGGGAGATTGAAAGCACAAGTGCTCCCTAGGTGATTTTGGTAATTAATGTCAACATATCTCTTGTTGGACTAATGCTTCTACCTAGTATGTTTCAGATAAGTTCAACAATGGAGTGGCATGGACAAGAGGATGTGGAACCCCTTCAAGATGCTAAGGACAAAGGATTGGCTCAAGCTCAATGCTCAGGACTCTACGTTTTCTATTTAGTGATCCAAGATCACATTGAGTCCACAGGAAAAGCCAATACTATTAAGAAGGGATGAGGTGTTGCTTAATGGCTTGCTTGCTCAAAGTGCTTAATGACATGCTCCAAAGCCCTCAACCACGTTCTCACTTCCACATATGTCCTAAACCAAAAAGTCAAAGGCGGCCCCACCGACGTTTCATATCCGGAGCCACCGAGTTCAGTTGACATAGCCACTGCCAGAAACCCTAATCAATTCGGTCTCACCGATGGGATCTCGGTCTCACCGAGATGGGCTTGCAAACTCTCTGCTGTCTGTTGCAATAATTTCGGTCCCACCGAGATTTGCAACCGGCCCCAACGAGTTTGCTTGGCCAACATTTTGTTTCACTTATTACCCAAATCGGTCCCACTGAGTTTGAGTAATCGTTCAAACAAAGTTTTGGATTTACCAAAACCCTAACACATCGGTCCCACCGAGTTGATCCAGTCGGTCCCACCGAAATGCCTACCGGTCACATTATGAACCAAATCGGTCCGACTGAGTTCTCTGAATTGGTCCCACCGAGTTTGGTAATTTGTGTGTAACGGTTAGATTTTGTGTGGAGGCTATATATACCCCTCCACCCACTCTTCATTTGTGGAGAGAGCCATCAGAACATGCCTACACTTCCAATACATATTTTCTAAGAGAGAACCACCTACACTTGTGTTGAGGTCAAGATATTCCATTCCAACCACATGAATCTTGATCTCTAGCCTTCCCCAAGTTGCTTTTCCCTCAAATCTTCTTTCCACCAAATCCAAATCATGTGAGAGAGAGTTGAGTGTTGGGGAGACTATCATTTGAAGCACAAGAGCAAGGAGTTCATCATCAACACACCATTTGTTACTTCTTGGAGAGTGGTGTCTCCTAGATTGGCTAGGTGTCACTTGGGAGCTTCCGTCAAGATTGTGGAGTTGAACCAAGGAGTTTGTAAGGGTAAGGAGATCGCCTACTTCGTGAAGATCTACCCGAGTGAGGAAAGTCCTTCATGGGCGACGGCCATGGTGGGATAGACAAGGTTGCTTCTTCGTGGACCCTTCATGGGTGGAGCCCTCCGTGGAATCACGCAACCGTTACCCTTCGTGGGTTGAAGTCTCCATCAACGTGGATGTACGATAGCACCACCTATCGGAACCAAAATAAAAAATCTCCGTGTCTTCAAATTGCATTTGCACACTCCAATCCCATCCCTTTACATTCTTGCAACTTGCATGCCTTACTTTCCTCTGCTCATATACTCTTTGTATGCTCGCATGCTTGCATGATATGTATTGTGAATGTTTAAACTTGTGCTATTACTCCACTTCAACTCAAGAGATTAAAAACTGCAACTTTTCTTGATTAGAGTCTATTCACCCCCCCCCCCCCCTCTAGACACCTCTTCTCGATCCTTTCACTTGGTCATGTCGGTTTTTATAGGAGGTTCATTAAAGACTTCTCAAAAAATTCTAGGCCTCTGACTTAAGAAAGCCTTGATTTCTGCACCTATTGTTCAGCCACCTGATTGGAATTTACCCTTTGAAATTATGTGTGATGCTAGTGATTATGTTGTAGGTGCTGTTCTAGGACAAAGAGTTGATAAGAAATTAAATGTTATCCAATATGCTAGTTAAACTCTAGATAATGCCCAGAGAAATTATGCTACTACTGAAAAAGAATTTTTTGCAGTTGTATTTGCTTGTGATAAGTTCAGACCTTATATTGTTGATTCTAAAGTAACTGTTCACACCAATCATGCTGCTATTAAATATCTTATGGAAAAGAAAGATGCTAAACCTAAACTTATTAGATGGGTTCTCTTGCTACAAGAATTTGATTTGCATATTATTGATAGAAAGGGAGCTGAGAACCCCGTTGCAGACAACTTATCTAGGTTAGAGAATGTTCTTGATGACCCACTACCTATTGAGGATAGCTTTACTGATGAAGAATTAGTTGTCATAAATGCTTCTCGTACTGCTCCATGATATGCTGATTATTCTAATTACATTGTTGCTAAATTCATACCACCTAGTTTCACATACCAGCAAAATAAAAAGTTTTTCTATGATTTAAGACATTACTTCTGGGATGACCCACACCTTTATAAAGGAGTAGATGGTGTTATTAGACGTTGTGTACCAGAGCATGAACAGGAACAGATCCTCCGCAAGTGTCACTCCGAGGCTTATGGAGGACACCACGCTGGAAATAGAATTTCACGTAAGGTATTGCAATCCGGTTTTTATTGGCCTATTCTTTTCAAAGATAGGGCATATAAATAAGTTAATTACCGTCTACTACCATTGGAATATAACCCGTTTGGCATATCAGTGCAGTATGTGGCATGATTTCTTGCTTGGGTAGGCAATTCCTTGCTTGCCCTGCCTAGACCTCCATTTATGCCCTAGGCGAGGCGTTTGGCCATTGCCTAGCGCCTAGGCGTGCCTAAGCGCCTCCTAGGCACTGCCTTTTCCAACAGAGCCCGTAAGTTTGTCTTGTCTTGTGATGAATGTCAAAGAATTGGTAATACTAGTAGACGTCAAGACATGCCTATGAATTATTCACTTGTTATTGAACCATTTGATGTTTGGGGCTTTGATTATATGGGACCGTTTCCCTCCTCTAATGGGTATACACATATTTTAGTTGATGTAGATTACGTTACTAAGTGGGTAGAAGCTATTCCAATTAGTAGTGCTGATCATAACACCTCTATTAAGATGCTTAAAGAAGTTATTTTTCCGAGGTTTGGAGTCCCTAGATACTTAATGACGGATGGTGGTTCACATTTTATTCATGGTGCTTTTCGTAAAATGCTTGCTAAATATGATGTTAATCATAGAATTGCATCTCCATACCACCCACAGTCTAGTGGTCAAGTACAACTAAGTAATAGGGAGATTAAATTAATTTTGCAAAAGACGGTTAATAGATCCAGAAATAATTGGTCCAAGAAACTTGACGATGCAATATGGGCCTATAGAACTGCATACAAAAATCCTATGGGTATGTCTCCGTATAAAATGGTTTATGGAAAAGCATGTCACTTACCTCTCGAACTAGAACATAAGGCATATTGGGCCATTAAAGAGCTCAATTATGATTTCAAACTTTCCGGTGAGAAGAGACTATTTTACATTAGCTCACTTGATGAGTGGAGAACCCTGGCCTATGAGAATGCCAAACTGTTTAAAGAAAAAGTTAAAAGATGGCATGACAAAAGGATACAAAAGCATGAGTTTAATGTAGGTGATTATGTTTTGTTATACAACTCTCGTTTAAGATTTTTTGCAGGAAAACTCCTCTCTAAATGGGAAGGTCCTTACGTTATCGAGGAGGTCTATTGTTCCGGTGCCATAAAAATCAACAACTTCGAAGGCACAAATCCAAAGGTGGTGAACGGTGAAAGAATCAAACATTGTATCTCAGGTAATCCCATAAATGTTGAAACCAATGTTATTCACACCGTAACCCCGGAGGAGTACATAAGGGATACTTTCTAGAATGTTTCAGACTCCGAAAAGGAATAGGTATGTGGTACGGTAAGTAAACTGACTCCAAAATAGTTCTAATAGCAATTTTTCTCCATTTTGGAATATTTAAGAAAATAGGAAAATAAGAAGTAGTCTGAAAGGGACACGAGGCATCCACGAGGGTGGAGGGCGCGCTTCCTGCCTCATGGGCACCTCGTGTGCCCTCCGGACTCCGTTTTCTTGCACGATACTTTTGGTCGGCAAAAATTTATTATATAATCTCCTGAAGGTTTTGACCATCGTACCACGACACATTCCTCTCCTTTTGTTTAGAGTTGTTTTTCTGACAGATCTAGATCACCATGACATCTTCAAGTGCCCCCAAAGACAAGTTTTTTGAGAGGTCATCAACCCCTACCTCGCGGATGTTGGATTACGGGTTCCAGCAAAACCCTTGAGGTTCGAACACTGGGGTGCGCACGAAGATCTCTCTCCCCCTAGCCCACTCTCGCAACAACCTCCAGGCCTAGCTCGTCGAACCCACGATACAAGGGACATAAGAGTTTATACTGGTTCGGGCCACCGATGTGGTGTAATACCCTACTACAGTGTGGTGTGGTGGATTGCCTTGTAGGCTGGTGATGAACAAGTACAAGGGAAGAACAACCTCCTGAGGAGAGGTGTACTCGAGCTCGATGAGCTTGTGTGGTTGGGGATGATCTGAATGATCCTCTCCCTCCTATGGTGGTGGCTAGTCCTATTTATAGAGGCCCTAGTCCTCTTCCCAAATGTTTAGGCGGGAAGGGATCCCACAACGGCCAATTTGAAGGGGAACAGCTAGTACAAGCTATCCTGACAAAAGGTGGTCTTCGCCTGCCAAAGGCTCTGGTGGTGACGCCATCGTGGGCTCCACGATGACCTCCATCCTGCCATCCTGTTGGTCTTGGTCTCATTGCACCGATATGGAAACCTTTGCCTGATGCCTCGGGACTCCTCGCCTGCACGTGCCCCTTTAGCACCAAAGAGGAAACCGGTACTCCATGCCCACTGGCGCCCACCTGGCCTTGGTCGTCATGGCTCACGTCACGGAAACCTCGCGAGGTGCCCCTCACCTTGATCTCTCCGCTCCTCTCGAGCGAGCCTAGTGAGGCTGCCCCTGAGGAGGTCTTGGGTCGTCCGCCTAGCGAGGCTTGGCCCCTCGCGAGGGTCTTGAGTGTTTGCTGATGAAGATGGGACGTACCAGGCCGTTAGTGGAGCCACGCCATGGGCCGCAGGCAGGCAAGTCTGGGGACCCCCGTTCCCAGAACGCCAACAGTAGCCCCTGGTCCCAAGGCGTGCTCGGACTTGGCTTTGAGGTGAAGCTAAGGGGCAAGTGCGGAGCGCCGCGGGCCCTAACAACCTCCGGCCATGATTGACGCGTGGCGATTGATAGGACGTGGGCATCTCCGCTTCCCCACGCAGCCTCGGCAACTACCCGACTTCACGAGTCCCTGGTGCATGCAGAAAAGCCATCATTACCTGCGATCATGGAGGTCGTCGGTTGGCCTCCTCCTGCTATAAATGAGGAGGGGGGCAGAGCCCCCGTTGCCCATCTCTTCCTCCACTCCTCTTGCTCCTTCTTCCTCTTCCTCGCTCCACCATCTTGCAGCGATGCCCATGGCGCCAACGAAGAGGTTCTCGACCGCGGAGAAGGGCAAGGCTCGCCAAGAAGGGCCCGGCTCTCCTCTGCCCAGGAGGGGGTGTGGTCGCCCTCGCAAGCACGCCATGACCCCCACTGTGGCTCCCCGTGGGTGAGGACGAATCTCTTCGGGGTCCGGTGCCGCTCCGGGCGACCGAGGCGGCGTTTCTCCACCTGGTGGAAGCCGCCTGAGGCGTGGCGGTCCCGTCGGCGAGGGGAGGCGCGCCATGGTCGCTCGGCCTCCCCGGCCACGCTTCCACTCGGCGGAGGTGCTGCCGGAGTTCGTTGTGTGGTCGGAGAACCCGACCGACACCTGGCTCCATCTTCCGTGCTCCTTTGCCGGTGAGCTGGCGACCACGGGTCACGGCGGCCTCTGGCTGCAGGCGGACAGCTACTGCAGCAAGGCCTCGTGGGTCGCGGTGGAGATCTCTGTCGTGGGCAATGTAGCCCTGGCCTGCGGATGGCAGACGTTTACCCGCATGCACGGTCTAAGCAGGGGTGCACCCTCCACTTCAAGTACGACGGTGCCGCGACCCTCTTCGTGAGGGTGTTCGGGGAAGATGGTCGCCGCGCTGGGTGCTGCCCTGAAGACAGCGACGGTGACGAAGTGCTCGGCCTTGGCAACGGTCGCGACGAGGATGAGGGCGAGCTCGCCCTCGGTAATGGCCGTGGCTCATCCGGCAGCGGCGGCTACGACCAACCGCCACGTCTCCGGGCTCACTTCGAGGACGGCGGGTTGTCCCGTCGTCGCGCCCCGGTGAAGCGCGAGGAGGGCTCTGGCTGAGTTTGGGGAAGCGCTGGGAGCTGATTCTCATGAGTAGCCGCGGGCGTAGGAGCCGCTTTTGTCTGTTTTTTCTTTCTTTTCTTCCTGCATCACAAGAAACAAGTATGGGGCCCCGCGGGGGCGTATGATGAACCGTAACGCTTTTTCTGCCCTATGCTATGTTTATCGCTTCTGGGTTGTGTTGTGGTATCGGTGCTTTACGTAGGCATATAAGGATAACTTAGCTCGATACGTTTGAAGTAGTTTCCACCTCGTGAGAGCGCACCCCCCCCCCATCACCTGATGAGACTTCCCTACTGCGGACTTGGGAGGTGTCAAGATACTGCAAAAGTTCGTTAAGAAACCCTTATTCCTCCTTGCTCAGGGCCCCAGGCATGGCCGTTCATGGCCTAGCGCACCACGTCGCGGTACCCATGGGAAATGGACTTAGAAAGGGGTGCACCGGTCGCGATCTCGAACGAGGGCGCCTCGTGGAGATCAGGGTACGCTTACGCACACACCTGTCCAGCCCCCTCGCGAGGCGTGCGAGGGAGAGCGTCGGGCAAAACAGAGAATTGAGGGAAGAAATAGAGGGAAAAGGGAATCGAACCAAGCCATCGAGAAACACCAGAATTCAGATTTCCATTAAAGAAGGGCAAGCCAACTACGGAAAGCAAATGAACAGCCGCGTCTGGCACCTAGTCTAGTCTTCTCACTAGCACGGAGCTAAGTACTGCCACTAGGACGTGGGAGGGAGCCCCCGAGGCCCAAGGGCGGCACTCCGGAGACTCCGGGGCGTGTACATCCCCAATAATTTATTATGTGAGAGTGTCATGAGTGGAGACCTTCACAGGCATTGGGCCTTGCTTCATGGGTAGAACTTCCAGAGGTGCTGGATGTTCCAGGCGTTCTGGATGGGGATCCTGTCCTGTGTCTCCAGGCGCATGGCGCCAGGCCTGGAGACATGGGCAATCCTAAACGGGCCCTCCCACATGGGTGAGAGCTTATGCAGCCCTTCCTTGGAGAGCACCCATCTTAGGACGAGATCACCCACCTCGAGCGTCCTGGAGCGGACTTTGCGGCAGTGATACTGCCGCGGCGCCTGCTGGTACCTTGCCACCCAGACGAGGCTTGGTGAAAGTGCAACTATCCCTAGGTGGTTTTGGTAATTCATAACAACATACAGCTCATTGAGCTAATGCTATTCCAAGACAAATATTTCAGGAAAGCCCAATGAATGGCATGGCATGGATGATGAAAGTGGATCCCTCAAAATACTAAGGACAAACGATTAGCTCAAGCTCAAAAGCTCAAGACTCTACATTTTACATTTTAGTGATCCAAGATCACATTGAGTCTATAGGAAAAGCCAATACTATCAAGGAGGGATGAGGTGTTGCTTAATGAGCCTCTTGCTTCAAGTGCTTAGTGATATGCTCCAAAAACCCTCAACTACTTTCTCACTTCCACATATGACCTAAAGCCAAAGTCAAACTCGGCCCCATCGATTTTTTCTATCCGGCGCCACCGAGTTCAAATATCATAGCCACTGCCACAAACCCTAGGCAAATCAGTCTCACCGATAGGGATCTCGGTCTCACCGAGATGGGATTGTAATCTCTATGTTTCCCTTCGTAATGTTTCGGTCTAACCAAAGTGAGTGATCGGTCCCACCGAGATTGCAATGTAAACTCTCTGTTTCCCTTTCGTAACATTTTGGTCTCACCGAAAAGAGCGAATCGGTCCCATCGAGTTTACCTGACCAACTCTCTGGTTAGCTAATTACCAAAATTGGTCACACCGAGTTTGTGTAATCGGTCTCACCGAGATTACGTTATGCCCTAACCCTAACCATATCGGTCCTACCGAGTTGCATGTCGGTCCCACCGAAATCACTAACGGTCACTAGGTTTACTAAATCGGTCCGACCGAGTTTGTTGATTTGGTCCCACCGAGTTTGGTAAATTGTGTGTAACTGTTAGATTTTGTGTGGAGGCTATATATACCCTCCACCTCATCTTCATTCGTGGAGAGAGCAATCGGAAAAAACCTACACTTTCAACTTACCAGTTCTGAGAGAGAACCACCTACTCATGTGTTGAGGCCAAGATATTCCATTCCTACCATATGAATCTTGATCTCTAGCCTTCCCAAGTTGCTTTCCACTCAAATCTTCTTTCCATCAGATCCAAATCCCATGAGAGAGAGTTAAGTGTTGGGGAGACTATCATTTGAAGCACAAGAGCAAGGAGTTCATCATCAACACACCATTTGTTACTTCTTGGAGAGTGGTGTCTCCTAGATTGGCTAGGTGTCACTTGGGAGCCTCCGACAAGATTGTGGAGTTGAACCAATGAGTTTGTAAGGGCAAGGAGATCGCCTACCGTGAAGATCTACCGCTAGTGAGGCAAGTCCTTCGTGGGCGACGGCCATGGTGGGATAGACAAGGTTGCTTCTTCGTGGACCCTTCGTGGGTGGAGCCCTCTGTGGACTCGCACAACCGTTACCCTACGTGGGTTGAAGTCTCCATCAACGTGGATGTACGATAGCACCACCTATCGGAACCACGACAAAAACATCCGTGTCTCCAATTGCGTTTGAATCCTCCAAACCCTTCCCTTTACATTCTTGCAAGTTGCATGCTTTAATTTCCGCTGCCTATGTACTCTTTGCATGCTTGCTTGACTTGTGTGAAGATTGCTTGACTTGTGCAAATATAGCTAAAATCTGCCAACGTCTAAAATTGGGAAAAGGTTAAGTTTTTAATTGGTCAAGTAGTCTAATCACCCCCCCTCTAGACATACTTCAAGGTCCTACGAGTGGTATCAGAGCTTTGGTCTCCATTTGCTTTGATTTCCATAGCTTTTTGTGGTGATAGCCTTGGTTTCACAACCTAGGAGAGTATGGCGTCTAGCGAGGGAAATTATCACCATAGAGGTACTTACTTTGATGGCACTAATTTTGCTAGTTGGAAGCATAAGATGAAAATGCATATTCTCGGACATAACCCCGCCTGCTTGGGCTATTGTGTGTATTGGTTTGCAAGGTGAATTCTTTGATGGGAGAGAACCGAACCGTGAAGCTAATGCGGATGAATTGAAGATGCTGCAATACAACGCTCAAGCTTGTGATATCCTCTTCAATGGATTGTGCCCCAAAGAATTCAACAAAATCAGCTGCC
Source organism: Aegilops bicornis (assembly GCA_021605145.1). NCBI lineage: Eukaryota > Viridiplantae > Streptophyta > Magnoliopsida > Poales > Poaceae > Aegilops > Aegilops bicornis. The sequence goes on along the minus strand of CM038671.1, from coordinate 429,766,621 downwards.
TTGAGAATGCAAAGGAAATTTGGGATACTTCGATTGATATGCATGAAGGTACCGACTCCGTCAAGGAATCCAAGTTGGATGTGCTCCAAAGTCAGCTTGACAAGTTCAAAATGAAGGATGGTGAAGGTGTCGCTGAAATGTACTCTAGGCTTGCTCTTATCACAAATGAGATTGCCGGCTTAGGAAGTGAAGAGATGACCGACCGACTGATTCATCATCAAGAAGATCCTAAGAGCATTGGATGGAAAGTATGATACCGTGTGCACATTGATCCAAATGATGCCAAATTACAAAGATCTCAAGCCCTACGGAAGTCATTGGAAGAATTGTTGCTCATGAGATGTCACTCAAGGATAAGGAGGAACTTCACAACAAGACAAGTGGTGCTTACAAAGCCTCATGTGAAGCCCCCACATCATCAAGTGAGAAACAAACCTTCAATGAAGAATTGAGCTTAATGGTGAAGAACTTCAACAAATTCTACAAGAGTATAAGCAAAGAAAGAAGCTCTAAGTCAAGATCATACAATGACAAAAGATCTTCTAGTAGAGAGCGAAATTGCTACAATTTTGGGAGACCCGGACACTATTCCAATGAGTGTACGGCACCCTACAAAAGAAGAGAAGATTATCCAAAAATAAGAAGTAGAAGAGAAGAATCACAACCAAGAGAGAGAAGGGGTAGAAATGATCGTTATGAACGAAGACCCTCACGGAGAAGCAAGGATTCGGAAAGGAAGGACAAGTCATCAAAGAGCTACACAAAAGGAAGACATCAAGCTCATGTTGGTGAATGGGTATCCGGCTCCGACTCCGACAATCACTCCGAGAGAAGCTATCACTCCGACTCCGAACATACTCAAGATGAAGATGTTGCCGGTCTAGCACTTGTATAAACCAACTCCTACGACATATTTGATTCACCAAATGAAGTAATTGGAAGATGCTTCATGGCCAAAGGTCCTAAGGTAACACACCCCGAGTATGTTGATTTTAATAGTGATGAAGATGACTTGTTAGGTGATGATGATTTACTTATTGACAACTCTAGTGATGAATACTATGATGAAACGTCAATTAATCATGCTAATCAAGATAAAACGAATGACAATGATAAGGAGAAGATTGAGCTTCTAACTAAAGAACTAAACACTCTTAAGTTAGCTCATGAAACTATCTTTGAAGATCATCGAGAACTTTTAAGGGCTCATGAGAAGTTACGCTTTGAAAAGCTCCATCTTGAGCAAGAGCATGAGTTATTAAAGGCAATCAATGATGATCTCCGTAAGAAAAGTTCTTCTTACATTGCCAAGCGTTTACTCTTATCTACTTACATGCCTCAAGTCAAGTCTAGTAACAAGAACAAGAAAGATCCTTCCTCTAGTAGTAACAATAATAATGCTAAATCCAATATTGTTGCTTCTAGTAGTTCTCTTGATTCCACTAATGATTCTCTTATCCAAGTTACACTTGAGCAAGAAAATAGCTTATTGAAGGGAATTATAGATAAAGGTGTTTACAAGAGCCTTGCCGGGAGTAAGCAATTCGAGGAAATTGTACGCAAGCAAGGAAGGCACCGGAAGAATCAAGGTGTTGGTTATGAATGAAAGTTCAATGCCAATGGAGTTGAGTGGGAAGAAGATCAATACCCCAAGACGAAGTTTGTTCCTCAACAAGAAAAGTATGATCCTACTTCCTTCAAGGGAACACAAGCACTAGATGATCTTCCACCACAAGACCACAAGAACAAAGGCAAGGACAAGCTTCAAGAGGAGATTGATGCATTTGAAGAAGCACCTAAGGCCTTGGTCAAGTGGGTTCCCAAGACTACGTCAAGTTCTACTTCATCAAGTACAACTACAACTCCAAGGATTCCCATCAAGATGATGTGGATCCCGAAGAAGAAGAACTAGAGAGTTCTTGAGGGTGAATCCGCCAACATTCTTTACTCATATCATTATGGCGAGGACAAGTGCAATCAACTTCCATATCTTGCACTAGTTCAAGGAGTCACAAAACCCTCATGTTGGTAAGGCAAGGGACAAGGTAACCTAATGTTTTCATGGACATCATCTTGTGTGTGCATCACTCTATGTCTATGGATATTCTTGTTTGTTCCTTGTGGGACTAACCCATGTAGGTATTGAAAGTGCAACTCACTCCAAAGGATTGCTCCAAAAGATCTACATCAACATTGAGCATCCACATCTTCAACACCTACATGAAGTCATCATCGACAAAACCCAAGGTTAGTTCATCCCTCTAAGGGGGATCTCACATCTAGGGGAGCTTAACTCTATGAATTGAGTCAAAGCAACTCTAATGATGTGAACACATCAATGCATTATGTAAAAGTGGTAACCCCACTTGAGCTTAAACGATGAGTATGACCTATGATCAAATGTTCTCATTTGACTCCTAAGTCAATATACTCATATATAGATGACCTAGTCATCGCCAATTGTTTGATGGATGCTAGAATTGGTTGTGCATGCTTTGCCACATATTTAAGTTGTCATTTTATTGTGTGAGCATGTTGGTTGCATATTTTACTCATTCGAGGACATCCACTTGTTGTTTTGATTGTTTGGTTCCTTTTCTTTGGCCAAGTGGATGGACAAGAATGCCTAAGAACCTTCTCTAGCTATCTATGGTTTTCTCGTCTCAAACTCTATTCATGCTACATCACAAAATTTGATCAAGTCCGATTCGAACCACTCTGTGTGAGGAGCACTCGGAGTCCCCGATTCGTCATAGACTTAAACTTCCAAAACTTCTTTGTGCTTTTCGGTCTGACCGATTCCTCCATTTTGGTCATACCGAGATCACTAAGTCGATCTAGGTTTTCAATCTCGGTGCAACCGATTTGAACTTTTCGGTCACACCGAGTTGTCAGAATCGTCAACAGTTATGCATCTCGGTGCCACCGAGTTGTTCCACTCGGTCACACCGACAGTGTTGGGCTATATATTCATACGGGCAAATTTTTGGAAAACTTTCTCCGAAACTCTTCGCCCGCGCATAGCTCGCTCTGCCTACTAGGTCTCCGGATCGTCGACTTCGTCGCCAGCCGCCTCCTATCACTGGTCTCCACCGCCGTCAACGGATTTCATCTCCGCCGTTGCCGTTGTAACGAGTTCATCGCCGAACTAGGGTATGAACTCGATCATAGTGCTATCCTCGTCTGATTCTCAGCACATTGTGTTCATTATGACTCTTGCCACGGTTGAAACACCTCTATCCAGTCAAAACAATCCTTAGAATAGATGCGATTTGAAAATTTAGGGTTAGGTTTCCGCCGAAACCATCTCGGACCCACCGAGTTGAAAAACTCGGTCCCACCGATTCGCTAACGCCATTGCACTAGTAACTCTCGGTCTGACCGAGAATTGCTATCGGTGTGACCGATTTTAGAACTTTGTGAAACCCTAGCAGCCTCGGTGCCATCGAATCGTGACTTCGGTCTGACCGAGTTCACTAGTTTAAGTTCCAAACTGCTTCGGTATCACCGAGTTTGAAAATCGGTTGATCCGAAATGCTTTCTGTGGAAAACTAAAACTAAGTTTTTGAATCATTGTTTTGCAAAAATCTTCAGATTTTGTGATGCTCATCCACTCTATCTCATCTATAACTATTCACAGTGGTCAGCGATCGGTGTTTGCAGCATGTCGGACCAAAGTGATAGTCGTAATGGTGGAAGAAGAGCAGATTCACATGAGTGAGGGCACTAGTCCCTCCAGGCTTTCGAGATGAAGGAAGCGAAGCACTCCCATCAATTTGCCCAAAGCTGCCACTCAGGACAAGGAAGAAGAAGACCTCAGAGTCCGAGGATGAGGATTATGTGGCGATTGAGGATGAGGCTAGTTCAAAGAAGAAAGTGCTCAAGAAGGAGTACATTTCACCGCAGAAAGCTGTGGATGAAGATCGAAAGGCTAGCAGGAAGATAACCCATGTCTAAAGCCAGAGCCTCCACTCAAGCATCTTTGGAATCCCAACCCAAAGAGCCTGCTGCAGAAGGAAAGAAAAGGAAGGAAAGGGTCAGGAAGACCATGGCCAGAGTGATTGGAAAGCCTTCCATGATGGAAGAAGAAGAGGAAGAAGAGGTTCTGCACCGGCACCCAAGGCATGAAGTTGATGGGTGATGCTATAAGGTCAGGGGCTGCAACATCAAAGCCCAAAGATGCACCCAAAGCTGCCTCCAAGCCCAAGAGTGCACCAAAGAGGAATACCAGGAGTATACCGGCAGCTGAGAAGAACAAGGCCCCAGTGCCTGATGTTGCTGCTGAGGAAGATGAAGAAGGACAAGTCCTGAGGAAGCTCAAGCCCAAGATTCTAGACCACAACGATGCTCATCCTGTGGCTGAGAACATGAAGATTAGGAGAGATTCAGGTTTGAGGCTATGGAGAGAGTCTGATCCATATGCCACCAGGAGAAGGACTGCTGTTGATTACAGATCATGAGCCTCATAGTTGAAACTATCAAGTTGAAACTATCAAGAGGACAGTAGCAGACCAGAAAAGAAGTTGTGGATATGCCCCACAAATTCAGGAGTTGATTAACTCAAAGATGGGCACAGGAAAGTATCTGTTGGATAAGGAACACTTTGTTCTCTATCTAGACTTTGAGGACAATCAAGTTGTCATGAATGAGAATGAACCATCATCAGTACAAGCTCAAGAGAAGAAGGAGAAAGCAAAGAAAGAGAAGGCTGCCAAGATGCCAACTCTAGCGGAGGCATCTGAGTACTTTTTGAAGAGCAAGCAGGACCAGCTTGGTTACTTGATAGCATCAACTCTGAGGATTGAGAAGGGGTTGGCCACCCTAACTCAAAACTAGGAGAGCCTGGAAAGAATCATGGAACAAAAATTCTATGATTTAGATGTCAAAGTAACTGAGATCCAGTCAGTTGTGGAGCAGCTACATGATGAAATGCAGGAGAGGAAGGGCAGAACAACCACTAATGCATTTGCTAGAGTGCCTCAAGCTCAGAGATCAGCTGCAGAGCCAGTAACAGACACCAGAGTTACTTCATCTGCACTAGCTACAGCTCCACTGCAAACAGCTCCAGCACCAACTCCTTCAGCTCCATCCACTTCAACTGAAGTCTTCGTCCAAGGAGCCGTCTCTACACCACCAACTGAAGACCAAGCTGAGAGACGATATATTACTATGCATTTTCTAGGAACTTTTTGGTAACTTGTTGCCAAAGGGGGAGAAAAATGTATAGATCATAGGCTTTGAGAGAGAGAGTTTGCTTTTGTTCTCTCTTGTCTTCTTGGTTGAACTTTGTTTGCTTTTGATTGCTTGAGATACTATGCTATTACCTATGAGACATTGATGATCATGTGTTTGATCATAAGCTACACTTATGCTTGTTAGATGATATTATCTTACTTATCCTTATATGATCATTCACTTTGCTTGGCGATGAGTGCATGTATTCAATCTTTATTATTTTGAGCGCTCCACCAAGTTGTATGTGACATGGAAGAGTAACCCATGAGCCTAATTCCTTGTGCATTTGCAGTCCAAAGCAAATCTTAAACTATGCACAAATTTAGGGGAGCTCTTGCTTATCACATACTTCTCAAAGCGACGATGTTTTTCAATCTTATTATCATTTGTCGAAGTTTGATCTATATGTTGTCATCAATTACCAAAAAGGGGAGATTGAAAGTGCAACTATCCCTAGGTGGTTTTGGGAATTCATAACAACATATAGCTCATAGAGCTAATGCTATTCCAAGACAAATATTTCAGGAAAGCTCAATGAATGGCATGGCATGGATGATGAAAGTGGATCCCTCAAAATACTAAGGACAAAGGATTGGCTCAAGCTCAAAAGCTCAAGACTCTACATTTTACATTTTAGTGATCCAAGATCACATTGAGTCTATAGGAAAAGCCAATACTATCAAGGAGGGATGATGTGTTGCTTAATGAGCCTCTTGCTTCAAGTGCTTAGTGATATGCTCCAAAAACCCTCAACTACTTTCTCACTTCCACATATGACCTAAACCCAAAGTCAAACTCGGCCCCACCGATTCTTTCTATCCGCGCCACCGAAGTTCAAATGTCATAGCCAACGCCACAAACCCTAGGCAAATCGGTCTCACCGATAGGGATCTCGATCTCACCGAGATGGGATTGTAATCTCTGCTTCCCTTCGTAACGCTTGGTCTAACCAAGTGAGCGATCGGTCCCACCGAGATTGCAATGTAAACTCTCTGTTTCCCTTCGTAACATTTCGGTCTCACCGAAAAAGAGCTTAATCGGTCCCACCGAAGTTTACTCCGACCAACTCTCTGGTTAGCTAATTACCAAAATCGGTCTCACCGAGTTTGTGTAATCGGTCTCACCGAGATTATGTTATGCCCTGACCCTAACCATATCAGTCCTACCGAGTTGCATGTCGGTCCCACCGAAATCACTAACGGTCACTAGGTTTACTAAATCGGTCCGACCGAGTTTGTTGATTCGGTCCCACCGAGTTTGGTAGATTGTGTGTAACAGTTAGATTTTGTGTGGAGGCTATATATACCCCTCCACCTCCTCTTCATTCGTGGAGAGAGCCATCAGAAAAAACCTACACTTCCAACTTACCAGCCTCGAGAGAGAACCACCTACTCATGTGTTGAGGCCAAGATATTCCATTCCTACCATATGAATCTTGATCTCTAGCCTTCCCAAGTTGCTTTCCACTCAAATCTTCTTTCCATCATATCCAAATCCCATGAGAGAGAGTTGAGTGTTGGGGAGACTATCATTTGAAGCACAAGAGCAAGGAGTTCATCATCAACACACCATTTGTTACTTCTTGGAGAGTGGTGTCTCCTAGATTGGCTAGGTGTCACTTGGGAGCCTCCGACAAGATTGTGGAGTTAAACCAAGGAGTTTGTAAGGGCAAGGAGATCGCCTACTTTGTGAAGATCTGCCGCTAGTGAGGCAAGTCCTTCGTGGGCGACGACCATGGTGGGATAGACAAGGTTACTTCTTCGTGGACCCTTCGTGGGTGGAGCCCTCCGTGGACTCACAAGAACTGTTACCCTTCGTGGGTTGAAATCTCCATCAACGTGGATGTACGATAGCACCACCTATCGTAACCACGAAAAAACATCCGTGTCTCCAATTGCGTTTGAATCCTCCAAACCCTTCCCTTTACATTCTTGCAAGTTGCATGCTTTAATTTCCGCTGCCTATATACCCTTTGCATGCTTGCTTGAATTGTGTGAAGATTGCTTGACTTGTGCAAATATAGCTAAAATCTGCCAACGTCTAAAACTGGGAAAAGGTTAAGTTTTTAATTGGTCAAGTAGTCTAATCACCCCCCCCCCCCCTCTACACATACTTCAAGGTTCTACACTTGGCGGCGGCGTTCCTCCCCCAATACGAGGCCCATCCCCCGCATGGCATCCTGACGTACCTCATCAAACGCCAGGACCCGTGTGGAGCGATGCTTGACCTCATGAGGGAGGACCGCCTCGGCTCCGTAGACGAGGAAGAACGGAGTCTCGCCCGTTGGCTTGGTGTCGGTGGTGCGGATGGACCACAGCACGGACTAGAGCTCGTCGTGCCAGCCCCTACCGCAGGACTCAAGCTTCTTCTTGAAGGTCCTGGTCTTGAGGCCTCTCAAGACCTCCCCGTTGGCGCGCTCGACCTGGCCATTGCTCCTGGGGTGTGCCACTGAGGCGTAGCATATCTGCGTTCCAAGGTTAGCACAATATGTCTTGAAGAGATTGCTAGTGAACTGTGAGCCGTTGTCGGTGATGATGCGGTTAGGGACCCCAAACCGGCTCAAGAGACCCTTGATGAACTTAACTACAGACCCGGCTACAGCCTCCACCTCTGCCCATTTGGTGAACTTGTCGATGGCGACGTAGAGGTAGCGGTAGCCCCCAGGCGCTCGAGGGAACGGACCCAGGATATCTAGCCCCAGACCACGAACGGCCATGAGAGATAAATAGTCTGGAGGCCCTGCGCTGGCTGGTGGATATGCTTGGTGTGGAATTGGTAGGCCTCGTAGGATTTCAATAGCTCGACTGCGTCGTTGAGTGCCATGGGCCAGTAGAACCGCTGCGGAACACCTTGCCAACTAGGGTGCGCGACGACGAGTGATGCCCGCAATCGCCGCCGTGTATGTTAGCTAGCAGCTCGCCCCCTTGCTTCCTGGAGATGCATCGTAAGGAAACATCATTCAGCCGTTTTCTGTAGAGCTCACCATCTTGGATGCAGTATTCCATGGCTTGCCAAGCCACACGCTCTGCATCCTCCTCCTTCTCCAGCAGCATCCCTTGCCCTGAACTCTTCAGTCCATCAGCCCTCCTGGGGCTCGAGTGCCAGGAGCAGGCGAGCTCCTGAGGTCGGGCCACGGGCGGGGGGCCCTGAGGTCGGTGGCGAGGGGAGCTCCTCCTGAGGTGGTACGAGCTCGGCGGCAGGGGAGCCGCCGAGGGCTTGAAGAGTCGCTCCTCGAAGATGCCATGTTCTTGGGGTTGGCGCCTTGGCGATCTCATCGGCCTCCTTGTTGGTGCCGCGCAGTACACGTTGTAGTTCCAGGCCCAAGAACTACTTCTCCATCTTGCGCACCTCCGTGAGGTACGCCTCCATGTGCTCGTCCCTTGACTCGTACACCTTGTTAGAGAAGTTGACGAGGAGCTGGGAGTCGCCCTTGATGGTGAGACGCTTCACTCCCAAGGCCGCCTCTGCCTTGAGGCCGACAATCAACCCTCAGACTTCGCAATGTTGTTGGAGACCTTCTCGCCTACTGGAAGCAGAGAGTTGCACACATAGTAGAGCTTGTCTTGGGTGGGCGAGATGAGCATGGCTCCAGCCCCCACACCTTGGCATGCGAAGGCGCCATCGAAGTACATGACCTAACCATCTAGTGCTTCACTTCCTGGCGAGAGTGATCAGCTCTTGCCAACTTCAGGTTCCGGGGCGTCGATCCATTCGGCCGCGAACTCGGAGAGGGCGGCCCCCTTGATGACCCTGGTTGTGCTGAACTCGAGCTAAAATGCCTGCAGTTCGATGTTCCACTCGGTGACCCTTCCCGCGGCATTAGGGCTCTGGAGCACCCTCTCCAATGGGTAGGCTGAGACGACCTTGATCGGGTGCCCTTGGAAGTAATGGCGCAGCTTGTGTGAGGCCACCAGGAGTGCAAGCAGAAGCTTCTGTGTCATGGGATACCGTGCCCTCGCATCCCGCAGTACCGTGCTGACGAAGTACAATGGGTGCTCAACGAGAGCGGGACCATCGATGGAGTCCGCAGCTACCGGAGGTTGTGACGCCTCTGGAGGTGGGGTGACCTCCCGAGCTTGGTTACCCATCGAGGCCTCCGCAGGCCCTGGGACGCCATCTTGTGGGGCGTGATCATCGGTGGGCATCATCTTGGCCTCAGTGGCGTTGTCTTGTGACAGCGCCGTCCAGGTCGAAGGTGCGGTATCGAGCAGCGGGTTCTTGGTCTGGCGCTCCTCCTGAACTGCCAGCAACGCCGCACTGGAGGAGTGAGGCGTAGCGGCCAGATAGAGCACCAGAGGCTCGAGGGTGAGAGGTGCTATCATCACCGGTGGGCTGGTCAGGTATATCTTGATGTCTTGAAACGCAAGGTCTGCCTCCTGGGTCCATTCGAACGGGCCCTTCTTCTTCATCAGCTTGAAGAACGGCAGGGCACGCTCCCCCAGCTTGGAGATGAAGCGCCCCAGCAAGGTCACACAACCCGCGAGCTTTTGGATTTCCTTGAGGGTTTGCGGTGGGCTCATGTCTTCTATTGCTTTGATCTTCTCGGGGTTAGCCTCGATCCCCTTGTGGGACATGAGGAAACCCAGTAGCTTGCCGGAGGGGACACCGAACACGTACTTCTCCGGGTTGAGCCGCAAGTCCACCTGGCGCAGGCTAGCGAAGGTCTCCTCCAGGTCCTGAATCAGGTTCCTTGCCTCCCGAGATTTTACCACGATGTCGTCGATGTAGGCTTCAACGTTTCTCCTGAGCTGCTGGCCCAGGGCGATGTGCATCAGCCACTGGAAGGTTGCCCCGGCGTTGCGCAGTCCGAGCGGCATGCAGGTGTAGCAGTACACCCCACAAGGGGTCAAGAAGGCCGTCTTCTCTACGTCCTCCACCACCATCTTGATCTGGTGGTAACCTGAGAAGGCATCCAGGAAGCACAACAAGTCGCATTCGGCGGTGGAATCGACTATCTGGTCGATGCATGGGAGCGGGAACGGATCTTGAGGGCAGGCCTTGTTGAGGTTGGTGAAGTCGACGCACTGCGCTCCTTCCCGCCTTTCTTGGGCACAACAACTGGGTTTGCCAACCACTCTGGATATCATACCTTACGAATGACGCCTGCTTCTTGCAGCTTGCGGGTCTCCTGGACGATGAAAGCCTGCTTCTCTGTAGATTGCCGTCGTGCCTTCTCTTTCACCGGGCGCACATTGGGGCAAACCCTCAGGTGATGCTCTACAACCCCTCTAGGGACCCCTACCAGTTGCTTGGGTTCCCAGGTGAATACTTCCTTGTTCGCCCACAAGAAGTCCACCAATTCCCTTTCTTGATCCGGAGCAAGGTCGGCACCTATGGTGAAAGTCGCCCCTGAGGCCCCATCCTTGTCGACTGGCACTTGCTTCGTCTTGGCCCGATCTTGAGTGAACAACTGCTTCTTCTTGGCTGGCGCAGCCCCCTTAGCCCCGGGAGTGGCCTTATCGGCCGGACAGGCTGCAGCTACAGTCCTAAAGGCGAGCTTGAGGGCCGTCAGGGCTTCCTTGGTGTCTCTAGCTATGGTGAGGACGTCTTTGCTCCCTGGCATCTTCATGAGGTTATAAACAGGATGGGTGGCCGCCATGAACTGGGCCAAGGCCGGGTACCCGGGGATGGCTTTGTATGGGAGGCCGATGCGGGCGATGTCGAAGTCGATAAGCTCGGTGCGATAGTTGTCGCGGGTGCCAAAGGTTGCGGGGAGGAGGATCTGCCCTAGGGGTTGGTGGAGCTACTGCCGACTCCGGAGAAGGGCTTGGTGGGGCGGAGCCGTTCGTGTGGTATGTGAAGCAAGTCGAAAGACTCCACGGAGAGGACATTAAGACCGGCTCCGCCGTTGATAAGGGTCTTGTTGACAGCTACGTTGCAGATGGTGGGCGCGTAGAGCATTGGGAGCGCGCCCGAGCCTGCGGTGGTCGCGGGGTGGTCGCTTGATTCGAAGTTGATGTCGGCCTTGGGCGCCGCCCATCCTGGAGGGCCCCCCTGCTGCATGGAGGCAGCGCCGATCTGGCGGAAGAAATGCTTGACATGGCGGTCGAAGGGCAGCACCTGTGAGCCGCCGAGGATGGCCACGACGGTGACAGGCGCGGGCGCGAAGCGCGCAACGAAAAGGCCACACAGCTCCTCCCAAGAGGCCACAGAAGATCCCGGCAGGCTGAACAGCCAGGCACACGGCGCACTAGCGAGGGCCATGGGGAACTAGTTGGCCATGACCTTGTCGTCGCCTCCTGCCTTCAGAATGGCGTCCTCATACGCCAACAGGAAGGCCGACGGGTCCGCCGCGCCGTCATAGCGGGGTGGCATCTCCGGCCTGAACTTGTGTGGCCACCGCACCCGCCACAAGGCGGGGGCGAGGACCCTGAGCACCATGGTGTCATCGCGAGCATCTGCCGGTCCAGCTGGAGGAGCGGCGCCGGCTATGGGGGTCGAACGGAGAGGTGGTGCTGTGGGAGAAGCAAAGCTTCGGCGCACCCCCTACCTGGCGCGCCAAATGTCGGATTACGGATTCCGGCAAAACCCTTGAGGTTCAAACACTGGTGTGCGCACGAAGATCTCTCTCCCCCTAGCCCACTCTCGCAACAACCTCTAGGCCTAGCTCGCCGAACCCACAGAACAAGGGACACCAGAGTTTATACTGGTTCGGGCCACTGATGTGGTGTAATACCCTACTCCATTGTGGTGTGGTGGATTGCCTTGTAGGCTGGGGATGAACAAGTACAAGGGAAGAACAACCTCCTGAGGAGAGGCGTTCTCGAGCTTGATGAGCTAGTGTGGTTGGGGATGATCTGAATGATCCTCTCCCTCCTATGGTGGTGGCTAGTCCTATTTATAGAGGCCCTGGTCCTCTTCCCAAATGTTTAGGCAGGAAGGGATCCCACAATGGCCAATTTGAAGGGGGAAAGCTAGTACAAGCTATCCTGACAAAAGGTGGTCTTCGCCTGCCAAAAGCTCTAGTGGTGAAGTCGTCATGGGCTCCGTGATGACCTCCGTCCTGCCGTCCTGTTGGTCTTGGTCTCATTGCACCGATATGGAAACCTTTGCCTGATGCCTCGGGACTCCTCGCCTGCACCTGCCCCTTTAGCACCAAAGAGGCAACCGGTACTCTGCGCCCGCTGGCGCCCACCTGGCCTTGGTTGTCATGGCTCACATCATGGAAACCTCGCGAGGTGCCCCTCGCCTTGATATCTTTGCTCCTCGCGAGCCAGCCTAGTGAGGCTGCCCCTGAGGAGGTCTTGTGTCGTCCGCCTCGCGAGGCTTGGCCCCTGGCGAGGGTCTTGAGTGTTTGCTGATGAAGTTGGCTCATACCAGGCCGTTAGTGGATCCGCACCATGGGCCGAAGGCAGGCAAGTCTGGGGACCCCCGTTCCCAGAACATCGACAGCGGAGGTGCTGTAACACCCTCTAACCATTGAGATGCATGAGGGGGTGCTGCACATCCGTGATGTTGAGGGACCAAGGAGGACTGGAAGCATGGAGACAAGACTCGAAGCAATGGAGCGACAAGTTTTCAAGTGCCAGGGGATGGTGGAATAAGGACTCAACGCCAACCACATGATGATCGCGGAGTTCACCAACAACCACAAGCTGGATGCCAAGAACATTGGGGAGACCATCTTCAAGCTTCATGAGAAAATCGAGCACCTCCAAGCCCAGATCTATGACCTGCAAAACCAAAACTATGAGTATGAATATGGATTCAAGAGGATGAGTTTGGCTGCAGATTTGAGGATCCCGGAGACTCGATCATCCTTCTATGATGGTGAGCCTATGCCTTGGAAGATGAACGACAAGCCTACATCATCAACAACTCTATCATCACCACCTCCGAAGAAAGAGACATAAATACATGGGTATGGGCGCTCCCCTTGGCAACTACCAAGCTTGGGGGAGGTGCCCCGGTATCGTATCACCATCACACTTCTATCTTTACCGTTTTTCTTAGTTCGATCCTTTTGGTTATATCTTGATCTAGTAGAATAAAGTTTAGTATGATCTAGCTTTGAGTTTTTGTGTTGATCCTTGTCTATGTAAACGAGTCCGTGAGCTATATATAATAAAGATTAGTCTTGAGTCGAGGGCTTGGTTATCTGGCTATGATCTTGAGGGAATAAAAAGAAATAAAGAGATCATATTGATCTTATGGAGAGTAATGACTTCACATATAAAGAGTATGATGAATAAAAGTTGCTGGGAGTTAACGAACGTAGTTTTGGCCATCGTTGCAACTAATAGGAAGTAATAAAGAAAGAGAGGTTTTCACATATAAATATACTATCTTGGACATCTTTTATGATTGTGAGCACTCATTAAAATATGACATGCTAAAAAGTTGATGTTGGACAAGGAAGACAACGTAATGGGTTATGTTTTCTTATATCCGAAATAAACTATATTGTCATGGATCATCCAACATGTTGAGCTTGCCTTTCCCCCTCATGCTAGCCAAATTCTTTGCACCAAGTAGAGACACTACTTGTGCTTCCAAATATCCTTAAACCCAGTTTTGCCATGAGAGTCCACCATATCTACGTATGGATTGAGTAAGATCCTTCAAGTAAGTTATCATTGCTGCAAGCAATAAAAATTGCTCTCTAAATATGTATGATCTATTAGTGTGGAGAAAATAAGCTTTATACGAGCTTGTGATATGGAAGAAATAAAAGTGACGGACTGCATAATAAAGGTCCCTATCACAAGTGGCAATATAAGTGACGTTCTTTTGCATTAAGATTTTGTGCATCCAACCATAAAAGCACATGACAACCTCTGCTTCCCTCTGCGAAGGGCCTATCTTCTATTTTTGTCTTATACCTTATACAAGAGTCATGGTGATCTTCACCTTTCCTTTTTACACTTTATCCTTTGGCAAGCACTATGTGTTGGAAAGATCCTGATATATATATATCCAATTGGATGTGGGTTTTCATAAAGCATTATTGTTGACGTTACCCTTGAGATAAAAGGTTGGGAGGCAAAACCAGAAGCCCTTATCTTTCTCTCAGGTTCCATTAAAAATTCATACCCATAAGTATTGTGTGAGTGTTAGCGATTTGAAAGACTAAATGATAGTTGAGTACGTGGACTTGCTGAAAAGCTCTTATATTGACTCTTTCCGATGTTATGATAAATTGCAATTGCTTCAATGACTGAGATTATAGTTTGTTAGTTTTCAATGAAGTTTCTGACTCATACTTTACATTGTGAATAGATTGTTACTTTAGCATAAGAAATCATATGACAATATATATATATATGTTGCTATTCTAAGAATGATCATGATGCCCTCATGTCCGTATTTTATTTTATCGACACCTCTATCTCTAAACATGTGGACATATTTTTCAATATCGGCTTCCGCTTGAGGACAAGCGAGGTCTAAGCTTGGGGGAGTTGATACGTCTATTTTGCATCATGCTTTTATATCGATATTTATTGCATTATGGGATGTTATTACACATTATGTCACAATACTTATGCCTTTATCTCTTACTTTAAAGGTTTACATGAAGAGGGAGAATGCCGGCAGCTGGAATTCTGGGCTGGAAAAGGAGCAAATATTAGAGACCTATTCTACATAACTCCAAAAGTCCTTAAACTCCACGTAAGTCAGTTTTGGAATATATTAAAAATATTGGGCGAAGAAAGCACCAGAGGGGGGCCACCCACTGTCCACGAGGGTGGAGGGCGCGCCCCCCTGCCTCGTGGGCCACCTGGAAGCCCCCCGATGCCCATCTTCTGGTATAAGGTGTCTTTTGCCCTGGAAAAAATCAGAAGGAAGCTTTCGGGACGAAGCGCTGCCGTCTCGAGGCGGAACCTTGGCGGAACCAATCTAGGGCTCCGGCGGAGCTGTTCTGCCGGGGAAACATCCCTTCGGGAGGGGGAAATAGTCACCATCGTCATCACCATCGATCCTCTCATCAGGAGGGGGTCAATCTCCATCAACATCTTCACCAACACCATCTCCTCTCAAACTCTACTTCATCTCTTGTATCCGATCTTTGTCTCAAAACCTCAGATTGGTACCTGTGGGTTGCTAGTAGTATTGATTACTCCTTGTAGTAGATGCTAGTTGGTTTATTCGGTGAAATATCATATGTTCAGATCCTTTATGAACATTAATACCCCTCTGATTATGAACATGAATATGATTTGTGAGTAGTTACGTTTGTTCCTGAGGACATGGGAGAAGTCTTGTTATAAGTAGTCATGTGAATTTGGTATTCGTTCGATATTTTGATGAGATGTATGTTGTCTTTCCTCTAGTGGTGTTATGTGAACGTCGACTACATGACACTTCACCATTGTTTGGGCCTAGGGGAAGTCATTGGGAAGTAATAAGTAGATGATGTGTTACTAGAGTGACGGAAGCTTAAACCCTAGTTTATGCGTTGCTTCGTAAGGGGCTGATTTGGATCCATATGTTTTATGCTATGGTTAGGTTTACCTTAATTCTTCTTTCGTAGTTGCGGATGCTTGTGAGAGGGGTTAATCATAAGTGGGATGCTTGTCCAAGGAAGGGCAGTACCCAAGCAACGGTCCACCCACATATCAAATTATCAAAGTAACGAACGCGAATCATATGAGCATGATGAAAACTAGCTTGCCGATAATTCCCAAGTGTCCTCGGGAGCGCTTTCCTTTATATAAGAGTTTGTCCAGGCTTGTCGTTTGCTACAAAAAGGATTGGGCCACCTTGCTGCACCTTGTTTACTTTTGTTACTTGTTACCCGTTACGAATTACCTTATCATAAAACTATCTATTACCGATAATTTCTGTGCTTGTGAGAATACCTTACTGAAAACTGCTTGTCATTTCCTTCTGCTCCTCGTTGGGTTCGACACTCTTACTTATCAAAAGGACTACGATAGATCCCCTATACTTGTGGGTCATCACGCTCCATGTGGATATTTCTCTACTTCTTTGCCCCGCACATACCTCTACTGGCTTCTGCTGCATTTGTGATGAGTTTGTGTCTCATCAACTAGCCCTAGTAATCTTATTCTAATCGCACTTCTTCAATTTCTTTGCCACGGGGATGCTCATGTCGATTTTAGTGAAATTGCACAAAATGATCCGGTGGTCAAAGGGTTGCAAACTTCATTTCTTCAGAAGGTTCAACGTCGCCAGCAAATTAAAGCTTGGTTAGGGTTTAGGGTTCAAGGGCTAGGGACTGCATGGATTGTTTTTTTTTATTTAGTTGTCTCTATTCCAAAATAAGTGTCAACTTTAGTAGTAGTACAACTTTGTACTAAAGTTTGCATAAAGTTGAGACACTTATTTTGGAACGGAGGGATTACATATTGGCTATGATCATCAATCATTAAGATGCAATAGCATGCATGTGAGTCTCCTTTGTATTTGATGAAATGTTGCAATGGGGCAACCTTGGACGCAAGATACATGAAACAGAAGCTAGAAGCTTCATAGCATTGTACAAGTTTATCTCGCTGAGAAATTACAGTGCGTACTATACTACTATGTAAAGAGTTAGGTGCCGCACGGTGTCCAGAAAATATGGTGATAGTGTGAGGTGGGCCGTGTAATCACTGAGCTTGCATGTTTTCACTGCTTTCGCACTCCTCCGTTGCAAGAATGGAGAAAATTGTAATCTACCTCCTTTCGCTGAAACATGGGACATCCAGCAGTCGTACCACCTCAGTAATAATGACGAATGAGTCGTCAAATCACATAGACCCGGCAGTAAATTGGACGGATGAAGCAACCATCACTCTTGAATCCACTTCTCCCTTCAACGCAGGCGCCAGTGAGAGGTCGTGTCCGCTCTGCCCAGGCATGAATGCGACACTGATTCTCTGGAGCGGCGCTGACCGTTTCGGGAGGTAAGCGCGTGCAGGCGATGGAGGGGCTTTGGGTAGGCCAGGCTGGTCAGGAGCGGGCATGGCAGCTATCCCGACCGAGCGCCCAGAAATGAGAGTATGCACCAACTCTCACGGCTAAATCATACACTACACACCATCTCTTTTTTTTTGCAGGATTACGCACCATCTCTTTGTAGGAGTAGGTCGATGTGTCGCTCTCTCTAACACACACACACACACACACACAGGTTCATAGAATAGGAATATCGTGTGAGGGGGAAGCCACCGGAAGTGAGATAAATGGAGTACGTACAAGAAGAGAAGAGGTGACAAATATTCCATCAAACCTGGACTGAGGAGTAGTACTCCCTCCGTCTAGGTGTTAAGTCATCTTACGAAAATTAGATATTCCCAAAAAAAATAGGCGTCGTCCATTAACTTCGCATCTCAATCCCCTCCTAGCCTCGTTGCTAGCGAGCTTTGTTACTTACTCTGCCTTGTTATCTCCCCCAGAAACCCAATGCATGGAGCGCAACTACGCATTGATCAGTCAGACTAGCCACAGTGGGAGTAACTTCAGGAGTAACATCAAGTCCAACTCAGCAAATTTGCTTATGTGGCAATGAGTTAATGAGGAGAGAGGCAGTTTGAGTAACTTAGGTAGTTACTGTAACATCACATATCTCAATGTAACATGAGTCTATAACCTAATAAATGAAGTTTTGCATGACACCACACTTATGTTACTACCCACTATGAAGGTAGTAACATAGTCTACGGATATGTGTATGTTACTGGTATATGTTACTCTCCGTTGTGGCTAGTCTCAAGGAATCAAAGTCGGCTTGCATGCGAGTTAACACGTGGCCCTATATGGTAGCTAAAACATCATCTCTTAATTGTTGTGATTAATTGTTGCGTTTAGAGATAGAAATCAGGGCTTTGATTGCAGGAAGGACCGGTCAAGTTTCTCCTTCTCCTCCAATCTGCTTGCACCTTGGTCCCGCTGCACCTTCTAATGTGACTTACACCTAGACGGAGGGAGTAGTACGAGATACGGTGGCACACTGACTTAGGTCGAATACAAGTGCCCAAAATTATTGGAAGAGAGCAAAGTGTAGAAAATAAATAATTAAAATTGAATTTCTCATTTTTTTCAAAACGGAGGCAAAAGACTTGCCTGAGTTTCACAGTTTGCAAGTGACCCTACAAATAAACGACATGGCAACAATATGCCCTAGTTTCTTAGCACCCGTGTAACCCTTAGTACATACGGTGGCACACTGACTTAGGCGGAATACAAGTGCCCAAAATATTTAAAATTGGAGGATGGTGCAGGATTTTGACCGTGTGTGGTTCAGTTGTTGTTCACTTCGGAGGGTCGTGTACCACATGTGGACGTTAGTAAGCATGACCGGGAGGCGTGCAGCGTTAATTGCGAGTTGACTCCTTCGAGCGTTAAATTTTCTTCACGTACTAGCATTGCCCAGTATTTTAGCATTGTCCCAGTATTTTTCTTCACTAAGTTAAATAAAGAGTTCCGTTTCGTGCACAATTTAAAATGATTTTTACGGAGAGAAAAAGAAAACCACTCCATCTATATACGCTGCAGCCTCGGCGCTTGTTTTCTAGGGTTTTCTCTCTTCACACTCTCTCTCCACTATATATACACGCTGGAGCCTCAGCGCTTGTAGTTGCTCTCTTTACACTCTCTCACCCTCTCCACATCTAAACAAAACTTTGTTGGCCTCTCTCTCTCCCCCCTCACTGCTGGTCAAAGAGATGGCAGGATCCATCCGCCGAGAAGGGAAGGAGGCTTAACGTTCTCCCTGTCGGCGCGGGAGAGAATCCACTACTAGCGCAGTTGTTCTCTTTCACCCAGAGGCGGCATGGGAGGGCCTCCGACCCCTTCTTCCTTGCTGCCATACATAGTGTGGGCAGGTCGGCCTCTGGCCGCCCACTGAGCCACACCCCGAGAACCTTAAGGTATAATTTACTTATTCCACATGCATTGCTCTAGCTGCATGTGGGCTTTTTCTGCTTCTGCACTCGAATCTAGGTGTTGGATCAAACAGGAAAGTAGTGGGGAAAGTTGTATAGCATGAATATATGATGTGGTTCAAAGAGGAAAGGAAGGGGGAAAGTAGTACAGACTGGCTATCCAGCACCTACGTTGGTCAAAAAGGGAAAACAATGACAAACGCAGTACGCACATCTGTAACAAACTAATCTTTCTATTTTGGGGGATAAGGCTGTAGAGTTTGAGCAGGACTAGATTTGCTGCCCTCACATAGGGAAAGGTGTATGGCCGCATGCATCTCCCAGATGCAGAGGCCGGGGGTCATCCTCCTTTTCCAAAAAAACATAGGGAAAGGTTTCTAAAGATAACAAAACTGGGTCCAACACAAATATGCTCCTTGGTTGTTTGTTCTTTGTTGCAACAGACTATGCATCACCCCTTTATACATCGGTAGATGCACATGGTGCTGGTGCATCCACTATCCCGTACAACTCTTTAGTTGTTGTTAATCTAAGGCCCTGTTTGGTTAATAAGTCCTAGGACTTCTTTTAGTCCCAACTAAAAAGTTCCTAGTCCCTACCTGTTTGGTTCCGGGGACTAAACATGGACCAGAGGTTATTAAATGACATGCTAAAAGACCATGTTACCCCTAGTAATTAACTAATAGAGATAAAGTGTGATGCAGGGTAGGGGCAACTGTTGAAGAAGTCCCAAAAAGACTCTCCCTCAGGGTCTTCTTTCTTTAGTCCCAAATGCCCACTTTTGGTCCCTAAAAGTCCCTCCTGTTTGGTTTAGGTGGGACTAAAATGGACTTTTTTTAGTCCCTACACCAAAACGTCCCTGTATACAAACACCCTCTAATAATGCCGCTGGAAAATTGAAGCAATGCCACAATTAAAAACAAATTACATGTTTAACGAATTTTATTGTTAATATAATCTCTCTATTAATATGAATCAATGCCACTGTTTGAGAAATGCTACTGTCTTGCTTTCTTTCCCATTTAGATAAGTTAGATGCTTCTTTTTGTGGGCTTCTTTTTTGCACCTTTCTGTAAACAGGGCTATCTACTTCACCTTGTTGCTATTGCGACCTTTTGTTGCACTGCACAAAACACTTCTGTTTTAAGAGTGTTTTGTGCAGTTCAACCAAAATGTCACACCGACAATGTTGCTTGATTGCTTGATCTTAGTGGAACTGCACAAGAGGAGATCTGACTTCCTATCCGTGTTGGCAAATTTGTTTCAGATCTTCTTCTTGTGAGTTGTTTGAATTCCGCATCATGAGAGGTTAGTACTAGCCTTCTTTCACATGATTGTGCAGTGTGCTATCATATGTTGTGCTACTTATACGGTAATGTTGCTTGATTTTAGTGAACTACACAAATGGAGACAAGACTTCCAATATGTATGTGCACCATAATATCCCATTGAGGTAAGATAATGATAATTCACAACTGTTGGCCTGTATGTTGCTACTGTCATCAGAAAATTAATGCCGTTGTTTAGTGCTATACTTGTGCTCCCTAATTGACATGCCAAATCTTACATTGAAGGCGAAGCTTATCTGTTATTGAACCAAGTGATGAAGAGGAAGAACAAGCGGAAGAAAAACAAAAATCAACTCTCGATGTTGTAATGAAGCACTGGAACTGTGATGACACAAGTAATGATATAGTTTTGCATCTTAATTTATTGTTATGACTAGAACGAGCAATCGTTTTGCCACTGATTTGATGTCACTCTTAATGTAATATGTAATTATGTCTACTTGTGCAAACAGGGATCTTCTTTGAAGATAACATATATTTTAGTGGAACTGCACAAGAAGATGTTGGAAACATTAAACTAATTGAGGAGTATATAGTAAGCATGGCAACCACAGTAGGTAACAACAGATGGTTCTGGAGAAGTGCTTCATCTGTATGCTCTACACAATAAGCCTCCTGACAAAGGTTGGTACTGGCCCACGGATTTCATTCATATGATTGAGCTTTGTCATCTCTATTGGTGTTGTGCCACCGTTTAGATACTGTCATGAGAAAGTGGTATTGTCCTCGAGAAGTGCTTCATCTGTGTTGTTTTAATTATTTCCTTTCCTTTTTTTGAGCAAACAGGGATGCAACATTTAGTTGTTCTCTTGCCTTTGCACAACAGGATCATCCATGTCATAACAGAAGGAAGCAGTTGAAGGATGGTTACATTACTGCCCACAAGAACAAACTAACTTCAGCTTAGAAGGACTCACGGATCTCCATGTTTGTTGTTGTGATGGCCAATTGTTGTTTTAGGATTCTTTCCGGTGAGTTCCATTTTTTTAATGTGTGCTCTGCATGGATCATGTAGGTTGCCTGTTTAAACTGTCAATTCATAGTACAATTTTCTTTTTACTAATCACTTCTTTTGTATTTATGCAAACAGGGGTGCTCAACTTGATTTCAATGGGAACTGCACAAAATGTTCTCGAATACATTGAATATTCTCGAATCATTCATTTTCACCACAAGAAAGGAGGTGCCGATATGTTCAAGGCGTTGCGACATATAAAAGGCGAAATCATACAAGCTACGCGCGAATTTGGTTGATTTTGGTGAAACTGTACAAAAAGAACAGCTGGTTTATTTAGCACGAGGTGACATGTCAATGTCCGAACTGATGGCAAGCCCTGCCCATTCCACAATCGTAGGCATTTGTTATTTTGGAATGGGAAAACCTTTTCAAAGTTTGCTCATTGATTTACGCAAAACAACACGGATTTGACATTCTGGAATGGGACAACCTTGTCAAATTTTGCTCATTGATGTTAGCAAGAAGACATCCGTTTGATATTTTCGAATGGGACACCCTTTGTCGTCAAAGATCGATCGATTTTTCTTTATTCTTTAGTTGTGAAGTAAATATTGGCTCTGACATGTGAATCGCTGAGATGCATAGTCATCAATTGTTTTGAATGTTCTCTATGAATTGCCAGGCATGTGTGTTTGATTGCAATGTACAAGAACGCTAAAAAGCTACTCAAACTTTTTCTACTCCCTCTGTTCCTTTTTACTTTGCATATTAGATTTCTTTCAAGTCAGTTGATTTTACATTGTGAATGTTGATACTTTTTTCTATAAGATTGGTCAAAGTAGAGATACTTTGACTCCAAACAAAACTTATATGCAGACTAAAAAGGACCAGAGGGAGTACGTGTGAAACTGCTGCAAACGAGGTGATCACCCTGGGAATAATGCTAGTACGTATTGTTTTGCATGTTCATCTAATGCCAGCGATACAAGAATTCAAACTAATCGAACTAAATTCATTCATACACGGCCGGATTTCATATAAACATGTCGGATTTCATTACATTCCATATATTCTTTAACTAAAAAGGGGTGCACTGGAGGTATACTTAATTAACCGAAGCTACCCACCCGTGTCCGACTCAAATCAGAAAGCTTGATGACTTAGCTGCGATTGAAGTTGGGTCACCGACATGTGGGCAAGATGCCCGTTGAGTTTACATGTCGCTGACCCAACTGCACCGCAGCTTAAGTCACCAAGTGAAGGCCCTTCTCCAAAGACAGACTCTCCGACTCCATGTCGCCGCCAAGAAGCTAATCGGCCGTCAATGGTCAACTCGCCAAGCTTGGCTTCAACCAGAGGGTAGCAGCAGTGGCCTTACTTGGACCCGAGCGGCGGTGACCTACCACGTTCTACTCTTCCCTATTTTTTGTGTGGCGCGGCCTCGTTGGCAGCGGGGCGGGGCCTCGACGGAGCCGGCGATGTCCTCTGTGTCGTTTCCAGTGGGGCGGCGCCTCAGCAGAGCGGGGGAAATCCTCCCCCTTGTTCCTGGTAGGGCGGAGCCGGTGATGTCCTCTGCCTCATTGTTGGCGGGGCGGGGCCTCGGCGGGGCCGCCGGTGTCCTCTGCCTCGTTGTTGGCGCGGCGGGGCCTCGGTGGAGCAGGGCCTCGTCGACGCCTGCGGAGCGGGGACTCGGCAGAGCCGGCATTTTCCTCCGCCTCGTTGTCGGTCTCGCCAAACAGTGCCTCGCCTGCTTAATCGCTCTCTTTGTAGGCGGACGCAACCTCCGCCACCTACATGCGGTACCGCCAGCGCGCGAGGCGGCTCTCGCGGGCGGAGCGGTACGACTTGAGCAGCGCCTCCTGCTCCGCCCGCTCTGCGGCGATTTGCTCCTCCACCTGCAGGTGCTCCTGGAGGAGATGGTGGTTGTAGGCGGCGTCGGCCTGCACCTCCCGGAACTGCTCTTGATGCTTCTGCCTCACCGTGTCCATGTATTGGGCACGAGCCTCGCCGATGGTCATGGTGCAATGCACCGGCTAGGATGGCGCCGAGGAGGGGGTTGGCGCCGGATCGTCGACTACCATGTTCTCCATTGGGACGTCGTCGTTCTCCGGCTGCCTGTCGGCCAGCCAGTCGGCAGCAATGGCTGCCATCTCCTTGTAGTCCGTCGTCCACCCGTCCCGAAGAGCGCTGGAGCGTGAGGAAGCCATGGTGGGCAGTAGTGGTGCGGACAAGAGAAAGGTAACGGAGGCAGATGACTGCGGCTATGGCCGGCACAGCATGCTGTTTATATAGCAATGGTGGGCGACGGAGGGACGGACGGGTGGCGCCGGAGTAGCCGCCTCGACAACCGCGTATCATTAATGTGGGCGGCAGACGGACGGATGGACGGCACTTGTGTGGTTTGAACGCGGAGCAATCACCTACACCGGGAAGCGGCACGGGCGGCGCTAACTATTTCCGGCAGAAAGCACGCGCGGGCGAGGGAGGCGGTCTGGGTGGGCCAGGGCGGTCTGTCGGGGAGGCTGATCGGACCCACGAACACCTATGGGGCCGGCGGACCAGGCCCCTTGTGGTTCGGAGGGGGGCGGAGACCACACAAAGAGCGGATCGAGGCGAGGCACACGAGCAGTTTTTACCCAGCTTCGGAGCTCTCCGGAGAGATAACACTCCTACTGCTGCTTGTCTGATTGTATTGTGTTCTTGCTAGGGAGCGATGAGAGCTACAAAACCTAGCGTGAGTGTCTCTGGTCTCGAATGAGTCGAACGTGCGAACCCCCCACGCTATGCGCATGGGCCTCCTTTTATATTCTCAAGGGTCTCCGACAGTGTGGCAACGTAGATGAGGGTACAAATGTAAAAACAGTAGTTGGTACACCTACTTGTACAAAGGTAAAAGGCAATATACCTAACTCTAACGGCAACGGACAAAAGCATTAATTGCCCGCCTGCAGGTCGCCTAAACAAAGGCAACAGAGACCGTCAAAAGCGCCACCGCCGCCACGATGGCAAGCTTGTCAGCGCCGCTTATCGCTGTTTCTCCGCTGGCTGCACAGACCTCTTGACACGCCGCGCATGGAATGGTCCCATGGCGACACGTTGTTGGATGAGCTGGAGCGGAGATGAAGAGAGGTTGCTGCCCTGCAAGTGCCTTGCCGCGGCTGAATCCTTGTCGCGTCAGAGGCTTGTCGCGGCCTGAGCCTTCCCGCAAGCTCCTCTTGCCGGGGCCTTGTCTTCTGCGTGCCTTGAGTGGCCTTCCGGCAAGCTCCTCTTGCCGGGTCTTATCTTCTTGGTCAAATACTTTGTTCTTGAATGGCTCCAAAGGAACCACGGAGGATCTTGGCAAAGGATCGTGCAAGCCTTGCCGCTGGGTGCCGTGAATCTGCGGCACAAGTTCGGGATACTAGGGTACCCCTACTCTAGTACACCGATAGGGAGCCCCGGCCTGGGTCAAGACATCGGTGCCGAGCGCCGTCGGCCAGGCCCAAAACAAAGGCATCGGTCACATCGCGGCGCCGATCACGCCAGAACTCACCGGACCCACCACGCCCCCCACTAACGGCACGCATCAACGTGGTGTCGCGGCGAGATCGTGGGCGTGGTCGTGGGGTTTCTTTATTAGGAAAAGCGAACGTCCGCCCCTCCCTCCTTATAAACAGGGAAACAGGGCAGGCCGCCCACCTCGCCATTGTTGTCTTGTCAAGAAAACCACCGCCGCTCCCCCTTCTTCTCCAAAGGTCGCGAAGAGCAGCGCCCGCCTCTTTCGCCACAAGCACACCAACGCCGGCTGCCCTCCGCCGCCTCCGCCATGGCTCCGAAAGCCGACAAGGGGAAGGGCATCAAGTCGGCCGAGGCGCAGCGGCTCGCGGCGCTGCGCAAGGAGCGGGCCATCTTCTCCCCTCAGCTCGACACGAAGGAGCTGAGGGAGCTCTTCTATCTCTTCTGGTCGACGGAGACGCGTGCGCATCCGCGCACGAAGGTACTCCCCGCCTCCGCTTATGAACTAGCCCCAACTGGGTATCCTTTCTTTGCCCTTTTCTTCTATTGCGGGCTCTACCCGCCCTTCTCTGAGTTCTTTTGTGATATTATGAACACATACGGGTTCCGCCTCCTTGATTTCACCCCCAACGCCATTCTGACCATGGCAGTTTTCGCACACCTTTGCGAAAACTTTGTCGGGATCCACCCCAATGTTGCCCTCTTCCGCCACTTCTTCATGCCCCGCGTTGAGAGAGGGGAGCCGCTTGCCGGAGGGATAGCTTGGGTCTCTGTGGTCGGCAAGAAAGAAGCGATCTGGAAGGAGAGTTCCGTAGCAAGTGGGAGGAGGAGAGCCAATCGGTGTTGGATCAGAGAGGAGAACCCGCAGCTCTTCGATCGTCAGGCGCCAAACCCCAATAGTGCGCTGCAACGATTGGAGTAGCTTGGCCGGAGGATGCTAGGTTAAAGATAGTTGTGACCGGATTTTGCGCCTCGGGCTTGCCGGACTAACCAGAGGCGCAGTTGGCGCAGACTTGCTTCGCCACAGACGCTTCCCTTGCAGGAGAGGAGGAGGCCTGCTTGGGAGTTCCAAAATGCGGCAGACATCATGAGGTTGCGCCTTCGGTCTCAATTGGAACTTCACCGCCTTGGAGCCGGATGTGATGTCATTGGAGTTGTTCAAGAACGACCCCACACCACCCCGAGTGGTTTAGGTTGCCGAGGGGTCGCCCCATCAGGCAACAACATCGCACTTGACCGCATCCGCGCCATGATGCCGCCAGCGATTCCCATGGGATCGTTCCAACCTGGCAGGAGCCTTCCGAAGAGATCGTGCAGCAGTTCTTCGACAGCTTGGAAGAAGTGTCGATCCGCTCCGACGAGCAGAAGAGGCTCACCCGCGACACCACCGACGAAGAGATGGCGCGCATCGCCACAAGGTTGGAGGAGGCGGCAGCAGCTGCCACCGCTGGCGTCTTCGGGTACACCATGGAGGAGGCGGACGCAGCCAAGGCGGCAAGCCTTGCCGAGCGAAGGGAGCTCGCCGGTGAGGAAGAGCTTGCCGAGCCCGAGGCCGAGTCGAGCGGACCAGCCGAGGGCGCTTCTTCCCCACCACCCAGCAACTTGCCGCCAACGGAGCCCCCGGCTCCGCCGAAGAGGCGTCTCAAGGCAAGGCCGAGACGACGGGCAGCAGACGGGCTCAGTCAGCTGGCCACATGACGCTGGGCTTCTACTGCGGGCAAGCGATGTTGCCGCTGAGCACCCCACACCGCTGCGACGATCGGGGCGGATCCTCCTGTGCCACCGCCGACGCCTCCGCCAAGCGGCCAAGAGAGCCTACTCCTCCGCTTGCCGCACCGGAGGCGAGCCGGAGTTTGACTTCTCCGCGCTCAGCTCCGAGGAGGAAGAAGAAGAGTAAGCTTGAATATTGTGCTTGTGTTTCTTCAATTCTGTTGCTTCATCTTGAATCTAATTTGCTTCGTTATGAACTCTTTCCTTTTCAGGACGCTAGCCCAGAGAGCGTCGAAGAGGGCCAAGATCCCGGCGGTCGTCGTTGAGGACGATCCACCCGTGGAAACAGGGGATGCGTCTGAGATCCCTTGCGGACTCGGCAACCCTTCCTCAGTAGCAGCCCCTCAAAGACAGCCCCTGTGGTAAGTATGCGGTTTTCTCCTTACCGTTGGGTGTGCATGGTTGCTCCTTCTTCATTGATATCTGACTGTTGGTTTGCGTAGGAGCAGAGCAGCCTCATCAGGAGGGCTCGGAAGCGGGCCCCGAGATTCCATCTGCTGCAACTACGCCGCCAAGGGAGGAGTCTCCGGCAAGGGAGCGTCCTCCGGCAAGGGAGGCTACTACGGCAAGGGAGGTTACCCCGGCAAGGGGCAGCGCCAGTGATCCTCCAGTGGTCGAGACCATGGCTGCAGATCCCATTGCAGGTAATCCCCTTACGCGAAAATTTCCCTTGGGCTTGTTTTCTTCTGTTTTTCTTTGAATATTTGCTTGACTGTTCTTTCTTTGTCTGACGCAGAGCCGATGGAGGTCGAGGTTGTCGGCGAGGAGCAAGCACGCGGCAACACTGACGAAGCCGCCGTTGTGGAAGAAGAGGCCGTCGCTGACGAGCCTGTCGGCGAGGAGGCCACCGAGGCTGCCGATGCAGAAGCCGGCGAGGGGTCGGCTCAGACCGACGGCCCTGAGGCCGCAGGAGCGCCAGGCGCTACACCGATCACGACTCCCGCCAAGCATGCCACAGTTCGAGGAGCCCCAGCCCGGCCTTACTTGAAGGCCGGGCGACGGCGTCTTCATCAAACTCCCCGAGTCGAGCTCAGGCGCCATCGAAGGAGAGACCTTCGATGGTGAGCTACTCGCCTCATTGGCCGACGCTGGTGGATGCACCAAGCAAAGAAGCGGCGAAGTAGTCTGAGGAGGAGCAATCAGCCGAAGAAGTCGTTGTCGCTCTACCGCGCCCGGCAAGCCAAATTGGAGTCCCGGGAAGCACTTGTCGCGAGGGCAGGAGCGGATATGGAGAAACGCGCAGAAGAGCTCCGGAGCGCCAACCAAGAGGCTCTCCGGAATGTAGCGGAAGAGCGGGCGCTACTCGCTGAAGAGCGCACGGCCTTCATCCTCGAGAAGGCCACAGCTGAGGAGGAGCAGCGGCTTGCTGCCGAGAAGGTATCCGCCAGAAAGCGAAGCCGGGCGCGGAAGATCAACCTGGACAGCCACGAGGAAGAGCTTGTCGCGCGAGGAGTCACTTAAGGGGCTCTTAAGGAAGCGAAGGATCTTGCCACACCGCCGAGGCCGCCAAGGAAGAGTTGAAGACGAAGGTGGCATACCGAGGCTAGCCTCAAGAAGAGCGGGCGAGGAGCTTGCAGCGCTCAAGCACGAAAGCGAGAAGGACGCCTACACTCTTGGCGAGCTGTGGCTGTCTCGCCGATAGGGGCAAGGAGCTCGACGCCGCCAAGGATTCCAAGGCGGATCTTGAGTGAAGCCGACCACTGACGCAGACGCTGGACGGCGCCAGAGAGCGGGAGGTGGGCCTGTTGGAGACGATCAAGGCCAAGGAGGAGCTGCTGGCGAATCTGTTGATACCAGGAGCCTTGAGGGAGAGTGTGGAGCATCGGATCAAGGTCTTGTGGATACTGCTGCCGACATCCACAACGAGCTGATGGAGCTCGGGATGGCGGACCTTGCATACTCCTCCGACGAGCATCTCCAACCCAGCGCCAAGCTTAGCTTATTCTTCAAGGGCGTGGTGGCCGGGCCTCCAGCGACTGGGAAGAGGTCCCAAAGCGGTGGGCCGAGGAATCACGCCAGATTTGTGCAGGAGCCCTCGAGAAGGTGTTGATAAAGGTGGCCTTCCGCAATCCGGCCTCAACCTCAACGGCGCCCTCGAGATCCTTGCCGCCAGATGCCAACGTGGAGGAGTTTCAAAGCCCTTGTCGCACCCATTGTGGACAAGGTGAACAAGATCAAGCGGATTGATGGCGACCGCGTGGACTAGGCCGCCAATTTTATCTTTCCCTTGTCGCTGTTGATCATGTTTAGAACACTTTGTTAGATCAGCGACAAGTTATTTTGTAATATACTCTATCTTAGGCAATGAATGCAATGTTATTTCCTCTACTTGACTCCTTCCTTTGTAATGCTTCTACGCCCTACGCATTTAGGGAACTTGTCGGTGCGAGCACCTTTGTCATGCGGCCTGAGTGCGGAACGTCGTGACTTCTTTGGCGGTGCCGCCTCCGACAAGCAACCTTGTCGCGACTAGTCGCAGCTCACTTAAGTTGTTGAGCGGACTCGAAACAAAGTAAGGGCGCGACTAGCGGCGAGTTGGTTCCTCTGCGCACAGGTTTTCCATACAAAGTACTATCATTCGAGGAAGATAACTTAAAAATTTAAAAACTGATTCCTCAAACTTTGGCAACTTAGCTTTTCATCGCTGCTTGCTTCCCGATATATGAAACTTCCTCGAGCAACGCTTGGCCCATAGTTTTATCTTCTCCTTCCCCCCTGGTTAACTTGTGCGCGAGGAAACCTTCCTTTCTTTGAGAAAAGAGAAAGAAGAGAAAATAAAGTTATGCAGCCTAGCGGCTCGATATTGCTTACCGGGTGTGGGTGCTGCACAAAGTGTTAGCCAAAACATGCAATAAAATGATGAAAGCATGAATTTGACAAGTTATGCGCAACACATGAGCTTTATCGATGCACGGGTTCTGCGCCGGCTTTGTACAAAGGATTACATGCAACAATGGCAAGACTTGTACAAAAAGGTGGTTCTTTGGAACAGGTTCCGCAATCGCGCCTATGGGTAAAACTTACGAAGATGCTCAATGTTCCAGAGTTGCTCACCGAATGCCATCTTCGGTCTCAAGGCGGACAAAGACCAGGCCTAGTGACTCGCTTCACCCGATAAGGGCCTTCCCACTTTGGCGTCAACTTGTTTGAATTCTTGGCGGATCGAACGCGCCGAAGAACAAGGTCGCCTTCCTCGAGGCTTCGGCACTAACTGCGGCTATGGTAGCGATGCAAAGCTTGTCGGTAACGAGCGGCTCAGACAATGCCCGAAGACGATCCTCCTCAAGGAACAGCGCGTCATCTTGTCACAGCTGCTCTTGCTCAAGCTCATCATAAGCGAGCATTCGAGGCGATCCGTATACGAGTTCCGTGGGGAGAACTGCCTCTGCTCCATAGACTAGAGCAAAGGGTGTCTGGCCAGTGGCTCGATTTGGCATCGTCCTGATCGACCAAAGAACCACCGACAACTCCTCAATCCAGTTTCTTCCGCACTTGTGCAGCTGCCGAAAGTTACGGTCTTGAGCCCGCGCAGCACTTCAGCATTTGCCCTCTCGCTTGACCGCTGCTTCTCGGGTGAGCAATGTATAAAGCAGACCTTGGCGCCAAGATCTTGGACGTCTTGCATGAAGGTGCGACTCAGTAAATTGTGTACCGTTGTCGGTGATGATCCCGTTAGGGACTCAAACGGCAAACAATCGACTGAAGAACTTGATCACGCTTGGCTGTCACCTTCCTCATCGCTTCCACTTCGCCACTTTGTGAACTTGTCGATGGCAACGCATAAGTATTCAAAGCCCCGACAGCTCGGGGAAGGGGCCGAGGATGTCGAGCCCTGCACCGAAAAAGGGCCAGGATAAAGGGATCGTCCGGAGAGCTTGAGCTGGCTGGTGTATCTGCTTGGAATGGAACTCGCACGCTTCACACTTGGTTACTTGTGCGGTTGCATCACGGAGGGCTGTCGGCGGAAGAAACCTTGCCGGAAAGCTTTGCCGGCAAGTGCCTGGCGCCAATGTGGTGGCCACATATGCCTCCATGTATCTTCGCCAACAACTTTTGTCCATCTTCCGCAAATACACTTCAACTTCACACCGTTGAGTCTTCTTCTCATACAAGATATCGTCGACAAACTGGTACATACTTGACCGCCGGGCTACTCTCTCAGCTTCTTCTTGCTCTTCGGAAGTTCTCTGTTCAAGGAAATGGACAATCTGCTGCGCCCATCTTTGGAGCTTGTGGCTCGACAACAAGGACTAAAGGCACATCTGTCGCTGCGGAACATCAGCTTCCACGGCAAGAACCTGCAGTCTTCTTGGGAGCTTGATGTCCCCGCAAGCTTGCCGGAGCAAAACTTGTCGGGAGTGTTCGCTTCAACGAAACAAACCTCGGGCTTGTCGGAGCAGACTACCCCTCACTTCTGGCGGTGTCGATCTTGGGGACCTTCTTGGCGGCTTCGAAGCTCACGGAAAGTAGTCACCAGAGATCAACTTCCTCTTCTTGTTACATCCAGTTGATGGTGTTACGGTTGGTTGAGTCGGCTTGAGCACGAAAATCCTCGGTTCCACAGTGCAACTTAAGTGCAGCGCACTTTGATGTGCCATCAAGAATATCATTACGAGCTCTTGGAACATGTTCCATTTGGCAGGCCAAAGTGCTCTTCTAGCTTCCTCACTTCATCAACGAGGCTTCCATCAATGGACTCGATAATCTTTGTTCACTTGGCGGACGACAAGCCGCGAGTCACCCCGACAATAAGCTTCTTGATCCCAAGGTCCATCGCGATCCCGAGACCGGCAAGCAAACCTTCATACTGCGCAGTATTGTTTGTCGCTTGCTCCTTGGGAAAGTGCATCCGGACTACGATACTTGAGGTGCTCTCCGGTGGGTGCAATAAGTAGCACGCCGACACCGCTTTGCAAATGAGAAAGCACCATCAAAGTACATCAGCCACTCTTTGCTTGCTTCCTCGACGGGAATGCTCGCCTCGAATTTCTTCATCTAGTGTTGGCGCCCATTACGCTATGAATTCTGCCAATGCTCGCTTTGGATAGTTGAGGTGCTTTCAAACTTGAGGCCAAAGCTTGACAGCCCAAAGGCCCACTCGACAATCCCGCCTGTTGCCTCCGGATTCTTCAAGATCCTCTTCAACGGAAAGCGGTGACAACTGTGATCTCATGTGCCCGAAAGTAATGGCGCAGCTTTCGAGGCCATGAGGAGGCCGAAAAGCAATTTACGCACACCAGAGTACCTTGACCTAGCCCCTGCAGGAGGGAACCGACAAAGTAAATCAAGGCGCCGCACCATCCTTTTTCGCAGATCTGTTCTTGCGTCTGCAGATCCGTCCTTGTCGGGACCAGAGCTTGTCGGTGAAGCCCCTCGCTTGTCGCCGGATGTGTCTCGCCGTGGTTGCTAGCTCGTCATCCGCCTCCCTCTCCGCCATTAACGCAGCACTAACCACTTGATTGGTTGCCGCTATGTATAGCAAAGAACTTCTCTTGTGGCTTAGGTGCGACCAAAGGTTGGAGTGGAGGATGTACCTCTTTAAGTCCTGCAGCGCAGCCTCCGCTTCGAGTCCATTGCATGGGACCCGCCTTTTTCAAAATTTTGAAAAATGGCAGGCTGCGTTCAGCGAACCTAGAGATAAACTCGCCGAGAGAAGCTACGAACCGCAAGTCTTCGTGACATCCTTGACGCGCTTTGGTGCTTCAATCTGCTCAATGGCCTTGATCTTGTCGGATTGGCTTCAATCCCGAGATGATGAAGAACCCGAGAAGCTTGCTGAAGGGACTCCGAACACGCACTTCTCGGGGTTGAGCTTGAGGTTGATCTTGCGCAGATTTGCAAAGGTCTCGTCCAAATCTTGAACCAGAGTTGCTTTGTCTTTGCTCTTGACCACTATGTCATCCATGTAGGCTTCTACATTTCTGTGCATTTGCGGCTCAAAAGCGTCGTGAACTACCCTTGCAAACGTTGAACCAGCATTCTTCAAACCGAAAGGCATCCGTATGAAACAATATGTGCCACATGGAGTAATGAATGCGGTTTTCTCCTCATCCTCTTCACCATGAAGATCCGATGGTATCTCGAGTATGCATCAAGAAACGAAAGCAAATCACATCCAGCCGTGGAGTCAACAATCTGGTCGGCGCGCGGCAAGGGAAATGGATCTTTGGGACAAGCTTTATTAACATCCGTGAAGTCAATACAAAGCCTCCACTTCCCGTTAGCCTTGCGCACAACTACAGGATTGGCCAACCACGTAGGATGGAGCACTCCTCTGACAAGGCCTGCTGTTTCCAATTTCTTGATCTCTTCTGCGATGAACTCTTGACGCTCCACTGCTTGTTTTCTGACTTTTCGCTGACGGGCGCAAGATGAGGACAAACGGCCAGCGGTGCTCAATTACTTTCAGGAACACCGGGATGTCAGACGGTTGCCATGCAAACACGTCGACGTTCGCCCGCAGGAAAGCAACGAGCGCGCCTTCCTATTTGGGGTCGAGAGAGGCACTGATGGTGAAGGTACTACCAGTGCCGTCCTCCTTGGCGGACACCCTCTTAGTCTTTGGCGGAGCTGCCATCTTCTTCTTGCACTTGCCGGTGGAACTCGATGGTGCGTCCTCGACGGTAGCGCAGCACTCCGAAGAGGTGAGCTTGCCGGAGTGGGCATCAGAGCTCTTGTCGGACTTGGACTTGGTCATCTTCCCCCCGGGAGCTTCAGCGGCAAGTGTTTTGCTTTCTGTCGCGGCTGCTGCATCCCGGTAGATCTTGTCGGCACAGATAAGAGCATCCTTCTTGTCGCCATGGACAGAGATGACGATAAACGGGCCTGGCATCTTCAGTAAGTTGTAGGCGAGTGAGAGGCTGCCATGAACTTGGCGAGTCTTTGACGCCAAGTATCCCATTGTAAGGCAATGGGAAATCAACAACGTCGAATGTGACCCTCTCGGTCCTAAAGTTCATCTCACGCCAAATGTTACCGGGTAACGTGATCTTCGCCGCTTGCTCCTTCCTGCATTGATTCCTTGAAAGTGCCGCCTCTTCGAGCTCACCGCCGTGGATTTGAAGCTTCGGAGCACCGCGAGGAGATCAGATTCAAGCAGGCCCCGCGCCAACTAGCATCTTGGTGACCTTGAGGTTGCGGATGGTTGGTGAGACCAACATCGGCAAGCACCCGACCGCAGCTTACGCCGATCGTGGTGGTCCTCAATATCAAAGATGATAGGCGTTACGACCACTTCGAGGCTTGCGTGACTTCACGGATGGTTCCGCTGCATTGACCTCCCGCATCCATTGCTTGAGTTGGCGGTGGGAGGTATGCGAAGCACCTCCACAACGCAGAGAACCTCCGTGGCTTTCAAACTCCCGCCGTCGGCGTCATCATCATCCATGTCTTCATCGTTGTCGTCATCTTCATCCTTGTCGCGCCGCTGGAGGCTGTCTCCTTGCCGCCGCTTGGCCTTTGCCGCGTCCCCCCGCCGGACGCTTCTTGTTGGCTCCTCCGGCACTTTCCTGGCCTTCTCCTTGTCGCCGTCAGACTAGCCTTTCGCAGTTCAACGAGTTGCTCGACCTTCTTGCAGCTCTGGAGGTCGTGGGCCCTTGGTGCGGTGGATCTTGCAAGATCGCTTGCCGGAGCCGCCCCGCTTGTCGGCGGCCGCCACAGATTGGTGGTTGGCGTCGTGACAACCTCCTTGCCGGAGCCACCAGCCTTGGCGTTCTTGTCGCCACCTCCGCTGTCGGACTGCTCAACAGCTAACACTTCCCCGCTTTTCTTCTTCATGTTGCCTCGCCATGGCTCTTCTTTGTCGGGCGGTCTCCTCACCGTCGATCCTCGCTTCTACATTCTCTCCTCGAGTCTCCTCCCTCCTCAAAGACGTGCACACTTTGTCGGCCAAGGCGACAGCTCACCGACGTCCTTGACTTTGCACATCGCCATCTCCTCCTCATCCTGCGGTTCCGCACGCTCGATGGAGCAGCCGATCACCATGGCGTGGTGGACATCTGGGATGTTATAGTGCACACGGTTGAATCTCTGAATGAACTTGCGCAGGGACTCCCCTTCCTTCTGGGCGAGCATATGAAGGTCACTTTCTTGGCCATGAGGCTTGTGGCCGCCTGTGAAGGTGCCAACAAACTGATGGCATAGATCTGCCCAAGAAGATATGGAGCTGTCCGGCAAGTGCATGAGCCAAGATCTGACGTTGGGCTTGAGCACCAGCGGGAAGTAGTTGGCGAGGATCTTGTCGTCTCGTCCCCCGCAGCTTGCACCGCAATGGTGTAGATGCTTTGAGGAACTCCGACGGATGCGCCCCGCCATCGTACTTCTCGGGCACATCGGCTTGAAGTTCTTACGGCTGGGCCATTGGACTTGCCGCAGCTCACGAGTGAACGCAGGGCAACCTACCGCGTACGGCAAGTCGCCTGGTTCCTCTGGCGCGTGCATGTCAACAGAGGGCCCGGCGCGCTTGTCGGATTGACGACGCGCTTCTCTTCGGCGCTCGATGCGAGTTTGAGTGTCCTCTTGTTGTCGTTCATGGAGAACTTGGCGCTGATCGCGCTGGACTCGTGGATCCGACGACACAGTGGAGTCGCTGTGGAGGTGGATCCGGCGAGTCGGCGATTTTGGCCTTCGGGGTGGAGAGTGCATGGTAGTTGCACCTCCAACAGTCTCGTCGCCACCGGCTCGTGCCTTGTCGTCTCGCCGCGGCAGTGATGTAGTTGGTTGCCGCGAAGCGTCGCCGTTGGCAAAGCCGATGAGGCTCTGGATGGTAGCCCTCCACTCGTCGATCTTGTCGGCCGTTGGAGGGTAGTCGAGGAGCAGCTGAGCTCTCGCCAGAGCTTCTGCTGGAGTAGTGGGTGGCAATGGTGAACGGTGCGAGGAGCGGGATATGCTCGGACTTCTAACTATGTTGGAAGGAGCAGCATCCCGTCCAGGCGACCGTATTCCACTCGTGCCAGCGTGTTGGCGTGCATGCTGGTCTTGAGTGTCTCGATCCAACGAGCGTATGGCATTGTGAACGCCATGACGCTGTTGGTCCCGCGTCTCCTGAGATGGGCGCGGGGGATGTGCGGACGCCGAGGTTTGCGCGGCCTTGTCCTTGGACTTGGCAGCGTCACGAACTCCTTCGCCGGCGCCCGTTCTTCCGCCAGCGTCTGCTCCACCACCCGTTTGCTCCGGTGATGGTGGGTACGACGCGGACGGCTCCGCTGCCACCGAAGCCTTCTTCTTCGGTGGCATGTTGATGAAGATGTTGCTCGTGTGAATGCCGGATCGGGTTCACACAGCCTCGACGCCCCCTACCTGGCGCGCCAAAGATGTCGGGGAGGCTGATCGGACCCACGAACACCTATGGGGCCGGCGGACCAGGCCCCTTGTGGTTCGGAGGGTGGCGGAGACCGCACGAAGAGCGGATCGAGGCGAGGCACACGAGCAGTTTTTACCCAGCTTCGGAGCTCTCCGGAGAGATAACACTCCTACTGCTGCTTGTCTGATTGTATTGTGTTCTTGCTAGGGAGCGATGAGAGCTACAAAACCTAGCGTGAGTGTCTCCGGTCTCGAATGAGTCGAGCGTGCGAACCCCTCTACGTTGCGCATGGGCCTCCTTTTATATTCTCAAGGGGTCTCCGACAGGTGGCAACGTAGATGAGGGTACAAATGTAAAAACAGTAGTTGGTACACCTACTTGTACAGTGTACAGTGCAATATACCTAACTCTAACGGCAACGGACAAAAGCATTAATTGCCCGTCTGTGTCGCCTAAACAGTGCAACAGAGACCGGCAGGTGCGCCACCGCTCGCCACGATGGCAAGCTTGTCAGCGCCGCTTATCGCTGCTCTCCGCTGGCTGCACAGCCTCTTGACACGCGCGCATGGAATGGTCCCATGGCGACACGTTGTTGGATGAGCTGGAGCGGAGATGAAGAGAGGTTGCCTGCCCCGGCAAGTGCCTTGCCGCGGCTGAATCCTTGTCGCGTCAGAGGCTTGTCGCGCCTCGAGCCTTCCCGGCAAGCTCCTCTTGCCGGGCCTTGTCTTCTGCGTGCCTTGAGTGGCCTTCCGGCAAGCTCCTCTTGCCGGGCCTTATCTTCTTGGTCAAATACTTTGTTCTTGAATGGCTCCAAAGGAACCACGGAGGATCTTGGCGGTGATCGTGCAAGCCTTGCTGCTGGGTGCTGAATCGCTCAGGCACAAGTTCGGGATACTAGGGTACCCCTACTCTAGTACACCGACACGGTCAGACTCGTGCTTGGCAGCGGGTCGGTCCAGCAGTCAGACATGCTGGCTCGCCAGCGAGCTCACCGATCTGAGCAACGACAATCGAACGATAGACGTAGCTTCCGACCAGGAGTCGGTGCCACCGTCCAAGCCGGTTCATGCCGTGTTCACCATAGAGCAGGTGCGGCCGCACTTCGAGCCCTAATGGCGAAAGAGCTACCAGCGCAGGAGGACCTGTGCTGCAACCTCCGTCTCCTCAACGAGCACCGGCGAACAAGCGAACGACAATTCCGTCGCGGACATGTGGCTCTATGATCCTGGCTTCCTGAATGAGCAGCGGGCGCTGCATCAGACCATCCGTAGGGCCCGCGAGGCCCTCTCGGCCGTCCTTCGAGTTGTTGCACTCGCCGTGGCGCCGCCGTCTCGCGTTTTCAACATGGTCAATGGACATGAGGAATGAGGAGATGACTTTACTTGGAGAGGATTACAGTGGGGACCCACCAGGGCCATAGCCGCATGTACGCAAGTGCCTCCTTATTATATACAACTATAATTTTTTTGCTTCCTGCTGATTTCCTGACATCACGGTCCCACACCATTGTCAACCTATGTAGTCAATAAACGAGAGAATTGCACAAGGAGTGGCCGATAGCTAGGACCAAGCAGCTCGAGAAGTATTTGTGTTTTTGAGGTGTGAGAAGAGTTTTTCTTGAGCGATGTTTTTGTTGTTGTTCAGAGGAGATCACATAAGCGGGCTGTGGCCTGTCTAGCCCAGGCTATTATTTCATGTCGACCAAATATCCAGCCCGGATATTATTTTTTTTCAAGCTGGAAATGGCTAGCCCAACTATACTTTTGTTTGAGGAATACCCAGCCCAGGTCAACTTGTTATTCTCCGCCCCGCTGGACAGTAAATCTTTCCTAGAAGGGATGCATTAGGCTAAACAAGAAAATTGTTTTTAAGAAATAATAAATGGGATGTAATTATAAAAACTGGGCTGTAACTATAAAAAATGCACCAAACACGTAATTAGTTAAAATTTATTATATTTGGATTTTGAAAATTTTAATTTCATTACTTGTTGCGCGTGCAATATTTCGTTGGATTTTACGTAATACAAATTTATTTTGAAATTATATTTAATCTGACTAGAAATTTCGGGATAAAAATATTTCGGATCCCATCAAAATGTGGAATTTTTTATTGAATTCTGTTTTGAGCGGTTGATTGAAATTATTAATCGTTGTTCTAGCTAGAAAATGGGTTGTACTTTTAACAAACTATAAATGGGTTGTAGTAAATTCCATTAAATTCAAAAATGGGTTGTACATTCTTACAAATTGCAAATGGGCTATATGTTCTCTGCCACACACTTGCGGGCCTACTAAGTTGACGCGTACGCAAGGCTTTGTCAAGTTATGGTCAACACACGGTTCTAGCAGCAGTGGTTGTTGGATGTCCATCCAACGGATGTCATGCTTCTTCTTCAATCTCGGATATTCTTGCTTCAGCCGCCCAAAAAATGATTCCTCCCCCTGACATCTGGGGCGCACCATTTCGGAGGCTGACCTGTGGGCCTACTAAGTTGACGCGTACCAAGGGCTTTGTCAACTTAGTCAATATAAACGATTCTAGCTGCAGTGACCGTATGATGTCCATCCAACGGCTGCCGTGCTTATTCAACATCTGGTCTTCTTGCTCCAACCGCCCAAACCAGCGTCGGCCGTGCCGCATGCTCCTCCTTCCCGTGCTCGGCTATGCTGCCACTGCTAGCCATGCCATCACTCTATACTCACCCACACCTCATGTTATTCTCCGGCGACGGCAGCCTCACATCGCAGCTGAAGCAGTCAACCCACATACTCCCCTCCACGTGGGCATCCACTGTCGCGTCTTCCCCGACTCTGCGTCGTTCCCTTCCTAGGCCTCGCCTTCGTCCACCGCCTTGGTGCTCTCGGTGCAGCGTGGTCAACGTGGTCAACGAAGGACAGCCATCAGAAGAGGACTTTAGGCGGTGAGGCTGTCAGCTGGACCCACCAGCTACATCTTGGAACACAAGGAAGTGCCTCCTTATTACTCGCAAAATTAAAATGATTCCTCCCCCTGACAGCTAGGACCGACCAACTATATCTTCGCACGCAAGGAAGTGTGTCCTTATCCTCCCTGACCGTTGGGACCCACCCGGTCAAAGCATACATAGCGTTGTCTGTCTGGTCACGAACGTGTACGTACATATTGGTCGATCGATCTCTCCGCAAGTATGAACCATGGCCGAGTAAGTAGCGGCATGTGTCGTTGCAGAGCACCCGACATAGCAGTTCATGCAGTCCCGTCTAAGTCCCGTACACGTACGTACAGCCACAGGGTAAAAAATATGACCACGTACGTACATACGGGCGGGGTCTCGAGCGTGTACTCGCGCATATATATGGATGGCCAGATCTTGTGTACATGGAGAGGCAACAGATGGCAGCAGCGGCGTCCTGTTCATCGGGCAGGGAACCGGCTGGGTCGGAACGGAGAAACAACGTCATGTTCATCGAGAGGCAACCGACTGGGTCGTAATGCGTCATGTTCAATGGGAGCCAACCGACTTGGACGGAACAGCCGAAACGGTGTCTGGTGTACCGCAGAACGGAGAAATGGCCTTCTGTTCGACCGGCCACGGTCGAAACAGGATCCTGTTCATCGGGAGGGGTCTGGCGTACCACAAAATGGAGGAAGCGGACTTGTGTTCGAGTGCCTACGGTCGAAACGGGATCATGTTGATCGGGAGGGGTGTGGCGTACCGCAAAATGGAGGAAACAGACTTGTGTTGGAGCGCCTACGGTCGAAATGGGGTCATGTTCATCCACCGTCTATTGCCTCGCTCCAGCCTCCACGGGCTACTTTTCATCCACCGTCGACCTCCTCATGCCTCCACGTGCTACTGTTCATCCACGGCTACTGTTCATCCAGCCTCCATCGGCTGCTGTTCACATAGCCTCAACGGGGTCCTGTTCATCCACCTCCAACCGGCTGGGGTGGTGCGGCCTCCTCGGGGTCATGTTCATCTAGCGACAAGGGCCTAATGATAACCCACAAGTATAGGGGATCGCAACAGTTTTCGAGGGTAGAGTATTCAACCCAAATTTATTGATTCGACACAAGGGGAGCCAAAGAATATTCTCAAGTATTAGCAGTTGAGTTGTCAATTCAACCACACCTAGGTAACTTAGTATCTACAGCAAAGTATTTAGTAGCAAAGTAGTATGATAGTGGTGGTAACGGTAACAAAAGTAACGGAAGCAAAGGTAATATTTTTGGTATTTTGTACTGATTGTATAAAGAGTAAAGCGGAAAAGTAAATAAGCGTAAACCAGATATGGGAAGCTTCGTAAGCATCGGATCGATGATGGATAATTATGCCTGATGCGGTTCATCATGTAACGATCATAACATAGGGTGATATAGAACTAGCTCCAATTCATCAATGTAATGTAGGCATGTATTCGAATATAGTCATACGTGCTTATGGAAAAGAACTTGCATGACATCTTTTATCCTACCCTCCCGTGGCAGTGGGGTCCTAATGGAAACTAAGGGATATTAAGGCCTCCTTTTAATAGAGAACCGGAACAAAGCATTAGCACATAGTGAATACATGAACTCCTCAAACTGTGGTCATCACCGGGAGTGGTCCCGATTATTGTCACTTCGGGGTGCCGGATCAAAACACATAGTAGGTGACTATAGACTTGCAAGATAGGATCAAGAACTCACATATATTCATGAAAACATAATAGGTTCAGATCTGAAATCATGACACTCGGGCCCTAGTGACAAGCATTAAGCATAGCAAAGTCATAGCAACACCAATCTCAGAACATAGTGGATACTAGGGATCAAACCCTAACAAACCTAACTCGATTACATGATAAATATCATCCAACCCATCACCGTCCAGCAAGCCTACGATGGAATTACACACGCACGACGGTGAGCATCATGAAATTGTGATGGAGGATGGTTGATGATGACGACGGCGATGAATCCCCCTCTCTGGAGCCCCGAACGGACTCCAGATCAGCCCTCCCGAGAGGTTTTAGGGCTTGGCGGCGGCTCCGTATCGTAAAACGCGACGATTTCTTCTCCTTTATTTTTTTATCCCCAAAAGCAAATATATAGAGTTAGAGTGGGCATCGAAAGGTCTCCAGGGGGGCCACGAGGTAGGGGGCGCGCCCTAGGGGGGCACCCCCCACCCTCGTGGACAGGGTGTGGGCCCCCTGGTCTTCATCTTTGGCGAGGATTTTTTATTATTTTTTATAAGATGTTCCGTGGAGTTTCAGGTCATTCCGAGAACTTTTGTTTTCTGCACATAAAACAACATCATGGCAATTCTGCTGAAAACAACGTCAGTCCGGGTTAGTTCCATCCAAATCATGTAAGTTAGAGTCCAAAACAAGAGCAAAAGTGTTTGGAAAATTAGATACGACGGAGACGTATCAACTCCCCCAAGCTTAAACCCTTGCTTGTCCTCAAGCAATTCAGTTGACAAACTGAAAGAGAAAAGGAAAAACTTTTACAAACTCTGTTTGCTCTTGTTGTTGTAAATATGTCAAGCCAGCTTTTCAGCAAAGATCATAACTAACTACATTTGCAATAATTCTCAGGTCTCATGATTACTCATATCAATAACATAATCAACTAGCGAGCCATAATAATAAATCTCAGATGACAACACTTTCTCAAAACAATCATAATATGATATAACAAGATGGTATCTCGCTAGCCCTTTCTGAGACCGCAAAACATAAATGCAGAGCACCTTTAAAGATCAAGGACTGACTAGACATTGTAATTCATGGTAAAACAGATCCAATCATAGCCATACCCAATATAGATTAACAGTAATGAATGCAAATGACAGTTGTGCTCTCCAGCTAGTGCTTTTAATAAGAGGGTGATGACTCAACATAAAAGTAAATAGATATGCCCTTCGCAGAGGGAAACATGGATTTGTAGAGGTGACAGAGCTCAGTTTTGAAATAGAGATAAATAATATTTTGAGCGGTATACTTTCATTGTCAACATAACAACTAAGAGATGGCGATATCTTCCCTTTCACACACATTATAGGCAGTTCCCAAACAGAATGGTAAAGTTTATACTCCCCCTCCACCAACAAGCATCAATCCACGGCTTGCTCGAAAAAACGAGTGCCTCCAACAAACATCAGGTCCCAGGGGGAGTTTTGTTTGCAATTAATTTTGATTTAGTTTGCATAAAGCATGGGACTGGGCACCCGATGACCAGCCATTTTCTCGTGAGTGAGGAGCGGAGTCCACTCCTCTTGAGAATAACCCGCCTAACATGGAAGATAAGGGCAGCCCTAGTTGATACATGAGCTATTCGAGCATACAAAATGTAATGTTTATTTGAAGGTTTAGAGTTTGGCACATACAAGTTTACTTGGAACGCAGGTAGATACCGCATATAGGAAGGTATAGTGGACTCATATGGAATAACTTTGGGGTTTAAGGGATTGGATGCACAAGCAATATTCCCGCTTAGTACAAGTGAAGGCTAGCAAAAGGTGGGAAGCGACCAACTAGAGAGCGACAATGACCATGTAATGCATTAAAATTAATAAACATTGGATGTAAGCATGAGTAGGATATAATCCACCATGAACATAAATATCGTGAAGGCTATGTTGATTTGTTTCAACTACATGCGTGAACATGTGCCAAGTCAAGTCACTTAAATCATTCAAAGGAGGATACCACCCCATCATACCACATCATAACCATTTTAATAGCATGTTGGCACGCAAGGTAAACCATTATAACTCATAGCTAATCAAGCATGGCACAAATAACTATGATCTCTAATTGTCATTGCAAACATGTTTATTCATAACAAGCTGAATCAAGAACGATGAACTCATCATATTTACAAAAACAAAAGAGGTCGAGTTCATACCAGCTTTTCCCATCTCGGTCGGTCCATCATATATCATCATAATTGCCTTTCACTTGCACGACCGAATGATGTGAATAATAATAAGAGTGCACATGCATTGGACTAATTTGGAATCATGCGAGCATTCAATAAACAGGAGAAGACAAGGCAATATGGGCTCTTGGTTAAATCAACAATAATGCATATAAGGGCCACTTCAACAATTTAATCATGGTCTTCTCCTAACGACCCCCAAAGAAAAAGAAAAGAAATAAAACTATTTACACGGGAAAGCTCCCAACAAGCAAAAGAAGAACAGGAAATATTTTTGGGTTTTCTTTCAATTATTACTACTACAGCAAGAAAAGTAAACTACTACTAATTTTTTTGGTTTTTTCTTAAGGTTTAACAAACACACAAGAAGAAAGCAGGAAAAAGAAAATAAACTAGCATGGATATTACAGTGAAAGAGTATGAGCACCGACATCTAACAATGAGTGTGTGTGAACATAAATGTAATGTCGGCGAGAAATACGTACTCCCCCAAGCTTAGGCTTTTGGCCTAAGTTGGTCTATTGCCAGGGATAGCCTGGCGGATACCCATAGGTGTAGTTGGGGTCGTACTGAGACGAAGAGTAGCTGGAGTCATACTGCGACGAAGAGGACTCTGACTGCCACTGGCTGACAGCCGCCTCCGGGTCCCAAGAATATACAGATTGTCGTGGAGGCTCATCCTGTGGTTCCGGTTCCGGGGCTGGTGCAGGATTTCGGTAAGCTTGAACGGCAGTCCACATAACGAGATAAGGTCCTTCAAAATTAAACAAGGAAGGAGCAGGCAGGGTAATAGTTTCAGGATGATGTTTATAAAAGAATAGTTTATATTTGAGCTCTCCATCCCTGCCCTTAACAATAAAATCATGCGCTAGCATACTCTTATAATCTAAATAAGCACTAGGCAGCAATTTCTCTTCTTTCTCGTAATGCCTAATAGGTATGTTAAAATGTGCAGCGAGGCATGAAGCATAAATGCCTCCAAAAATGGGGCCCTTAGTACGGTTCAGACTTAACTGTCTAGCAATAATTCCGCCCATACTAACAGTGTTATCACGGTATAAACCATGGAACAAAATAATAATATCAGGAACACTAAGGTTTCCACAGTTTCCACGGCCAATCAAGCAACGACTAGCAAATATGGCGAAGTAGCATAAAACAGGGAAATGTATGCTAGTGATTCTTGCATCAGAAACCTTCCTGGTTTCTCCCACAGTGATAGTGTTAATAAATGATTCCACTTCATTACGGTGTGGTTCCTCTAAAGTGCCCTCAGGGGGTATATTGCAAACCTTGCAAAATTCAGCTAATGGCATCTTCTTAACAACGTCATATAAATGAAACTCTACTGAAGGAGGTGACTCCTTAGGGAAAAAGTAGAAGTTTTGCACAAAAGTATTTGTGAGTAAGAGATACTGATGACGTTGGTCGCGGAGGAAGTCGGTGAGGCCGGCATTCTCAATTAATGAATAGAAATCCTCATAAATCCCGACTCTTCTCAAGAAGTCATCGGAAGGCCATTCACACGGCCGGACCTCCGCAGTACGAGGCAAATTATATTTGGGCCTCTGCGCTTCTTCATTTTGTTTTTCCTTAGAGCTTCGGCTAGATGAGCCCCTCAAAAGTCTCTTCATTATTTTCTGAAATAATCTGAAATTTTTAGTAACTTCAAACAAAAGTGAACCAACTTTAACAAAATTGATAGCAACTACTCATACAAGTGCCCAGAGCCTATATCAAGCATTAGAACTACTTGGAACCATATAAATTTGACATGCAAGTTCAAGAACATGGTCACCTATGCAGCACAAATTTGCAATGAATAAAGCACTAGAACAAAAACTAATTGGAC
The DNA here is from genome assembly GCA_021605145.1 of Aegilops bicornis. NCBI lineage: Eukaryota > Viridiplantae > Streptophyta > Magnoliopsida > Poales > Poaceae > Aegilops > Aegilops bicornis. The sequence continues at coordinate 429,721,923 of CM038671.1, read as the reverse complement.
CAATGGAGGAGTCACATACCAAGGAACAATCTCCCCAAGCAGTTTTGCGAGAGGTGCTTTGAGCAAGGAGATCGAAAATCACAACAAAGTGAGCTAGAACTCATGCTTGAGCTGGTTATTCGTGTTTGTGGGAGGAAGAAGAAGAGGATGGGTGCAGGAATAAGTGGAGGAGGGCCACCATGGCCCACGAGGCAGGGGGCGCGCCCAGGGGGGTAGGGCGCGCCCTCCACCCTCGTGGCAGTGTGGCAGCTCCCATGTGATTTTTGCACCATAAATCCTCAAATATTCCCAAAAAAACCATATTAAATTGGCATGGCATTCTGAGGACTTTTATTTTCGGGGTATTTTTATATTGCACGGATAAACCAGGAAACAGACAGAAAAATACTATTTTTACTTTATTTCAACTAAATAACAGAAAGTATAGAGAGGGTACAGAAGTTTGTGCTTCTAGTTTCATCCGTCTCATGCTCATCAAAAGGAATCCACTAACAAGGTTGATCAAGTCTTGTTAACAAACTCATTCCGATTAACATAAAACCGGAGAAATTTTGAATAACACTATGTTACCTCAACGGAAATATGCACAACCCCTATAATAAGTATATCATATTTCTTCTTGACAGTAGGAAGAGGAAATTCAAAACCTCCAAATATAATCAATGGAATTTTTCCAATAGAGTTGATACTATGAACTTGAGGTTGTTTCCTCGGAAAGTGTACCGTGTGCTCATTACCATTAACATGAAAAGTGACATTGCCTTTGGTGCAATCGAACAGACTCCTGCAGTATTCGTAAAAGGTCTTCCAAGAATAATAGACATACTATCGCCCTCGGAAATCAAGAATAACAAAGTCCGTTAAAATAGTAACGTTTGCAACCACAACAGGCACATCCTCACAAATACCGACATGTATAGCAGTTTGATTTATCAGCCATTTGCAAAGATATTTCAAGAGGTGTCAACTTATTCAAATCAAGTCTACGGTATAAAGAGAGAGGCATAACACTAACACCGGCTCCAAGATCACATAAAACAGTTTTAACATAATTTCTTTTAATAGAGCATGGTATAGTGGGTACTCCTGGATCTCCAAGTTTCTTTGGTATTCCACCCTTAAAAGTGTAATTAGCAAGCATGGTGGAAATTTCAGCTTCCGGTATCTTTCTTTTATTAGTAATGATATCCTTCATATACTTAGCATAAGGATTAGTTTTGAGCATATCAGTCAATCGCATACGCAAGAAGATAGGTCTAATCATTTCAAAGAAAGCTACCAAAATCCTCATCATCCTTTTCTTGGATGGTTTGGGAGGAAAATGCATGGGTTTCTGAACCCATGGTTCTCTTTCTTTACCGTGTTTCCTAGCAACAAAGTCTATCTTATCATAACGTTGATTCTTTGATTGTGGGTTATCAAGATCAACATCAGGTTCAACCTCTACATCATTATCATTAGTACGTTGAGCATCATGAACATCATCATTAATGTTTTCATTAGGTTCATGTTCATTACCAGATTGTGTTTCAGCATCATACATAGAGATGTCATTTGGATTATCAGGTGGTTCAGCAATAGGTTCACTAGAAGTTTGCAAAGTCCTATCATTTTTCTTTTTCTTCCTTTTAGAAGAACTACATGCATCAATATTATTTCTCTGAGAGTCTTGCTCAATTCTCTTAGGGTGGCCTTCAGGATACAAAGGTTCCTGAGTCATTCTACCTGTTCTAGTAGCCACTCTAACAGCATAATCATTTTTCTTACTAATCATTTCATCACGCAATTCTTTTTGAGCTTTAAGTACTTGTTCTACTTGAGTGGTAACCATAGAAGCATGTTTGCTCACAAGTTTAAGTTCACCTCTAATATTAGCCATATAATCACCCAAGTGTTTAATCATATAAGCATTTTGTTTTGATTGTCTACAAAAATAAGCATTGAAGTCTTCTTGCTTAAACATAAAGTTATCAAACTCATCCAAGCAATCGACTAGCAATTTTAGTAGGAGGGATTTCAGCTTTATCATATCTATAGAGAGAATTTACCTTTACTACCGTGTCGGGTTATCAAGGTCCGGAGGTTCTTCAATAAATAAAGGATTAAGATCATATGTTTCTTCAACAGTGTAGATTAAGACCATGTATTTCTTCAATAGGAGGTAAATTCTTAACATCTTCACTTTTAATACCTTTTTCTTTCATAGATTCCTTTGCCTCTTGCATATCTTCGTGGATCGAGAAATAGAACACCTCTCTTCTTGGAGTTGGTCTAGGAATAGGCTCAAGAATTGGAGCAGGAGCTGGCTCAGAGATGCCCAATTATTTTCATTTGTCAACATATTATTTAATAAAATTTCAGCTTCATCCGTGTTCTTTCCCTGAAAAGAGAACCAGCACAACTATCCAGGTAATCTCTGGAAGCATCGGTTAGTCCATTATAAAAGATATCAAGTATTTCATTTTTCTTAAGAGGATGATCAGGCAAAGCATTAAGTAACTTGAGAAGCCTCCCTATATTTCCTTTAAAGCAGCTTGTTTCTTATGAGCAGGGAAATATTTTGCAGAGAAGTAATAAATCATATCCTGGGGACTACGCACACAATTAGGATCAAGAGAATTAAACCATATCTTAGCATCACCCTTTAATGAGAACGGAAATATTTTAAGAATATAAAGGTAGCGAGATCTCTCATCATTAGTGAACATGGTGGCTATATCATTTAATTTAGTAAGATGTGCCACAACAGTTTCAGATTCATAACCATGAAAAGGATCAGATTCAACCAAAGTAATAATATTAGGATCAACAGAGAATCCATAATCCTTATCGGGAACACAAATAGGTGAAGTAGCAAAAGCAGGACCATGCCTCATTTTATCTCTAAGTGATCCTTTGTTCCATTTAGCTATTAACCTTCTAAGCTCATCATTATCGTTGCAAGCTAAAATAGCAGCAGAAGCCTCTTTATCAAAAATATAACCTTCAGGAATACAAGCCTATCCTCATCATCATTTTCATCAATATTATCAGATCCAATAATTTCTTTCTCTCTAGCCCTAGCAATTTGTTCATCAAGAAATTCACTAAGGGGCACAGAAGTATCAAGCATACAAGTAGTTTCATCATAAGTATCATGCATAGCAGAAGTGGCATCATCAATAACATGCGACATATCAAAACGAATAGCAGAAGCAGGTTTAGGTGTCGCAAGCTTACTCATAACAGAAGGTGAATCAAGTGCAGAGCTAGATGGAAGTTCCTTACCTCTCCTCGTAGTTGAGGGATAAAATTTTTTCTCGTCTTTCAAGTTCTTCATAGTGTCCAGCAGATATAAATCCCAAGTGACTCAAAGAATAGAGCTATGCTCAAGAACGGCGCCGTAAATAGGTCTTGATAACCCACAAGTATAGGGGATCGCAACAGTTTTCGAGGGTAGAGTATTCAACCCAAATTTATTGATTCGACACAAGGGGAGCCAAAGAATATTCTCAAGTATTAGCAGTTGAGTTGTCAATTCAACCACACCTAGATAACTTAGTATCTGCAGCAAAGTATTTAGTAGCAAAGTAGTATGATAGTGGTGGTAATGGTAACAAAAGTAAGGGAAGCAAAGGTAATATTTTTGGTATTTTGTAGTGATTGTAACAGTAGCAACGGAAAAGTAAATAAGCGTAAACCAGTATATGGAAAGCTCGTAGGCATCGGATCGATGATGGATAATTATGCCAGATGCGGTTCATCATGTAACAGTCATAACATAGGGTGATATAGAACTAGCTCCAATTCATCAATGTAATGTAGGCATGTATTCTGAATATAGTCATACGTGCTTATGGAAAAGAACTTGCATGACATCTTTTGTCCTACCCTCCCGTGGCAGCGGGGTCCTAATGGAAACTAAGGGATATTAAGGCCTCCTTTTAATAGAGAACCGGAACAAAGCATTAGCACATAGTGAATACATGAACTCCTCAAACTGTGGTCATCACCGGGAGTGGTCCCGATTATTGTCACTTCGGGGTTGCCGGATCATAACACATAGTAGGTGACTACAGACTTGCAAGATAGGACCAAGAACTCACATATATTCATGAAAACATAATAGGTTCAGATCTGAAATCATGGCACTCGGGCCCTAGTGATAAGCATTAAGCATAGCAAAGTCATAGCAACATCAATCTCAGAACATAGTGGATACTAGGGATCAAACCCTAACAAAACTAACTCGATTACATGATAAATCTCATCCTACCCATCACCGTCCAGCAAGCCTAAGATGGAATTACTCATGCACGGCGCTGAGCATCATGAAATTGGTGATGGAGGATGGTTGATGATGACGACGGCGACGAATCCCCCTCTCCGGAGCCCCGAACGGACTCCAGATCAGCCCTCCCGAGAGGTTTTAGGGCTTGGCGGCGGCTCCGTATCGTAAAACATGATGATTTCTTCTCCTTTATTTTTTCTCCCCGAAAGCAAATATATAGAGTTGGAGTTGGCGTCGGAAGGTCTCCAGGGGGCCCACGAGGTAGGGGGGCGCCCTAGGGGGGAGGGCGCCCCCCACCCTCGTGGACAGGGTGTGGGCCCCCCTGGTCTTCATCTTTGGCGAGGATTTTTTTATTTTTTATAAGATGTTCCGTGGAGTTTCAGGTCATTCAGAGAACTTTTGTTTTCTGCACATAAAACAACATCATGGCAATTCTTTGAAAACAATCGATCCGGGTTAGTTCCATTCAAATCATGCAAGTTAGAGTCCAAAACAAGGGCAAAAGTGTTTGGAAAAGTAGATACGACGTAGACGTATCACCTACTACCACGGGGTCTTGTTCATCCAACCCCCACCGGGAACTGTTCATCCAATGCCAACCAACCGACTCGACTCACCACATCTCGACTTGTTCTATGTACAATGCGCACGGTAGCAACGATCACTGTTCATCGAGAGGCAACCCAACACTGGCTGGCTACGTCTCGCTCGGGGTCTCGATCGGCTTCAGTAAGCAGCAACAGTGATCGATCGCTCGGGTTTAGTTAACAGCCAAGGGATCGATCGCTCGGGTTCAGTAACGTGCGATCGCTCCGGATCGATTAATAACGCCGCACACACGCAGCATTACACGAGAGAAACACGCAAACCACGGTTGCATCGCCGGCTTCACCACCCATCGTAGAATCGGAACTCCGCGATATTTTCCTCGCCCTCGCTTCTACCACGATTTTTTCCGTCATGAACGGCCCAAAGAATGTCATGTAGCTGCGTCTCCGGCCCGCCCAGGACGAAAAGCCCATTTTCTGCATGATTTTTTGTCATAGAAGTAGGATCCCACCACATCTATGATGATACCGGGTTTTCACAATTATCGTCGTAGAAGTGTCATAAGCATGACAGAAAAAAATCTGTTCGGCCCAAAATGTCATGGATGTGTCTTTTTTTGCAGTGTATTCTATTCAATACCCCTCCGATCTTGAGCATGAATATGTTTTGTTAGTAGTTTCTTGTTTTCTTGAGGACATGGGAGAAGTCTTGTCATAAGTAATCATGTGAATTTGATATTCGTTTGATATTTTGATGATATGTATGTTGTGATTCCCTTAGTGGTGTTATGTGAACGTTGACTACATGACACTTCACCATCTTTGGACCTAAGGGAATGCATTGTGGAATAGTTATTAGATGTGGGTTGCTAGAGTGACAGAAGATTAAACCCTAGTTTATGCGATATTCCGTAAGGGGCTGATTTGGATCCATATGTTTAATGCTATGGTTAGATTTTATCTCAACTCTTCTTTCATAGTTGCGATGCTTGCGAGAGGGGTTAATCATAAGTGGGAGGTTTGTTCAAGTACGAACAACACCCAAGCACCGGTCCACCCACATATCAAATTATCAAAGTAGCGAACGCGAACCAAAACAACATGATGAAAGTGACTAGATGGAATTCCCGTGTGTCCTCAAGAACGGTTTGCTTACTATAAGAGACTGTTCTGACATGTCCTTTGCTATAAAAAGGATAGGGCTACCGTGCTGCACTTATTGTTACTATTGCTACTTATTGCCCATTACAAATTATCTTGCTATCAAACTATCTGTTATCGACAATTTCAGTGCCTGCAAACAATACCTTGCTGAAATCGCTTGTCATTTCCTTATGCTCCTCATTGGGTTCGGCACTCTTACTTATTGAAAGGACTACGATTGATCCCCTATACTTGTGGGTCATCAGCGGTTGCTCTCAGGTAGTTTCAGAGGAGAGAGTTGGGGTCAGGAGAGGCGATAGGGCTAAGGGCATGTACTATGGATGTCCTTGCGGCGTCGGGGAAGGGGATTAGTTTCGGTGCAAGCCGGACGTGGCCTCGGGTGCGCATGTGGGCAACACGCGCTCGGCCTCGACAAAGGAAGAAGATGACCAGCTAGTGAGCTGGGCTGGCTCGGCCGCCCTGGACCAAAAGGTAAGAGTGCTCTCTCTCTTATCTTTTTATTTTTTTATTTTTCTTAGAGGCAAAAATGTCAAAGAAACGCCCAGACAGCAGTCAAATGGCTTTGACTGGACGAAATTTGCATGAAAGAGTATTTCTATAAGTGCAATTAACGACAGAGGGACAAATTTGAGCATGCTTCAAAATTAGGGGCAAATATGAGTAGTGATTTCGAGTTAGGGGCACAAATGCAAATGTCCCTTGTTAAATATACAAGGCAATTACAAACGAATATAGTCACTTGCAGGAAATTCGCCAGAAACATCCTTCAAATGGTTCACGTAATTTCTCGTTTGTTATTTTTCTATCGCAATTATGAGATGTGGAAAGGCCGGAGCATAAAAATAATATCAAAGTCCATTTATCTGCTCAAGCAAATGGTTATGTGTTGCCAAAGGCAGCTATGGGAATGATCATCGTCATGGCAAATACCAACATAGTACGAACATAATCATTTTGCAGACAGTTGAGGAAATAAATCATTCAAATTGTTTACTTAACTTTTGGGTTGCAGTTGGTCTCTACACCAATGGGACAATAGGTCATCTAGTAACTAGCAATAGGACACATACTGCAAACCACCTAGAAAGGAGTACAAAGCATAAAGCCAACACTATTGCGACATCATTAGAAGTTTACCACCACTTTTTTTAAAGATAAAAATCACCAGAGGCAATGCTAAACTTTTAGAAAGCATCGATTGCCCCTGATTATGAACATTGGGGCCCGCCTACGAGGCTGACGTGGCAAGGGGTAGACAACGCTGACTGATAGACACAACGCGTTTGGTTACTGCTCAGGTAACATAATCAGTTTCGGTATGGGGAAGCGCTGCTTCCGATTCTTTTTTACGGGATACTGACTTTGTTTGGTTCTTTCGGTTTCACCCGGTTTGCTAATCACCCTTCGCTCGGCTAGTTTGGACTTTGCAAAGCCGCGTATCGGAAGCCGCTGCTGCCGAAAACGTAGCACGCAAACCAGACGCAACCTACTGTTTTTGGAAAGCGTGGGGATAAGAAACCGCACCATTTTCGCTAAACCAAACGCGTCGTAAATTGGATGTGAGGCCCACCCATCAGCTACCTTCTCTCTCTCTGTCTCTCTGACCAATCTCCACTGCCTATTGACTCATCACCTTTCGCCACAACTCGTGAAGCCGGAGGTTGATGCTCCAGTCCGCCCCAGTGCACAGAGCCGGAGACCCTTCTCGGTGGATGAATCCACCGCCATCATCCTATGCTCACATGTGTTGGTGCCCTCTCGTTACTCGCACGCGTCACCCGGTAGGCATGGGAGCCGAGCCGACATGTCATGGTCGCATGCACCACCTGGTAGAGAGAGTTCGTTGTCCCAGAACAAGTCTCGAAGAATGGAATAGTCGTGGCGCAACACTATGATCATGGAGGACAAAGGTATTTGTGAGGCGCCCAACTCGAATCCCTCCCGAGCCGACATTGCGAGCGCCTTGTCGATGCCGCCTCTACCCGTCAAAGATGAGCTTGTAGCCACCATACCAGCCACCGCGGGTGAGCTGTCATCAAGGGATGGCTACCAACCGCCGCTGATGAAACCAGGGGGGGGGGTCTAGTTGATTTGAGCAAACAGGTATTAGGAGGATGCGCTGATTTTGGGTTCTGAGGATCGGCTGGATGCCATTAACGTCCCGAGGTGGTCAACACCTCATCATTGGCATTTCTCATCAGGTGGCGCACTCTGCTCCCGCGGGTGCGATGAGTGCTGAACCGAACCGAGCTAGGTAGGTGGCAGGGACGACGTGGGTTCCAGCGATGGAGGGCTATAAGATGGAGTACTTGGCGATGATGATGCATGGGAAACAAAATGGATGCACTGGCCCAAGCTCACCTCATCCAACCCCGACACGTTCGTGACCGAGGCCAACGTCCTGGAGGTCTACACGAAGTCTGGCATCGCAGCCAAGTTGTTTGAGGAAATCCCCACGCAGGACCGATACGTCTCCAACGTATCTATATTTTTTAAGTACTCATGCTATATTCACATCAATTATATATGATTTTGATGCACTTTAATATTATTTTTATTGGACTAACATATTAATTAGTGCTAGAGCCAAGTGTTTTTTTTGCATGTTTTTCATTTACTAGAAAATCCACATTTGTGGAGCTAAAAAATGCATAGGGATTTACGAGGATTTATTTTGGAAAATAAGAGACTAAGGGGACCCGGACCAACCCAGAGAGGAGCTCCACAGGCTCAAGACGGCCTCCACACGTGAAAACCCCCTATCCATGGGGTGGGCCCTTTTGGGGGCTATGGAGGTCGGTTGGGGTTGCCCTTTGGAGGGTATCTTGCACCGTAAGTCGAGGAACCGCCATAAGTTTTTTAGATTCCCAGACTTACGGATCTCCCGGGGTCAATAAAATGGTGAAAGCTCTCAGATCTCAGCGCAGAGAGACAAAGAAAATTCCAATATCCAATCTTGGGGGAGGCTCATGCTCCCGGGAGGCCAGGAACACCATGGACGAAAGGGGGAAACTTTCTCCCATCTAGGATGAAGGCCAAGTAAGAATAAGAAGAAGGAAGGGCCTCTCTCCCCCTCTTTCCCAGTGGTGCCAGAGTGCCACCGGGGGAATCATCATCAACTCCGCCGTCTCCATCAACATCTCCATCACCTTACTACCTCTCTATACAATGATCCACTCTCCCACAAACCTCTGCAATCCCTACTTGAACTTTGTGTTTGATGATATATATATATATATATATATATATATATATATATATATATATATTATTTACCGACGGTCTATTGCATCTCTATTATGTCTGAGTAGATTTTTTTGTCCTATGGTTAATTGGTGAATTGCTATGGTTTTTTTGAGTTGCATGTTGTTATGTTGATGTCCTTTGGTGCCCATCATATTAGCACGCGTGGATCACACCTTAGGGTCAGTAATATGTTGATAGGACCATGCATACGATAGCCGGAGTGACAGAGTTACCTTGCCACACCATAGAAATTGATGCATATGGTATGAAGGGGAACAATATATCTTAATGATATGGTTGAGTTTAACATAATGAGCGTGTTAGTATTTGCGGATGCTTGCTAATAATTTCAATCATAAGTATGTATGATTCCAAGTAAGGATAGTATGTTAGTAGAGGCCTCTCCCACATATAAAACTGCAATGATGACGATCGGTCTAGTAACTTAACTAATTGCCTAGGGACAATTCCGGATATCCTACCACCTCTTTTTTCATACTCGCTATCTTTATTTTATTGTACTTTTACTTAAACAACACATAACTTTTATTTTGAAGTTCTTTATTGTCTTGCAAAGCTACCCTTTCTTATCTGCAAAGTAGTTCTAGTTTTATTTTCTATGTAAAGCAAACACTTAGTGTATGTAGGATTGTATCAGTGGCATATAGGACCCAAGAGAATATTAATCTACCTTTAGCTCCTTGTGGGTTCAACACTCCATACTTACCACCTCCATCATGGGAAAGTGCTACAACAATTCGTTGCACTTAGGGATTATCAAGGACCTTGTCAAGGGAGGTTTGTCGAGTGTCATCGAGCCGCTCTTTGCCGCCACCATCACGGGTGCGCCTGCAGGAGGTGGTGGGCATCGAGCTTGTGCATCACATGGGAGGGTATACGAGCCTTGCGGGGAAGAGCACCATGTTGTTGAGCAACATTTACACTCCCGCTACCGCTGAATACCAAGGACATGGTGCTCGCCATGCTGCATGAGAACCAGGACCACCACGACATTGCGTGGGAGGTGAAACGGGAGGATTGCGAGAGAGAGAGAGAGAGAGAGAGAGAGAGAGAGAGAGAGAGAGAGAGAGAGAGAGACGGGTGGCCCCTGTGGTCATCTTTAACGCCTTGGCGGTTAACAACCGTCACCTCCGCGGTCAGCCCTTTGCCACGTCAGAATCAGCATCAAGTGACGTTCAATGCTTTCGGTAAAATTTTAACGTTGGGTTCGGTGTTTTTTTTGACAAAAAGAAAATGGGTGATTTTTCTACTAATGTCACCATGATAGTAAGGGCCTGTTTGGTTCCAACAAGTCACCTAACTTATAAGTCAGGTGACTTAAAATCAGTGACTTATAAGTCACGCCTGTTTGGTTGTCACCTGACTTATAAGTCACCTGACACACCTTTCCACACCAATCAACATCATGCATGTGGTGGGACCCACGCAAAAGGGGGTGACTTATAAGTTTTAAGTTGGGATGGAGCAACTTATGACTTATAAGTCGGGTCTGTTTGGCAAAATAAGTCACTTTTTTTACTTTTCGACTTATAAGTTGGTGACTTATTTGAGGCCATGTTTGGTCCAAATAAGTCACTAATTTATAAGTCCAAAAGTAAAAAAAGTGACTTATTTTCTCAAACAGCCCCAACTTATAAGTCACCCCAACTTATAAGTCATAAGTTGCTCCACCCCAACTTAAAACTTATAAGTCACTTTTTTTATGCGGGACCCACCACCTTTTCTCCTTCAGGTCCATCGATTCCACCCGTGACCCATCCCGAGCTCGATTCCACCGCAAGACCCAAACCCTCGCCGCCGCCCTCCATCGCGAGCTCGGCCCGCCTCAATCCTTCCGATCCAAAGACGTCGCCTTTGAGATCGATCTGGCGCCGCCGGATCCGCTCGCCTCCTCCGCTCGCCGCCCGGTCTCCACCATGGCCGGTAGGAACTCGAGGTTGCAGCTCAACCTTTTCGAAGATTCCCAAGGCGCCGACGAGGAGGACGACTTCTTTGGTGACGGCTCCCAGGTCGGCAACTACTCCCCACCGATTTGTGCGCGTCTTTGCCCGCTTAGTGCTCCGGCGGCTGGAGGCTTCTCTCCGCGCGTGGGTGCCCTGGGCGCGGCGACTGGAGGCCTGGGTGCTCTGAGCGTGGCGGTTGCCGGCCTCCCTCCGCGCGTGGGTGCTCCGAGTGCACCACAAGCCCTGATTTTCGTCGATCCGCCAAGCCGGGATCGGACTGAACTCCGAGGCGGCGGCGTTTCCTGGCCTGGCGGAGTACCAACATGTGATGCAGTCCCAGGAGGCCCCTCCCCGTCGACGCAGCGGCAAGCATGTGGTGGCCACGACTGGACGCGGTCGAGGTGCGGGCCGAGGCGCAGGTGGCCGAGGAACCTCATCCAGCGCTGGCATGCCTCCTCGTCCAGCGAGGTCGGGCCGGTCGCGGTGGTGGTGGTGTCAAGCGCGGCAGGTCCCTGACCAATGCCGCAAGCGCTCAAACTAAAGGCCACATTGACCTGGACGACGACGAGGAAGGCTTCCATTGGACCAGCTCCAACATGCTTCAGAACTCCGACGAGGAGGAAGACGACTCTGATGAGGTAATATTTGCAGTGCTCATGTGTTTCACAATTGCAATGTATCACATAGTATCGTTTTGTAATCAATTTGCAATGCATAACAGCGTGGCTTTGATACTGCTAAATGGAATGAACAAAGGCTAGAACTCTTTCTAAAATTAGTCATTCACGAGATTAGTAATGGGAACCGCCCAAACAATCAAATGGCTCCTGTTGGGTGGAAGAACATATGCAGAGATTTTCAGAGATCTTGTGGGATGAAATATAATGTGAAGGCTATGAAGAATAGGTATACCCAAGCAAAGGTCCCGCAACTTTCTCGAAAGAGGTGCGGTGTGAAGTCCAATGGACTAGGCCGAGGTCCAAATGGTGAAATCTCGGCAAGCGAGTCATGGTGGCAAGCTAATACCAAGGGGAGAACCGAGTGTCAGAGAGTATTCAAGGATCGAGTGCCCCCTATCTAGATGATTTGATGCAGATCTTCGATAATGTGACGATGGATGGAGCATCTGCATTTTGTCCAGGATTTGATGAGGAAGACAACCACCCGACAATGGTGTTGCAAAGCAGATCTTTATGATCTCACTTTGGAGAAGGCGACACATGCAGTCCCATGGGCAAGTGCCAACAAGAGGGCTAGTAGTAGCAGCAAGAGGGCCACCAAAGATTGCAACAACAGGAGAGAGCCCTTCCAAGAGAACCAAGAGTCCTATGGTTAAAGCTCTTAGGGGCTGGTGAATGAAATCAAGATCGACAGGAGGAAGGGAAGAAAAAGGAGGACAATTATGCCAAGAGGGAGGAGGCTCGGTCCAGTGGCAATTGTAAATGCACAAGCACATATCATGGTGCAAAACGCCAAGCAATTCAAGAAGAGATGGATCTGTGTAGCTCTTGCTAAAGAGTGTGGGGTAGCTGAAGCATCCGTGGAAATGTGGGTGGCTTCGGAGTTGTTCATGGATGCTAACAAGAGGGCCTTTTTCGTAGCTATGCAGACTATTGAAGCAAGGCTTATGTGGATCCAAATGCACCGCCACAGAGAGGAATTGTGACCAAGAAGTAAACTGTAGCAGTGTGATGCTAGTAGTAATCATGTTATGTCGTGTTATGTGAACTTGAATCATGTTATGTCGTGTTATGTGAACTTGAATCATGTTATGTCGTGTTATGTGAACTTGAATCATGTTATGTCGTGTTATGTGAACTTGAATCATGTTATGTTGTGTTATGTGAACTGCAATTTGAACTTTGATTGGTCATGTGTTATATTTCTGTTGACCGGAGTAATAATTGTGAGCATATGATCCATCATATTACATTACTTGTTGGTACTAAATTGATCCTCTACCCTTTTTTGTAGCAATGGATGGCTGCCACCATGGATCAAAGGCGAGGAGGACGAAGAAGAGGAGGAGCAAGAAGGCTGCAGCAGCAGAGAGGAGGAAGAACATAATATTCAAATACCGCACAACTCATTGGTACGTACCACCTTGAGAACATGGCAAATAAAAATATGTACCGCCAACCTAAAGAAACTGGATATGAGTGGGTCATGAGGACATTACATGATAAGACACAATGTTTCAACATGTTTAGAATGGATAGAGAGGTGTTTGATAGCCTGCACAATTTGCTAGTAGAGTCATATGGATTGAAGTCTACTACGAAGATGACATCTGTGGAATCTTTAGCCATGTTCTTATGGAAGGTTGGTGCTCCCCAATCTATACGGCAGACTAAAAATCGTTTTGTTCGATCAATGGAGACACTTCATAGGAAGTTTGATAGAGTCTTGGAATGTTTGGTTAAGTTGGCAGGAGACATAATTCGCCCACTAGATCCACAGTTTAGGACACCTCATCCAAGAGTCCAAAAACCAATGTTTGCTCCGTTCTTCGACAATTGCATTGGAGCCATTGATGGAACACATATAGAGGTGGTTGTGCCAAAGACAGACCTCACCACACACATGAACCGAAAATCAACTACTACTCAGAATGTGCTAGCAATATGTGATTTTGACTTGAGATTCACCTTCATCGTTACTGGGTGGCCTGGGTCGGTTCATGACATGAGGGTGTTCAAGGCAGCACTAGACAAATTTGGCAGCCACTTCCCACATCCTCCCCGAGGTACATTTAGATTGCAGTACACATTTCTTTGATCAGCCCGATGATTGATGCTTTTCTAACAGTTTAACATTGTAGGTAAGTTTTATGTGGTGGACAGGATTCTCTAACCAACCTGGTTATCTTGCACTGCATAAAGGAACGAAGTACCATTTTCAAGAGTACAATCAAGGTCCACCGCCAAGAGGTAAAAACAAACATTTAATCATAGACATTCCCAAATTAGCAATGCAATAGAGCGATGCTTTGGAGCATCAAGAACAATTTTAGGATTTTGTTGCACATGCCCTCTTATCCACCACCAAAGCAAAGTAAAATTATTTCAGCATGCATGGCTTTACACAATTTCATTAGAGAGAGTAAATTGGAGGATAGAGATTTTGGAGAGTGTGATGATGATGAGGAGTTCATTCCAATGGTGGATGAGCCTAGTTGCCTACGACGCCGACGCCAACGACGAAGCCGTGCAACTGAATCGCAGGGGCAAAACTCGCATGATAATCATAACATGAACGTTTTTCGTAATTGGATAGCGGAAGGACTGCATAGTAGGCGGTAATTGGTATTTGTTCTACTGCCGAACAATGTAATTTGTATTTGTTACTGATGACTTGTGTCGATACTTGTATGGATATATGTATGCATATTTGAAATGGATTTGTAAAATGAGGTGTGGTTATTACAGTGGCAAAAGGCCTTGGAATGTTATGGATCTGAATGCATGCACTCAATTTTTTTGATATTACCCAATGCACTCATTTTTTTTATGTTACACAATGCACTCATTTTTTTTTGATATACTGTCGTTCAAGATATTGTGCTCTTGGAATGTTATGGATCTGTGCATACCAATTATCAAGTTTATGTTGCCTTTCATACTACTCATATGAGATAGCTACAGATAATCTTATTGATCTATTCTGCTGTTTGGGTATACAACATGAATTATTGCTTTTATACATGAATTATTGATCTATTTTACACATGCATTATTTTAAGGTATGGTCAGGTGACAACCAAACAGGCGTGACTTATAAGTCACTGGTTTTAAGTCACCTGACTTATAAGTCAGGTGACTTATTGAAACCAAACAGGGCCTGAAACCAAACAGGCCCTAATGGTTTTATGCTTTTTACTCCGAGAAGCAATCTCTACAAGTCACATTACTTTCAGGGATGATGGGTGAGAGACATGCCACTGAACCAAAGAGACATCAATTAGGCATTGTTTGCTTAAGAGAACAGCATGCAACAAACCCACTTGACCCCTGTCCAGTTGATAAACTAAACATATCGATCGGGTTCCTCCACGAACTTAACATACAGATTGCCAGTGATTTTTCCCTTACGCTTCGAAGGACACAGACTAGTAGTACTGATTAATTAATGCGTCTTTCGAGTAATCAGTGGAACCTTCATGATTAGCACCTACCAATCGTATCAAACAAAGATGTTGCTAATACGTAATTGTGAGCCTGGTTTCTTCAACAAACAACTACTAATACGTAGCATATAGCTATCTTTGACTAACCAAATACTGTCAAAAAAGAAAGAAAAAACTGTGAGAAAAAAAATCTTTGACTACTCAAAAATCACAGATTAACTCTAAGTGTACATGTGAACCAACATGTGGTTGGATGGTTAGAGGGACCGGTATCCCCAACCCATCAGGGTTCAAGTTCTGGTGCTTGCATTTATTCCTGGATTTATTGCAGGATTTCCGGCGATGCGCATTTAGTGAGAGGAGACGTTTTCGTCGATGACGAGGTGCCTATGGTGCTTTGTAAATTTTAAGATAATATGCCGGCTCAGTCTTTCGGGGATGCTCATAGGGGTGAGTGTATGCGCATGTATATGTTGCGTCTGTATTATGTTAAAAAAAACTCTTAAGTGCACATTATTTTAGTTGTGAGGCTGCAACTACAAAATAGTCAAAGTGATCATTTATGTGTCGATGTTTTTCAATGTTCTAAAATCAAAATCTCAGTCACAAAGCTACCGGGCATCGTCTGAGTCCAAATTTGATGTCAAATTCTTTCTTTTGAGGAAGTCAAATTCTTCGGTTGTATGGTGCCGATGTGCGTTACTTGCGTGCTGCGCATTATTTTGGAAGTATGCAATTTATCATCATGTCTCCAGACTCCAGCAGCCTTCGTGATGTAAAAGCTTCGCAAAGAAAAGAAAAAAAACGTATAAGAGGGTAGTCATAGTAAGAGTAACTTAGCTAGTAACATAGCATACTTTAAATTTTTTTTGCTTACGTAACATGTAGTTAATGATAAGGGGTAACATAATATGTTACTGTAACATAGCGCTTCCCAAGACAAGATGAGTCTACAAACTAATAAATGAAGTCCTCTATAACACTACTACTATGTTACTTTATACTATGAAGATAGTAACTTAGACTAGTGTCATGTACTTCCTCTGTTCCTAAATATTTGTCTTTCTAAAGATTTCAAATGGCCACCATACGGATGTATATAGACATATTTTAGAATGTAGATTCACTCGTTTTACTTCGTATGTAGTCATTATTTAATATCTCTAAAATGATAAATATTTAGGAACGGAAGGAGTACATGACACTAGAAGTTACTCCGACCAGCCTGAATGGCTTCCACACTGAACCCTAAGAATCGACAGTAGGCCCCTTGACGGAATTAATATTCCTGGACCCACGCGTCATACACAAACCATCAGTTTCCATACAAGTCTCTGGTACACGCAGCGCGGCCAATCCCCCCTCTCCCCTCCCTCCCGTCGATTTTGTCTTCCTCTCAACTTCTCTCCCACCCCTCTCTCTCTGCTACGCCTACGCTCCACTCTCTCCTCCCGTCCCGCCGTTGCAGACGCATCCAACCTTCTCCTCTCGCCTCCCCCACCCAGTCACCCCTAAGCGCTGGCCCTTGCTGCGGGGAGAGATACGCGCCCACCGTCCCCGGCGGCTGCGGGGAGCTAGCGCGTCACTGCCCGCGCCCAGTCGCCGTAGAGGCGGAGGCGCTTGTCGGGGGGAAACACCACCCTGGCCGGGCTCCTTTCTCGTGGGCGCCTCCGGATTTGCTAGGTTGTGGCGCCGGGTGCGGAGCCATGTCGCAATCTCAGTCTCAGTCCCAGTCTCAGTCGCAGACCAACTGGGAGGCGGATAAGATGTGAGGATATCTTCTAAAATCCTTGGTTTGTTGCATGCTTCCTTGTGTTGATTCGTGGAGTTCTGCGGTCACGGTGCTTCCTGGGCGAGCATTGTGATAGATTAGTACCTGCGAGCAGCGAGCGAGAGGGGAATATCGTTTTGTGGGAGCTCCTATTTCTCAGCGGTTCCCATTTAGCTCCTCTTTTCCGGGTAGGCTCAGCTTAGCGAGTAATTGCAGGCACGATTTGTGTCCTGTTTGCATACAATTAATTCACTTCCCGACTAGACTGTCTGTGTAAGTTTGTATTAGTGATTTTAGTATACAATTAATTTGGTTCCGAAGCTTAAGTTTTGATAGAGTTTGCGATTTTTGTCAAAATCTATTGTGAAACGATGAATTTTTAGTACTTCTCTATTAATTGGTAATATTTTCACGAGGGCTGCACTTTTGAACACGAAGTAGCTTCGTTATTTCAGGAGGTTGCAGTTTCACAAGCCTACTGATGATGATTCTCTCGCAAAGAAAAGCCTACTAATGATAATATTTTCTTCGAAAAGGAGGCTGGGACCCTGGTTTCTGCATAAAAAAATGATGCACACGATCATTTTTATTAAATTATTCAACAAAGCCTGCAAGAACAAGGGGATGTTCAGAGTTGTACTAATTATCGTAGAATTAAGCTGATGAGCCATACAATGAAGCTCTGGGAGAGAGTCATTGAGCACCGCTTAAGAAGAATGACAAGCGTGACCAAAAATCAGTTTGGTTTCATGTTTGGGAGGTCGACCATGGAAGCCATTTTCTTCGTACAACAACTAACTTATGGAGAGATACAGGTAGCAAAAGAAATACATGCATATGATGTTCATTGACTTGGAGAAGGCCTATGGTAAGATACCGCGGAATGTCATGTGGTGGGCCTTGGAGAAACACAAAGTCCCAACAAAGTACATTACCCTCATCTAGGACATGTACGATAATGTTGTGACAAGTGTTCGAACAAGCGATGGCGACACCGATGACTTTTCGATTAGAATAGGACTGCACCAGGGGTCAGCTTTGAGCCCTTATCTTTTTTGCTTTGGTGATGGATGAGGTCACAAGGGATACACAAAGAGATACCCCATGGTGTATGCTTTTTGCGGATGATGTGGTGCTATTCGATGATAGTTGGATAGGGGTTAATAGGAAGTTAGCGCTATGAAGACAAACCATGAAATCGAAAGGTTTAGGCTTAGTAGAACTAAAACCGAGTACATGAGGTGCAATTTTAGAAATACTAGGCACGAGGAGGTTAGCCTTGATGGGCAAGTGGTGCCTCAAAAGGACACCTTTCGATATTTGGGGTTGCAAAAGGATGGGGATATTGATGAAGATGTGGACCATCGAATTAAAGCCGGATGGATGAAGTGGCGCCAAGCTTCTGGCGTTCTCTGTGACAAGAGAGTGCCACAAAAGCTAAAAGACAGGTTCTATAGGACGTCTATTCAACCTGCAATGTTGTATGGCGCTGTGTGTTGGCCGACTAAAAGGTGACATGTTAAACAGTTAGGTGTAGCGGAGATGCGCATGTTGAGATGGATGTGTGACCACACCAGGAAGGGCCGGGTCTGGAATGATGATATACGTGATAGAGTTGGGGTAACACTGATTGAAGAGAAGCTTGTCCAACATCGACTGAGATGGTTGGGGCATATTCAGCGTAGGCCTCCAAAAGCTCCAGTGCATAGCGGACGGCTAAAGCATGCTAATAATGTCATGGTAGGTCGGGGGTAGACCGAACTTGACATGGAAGGAGTCCGTAAAGAGAGATCTGAAGGACTGGAGTATCACCAAAGAACTAGCCATGGACAGGGGTGCGTGGAAGCTTGCTATCCTTCTGCCAGAACCATGAGTTGGTTGCGAGATCTTATGAGTTTCAACTCTAGCCTACCCCAACTTGTTTGGGACTAAAGACTTTGTTGAAACTTTGTTGTTGGTGTTGTATTCAACGAAGCCTGACAAAAAGAATACATCGATCAACCCGAAGCCATCTCGATTGTGACTGCTGTCGCTACCCCACAAGCTCAATGATGGGAGTGGCCATGATTAGGGCCATGTGTCCTGACCTCTCAGTGAAGCCCCACCATCTAGATCCGGAGGCCTCACCAAGCCGCCCAACAGCGAGCCGGAGCACAAACCGGTCCAATAGACCCTCATGCACCGCATGCGCATGCTTTGGAAGCCGTCGCCGTCTTCAGGACAGGGACCATGCATAACCCTCATCGGCCCTGCCGTTGACATCGCCACGACGCCAAATAGTGCGACCACTCTGCATGCGTCTGTTGCCGAGACTCGGCTGCGCCACGCCGCCGAGACCCGCCGTCGTCGATGTGGTAGATGCAACACCCCTCCATCTCATGGCTCCTCTAGCCAGCACCTGCTCCAAACCGATGCCCCTCGAGAAGTCAACACGGTTTTCACCGGCAGTCGCACCACTCCAAACCCGCAGCTGACTAGATCCGTGCGGAGCCACGCAGCGAAGGTGCACGCAGCCGCCGGAACACCGACAATGGGACTCCAGCTGCCCCTCACTGGCCCTATGCGCCGCTGGCCGACCAAGAGCCACACCGACGACGGATCTGGGCAAGGTTTAGATCCACGGCCCACCGCCACCAACTGTCGCCAAAGAAGCACCAGGCCATGGAGGCGACAACCACCGCAACACAACTAGGGCCGCCGCTCTTACGGCGTCGCAAGACGATCTCCCATGAGCACTTCCCTAGTCGCACTATTGGATCACCGCCGCGAACCACCACCTGTGCACCTTCAGCCTTTGCCGCCGCCACCGCTGACCAACACCGGCGACAACGGGCGTAGGGGAGACGCCTAGGTTGGGGTGCTCGGCGGCGCTTAGGTTGGGCCCCGGCGTCATACAGGGAGCCACGCGAGGAGCGTTTTTTTCTTTTTGACGAGGCCCTCTATATTGTGGCCACGCCTACTAATGATGATTGGTGGTAATTATTTGTGGTTCATGTGTAGTAGGTTGCTACCTAAATATTTTATGTGAATAGTAAAAGGTCACAATTTTTAAAGCGCTAGTATAGAACACATTAGGACTTGCTTTTTAAGCTTCTAGCTCATCATTAATTTGTTATTGAGAATGTGAGAACATAAAATAAAGTTAATGCAGTAGCATTCCTCGTTTTCTAATGACAGTTTACTTGTGAATTCAAACTTATCTGGTTCAAACTTCAACACCCATTTCACAAAACTAAACGATTGATTGTCTAATAACACAGGTTGGATGTCTACATATATGACTATTTTGTGAAGAGAAATTTGCAGGAAACTGCAAAAGCCTTCCAAACGGAAGGGAAGGTTTCACCAGATCCAGTTGGTATGTACCTCTCAGCAAGTTGACATGAAGCTATTTTAGTAAGTAGGTTTTTAGTTTCCCCATATCGAGTGCTACTGTTCACTTTCTGCGGTTATCTTTCTCATAGCAATTGATGCTCCTGGTGGCTTCCTTTTTGAATGGTGGTCGGTATTTTGGGATATATTCATAGCAAGAACAAATGAGAAGCATTCAGATATTGCAGCATCATATATTCAGGTATGTACCTTTGCTCTTTCTTTCTGTAATATATTATCCACTTCATGGGTAAAACTTAAAAAACCTGGTTCTAAAAGGAAAAATGGAAAATACCACAATGATGTATTGTTTCATTTTTGTACCACCAAAATATCACAGAGAACAGGATTGTATCACTTCCGCTAGTATGACGTGGCCAGCTATAGTATAGATCTGCCAAATTTGACCCCTCTATTACCTTCCTTCCAAGCTTTCTATTACCTTCCTTCCCAAAGCTTCCTATTCCCTACACTGATCTGAGCTCTGTTTCTTCTCCTCTCCACTACTCTGAGCTTTAACACCTAATTCTCTCTCCTATTAGCTTCTTGATGCTACTCTTTTCCCCAAGCTTGTGACTTACTCTTCTCACTCCCCAAGTTTGCATCTTTCTTCTTGTTTCTTCATCTGTCAATTGGTCAAAATTTCTTTTTAAGAACATTTCGATTGGGTAAATAGGCTTCAACTTTTGTTAATGTTTAAGAAATTTCGAGGCCGCCTCCTCTGGAAGGATACAACTGGGATCGCGGTGGGTACATTACACATTACACCGCATCAAGCATAGCAGCCCATCAGTTAAAAATATCAGAGGAACCATGAAATTTGAAAATCATATTTTCAAGTAAATTTTAGGAGAACCCATAGAAGTTCATACAAATGAAGCTATACTTTATTGTGCCCTGTCAGACTCAATTAGTGAAAGCAAGGGAACATCAACATGAGCATCAGCAACAACAGCAATCTCAGCAGCAAACTCAGCAACAGCAGCAGCAGAACCAACAACAACAACAACAACAACAACAACACCAACAACAACAGCACCAGCAACAACAACAACAACAGCAACACCAACAACAGCAACACCAACAACACCAACACCAACAGCAACAATCTCAGCAGCAGCAACAATCTCAACAGCATCAACAAATACAAATGCAGCAAATGTTGTTACAGAGAGCTGCACAGCAGCAGCAGCAGCAGCGTAGAGATGGTTCTCATCTTCTTAATGGCACTGCAAGTGGGCTTTCTGGAATTGATCCTTTAATGCGACAAAACCCAGCAACTGCGAATGCTATGGCAGCAAAAATGTATGAGGAGAGGTTAAAGCTCCCTTCTCAAAGGGATTCTCTGGATGAGGCATCATTGAAGGTATCACTCCTACTTGATCTTGTTTCTTATGTTTTGGTTGATTCCTCGCGAAAGTAACAGTATTTGGAAATGCACTAAGCACGGCATGAGGGTGGCGCCTAGTGCCTAGTCACTGACTAGCTGGGTTAGGTAGCCTCCTCGGCGGGCAAGGTTGGATGGGTGATCCTAGTGCCTAAACACCGCCTAGGTGGGGTAGAAACCCCTTTATAGAACAGTGAAAATCAGTAAAATGTTTTTTTGTATTGTGAAAATTCCAGGTGCAGCAAAGGTATGGGGAAAATGCTGGCCAAGCACTTGATCCAAACCAAACGTCGTTGAAAGCAAGCAGGCGGACAATCTTCCGGTAATTTCTGAACTTGTAGATTATGTGTGCATTGACAAGCTTGCATGAGACGGTAGACCATGGAAATGAGGAAAACAATAAATGGTTATGAGTGCACAGTTCTTGTTGGAGAGCTCTTGTTTGCATTATATCCAGGGCTAGGATTTGTCCTTTCTCTGTAGCACGATTGCCATCTTTGTGATCGAACAGGCACATAAAACATTCAGCGCAAGGTGCATTTGAGAATTTACCTTACTAGATTGTTTGTCCGGGAAACTTTGTATATCTTTCTTTGTCCAAATTCAGATCATAGTAGCCCTGTAGCATTTAGAAATTTTAATCATACTTTCATTCTGAATTTGTTTTTTTTTCATCGATTGATTGTACCTCGAGGATCTACGAATGTGACACTTCTGTTTTGTGATATTGCTATGAAGTGGTTTCGTCGACGTGACAGCGCCTTGAGGATGAAGTCCCTGATAGAGGATGTTTTAATGTATTTCTTGCTTAATCTTAATGGTCGCAATCGGCCTCTTTATGTCAGGTCGTCCTCACAAATACGGAGAAGATCAGTATACTGCCGAACATGCCTAACTATCACTCCCTCCATTCCAAATTAATTGAAGTTCTAACTTTTCTCTAAGTCAAACTTCTTCAAATTTGCCCAAGTCTATCTACGGAACTAAATTAGTCTACTTATATCTACTCCCTCTGTCCCTATTTACATGGCGCACATGTATTTTGAGGTTTAATTTTCGCCATCAATTTGACCAACAAATCATAGGTTATAGGTCACAAAATTACGCTGTTATTAAAATGTACTCCCTCCGTCCCGCAATATAAGATCGTTTTTCAAGCTATGTTAGCTTGAAAAACGATCTTATATTGTGGGACGGAGGGAGTAGTTTCCAATGGTGTAATATTAATGACATATACTTTATATATTGTGGGTAAAAGTTGAATCACCGATAATGAGCGCACCATGAGGGATGGAGGGAAAAAATATACTTTTTGTACTATATATATGATGTAAATATTGGCACAATTTTCTATAGACTTGATCAAATGAAGATAAGTTTGAATTAGGAAAAGCTAGAACTCAATTAATTTGGAATGGAGGGAGTAGATTAGTATACGGGACAAAAATCCTTATTTATAGAAATTAATATACTCATTTTACTTTTATGTTTTGATTGGGAGGGTACATATCTTTCTGTTGCTATAGGTTATGTTTAGAATTTAGTGCTTTGCAGTGTTGTTGTGGATAAGCAGCAGACAACTGTTGTGTTCTGTAGCACTGTTAGGTTACAGTTTTTGATTATGTAGAAGGTATGTTACTTCGTTTAGTAGTGGAAGTACCATGAGTCCATGACCTGTCATGACTCATGAATCATGATTGGGCCTTAGAGTAAAAATGCTAATCAAACCATAAGGAATAACTGTTCATGTTGGCTAATGCAAATAAGATATGGTGCATTTGCTTTCAAATAGTATTGAAATTTTACCTTTGATAGGCAAATTTTGCATGGAACTGTTGGTGGATTGTCAGGTGCTCTGCAACAGGTTCAGGCAAGAAGCCCACAAATGCCTATTCAAGAACAGGTTACATATAGTTTTCCCACTGCTTCTCGTAATTATGCCCAGTGCCAAAACTAGATAGAGAAGAGCGGGCCTCATCAGTTTTAGTTTCTTATCTGCTATCATATTTTATTCTTTACAGAGTATCAAAACTGAGATCAATCCAGTTTTGACACCCAGAAGTGCAGGTCCCGAGGGATCATTCATTGGTGTCCAAGGTAATATTTTTGTCCAGCTTATTGCCTGGATTTGCTGCCATGTCAGTTAACTATTCAAACTTCAGCTTACACTATTTTCTTACTCAAACTGTTTTTAGTGCTTGGTTTGTAAGCTTAATTCAGATGTCATTTTAAACAGGATCTAGTCAAGGTGGAAGCAATTTGACTCTGAAAGGTTGGCCACTCACGGTACGTTTTATCTTATGACCACACTTTATTTCTTATCGTGTATGTGCTCTGCTTATGATTTATGTTCCTATTGCGGATTCGGTTTTGGCTGTTCATATGCATAGGGGTTGAGGCACATGCTCGATGTGGCTGCATAATGCAGGGGCACAGTTATATTATTTAAACAAATAATTTAGTTTTCATAGAACTGCAATTGTAGCCCCTCCTTTTTCTGGTGACGTATGATAAACCCTTGCCAAGTGCAGATGCTCCAGGAATATTTAACTTTCTTACATCAACTATTTTTCTTTCTGCGTGGCACTCTAGTAGAGTGCTAGATCTTGTGATGTGTACTTGCACCTGAAGATCCACTTTGTGAACGCTTGCAACATGGAGGGGTTTGTGATATTCCATTAACCGGTACAGTACAAAATATTGAAATCTAGTGCTCATGAGGTTCAACTCAGTAACCCGCAACCGGATCGGTTTGTTCTCGGCAGTAGCCGAACCACTGCTGGGTGGCCTTGGTGGCCATTCTGAACGAAAATGCCAACGTCTCCACATACCTTAATGGTTGCACCGCTTGAGGAAGCCTGTGATTTTTTTGCCTACTGACCTAGCTCTTGTTCGTTACATGTTGTCCTCTTGTTGCCAGTTTCTAGTTCTGTTACTGATTCTGGGGTATATCCTTAGCAAGCACATTTTTGCAGTTTGTGAACAATGAATTTTTTGGGCTGTTATGCAGCGCACATGTGCATTCAGCAGTTGGGGAAGCAACAAACAATTTGTGTACTTTCAGAGTATACTCTAAACCACGTGATTGACATTGATTGTTCTAACATGGGTGCTATCTTGCAAATTCTGTTGTAACATATACACCTTTTACTTACCAGGGCCTTGACCAGCTTCGCTCCGGTATCCTGCAGCCGAAGTCATTTATTCAATCTCCGCAACAACAATTTCAACAGCTCCAGTTTCTGAATCCACAACAGCAACACCAGCTTTTGATGCAAGCACAGCAAAACATGGCTTCCCCTACAGTTAGTGATGTTGATACCAGAAGATTAAGGATGCTTCTTAACAATAGAAATATGGCCATGGGGCAGGATGGGCAGACAAACAGTGGTGGGGATATTATTCCAAATATAGGTTCTCCTAGCCAAAGTGGTGGATCACGTACAGATATAGACATGCTAATAAAGGTATGTTCTATGACATCCTACCTGTCAGGGGCTAATTTTCTGCAGCTAATCACGGGACTGTCTATTTGACAATCGACTGAAAATGAGTTCACCTTCATTCAACTTTTTCAACCGCTGACAAGCAGATAACAGCTACAAAGAACTACCAACCAAAAATACATGTAATGAATACTGTATTTGATGTACATGACTACTGTAACAACAGTAGTACTAGAATAGTAAACCCATGTGAATAAAAATACGATTGAAACAGTGTGGAATGCTTGTGAGGAGAATGCTTATACCAAACATACATAAACAAAATAAATAAACACCCACAATACATACTATTGGTTTGGAGGGAGTGCTATTACCCTACATACATGAACAAACTGGGAGTTCAATCACAGCACGTGATTGGACAGACAAAACATTCGAGTGGAGCCAAATTAAAAATCAGTCGATTGAAATTAGCAATTCTGAATCCATAATATAAGCTTTTCTTTATGAGGTATTATATTTACCTAGTTGAAGCCATAATGAGGCTTATGGTGTTCTTAGTTTCTTACTCCCTCTTTCTGAATAAGACGTTCTTAAGTTTGACCAAGTTCATACAAAAGAAAAATCGACATCTACAATACCAAATAAATATGTATGTGCATGTATAAATCTGAATCAAGACATACATGTTTTCGTAGTGTATGTATGTGGTATTTTAGATGCTGATAATTTTACTGTAAACTTGGTCAAACTTAAAATTTTAACTTAGAAGAAAACTAATACGCCTTATATTTTTGGAAGGAGAGAGTATTATATAGAGACTGTATTCCCAGTTTGTTTACAGAAGGATGGAACACGAGCATCCTAGCCAAATGGCACATCTACTCAGAACTGATCAAAATGAAACATATTCAGCTTTAGTTTCCATCCATTAGGCCTTTTACTTGTCCACCACTATTTTCCTTTCATAACATTTTCTTTCATACATTCAAGAACTAAACAGAGAACGATTTCTACTCCTTTATTTTTGTAGACCTTTCCATTCCTTCTGAAGTGCTGCAACTGTTGTACTTTTCTCATCATCTTATCTGTATACTATTACTGCCTGTATGAGTGAAGCTGACCAGGCAAACAATCTTATAAACCAGGAACTGCTGTTGTTCCTTTGATGGCTAAATCTATAACAGAAAAGTTATTTTCTATTATTCTATTAACTATGCTCTTTCTCTCCTTATATGGGTGTTTCTATGTAGTAGAAGAAAATTGCTCATTTACAACAGCAACAGCAGCTTCAGCAATCTACAGTCTCCAGTCAGCAGTCTCAGAGCTCAAATCAGCTTCTCCAGCAACAGGAAAAGCCTGGAGTTGGATGCATGCCTATTGATGGAAGCATACCAAACTCTTTTGTAGTAGCTGACCAAGTATGTTACTGATATCCAAATACAATGTTTCCAGCAGATGATGTTTATATTAATATTTCAAATCTAACATGCTACTGCTTAATATGCTGCAATGTGGAGTGACGGTCTTAGTGGTTGTAGATATACCTTTGTTTGCCTCTTTATTGAGATATTAACGATAAATCAATCTTATAATGAAGCATGCATCTCATTTCAGTCGCATGTTTTAAATTGGCCACATACAACTACAGTGCTGAGTGCTTAATAAGTGTTAGGATCTCTAAGTTTTGGATGGTGTTCTGTGCAGACACATTTGGTAACCTACGATAACTTGACAAGACAATAAGAGCATTTTTTTGCTCTTTGTAAAGACATGCTAGCAGTTCTCAGATTTTGCACAGTATATTTGAACTGCAATTGACCATGCTACCTTGCCACTTGTTTTAAGTATTACTCTGATGTTCAGTACGTAATCTCCTATGGAGCTTCAGTTTTTTGTTGTCCTGCGTTTAGTATGCCCCCTTTGAGCTTTCACTATTACTCATGGTTCTGTGATACATCATTTGTCAGAAGATATGGGTAATCACTCCAATTGTTTTAGATTAGTAAATTTGATATTAATTCGATTTTAGTGGTTCAAACACTGACATTGTTCTCTTTGTGGTTCAGGCATCAAAGAAGAGAAAGAAACCTGTCTCCTCTAGTAGAGCTAATAGTTCAGGAACAGCAAATACTGCTGGGCCATCTCCAAGTTCTGCACCTTCGACACCTTCCACTCACACACCAGGAGATGCAATGTCCATGCCACAGCTGCTGCATAATGGTGGTCCATCAAAACCATTGATGATGTTTGGTTCTGATGGCACTGGAAGCTTGACCTCTCCAGTAAACCCACTGGTATTTATACTGTGAAATCAGACATTCTCCTTGGAAAGTGTCATTAGCGCATTGCCTCTGTCAGTGAGATGACAGAAGTTCTTAATTTCAGGGTGATGTGGACCGTTTGCTGGAAGATGGCTCCTTGGATGAAAATGTAGACTCATTTTTATCACAGGAGGATATGGATCCTCGGGAAACCATGGCACGCTGCATTGATGCCAGTAAAGGTATGTTTTGTTTCCCTCTGATACATGGTTTTTCTTGAGTTGACTCTTTCGCCTGAACAAATAGATTGGCCTACCTGTAACAATCGCCGTATTTCCCACGCATATTCCTTTGGAATGTCATGCGTGATTCTTGGTTTCAACAAGTTGCAATTCCTTTGTTTCTTTGAGAGAGATTGATTCGCATGATTGTATCTGATAACTTGTTAAATAAAAAAAATGTGTATAGTGTATCTTTTGCAAGATGTAATGCTTTTGAGTCTTTAGTTCTGTTGTAGTTAATTATTATCAGTTTACTAAGCATGCTATCGTACTTGTGGTTATGACTTATGAGAGCAATACTGTAGGAAAGGACACTTTGGAAAAATAATTTACCGTGTTGTATGTTGTATCACCTTCCCAAAAGCTACTTCCTATGGCCTATTCAGTTTGAAGAGGTTTGGCAGTGATTAAGAGGACTTAGCAGGGAATATAGCTCAATTCCTTGCCAATCGCTCTTAATCCATGGCAATTCCTGCCAAACCTAAAAGCGGCTAGTAGATCCCAAGGGGCGCTTCTGCTGAGCCATCGTTGTGACTTGATCAAGCCCTTCTTGCTCAAAATCCCATTGCAGCACGGACCAAGCTCAATGTCAATCAAATTTAGAATTCGACATTTCATTACCCCACTATAGCATATTTGCATGCACCTTAAGTTAAATTCTTGCATAACACCCTTGGAATCAATCACAACATCTTCTAATTTGGCGGAGGATACATCCATTGCTGGTAAGTAGTGAATTGTGATGACAGTAAAGGTGACAGGAAGTGACCGGGTGCCCCCTAGCAGGTGGTGTGCTTTGGGACTAATTGGTTTCTTTGAGCTTAATAGATGGGAGAATAGCTGATTTGGCGAAGAATTAATGTGGATGTGTTTGGTCTGGGATTCATTTGCTACATAGGACAGGAGTATGCTGATAAATGATTCTATATGCCGTGGGGTGCCATGGGCTTGTTTCATTCTACTCGGTTGCAAATTATTTTGATGGGGTGACTCATTGCCCAGTGTCTCTTTATTGCAGGGTCTGGTTTCTCCGAGGTTGCAAAAGCCCGTGCAAGTACAAGCAAAGTTAGCTGTTGCCATTTCTCGCCAGACGGAAACTGCTCGCCACCGGAGGCCACGATAAAAAGGCATGGACACCAACATAAAAGTAATTGTGAATATACTGGTGCTAAAGAAACTGGAAGCTTATACCTGCTTTTGTATTTTTCAGGCTGTTTTATGGTTTACAGATGCCCTAAACCCCAAATCTACATTAGAAGAGCACTCGATGCTTATTACAGATGTTCGATTTAGCCCAAGCATGACCCGCCTTGCAACATCTTCCTTTGACAAAACTGTGCGGGTTTGGGATGCTGACAATGTATACCTATTTCTAACTACTGTCTCTCTTACGTTTCACAAGATGTCATATACCTTAAAATGCACTGACTAATTAATTGACTATATACAGCCAGATTATTCACTCCGCACTTTCACGGGTCATTCAGCGTCTGTTAAGTCGCTTGATTTTCATTCAAATAAAGAAGACATCGTTTGCTCCTGTGATAGTGATGGGGAAGTGCGCTGCTGGAGCATAAACAATGGTAGCTGTGTGACGTGTGTTAGGGTCTTCAGCGTATGCAGCCCTTTTTCTTCCCAAACATTTCTTGTTTGTCAAGGATGTTCTTTTATAATGCGCTGAAACATTCTCCTGTTATCGGTATCTTATCTTCCCAGGGAGGTGCAACTCAGTTGAGATATCAACCTCGTCAAGGGAAATATCTTGCAGCTGCCTCTGAGAAGATGATATCAATATTGGATGCAGAAACACTACAAGTGTGTAGGAATGCCTTAAAGGTTCGTTACCAGAGATCATAGTCAAACACATCCTTGAATTGTTTTCAACTTTTCACAGTTACTTGTGTATTTGCTATGTGTACTTTATGCTATACCATGCCTTTTCTCTTCTTCAGTGCCCCCACCTCTGTAGCATTTAACAAATGTCTTACTAGAAACACACTGACAAAATTTGGTTGCGATCTTGGGTTCTTTGCAACATATATGGACACTAAACATAGGTTTGTCAGAAGTCATTCTGCTCATTTGGGAATTCAGCTGATTTGGCAGCCTCCATTTTGCATAGGTTGTATGTAAATGGTCTCAGTATTTTAAATAGCTAGCCACTGCTACACTATAGGTTTTTTTTGCAGCCTAATAGCTACGTTATGGCACCTTGTATCACTATTCTAGCGTATCTATTTGCCTTGAGTGAAAGCTGCATTAGCTGAAGCTATTCCTTGTAGATGGTAATGGGCCAAAACAGCAACCCATTTTTCAATTCTAGTTATAAAACTAAGCCCAGAAAGAATATGCATATGAGTATACAAGACATCAATTGAAAAATCAGAAAGCCTACTAGTATGGCATCCAAAATCTTGTTTCGACCGATGCTACTTTGAATGGTTGTAATGCTACTTTGACTGACTTGGTAGTTGTAGACTTGAGACATGGTGCTATGGAGATATATATACAAGTACGCCAAAATTACTATGGTTTCTTAGTTCTGTTGACTGACATTTCTAAGCGTGCATATGTTATCATTAATATTTTGATCAATAAGACGCTATTGGAAATAGCTTCCACGATAGCTAGCAATAGCTGCCGTTGCTATAGGTCGGAGCCTCGGACCTTGCCATGAAAAATGCGATTTAAAACATTGATCATATTTTTAAACAAATATTTACGTACATAAACTTTACACCACAACCTAGATACATGAATTATTTTCAATCTTTTTTGAAAATTTTCAGATGTGACTTGCATCACAAAAACTGGCGAGGGGGTAAAGTGATGCGGGATAGTGAGACCACAAAAAGTTTGTGGGGCTGGGGGTGAGCCAGGAATAGTTTTAGGATGAACAAGGGACTTGTAGAGGCACTTGTGTGAGAATTTATCTGATCAGATCCTATATGATACTGTATAAGATTTATTATAGGATTGTTGCAGTATATAGTGTTCATTTTGGTCCATGTCTTTTAGCTAGACCGTTGCCACTACAAATCAGATCATCATTACACTGGTTTGGCTAGGCCTTTGAATGTCAAGAGAGGTCGGGGTAGACTGAATTTGACATGGGAGGAGTCCGTAAAGAGAGATATGAAGGATTGGAGTATCACCAAAGAACTAGCCATGGACAGGGGTGCGTGGAAGCTTGCTATCCATGTGCCAGAACCATGAGTTGGTCGCGAGATCTTATGGGTTTCACCTCTAGCCTATCCCAACTTGTTTGGGACTAAAGGCTTTGTTGTTGTTGTTGTTGCCTGCTTGCAATCCAAGTTTCCAGAACAATTCGATGCTGTCAGTTTGGTATTGCAATTAACGTTGCTTTCATCAGTGTGGTGCTCACTGTAATAGGAGCTTCTGTTCATGCGTAGGGACACATAAAGAACATCGAGTCAATTTGTTGGGATGCTGCGGGTGACTATCTGGCCTCTGTAAGTGAAGATTCTGTCAAGGTGTGGTCATTTACTTCAGGAAATGATGGCGAGTGTGTGAATGAGTTGAATTGCAGTGGAAACAAGTTCAATTCATGTGTTTTTCACCGAATTATCCGTCATTGCTTGTAATTGGTTGTTACGAGGTAAGCTCTCTCATATCTTACGAGGTCATTACTTATGAGGCCCAAGTTGATCCATTTTGTGTTGACATTTTTATTGTGTCTGTGTATCATTGATATCTTGCAGTCCTTGGAACTTTGGGACATAAGGGAGAAGAATACAGTGACCATCAGCAACGCCCATGACGGCTTAATTGCAGCCCTAGCTGCATCAAATGCATCAGGGTTGGTCGCCTCAGTAAGTCATGATAAGCTTGTCAAGCTCTGGAAGTGAGATCAGGGAGCAACCTTCCTTCTACATCACATTTTACAAGTTGGTCCCTGCGGACATCTGTCGTCTGGTTCCAGCCAACGTTGCATGATGTAGAAACAGGGTGGTTTTCTGCCGCAGATAAACACATGACGAGGGCAGCTAACGAAAATGTCTTCAAGCTATCTGTGTTCAAGAACTAACCCAATTTGATGACGTCCCAGTTGCTGCACGTGCCCCTGGATAGGTTTGTAACTATCCTTGTAGAATGTACCATACTCTGTAGTGGCCTGCTCAAACTCTAGAGTGTTGTTATCATTGAATGGTCACAAGCACAGAGGCTTTTATGTATTTGCTGATTCTGACTGCATTTTTCTCAACTGCGTTTGCTCTTATTTCCCCTTTCTCTTTGTGTGCCTCCAAATTCTCCAAGTTAAATGTGGCCGCCTGTTTTTGTGTGCGCGCGCGCGCGCGTGTGTGTTCCTTCGTCCAATTTTGATTTCTTTCTTCTCTGCATCTGAGAGCTTCATGGACTGCAGTTTTTTTTGGACCCCCTCCATGGCCCCTATGCCGGCCGCTCCGAGCTGGGACGAGCACCGCCCACGCCACCCTCCGGCGCCGCGCTGCACCTGGCACCTGCTCCGCCGCCAACTACCTCCTCGTTGATTCAAATTGATAAAAGCCTACTCTGGTTTCAGTAGCAGATGGAAGTGTGATTGGATTGGAAAGGAAAACGGAAAATACGCCTGTAGATGGCCAAAGAGCTGGGCGGATTAAAGAACCAGAGAATATTTCCCCTTTCGCCTCAGTTCGTGGCTGAACCGGAAAGATTATGGCCTACACTGATTCAACAGGGGAAAAGAGAAAAACTCAGATTAAGAGAAAACGGGATGCAAGCGGGCTCAGTCGATGTTGAAAGTTGTTGGAAAGCGATGGAATTGGATGAGAAAGCGGTGGAATTTGGTGGGATTTGGTGATTTATCGCCGGACCAAGTCGGAGTTCGCCTCAGACGGTGGAGGCACTAGAACCGTCAGGAAGGGACCCTCTTTTGCATGTTTGTTGGATGGCGAGTGAGATGCCAGAACAAAAGTGTCGACTGACTGGTCTAAACTGGGTTGGTGGTTAGTGTGGCCTCTATTCTTGGGGAAACATTCCGTCCTCCTTGGTTTATAGGA
Source organism: Aegilops bicornis (assembly GCA_021605145.1). Classification (NCBI taxonomy): domain Eukaryota; kingdom Viridiplantae; phylum Streptophyta; class Magnoliopsida; order Poales; family Poaceae; genus Aegilops; species Aegilops bicornis. Next base: position 429,689,063 of record CM038671.1, on the reverse strand, counting down.
ATTTTGTAAGAATTTTTGAAGGCATCATCGTGGAGAAGTTCAAGGCTACTCTCTGCTACCTTCGGGGAAACCCTAGATCAGATGATCGGATAACGGCGGTGCTCTGATGTCGTTCCTCCCTTGAGAGCGTCATTCTTGGAGATACACACGTGATCGAGGGACCATAGGACGGATTCTTTGGTGGAACGGTGCTTCATCCTACACACTACTGGCGACGGATCTTGACGGCGTGGCGCGATCTGAATCTGAGTTCATTTGTGGGAGGATGGACTCGCTTGAGGAGGGCAATGTCAGGCGTCATGGTGGCGTTGATGGCAGAGAGACCTGGCACGGTACATGCAACAGTACAACTTTGAAGATGGATTGGTGGTAGGTGGCTGGGGCGGCCTCATACCCGGCAAGCGTCCTGGTTGAGGAGTGCACCGGACTGGTAGGTGCCCCATACCTGACAAGCGTCCTGGTTGGGACCTCAGGTATTAGATGTTTAGATTTGGCTGCGATGTCTGTTTGGTATTAGGCCCAGACTATCTGCGCCCCTTCATCATTTGGATAGGTGTAGCGATAGTTGTTGCTTAGACGGTGGCTTTAGTCTTGCTGTTATATGACTTTATAAGGTCTTGCGATAATAATTAATAAAGTGGCTGTATGCATTATGCAGAGGCCCGGGGTCATCCTTCTTTTCTAAAAAAAAGCAAAAATCTCTTTGAAGCACTTCTGTTTCTGTTTGTAGGAATCGGTTCCTCTTTCAATCCTTCACATTTTTAAAGGAAAACATCATTAGCCTAGATTCAATGAAAAAATTCTTATCCTATGCATCAAATAACATCTTTTTATAAATGATATTTTTCTTTTAAGAATTGAGATACATGTCACTCACTTTCTACGATTTTTCTATTTCTATGATATTCCTATGATATCAACCAAAGAAGGCCTTGCACACTACATGCGATAATAAAAAGTTGGGAGCATTATCTAGCCAATCGTAGCTAGTTTTAGAATCAAAACGCCTAGCCAGATAGTGTGACAGTCCGTTCGCTTCCTTGGGACAATACTTGAAAGAAATTACCAGGATTCACCCGCAAAAAAGGAAAATCGTCAAAATTTCATGAACTAAAGGCCTTTTTGATTCGCGGGATTCTGAAAGCGCGGGAATAGAAAAAGAATATGATTGAAGTGGTATGCCTACTTAAATCCTATAGGATTAGTATAAGGAGTGTTTGATGCCAGAAAAAACAAATTAATTGTAAAAAAAGATTGGAGTGGATGTTGGATTTTCTATGAAATGTAATACAAAAGATTTCATGAAATCCTCCAAAAATCATATAGAATTCCTTTGAATCAAAGGAGCCCCAAGTGGGAACAATCTGTAGGTATTGAGCATTAAGGCTTCAAATTTCGGTCTTGCCCTAACATGCTCCAACCAGCTAGAGGTAACATCAGTGCAACTAACTTCAGAAGCAATTTTAGGCCTCGTAGCAACGGCAGTGATTCTGTAGTTTGGGTATTGAGTACATGATCAATCAACTCCGACGACCCAGCTACAGCTTCACCTCAAGAATTTCAAAAAGAGAGGCATCAATGCGAAAGTCCTCTTCTGCCTGCAAGTTCAAATGAGCTTGTGATGCCAGTAAAATTCAAAAAAACTAAAAATATGTGCCAAACTTTGACAAATATTTTGAGTGCTTGAAAAGTTTCATCATATAGGATGACATTCGTGGAAGTCATGAAAAAAAAAATCTCCAAAATGCTTTCGAAAATAACATTTTTGAAGCATCGATTTTGTTTTTTAGGCCACGACTTTTCCATGATGAAACTTTGCAAGCACTTAAAACATTTGTCAGTGTTTATCACAAAAAGGATTTCTCTCTCCAGAATTTACTGTTCACTAAGAAACATCATGTTCGTATCAATATTCATTTTATATGAATCCAGTGGAGGTTCTTGCCATACTGATTCCTAGACCAGTGCATTCAAACGTGGGACATGATTTGTTGTAATAGCTTGAATGGCAAACAAAGAGTTAGGAGCAGGTTTGATTCTATCTCCTTTCACTGCCTCCCAATGTTCCCACCCTATATAACATGATCCCACGACAATGGCTTCCTGCAGCCCCAACTGCCGCAAGACGGGCGACTTCCTTGATGAGCTGCGAATCTTCTCAAGTATGATGGATCCCAAGCGGCCGGTGTTTAAAAAAGTTGTAGCATCCCCAGATTGGCACTGTGCAGTTCTAGCATCCTCCGTTAGCCTCTGCATAATATGGATCCTAAGGTGCCTACCTTCATACAACATACACGTTCAAAACGTGCACGCCGTGTGACAGGACATTCAGTATCACAACATAGATGATGAAATAATTGGGCACAACAACATATATGCATATACAACAACTCTGAGGAGTCAAATTTAACGAGTGAATGTACCTTAGACAAGTAAGAATACAAATGCCTTAAGAAGGCTTAATCAAAAGCAAATGCATCCCTATCCCTGCCCAGACTGTTGCATGTGAGATAACCAGCTTACGTCATTCATCAACATACATGCTCCCTGAATCGATGTCGGGTGGATTTATGGCATTCCAGGGAAAAGAGTAAATTGAACAAGGTGGGTACTCAGCTATACTCACGGGACTTACACATGCCTAAAACTATTGTATGCAAAGGGATAAAGTGGTTTAGCGGCAAGTACTAAGCATTCTACATAGACACGCTACAACTTGCTCGATTAGAGATAAAGGGTAACAGACCGCAACACTACTACTCTATTCACCTACCTACCTATTGAAAATATTCCCTAGAGGACTATTATTTATGTGCACGTTTGTAATTAATATTTGTATTTTTGTGCTAGAAATATTATGGTTCTTGAATGTGAGATTCATAGAAAAACTCATATGCGTGTGTGAGATTCAGAGGAAAACAAAAAAAATATGTTCGCTAGTCACGCCTCAATACTACTCATGTGTTTCATGATGATCATGATTTCCTGATCATATGGGGCATTGTTAAAGTAACAAGGATGTCACCAACTGTCAGGAACCCGATCTTAAGTCACACCGATCTAGCATGTAACACATCATATCATTTTACGGCCTCACGCACGGCAACCCACGGTTGCCGTCTTTACCTGGTCGGAACCGTTTGTGCCTTTTGGCTCACGTATATGATTGTGTCACTAGCATCTATATGACAAAGAACCCAGACTGGCATGACTAGTCATAAACCAAGGTGGCACAAACTTACAGGGACAAGCATACGTGACCCGACAACGCACATGTCAATCAGCAGCGAGTGTAACCGAGTCGTAGCGAGGCTACAATGACTTCAATAAACACCGCGTGACATTTTCCTATAGGGACAGACACAAGAGCAAAGAAGGACACATGCCGGTCAATCCATATGTTCTAGATGTAAACCTGGCAAAATGGGTCGGCCCGGCCCGCCTGGATTAAACAGGCCAGGCACGCTAAATACACGGGCTGTGCCGGGCTGGCACGCGTGCTTCCCTACCTGGCGCAGGCACGGCCTCCTCGCTACATGGGTCGGCACGGCGGCCCATTTGGCACGCCGGCACAACAGCCCGAGTAACAAATCTAGGCACGTACGTCTCGTCTTGTCTAAAAAAGGCATGTACGTCTCGTGCACTCGTCCGCTAGTGCCAGGAGGCACATCGAGGCCAGCCAAAAAAAGAGATCTTCTAAAAAAGGGAAGCATGTCGAGTTCGAGTCACATCTTCGTAGGACCACCACGTGTGCTTGTACCGCTCCTCCCGGTCTCCTGCGTTCGTTCCGCTCCTTCGGTGCTAATCGCTACTCGACCATTATATTTTTTGAGAGAGATTGCTAATCGCTACTCCGCGTGCCATGCCGGGCCGGCACACGTGCCTGGGAAGCCAGCCCAGGCACGACCCGTTAAGCCACGTGTCGGGTCGGCTCGTGACTTGCCAGGCACGCGGGCTATCGGGCTGGCATGCCTAGGCCAGCCCATTTGGCTAGGTTTGTCCGGATGGAAGCACTAGGAGGCATTTTCCCATAAGGAAGGCTACCAAAAATAAACAACTAGGTGTCAGATCCCACACATATCAAAGCATTTCAATAATATACATATAATATGCTCGATATGTGTAGATACAACATAACATCACAACATAACTCTATGACTCAAAGATTTTCTTAAGAGGCTCTGAGGAGCCATACATAGCATGGTATTACAAACATGGGCCTCATGACCCAACATACAAAGTCATAAAATCAACGGAAGCATATACATGTTTGAGTACAGACAACTACAAAACAAAAAATGTTGAGTGATACGTCTCCAAGGTATCTATAATTTTTGATTGCTCCATGCTACTTTATCTACTATTTTGGACTATATTGGGCTTTATTTTCCATTTTTATATTACTTTTGGGCCTAACCTATTAACCGGAGGCCCAGCCCAGAATTGCTGTTTTTTTGCATATTTCAGTGTTTTGAAGAAACGGAATATCAAACAGAGTCCAAACGGAATGAAACTTTCGGAAACGTGATTTTCCAACCGAACGTGATCCAGGAGACTTGGACCCTACTCCAAGAAGTGCCAGAGGCGGTCACGAGGGTGGAGGCGCGCCCACTGGCGCGCCTCACCTCGTGGGCCCCCGATGCTCCACCGACGTACTCCTTCCTCCTATATATACCTCACGCATTACCCCCAAACGATCGAGCAGGAGCCAAAAACCTAATTCCACCGCCGCAACTTCATGTATCCACGAGATCCCATCTTGGGGCCTGTTAGGAGCTCACGGAGGGGCATCCACCACGGAGGGCTTACGCATCAACACCATAGCCCCTCCGATGAAGTGTGAGTAGTTTACTTCAGACCTTGGGTCCATAGCTAGTAGCTAGATGGCTTCTTCTCTCGTTTTGGATCTCAATACAATGTTCTCCCCTCTCTCGTGGAGATCTATTCGATGTAATCTTCTTTTTGCGGTGTGTTTGTTGAGACCGATGAATTGTGGGTTTATGATCCAGTATTATCTATGGAAAATATTTGATTCTTCTCTGAATTCTTTTATGTATGATTGAGTTTTCTTTGCAAGTCTCTTCGAATTATCCATTTGGTTTGGCCAACTAGATTGGTAGTTCTTGCAATGGGAGAAGCGCTTAGCTTTGGGTTCAATCTTGCGGTGTCCTTACCCAGTGACAGAAAGGGTTGCAAAGCACGTATTGTATTGTTGCCATCGAGGATAACAATATGGGGTTTTTATCATATTGCATGAATTTATCCCTCTACATCATGTCATCTTGCTTAAGGCGTTACTGCTGTTTTAACTTAATACTCTAGATGCATCTTTGGATAGCGGTCAATGAGTGGAGTAATAGTAGTAGATTGAGAATGGTTTCGATCTACTTGTTTTGGACGTGATGCCTATATACATGATCATTGCCTAGATATACTCATAACTATGCTCAATTCTCCAATTGCTCAACAGTAATTTGTTCACCCACCGTAGAATACTTATGCTCTTGAGAGAAGCCACTAGTGAAACTATGGCCCCCGGGTCTATTCTCATCATATCAATCTCTATCACTTTATTTACTTGCTTTGTTTTTACTTTGCTTTTACTTTTTACTTTGCATCTATCTATCAAAAAATACCAAAAATATTATTTATCATCTCTATCAAATCTCACTATAGTAAGTGACCGTGAAGGGATTGACAACCCCTAATCGCGTTGGTTGCGAGTTGCTATCGTTTTGTGTAGGTATGAGGGACTTGTGCGTGGTCTCCTACTAGATTGATACCTTGGTTCTCAAAAACTGAGGGAAATACTTACGCTACTTTGCTGCATCATCCTCTCCTCTTCGGGGAAATCCAACGCAGTGCTCAAGAGGTAGCAAGAAGAATTTCTGGCGCCGTTGCGGGAGGCTCACATAAGCAAGTCAACCATACCAAGTACCCATCGCAATCCCTCTCTCTCGCATTACATTATTTGCCATTTGCCTCTCGTTTTCCTCTCCCCCACTTCACCCTTGCTGTTTTATTCGCGCTCTCTTTTCCGTTCGCCTTGATGTCTTACTTGGCTCGTTTGCTTGTTTGGTTGAAATAGTTGGGTATTTATTCCTAAACAGAGTAGCTAATATCTATGGATCCTCATCCGCTTGCCAATCTTTTTAAGAGATCTAATTACGATGAACCAATTCCTAGTGATTTGGATGCACTAGATTATCTTTATAAGGTTTTGCCTGAAATCCGTGAAGTGACTCACGATAGATCTTTGAATAAAAAGCATGATTGCAATGATTTTATTATAAATTCTTTTGATGTCAATTGTGCTAATAAGATGCAAAACCCTAAGCTTGGGGATGCTAGTTTTGCTATGTCTACCACTTGTTGCAATGATCATGATTGGGGTGATTCTTCTTATGATCTTGAAAATTTATTTAAGCCCCATGATGAATATGAGATTGATAATATTGTTTGCAATAATATTGAAAGTGGGTTTGGAAAGGTCATGACTTTAGTTAATGATAATCCCACTATTTTGGAAGAGTATCAACTTTGCATGCATGTGGATCGTGTTGAGAATATACTTTGTGATAGCTATTTTGTTGAATTTGCCTATGATCCTACATGTAATTATTACGAGAGAGGAAAATATGGTTATAGAAATTTTCATGTTACTAAATTACCTCTCGTTATGTTGAGATTGTTATTGTTCCTTTCCGCTTTCTTGCATATGCTAGTTTTTGCTTGCTACGATAATTTGTTTGCCTATAATATGCCTATGCATAGGAAGGCTTAAGTGTGTTTGTCACATGTTTTATGATGCTCTCTTTGTGCCTCAATTCTTGTCTTTCTTGTGAGCATCATTGAAATCTTAATGCCTAGCTAAAAAGGCTTTAAAGAAAAGCGCTTGTTGGGAGACAACCCAATATTTTTCCTTGCTGCTTAGTAATAAATAATCCATCTAGCCTCTGTTTAGATGTGGTTTTATCTTTTAATTAGTGTTTGTGCCAAGTTAAACCTATTGGATCTTCTTGGATGATAGTTATTTGATCTTGCTGTAATTTCCAGAAACTTTGCGCTCAGTGCCTGTCGTGGTTTTGTCACGGCAGATGTCCTCATGAAAGTACTTAGTCGTGGAGCCATCGCTACGGGTTAGCTTGAAGGGGTTAAAGCGGACACAAGGACGCAAGAGAGTTTATACTAGTTCGGCCCCTTCGATGAAGGTAAAATCCTACGTCTAGTTGTGATGGAATTGATGGGGGTTTCGATGACTAGGGAGCAAACAAGCTTCACCGAGTCTCGAGTTGTTGTCTGTTGTCTGAATCGCCGCGGGTCGCCCCTTATATACATGGGTGACACCGTCGGTTTGCAGAGTCCCGAGACCGGCTCATAGGCGTGCGGTTCGGTCTCTAGTATTTCTAACTTACAACACAAGTTACATACTAATGCGGTTCATGGCTACACGCCTTAAACCGGTTCTGGGCCTTGGGCCCCTATAGAATATCCTCACGGGCTTCAAGCATACTTGACTACTGATGAAGTTAACCCGGCCTGTCCTGGCCGGTTTACGCCCGGTAGTAATATCCCCAACATTAGGCCCCAGATTGATTTGAACAGGTTCATGTCAATCCTTAGTAAAAAGCTTCATCTTCAACATCTTCTTGGCTAAACCGCCGTGACGTCGTCTTCTCAGATTGTGGTGAACCGGCATGACGTCATCCGTCATAAAGAACTGCATATAGCATCTTTTCATTAATGGATCTGCAACAATCGAGGCGACAACTCCGTTTCCAAACTCGCGGCTCCTTGATTCTCGCGCCTGACACATGTCCCTTGCTTTATAAATAAGACCGAAGGGTCATTTCTTTTTCCCCTTCGTGCCCCTCTGCTTCGTCTTCCTCGCGCCGCCTAGCTTTGGAGCTCCGCCGTCGCCGTCAACTTCTACACCAACCTTGGCCGCTGCATCACCCTGAACGTACCAGAGCATCGCGGCAACCTTCCGCTTCTTCCTCAGCTCCGGTAAGTCTTCTATCCTTTCACCATAGATCTGTTCTAGGGTTTCCATGTTCTCCGGTGTTCATCGCTTGCTTCTTGCTCATACGATAACTTTTAGTTAAGTCTGCGAATCCTTGTTCTGCGTAGCGGTAGTTTTTTAGCATCCGCTGTCACCTGCGCATCTCAAGGTCACAGATCTCCATGCATCCTTGCTCATTGATTCGGTACTGCTCTGTTTTGGACCTTGAATATTTACTTCTTTTCTGAATATGCTCCAGATCCAAAACTATGACAAGCTTTTGTGAAACCTGTTTTCGCACATCCACTCTTGATTCATCAATGTTTCAGACTAGGCGGTTTAACTTTGTAGAGAAATTGACAACTCGGCATATACCATTAGTCCCCTTGTTGAATCGCCAGGGTTTTCCGGTTATGTATTGCCACCTTGCAGAACTCCGGTTTATAAGCAACTTCTTCCGGTTTAACAATGAATGTATCAATATATAGCCTTCCAACATATTCTTGAACCGGTATTACTGCTTTGCAAATTGCATCATGGCCAAGCAAGTGTACGAGTGTAACTGGGTCCCTTCTCGAGTGACTGAAACGCAACTGGATAACTTAGTCCGCACCGGCGCTTTAGGCAAAAAAGACGTCATTCATCGGAGGGTCCTCGGCGGAGAGTCCTCAGAACCCAAGGATGGAGAAGTTGTTGTTTTCTTTGATCATTTAGCCCGGGGCTTCAGTCCACCGGTTCAAAGTTTTATCGGGATGTCTTGGCCAACTTCCAATCGTCCACAAGACATTGGCCCCAACTCCATAACCAATATATGTCACTTTCAAGTACTCTGTGAGGTGTTCTTTCAAGAGGAGCCCACAGTTGAATTGTTCAGAGATTGCTTCCATCTAAACCGCCGCACCGAATTTTCTGACGGTCCCAACACTGAGTTGGGTGGTGTGGCGATTCAAAAGCGGAAAGAGGTCACTTACCCTCACGCCAAACTGCACAGCCATTCCAAAGAGTGGAATTCAACATGGTTTCTTTGCAAAGATACCTCCCCGAGGGAGAAAATCCTTTACCGGGTTACCGTCCGGAGCGGCTAAGCAACACACATCCCCTCCCTCACAGACTGACTGCTAAAGAGAGAAGCAAATATGCCCCTCAACTATCCAAGCTCCGGGCCTTCATGGGCAACGGGTTGACAGGAGTTGATCTTGCTCGCTGCTGGATATCTTGGAGTATACTGCCCCTAAGCCTGCGCTCCGGTTTGATGTGCAAATACACAGAAGATGGGAAAGACCCTCCACGCATATTGAGATCGAGCTGACAGACGATGAAGTTACTGAAGTTGTTAAAAGGATGTTAAACGAACCGGAAGCTGCTTGCGCCCAAACCGGCCTGGCTCCCTTTTATGCCATTAACAAACCGCCAGACGTAAGACTCATATCTTATGCCTTTATAGAATCTGATTATGTTTAAGTACTCTTTGTTGATATTAACATCTTTCAAACAGGGTGATGATCCATTTTGGAGCAGGAAGACTCCACAAGGGAAACCGGTGGCAATAACCCGGCCCAAGACCAAAGTTGTGAAGAAACCAGCAAATAGAAAGAAAACCATCGCCTCCTCCGATCCACCGGTGGCGATGATGTGGGTAATCCGGATCTTGTGATAGAACTTGACTCACTTGGTCTATATTTTACACGCCTTATTGATAATGATTATTGCCAGGATGATGCTGAAGCTAGTCATGCTGATGTTGTAGAGGTAATCGCTCTTTCTTCCGATTCAAACCCTTTACCTTCAAAGAAAAATCCGTCGGCAACCGGAAAGTTAAATTTTCTCATCCTCTTGCTTACTTGGATCGAAACTTTCTTATGAAGACACAACGCATGAAGCTTGTCGCCAAGAACCCCAAGACAATGACGGTAGTCACCTCCACCGGTTTACCGAACAGTCCGGTTCGCAAACGCCGTTCAGAGGTCTCTAACTGTTTCGTCAATGCTTATCCTAAAGCAGGTTGCATTCGTCAACCTCTTAATCCATGTGACTCCGATTATCAGGTTGTAACGCCCCGGATTCGATGCGCCAGGTGTCCGCCAGTTATTCGCCGTCGTTGCCATGTCATTTGCTTGCGTGTTGCACTTTGCCATGTCATCATCTGCATTTCATATCATGTCATCATGTGCATTTCATTTTGCATACGTGTTCGTCTCATGCATCCGAGCATTTTCCCCGTTGTCCGTTTTGCAATCCGACACTCCTATGTCTCCCGGCGCCCCCTTTTACCTCTTTTCGTGTGCGGGTATTAAACTTTCTCGGAATGGACCGAGTCTTGCCATGACCTTGGTATAGCACCGGTAGACCGTCTGTCAAGTTTCGGATCATTTGGAGGTCGTTTGGTACTCAACGGTTAAGCTGGGTAACCGAAAGGCCTCTTTGTGTGCAGCCCAACACCCCTTCCAAAGTGGCCCAAAACCCATCCAAACCCCTCCATGCTCTCGGTCGTTCGATCACGATCGGCGTGGCGAAAACCGCACTCCATTTGGAGTCTCCTAGCTCCCTATGCCTATATAAACACCTCCCCCTCCAAAAATCGCAGTCCAAACCCTAGCCTAGCCTCTCACCGCCACGGACGCGTCGCCGACAATGGGACATGTCCGCCCGTCATGGCCGCCTCCCTCAGCCATTCGGCGCCCGCCCACGTCGCCCAGCGCCGCCGCCCGGCCATGAGCTCAGCGGGCCCGCCATAAGCCATCCGCCGCCATCCAGCGCTTGCAAACTCGCCGCCCGGCCGCCCAGCCAGGCCGCGCCGCCTCCCGTCTCCCTGGGCGCCTCCCGACCGCCCGGCCGACCGCCGCCTCCATGCGCCGCCGGGCCCAGGCGCCCGCGCCTCCCTCGCCGCCTCGCGCCCGGCGCCAGCCGCCATGCCGTCGCCGCGGATCCGCGCCCGCCAGCCTTGGCCTGCCTCGGCCGCTCCTCCGCCTCCGCCTCCGTCCCGCTCGCCGGAGCTCCCTCCGGCTGGATCCAGCCGGGGTCGATGAGATCCACCCGGCCCCCGAACCAAACGCGCCTCCCCGCCCAGATCTCCTCGTCCCGCTTCGTCCCGTCCAGTTTTGGAGGTTGATTTTTCACTAAGTCCCTGAATCTGCAGTAATTTTCATGCCATGTTCATGCCATCATATCTCTGCACCCGTAGCTCCGTTTCGTGCGTGTAATATGTCCAATTGTTCGTCTTGAAGATTAAATCATTTCATCTCATTGCATCATTTTCATTTGAGCTCCTCTTAATGCCTGAAACTTCGTTGCAAGAGTGCTATGTGATGTTAGTTTCAGATTTTTATCAGAACATGCACTTTTGTCATTTTTTCCATGATTGATGTGTGCACCCTATGAACTTGAGTCCTACATGTGTTTTGTAATATGCCATACCATCTTTACAGGGGTGTATGCCATGTATTTTTGTGATCTCTGTGGTGACTAGCACAAGCATGCAAACTAGGCTTCATGATGTTGCTGATTTCAGCCCCTGTTCTGCTGATATTTTTATGCCATGTAAACTTGATGCTACCGAGAGATCGATGCTTATTTTGAGTTACTTCAGTAAGGATGTTTTGAACATATGGTTATTCTATAAACATCCATGCCCTTGTTTGCAATTATGGAGTGCCATAGCTTGAGTCATTCGAGCTCTACTTTTGCTATAAAATGTTTCCTGGCAGATTGTTTACATGTTATTCAATTTTGCCAACGGTGTTGTAGTTGAGCCGTGTATGATATGATGTTGTTCTTGCCATGTATAGCTTCTATGCCATGTATTCTTACTGTGAGTTTCGTTGCAATGCCATGTATTGCTCTGTGATGAGTGGTTCAAGCTCACCAACATGTCTAATTGTTGTTCCTGCTATGTTTGAATCTGTAATATAACTTTCCTTGTTTACATGGGTGCCATCATATCTTCTGGTCCTTTTTGGCTCATAGTCAGTAAAGGACTTTTGTTCTATGCAATTAGTAGATTCATGCCATGCCTTTGTTTGCCATGATAAGTTCCTGTAACATATTGTTTGATAGCTTTAAACATTGCAACCTGATGTTATTTCTGCTAAAGTCTGAAACTGTTATTATCTGCAATCTTGCCATGTCATTTTGAGCATGTTCTAGTGATTTCTGGAGTTAGTTCTGTGTTCATGTTTTGTTATGCTTTACCTGTACATCATGCCCATGCCTTTTGTTATTACGTTGAGATGCTGTAGCATAGTGTTTTGATGCTTGCAATATGCCTAGTTGCTGTTTTGGACAGCTTGTCCTTTAAACTTGTTTCATGTGTATGTGTTGAACCGTTGCTCCGTTTTGAGTGTGCTCTATATGAAACTTGATTGATTTTGCATGTAGTTTCATATTATAATGTTGCATCCTTGTTTTGAGGTGTTTGTTTGATGTTTGTATGCATTTTGCATCAATGCCATGTTTAACTTGTTTTGCTCATATCTTCTAGGCCGTAGCTCCGAATCTAATGAACTTATATGTAACTTGACTAGAATTTCGTGTAGATCATCGTGGTGCATCTTAACTTGCTGTTTAACAACTTCAACTTAAGGTTTATTCAGATCTGGACCAATTTCGAAATTTGCATATGAGGACTTACCGGAATTGTTCAATGTTGTTTCCGGCCTCATTTAAACTTGCCTTGATGTGTTGCTCTCGTTTGCATCATCTCTTGCCATGAGTAGCTTCATGTAGCTTTGTCATGCATCATGCTTGTTGTGCACCATGTCTTGTCTATGTGTGGTGCGTTTACCATGTTGTGTGCTTCTTCTTGTTAGTTCCTGTGTCGTTGCGATCGTGAGGATTCGTTCGTCTATGCTTGGTTCGGCTTCCTCCATTCATCTTCTTCATGGACTCATTCTTCTTCCTTGCGGGATTTCAGGCAAGATGACCGCTACCCTGGATCTCACTACTATCATTGCTATGCTAGTTGCTTCGTTCTATCGCTATCTTTGCGCTACCTATCACTGTTTATTCAAGCCTCCCCAAATTGCCATGAACCTCTAACCTTTGACACCGTTCCTAGCAAACCGTTGCTTGGCTATGTTACCGCTTTGCTCAGCCCTCTTATAGCGTTGCTAGTTGCGGTGAAGTTGAAGATTGCTCCATGGTGGACAGGATTTTTGGTTGGGATATCACAATATCTCTTATATTATTAATGCATCTATATACTTGGTAAAGGGTGGAAGGCTCGGCCTTATGCCTGGTGTTTTGTTCCACTCTTGCCGCCCTAGTTTTCGTCATATCGATATTATGTTCCCGGATTTTGCGTCCCTAACGCGGTCGGGTGATTTATGGGACCCCCTTGACAGTTCGCTTTGAATAAGACTCCTCCAGCAAGGCCCAACCTTGGTTTTACCATTTGACTCACCACTACCTACTTTCCCTTGGGAGTAATTAACCCAAGGGTCATCTTTATTCAGCCCCCCCGGGCCAATGCTTGTCTAAGTGTTGGTCCAAACTAGAGCACCGTGTGGGACCATCCCTTGGCAACTTGGGTTACGTCGGTACTGTCACGCTTAGCTTATCCGGTGTTGCCACGAGAACGAGATATGTGCAGCTCCTATCGGGATTGTCGGTATCGGGCGGTCTTCTTGGTCTTGTTTTATTCTTGTCGAAATGTCTTGTAGCCGGATTCCGAGACTGATCGGGTCTTCCGGGAGAAGGAATATCCTTCGTTGATCGCGAGAGCTTATCATGGGCTAAGTTGGGACACCCTGCAGGTATAAACTTTTCGAGAGCCGTGCCAGCGGTTATGTGGCGAGATGGGAATTTGTTAATATCCGGTTGTAGTAAACTTCAAGCAAACTCTTCTAAAATACACCAACCGTGTGCGTAACCGTGAGTGTCTCTTTTCGGGGTTGATCGAGAGGAGAACACGGTTTCTGGGTTATGTCTGACGTAAGTAGGGGTTCAGGATCACTTCTTGATTATTACTAGTTGACGAGCATTCCTTTGTTTCTCTTCTCGCTCTCATTTGCGTTGGTTAGCCACCATATATGCTTAGTCGCTGCTGCAACTTCACCACTTTATCCCTTCCTTTCCCATTAAGCTTTGCTAGTCTTGATACCCATGGTAATGGGATTGCTGAGTCCTCGTGGCTCACAGATTACTACACCACCAGTTGTAGGTACAGGTTTGCGACGATCATGACGCGAGAGCGATGTTTGCTTGTTTTGGAGTTCTTCTTCTTCTTCCTCTTCGATCAGGGGATAGGTTCCAGGTCGGCAGCCTGGGCTAGCAGGGTGGATATTGTTTGAGTTTCTGTTTATGTTTCATCCGTAGTCGGATGTTGATCTTGTATTTGATGTTGATGTATTCTTGTGGCATTTGTGCCTTATGTATGTATCCCCATCTATTATGTAATGTTGATGTAATGATATCCACCTTGCAAAAGCGTTTCAATATGCAGGTCTATCCTTGGTGGGACCGTCGAGTTCCTTTTGGATAGGGTCTCATATTGGGCGTGACACAGGTGACTTCTCATTCTTCCTCTGGCGAGTCGACAGGCACCCATTTCCCACCACTCAAGACAGTGCTTGGGTGAGCCATATTCCTGATAATGCTGTTTGGTATACCACTTTCAATGTTCATTGGACTGATCCATCTTTTTCCTTTCAGGGCCAAGCCTAGGCCAAGCAAGAAAGCTCGCCTGGACAAAGCGGCAGAAGACGATGCTCCTGAACCGACCCAAATACCAAATCCCGAAGAACACATCCAGGATGATATGCAGACCGACCCACCATCGCAAGATCATGATGTTACTATTGAAGAGGCACATGTTGATACCATCGGCCCTTCAAATCAACCCACGAGTCCTGCTCAATCTGACAAGACAGCGAGTCCACCAAAGCATACGGATAAACCGGCGACCCCAGTGCGAACCGGCGAAGCCAAGGATGACGATGTTGTTACCGGGCTTTGGCCATTCTGAGCCAGGTAATCCTGTCGCCTTGTCCAAGCACACTGCAAAGGATGAATGTACTGCGTTTGGTAAAGGCAAGTGGAATGCCGATTTGGAAACTTATGCCGCTTTGAACCCCCAAGATCTTCATTCCCGTTATCTGAACCGGCTATATACCAGCCGTGATTATGAAGCCGGTCTGGTGAATATGATGAAGGACAAATATGAGGTAAATTCCATATGACTCTCTGCTTGTATATTGCAAGTATCAACTCGATAGCCCCAAGGGCCGGTTCAACTTAATGTAGTTAAACCGGGACTTGTATAACATAAGAATTCCAGCATTACTTAACGACAGAGCAAATAGTCATTAGCCCCCAAGTGCCAAGTTGAATACTTGTATTGAGCTTGGGACTTTATATATAAATTGTAGGATGAAAAGCAAATATGCATTAGCCCCCAAGTACCAAGGGCATAACTTGTTATGGGGTTGGTACTTCAACTCTGCTCCTTAAGCTTTATCCAATGATTATCTGTATGTAGGCTGATCTGAGCAAGAAAGAGAACCAAATCGCTGATCTCCAAGAAAACCTGAAATCCCAGCAAGCTGAAACCTCCAAAGCAAAGAATGAATTAACCAGCGCTTTAAGCGTCATGGAAAAGCTTAAGCAGGGCTTCAACAAGGAGCGGGCGGATTGGGCCACTGAAAAGGCCGCTTTAACTCAACGGGCAGAAAATGCTGAAGCTGCCCTCAAACCGGTGGTGGATGAACTAACCAGTGTAAAGTAGCAAGTGCATGCCATGACCGCCGCTGTCTTTGGTAAGTCTTCTTTGATTTCTGACATAATGAAGCCTTCTCATGAAATTGCCGGTTTATTAACCCTTTGAATGATACATGGACACGTATTGGCCACTTGGGACCAGACGTGCGGAAGAAATTGAAAGCCTCTTATACATTGATAGAGCAACTCTATACTGGTGCGCAACGGATCATCAGCACCGCTTCTCATAAAAACCCGGCACCGACCTTGATCCAAGACACCCTAAAAAGGTTGTCAATGCTTCCTGCCCGATTTGAAGAATTAAATAAATCTGCTGCTAGAACCGGTGCCATAAACGCCTTAATCCGGGCCAAAGCGTGGGTGCCGGATTTTGATCCTGTTGAAGCGGCGCAGGGCTTCCCAAGCTTGAAGGAAGACGGGACAGAACTTAGCGAAGAGGATCTCCGAACGATAAACCGGGAAGTGCGCCCTTTGGCTTGCCAATTGGTTGAAGAGGAAAATAAACGAGTGCCTGCACCGATTCCTGAAGTGGAGAACCTTATACCGCCAATCCGTAAGCATACTTACGCTCCCGATATTGAACCGTCGTTGCTGATCAATGATGAAGCCGTATTCCAAGCATTAATGGGAATCGATTGGACAAGCTGTTGATTTCCAGCTCTTTGGGTAGGGAATCGAATTGAAGCGGTAGGATGACCCGCAACCATCAGGCCAAGCTGGCGATCAAGCATAAACCGGAGGCCGGTTTACATTACTGCTGCCTT
Organism: Aegilops bicornis; assembly: GCA_021605145.1. Taxonomy (NCBI): domain Eukaryota; kingdom Viridiplantae; phylum Streptophyta; class Magnoliopsida; order Poales; family Poaceae; genus Aegilops; species Aegilops bicornis. Next base: position 429,672,584 of record CM038671.1, on the reverse strand, counting down.
ATGTTATGCCAAAAAACAATTATCTTATCTAGGCACTCTGTTGCCTTGTAATAGACTAGCTGCCACACTTTGTGCTGATATGCCTTCGTGCATATTTATTGCAATTTATGTTTTTGTTGAATCATCAACCTTAAACTGTTGTCTGCAGCAAAAAAGCTTAAAACGCCATTGTGGTTGTACCACCAGGCGGGTCATCATATCCATGTATATGAAACAAAAGATAATACTTTAGATTAAACATATAATAAAATATGGGAATATATGATACCTGCCATCGTAGGGCATGAAGTTGGCTGTGCCAATCTTGAAGCAGAGTTGTAAGAAACCCGCTCTGCTGAAGGAGAAAACAGCTCCTGTGTATATAGGGTCGGTTTACCAGGTAAACCGTTCCGGGTTAAGATGAACACCGGTGTTACTCCATAATAGGATGTTTATCAAAAATCAAACCGGGCAAAGTGTCTCCGGATGAACAACAAACCGTGTCCCGTCAACTGACAGTTGAATCAGTTTAATAATTGTCGGTTTAAGAACACAACAAGAGAAATATGCAAAAAGGCAAACAAATTTCAAGCAAAAGGCAAAGACAAAATCTTTTGCGAAAAGAGGCTGTTTGAGCCGATCAAGTGGCATTACCATGGTCGGACACGACCAAGCCCCCAACAGGCGTAGCTATGGTTCATATCAGCCAGGTCCCCAAATGATGCAGTGGCATTACGCCGATCAAGAGGTGTAGCGATGGTTCGGGTTCGACCAGAGCCCCCAAGTGATTCTGTGGCCTTAGGCCGATCAAGAGGCGTGTTGGTTCGGGCGTGACCAAGTCCCCAAGTGATCTCGTGGCTTTCGCCTATCAAAAGGTGTTGCATTGGTTCGGACACGACCAAGCCCCCAAGTGACATGATATAAAGCTTTGTTAAAAAGCTAACTCAAGGGGTAAACCGGAGACCGCTTTAAGATAAAAACTCCGTGTAACCACTCATGATGTAAAAATAACAGAGACCCCGCGTTAGCTAAGGCTCTGGTTGATTGTATTGATCATAATATATACATTGTCATAATATGTACATAAGTAGAGCCTATGGCTCAAGTATAGTAGGGCCAAAGATGAGCTATGTTCTACGGCCTGTTGGTCTCCTCCTCTGATGTACGTGAGTCTTTATGCTCTCGAATATCAATCAGATAGTACGACCCGTTGTGCAGATTCTTGCTGACCACGAAAGGTCCCTCCCAAGGTGGGGATAGCTTGTGCATATCAATCTGGTCTCGGATGAGCCGGAGCACCAAATCTCCTTCTTGAAAGGTTCTGGTTCTAACTCGGCGACTGTGATAGCGACGAAGATCCTGCTGGTAGATCGCGAGCAGGCATTGCAATGTCACGCTCCTCATCCAACAGGTCCAAAGCGTCTTGCCGTGCTACCTCGTTGTCCGCTCCAACATAAGCTGCTACACGAGGTGAATCATGACGGATATCATCGGGGAGAACCGCCTCCGCTCCGTAGACCATGAAGAACAGCGTGTATCACAGCCGATCATTGGGCGTAGTATTGATGCTCCTAATACAGATGGTAACTCCTCAACCCAACAACCCGGTGTCCGCTGCAAAGGAACCATAAGCCGGGGTTTGATGCCTCGTAAGATCTCTTGGTTAGCTCTCTCTACCTGTCCATTGGGCTGTGGGTGAGCCACTGATGAAACGTCAAGCCGGATGTGCTCACGTTCACAGAACTCCTTCATAGCACCCTTAGATAGATTGGTACCATTATCGTGAATGATACCGTGTGGAAAGCCAAACCGAAAATCACCTTTTAATGAATTGAACCGCCGTGGCTGCATCACACTTAACGGGCTCCGCTTCCACCCACTTTGTAAATTTGTCAACCGCCACCAAGAGGTGGGTCTTCTTGTCCTTGGACCGTTTGAAAGGCCCAACCATATCCAACCCCCAAGTCGCAAACAACCAAGTAATTGGAATCATCCTCAATTCTTGAGCCGGTACATGAGCGTGTCTTGAGAACTTCTGACAACCGTCACATCGCTTAACCAGGTCCTCCGCATCAGCATGAGCAGTCAACCAATAAAAACCGTGGATTTAAACGCCTTAGCCACCAGAGATTTTGAATCGGCGTGGTGACCACAATCTCCTTCGTGGATTTCGCAAGAAGATCTCACAACCTTCCTCTGGCGACACACAACGTTGAAACGCTCCTGACACACTGCAATGATGCAAATCGCCATTGACAATAGTCATGGACTTGGATCACCGGATTATCTGTCTGGCCAGCGTCTCATCCTCTGGTAACTCACCCCGGTTCATGTACGCAAGATAAGGAATCGTCCAATCCGGAATGACATGCAGAGCCGCCACCAACTGAGCCTCCGGATCAGGAATAGACAAATCCTCTTCGCCAGGGAGCTTGACCGACGGGTTATGCAGGACATCTAAGAAGACATTAGGCGGGACCGGTTCTGGCGAGAGCCCAGCCGGCTTAAAGCGTCTGCCGCTTCGTTCTTCCGTCTGTCCACATGATCCACCTGATATCCCTTGAAGTGGCCTGCAATGATATCCACCTCACGATGGTATGCTGCCATGAGTGGGTCCTTAGAATCCCAAGTACCAGACACTTGTTGGGCCACCAGTCCAAGTCACCAAGCACTTGACTCGTCTGAGATTCTTCTAATTATCCATCCGGAGACCATGTAGTATAGGTTCGTAATCAGCTGAATTGTTAGTACAAGGGAACATTAAGCGGAGAACGTAACAGAACTTATCACCTCGTGGGGAAGTTAATACGACTCCAGCCCCCGAGCCCTCCAGCTGCCTGGACCCATCAAAATGAATAGTGCAATAGGTGTGATCCGGTTTTTCTTCAGGCGCTTGTAGCTCCGTCCAATCATTGATGAAATCCACAAGTGCTTGAGACTTGATCGCCGTCCGAGGCACGTATTTCAAACCGTATGCCCAAGCTCTATAGCCCACTTGGCAATCCGGCCAGTTGCCTCCCTATTTTGAATTATATCTCCCAAAGGAGCAGAGCTGACCACTGTGATGGGATGTCCCTGAAAGTATTGCTTAAGCTTTCGGCTTGCCATGAAAACTCCATACACCAGCTTCTGCCAATGCGGGTATCTTTGCTTGGACTCAATAAGCACCTCGCTGATATAGTAAACCGGACGCTGAACCGGATACTCCTTGCCTGCCTCCTTGCGCTCTACCACAATAGCTACACTGACTGCACGAGCATTAGCTGCCACATATAGTAGCAACGGTTCTTTGTCAATCGGAGCAGCAAGAACAGGCGGATTGGCTAGCTGCCGCTTTAAGTCCTCCAATGCTTTATCAGCGGCCGGACTCCAGACAAAGGGATCTGCTTTCTTCAGCATCTGATACAAAGGGATCGCCTTCTCACCGAGGCGGCTGATAAACCGGCTCAACGCGGCAATCCGGCACCAAGCTGGACATCATTGATACATTTCGATTTAGCGGAGAGGTGATAGCTGTGATCTTCTCCGGATTAGCCTCAATTCCTGTTGGACACGGAAAACCCAATAACTTGCTGTCGGTACACCAAAAACACACTTGGCCGGGTTGAGCATCATCTTGTATGTCCGCAGGTTATCAAAGGTTTCCTTCAAATCATCAACCGAGTCTCCTTTTCCTTGACTTAACCACAATATCATCCACATAGGCATGTACATTACGGTCGATCCGCTTATGAAGGCAATTTTGTACACACCGTTGATAAGTTGCTCGAGCACTCTTGAGTCCAAAGGGCATAGATACATAGCAGAAGTCTCCAAAGGGAGTTATGAACACCGTCTTCTCCTGGTCCTTAACTGCCATCTTGATCTGATGATAACCAGAATATGCATCCAGAAAACTCAAACGCTCACAACCCGCCGTAGCATCAATAATCTGATCGATGCGGGGGAGGGCAAAAGGATCTGCTGGACAAGCCTTATTAAGATCTGTGTAATCCACACACATGCGCCAGGTGCCGTTCTTCTTAAGGACCAGCACCGGATTAGCCAGCCATTCAGGATGGAACACTTCAACAATAAAGCCAGCCGCTAAGAGCCTGGCCACCTCCTCTCCAATAGCTTTGCACCTTTCTTCGTTGAACCGGCGGAGAAACTGCTTCACCGGTTTGTACTTAGGATCAACATTAAGAGTGTGCTCAGCGAGTTCCCTCGGTACACCTGGCATGTCAGAAGGCTTCCATGCAAAATGTCCGGTTCTCACGGATGAACTCGATGAGCGCGCTTTCCTATTTCGGATCCAAGTTGGTGCTGATACTAAACTGCTTGGACGAATCGCCAGGTACAAAGTCAACAAGCTTAGTCTCATCTGCCGATTTGAATTTTAAAGCCGGATCATGCTCTGTGGTTGGCTTCTTCAACATAGTCATGTCCGCCGGATCAACATTATCCTTGTAGTACTTCAACTCTTCTGTGGCACAAACCGACTCTGCATAGGCCGCATCACCTTCTTCACACTCCAAGGCAATCTTGCGACTTCCATGAACGGTTATGGTCCCCTTGTGACCCGGCATCTTGAGCTGCAGATAAATATAACGTGGTCGTGCCATAAACTTGGCATAAGCCGGCCGCCCAAACAAAAGCGTGCTACGGGCCGGATCTTAACCACCTCAAAACCAATGTTTCGACACGAGGTCATGATCATCTCCAAAGGCCACCTCCAGAGCTATCTTGCCAACGGGATACGCTGATTTACCAGGTACCACACCATGGAATACCGTATTGGACGGTTTAAGATTCTTGTCGGTTAGCCCCATACGACGGAAGGTCTCATAGTACAAGATATTAATGCTGCTTCCTCCATCCATGAGCACTTTGGTGAACTTATAACCTCCCACCTGAGGTGCCACCACCAACGCTAGCTGACCCGGATTGTCAACCCGGGGAGGGTGATCCTCTCTGCTCCATATGATTGGCTGTTCTGACCAGTGTAAAATAGCGAGGCACGGCCAGTTCAACAGAATTCATTGCTCGCTTGTGAAGCTTCTGGTCTCGTTTATCCAAGCTAGTGGTGAATACATGATATTGCCCACTATTCAACTATTTTGGATTGTTCTGATAACCCGACTGCTGCTGCTGGTTGTAACCACCACAGCTACTCGATTGTTTTGATTGTTATGTCCACCACGATCTCCATTGAAGCCTGAACCGGCATTTCCTCCACCGTGACCCGGCCCATGGAATCCGGATCCCGAGCCACCACCGATCAGTGATCATACCAGATAGCATTATAATTTTTGAACTCCTGCATAATATAGCAATCCTTCCAAAGGTGGGTGGCTGGCGTCTCCTTTGTCCCGTGCTTTGGACAGGGCTGGTTTAATAGATAAGTCAGGCGGTCCGGATTGGGGTTTGGAGCTCCACCGCGATTCAACGGTTTACCCTTCCGTCGCTGGCCCCTGTCCTATGTGCTAGTATTAGCCACAAAGTCCATGCTGCCATCCAATTTACGCTTGCCTCCGTTACCATGACCTGCCGTGTTGTGTTGCTGCCCCTTGGAGTTGCCGTTCTTCTTTCCCTTCCCTGTCTTGTCATCATCAGACTCGGGATCCTTGGTACTATCAGAATAAGCATACTTCACTAACACAGTCATGAGGGTCCCCATATCGGTACAATGGCGCTTCATCCGTCCCAATTTCAACTTCAGAGGTTTAAACCGGTAGTTGCTTTCCAAAGTTATGACCATGAGTCGGCGTTGATCTGATGCGATGAGTGCAAAATTTCGAAAACTTCGGCGTACCAATGGTTGTTGACTCTCTTTCCTCCTAGACATAGGCCGCTAAGTCCACTATCGACATGGGCTGCTTACATGTATCCTTGAAATTCTGGATAAACCGGGCTCAAGAATCGGGCCCATGAACTGATAGAATTGGCTGGTAAGCTCTTTAACCAAATACGGGCTGTCCCTTCAAGCATCATGGTGAAATATTTTGCACATGCCGCTTCATCTACGTCAAGCATCTCCATGGCCATCTCATAGCTCTCTATCCATGTTTCCGGAGACAAATCGGCTGTGTAATTTGGCACCTTGCGCGGGCCCTTGAAATCCTTGGGCAAGCGCACGTTGCGTAAAGCGGGGACAAGACAAGGCACTCCCAAAGAACTAGAAGTGACTCTGGCTCGATCGAGGTGGTTGGACGAACGGCGTGGTCGACGAGCCTCCTGCTGCCGCTAACTTCGGCGTCCCTGCGTGCGCGGGCCGGTCCACCACTTCTGAGCATCACCTGCCGGGTTATGGCCACGGGCGCTTCACGGTTCCGTGCATTACTTGAATCTGGCGGTTCATCCATCCGCCTACTGTAACTCCGGCTTGGGCGGGGGGTGGAATGAATTCGGTCACGACTATATGAATATGCTTCCTGCTGAACCAAGGCTGTTCAAAGAAGTTCCTTAACCCGGCGCGTCTCCACTGCTTGTGGCGAATCACCTTCAATCGGAATGGCCTCCAGCCGTGAAGCGGCGGCGATTAGATTGTCCATTGGATTGGAATAATGACCTGGAGGTGTCTGGACAGGCTGAGGTACGATGTTATTCTGTCGAGGCGGCTCCATCAGGCGAGGCTGAACGGCGCACCGGCCAGTGCCTCCGCCCGGTTTAGCCACGGCGGGTTACTAGTCCCTGCTCCTGGGGTGTTAAAGAGGTTTCTGGCATCGAAAACCGTCGGCAGGCGAGACCGATGCTTCCTTTTCAAGACTTCATGCGACGCGTTCTGGTCCAGCATAAGCCTATAGGCCTGCGCATCCAAAGCGGCCCGCTCTGCGGCCATCCTGTTGTTCTCAGCCGCTAGGTCGGCCTTGGCCTGAGTGATCTGTTCCCTCACTTTTGCAATCTCCGCGTTGTGGGTGTCCTGATCCGCCGAGTTAGCCTCTGCCATAAGTACCGCCAACGCATCAAACAGATCAGATAAAACTTGAGCCGGCGGGCGCACAGAGCCTCCTGCCCCGGCCGCTGCCGCCGCTGCTGATCCGGAGAACATTGCTGCTATGGTCGAAGAGTGGACCGTCGCCTGTGTACCGGCCATGAATATCCCAACCCGGTTGGGCAGATCAGAGGGGTCCGGAATACTGTCGCCATCGGAACAGCCCCCAATCCGGTCGTCCTGTAGCTGATACAATGATTCGGTTTCTCCGGTCGAGGACTCGTCGCCGGAATAAACGACAGTCTCGCTACCAGATGCCGATCCATCTTCATATTCTCCTCCGTGGATGACTCCCACGAAGGCATGCTTCACGGCCGGTTTAACCTGGGCAGATCTCGCACGCTGAGCCGTTTCGACGAGGTCGGTGCAGATGTACGGCTCAGGGCCCGGTTCACCGATCTTGCCAATGAAGACGTGTATGCCACCAAAGGGGACCCGGTACCCGTACTCAATAGAGTCGGCCTCGGGGCCCCAGCCTGAATCGTCGATGTAGTGCTTGCCGCGACGACTCTTGGTCATCCGGCCCACAGCGTAACCCTTGAGTCCTTCGAAGTTGCCCTCCAAGAACTTGAAACCATCATGCGATAGCCCCACGGTGGGCGCCAACTGTCGTGGTTTTGTCACGGCAGATGTCCTCATGAAAGGACTTAGTCGTGGAGCCATCGCTTCTGGGTTAGCTTGAAGGGGTTAAAGCGGACACAAGGACGCAAGAGAGTTTATACTAGTTCGCCCTTTGATGAAGGTAAAAGCCTACGTCTAGTTGTGATGGAATTGATGGGGGTTTCGATGACTAGGGAGCAAACAAGCTTTGCCTAAGTCTCGAGTTCTTGTCTGTTGTCCTGAATCGCCGCCGGGTCGTCCCCTTATATACATGGGTGACACCCGTCGGTTTGCAGAGTCCCGAGACCGGCTCATAGACGTGTCCGGTTCGGTCTCTAGTATTTCTAACTTACAACACAAGTTACATACTAATGCCGGTTCATGGCTACACGCCTTAAACCGGTTCTGGGCCTTGGGCCCCTATAGAATATCCTCACGGGCTTCAAGCATACTTGACTACTGATGAAGTTAACCCGACCTCTCCTGGCCGGTTTACGCCCAGTAGTAATATCCCCAACAGTGCCCGAATTGTTAAAAATCACCAGAACGTGGTAAAATACTGATTCCAATTGCTGCTGATCAATAAACAAATTGTACAGGTCTTCTAATTTTGGTAGAATTTTTAGAGTTACAGAAGTTTGAGTTAGTTATAGATTACTACAGAATGTTCTGTTTTTGACAGATTCTGTTTGCGTGTGTTGTTTGCTTATTTTGATGAATCTATGGCTAGTAAAATATTTTATAATCCATAGAGAAGTTGGAATACAGTAGGTTTAACACCAATATAAATAAAGAATGAGTTCATTACAGTACCTTGAATTAGTCTTTTGTTTTCTTTCTCTAACGGAGCTCACGAGATTTCTATTGAGTTTTGTGTTGTGAAGTTTTCAAGTTTTGGGTGAATTCTTTTGATGGATTATGGAACAAGGAGTGGCAAGAGCCTAAGCTTGGGGATGCCCATGGCACCCCAAGATAATCCAAGGACACCAAAAATTCAAAGCTTGGGGATGCCGGAAGGCATTCCTCTTTAAATCCACTTCCATCGGTAATTTACTTGGAGCTATATTTTTATTCACCACATGATATGTGTTTTGCTTGGAGCGTCTTGTATTATTTATGTATTTGCTTGTTAGTTTACCACAATCATCCTTGCTGTACACACCTTTTGAGAGAGCCATACATGAATCAAAATTTGATAGAATACTCTATGTGCTTCACTTATATCTTTTGAGCTTGACAGTTTTGCTCATAGTGCTTCACTTATATCTTTTGAGCGTGATAATTTTTCCTCTAGTGCTTCACTTATATCTTTTAGAGCACGGTGGTGGATTTGTTTTAAAGAAACTTGATCTCTCATGCTTCACTTAGATTATTTTGAGAGTCGTTAATAGCATGGTAATTTGCTTAATGTTAATATATTTAGTGTTCAAGATATGTGAAAATTTCTTTTTGAGTGAATTGAATACTAAGATAAGTTTGATGCTTGATAATTGTTTTGATATATGGAGGTGATAATATCAAAGTCGTGCTAGTTGATAATTGTGAATTTGAGAAATACTTGTGTTGAAGTTTGCAAGTCCCGTATCATGCACGTATGGTTAAAGTTGTGTAACAAATTTGAAACATGAAGTGTACCTGGCTTGTGCATCCTTATGAGTGGCGGTCGGGGACGAGCGATGGTCTTTTCCTACCAATCTATCCCCTAGGAGCATGCGCGTAGTACTTGATTTTTGATGGCTTCTAAATTTTTGCAATAAGTATATGAGTTCTTTTGACTAATGTTGAGTCCATGGATTATCGCACTCTCACCTTTCCGCCTTTGCTAGCCTCTTGATGCCGTGCATTGCCCTTTCTCAATTTGAGAGTTGGTGCAAACTTTGCCGGTGCATCCAAACCCCGTGATATGATACGCTCTATCACACATAAACCTCCTTATATCTTCCTCAAAACAGCCACCATACCTACCTATTATGGCATTTCCATAGCCATTCCGAGATATATTGCCATGCAACTTTCCACCGTTCCGTTCATCATTATTATGACATACATTACTTTTGTCATATTGCCATTGCATGATCATGTAGTTGACATCGTATTTCTGGCAAAGCCACCATGCATTGTTTTCCATACATGTCACTCTTGATTCATTGCACCATCCCGGTACACCGTCGGAGGCATTCATATAGAGTCATATTTTGTTCTAAGTTTCGAGTTGTAATTGTTGAGTTGTAAGAAAAATAAAAGTGTGATGATCATCATTATTAGAGCATTGTCCCAAGTGAGGAAAGGATGATGGAGACTATGATTCCCCCAAAAGTCGAGATGAGACTCCGGACGAAAAAAAAAGAAAAAAAAAGCAAGGCAAAAAAAAGGCCCAAAAAATGAGAGAAAAAGAGAGAAGGGACAATGCTAGTATCCTTTTACCACACTTGTGCTTCAAAGTAGCACTAAGATCTTCATGATACAGAGTCTCTCATTTTGTCACTTTCATATACTAGTGGGAATTTTTCATTATAGAACTTGGCTTGTATATTCCAATGATGGGCTTCCTCAAAATGCCCTAGGTCTTCGTGAGCAAGCAAGTTGGATGCACACCCACTTAGTTTCTTTTGTAGAGCTTTCATATACTTATAGCTCTAGTGCATCTGTTGCATGGCAATCCCTACTCCTCATGTTGACATCAATTGATGGGCATCTCCATAGCCCATTGATTAGCCTCGTCAATGTGAGACTTTCTCCTTTTTGCCTTCTCCACACAATCCCCATCATCAGATTCTATTCCACCCATAGTGCTATATCCATGGTTCGCGCTCATGTATTGCGTGAAGGTTGAAAAAGTTTGAGATTATTTGAGTATGAAACAATTGCTTGGCTTGTCATCGGGGGTATAGAAGTTGGGAACATCTTTGTGTGACGAAAATGAAGCATAGCCTAACTATATGATTTTGTAGGGATGAACTTTCTTTTGCCATGTTATTTCGAGAAGACATGATTGCTTTGATTTATATGCTTGAAGTATTATTATTTCTGTGTCAATATGAAATTTTGTCTTAAATCTTTCGGATCTGAATATTCATATCACAAGTAAGAAGATTTATATTGAAATTATGCCAAAGTATCACTCCGCATCAAAAATTCTCTTTTTATCATTTACCTACTCGAGGACGAGCAGGAATTAAGCTTGGGGATGCCTGATACGTCTCCAAGGTATCTATAATTTTTGATTGCTCCATGCTACTTTATCTACTATTTTGGACTATAATGGGCTTTATTTTCCACTTTTATATTACTTTTGGGACTAACCTATTAACCGGAGGCCCAGCCCAGACTTGCTGTTTTTGCCTATTTCGGTGTTTCAAGAAAGCGGAATATCAAACGGAGTCCAAACGGAATGAAACCTTGAGAATGTGATTTTCCAACCGAACGTGATCCGGAGACTTGGACCCTACTCCAAGAAGTGCCGAGGCGGTCACGAGGTGGAGGGCGCGTCCCACAGGTGCGCCCCACCTCGTGGGCCCCCGACGCTCCATCGACGTACTCCTTCCTCCTATATATACCTACGTACCCCAAACGATCGTAAGCAGGAGCCAAAACCTAATTCCACCGCCAAGCAACTTCCTCAGTATCCACGAGATCCCATCTTGGGGCCTGTTAGGAGCTCCACGGAGGGGGGCATCCATCATGGAGGGCTTCTACATCAACACCATAGCCCCGATGAAGTGTGAGTAGTTTACTTCAGACCTTGGGTCCATAGCTAGTAGCTACATGGCTTCTTCTCTCTTCTCGGATCTCAATACAATGTTCTCCCCTCTCTCGTGGAGATCTATTCGATGTAATCTTCTTTTTGCGGTGTGTTTGTTGAGACCGATGAATTGTGGGTTTATGATCTAGTATTATCTATGGAAAATATTTGATTCTTCTCTGAATTCTTTTATGTATGATTGAGTTATCTTTGCAAGTCTCTTCGAATTATCCGTTTGGTTTGGCCAACTAGATTGGTAGTTCTTGCAATGGGAGAAGCGCTTAGCTTTGGGTTCAATCTTGCGGTGTCCTTACCCAGTGACAGAAAGGGTTGCAAGGCACGTAGTGTATTGTTGCCATCAAGGATAACAAGATGGGGTTTTTATCATCTTTCATGAATTTATCCCTCTACATCATGTCATCTTGCTTAAGGCGTTACTCTGTTTTTAACTTAATACTCTAGATGCATGCTGGATAGCGGTCAATGAGTGAAGTAATAGTAGTAGATGCAGAATCGTTTCAATCTACTTGTTTTGGACGTGATGCCTATATACATGATCATTGCCTAGATATACTCATAACTATGCTCAATTCTGTCAATTGCTCAACAATAATTTGTTCACCCACCGTAGAATACTTATGCTCTTGAGAGAAGCCACTAGTGAAACCTATGGCCCCCGGGTCTATTCTCATCATATCAATCTCTATCACTTTATTTACTTGCTTTGTTTTTACTTTGCTTTTACTTTTTTACTTTGCATCTATCTATCAAAAAATACCAAATATTATTTATCATCTCTATCAGATCTCACTATCGTAAGTGACCGTGAAGGGATTGACAACCCCTAATCGCGTTGGTTGCGAGTTCTTTGTCGTTATTAGTGTAGGTACGAGGGACTTGTCGTGGTCTCCTCTTTGGATTGATACCTTGGTTCTCAAAAACTGAGGGAAATACTTACGCTACTTTGCTGCATCATCCTCTCCTCTTCGGGGAAATCCAACGCAGTGCTCAAGAGGTAGCATTGAGAAGCCTGACTATCTACAAATCCCTCTATAGGAACCAGACCTCTGTCTGAGATTCCCAAGCTAATCGTCGAAGCCCATGTAGAACTACTAATGAGACTAAAGTCTCCTCTGCAAAAACATAAATTAAGCAAACATGAGTACAAAGGTACTCAACAAGACTTACATCAGAACTAACTACACATGCATCAGTATCAAGAAGGGTGTTGTGGGCTTTAACTGCAGTAAGCCAACTTTGACTTAGTGGCTATCCTATACTACGACTACTAGTAATTTCTTTGAGGCGAGAAGGCACACACGAGTCCACTAGTCACACAAGAATACACCACTATGGATTCTCTCCCATCTCCCTACGAGAAGGCCATCCATAGCACTCACGCTTATCTTGCACATTTTAGAGTATCCACTTCAAGTTATCTATGAACCATATAAGTCTTTCAAGTAATCCATATCCGCGGACATGGCTATTCTAATAGATCATTAACCCTGCAGGGGTGTACTTCGTCATACACGCTCTCACCACTTTCTGCTACTTCTTGAGCTTGCGTTGGTTTTTCCCTTGAAGAGGAAAGGGTGATGCAGCAAAGTAGAGATAAGTATTTCCCTCAGTTGAGAACCAAGGTATCAATCCAGTAGGAGATACAAGCAAGTCTCCAATATATGCACCTACACAAACAATCAAACACTTGCACCCAACGCGATATAGGGGTTGTCAATCCCTTTACGATCACTTGCAAAGGTGAGATCTGATAGAGATAGATATAAAATATTACTAAAACGTAAAATAAAGTAAAAGTAAATAAATTGCACCGAGGTATTTTTGATTTTTTTAGTTTATAGATCTGAAAATATATGATGGAAAATAGACCCGGGGGCCATATGTTTCACTAGAGGCTTCTCTCTTGAAGGAAAATAATACGGTGGGTGAACAAATTACTGTCGATCAATTGATAGAAAAGCGCAAAGTTATGACGATATCCAAGGCAATGATTATGAATATAAGCATCACGTCTGTGTCCAGTAGACCGACTCCTGCCTGCATCTACTACTATTACTCCACACATCGACCGCTATCCAGCATGCATCTAGAGTATTAAGTTCATAAGAACGGAGTAACTCCTTAAGTAAGATGACATGATGTAGAGGGATAACTCAAGCAATATGATAAAAACCCCATCTTTTTAACCTTGATGGCAACAATACAAATACGTGCCTCTCTACCCCTACTTTGACACTGGGTGAGGACACTGCAAGATTGAACCCGAAACTAAGCACCTCTCCCATTGCAAGAAGAACCAATCTAGTTGGAAAACCAAACCAATAATTCAAAGAGAAATACAAAGATATCAAATCATGCATATAAGAATTCAGAGAAGATTCAAATAATATTCATAGATAAACTGATAATAAATTCCACAATTCATCGGATCTCGACAAACACACCGCAGAAGATTACATTGGATAGGTCTCCAAGAACATAGAGGAGAACATGGTATTGAGGATCAAAGAGAGAGAAGAAGCCATCTAGCTACTAGCTATGGACCCATAGGTCTGTGGTAAACTACTCACGCTTCATCGGAAGGACAATAGAGTTAATGTAGAAGCCCTCCATGATCGAATCTCCCCCGATAGGGTGCCAGAAAAGGACCCAAGATGGGATCTCACGGGTACAGAAGGTTACGGCGGCGGAAAAGTATTTTGGTGGACGCTTTTGTTGGTTTGGGAACATTTCTGAATTTATAGGCCAAGAATTAGGGTTGGAGGAGCTCCAAGGGGCCCACAAGCCCTCAGGGCACGCCCCCCTAGGGTGCGCCCCTGAACTTGTGGCCGCCTCGGGACTCCTCCGACTTCATCTCCAAGTCCTATGTGTGCCTTCTGGTCCAAGAAAAATCATCGTAAAGTTTTATTCCGTTTGGACTCCGTGTGATATTCCTTTTCTGTAGAACTCAAAAACAAGGAAAAACAGAAACTGGCACTAGGCTCTGGGTTAATAAGTTAGTCCCAAAAATAATATAAAATAGCATATCAATGCATATAAAACATCCAAAATAGATAATTTAATAGCATGGAACAATAAAAAATTATAGATATGTTGGAGACATATCAAGCATCCCAAGCTTAATTCCTGCTCGTCCTCGAGTAGGTAAATGATAAAAACAGAATTTTTGATGTGGAATGCTACCTAACATATTTATCCATGTAATTTTCTTTATTGTGGCATGATACGTCTCCAACGTATCTATAATCTTTTATTGTTCCATCCTGTTATATTATCAATCTTGGATGTTTTATAATCATTTTATATCATTTTTTGGTACTAACCTATTGACATAGTGCCAAGTGTCAGTTGCTGTTTTCTACATGTTTTACATTGCAGGAAATCAATATCAGACGGAGTTAGTCCAAATGCAACGAAACTCCACGGAGATTTTTTATGGACCAGAAGACACGTAATGGGCCCTGGCTATGCCTGGAGGGTGCTCCGAGGAGAGCACAACCCACCAGGGCGCGCCAGGAGGCCCAGATGCGCCCTGGTGGGTTGTGCCCACCTCGGGTGCCCCCCGAACCGCCTCTTTGCTCTATAAATACCCCAATATTCCCAAAACCCTAGGGGAGTCGATGAAATATTCATCCAGCCACCATAGAGTCCAGAACCACCAGATCCAATCTAGACACCATCTCGGATGGGGTTCACCACCTCCATTGGTGCCTCTCCGATGATGCGTGAGTAGTTCTTTGTAGACCTTCGGGTCCATAGTTAGTAGCTAGATGGCTTCATCTCTCTCTCTCTGGATTCTCAATACAATGGTCTCTTGGAGATCCATATGATGTAACTCTTTTTCGGTGTGTTTGTTGGGATCGATGAACTTTGAGTTTATGATCAGATCTATCTTTTTTACATCCATGAAAGTTATTTGAGTTTCTTTGATCTCTTATATGCATGATTGCTTATAGCCTCGTATTTCTTCTCCGATATTTGGGTTTTGTTTGGCCAACTTGATCTATTTATCTTGCAATGGAAGAGGTGCTCTGTAGTGGGTTCGATCTTACGGTGCTTGATCCCAGTGACAGAAGTGGAACCGACACGTATGTATTGTTGCTACTAAGGAAAAACGATGCGGTATATCTCTACATAGATAGATATTGTCTACATCATGCCATCGTCCTTATTGCATTACTCCGTTTTTCCATGAACTTAATACACTAGATGCATGCTGGATAGCGGTCGATGTGTGGAGTAATTGTAGTAGATGCAGGAAGGAGTCGGTCTACTAATCTTGGACGTGATGCCTATATAATGATCATTGCTTTTGGATATCATCATGAGTATTTGAAGTTCTATCAATTGCCCAACAGTAATTTGTTCACCAACGTTTGCTATTTTTCTCGAGAGAAGCCACTAGTGAAACCTACGGCCCCCGGGTCTCTTTCTCATATATTTGCCTTTGCGATCTACTTTTTCTTGCATTTATTTTCAGATCTATTAAACCAAAAATACAAAAATACCTTGCTGCAATTTATTCTTATTTATTTTATTTGGCGTTCGATCTATCAATCTACCACAATTTTATCTCACGTCCGTTTGCCTATCTTGAGGCGCCGTACCCCGGAAGGGATTGACACCCCCTTTAACACGTCGGGTTGCGAGGATTTGTTATTTGTGTGCAGGGGCTGTTTTCGTTGTGTTGCTTGGTTTTCCTACTTGTTCGATATCCTTGGTTTCATATATGAGGGAAATACCTACCGCCGCTGTGCTGCATCATCCCTTCCTCTTTGGGGAAATACTGACGTAGCTTCAAGCTACATCAAAAGGAATTTCTGGCACTATTGCCAGGGAGGATCTTCAACATATACCAGGTTCCTGATCACAAATCTCATCTCCTCGCAATTTACACTATTTTCCATTTGCCTCTCGTTTTCCTCTCCCCCACTTCACAAAAAAATGCCATTTTATTTGCCCTCTTTTTTGTTCGCCTTTTTCTTGTCAGATCTCATGTTTTCTTGTGCCTTCTATTTGCTTGCATCTTCACTTGCTAAAAATCTCTTGATATGGATCCTCATCCACTTGCTAATCTTTTTAAAAGATCCAATCATGATGAACGAATTGCTAGTGAGTTGAGTGCACTAGATTATCTTTATGAAGTTTTGCTTGAGAATCGTGAATCTGAAAATTGTGATGAAGAAATTTATGAAGTGATTCATGATAGCTCCTTGAATGAAAAGCATGATTGCAATAATTTTATTATAAATTCTATTAGTGTCAATTGTGCTAATAATATGCAAATCCCCAAGCCTGGGGATGCTTGTTTTGTCATGTCTGCTACTTATTGCAATGATCATAATTAGGGTGATAATGTTTCTTATGATCTTGAAAATTTATTTAAGCCTCATGATGAATATGTTTGCGATAATATTGAAAGTGGGTTTGGAAGAGTGTCAACTTTAGCTAAAAATAATCCCACATATTTGGAGAGTGTTCAATCTTATGAAAATTTTGATGATAGTGAGTTTGGAGAGGTCATGACTTTATTTGATGATAATCCCATTATTTTGGAAGAGTGTCATCTTTGCAAGCATGTGGATCATAAAGAGAAAATTTTATATGATAGTTATATTATTGAATTTGATTATGATCCTACATATAATTATTATGAGAGAGGAAAATATGGTTTTAGAAATTTGAATGTTATTAAATTTCCTCTCATTGTGTTGAGATTGTCAATGTTTTATTCCTCTCCTTTGCATATGCTAGATATTTCTTGTCTTGGTAATTTGTTTTCCTATAAAATTCCTATGCATAGGAAGTATGTTAGACTTAAATGTGTTTGTCACATGTTTGATGGTGCTCTCTTAGGTGTTTCAACTACTATCTTTCTTGTGAGCATCATTGAAATATTATGCCTAGCTAAGGGCGTAAAACTAGCGCTTGTTAGGAGGCAACCCAATGAATAAAATTTACTTTTGCTTTTTGCTTTCTGTTATTGAGTGTTAGCACAATTATGCTACTGTTATGATTGTGTTTTTTTGTTTTAGTTAGTGTTTGTGCCAAGTAGAGCCGACATGATCTTCTTGGGTGATAGTTGTTTGATCTTGCTGAAAAAAAACAGAATTTTTTGCGCTCACGAAAACAATTCTTATTTTTTACCAGAGCATGATAAAATTTCAATTCTTTCTGCATAAGATTAACATACAAATTACCCAGGTCTT
The DNA here is from genome assembly GCA_021605145.1 of Aegilops bicornis. Taxonomy (NCBI): domain Eukaryota; kingdom Viridiplantae; phylum Streptophyta; class Magnoliopsida; order Poales; family Poaceae; genus Aegilops; species Aegilops bicornis. The sequence goes on along the minus strand of CM038671.1, from coordinate 429,655,060 downwards.
CCTAGTTTTTCAGAAATTTTGGAGTTCTAGAAGTATTCGAACAAATCAGATTTCTACAGACTGTTCTGTTTTGACAGATTCTGTTTTCTTTGCGTTGTGTGCTTATTTTGATGGCTATATGGTTTTCTTTGATGAGTTTTTGCCATAGAAAAGTTGGAATACAATAGATATAATGCAAAAGCAAAATATGAATTGGTTTGGTACAGTACTTATAGTAGTGATTTATTTTTCTTACACTAACGGATCTCACGAAGGTTTTGTTGAGTTTTGCATGATTGAAGTTTTCAAGTTTTGGGTTATCTTACGATGGATGAAGGAATAAGGAGTAGAAGAGCCTAAGATTGGGGATCCCCTGGCATCCCAAGCTATTATCCAAAAATGATCAACCAACTAATCTTGGGGATGCCCCCGAGTGGCATCCCCTCTTTCTTCTAACGACCATCGGTATTTTACTCGAAGCTATATTTTTATTCGTCACATGATATGTGTTTTGCTTGGAGCGTCTTGTATGATATGAGTCTTTGCTTGTTTTATTTTGTGTTTTAAGTCTTGATCCCTTGCTGGACACACCTATTTGGGAGAGCCAAAATTATGTCATGACTTGTTAGAATTTCTCTCTATGCTTCACTTAAATTTTTATGAGCTATGGACTTGCTCTAGTTCTTCACTTATATCTTTTTGAGCACGGTGTGTTTTAGTATTTTTGAAGAAATTATCTCTTGATTCACTTAGATTTATTTGAGAGTTAGTAAAATTTTCAAGAAATTCTCTCTTGCTTCACTTAAATTATTTTGAGAGAAAGAAAAATTTATGCTCATGATCTTCGCTTATATTTGTTTGAGCTTATGAAAAGCAACACATGAAAATTAGTCCCAAAGTGATAGATATCCAAGAAGGATATAATAAAAACTTTCATGAAGATCATTGGACAAAATAAACTTGATTCTTAGTAATAGTTTGGAGATATGATGATGTGATACGTGAGTTATGTTGATGAGTAATTATGCTTTAGTAAGAATATTGGTGTTAAGGTTTGTGATTCCCTATGCAAGCACGAAAGTCAATAGTCATGCAGTGAAATTATATCTTACTTATGGTGCATTATTGATTGTTAATTATGCTTAATGATTGCTTATGAGATTATCCGTTTCTTGGTTGGTCGCTTCTCAATCTTTTGCTAGCCTTCATTTTGCACTAATTATGATCTCTACTTGTGCATCCAAAATCCTTTAAACCAGTTTTGCCACATGAGTCCACTATATCTACCTATATGCGGCATTCTTTTGCTGTTCTAAGCAAATTTGTATGTGCCATCTCTAATTCTCAAAATAAACTTCTCTTTTGTGTGTTTGTTTCGCTCGCGGAACGGTGATGGGTGGCTAATATTTTCCATGCTAGACGTGTTATTCTCACGATGAGTGTTTATTCACTTGTCATTGCACGAGAGTAAGGAAAAGGTATTAGGGATGCCCAGTCCCGAAATGAAAAATGAATTTACTTTATGTTGTCAAATAATAAATTCCTTGGAAAGTGTTGGTATGGAGGGCAACCGTGGATACGGCTAGCCATGGAAAGTGAAAGTATGGTGAAAAAGGAATAAACTTTATTTTCTATTTGGGAACCACCTATGATATATCTAGCATGGAAAGTGTTGGGAACTCTAAGTCGTTTTCGTTGGTGGGATGGATACACCTCCCGAATTTTTTTGATCTCTAAGTTTTTCGCTTTGAGCTCTGGCACCTCTACAAATCCCTACTTCCCTCTGCGAAGGTCCTTTCTTTTACTTTATGCAATTTTTATTTTGAATTTGAGTCTCCATCTTCTCTTACAAAGGCACCAACTAGGAGGCAATATGATCGTACTTAAGTATTGGGTGTAACTAATATGCGAGTGACTTTCATGAATGGATCAACGATTGAGCATGATGGGCTAGGGATAACTTATTTTAGTGTTGATATTTTGAAAGACATGGTTGCTTGTTGATATGCTTGAGTATTTAATTATCATGTCAAAACTAGACTATTGCTTTGAATCACATAAAAGTCCAAATGTCCATGCTATAAAGAAAAGAATATAATATGACATGTTAGGCAGCATTCCACATCAAAAATTCTATTTTTATCACATACCTACTCGAGGACGAGTAGGAGTTAAGCTTGGGGATGCCGATACGTCTCCAACGTATCTATAATTTTTTATTGTTCCATGATGTTATATTATCAATCTTGGATGTTTTATAATCATTTTATAGTCATTTTATATCATTTTTGGTACTAACCTATTGACATAGTGCCAAGTGCCAGTTGCTATTTTCTGCATGTTTTTTCATCGCAGGAAATCAATATCAGACGGAGTCCAACTGCAACGAAACTCCACGAAGATTTTTTATGGACCAGAAGAAAAGTAATGGGCCCTGGCTGCGCCTGGGGGTGCTCCTAGGAGAGCACAACCCACCAAAGCGGCGCCAGAGGCCCAGCGCATACAGTGGGTTGTGCCCACCTCGGGTGCCCCGGACCGCCTCTTTGCTCTACAAATACCCCAATATTCCCAAAACCCTAGGGGAGTCAACGAAATATTCATCCAGCTGCCGCAGAGTCCAGAACCACCAGATCCAATCTAGACACCATCTCGGATGGGGTTCACCACCTCCATTGGTGCCTCTCCGATGATGCATGAGTAGTTCTTTGTAGACCTTTGGGTCCATAGTTAGTAGCTAGATGACTTCATCTCTCTCTCTGAATTCTCAATACAATGGTCTCTTGAAGATCCACATTATGTAACTCTTTTGCGGTGTGTTTGTTGGGATCGATGAACTTTGAGTTTATGATCAGATCTATCTTTTTATATCCATGAAAGTTATTTGAGTTTCTTTGATCTCTTATATGCATGATTTCTTATAGCCTCTTATTTCTTCTTCGATATTTGGGTTTTGTTTGGCCAACTTGATCTATTTATCTTGCAATGGGAAGAGGTTCTTTGTAGTGGGTTCGATCTTACAGTGCTTGATCCCAGTGAAGAAGGGGAATCGACACGTATGTATCGTTGCTACTAAGAATGAAACAATGGGGTCTATCTCTACATAGATAGATCTTGTCTACATCATGTCATCGTTCTTATTGCATTACTCCGTTTTTCCATGAACTAATACACTAGATGCATGCTGGATAGCGGTCGATGTGTGGAGTAATAGTAGTAGATGCAGGCAGGAGTCAGTGTACTAATCTTGGACGTGATGCCTATATAATGATCATTGCCTGGATATCGTCATGAGTATTTGAAGTTCTATCAATTGCCCAACAGTAATTTGTTCACCCACCGTCTGCTTATTTTCTGGAGAGAAGCCACTAGTGAAACCTACGGCCCCCGGTCTCTTTCTCATATATTTGCCTTTTCGATCTACTTTTTCCTTGCATTTATTTTCAGATCTATTAAACCAAAAATACAAAAATACCTTGCTGCAATTTATTCTTATTTATTTTATTTGGTGTTCGATCTATCAATCTACTACAATTTTATCTCACGTTCGTTTGCCTATCTTGAGGCGCCGTACCCCGGAAGGGATTGACAACCCCTTTAACATGTCGGGTTGCGAGGATTCGTTATCTGTGTGCAGGGGTTGTTTATGTAGTGTTGCTTGGTTCTCCTACTGGTTCGATAACCTTGGTTTCATATATGAGGGAAATACCTACCGCCGCTATGCTGCATCATCCCTTCCTCTTTGGGGAAATACCAACGTAGCTTCAAGCGACATCATGGCATGAATATTCAGATCCATAAGATTCAAAGAAAGGTTTAATATTGACATAAAAACAATAATACTTCAAGCATACTAATAAAGCAATCATGTCTTCTCAAAATAACATGGCCAAAGAAAGTTATCCCTACAAAATCATATAGTCTGGCTATGCTCCATCTTCATCACACAAAATATCAAATCATGCACAACCCAGATGACAAGCCAAGCAATTGTTTCATACTTTTTATGTTCTCAAACCTTTTCAACTTTCACGCAATACATGAGCGTGAGCCATGGATATAGCACTATAGGTGGAATAGAATATGGTGGTTGTGGAGAAGACAAAAAGAAGGAGATAGTCTCACATCAACTAGGCGTATCAATGGGCTATGGAGATGCCCATCAATAGATATCAGTGTGAGAGAGCAGGGATTGCCATGCAATGTATGCACTAGACCTATAAGTTTATGAAAGCTCAAAAAGAAACTAAGTGGGTGTGCATCCAACTCGCTTGCTCACGAAGACCTAGGGCACTTTGAGGAAGCCCATCATTGGAATATACAAGATAAGTTCTTATAATGAAAAATTCCCACTAGTATATGAAAGTGATAACATAGGAGACTCTCTATCATGAAGATCATGGTGCTACTTTTGAAGCACAAGTGTGGAAAAAGGATAGTAACATTGTCCCTTCTCTCTTTTCTCTCATTTTTTCTGGTGGGCTTCTTTTGCCTCTTTTTTGTGGGTTTATTTGGCCTATTTTATTTTTTATAAAGTAACTTGTGAGGGAATCATAGCTTCCATCATCCTTTCCTCACATGGGACAATGCTCTAATAATGATGATCATCACACTTTTATTTACTTACAACTCAAGAATTACAACTCGGTACTCAGAACAAAATAGGACTATATATGAATGCCTCCGGCGGTGTACCGGGATGTGCAATGATCTAGCATAGCAATGACATAAAAAGCGGACAAGCCATGAAAACATCATGCTAGCTATCTTACGATCATGCAAAGCAATATGGCAATGATGGAGCGTGTCATAATAAACGGAACAGTGGAAGTTGCATGGAAATATATCTCGGAATGGCTATGGAAATGCCCTAATAGGTAGGTATGGTGGCTGTTTTGAGGAAGGATATATGGTGGGTTTAATGCACCGACTAAAGTTGCACGGTACTAGAGAGGCAAGCAATGGTAGAAGGGTGAGAGTGCGTATAATCCATGGACTCATCATTAATAATCATAAAGAACACACATAATTATTGCAAAGGTCTATTAGCTATCGAAACAAAGTACTACATGCATGTTCCTAGGAGGATAGATTGGTAGGAAAAGACCATCGCTTGTCCCCGACCGCCACTCATAAGGAAGACAATAAATAAATAAATCATGCTCTGACTTCATCACATAACGGTTCACCATACGTGCATGCTACGGGAATCACAAACTTTAACACAAGTATTTCTACTAATCCACAATTACTCACTAGCATGACTATAATATCACCATCTTTATATCTCAAAACAATCATAAGGAATCAAGCTTCTCATAGTATTCAACACTCTTTATATGAAAGTTTTTATTATATCCCTCTTGGATGCCCATCATATTAGGACTAAATTCATAACCTAAGCAAATTACCATGCTGTTTAGAGAGACTCTCAAAATAATATAAGTGAAGCATGAGAGTTCAACTATTTCTATAAAATAAAGCCACCACCGTGCTCTAAAAAGATAAAAGTGAAGCACTAGAGCAAAATTGCCTAGCTCAAAAGATATAAGTGAAGCACATAGAGTATTATAATAAATCACGATTCATGCGTGTCCCTATCAAAAGGTGTGTACAGCAAGGATGATTGTGGAAAACTAAAAATCAAAGAGTCATATCATACAAGAGGCTCCAAGCAAAACACATATCATGTGGTGAATAAAAATATAGCCTCAAGTAAATTTGCCGATAGACGAAGACGAAAGAGGGGATGCCATACGGGGCATCCCCAAGCTTAGATGCTTGGTTGTCCTTGAATATTACCTTGGGGTGCCTTGGGCATCCCCAAGGTTAGGCTCTTTCCACTCCTTATTCCATAGTCCATCAAATCTTTACCCAAAACTTGAAAACTTCACAACACAAAACTCAACAGAAAACTCATGAGATCCGTTAGTATAAGAAAATAAATCACCACTTTTTGGTACTGCTGTGAACTCATTATTTACTTGTATTAGTGTAATATCTAATGTATTCCAACTTCTCATGGTTCATACCCCCCAATACTACCCATAGATTCATCAAAATAAGCAAACAACACATAGAAAACAGAATCTATCAAAAACAGAACAGTCTGTAGTAATATGTAAACTTCGTACACTTCTGTAACTCCAAAAAATCCGAAATATTAGGAAAACGTAGGCAATCAATAAATAAATCTTTTTAAAAAAATTCAAGAATTTATCACGTTCTAGCAGCTCAGATAAATATAATTTCTGGGCGCAAAACTTTCTATTTTTCAGCAAGATCAAATCAACTATCACCATAGAACATCCCAAAGTCTTGTTTGGCTCAAAAACTAATGAAAACACCAAGACACAATTATTACAGAGGAAATAATGTGTATTTACTCATAAAAACAGAAAATAAAAATATTGGGTTGTCTCCCAACTAGCGCTTTTCTTTAAAGACTTCTAGCTAGGCGTTGATATTTTTAATGATGCTCACATGAAAGACAAGAGATGAAGTACAAAGAGAGCATCATATATCATGTGAAAAACACATCTAAGTCTAACATACTTCCTATGCACAGGCATCTTATAGGCAAACAAATTATCAAGGCAAGCAAAAACTAGCATATGCAAAGAAGAAGAAAGAAACAATAGCAATCACAACATAATGAGAGGTAATTTAGTAGCATGAAGATTTCCAGAACCATATTTTGCTGTCTCATAATAATTACATGTAGGATCATAATCAAATTCAACAATATAGCTATCACATAAAATATTCTCTACATGATACTCATGCATGCAAAGTTGACACTCTTCCAAAATAGTGGGATTACCATAGAATAAAGTCATTACTTCTCCAAGCCCACTTTTATAACAATATAGCCAAGATTGATCAAACTCCAAAGTAGTGGGATCATTATTTCTTAAAGTTAACACTATTCCAAGCCCACTATCAATATTATTGAAAACACTATTATGAATATCATATTCATCATGAGGCTTAAATAAATTTTCAAGATTATAAGAAGAATCACCCAATCATGATCATTATAGTAAGTAGTGGACATAGCACAATTAGCATCCCCAAGCTTAGGGTTTTGCATATAATTAGCACAATTGACATTAATAGAATTTATAATAACACCATTGCAATCATGCTTTTCATTCAAGGAGCTATCGTGAATCACTTCACAAATTTCATCATAATTTTCAAATTCATGAATTTCAAGCAAAACTTCATAAAGGTAATCTAGTGCACTCAACTCACTAGCAATTGGTTCATCATAATTGGATATCTTAAAAAGTTTAGTAAGGGGATGAGGGTCCATAAACTTTTTGTTCTTGTTTTCCAATAAATACACAATTATGCCAAGCGAACAAGCAAACAAACCAAGTAAGACATAAAGGCGAACGGAGAGAAGGCAAATATTTTTGTGTTTTTCTGAAAACGTTTTAGAAGTGGGGGAGAGGAAAACGAGAGGCAAATGGGAAATAATGTAATGCAAGAGATGAGAGTTTATGATGGGTACTTGGTAGGCTTGATGTAGATCTCCCCGACAACAGCGCCAGAAATTCTTCCTGCTACTTCTTGAGCTTGCGTTGGTTTTTCCATTGAAGAGGAAAGGGTGATGCAGCAAAGTAGAGATAAGTATTTCCCTCAGTTGAGAACCAAGGTATCAATCCAGTAGGAGACACAAGGAAGTCTCCAATATATGCACCTACACAAACAATCAAACACTTGCACCCAACGCAATAAAGGGGTTGTCAATCCCTTCACAGTAACTTGCAAAGGTGAGATCTCATAGAGATAGATATAAAAGATTACTAAAACATAAATTAAAGTAAAATTAAATAAATTACAGTGAGGTATTTTTGGTTTTTTAGTTTATAGATCTGAAATATATGTTGGAAAATAGACCCAGGGGCCATATGTTTCACTAGAGGCTTCTCTCTTGAAGGAAAATAATACGATGGGTGAACAAATTACTGTCGAGCTATTGATAGAAAAGCGCAAAGTTATGACGATATCCAAGGCAATGATTATGAATATAGACATCATGTCTGTCGGCGTCCTGGGAACGGGGGTGCCTAGACTTTCCTGCCTGCGGCCCACGGCGTGGCTCCACCAACGGCCCGGTACAGCCCAGCTTCGGCAGCAACAACTCAAGACCCTCGCGAGGCGAACGACACCAGGACCTCCCTGGGGGCGGCTTCGCTAGGCCGGCTCCCGAGGAGCGGAGATATCTATGCAGGGGGCACCTCGTGAGGTTCACATGACGTGAGCCGTGACGACCGAGGCAAGGCGGCGCCGGTGACCTTGATGTACCGATTTCCTCTTTTGTGCTAAAGAGGCAAGCGCAAAGCGAGGAGTCCCGAGGCATCGTGCAAAGGTTTCCATATCGGTGCAACAAGACCAAGACCAGCAGGACTGACAGGATGGAGGTCACCACGGAGCCCACAACAGATCATCACGAGCCTTTGGCGAGAAGACTACTTTTGTCGGGATAGCTTGTACTAGTTGTCTCCCTTCAAAATTGGCCATTGTGGGATCCCTTCCCGCCTACATTTGGGAAGATGACCAGGGCCTCTATAAATAGGACTAGCCACCACCATAGGAGGCAACTGATCTCGGATTGGATCCACTCCATCCTCACATCCACCAGCTCATCGAGCTCAAGAACACCTCTCCTCCTGAGGCTGTTCATCCACTGTACTAGTTCATTCTCAGCCCTCGAGGCAATCCACCACCATAATGGAGTAGGGTATTACACCATGCGGTGGCCCGAACCAGTATAAACCTCTGTGTCTCGTCTTCTTTGGGTTCATCGAGCTAGGCCATGGAATCGTGGGGTAGGCAGGCTGGGGAGAAAGCGTCCTTCGTGTGCACCCCAGAGTTCGAACCTCTCAAGGGTATGAGGAACGAGTAAAGAGACTTGCCGGTAACGAGATTGAACTAGGTATTGAGATACCGACGATCGAATCTCGGGCAAGTAACATACCGATGACAAAGGGAACAACGTATGTTGTTATGCGGTTCGACCGATAAAGATCTTCGTAGAATATGTAGGAACCAATATGAGCATCCAGGTTCCGCTATTGGTTATTGACCGGAGATGAGTCTCGATCATGTCTACATAGTTCTTGAACCCGTAGGGTCCGCATGCTTAACATTCGATGACGATCGGTATTATGAGTTTATGTGTTTTGATGTACCGAAGGTTGTTCGGAGTCCCGGATGTGATCACGGACATGACGAGGAGTCTCGAAATGGTCGAGACATAAAGATCGATATATTGGAAGGCTATGTTTGAACATCGGAATGGTTTTGGGTGAGTTCGGGCATTTACCGGAGTACCGGGGGGTTACCGGAACCCCCCGGGGAGTTAATGGGCCTTAATGGGCCATGGTGGAAGAGAGGAGGAGGCGGCCAAGGTGGGGGCACGCCCCCCAAGCCCAGTCCGAATTGGGAGGGGGGCCTGCCCCCATTTCCTTCTCTCCCTCTCCCTCTTCCTTCTTCTCCTACTCCAACTAGGGAAGGGGGGAAACCTACTCCTACTGGGAGTAGGACTCCCCCCCTTGGGAGCGCCTTGAGAGGGCCGACCCTCCCCTCCTCCACTCCTTTATATACGAGGGAGGGGGCACCCCATAGGCACACAAGTTGATTGTTTAGTCGTGTGCGGTGCCCCCTCCACAAATTTCCACCTCGGTCATATCGTTGTAGTGCTTAGGTGAAGCCCTGCGTCGGTAACTTCATCATCACCGTCATCACGCCGTCGTGCTGACGAAGCTCTCCCTCGACCTCAGCTGGATCTAGAGTTCGTGGGACGTCACCGAGCTAAACGTGTGCAGATCGTGGAGGTGCCATACCTCCGGTGCTAGGATCGGTCGGATCGTGAAGACGTACGACTACATCAACCGCGTTGTCATAACGCTTCCGCTTTCGGTCTACGATAGTACGTGGACAACACTCTCCCCTCTCATTGTTATGCATCACCTAGATAGATCTTGCGTGATCGTAGGAATTTTTTTGAAATTACTGCGCTACCCAACAGTGGCATCCGAGCCAGGTCTATGCGTAGATATTATATCCACGAGTAGAACACAAAGAGTTGTGGGCGATAATAGTCATACTGCTTACCAGCATGTCATACTTTGATTCGGCGGTACTGTTGGATGAAGCGGCTCAGATCGACATTACGTGTACGCTTACGCGAGACTAGTTTTACCGACGTGCTTCGCACACAGGTGGCTAGTGGGTGTTTGTTTCTCCAACTTTAGTTGAATCGAGTGTGACTACGCCCGGTCCTTGTTGGAGGTTAAAACAGAAAACTTGACGAAAAATCTTTGTGGTTTTGATGCGTAGGTAAGAACGGTTCTTGCTAAGCCCATAGCAGCCACGTAGAACTTGCAACAACAAAGTAGAGGACGTCTAACTTGTTTTTGCAGGGCATGTTGTGATGTGATATGGTCAAGACGTGATTATATAAATTATTGTATGAGATGATCATGTTTTGTAACACAGTTATCGGCAATTGGCAGGAGCCATATGGTTGTCGCTTTATTGTATGAAATGCAATCGCCATGTAATTGCTTTACTTGATCACTAAGCGGTAGCAATAGTCGTAGAAGCAATAGTTGGCGAGACGACAATGATGCTTCGATGGAGACCAAGGTGTCAAGCCGGTGACGATGGTGATCATGACGATGCTTTGGAGATGGAGATCAAAGGCACAAGATGATGATGGCCATATCATATCACTTATATTGATTGCATGTGATGTTTGTCCATTATGCATATTATTTTGCTTAGTTCGGTGGTAGCATTATAAGATGATCTCTCACTAAATTTCAAGGTATAAGTGTTCTCCCTGAGTATGCACCGTCGCGACAGTTCGTCGTGCCGAGACACCACATGATGATCGGGTGTGATAAGCTCTACGTTCACATACAACGGGTGCAAGCCAGTTTTGCACATGCAGAATACTCGGGTTAAACTTGACGATCCTAGCATATGCAGATATGGCCTCGGAACACTGAGACCGAAAGGTCGAGCGTGAATCATATAGTAGATATGATCAACATAGTGATGTTCACCATTGAAAACTACTCCATCTCACGTGATGATCAGACATGGTTTAGTTGATATGGATCACGTGATCACTTAGATGATTAGAGGGATGTCTAGCTAAGTGGGAGTTCTTAAGTAATATGATTAATTGAACTTTAATTTATCATGAACTTAGTACCTGATTGTATTTTTGCATGTCTATGTTGTTGTAGATAAATGGTCCGTGTTGTTGTTCTCTTGAATTTTAATGCGTTCCTAGAGAAAGCTAAGTTGAAAGATGATGCTAGCAATTACATGGACTGGGTCCGTAACTTGAGGATTATCCTCATTGTTGCACAGAAGAATTACTTCCTGGAAGCACCACTAGGTGCCAAACCCAGAGGAGCAACGCGGATGTTATGAACGTCTGGCAGAGCAAAGCTGATGACTACTCGATAGTTTAGTGTGCCATGCTTTACGGCTTAGAACCGGACTTCAATGACGTTTTGAACGTCATGGAGCATATGAGATGTTCCAGGAGTTGAAGTTAATATTTCAAGCAAATGCCCGGATTGAGAGATATGAAGTCTCCAATAAGTTCTAAAGCTGCAAAATGGAGGAGAATAGTTCTGTCAGTGAACATATACTTAGCATGTTTGGGTACCATAACCACTTGACTCAACTGGGAGTTAATCTTCCTGATGATAGTGCCATTGACAGAGTTCTCCAGTCACTGCCACCAAGCTACAAAAGCTTCGTGCTGAACTATAATATGCAAGGGATGGATAAGACAATTCCCGAGCTCTTCGCAATGCTAAAGGCTGCGGAGGTAGAAATCAAGAAGGAGCATCAAGTGTTGATGGTTAACAAGACCACCAGTTTCAAGAAGAAGGGCAAAGGGAAGAAGGGGAACTTCAAGAAGAATGGCAAACAAGTTGCTGCTCAAGTGAAGGAGCCCAAGTCTGGACCTAAGCCTGAGACTGAGTGCTTCTACTGCAAAGGGACTGGTCACTGGAAGCGGAACTGCCCCAAGTATTTGGTGGAGAAGAAGGATAGCAAAGTGAAAGGTATATTTGATATACATTTTATTGATGTGTACTTAACTATTGCTCGCAGTAGCGCCTGGGTATTTGATACTAGTTCTGTTGCTAATATTTGCAACTCGAAACAGGGGATACAAATTAAGCAAGATTGGCTAAGGACGAGGTGACGATGCGCGTGGGAAATGGTTCCAAAGTCGATGTGATCGCCGTCAGCACGCTACCTCTACATCTACCTTCGGGATTAGTTTTAGACCTAAATAATTGTTATTTGGTGCGGCATTGAGCATGAACATTATATCTGGATCTTGTTTGATGCGAGATGGTTATTCATTTAAATCAGAGAATAATGGTTGTTCTATTTATATGAGTAATATATTTTATGGTCATGCACCCTTGATGAGTGGTCTATTTTTACTAAATCTTGATAGTACTGATACACATGTTCATAGTATTGAAGCCAAAAGATATAAGTTTAATAATGATAGTGCAACTTATTTGTGGCACTGCCATTTAGGTCATATTGGCGTAAAGCGCATGAAGAAACTCCATGCTGATGGACTTTTGTAATCACTTGATGCTTGCGAACCATGCCTCATGGGAAAGATGACTAAGACTCCGTTCTCCGGAACAATGGAGCGAGCAACAGACTTGTTGGAAATAATACATACTGATGTATGCGGTCCAATGAGTGTTGATGCTCGCGGCGGGTATCGTTATTTTTTGACCTTCACAAATGATTTGAGCAGATATGGGTATATCTACTTGATGAAACATTTGAAAAGTTCAAAGAATTTCAGAGTGAAGTGGAAAATCATCGTAACAAGAAAATAAAGTTTCTATGATCTGATCATGGTGGAGAATATTTGAGTTACGAGTTTGGTCTTCATTTGAAACAATGCGGAATAGTTTCGCAACTCACGTCACCCGGAACACCACAACGTAATGGTGTGTCTGAACATCGTAATCATACTTTATTAGATATGGTGTGATCTATGATGTCTGTTACTGATTTACTGCTATTGTTTTGGGGTTATGCTTTAGAGATGGCTGCATTCACGTTAAATAGGGCACCATCTAAATCCGTTGAGACGACACCATATGAACTGTGGTTTGGCAAGAAACCCAAGTTGTCGTTTCTTAAAGTTTGGGTCTGCGATGCTTATGTGAAAAAGTTTCAACCTGATAAGCTCGAACCCAAATCGGATAAATGTGTCTTCATAGGATACCCAAAGGAGACTGTTGGGAACACCTTCTATCACAGATCCGAAGGCAAGATATTCGTTGCTAAGAATGGATCCTTTCTAGAGAAGGAGTTTCTCTCGAAAGAAGTGAGTGGGAGGAAAGTAGAACTTGATGAGGTAATTGTACCTTCTCCCAAGTTGGAAAGTAGTACATCACAGAAGTCAGTTCTAGTGATTCCTACACCAACCAATGAGGAACCTAATGATGATGATCATGAAACTTCTGATCAAGTTACTACCGAACCTCATAGGTCAACCAGAGTAAGATCCGCACCAGAGTGGTACGGTAATCTTATTCTGGAGGTCATGTTACTTAACCATGACGAACCTACGAACTATGAGGAAGTGATGATGAGCCCAGATTCCACAAAATGGCTTGAGGCCATGAAATCTGAGATGGGATCCATGTATGAGAACAAAGTATGGACTTTGGTTGACTTGCCCGATGATCGGCAAGCCATAAAGAATAAATGGATCTTCAATAAGAAGACTGACATTGACGGTAATATTACTGTCTACAAAGCTCAACTTGTTGCGAAAGGTTTTCGACAAGTTCAAGGAGTTGACTAGGATGAGACCTTCTCACCCGTAGCGATGCTTAAGTCCGTCCGAATCATGTTAGCAATTGCCGCATTTTATGATTATGAAATTTGGCAAATGGATGTCAAAACTGCATTCCCTAATGGATATCTTAAAGAAGAGTTGTATATGATGCAACCAGAAGGTTTTGTCGATCCAAAAGGTGCTAACAAAGTGTGTAAGCTCCAGTGATCCATTTATGGACTGGTGCAAGCATCTCGGAGTTGGAATATACGCTTTGATAGTGTGATCAAAGCATATGGTTTTATCTGTACTTTTGGAGAAGCCTGTATTTACAAGAAAGTGAGTGGGAGCTCCTTAGCATTTCTGATATTATATGTGGATGACATATTGTTGATCGGAAATGATACTGAATTTCTGAATAGCATAAAAGGATACTTGAATAAGAATTTTTCAATGAAAGACCTCAGTGAAGCTGCTTATATATTAGGAATCAAGATCTATAGAGATAGATCAATACGCTTAATTGGACTTTCACAAAGCACATACCTTTATAAAGTTTTGAAGAAGTTCAAAATGGATCAAGCAAAGAAAGGGTTCTTGCCGGTGTTACAAGGTGTGAAGTTGAGTCAGACTCAATGCCCGACCACTTCAGAAGATAGAGAGAAAATGAAAGTCATTCTCTATGCTTCAGCCATAGGTTCTATCATGTATGCAATGCTGTGTACCAGACTTGATGTGTGCCTTGATATTAGTTTAGCAGGGAGGTACCAAAGTAATCCAGGAGTGGATCACTGGACAACGGTTAGATCATCCTGAAATACCTGAAAAGGATTAAGGATATGTTTCTCGTTTATGAAGGTGACAAAGAGCTCGTCGTAAACGGTTACGTTGATGCAAGCTATGAAATTGATCCGGATGACTCTAAGTCACAAACCGGATACGTATTTTTATTGAATGGTGGAGCTCTCAGTTGGTGCAGTTCCAAGTAGAGCATCGTGGAGGGATCTACGTGTGAAGCGGAGTACATAGCTGCTTCGGAAGTAGCAAATGAAGGAGTCTGGATGAAGGAGTTCATATCCGATCTAGGTGTCAAACCTAGTGCATCGGGTCCAATGAAAATCTTTTGTGACAATACTGGTGCAATTGCCTTGGCAAAGGAATCTAGATTTCACAAGAGAACCAAGCACATCAAGAGACGCTTCAACTCCATCTGCGATCAAGTCAAGGAGGGAGACATAGAGATTTGCAAGATACATACGGATCTGAATGTTGCAGACCCGTTGACTAAGCCTCTCTCGAGCAAAACATGATCAACACCAATACTCGATGGGTGTTAGAATCATTACTATGTAATCTAGATTATTGACTCGAGTGCAAGTGGGAGACTGAAGGAAATATGCCCTAGAGGCAATAATAAAGTTGTTATTTATATTTCCTTATATCATGATAAATGTTTATTATTCATGCTAGAATTGTATTAACCGGAAACTTAGTACATGTGTGAATACATAAACAAAACAGAGTGTCACTAGTATGCCTCTACTTGACTAGCTCGTTAATCAAAGATGGTTAAGTTTCCTAACCATATACATGAGTTGTCATTTGATGAACGAGATCACATCATTAGAGAATGATGTGATTGACTTGACCCATCCATTAGCTTAGCACGATGATCATTTAGTTTGTTGCTATTGCTTTCTTCATAACTTATACATGTTCCTATGACTATGAGATTATGCAACTCCCGAATACCGGAGGTACACTTAGTGTGCTATCAAACATTACAACGTAACTGGGTGATTATAAAGATGCTCTACAGGTGTCTCCGATGGTGTTTGTTGAATTGGCATAGATCGAGATTAGGATTTGTCACTCCGATTGTCGGAGAGGTATATCTGGGCCCACTCGGTAACGCTCATCACTCTAAGCCTTGCAAGCAATGTGACTAATGAGTTAGTTACGGGATGATGCATTACGGAACGAGTAAAGAGACTTGCCGGTAACGAGATTGAACTAGGTATTGAGATATCGACGATCGAATCTCGGGCAAGTAACATACCGATGACAATTGGAACAACGTATGTTGTTATGCGGTTTGACCAATAAAGATCTTCCTAGAATATGTAGGAACCAATATGAGAATCCAGGTTCCGCTATTGGTTATTGACCGGAGATGAGTCTCGGTCATGTCTACATAGTTCCCAAATCCGTAGGGTCCGCCTGCTTAATGTTAGTTGACAATCGGTATTATGAGTTTATGTGTTTTGATGTACCGAAGGTTGTTCGGAGTCCCGGATGTGTTTACGGACATGACGAGGAGTCTCGAAATGGTCGAGACAAAAAGATAGATATATTGGAAGGCTATGTTTGGACATCGGAATGGTTTCGGGTGAGTTCGGGCATTTATCGGAGTACCGGCGGGTTATCGGAACCCCCCGGGGAGTTAATGCGCCTTAATGGGCCATGGTGGAAGAGAGGAGGAGGCGGCCAAGGTGGCCCCCCCAAGCCCAATCCAAATTGGGAGGGTGGCCGGCCCCCCTTTCCTTCTCTCCCTCTCCCTCTTCCTTCTTCACCTACTCCAACTAGGGAAGGGGGGAAACCTACTCCTACAGGGAGTAGGACTCCCCCCTTGGGCGCGCCATGATAGGGTCGGCCCTCCCCTCCTCCACTCCTTTATATACGGGGGAGGGGGGCACCCCATAGACACACAAGTTGATTGTTTAGCCATGTGCGGTTGTCGGATTTCGGGTTCCGGCAGACCCTTGAGGTTCGAACACTGGGGTGCGCGCGGAGGTCCAACCCTCCACCGTCTCGCACCTCCCAGAATCGCTGGGACCTAAACTACTAAACGGAACAGCACAAGAGACACGAGATTTATATCGTTCGTGCCACCATTGTGGTGTAATGCCCTACTCCAAAGTGTGTGGTGTGGTGGATTGCCTCTTGGGCTGATGAGGAACAATACAAGGAAGAACAGCCTGAGGGTCTCATTTCTTGGCGGGTGTGATGAACTGCTAGGTGGAGTTGGTCGCTCTAGCTACTGGTTTCTTGATGAGGGTTCGGATCTGGATCCCTTCTCTCCCTCCTTCATATGCCCCTAGCTCTGAGTGTGGATACTCCTATTTATAGGCGAAGGCCCTGGGCCTCTTCCCAAATATTGAGCGGGAAGGGCGCCTTGTATTGGCCATTTTGAAGGGGAACAATGGGTACACTTATCCCGACTAAAGTTGGTCCTCGCCGCCAAAGGCTCGTGATGACGCCTCGCTTGGGCTCCACAATAACTCCCTTCCGGCCGTTGGGCTGGTCTTGGTCTTGTTGCACGAAATGGATGCCTTTGCTTGATGCTCTCGCTGCGCTTGCTCCCTTTGCACCAAAGAGGAAAGGAGGACACTGCAGGTGGCGCCCGACCGGGCGCCTCTTGGTCGCCATGGCTTGCGTCATGGGCACCTCGCGAGGTACCCCGCCTTGAACTCTCCGCCTCCTCATGAGCCACTCGACGAGGCCGTGCTCGAGGAAGCTCCTTGTCGCCCGCCTGCGTGAAGCTTGGCCCCTCGCGAGGGTCTTGAGCTTGCGTTGATGAAGATGGGCTGTCCTGGCCTCCTTTGAGCCACGCCGCAGGCCGCAGTGTGCAAGTCTGGGGACCCCCGTTCCTGCAACACCGACAAGAGCCCCTGGCCCACGGGCGCGCCCCAAACTTGGCCGAGCAGAGAGGCGAAAGGGCAAGTGCGGCGTCGTGGGCCCTAAAGCTCATGCGGCCTTGGGCGCCAGCGTGGCGGTTGATTGGACGTATGGCACTGTTCCCCACGCCTCCTTATTTCGTGCCTTGCTAGGCGGACACGCTGCATACACATCCGTTCCCTCTCTGTTGCTCAGGCGCCTTGTCCTTCCCCCTCTCGAACTCCAGCTTCCATTTTCAATCCAATCTCGAATCTCCCCTTTCAATCGCCATGGCTCCGACGAAGAAGGGAAAGGGAAGAAACCTGTGCCTCCGCCTCGCTTTCGCCCGCCGGGCGGCCCCCGCCGTCGAATTCGCCGATCATACTCAATCTAGAGGGCTTGGGCAAGGTTAGTTCGGCTCGCCACCACCTTCAACAAATGCGGAGGACGACGGCCTGGCCCAAGGCCCCACTTCTCCATCGGCTGTGATAGTCACCGAGGTCCGGTATTTTCTTGGCATACGTAGGCGGGCTGGTTCCCCTTCCGATTTCTTCAATGCCGTGCTTTCCCATTATCAGATCCACATGATGCATCTGGGTCCTGAGTCCATCACTCTCCTCCCGGTCTTCGCCTTCGTTTGTGAGGCAATGATGGGCATCCTTCCTTCGGTTGCCTTGCTGTGCCACTTCTTCTCTCTGCACCTTGTCGACCCCACCCAATGCTCGGCATGCGTGAGCTTCGTCGCCGCGCCCGAGACAGCGGCCTCATGGATTGACTTCAGCCTGCCTCCGCCCGCGGTTGAGTTCCGCGAGAGGTGGTTGTACGTGGATGTGGTGGTGCCCAGCCCCCTGCTATCGGAGCCAACCTCGCCTGCTGTCCCTAATTCAGGCTGGGGCCAGGAGACGCTTTCAAGCCCTCGGCTCATCTTTGTCTGGCACCGCTTCGCGTTCCTGAGGTCGCTTGCTGTGACAGCGCCCAAGGTGGTGAAGGAGTTCCTGATGTGCCGCGTTGCTCTCTCCAACGCCATTCCCACCGGATGTGGGCCTTCAGGGCCTGGTGATCGTATGAGGCTCCGGAAGAAGACCTGATGCTCAAGCGCTAAGGAAAGTGCTCCTGGTCCCGATCATGCGACCCTAACCCGGTGGCATCCGGCATGGAGGGGCCTTGCTGTACCTCTGCTGTATCAGGGGTGATTTTGTGAACCAGATGCCTATCTTCGATGAATGGGGGCGCGCCACCGGGTCTCCGTGGGGCCTCGCGAGAATCCGGTGATGGTGACAGCCCTTCCGATCGGTTAAGGCGGCTCCTCCTCAAGTGGCGGAGCAGAGGCACGAGCCGCCAGAGGCTCAAGGGACCCCGCTGGGTGACAAGATCGGGCGAGCTTATGAGGGAGCATCTCGAGGCCCACGCCGGGCCGAGGGCGGCAGTGCGGCCACAGCCGCCATGGCCGAGGCTCCCGAGGTCCCAGCCGCTTCTCTTTGGTGAGGCGACCAGCAGCGTGCGTCCGTTGGGTGCCCCTGACGCAGGTCGCCTTGGTGCTTCTCCCTCGTCGCAGGCTGACCCCTGCGCTCAAATCTTGGGTCGCTTTCGCGTGGACTTCGAGGCCCTCTGGAAGAGAAGGGATGCCCTGGGCGATGATTACCATTGTCGCCTGCTGAAGCGCAGGAAGTACTTCGCCACTGATGAGTAAGCCTTTCCTTCTCCAGCTCCTGATCCTCCTGCTGCTTGTATTGATCCTTGCCCTGCAGGCCCCTTCCTGCCGAGTTCACGGAGACGGGTGAAGAGCCGCCTTGGCTTCGCCTCTCTTTCTGGCCCTTGAGCGCCCGGCAGTGGAGCCCTTGTGGTGAGGGCGACCGGGAGGCGAACCGTCCGAGGCGCATCGTGGCCCTCAAGGCGCCTCGCGACCCTTCTTCGCGAGCCTTCTCGTGGCATAGCTAGCTCGCCAGGGCTTCTCGCCGGGTCGTGGACGGCGACACGAGGCGCTTCCTGCGCTCTTCGTCTGGGGGTGGGCTGGCTCCAGGCCGGGCTTCTGGCGCGGTGTGCCCAGCCGTCGCGAGGGTGCCAGCCCCCCAGCCCCCTGCCCGGAGGGGGAGTGCTGATTTGTGGCTCCCGGCGCCCGCTTGGGGCGGTTGATGGTGTGGAAGACGTGCACGAGCGAGCCCGGGAGCGCCGCGCCCTTCGCCAAGGATTTCTTCGAAGGGCGGCTGACGCGGTGAGCCTTCTTGGTGAAGAGCTCGTTGATGAAGACGCCGCTTGAGGCCGAGGGCTCGCGCCGCCGCAGAGAGGCGTGAGCTGGAGGACGCTGTCGCCGCTTTGCGCGCCACCAGCGCGATCTTGACGATGAAGAGGCCAAGGCGTCGCTGGCAGCCTCTCGGGAGGCCTGTTCTCGGGCCGACGAGGCGGCCCGGGAAGCTAACAGGCGGCGAGAGGCGGTGGAGGAGCGGGCACGGGAACACCTGGCCCGGTGCCACTCCTTTGGAGGAGCAAGTGGAGCTGCGCGAGGCAGCCCTCGCGTTGATGAAGGTGGCCTCCTGCGACCCGGCGTAGCTCCATAAGCTTGAGGCGGCGTTGACGCTTGAAGCCGCCGAACCGCGCTCGAGTTCGAGCGCTTGGAGACGAGGGAGCGCTTGGTGACGCAGCGGAGGATGAGGTCGCTGCAGACGGGAAGCCAGCGCCCGGAGGAGGTCGGACGCCGAGTGGCGACGGCGCCGCTGAACCTCGAGCGCGAAGTTCGAGGCGCAGGCTGGGGTTGATCAGGACCGAGGTGAAGGCGTGATCGCTGCCTTGAGGGTCAAGCCGGAGGAGGCGACGGCGGGCCGATGCTCTTCGGGCCGCCTCGAGGTGGCACAGGGGGAGTCAACCACCTCTCAGGCCGAGGTGCTCCTTCTTCGCCAACGGGTGGAGGAGGCCGAGGCCGCCGCGCGCCAGAATGCGGACGAGATACGTCAGCGGCGAATCCTGGAGCATGAGCATGACCCCATGCTCACCACGCTCCGGGAAAGAGCCAACACAGCCTTGGGTAACATCTGCGAGGCGGTTGTTGGCGAGCCGCACGTGATTAACTATGCCGGCAACCTCCGCTTCTTCACCGATGTGGTGGCGCTGGCCGAGGCGCGTCGGTCGTGGCCAATAGGTTGGTGGAGGAGAGGAGCCGCGCTGCTTGGGCGCCGCTTTTCTCGTGTCTTCAGCCATCTCCTAACATGGACCCCACTTCGACTTTGACGCAGTTATCGCCCAGATTCCCGAGCCGCCTTGGGCGACTGGGCGACCGGGTGGAAGACAATGTGGATGCTCGCCGTGGCCTTTGCTTTGGACAACGACGGCGTGATCGTGGCTGCCGGCGAGGGCGGCGTGGTGAACGGCCCCGACGCCGCCGATGGCCACGCAGAACTGGCGATGGCGAGGCCAACACGCCAAAGAACGGCTCGGGAGGTGCTCCTGAGGACGCATTGGGGGATTTATCCGACTGATTGTGCATTGTCCCTGTTCCATTACCCTGCATGAATAGAACTCAGGCTTTGTCCTGGTGGCTGTGAGAGCATTTTGGGAGGGGGAGCCCCTCATGTAAAACTTGTGTTCATCGTATTAGCAGGTGTTACATCGCCCATACACCCGCGCCAAGTGGTTGGCTAAGCGACGTGCTGGTTGGTCAGTTTACCTTTGTTTCATACGAGCCCTGAGATAGCCTGTGGGAGGCTGCGGTGACTTGAGTGTCTCCTGATCGAATCCGTAGGACCTGCAGTAAAAACCCTCCAGAGAGGACGCGGCGGCGACAGGCTGGGCTGCGCGCAAGCTAGGCCTGGCCCGGCTCGGGAGGGGCTCGCGAGGGGAGGCAGCTGAGGCGGAGTGGTAACCGAAACGCGAGAGATTTGCTCGAACGAGACTAAGCACCCCTTCCCCGAAAACACGCAAATCTCAAATTCGAATCCAACTTAAATCCGGCGGGGGAAAGCGACAACCAAAGGGAAAGGCGAAGAAAGCATAAGAAAAGCCGCGTCCGGCACCTAGTCTAGTCTTGGACGTCTTCTCACCAGCGCGGAGCTAAGTGCTGCCATTGGGCGTGGGAGGGAGCCCGGGGCTCGAGGCCGCACCCTCGAGACTCCGGCGTGTACATCCCCACTCATTATTACGTGAGAGTGTCACGGGGCGGCGAGCTTCACAGGCACTGGGCCTTCTTCACAGGTACCGGCCTTGCTTCATATCGCCAAACGAGGGCCCCGCCTTGCGCCACACTCTAGTGCCATCAACGACGACCGGAAACCAAGACGCCGCCGATGGGGTAGAGCGGTCGCCAGCGGTTCCCCCGACGACCACGGGTCCTCCGCCAGGGGCAGGCCCTGAGGCACCTCCCCAGCAGAGGGCCTACCTCCTGAGAACGCCTTGCTCAACGCCGGTGGTGATGTCGGATCTCCGCCTCTCTCCGCAGCCCCTCGCGCCTCCTCCCGAGGCGAGGAGACTATGGGAGCGGGGCAGTCGCCGTCGTGGCGACTGTACCTCCCTGCGATCTATGGTTAGCGTATGTTTGCTCTTGAGGAAGTAGCGGTACAGAGCAATCGCCGCCCGGCGTGACCAAGTGGGACCGCCCCGAGGCTCCTGGAAGAGCTCGGCTTCCGGCGCCTCATCTTCCCAGCTCGGGCTGAGGAGTGAGCCTTGTTCTCCCTCATGCGGGTGCCCCTGGTCCATCATGTGGGGCACGTATTCTTCTGGCGCCGTCATCTCGAAGGCCACGCCGTAGTGCTGACCGTGCCATGCGGCTCTGCTTGATGCGCCCACCGTGGGGTGGCGGTGCGGCGGTCCACCTGGGCCGTGGGTCACGTCGAGTCCTTCTTCTCCGCGGACCGGGGGCGGGGGCAACCCCGCTGCCGGTCCGGTGCTGACAGCTTCGCCGGTGTTGGAGTAGTTTTGGAGCCCGCGGGCACGCGTGGAGCCCCAGCTGGCCGCCTGGCCTCGAGATGGAAGCCGGGTGCGTAAGGGGTGAGCCTCGAGGCGGCGGCTCAGAGATCCGCCACTCGCTCCAGCAGCACGTCGCGGCCGCTCTCCAGTAGCTCTCGGGCCACTGTGAGCGCGGCCCTTGAGTTCGCCTGCTCCCGGCGGGTGTACGACACCGTTGCTGCGGCGTGGTTGGAGGCCCTCACTGCCGACCGCGTCTGCCACGGTGTGAGAGCCGTCGAAGCCTATCCACGCCGCTCATGCCCGCAAAGCACTTCGTGGACCGCGAGCTGCCTGGGCACGGGTCGCCTGAGGCGAGCGGCTCTGCGTGGGCGGGCCACGCCCAAGGATCTGGGTTGCCCGCTTGGTCACGGACATGGTGATGACGCGACGGAACACGAGGCGGCAGAAGGTGGATTCGGCGCACTTCTACCGGGCGCCAAATGTCGGATTTCGGTTCCGGCGGACCCTTTGAGGTTCGAACACTGGGTGCGCGCGGAGGTCCAACCCTCCACCGCCTCGCACCTCCTGTAATCGCTGGGACCTAAACTACTAAACGGAACAGCACAAGAGACACGAGATTTATACTGGTTCAGGCCACCATTGTGGTGTAATGCCCTACTCCAGTGTGTGGTGTGGTGGATTGCCTCTTGGGCTGATGAGGAACAATACAAGGAAGAACAGCCTCGCGAGGGTCTGTTCTTGGCGGGTGTGATGAACTGCTAGGTGGAGTTCAGTCGCTCTAGCTACTGGTTTCTTGATGAGGGTTCGGATCTGGATCCCTTCTCTCCCTCCTTTTGATGCCCCTAGCTCTGAGTGTGGCTACTCCTATTTATAGGCGAAGGCCCTAGGCCTCTTCCCAAATATTGAGCGGGAAGGGCGCCAACAATTGGCCATTTTGAAGGGGAACATCGGGTACACTTATCCTGACTAAAGCTGGTCCTCGCCTGCCAAAGGCTCTGGTGATGACGCCTGCTTGGGCTCCACAATGACTCCCTTCCAGCCGTTGGGCTGGTCTTGGTCTTGTTGCAATCAAATGGATGCCTTTTGCTTGATGCTCTCGCTGCGCTTGCTCCCTTTGCACCAAAGAGGAAAGGAGGACACTACTGGCTGGCGCCGATCGCGCCTTGGTCGCCATGGCTATGCGTCATGGGCACCTCGCGAGGTACCTGCCTTGAACTCTCCGCCTCCTCATGAGCCAGCCTGACGAGGCCGTGGCTCGAGGAAGCTCCTTGTCGTCCGCCTCATGAGGCTTGGCCCTCACGAGGGTCTTGAGCTATGCGTTGATGAAGATGGGCTGTCCTGGCCTCCTTTGAGCCACGCCACAGCAGTGCAAGTCTGGGACCCCTGCTCCCGTAACGCCGACCAATGTGCCCCCTCCACAGATTTCCACCTCGGTCATATCGTTGTAGTGCTTAGGTGAAGCCCTGCGTTGGTAACTTCATCATCACCGTCATCACACTGTCATGCTGACGAAACTCTCCCTCGACCTCAGTTGGATCTAGAGTTCGTGGGACTTCACCGAGCTGAACGTGTGCAGATCGCGGAGGTGCCGTACCTTCGGTGCTATGATCGGTCGGATCATGAAGACGTACGACTACATCAACCGCGTTGTCATAACGCTTCCGCTTTCGGTCTACGAGGGTACGTGGACAACACTCTCCCCTCTCGTTCCTATGCATCACCTAGATAGACCTTGCATGATCGTAGGAATTTATTTTAAATTACTACGTTACCCAACACGG
Source organism: Aegilops bicornis (assembly GCA_021605145.1). Classification (NCBI taxonomy): domain Eukaryota; kingdom Viridiplantae; phylum Streptophyta; class Magnoliopsida; order Poales; family Poaceae; genus Aegilops; species Aegilops bicornis. The sequence goes on along the minus strand of CM038671.1, from coordinate 429,630,889 downwards.
ACGAGACCATCATCTTAGTGTTCTCTGATAGCGTCCGCGGCGTCAAGATGAAGGAGGATCTTGCCATCCACGAGGACCTATGCACAACTCTGGAAACGTTCAACACGGCAACCAAGTGCGCGAGAGCTGAGGAGGGGCGCCTCTCCCTCCTCGAGCTCCCAGCTACCGACCCAGAAGACAAGAAGGCCAAGACCAAGGATGTGAAGCGCAAGGGAGAGGTCGTGCTCGCAGCTGAGCTAGAGATGAAGCGCGGCTGTGACCACCCGGAGTCGTCCAAGGCAAGCCGTCCATTCTGCACCTTCCACAACGTACACAGCCACAACACCAACGACTGTCAGGAGCTCAGGGCCATCCGTGATGGGCGCTTTGGTCGACGCCCCGAGTGCAACGACCGGGGCTACGACCGAGGAGGAGGACGAAGTGGAGGACGCTGGGACGACCGCGGCCCCCGCCAGGAGTGGCGCGACCAGCCTCGTGAGGACCGCTGGTAGGACCAGCCTCGTGAGGGCTCCTGGAGAGATCAGCCTTGTGAGGACCGTCCTCAAAGCAAGTCTGTCCTCCCTCCGCTGCCACCACCGCCAAGGAGGAACGATGATCATCACCAGGACGAGGGGGCGGGGGGCTTACAGGAGCCGCGCGCCATCACCTGCATCTTGGATGGCCCTCAGGCCCCAGCCTCCTAGCGCGTCTTCAAGCAGTTCGCGCGTGAGGTAAACGTGGCTCTCCCCAGGCTCGAGGCCACGCGCCCACTCCGGTGGTCCAAGTGCACCATCACCTTCAGCTCGTCAGACCGGCTCAAGTGCACGGCAACTGCCGCCGCCCTCCCGATGCTCTGCTCGCCCATCATCAGCAATGTCCTTGTCACCAAGACCCTCATCGATGGTAGTTCAGGGCTCAATGTTCTCTCCATCGATATGTTCGACCGCCTCCAAGTGCCATATGATCAGCTGCAGCCGACCAAGCCCTTCTTAGGAGTGACCGACGGCTCCACCACCTCGATATGGCAGATCTGCCTCCCTGTCACCTTCGGCAAGCGTGACAACTACCGCACTGAGCTCATTGACTTCGACGACGCCCACATTCGCCTTCCGTACAACGCCATCCTCGGGTACCCAGCCCTGGCCAAGTTCATGGCAGTGACTCATCATGGCTACAACGTCCTCAAGATGCCAGGCAGCTACGGCGTCATCACGATCGCCTGCGAAGAGAAGGACGCGGTGTGCTCTCTCGAGCACGCCTACCAGGCTGCGGCAGTCGAGGACCCAGACAACGAAGGCGCCATCTACCCTCCTGAGACCGTCCCCAAGAAGAAAAAATAGCTGCTCCACCAAGGGCCTCAGGAGAGCGGCGTCTCCAGCGGCACCACCTCAGGACCTGCGCCCGCAGATGAGGTGCCTCCCTCCCTCGCATAGGAAGGCGTTCCCAGCGCCCTCCTCAGGCTGGGCTCGGGGGCTCTCTTCTGTAGGGCCTCAGACCTAGCCAATGTCACGAGGGAGGCGCTCGGGCACCACGTGGAGGAATGCTTCACCGCACGCTTCCCTCATCAGGGCACAAGGCACGAGGTGACTGGTGCTCAGGGGTTCATCACCAAGACCACCAAGAAGCTTCAAGAGGCAAGAGCCATGCACGACGACCGCCGCCCACCACCTGGCGCAGCTCCTTGTCCTGGCGCGGACGATGAGCTGCGCGTCTGCGTCGACATTCCAGGGCTCAACAGAGCCACATCTCAGGCGCGCTTCTGGACATCGCGCGTCGGCCGGTGTGAAGGCCCACCACACAGCTACATTCGCATGCCTTTCGGCTTGCCGAACGCGGCTGTCACCTTATAGCGCCACCTGCGGAGCATCCTGGCAGCCCAAGAAGCCAGGCACCAGGCGGTCCTGGCGGAGATGGCGACGGTCCTTCGCGAGCCTCCCGGCCTCCCCGAGCCTCCTGATGATCAGGACCCTAGCGCCTCGTGAGGAGCAACTTCTTCAGCACGCGTCTTCAGCTACTCCAACACCTCATCAACAACGGTGCCAGGTGATGTTTTCTGGTTTATTCAGCTGGGGGCGCCTCTCGGGCGGCATCATCCCCAGGTCGCACGGCCCTGTCCCTGCGACGTGTATCCTTTTACATCTTCAACTTACTCTGTTGGGGGCACCCCTCGGGCTGCATCATCCCCAGTCCGCATGGGTCCGTCCCCGTGGCATGTATCGTTCTTGCATCTATCTGAACTAGTGTTACTTGCCCCTTTGAGGTAATTTATACCTGCCAGCTGATTACCCTTCGCGGCATCCCGCATTGCTGACCGACCTTTTGATCATCCTGCAATGGGGACTACGCATGCTGGCACGACGCTTGTGCTCGGGTCCATCCCTGCAACACTGATAAACCTGAGAGATCGAGCTCTAGCTCGCGGCCCGCCCCGCGCACGTCACCTCACCAGATCCATAGTGCCCGCATCTTCTTGCGGAACGATCAACGACAGGATAGCAAACGTGATTACGAGCTATATTCCCCTCTCGAACTAACCCGCAGGAATCTCCGGAGCCTAACTACGGGTGGCCCCACTAGCTCCTTCATTTTCTCATGCAATTCGCTTGCGTGTTAAAGGGGGAGCTCTTGAGCATCGCGCCTCAGGAGCTCTTACTGACTCTCCAGCCCTCACCCCCTGGCCTTGACCACGGCATCGCGACCTGGCATACCAGCGGCGGCTGAGCTTCGCTCAAGGGTCGGGACCCGAGGACGCAGAGCACTTAGAAGAGCGTGAAAGGGGGGAGGGAAGCTGGCACGGGCCTAACCTAGCCAAACCACCGCCGCTGACGCGCAAATCGGGCGCTGCATAAGGAATCGCCTCAGGCTCACTAAGATAAGTCGCACATTCAAGTTAGCCCAATGCTGTGACTCAGGGTTTTCGACTCTTGCAGCCTTGCTCCGGCAATGCCGCCTTCCTTTTCTGCCTTCAGGGAGCTGCTTACACGCTAAAGGGGACCTCTTGAGCAGCGCGCCTCAGGAGCTCTTACTAGACCTTAGGCCGCTCACCTCCTGGCCTTGACCACGGCATCGCGACCTGGCATATGAGCAACAACAGAAGCCTGCCTGGGGACTGGGACCTGTCGGCGTAGAGCGCTAAGCTACCGCGAGGACGAAAAGGGGGACAATGCCGAAGCAAGACACGCAACCGCGAACATCATAATGGGAATAATATCGGCACAAAAGCACTACAAATTCTTTACACACCCCACGGGGTTCATCTCGATTCCTCGCGGGGAATAAAAGAAGAAGGCTTCTAGGAGTCATATCTACAGACGTCACCGCCGACGCCATCATCAACAGTGGGCCACGAGGGGCGGACGCCAACCCCATCCAGATCATTGACGACGACGAGCAGATGCCACGCTGCGCTCCGCGCACGGCGAGAGCTCGAGGGCACGTAGCTGACGTCACTCATCTCCGGAGTCTCGTCAAGCTCAGGAGAGTCGCTGGACTCCCAGGAGCCATCGCTGCTGCTGGAGGAGCTGTCGGCAGGACCGAGGGCGGGCTCAGCGCCTACTGCCGCACCATCCTGGCAGTCCCCTCTAGGGCTGCACTCTAGGCGGCAGCCCTCCTGGGCGAAGACTTTGAAGAACAGCGTGGAGAGGCCGTCGTACTCTAAGTGGATGGTGAGGGCCCTGAGGGAGTCCTGGACTAAGGGGTCCTCGAGCGTCCGGCCTTTTGGACATGGGCCGGACTAATGTGCTGTGAGGATACAAGACAAAAGACTCTCTCCCGTGTCCGGATAGGACTCTCCTTGGCGTGGAAGGCAAGCTTGGTGACCACATATGAAGATTCCTTTCTCTGTAACCGACTTTGTACAACCCTAGTCCCCTCCGGTGTCTATATAAACCGGAGGGCTTAGTCCGGAAAGATATACAGTCATACAGGCTAGACTTCTAGGGTTTTAGCCATTATGATCTCGTGGTAGATCAACTCTTGTAATACTCATATTCATCAAGATCAATCAAGCAGGAAGTAGGGTATTACCTCCATAGAGAGGGCCCGAACCTGGGTAAACATTGTGTCCCCTGTCTCCTGTTACTATCGACCTTAGACGCACAGTTCGAGACCCCCTACCCGAGATCCACCGGTTTTGACACCGACATTGGTGCTTCCATTGAGAGTTCCACCATGCCGTCCCCAAAAGGTTCGATGGCTTCTTCAAACATCAACAACGATGTTGTCCAAGGGGAAACCTTCCTCTCCGGACAGATCTTCGTGTTTGGCGGCTTCGCACTACGGTCCAACTCGCTTGGCCATCTGGAGCAGATCGACAGCTATGCCCCTAGCCATTGGGTCAGATTTGGGAGCTTGAACTACGTCGCGGACATCCGTGGAGACTTGATCTTCAATGGATTCGAGACCACGGCAGCCACTCCCTACCCCTACAATGAACATGATTTAAATCTGTCATCGGGTCATACTCAGGAAATTTCACCTGTAATCGCTCCGGCCTTAGATCTAGAGCAGACCGCGCCATCTGAGGACGGGAAGCTCAACCCCACCACGGAAGCCGCAGACTCCGCGGCGTTGGAGCCGCACGTAGACCCAATCTCGGGTGATAGCTGTGTCTCCGTAACCCCGGACTTGTTTCCGGTGATAAGTTCCGAATCGTGTGCATCCGCTTATGTCGAGCTGGATCGGTCATCGATCACCGAATTCAGTGCGGCGGATATCTTCCGGCACTCACCTCTAGGCGACATGCTGAAATCATTACAAAAACTGTCCTTAGCGGGGGACTCACAGCCGAACTATGTCCGGTTCGAACTGGAGGCTGATGGTGGGGAATTTTGCTTCCCACCCGCCACCCACTACATAGCCACTGTCGAGGACTTAACCGACATGCTCGATTACGGCTCCGAAGACATCGACGGTATGGACAACGATGCAGATGAGGAGCATGGCCAAAACCCGCCGTTTATCGGACGCTGGACGGCCACTTCGTCGTACGACGTATACATGGTGGATACACCCAAAGAGAATAGCGGTGAGGACAAGGAAAAGCTAGTCGAGGACGAGCCTCCCAAGACACAACCAAAGTGCCGGCATCAGCGGCGCCGCCCTAAATCCCGCCACAGCAAGGATAGCAACACCGGCACATGAGACGATCACACTTCAGACGATGCCGAAGACAGAGAAGATCCCGACGAACAAACGGCCGAACATGACGGTCGGGAAGATGGGCAAGTTAGCCCTGACGAACAGGCCATAGACGACGACTCGGAGGGCAGCACTTATCTTCCACCCTCTGAGGATGAGGTGAGCCTTGGCAACGAGGATTTCATCGTGTTTGAGGAACCTCTCGAGCAAGAACGCTTTAGGCGTCAGCTAATAGCCACTGCAAGAAGCCTAAAAAATTACTACCTCAGTTCGATGATGAGGCGCCGGAGCCCGTACCATCATCGCACAATGCGGATGACCGACCACCACACGGTCAGGATAAAGCGGCAACTCAAGGCGAACACCAGACCGCCCCACCTCACCGTAATGGCAGGGACAAAACAGCTCGGGGTTACACATATGACCTTCGGCAGGACCTGGATAATAGAGCAGGACACACAAGATCGATCTATGGATTGCGAGGACGTGCTTCGACACGCGACGACGGCTACCTATTCGGACGTGACAAACCTAGTCACGCCCGGCCCGAAAACCGCAAACGGACTCCATCGGAGCTATGTCACGATGCGGCCCGATATAGAGGCGCCGCACACCCTCTTTGCTTCACTGACGAAGTAATGGATCGTGAATTCCCAGAAGGGTTTAAACCCGTAAACATTGAATCATACAATGGAACAACCGATCCCGCGGTATGGATCGAGGATTTTATTCTCCACATCCATATGGCCCGCGGAGATGATCTTTACGCCATGAAATACCTCCCACTAAAACTCAAAGGGCGAGCTCGGCACTGTCGGTGTTCTGGGAACGGGGGTCCCCAGACTTGCCTGCCTACGGCCCACGGTGTGGCTGTGCAAGCGGGCCCGTACGACCCATCTTCACCAACAAGCATCCAAGACCCTCACGAGGGGCCAAGCCTCGTGAGGCGGGCGACGCAAGACCTCCTCGGGAGCGGCCTCACCAGGCTGGCTCGCGAGGGGCGGAGAGATCAAGGCAAGGCAAACCTCGCGAGGTTCCAGTGACATGAGCCATGACGATCGAGACTAGGCAGGCGCCAGGGCGCACATTCTCCTTGTTTCCTCTTTGGTGCTAAGGAGGCAAGCGCAGGCAAGGAGTATCGAGGCATCAAGCGAAGGTTTCCACATCGGTGCAATGAGACCAAGACCCATAGGACGACAAGACGGTGGTCACCATGGAGCCCAAGGCGGCGTCACCGCCAGAGCCTTTTGCAGGCGAAGACTGCTTTTGTAAGGATAGCTTGTACTAGCTGTCCCGTTTCAAATTGGCCGTTGTTGGCTCCCTTCCCGCTCAATATTTGGGGGGAGGACCACCTCTATAAATAGGACTAGCCACCACAGTAGAAGGCAACTCAGCCTGAGCTGATTCAGATCATCCACGCATCCACCAAGCACAAGAACACCTCACCTCAGGAGGCTGTTCTTCCCCTTGTACTGTTCATCCTCAGCCCGAGAGGCAATCCACCACACCACACTAGAGTAGGGTATTACACCGCAACGGTGGCCTGAACCAGTATAAATCTTGTGTCTCTTGTGTTGCGAGTTCATCGAGCTAGCCTTAGAAATCGGAGCGAGGTTAAGGGCGTGACTCGGTAGGGGGAGATCTTCATGCGCACCCCAGTGTTCGAACCTTGAGGGTTTTGCCGGAACCCGAGATTCGACATTTGGCGCGCCAGGTAGGGGTGCACCGGAGTTTCCTTCCGTTGGTTCACGCTCCGCCACCCTCGCGCCATTCCCCATGACCGCTGCCGCTCTTCCGACCGGATCTACGGACGCCCATGGCAACGCCTGGGGGCTCCGAGCCCTTGCTCCCGCCTTGCGGCGGGTGCAGTGGCCACCCAAGTTCAAGCCGGAGATGCCGCCGCGCTACGACGGCGCGGCGGACCTGTCGGCTTTCCTGCTGGCGTATGAGGAGGCCGTCCTTAAAGCCGGGGGCGACGACAAGGTCATGGCCAACTGGCTTCCCATGGCCCTCGCTGGCGCACCACGCGCCTGGCTGCTCAACCTCCCCGGATCCATGGTGGCATCTTGGGAGGAGTTGCGTGGAATCTTTGCTGCGCGCTACGCGGCACCGGCGCATCACGCGGTTGCGGCCCTCCTCGGTGGCTTGCAAGCACCACCCTCAGATCGTCACGTCAAGCCGTTCCTTCGCTAGATCGGCGCCACCATCAAGCGTCCGGGGGCTCCGCCGGGCTGGGCCGCGCCCGAGGCCGACCTCACCTTCTACTCAGGGGACCATCCCGTCTCCACCGTCGGCCCAGGTGTGCTCCCAATGCTTTGCACGCCCACCATCTGCAACGTGTCCGTCACCAGACGCTCATTGACGGCGACACCAGCCTCAACATGCTCTCCGTCGAGGTCTTCAGCCTTCTCCACGTTCCGCCCGAGCGGCTCCACCCAAGCAAGCCCTTCTCAGGGGTTGGTGGAGGCTCCGCCCACTCCCTGGGGCGGATCTGCCTCCCCGTGACCTTCGGCACGCGCGACAACTACCGCACCGAGCTCATCGACTTCGGCATCACCTGCATCGGCCTCCCGTACAACGCCATCCTCGGGTACCCGGCCCTGGCTCAGTTCATGGCGGCGACCCATCCGGCCTACAACCTCATGAAGATGCGCGGGAGCAAGGGTGTCCTCACGATTTTTGGGGACACCAAGGAAGCCTTGATGACGCTCAAACTTGCCCTCAAGATTGCCGCGACAGCGCAGCCCGCCGACGCGAACACCTCCAAGGCCAAGGGGGCCGCACCAGCCAAGAAGAAGCAGATTTTCACTCAAGACAAGGCGGAAACCAAGCAAGTGCCAGTCGAGGTGGACAGATCCTCGGGGCAAACTTTACCATGGGAGCCAACCTCGAGCCTGATCAGGAGGAGGCGCTGGTGAAGTTCCTGCGTGCAAACAAGAAAGTGTTCGCTTGGGAGCCCGACCAGCTGGTAGGGGTCCCAAGAGGAGTGATAGAGCACCAATTGAAGGTGTGCCCCAATGTACGCCCCGTAAGGCAGAGGGCAAGGTGACAGTACACAGAGAAGCAAGCTTTCATCATCCAAGAGACCCGCAAGTTGGAGGCTGCGTGTGTCATTCGCAAGGTTCGGTGCCCCGAGTGGCTGGTGAACCCCGTCGTTGTGCCCAAGAAGGGCGGAAAGGAGCGAATGTGCGTCGACTTCACCAACCTCAACAAGGCCTGCCCCCAAGATCCATTCCCGCTCCCACGCATCGACCAGATCGTCGACTCCATCACCGAGTGCGACTTGCTGTGCTTCCTTGATGCGTTCTCAGGATATCACCAAATCAAGATGGCGGTAGAAGATGCAGAGAAGACAGCCTTCCTGACCCTGTGCGGGGTGTACTGCTACACTTGCATGCCGTCCGGGCTGCACAACGCTGGCGCGACCTTCCAACGGCTCATGCACATCGCCTTGGGTCGGCAGCTCGGGAGAAACGTCGAAGCCTACATCGACGACATCGTGGTGAAGTCTCGGGAGGCTAAGACCTTGATCCAAGACCTGGAGGAGACCTTTGAAAGCCTCCGCCAGGTAGACTTGCGACTCAACCCGGAGAAGTGCGTGTTTGGCGTCCCTTCCGGCAAGCTGCTGGGATTCCTTGTGTCCCACGGGGGGATCGAGGCCAACCGGGAGAAGGTCAAGGCCATTGAAGACATGAGTCCACCGCAAACCCTCAAGGAAATGCAGAAGTTTGCTGGACGTGTGACTGTGTTGGGACGCTTCATTTCCAAGCTGGGAGAGCGCGCCCTACCCTTCTTCAAGCTGATGAAGAAGAAGGGCCCATTCGAGTGGACCCCGGATGCTGACCAAGCATTTCAAGACCTCAAGAGATACCTGACCAGCCGTCCAGTGATGGTGGCGCCACGACCTCTTGAGCCCCTAGTGCTTTACCTTGCCGCCACTCCCTACTCCGCCAGCGCGGCTCTAATAGCGGTTCGGGAGGAACGCCAAGCCAAGGGCCCACCACGCTGAGCTACGCCCCCAGCAAGGACGGTGCACGACCAGGAGGGCGCCGCCAAGGCTGCGACTGCGGCAGCAGAAGATCAAGCTCAGCAGGGCAGTGAGCCCGAGCCCACGGGGACCTCGATAAGCGATCAGGCATTGGGGGGTGCACCACCTCAGGAGGTGCCCCAGCTTCCGGAAGGTGCAAGCCTCATCAGCGCACCAGCCCTCATCGAGCACCCGATGTACTTCATCAAGACGGTGTTGAGGGATGCAAGAGCACGATTCCCCATGCCTCAGAAGCTCCTACTAGCGCTCTTGGTGGCCTCGCGCAAGCTGCAACACTACTTCCAAGGTCACCCCATCAAGGTCGTCTCGGCCTATCCATTGGAGAGAGTGCTCAGGAGCCCCAACTCTGCCGGGAGGGTTGCCGAGTGGAACATCAAGCTACAGGCGTTCCAGTTGGAGTTCAGCACCACCAGGGTCATCAAGGGAGCCGCGCTCGCCAATTTCGTGGCAGAATGGAAAGACGCCCCAGCGCTTGAAGTAGGCGAGGATCGGTCCCTCTCACCGGGAAGTGAGGCGCCCGACGGCTGGGTCATGTACTTCGATGGTGCCTTTGCACGCTAGGGCGCGGGGGCTGGAGCAGTGCTCATCTCGCCCACTCAGGACAAGCTCTACTATGCTGTGCAGCTCTGCTTCCAGCAGGGCGAGAAGGTCTCCAACAACATTGGGGAGTACGAAGGTCTTATAGCCGCCTGAAAGCTGCGGCGGCCGTGGGGGTGAAGCGTCTCACAATCAGGGGCGATTCGCAGCTCCTCGTCAACTTGTCCAACAAGGTATACGAGCCGAAGGATGAACACATGGAGGCATACCTCGCGGAGGTGCGCAGGATGAAGAAGCAGTTCTTGGGCCTGGAGTTGCAGCACGTGCCCCGTGGCACCAACAAGGAAGCTGACGACATCGCCAGAAGGGCATCCAAGCGACAGCCCCAAGAGCCTGGCGTCTTCGAGGAGCGGCTCTTCAAGCCATCAGCAGCACCACCGCTTTCGAGGACAGCGCAGCCTCGGGAGGAGCTCCCACAGCCACCTGCCGCGGGAGCCCCAGCCTGTGGCCCGACTTCGGGAGCGCGTCTACTCTTGGTGCTCTAGCCCCAGGAGGGATGCTGGACCAACAAATTCAAGGAATACCTGACGCAAGGGACGCTGCCGGAGAAGGAGGAGGACGCGGAGTGCGTGGCCCGGCAGGCCACAACATACTGCATCAGGGACGGTGAGTTATACAGGAAGCGGCCAAATGACGTTTCACTACGTTGCATCTCCAGGGAACAGGGGAAGGAGCTGCTAGCCGACATACACGGTGGGGACTGCGGGCACCACTCGTCATCACGAACCCTCGTCGGCAAGGCATTCCGCAGCGGATTCTACTGGCCTACAGCGCTCAATGATGCAGCCGAGCTGGTGAAGTCATGCGAGGCCTGCCAATTCCACGCCAAGCAAATCCATCAGCCAGCTCAGGGCCTCCATACCATTCCTCTCTCGTGGCCGTTCGTAGTCTGGGGACTGGACATCCTAGGCTCGTTCCCTCGAGCGCCTGGGGGCTACCGATACCTCTACGTTGCCATCGACAAGTTCACCAAGTGGGCGGAGGCGGAAGCCGTCCGCACCATCCCAGCTGGCTCCACGGTCAAGTTCATCAAGGGCCTCGTGAGTCATTTTGGGGTCCCCAACCGCATCATCACCGATAATGGCTCGCAGTTCACCAGTAATCTCTTCAAAACGTACTATGCTAACCTTGGAACGCAGATCTGCTATGCTTCGGTGGCGCACCCCCGGAGAAATGGCCAAGCCGAACGCGCCAACGCAGAGGTCCTGAGAGGCCTCAAGACCAGGACCTTCAAGAAGAAGCTCGAAGCCTGCGGCAGGGGCTGGCACGACGAGCTCCAGTCCGTGTTGTGGTCCATCCGCACCACCGCCACCAAGCCAACGGACGAGACCCCATTCTTCTTCGTCTACGGGGCAGAAGCGGTTCTCCCTCACGAGGTCACGCATCGCTCCGCACGGGTCCTGGCGTTCGATGAGACGCAGTAGGACGCTATGCGGGGGATGGATCTCGTCTTTGGGGAAGGAAACGCCGCCTTGGTACCTTCGCGGCGGCAAGATACCAACAGGCGCTACGGCGGTACCACTGTCGCAGCGTCCGCTCCAGGATGCTCGAGGTGGGCGACCTCGTCCTGAGGCGGGTGCTCTCCAGGGAAGGGCTGCATAAGCTCTCGTCCATGTGGGAGGGCCCGTTCATGGTCGTCCATGTCTCCAGGCCTGACACCGCGCGCCTGGAGACACAGGACGGCGTACCCATCCAGAACGCCTGGAACATCCAGCACCTCCAGAAGTTCTATCCATGAAGAAAGGCCGAGCGCCTGTGAAGAAGGCCCAGTGCCTGTGAAGGTCTCCGCTCGTGACACTCTCACGTATAATGAGTGGGGTTGTACACGCCCCGGAGTCTCAGGAGTGCCGCCCTCGGGCCTCGGGGGCTCCTCCCACGTCCTAGTGGTAACACTTAGCTCCGCGCTGGTGAGAAGACATGAAGACTAGACTAGGTGTCGGACGCGGCTTTTTATTTGCTTTCCGTAGTTGGCTCGCCTCCTTTTAATTGAAGTTTGCTTCTGGCGTTCTTTGCTGATTTGTTTCCGTCGCCTTCTGCCTCTATTTTCGCCTCCAAGTTTGGCCTGTACTCTCTCTCGCATACCTCGCGAGGGGGCTGGACAGGTGCCTTCGTGAGCACTTTTCCCTCGTGAGCGCTTTACCTCCTTCTGCCTTTCTTCTGCTTTTCGCGAGGCACCCTCGTTCGAGCCCACAAGCTGGTGCACTTCTCCTAATCCGTGCCCCTCAGGTACCGTGATATGAAGCGCTGGGTCAAGGCTAGCGACGCCTGTGACCAAGGCTCGGGTGAACGATAAGCCTCCTAGCGAAATTTTTTGCAGTTCCTAAGCGCCCACCAGGTCAAGGAGGCCCTGACAGGCACCAGGAAGCAAGTGCCTCGTGAAGAGGAGACTACCCCGAACATGTCAAGCTAAGTTATCTCTACACAAAACAACAGCACAACACAGGAACGATAAACATAGCATAATGGTTGAAAAATCATAGTTCGATGCATGCCCATCCGGGGCCCATACTGGTTTCTTTCTTGATACAGGAAGGAAAGGAAGAACAAAATAAAAGCGGCACCTGCCCCTACAGCAGTCCACGGGGGCGGGCTCTTGGCGCTGTCCTGAGCTCAGCCAGACCCCTCCTCGCGCTTCACGGAGGCACGACGATGACACGACCCGCTACCGCCTTTGAAGCGGGCGCGGCAGCGTGGCGGCTGGTCGTAGCCACCACTGCTGGAGATGTTGCCGGGGGAAGAGCCACCGTAGCTGGACTAGACGCGGTCGACACCAAGGGCGGGTTCGCCGTCATCCTCGTCACGACCATCGCCAAGGCCGAGCACCTCCTCGCCGTCGTTGACCTCGGGGCAACACCCGACGCGGAGACCATCTTCCCCAAACACCCTCATGTAGAGGGTCGCATCACTTTTATACTTGAATTGGAGGGTGCACCGCCTGCCCAGGCCGCGCGCGCGGGCGAACGTCTGCCAGCCGCGGGCCAGAGCTATGTTGCCCGCGACGGAGACCTCGACCGCAACCCAGGAAGCCCTGCTGCAGCAGTCGTCTGCCTGCAGCCAGAGACCGCCTGGACCCAAGGCTGGCAGCTCGTCAGCGAAGAAGCACGGGAGCTGAAGCCAGTTGTCGGCCGGGTTTTCCAACCAGATGATGAACTCCGGTAGCACCTCCGCCGAGTGGAAGCGCGACCGGGGAGGCCACGCAACCACGACACGTCTCCCTTCATCGACAGGGCTGCCATGACCGGAGCGACCCCTGCCACATGCAGCGGCGCCACCGCGGCCGCGGGGGGTCGAGGTGTGCTTGCGGGGACGGCCGCATCCACGCTTGGGCGCCGGAGAGTCGGGCCCCTCGCGAGGGGCCTTCCCCTTCTCCGCGGCAGAGAACCTCCTCGATGGTGCCATTGGAGTCACTACTGGCAATGGAGCAGACAGGGAGAAGCAAGCGGAAAGGGAAGAGATGGGCGATGGGGGCTCTACCCCCTCCCCATTTATAGTAGGAGAAGGCCAACCAGCGCCCCCACGATCACAGGTAATAATGGTTTTTCCTTACATGCAGCAGTGACTCGTCAAGTCGAGCAGTTGCCGATGCAGCGTGGGGAAGCGGAGACGCCCACGTCCAATCAACCGCCACGCGTCGACCAAGGCCGCAGGCTATTGGGGCCCGCGGCGCTCCGCGCTTGCCCTTTGGCTTCGCCTCGAAGCCAAGCCCGAGCGCGCCTTGGGCCCGGGGGCTACTGTCGGCGTTGTGGGAATGGGGCTCCCCAGACTTGCCTGCCTGCGGCCCACGGCGTGGCTGTGCGAGCTGGCCCGTACGGCCCATCTTCACCAACAAACATCCAAAACCCTCGCGAGGGGCCAAGCCTCGCGAGATGGGCGACGCAAGACCTTCTTGGGAGCGGCCTCAACAGGCTGGCTCGTGAGGGGCGGAGAGATCAAGGCAAGGCAAACTTCGCGAGGTTCCAGTGACGTTAGCCATGACGATCGAGACCACGCGGGCGCTAGGCGGGCGCCAGCGCGCACAGTGTCCTTGTTTCCTCTTTGGTGATAAGGAGGCAAGCGCAGGCGAGGAGTACCGAGGTGTTAAGCGAAGGTTTCCACATCGGTGCAACGAGACCAAGACCCACAGGACGGCAAGACGGAGGTCACCATGGAGCCCAAGGCGGCGTCACCGCCACAGCCTTTTGCAGGTGAAGACTGCTTTTGTCAGGATAGCTTGTACTAGTTGTCCCCTTTCAAATTGGCCGTTGTTGGCTCCCTTCCCGCTCAATATTTGGGGAGAGGACCAGGCCCTCTATAAATAGGACTAGCCACCACAGTAGAAGGCAACTCAGCCTGAGCTGATTTAGATCATCCACACATCCACCAAGCATAAGAACACCTCACCTCAGGAGGCTGTTCTTCCCCTTGTACTATTCATCCTTAGCCCGAGAGGCAATCCACCACACCACACTTGAGTAGGGTATTACACCGCAACGGTGGCCCGAACCTGTATAAATCTTGTGTCTCTTGTGTTGTGAGTTCGTCGAGCTAGCCTTAGAAATCGGAGCGAGGTTAAGGGCGTGACTCGGTAGGGGGAGATCTTCCTGCGCACCCCAGTGTTCGAACCTTGAGGGTTTTGCCAGAACCCATGATCCGACAGGCACTGGTTAAGCAATCTGCCTGAAAATTCTATTGGTAGCTCGGAGGACTTGGAAGAAGCCTTCCTTGACAACTTCCAAGGTACATATGTCCGGCCACCAGATGCCGATGACTTAAGTCACATAGTTCAACAGCCTGGAGAGTCAGCCAGGAAATTCTGGACTAGGTTCCTAACTAAAAAGAACCAGATCATCGACTGTCCGGATGCCGAAGCCCTAGCAGCCTTTAAACATAGCATCCGTGACGGATAGCTCGCCCGTCACCTCGGCCAGGAAAATCCGAAGTCCATGGCAGCCCTCATGACACTCATGACCCGCTTTTGTGCGGGTGAGGATAGCTGGCTAGCCCGTAGCAAAAACACAGAAAGTGAAACGGGCACCCCAGAGGTCAAAAATAGCAACGTAAGCTCCGACGCAGCAGACACAAACGCCAAAGCAATGGTGACAACACCGATGACACGACAGTCAACGCCGGATTCAGTGGCTCAAAGTCTGGTCAGCGGAAGAAGCCATATAAAAGAAACAATCAGGGACCATCCAGCCTGGACCGCATACTCGACCGTCCGTGCCAGATCCATGGCACCCCAGACAAACCAGCCAATCATACCAACAGAGATTGTTGGGTTTTTTAACAGGCCGACAAGTTAAATGCCGACAACAAAGAAAAGGGATCGCAAAGCGAGGATGATGATGAGAAGCCCCGGCAACGAAACACAGGGTGACAAAAGAAGTTTCCCCCCAGGTCAAAACGGTGAACATGATATATGCTACACACATCCCCAAGAAGGAGCGCAAACGTGCGCTCAGGGACGTCTATGCGATAGAGCTAGTCGCCCCAAAATTTAATCCATGGTCATCATGCTCGATCACTTTTCATCGACGGGACCATCCGACCAGTATCCGTCATGGCGGTTGAGCCGCATTGGTCCTTGACCCAATAATTGACTGATTCCACTTGACGCGAGTCCTCATGGACAGCGGCAGCAGCCTGAACCTGCTCTATCAGGATACAATGCGCAAAATGGGCATTAACCCATCATGGATCAAGCCCACAAAGACTACCTTCAAAGGAGTCATACCAGGGGTAGAGGCCCGTTTTACGGGCTCAATTACGCTAGAGGTTGTCTTCGGATCTCTGGACAACTTCCGAAGCGAAGATCTAATCTTTGATATCGTCCCTTTTCGCAGCGGCTACCACGCACTGCTCGGACGAACAGCATTCGCTCGATTCCATGCAGTCCCTCGTTACGCTTACCTCAAGCTCAAGACGCCCGGACCACGCGGCATCATAACAGTTAATGGAAATACGAAACGCTCCCTCCGTACCGAGGAGCACACCGCTGCCTTAGCAGCAGAAGTACAGAGCGGCCTTTTCAAGCGAGGCCTTAATCCGGTGGCCGAGCCCCCGGACACTATCAAGAGGGTCCGGATCACTCTGCAGCAGGACAGCCCGGCTCGTCAAGAGCTCGACTAGCAATTTTGCCTCCGTCCCAGTCCCGATGAAGTGGCGGCATTCGCACCGTGCGTACATAACTATGCACTCAAAATACCATGGGGACAGTCGGAGGCATAACTAGCTTGTGATCCACAATACGGCTTGACCGCTCCCGGACACATATACTTTCACTGTTTCTTTTCTGCTTTTCAGGTTTCTTCTCCAGAGGCCTTCCCTAACGACTTGACCGCAGGTCCTTTCAAAGGACAAATATACCAAGCCAGCAGTCAGCTTGGACATAGAGGGAAATTTCTAAGTGGTTTCTTAAACAACCACTCTACCTGTCTCTAGGGTCCCACGTGCAGCTCTCCCTTGGTCGTGGCATGTCAAATAGCCCGTTGCTTATCACATTACTTGTACGAATGCGCTTTGACATATTAATCAAATCATAATGGAAACAATTTGCGGCCCAAATTTTAGGGCCCCTGCTTATTGCTTTTTCTCCTTTTCTGTTTTCCTTTTTTACTATTAATAAGCTTATCAGATAGCACCTGTACACTGTGGTACGTTTCTATTTTCCAGGGGCTTCATAGCGCCCTGCACTATGGCAACAAAGTCTGAACACTTTTTACAGTATAGTTCAGCACCCCGAACTCAGCTCTATATGCATTGGCTCCGAATCATGTCTTTGGTCAATAGTTGGGTTGCCCGACTCCTGTGCTTGCTACCTTACATTCCGCTATATCGGCTAAGGTAGTAAAGGGAGCACTACTACGATTGTGCCCTGGTTTATCCGTAGGAGCACCTCAGTAGAGAAAGACGAAAACTGACTGTCATGATGTGGCGAGAGCCGGTCAGCTCTTCGGAGGTTTCAAATCGATAGAGATTTTTTTCCGCATTACGCGAAGGATCGGTACTTACCTGGTCAGGTGCCTATAGCATTCTAGTTCTGATACTAGGGGTTGCACCCGCTTTTTTATTGTCAAACTCCTATGGCTAAGTGAGAGTGCTAAAGCTGCATAGTCTGATTGCCTGGTTCGTTGTGCTAAACACCTCCTTGAAGAACCAAACAATTAGATCAAGAGTGTTTAGATTCCATCCCGAACACCCCCGTACTACCTACGTGGGGGAGAAGCCGACGACTGGCCAACTCTCAGATTTCATACAAAACGGCCGCACAGGAGGTAATTTTTTTTAACATAACAAAAATTATATTACATAACAACTTTGTTTCATCATACATGGCAGAGGCAACATGAATGTATTCATTCAAAGATAATGTATTTCGCATATTGCATCGCTACAATGCGGGACCCCTCCAGGACGTCTTCAAAATATCGCTCTGGCGTGCGGTGCTCCTTGCCCTCCGGGGGCCCTTCGGTCACGAGCTTGACGGCGTCCATCTTTGCCCACCAGACCATGACGCAGGCGAAGGCCATGCGCGCGCCCTCGATGCAAACGGACCGCTTGATGACGTCCAGCCGAGGACAGGCGTTCACCAGCCGCTTCACGAGTGCGAAGTAACTGCCGGGTATAGCTTCGGCAGGCCACAACTGGATTATTAAATCCTTCATGGCCAATTCGCCCACCCTGTACAGCTCGACCAGCTGCTTTAGCTGATCGGTGAAGGGCACTGGAAGTTCTGGCGCAAGGTATTGCGACCAGAACAGCTTCTCCGTTGAGCTTCCTTCTTCAGCTCAGAAGAACTCCACAACGTCTGACACACTGCATGGCAAATCCGCAAACGCCCCTGGAGAGCTCCGAATTTGGGTTAGTAAGACATAATGCTTCTTCACATACTTGCTTTGCATACTAAACGCCTTACCCGCCGCGATCTTCCTAGTCTCCTGGATCTCCTGGAGGGCGCCCTGGGCCTTAACCCGGGCTTCTTCCGCGCTCTGGCGGGCCTTGGCGAGTTCGGCCTCTCGAGCCGAAACATCGCACTCCAAGGCCTCGCATTTCTTCTGACGTCTGGAGCTCTTCTTTGGACCTCGTTGACCACGGCCTTGAGCTTCTTACAGGCGGCTTGCTCATGGCAGCTTTCTCCTTGGCTTGGCCGGGGCCTTTTTAAGGGTCTCGACCTCGGTCATCGCCCCTACACATATCATAACACTATGGTCAATACACATCATTTATTCTTTCTGAATACACAACGAGTCATTACATACCTTGCTGGTCCTCCAACTGCTTCCTCCCTTGGCCGAGTTCCTCCTCGGCCCGCTCCAGTCTCTGCTTTAGTCCGGAGACTTCGGCAGCGTGTGAGGTCGTGGCCAGCAACGATGCCTGCTCATTCATACAAGACACATTTAGTTAGTTTCCTGCAAAAATGAATTGATCCTTTGTCCGGTTTGCTTTACGAACACCGACGGTGTCTCGAGGGCTCTTGTCTATATGGGGATTTTCTCCTTTGCGTCGCTTACCTCAAAACCTGTCAGCAGGCCGCTGTAGGCTTCGGTCAGTCCGCTCTTGACAGACTGAATCCTCTCAATCACCATACCCATAAGGATACGGTGTTCTTCCACAATGGAAGTGCCTCGCAGCGCTTCCAGAAGATTGTCCGGTGCCCCTGGTTGAACAGAGGTCACTGGTGGGATAGGCACACCTCCATCTTTCAAAGGAGGTTGTACGCCGTACTCCGGAGCCGTGTAGGTCTCCGGAGCCGTATCCGGACGGGGGGCGAACTGAATACGGCCCCCATCGCCAGTCACCATGGGGGACTTCTCCCCCGTGTGTCCGTGGCCGAGGTTTCGCCTCTGGCGCCACCGACGGCCTCTGAGACTCTCCCCGCACAGGAAAGTCCTTCGCTACAGCACCTCAGCGTCGCCCTTGGCCGTGGGGGAGTAAGCGGCCGGTGATGACGCGCTGGCCATCGCCCTTGAATCCAACAAACCTCTTGAGGAGTATCGCTGGGAGCTGTCATGGGCCGGACTGCAATTGCACAATTAACCATGTTAATACATTGAGGAGGAAAGGCCGGATACATGGGCGAGTATGAGTCTGTCAGTACTTACGATGCGGCCAGGGGCTTGCTCCGGGGGCGTCGCTCCGAACTGCTGTCGACGTCCCACACGGTTTTATCCGCGAGGGAGCCTTTCCCCTTCTTGGGCGCCTCCGCCTCCAGATTTGTGGAGGCCACCCTCTTCTTCCTCCCCCATCAGGGGGAGGGTTGCTTTCCTCCTCCTCCTCATTGTCATCTTCGGCGGCAGAGGAGTGAGTCTTGTCTTCGGACATCACGTCCGAAGTGCCCTTGCGGCGGGGGCCACCCCGGCCCCCCTTGGCCTTCTTCTTGGCCTTCTTCTCCGGCAGCTGGTAGGGCACCGGGACCAGCATCTTCGCCAGAAGCGGGATGACTGGTTCTTTTGGCAGCGGAGCCAAACTATGAGTTCGCTCCGCTTTCTCCGTCCATTCATGAAAGGATAAATTAGCAAAGTTTAGTTACCCTCCTTGGACAAGCAGGTGGAAAGTACGCCTTGAGATGTGAAGGACTTACGGCGCTGGCGGGGTGGGCAAGATCGTGCCCACGATCCGAGTCTATAGCCGGGGGTTTCTCATCGCCCTTGAAGAGCAGCTTCCAGGCATCTTCGTGAGTGGTGCCGAAGAGCCTCACAAAGGTCTGGTGCTTCTCCGGATCGAATTTCCATAGAGGGGAAGTTCGGCTTTGGCAGGGGAGGATCTGGCGAACTAGCATAACCTGGATCACCTCGACGAGTTTGATGTTTTTATCCACCATGCTTTGGATGCGTGTTTGAAGCGCCATCAGCTCGTCCAATGAAGACCAATTTGGGCCCTTCTCCATCCAGGAGGTTAGCCGCATTGGAGCCCGGACTTGAATTCGGGAGACGCGGCCCAGGTGGCGGGCTCTGTGATATAGAACCACAACTTCTGCCACTCCTTGACAGTCTCCACAAACGTGCCTTTGGGCCACATGATGTTGGGAATCTTGCTCACCATGGCTCCTCCGCACTCCGCGTGTTGGCCATCTACCACCTTCGGTTTCACATTGAAGATCTTAAGCCACAAACCGAAGTGTGGCTAGACTCGGAGGAAAGCCTCGCACATGACAATGAATGCCGAGATGTTGAGGAAAGAATTTGGGGCTAGATCATGGAAATTGAGCCCATAATAGAACATAAGTCCGCGGACGAAAGGGTGGAGTGGAAACCCTAGTCCGTGGACAAAATGAGGGAGGAATACCACCCTCTCGTTGGGTTTCGGTGTGGGGACGACTTGTCCCTTCGCCGGAAGCCGGTGGGCGATCTCCTTCGCCAGATATCCGGCCTCTCGAAGCTCGGCGATGTCCTTCGCCGTGACGGAGGAGGCCATCCACTTGCCTTGCACTCCAGAGCCGGACATGGTTGAGAGCTTGCTCGGGGTGGAAGAAACGAGAATTTGGGCGCTGGAGCTCGAGAATGGAAGGGCAGAGGTAGAAAGAAGGTGTGGGTGAAGAAGAAGAATCCTTATCCCCTTATAAAGGCATTGAATATCGAACGCCTCCCCACTCGCCTTAACACTCGCCTATTCCCAAGGGCCGTGTAAATGCCACGGTTGGGTTATCCACGCCCGTATTGATAAGAGTCCAGCAATAAGGGGACATGATCTCTGCTTTGACAAGATGTGCCAATGGAAACCGCATCTCAAAACGTGGAACAGTAGACGAAAACGGTTCGAAATAATGACTGGGCAGGCGTGATGTCATCTTGCGAAAAGTTGTCGGCGGATGAGACTCGTGAAATATTATACTCTCTATGGCTGTGTGTGTGGTACTTGTGTTGCAGATTCGGGCACGTTCGTTGCGTCTGAAGACTATCTTGGAGTATTCGGAAAGGAGAACCCGCCTTGCAATGCCGAAGACAATTTCTTGCCACGGACACCTCGTCATGGAAGCCTGGTTAGAGACTCTTGAGGAGTCCTGGACTAAGGGGTCCTCGGGCGTCCGACCTGTTGGACATGGGCCAGACTAATGGGCTGTGAGGATACAAGACCAAAGACTATCTCCCGTGTCCGGATAGGACTCTCCTTGGCGTGGAAGGCAAGCTTGGTGACCACATATGAAGATTCCTTTCTCTGTAACCGACTTTGTACAACCCTAGTCCCCTTCGATGTCTATATAAACTAGAGGGCTTAGTCCGGAAAGAGATACAGTCATACAGGCAAGACTTCTAGGGTTTTAGCCATTACGATCTCGTGGTAGATCAACTCTTGTAATACTCATATTCATCAAGATCAATCAAGCAGGAAGTAGGGTATTACCTCCATAGAGAGGGCCCGAACCTAGGTAAACATTGTGTCCCCTGTCTCCTGTTACCATCGACCTTAGATGCACAGTTCGGGACCCTCTACCCGAGATCCGCCGGTTTTGACACTGACATGCCCCCTCCGCACGGCAAGCGCGGGCGACCTCACCCCATCCATGGGTCATGAAGATCTTGCCCGGGGAGATGACCTCGACCTCCGCCCCCAAGCCTGGAGTGCTGCACTCGGCGTGCTGCAGTCACAGCTCGAGCGGCCCTCTCAGCGGCATCTCTCCGGCAAAGAACCACGAAAGCTTGATCCACATGTGTGGTGGCATCGCCGCCCATACCACGAACTCACGCAAGGAGCCCTCGACATGAGTTCATGGGTCGGCGGCTCGTGCAACCTCGGCATGGCCGCCACGGCCATGGCGCGAGCGGCGCGGGGCGCTGCCACCTCCTCCGGAGCCTTGCGCTTGGGCGTACAAGGGCAGCGGGTAGCCAGGAGAAGGCCGCTCGTACCAAGGCCTCGTCACCTCTAGCCTCACGCCGGCGTCGCGGCAGCTGCCAAACCTCTTCTTCGGCGGAAGCAGCCCTTGCTCCTCACGGGGAGCCTTGCCCTTCTCAGCAGCGGAGAATCTCCTTATCGGTGCCATGGGTGTCACGACAATACGACAAAGCAAGGAGGAAGAAGAAGGAGCGCTCAGCGAGAAGAAGGAGATAAGCAACGGGGGCTCCGCCCCTCCCCTCATTTATAGCTAGAAGGAGGCCAATCATCGACCTCCACGATCGCGCACAATGATCGTTTTCTTCTGCATGCAGCAGGGTCTCGTCAAGTCGAGGACGATTACCGAGGCAGCACGGGGAAGCGGAGGCGCCCACGTCCCATCAATCACCACGCGTCGACCAAGGCCGCAGGCGGTTGGGGCCCGTGGCACTCTGCACTTGCCCTTTGACTCCGCCTCAAAGCCAAGTTGGAGCGCGCCTTGGGCCCGGGGGCTACTGTCGGCGTCCTGGGAACGGGGGTGCCCAGACTTGCCTACCTGCGGCCCACGACGTGGCTCCACCAACGGCCTGGTACGACCCAGCTTCGGCAGCAACAACTCAAGACCCTCGCGAGGGGCCAAGCCTCGCGAGGCGTACGACACCAGGACCTCCCTGGGGGTGGCCTCGCTAGGCCGGCTCCCAAGGAGCGGAGATATCTATGCAGGGGGCACCTCGCGAGGTTCACATGACATGAGCCGTGTGACCGAGGCCGAGGGCAGGCGCCCGGCGCAGTGATGTACCAGTTTCCTCTTTTCTGCTAAAGAGGCAAGTCAGGCGAGGAGTCCTGAGGCATCAGGCAAAGGTTTCCATATTGGTGCAACAAGACCAAGACCAACAGGACGGCAGGACGGAGGTCACCACGGAGCCCACAACAGCATCACCACCAGAGCCTTTGGCAGGCGAAGACTACTTTTGTTAGGATAGCTTGTACTAGTTGTCTCCCTTCATAATTGGTCGTTGTGGGATCCCTTCCCGCCTACATTTAGGAAGAGGACCTGGGCCTCTATAAATAGGACTAGCCACCACCATAGGAGGCAACTGATCTCGGACTGGATCCATTCCATCCTCACATCCACCAGCTCATCGAGCTCAAGAACACCTCTCCTCCTGAGGTTGTTCAACCATTGTACTAGTTCATCCTCAGCCCTCGAGGCAATCCACCACCACACTGGAGTAGGGTATTACACCACGCGGTGGCCCAGACTAGTATAAACCTCCGTGTCTCGTGTTCTTTGGGTTCATCGAGCTAGGCCGTGGAATCGTGGGGTAGGCAGGTTGGGGAGAAAGAGTCCTTCATGCGCACCCAGAGTTCGAACCTCTCAAGGGTCTACGGAACCCTGAACCCGACAACGTCCATGTCAAGTAGACCGACTCCTGCCTGCATCTACTACTATTACTCCACACATCAATCGCTATCCAGCATGCATCTAGAGTATTAAGTTCATAAGAACGGAGTAACGCCTTAAGTAGGATGACATGATGTAGAGAGATAAACTCAAGCAATATGATGAAAACCCCATCTTTTTACCCTTGATGGCAACAATACAAATACGTGCCTCACTACCCCTACTTTGTCACTGGGTGAGGACACCGCAAGATCGAACCCAAAACTAAGCACCTCTCCCATTGCAAGAAGAACCAATCTAGTTGGCCAAACCAAACAGATAATTTGAAGAGAAATACAAAGATATCAAATCATGCATATAAGAATTCAGAGAAGATTCAAATAATATTCATAGATAAACTGATCATAAATCCACAATTCATCGGATCTCGACTAACACACCTCAAAAGAAGATTACTTCGGATAGATCTCCAAGAACATCGAGGAGAACATGGTATTGAGGATCAAGGAGAGAGAAGAAACCATCTAGATACTAGTTATGGATCTGTAGGTCCATGGTAAACTACTCACGCTTCATTGGAAGGGCAATAGAGTTGATGTAGACGCCCTTTGTGATCGAATCCCCCTCCGGCATGGTGCCGAAAAAGGCCCCAAGATGGGATCTCACGGGTACAGAAGGTTACGGCAGCAGAAAAATATTTTGGTGGACGCTTCTGTTGGTTTGGGAATATTTCTGAATTTATAGGCCAAGAATTAGGGTCGGAGGAGCTCCGAGGGGCCCACAAGCCCTCAGGGCGGCCCCCCTAGGGCTCACCCCTGAGGCTTGTGGCCGCCTCAGGACTCCTCTGACTTCATCTCCAAGTCCTACGTGTGTCTTTTGGTCCAAGAAAAATCATCGTAAAGTTTTATTCGGTTTGGACTCTGTTTGATATTCCTTTTTTGTAAAACTCAAAAACAAGGAAAAAAAATAGAAACTGGCACTAGGCTCTGGGTTAATAAGTTAGTCCCAAAATAATATAAAATAGAATATTAATGCATATAAAACATCCAAAATAGATAATATAATATCATGGAACAATACAATATTATAGATACGTTGGAGACATATCACTTACCACCATGTACACGTCATGTATCTCGGCAGCTGAGGGAGTCCTGGACTAGGGGGTGTCCGGATAGCCGAACTATCATCTTTGGCCGGACTCCAAGACTATGAAGATACAAGATTGATTACTTCGTCCCGTGTCCGGATG
The DNA here is from genome assembly GCA_021605145.1 of Aegilops bicornis. Lineage (NCBI taxonomy): Eukaryota > Viridiplantae > Streptophyta > Magnoliopsida > Poales > Poaceae > Aegilops > Aegilops bicornis. The sequence goes on along the minus strand of CM038671.1, from coordinate 429,606,682 downwards.
GTACTTTCCTTGGCGTGTAAGGCAAGCTTGGCTATAGGTTTTTGTAGATCTCCTACCTTTGTAACCGACTCTGTGTAACCCTAACCCTATCCGGTGTCTATATAAACCGGAGGGTTTTAGTCCGTAGGACGAACAACAATCATACCATAGGCTAGCTTCTAGGGTTTAGCCTCCTTGATCTCGTGGTAGATCTACTCTGTACTACCCATATAATCAATATTAATCAGCAGGAGTAGGGTATTACCTCCATCGAGAGGGCCCGAACACAGGTAAAAACATCGTGTCCCTTGCCTCGTGTTACCATCCGCCTAGACGCGCAGTTCGGGACCCCTACCGAGATCCGCGGTTTTGACACCGACATTGGTGATTTCATTGAGAGTTCCTCCGTGTGCGTCACCTATAGGCCTGATGGCTCCTTCGATCATCAACAATGGCGGTCGGGGTGAGACTTTTCTCCCGGACAGATCTTTGTATTCGGCGGCTTTTGCTGCGGGCCAATTCACTTGGCCATCTGGAAGCAGATCGAAGCTTCGCCCCTGGCCATCGGTCAGATTTGGAAAGCTTGAACTATACGGCCGGTGTCGCGGAGACTTTATCTTCGACGGATTCGAGCCACGACCAAGCGCGCCGCCTTTGTTTCGATGGGTGCGATCTAGCTCTGTCAATGAGCGGTGTCACGGAGGCCGCACCAGCGTCCGCTCCGACCCTTAGTTCGAGCCGACTCCCCGATCGAGGGCGAGTGGTTGGACACCGCCTCGGGGCTACGATCTCAACGGCGATCGAGCGAACTCCATCCCTGTCGCTTTGTGAAGACCTTGACTCGGGGTGGCGGACTCCTCTCCGGACTCCGAACCCTCCGTGCCCGCCAATCGAATCCGATTGGGCGCCCGGTCATGGAGTTCATCGCGGACATCTTTCAAAGACTTTTCGCCCTTTGGCGACATCCTGAATTCACTAAAGTCTCTCTCTTTATCAGGAGAGCCCTAGCCGGACTATGGTCAGGAAGGTTGGGATGCGGACGACGAAGAAATTCAACGCCCACCCACCACCCACTTTGTAGCCACTGTCGATGATTTAATCGACATGCTCGACTTCGACTCCGTAGACATCGACGGTATGGACGACGATGCAGGAGGCGACCAAGACCAGCGCCTACTGAGGGCATTGAAGGCGACTTCGTCATACGACATATACATGGTGGACATCCCAAAAGATGGGAGCGGCGATGGAACAACGGAGGATGACCCCTCCAAGAAGCAACCGAGCGCCCGACGTCGTGGCGCCGCTCTAAAGCTCGCCACGGCAAAAACGGTGATTCCGCACGAGAGACAATAACACCGGACGGTGCGAAGGCGACCCCCTCCGGCCGGGACTCGGCGGGAGGAGGGAGAAGCAAGACCGCACGATAGTGCGGTAGAAAGAGAGGTAGAGAACGATAATTATGCGCCTCCCTCCGAAGATGAGGCAAGCCTCGACGATGACGAATTTGTCGTGCCTGAGGATCCCGCCGAACAGGAGCGTTTCAAACGCAGGCTTATGGCCACGACAAGCAGCCTCAAGAAAAAGCAGCAGCAACTTAGAGCTGACCAAGACTTGCTAGGCGGCGGATGGACTGAAGTCCTTGCGGCCGAAGAGTATGAACTCGAACGCCCCTCAAAAGCTACCCCAAGCGCAGGTCGTTGCCTCGATCATAGGAGGAAGCACCCAAGTCACCAGCGCACGACATGGCGGACCGGCCACCCGTGGTCAGCTGACGAAGAAGCCTCTCGGCCCTCCGCTCAAGCCACACCCCTACACCGCTCAAAAAGTACCAAGGCACGGGAAAACGCGTCGGACTTGCGAGATATATTGGAGGATAAGGCAAAACATACAAGATCGATCTACGGATCGCGTGGGCGCCCCACGACACGTGATGATAACCGTCACGCCGGATACAGAAACTCCGGCCGGGCCGAACACAATAGACAAAGCTCATTTGAGCTGCATCGTGATATAGCCCAATACAGAGGCGCCGCACACCCACTATGCTTCACAGATGAAGTAATGGATCATCAAATCCCTGAGGGCTTCAAACCCGTAAACATCGAATCATACGATGGCACAACAGATCCTGCGGTTTGGATCGAGGACTACCTCCTTCATATCCACATGGCCCTTGGTGATGATCTACACGCCATCAAATACCTCCCACTCAAGCTTAAAGGACCAGCTCGGCATTGGCTTAACATCTTGCCAGCGAGAATCAATTGGTTGTTGGGAGGACACGGAAGCCGCATTCCTTGATAACTTCCGGGGCACATATGTGCGACCACCGGAGGCCGATGACCTTAGCCACATAATTCAGCAGCCGGAAGAATCGGCTAGACAATTACGGACACGGTTCCTAACCAAGAAAAATCAAATCGTTGGTTGTCCGGATGCGAGAGGCCTTGCAGCCTTCAAACATAACATCCATGACGAGTGGCTAGCCCGGCACCTAGGACAGAAAAGCCGAAATCCATGGCAGCCCTCACCACACTCATGACCCGGCTTTTGCGGCGGAGAGGACAACTGGCTAGCTCGGAAGCAACAACTTGGCCAAATACCATGGTAGTTCGGATACCAAGGACATCAATGGCGGTCGGCGTCGCAACAAGAACAAGCACCGCATTAACGGCGATAATGCTTTGAAGATCTGGCGGTCAATGCCGGATTCGAGGCTCTAAACCGGTCGGCGGAATAAGCCATTCAAAAGAAATACCGGTGGCCCGTCCAACTTGGACCGAATACTCGATAAACATGCGGATACATGGCACCCCGAAAACTCAGCCAATCACACCAGCGAGGATTGTTGGGTGTTCAAGCAAGCGAGCAAGCTAAGTGCGAAGTCAATGACAAGGGGCTGCATAGCGATGACGAGGAAGAGCCCGGCCGTAGAACAATAGAGGACGGAAGGTTTCCCCCACAAGTGCGGACGGTGAACATGATATCGCAACCCACATACCCAAAAGGGAGCGGAAGCGTGCACTAAAGGGACGATATGCGATGGAGCGATCGCCCCAAAGTTCAAACCATGGTCTTCTGCCCGATCACCTTTGATCGAAGGACCACCCACTAGCATCCGTCACGGCGGTTTCGCCGCATTGGTTCTTGACCCAATTATTGACGGATTTCACCTCACTAGAGTCACGATGGACGGTGGTAGCAACTGAACCTGCTTTATCGAGGATACTGATGCATAAAATGGGCATAGACCTCTCAAGGATTAAACCCACAAAGGCGACCTTTAAAGGCGTCATACCAGGTGTAGAGGCCAATTGTACAGGCTCGATTACACTCGAAGTGGTCTTCGGATCCTGGATAACTTCGGCGAAGAGTTAATCTTGACATAGTCCCGTTCGCGGCGGCTATCACGCCTTTGCTCGGACGAACCACATTTGCAAAGTTCAATGCGGTGCGCGACCACGCATACCTAAAGCTCAAGATGCCAAACCCTCGAGGAGTAATCACGGTCAATAGAAACACGAGCGGCGCTCTCCGAGCGGAGGAGCACAGCGGCCCTCGCGGTGGAGGTGCAAAGCAGCCTCTCACGGCAATTCTCTAGTCCGGCCACTAAGCGTCCGGACGCTGCAGCGCCGGAGTAACCTACAACAAGAGCGCTGGCACGATTCAAGCAGCGTAGCAATCCGGCCCCAGCCCTCGCGAAATTGTGCGAAGCGGTACTACGGCGTACATAACTACGCCCGGAGATACCATGGGCATAAGGAGGGAACGACCACGGCACGCCTGCACGCGGCTCAACCGCACGGGGCTCCGATTGTGTCATTCTTTTTCTTTTTATTTTTCTTACTTTCGGGACTCTGTTCTCCGAAGCCTGTCCGCATTCGCGCCCGAACTTCGCGATACAACAGCCAGGGAAGCGAAAACTGCGTCGAGTGTCCTGGTGGTCTCTATTCTGAGCGGTATACATTTTACATACCATCCATAGCTTACCCCGAGGGGGGACATATTAAATAGTCCCATCCCTTGCTTATCGCACAATTTGTATCGTTCTGCTTTTTTTTGCAGTTTCTTTTTAATAACCAATACATAGATTTTGCCTATTATTGCACTCCTTTCTATATCTATATATATGTTCATTTTATGACATTGCGCAACCGTACAATTTGGTACGGCCAATACACCAGGGGCTTAAGTACCCCAAAATTATGATGTGATAAGTCCGAACACTTTCACAAGTGCGGCACCCCGAACTTATAGCATTATATGCATCGGCTCCGAATCATGTCTTGGGTCAATAGTTGGGTTTGCCCGGCTCCTATGTTTTGGTACCTTACGTTCCGTTATATCGGCTAAGGTAGCACTAGGAGAACTACTGCGATTGTGCCCCGGCTGAGCTGGGTTGAGCACCTCAGTGGAGAAAGCTAAAACTGACCGTCATGATAGGGCGAGAGCCGGTCGCTGTTCGAGAGGTTTTTTCGGGTCCCTAAAGACTTATGCCGCTTAGAGCGAGGAACCGGCATTGTCCGGCCAAGGCGTGGATAGCGCCCCGAACTCGGTCTTCCGAATACTAGGGACTTCGCCGAAATTTAAAATTATAGAATTCTATGGCTAAGTGAGAGTGTTCAAGCATTATAAGTCCGGTTGCCTTGTTCGTTGCGTTGAGCGCCTCCCTAGATGGACCCAAGAATGGGAACAAGAGCGCTCACGTTTATCCCGAACACCCCAGCACTTGTGGCATGAAATTGAAATAACGACTTGCCATCTCTCAAATTTGATAAGCGGCTGCCTGAAGGTAATATTTTAAATTAACAAGCGTTGCTTAGCGCATATGAACAAGTTTTCAGCGTGCAGGATAACAAATGCGAGTCTCTTCAAAATTACATCTTTGGAGCACTCATCCGCTATCTGGCGGACACCCTTTAGGGCGCCCTCATAGTACATTTCGGGCGTATGATGCTCCTTGCCCTTCGGTGGCCGTCCGTCACAAGCTTCTCTACATTCAGCTTGCCCGGTGCACTTTAGCACGGGCAAGGGCCCGACAGGCACCTTCAATGCGAGACGGGCGCTTGATGACTTCAATCCATGGACATCGTCCACCAGCCGCTGCACTAACCCGAAGTAGCTCGAGTGCATGGCTTCCAATAGCCCTTTGCCGAACTATGAGGCCCTTCATGGCCTGTTCGGCGATCTTGTTGAGCTCGACCAGCTGCTTCAGCTGGTCGCTTAGGGGCACCGGACGGTCGGCCTCAGCATACTGAGACCAGAACACCTTCTCCGTCGAGCTCCCCTCCTTGGCACGGTAGAACGCGGCTGACATCGAGACGCTTCTGGGGCAGATCTGCGAATGCTCTGGAGAGCTCGAATCCGGGTAAGTAATAGGTAATTCACTTTCACATGCTTGCTTTGCATAAAGAATGCCTTACCGCCGCTATCTTCTTTAATGATTCAATTTCTTGGAGGGCTTTTGGGCCTCGGCCTTAGCAGCTTTGGCACTCTCAAGAGCCGAGGCAATCTCGGACTCTCGGGTCTTGAGTCACGCTCCAAACCCTCGTGTTTTTTCACGAGAGCACGAAGCTCTTGCCGTACCTCCGCCCATGCGCCTCCCCCTTCTCTCGCTCGATGCGCTCCGCGGCCGCTTTGTTTTCGGCCGCGGACACCGCTTCCTTCAGGGTCGCCACCTCGTTCGTGGCCCCTACAATACCCATGTTATTCCTGTTATTTTTTGCAACCGAAACCTTTCTATAAGGTATTTCTTTAATAAGGTATCACTTGCCTTCCTTGTCCTCGAGCTGCTTCTTGGCAAGGCCGAGCTCGTTCTCGGACCGCTCGAGGCTCTGGTTCCATGCATCGACCTCTGCGATCGGTCTTGGCAGAGGTCAAGACCTGACACTGCATTCCCATATTGACATACTTATGTTAGACTCCTGCGTATATCTTTTTAGATGCTTAGTCCGGCTTTTCTTTCCGAACACCGAACTAAGCATCATGGGCTACTGTCTATGCGGTAATATTTTTACATATTCTAAACTTACCTCAAAGCCTCTTAGAAGGCTGGTACAGGCTTCAGTCAGCCCGCTCTTGGCGGGTGAACTTCTGGATCACCACACTCATAACAGGCGGTGCTCCTCCTCGATGGAAGCGGTTAAGCGCCTCGATGCTATCCGGTGCCTCCGGTTGGGCCGGAGGACACGGCGTCTTACCCTTCCTCTGAAGGGACCGCTTGCGGACTCGGAACCGCTGAAGGTTCTGTGTGGAGTCCGGGACAAGGGTCGGGCTTAAGCCCCTGGGGTCTCGCCCCCCTGCCTTTGGAGTCCGGGAGGTTGCCTTGCGGCGCCTCTGAGCCACCTCCTCTTGACCAGGCCCCCTTGGGGCCCCACCTCGGCGTCGTCTGCAGCGTGAGGTGAGGAGGCGGCCGGAAGTGAAGTACTCTCGATTTCCGGCGAACTCGGGGACCCGCTCGTGAAGCTGAGCTCGCCCTTGGGCGGCTGCATGATTGTTCGGCATTAGAGAACACTATGCAATGAAAAAGCCATGGGTATCCGGACACTTACGATCTCGCCAGGGCTTGGCCCTTGTCGGCCACTCCTCCTCGTCGTTGTCGGCGTTCTTTGGAGAAGTCCGGAGGAAGGGTCCTTCCCTTCTTGGACCCTCCGGCCTCCCGGTTAGGCGGCTTTCCTTTCCTCTCCTCCCCGGGAGAGGCTTCTTTCCTCCTCCTCGTTCTCGGAGAAGATTACGCTTGAGAATCGGCGGCACTGGCGTCGGGAGCTCCTTCGAGTTCCCGTGGCCTCCTTCTTGGCCTTCTTCTCCGGCACCACATGAGGTACCGGAGCCAGTAGCCCCGTCAATCGGGCGTCCGCTGGGTCTTCTGGCAAGGGGGCCGGACAGTTAACCTCTTCGGACGTCTTCAGCCAGTCCTGATAAAGGTTAGGGAGTTTTAGATCCCACAGAGAGTCAATCTATGAAACAAGAGTCCTATAAAGGGTAAAATAACTTACCTCGCTGGCTTGACGCTGCGAGCTGAATCCGCGATCTTGATGGCGGATGTAGAACCTCGGCGCCCTTGAACGGCACCTTCCGGGCATCTTCGTGCGTAGTGTCGAAGAGCCTTATCGAGAAGTTGGTCTTGTGCGGATCGAACTCCCACAATTTGAAGGCCCGTTGTTGGCATGGGAGAATCCGGCGGATGAGCATCACCTGGATTACGTTGACAAGCCTGAGATTCTTGTCCACCAGGTTTCGGACGCATGTTTGGAGTCCGGATAGCTCGTCCGATTTCCCCCACATCATGCACGTCTCTTTCCATGATGAGAGCCGTGTGGGGAAGCCAGATCTGAATTCGGGGGCCGCCGCCCATTTGGGGTCGCGTGGCTCGGTGATGTAGAACCACCCCGATTGCCACCCCTTTATTGTCTCCATGAAGGAGCCCTCGAGCCATAGGACTTTGGCCATCTTGCCAACCATGGCGCCTCCGCACTCCGCTTGACGGCCGCCCACTACCTTCAGCCTGACATTGAAGATCTTCAACCATAAGCCGAAGTGGAGCTGGATGCAGAGGAAGGCCTCGCACACGACGATGAACGCAGATATGTTGAGGATGAAATTCGGGGCCAGATCGTGGAAGTCCAGGCCGTAGTAGAACATGAGCCCCCGGACAAATGGGTGAAGTGGAAAACCTAGTCCGCGGAGGAAGTGGGGGAGAAACACCACCCTCTCATGGGGCCTGGGGTTGGAATGAGCTGCCCCTCTTCAGGTAGCCAACACGCGATGTCGCCGGACAAGTATCCGGCCTCCCGCAGCTTTGTGATGTGCCCCTCCATGACGGAGGAGGCCATCCACCTGCCTCCCGCTCCGGACATAGTTGGAGAAGGTTGAGGTGGGATGTGCGGACTTGGGCGCTGGAGCTCGAGTGCGCGGAAATGGATGAGCAAAGGAGGAAGAAGGCGTAGGCGAAAAGGTGGACCTTATCCCCTTACATGGATGGACGAAGCTATGCGTCCCCCGCCAGCCTGGTAAAACTCGCTTATCTCCCAAATGCGGTAATCAAGGGCGCGGATGGGTTACCCACGTCCGTATTGATGAGAATCCCGGAATAAGGGGGCACGATCTATGCTTTGATAAGACGTGCCAGGGAAACTGCCTCGCTAAACGCTACCGAGGTGGAACAGTAAAAACAATTCATATAAAGGCACGGCCGTGGTGTGATGTCACGCCCGCGGAATCGTCGACCTGATCTATGCAAAAGTCATTCTCTCTACGGTAGTATGTGGAACTTGTTTTGCGAGCGGACACTATCCTTGTGTTCAAAACCTTCTATGAAGAATTCGGAGGAGGAACCCGCCTTTGCAATGCCGAAGACAATATGCACGCGGACTCGTCGTCATTGAAGCCTGGTTCAGGGCTACCTTGAGGAGTCTGGACTAGGGGTGTCCGGATAGCCGAACTATCATCTTTGGCGGACTCCAAGACTATGAATATACAAGTTTGAAGACTTCGTCTCGTGTCCGGATGGGACTTTCCTTGGCGTGGAAGGCAAGCTCGGCGATACGTATATGTAGATCTCCTACCATTGTAACCGACTCTGTGTAACCCTAACCCTATCCCGTGTCTATATAAACCGGAGGGTTTTAGTCCGTGGGGCCGAACAACAATCATACCATAGGCTAGCTTCTAGGGTTTAGCCTCCTTGATCTCGTGGTAGATCTACTCTTGTACTACCCATATCATCAATATCAATCAAGCGGGAGTAGGGTATTACCTCCATCGAGAGGGCGAACACAGGTAAAAACATCGTGTCCCTTGTCTCCTGTTACCATCCGCCTAGACGCACAGTTCGGGACCCCCTACCCGAGATCCGCCGGTTTTGACACCGACAGCAGCCTTCAAGCGGAAGCCTAGCGAGGGTGTCGGCGACAACCTGAGTAACCATGCAAGACTCTAGTGCATGTTTATGCCTATCTGAGGCTGAACCCACAAGGGAAGTCCGACCGAAGTTTCTATTACGACCCCGAACGATGTGTGTAGGGTTCCCAAGCCCACCTCCCCTGGTAGAACTGCGCTTGTTACACCTGGCCATGGTGCCTAGTCTGTCCCGAGCCCACCGGTACCAGGTGCCACTTGGTAGACAAATAGCATGACCTACAAACACCAGAAACTAGTTGCAACTCCTAGACAGAGATCGAGGCGATTAATTAGTCGAGAGAGCTTGATTACTGGAGCCCAATGTGTGGTAGTAACTGTCTTGGATAACAAACACATGACTTAGTTCTTAAGGACGAACTCAATGAGATAACACAACATGTACTCCTACATGGCCTCTTGTCCCTACCTTTACCAAATTGTGTTCACACATTTAGCTCTCAACACCATAATATGATCACAACATTCCAATTAATTCCCAGATGAATCAGACCTGACACAACTCTAAGCAATAACAAGCATGGCATGGATGAAGTCACAACATGGCTCAAGCAACTCCTAATCATGCTAGGAAGGTTTAGCTATTTACTTTGATAATGAAAGGTCATGCACAGAAATGGGATCAACTACCGCAACAAGTAACAGTTGAATCGTTGTTGTCCTAATGCAATAAATGAGAGCAGGAGCGAGAGAGTGAGATTGTATCGAAATGACCAAGGGGGTTTGCTTTCCTAAAAGATCAAAATGGCAGCACTGCTCCTGGGATAGATACTCAGTGTCACTCGTAGGAGGAGAACCTATTGAGAAGGACATCACCGGTGACAATCAATACACGACAAATGCAACAATACATGCATGATCATGACATGGAAACGATGCTATGGATTGTGCTAATGCAACTAGAAACAAGTTAAATGAAGCTCATTTGAATCAAGGATTCAAATGCAACTCCAAACTTAAGAATTTAAAATGCCATCTAGTTGTTTTCACTTATACAGTAGGTATAAGTTGGTTTGTCATGCATGAAATGCTACAAATCGATTCTTTGGATTTTTTGATAATTTTTCATATATAAATTATGTCATTCTGAGCTACAGTTGAATCTCTATGAATTTTAGAAGTTTCAAACATTTTTTGGAATTTCTAGATTAAAATCTAATAAGAAATCCTAGTAAATGTAATTATGACATCATCAGGGTCAACACTGACATAAGCAGTCAACCACGATTAGCCTGAGTCAAACCTGACCAGTGGGGCCCACTGGTCAGTGACTCAACTAGTTAATTAGGGTGATTTGTGTTAATTTGTCACTAAACCAATATTAGCTAGAGGCCCGCCCCACATGTCATAGATACATGGGAGTCCAACCATGGTCAAACTGGGTCAACCCAACCGGCGGTTCGTCACCAGCGAGGCCAGAGATGGCCCGGCGGCTCGGAAATTGCCCACAGGCGACCAAAACAACAACGGGTTGGCCCTACATTGAGCCGGTGCACGTGCGCATCCTCAGGTGCTCTTAGTTTCACCGGAGGTGGTCTAAATCGACGACGGTGTCCACTCCCACGGCGGCCGGTGTTCGGGCGGCGACGACTACGGTGCTAGGGTGCACGTGAGGACCATATGGTGGGTGCGCTAGGCTCTTGGTAGCATGCAGAGCACTATGGGGGGGGGTTCAAACACGAGCAGCGTGGGCTCTGGCCACGGCGGCGACATGGCCGGCGGCAATGATTTCTCGGGCTCGAAGGTGGGCTAGTTAGCACACAAAAGCAGCAATGAGGTTAGGGGATCTCGGGGCTCACCCGTGCAGGCTCAGCGCAGCGAGGCCGGGACACTGTGGCCCGGCGAATTGAGGGTAGCGACAGTCGGATGTAGAGGGTGAAGGCGGGCTTCAGGATGACGTCAGAGGGCACCCGATGTTGGATGAGTTGACAGGGACCTTCACGGCATCGAGGCAAAGCTCGAGGGCATCCCAGCTGGGCGAGGGGAGCACAATGGCGCGAGCTTCATTGGAGCAAGGCCATGGAGGCTGTTGACGTATAATGTGTTGCCTAGTCTCTTCCATCAGATCGGTCTTTTGGTTGCATTGGCTAGAGCATGCACTTCTACATGGTATCAGAGCCAAGAGGTCTCGAGTTCAAGACATTTGGCGCAATTAAATTGCAGCCCATTTTCTGTCCACGTTTAGGCCTGAGGGAGCCACACGTGAGGGGGAGTGTTGATGTATAATGTGCTGCCTAGTCTCTTCCATCAGATAGGTCTTTTGGTTTGCATTGTCTAGAGCATGCACTTCTACAGAGGCGTCGGCCATGGCGAAGAATGGCGAGGGAGAGCAAGGGGGAGAATGATGGGAGGTGGGACGGATCGGGATAGCTTCGGCCGTCCCTATCCGAGCGGTTTCGAGGCAGGTAGGCTGCCTGGTGTGCGTAAAGCATGGGCGCCGTGCTCGGTCTAGCCTCTGACTACTGGCAGAGGTTGAAGATGACCTGCAATTTGTTGGTGAAATTTGGGCTGGCGAATGCTTGCCAGTAGTCTCTCTCCTCTGTGGATTTTCTATTTTGTTTCTTTTTTTCCATCTCTTCTATTTTTTAAGATTTAGTAAAAACACTAAATCATTTTATAAAATTCTGAAAATTATTTTGGATGCTGACTGAATTATTCCAGAGCCCCAGATAAAGTTTCAGAATTATTGGAGCTGCTAAAATATTTATAGGATTTTATAACCCCAACTCAAATACAACATGCATTAATTCAAAGCCCATTTATGTCCTGAAAACATGTGCACCATTTTTTGCTTAGATTTTCACCTTGTGCCAAAAATCATGAACATTTTTAAGGGCATTTTGGGTTCATTGATAAAGATTTTATTTGAACCTATTTGATTTAATTTGATGCTAGGGTTTGGATCATTTCCCCTATTCAAAGTTAAAGAAATTTAAACATGATGCAACATAGCTAGCTAGTCTAAGTGCATACCATACTAGGGATGTGACAACTCTCCCCCACTCAAAAGAATCTCGTCCCGAGATTCAAAAGGCATTGGAAAGAGAGTGGGGTACTCCAGTCGAAGATGATCTTCTTGCTCCCAAGTAGCTTCTCTCTCAGAATGATGAGACCATTGAACCTTGAGAAACCTGATGTTCTGATGTTTAGTTGTATGTTATGCCTAATAAAGAATACGAATAGGGAACTCACGATATATGAGGTTATCTTGGAGATCAAGCGTTTCGTGGTCCACTCCGCGGATGGGATCCAAGAAGCAACGCCTGAGTTGAGAGACGTGGAAGACATCATGGACTTGGGAAAGATGTGGGGGTAGTTCCAACTGGTAGGCAACCTCTCCTCGTTTACCGAGAATTCAAAAAGGATCAATGTAACAAGGAGCCGACTTGCCCTTGATATCAAAACGATGGGTTCCCTTCAAAGAAATAACCCGAAGGTAAGCCTTCTCGTCAACCTCATAGGTTAACTCCTTATGACGACGGTCATACTGGCTCTTCTAACGAGACTGGGTTGTCTTCAAATTCTCATGAATAATGTGAACTTGCTCTTCTGCCTCCTGGATCATATCTAGTCCAAAGAACTCTCTTTCACCGGTTTCTGACCAGTTTAAATGTGTTCGACATCTTCGTCCATAAAGAATCTCGAAGGGTGCTTTCTTAAGACTGGATTGGTAGTTGTTGTTATAAGCAAACTCAGCAAAAGGAAGACACTTCTCCCAATCCATATCGAACGAGATAACATAGGATCTAAGCATGTCTTCGACAATTTTGTTGACTCTTTCCACCTGACCACTCGACTAAGGGTGAAAAGCGGTACTGAAGGAAATATGGGTTCCCATGACAGTCTAGAAACTCTCCCAAAATCGGGAAGTGAAAAGACTTCCATGGTCAGAATTGATCTCTAGTGGAACGCCATGAAGTGATACTATTCGAGAAATATATAAGTCAGCTAGCTGACTAGCAGTGATACTCTCTCGAATAGGAAGGAAGTGAGCCACTTTGGAAAGACGATTAGTAACCACGAAGATAGCATTATTCACTTTCTTAGTCCTGGGAAAGCCAGTGATGAAGTCCATACCAAATTTGTCATTTCCACTCAGGAATAGCTAAAGGCTGAAGGGTGCCAGTAGGCCTCTGATGCTCTGCCTTAATGCGATGACAAACGTCACAGTTAGCAATAAACTCAATGATTTCTCTCTTCATCCTAGTCCACCAGAACCTCTGGCGTAGGTCCTGATACATCTTAGTACTACTGGGATGAGTTGTGAGAGGAGATTCATGAGCCTCCTTAAGGATCAACTGCTGAAAATTGTGCTAACACTATGGGGACCAGTCAAACTTTTTATCTTTCTTGAGGAGTTCAGTAAGAGACTTGGCAACTTTGGAGAAGTTCTCAACGAAGTGGCAACAATAGCTCGCTAGACCGAGAAAAATCCTAACTTGCTTAACCGATTTAGGTGGATTCCAATCAAGCACAACATGAACTCTCTCAAGATTAATAGCAATGCCCTTACCAGAGATCATGTTGCCTAGATAGGTCACTTCTGGTAACCAAAATGCACACTTGGAGAACTTGACATAAAAGCGGTGCTCTCTGGGTTTTGCCAACACAAGTCTAAGATGCTCGGCATGTTCTTCCTCGTTCTTCAAGTAAATAAGAATGTCATCGAGATAAACCGCAACGAATTTATCTAAATACTCCATGAAGATTGAGTTCATCAATCGAGAGAATGTGGCTGGAGCGTTGGTTAGACTGAAGGACATAACGGTGTACTCGTACTGGCCATAACGAGTGACAAAAGTTGTCTTGGGTATGTCCCCGTTTATGATCTTGATTTGGTGGTAGCCTAACCTCAAATCCATCTTAGAAAAGACAGAGGATCTAGCGAGCTGATCATACATGTCATTGATCCTGGGGAGCGGATACTTGTTCTTTATCATGACCAAGTTAATGGGACGATAATCTACAACCATCCGATCCATATCATCCTTCTTGACGAAGAGGACGAGACAAGCCCAGGGAGAAGAACCAGGACAGATAAAAGCCTTTTGCAAGGACTCATCAAGCTGCTTCTTAAGCTCAGCTAGCTCTAAGGGTGCCATCTTGTATGTCCCCGTTTCTGATCTTGATTTGGAATAGTTCTTGTCAACCCAAGCATAAAGTGTTCTTCTGGAGGCTTCTGCATGATAGACTAAACACAATTAACCTACTAAGAAGGAAAACATTTCACTTGGATAGTTATAATTGTGCTGTAAACAATTGCCAGCAGGAGGAAACTTTGCAACATCTTTTTTGGACTTGTCCCTTTGCTGCTCAATGTTGGGACCTGGTTTGCCCTTCAAGGCAAGCCAATGTTTCAGTTCTGGAAGCTTTTGCTGACATCAGGCAGAAATTACATGTCCCTTTCTTCATGGAAATCTTTATCCTTCCATCTTGGGCCTTATGGATTTCCAGGAATAACCTCATTTTCCAAGCCATTCCCCCTAGCATTCAGAGATGGAAAGCCACTTTCTTGGAAGAACTCAACTTGCTCAGATTTAGGATTAAGAGGAGATATGCTAGTGCCTATTGTTCCTGGCTGGATAATTTGGCTTTGTAATTTTGGGTTTTTTTGGGTGCTTAGCACTTTTCTTTTTAGTTTTCCTTCTTTGGCTTACCTCAAGCCTTTTGTATATTAAACTTTGTACTGTTTGTTGTCTTATTTAATAAAAATTGCGGTGGGGTTTTTCCCTACTGTGTATAGTCAAAAAAGAGTATAGAGTTAACACTTTGTAACTCTAGTTGAGACAGTGACTAACTTGCCAGATGGGTGTGTAAGCTGAACAGACCTAGTGTAGCAAACAATCCTGGCATGATGAGCTGTCATCCAGTCCATACCCAAGATGATGCTAATATCTGTAGACTTGAGGGCTATAAGTGATGCAATGAATAGAAGCCTGTCAACAAGGATTTCATTGCCATAGCTTATCCTAGAAGTTTTCCATCTAGACCCTGGAGTTTGAATTTCTAGTGGAGTTGGCATATCACAAAATGACATGTCGTGCAAGCGGGCATAGCTTTCGAGTGAGATGCTCCAGCATCGAACAAAACCGATACTAGATGGCAATTGACAATGAGCGTACCAAGAACAACGTTAGTGTTATCTTGAGCTTCATTAGTTGAGACGTGATGCACACGTCCATGTTCATTGGGAGTTGGCTTGGCACGGAATAGCTTGCGTGATGGCTTACCACAGCCAACAAACTTCCCAGGCTGGGGTGGAGAAATACTGGTCTGGTTGCAATTACGAGAAATGTGGCCTGGCTCACTGCACTTGTAACAAATCATGGAAGTAGGACATGGACACGCATTGGCAAGCGACCCACTAATAGGCCTGGGTGGAGCATACTGCTGAGCTAGGTGAGGCGCCACATAGGATGGCCTCGGTGCATATCCGGGTGGAAGAGCGGTGTTCTAAACCCAAATCCGGCACTTCTGAGAGCTAGAGTCGGAGGGAGAACCCAAGTCAAGGATGTGCTTATGAGACTCCTTGTAAGTGAGCTGAACTGTCTCTGCATTAATGGCCTTGTTCACAAGAGCCTGGAAAGTATTGCAATGGTGTAAGTGAAGATCATGGCGCAACTTAGGGTTGAGACCCTTCCGGAACCTAGCCTACTTCTTGGCGTCTGTGGACACCTCCTTTGTGGCATAGTGGGCGAGGTTCCCAAACTCTCTACTGTAAGCGTCAATAGCCATCTTAACCTGGGTGAAATTACAGAACTCTTCTCTCTTGCGGTCAATGAGATCCTAAGGAATGTGGTGCTCACGAAAGGCCTCCGTGAAATCTCTCCAGGTAGTAATTTGGCCAGTTGGAAGCATAGCCTCATAGTTCTCCCACCATAGACTGGCAGGACCCTCTAGGTGATATGTAGCATGGGTGACCTTGTCACCTTCAGCCACGTTCGTGAAGTGCAACTTAAGAGTGATGCTATGGAGCCAGTCATCTGCATCGAGTGGTTCAATGGAATGATGGAAGGTGGGTGGGTGCAAGCTGATGAAGTCATGAATGGTCACTGGCTCGTTGGGCTGAAAGCCTGTGTTCTGTTCAATACGTGCCAACAAGCGGTTAGTCTCACGCTTGTTCCTCTCAATCTCTAACAAGAATTCTGCCAGTGAAGGCTAGTCAGGAGGATCCTTCTCATCCCTACCACCTTCGTGGTTCCAGCTACGAGCAACAGAACCTCGGGTAACCAGCGACATCCTTAGAAAAAACCCATTGGAAAACAAGGATGGAATCAACATCAACATAAGTATGCAGAATGTAATGCAAAAGCATTAGGATCTCTTGAATTCCTACGATAATTTGGGCATCATAACAAGATTAAAATGCTTAAAATATGAGACATCATGCAAAATATGGGTAATACCATACTCGACATCATCACTCAAGGTTCTGTGATAGTGCCCTTCCTGCTTTTAACCCACATGGTGGGCCCATAACCCACAGTTCCATAGGATCGGAACCCAACTCTCTTGTACAACCTTGATTCTGAAATAGTCAGGTTTCGATCCTATGGAATTGTGGGTTATGGGCCTTAGCCGCTTGGCAGGCCCAGTCTCCCAGTCGGCCGACCCACCTACCTCACCCGACCAGCCCAACCCCTTCCTGGGTCATCTCCCTCCTTTCTTGTTCGACCGACCGGGAGAGGGCTCCGGCTAAATCTCCGCCCAACCGCCTCGCTACCCCCGTCGAGGGGATAAGGCAGCCATGGCTTCCCCCCTCGTCTCCTCGGGCTCCCCATCCACTCCCACTTGCCCCCTCTCACTCTGGCATGTCTCCCTCCCTCGCCAGATCCACACGCCCGATCGCCTTCGCCGCCCACCACCGCGGCGACCACCTTCCCCCATGCTCCTCGGGCTGGTCCAACCACTCCGCGGGCATTCGCTGCTACCTCTGCGTCGATGCGCACGAACCGAGGAGCCTCACAGCACCGAATCCACCCTGTCTTCCTCGCCGGGTCGCCGCTGCCTCCCCAACATCTCTGGCCTCCCCTGCGCTCCTAAGCTCCCGTCGGCCACCGTGTGCCTCAACGTGAGCCTCCGCTCCCTCTCTCCCCCCTTTTCCGTCGGACCCGGTCCCCTAGTGCGCATCTCGATCCGTGCCGTACACCGTCGCCCCACATCCTAGCTGGAGCTCGGCAGAGCTCCTGCGCCCGCCCGCGCATGCCCTCGCGCTTGCCAGCCTCCTCCTATAGTGCTCGCGTCCAGCCTGGCCACGCCCCTGCGCCTTGCTGCACAAGCACGCGCGCGCCCGTGTTCTCCTATAGCGCTCCCCACACGCGCCGTCGCCGCTCGCGCCCGCCCGTGGCCTCCGCACATGCGCTGTCGCCACTCGCGCCCCGTTTCCCCCCGCTGCTGTGCTTATCCCGGCACCGCGGCTCTGCTCCGCCGGCACCACCGTTCTCGCTGGCCGATGAGCCCCCTCGCTGTAGCCCCGTCCTACTGCCGCCGCTGCTACTTTACCGCGGCCCACGCCTTGCTCCGCGTCGCGTCGCCCGCCGCCGTGCTTGCTCATCTCTGCTCCTCGCGCACCGCCGCTCGCCTCGCTCGCCGTTTCCACCCCTGCAGCTCCTCCTCCTGCGGCAATGCCCTGCCTCCGCCCGCCACTAGCGTCGGCCCGCGCCCGCCGTCATGGCTGGCCATCCCCCTACCTCGTCGGCCGGCCGGCCTCGCCCCCTCATGCTGGGCGCTGGGTACGCCCCCCCCGGAGCCCGCGCCCGTTTCGCCCGCTACACAACACCCGATTTGGCCCCTGTGCCACCGCAGGTGGGGTCCGCCCCTGTAATAAATAAATAAAAATATTAATTTTTTTGTAGAAATATGTAAATAATCAATTAGGTGATTAATTAACTTAATTAATTAGGATTGATTAGCCTAATCACATGTTTAGTTGAAAACTGGATTAACTAGTCTAAGCAGTCAATGACAGGGGGCCCTACCCCCTGTTGACCAGTGAAACATTGACCAACTGGGACCCAGTGGCCCACCTGTCAGCCACTAGGTGCACTTTTGTATACGTGAAAAAGGTTTATACATGAAAGTTGATCAGAACAACGAGACGAATCCGAATACGCAGTCCGTTCGTCTGCCACGCGTCCCTAGCATAGCAAACGTGCAACCTTCCCCCTCCGTTCCAGCTGTTTGAAAATGCCAAACTTCGGGAAAACATTCCCGGATGTTTCCCCCTTCATCGGTATCGTGTAGCACTGCGTTAGAACACCCCTAGCACTGCTTATTGTCATGTCATGCATCTATGTGCTTTGTATTTACTGTTTCTTCCCCCTCTTCTTCTCCAGTAGGCCCCCAAACTGCTGCTGATGCCCCTGTGATCGACTACATCGATGACGACCCTTCTTCCCTTTCAGCGGAGCTTCCAGGCAAGCCCCCCCCCTTGATCATCCTGATATCGCCCATTCCATTCTCTCAAGCTTGCATTAGATTTTGCTACTGTAATTGATTGCTCCTATTCCGATGCATAGCCTGCTTTTGTACATGCTATTGTACCTTACCTGCTTATCCTAAACTGCTTAGTATAGGTTGGTTAGTGATCCATCAGTGACCCCCACCTTGTCCTTGTTGCCCCTGCTTCATCATCGATGACTCGATCAACGTGATCGACGACCAGAGCCCGACACCTCACATCACATCACACCCCTTTTGTTGCTCAACTCTACAGAGCTACTATCGAGTGTCGAGGGTGATACCTCATAACGCACTCCTGGTGATGACTCTGTAGTGTAGCTATTTGGCCATGGTCATCGAGAGTGATTCCTCCTTTTCCACTCCCGATACGACTCTGTCGTGCAACCCCTCAAGTGTGAACCTCGAGGGTGGTTCCTCTTATGCTTACCTTGATGATTACATCGAGTGGAATCCACCGAGGGTGATTCCTTGGGGTTTCCCCTTGATGTTGGGCACACGGTTACCTTGAATTTACTAGAGACCTTTGTGAAAGTCGGGCGGGCCCGGAGAGCACCCGCAAGATAATTATGTGGCACGACCGGTAATTCTGGGCCCTTGCCATAACTCCACGAGACGGGGCGACAGGGTCACATCAATCATGAGTCTCTGCTCGTCTCCGCAATCTAATGATACAGTATGGTTTGGGTATTTGTTCTGAGTTGGCTGATACGTCTCCAACGTATCTATAATTTTTTGATTGCTCTATGCTATATTATCTACTGTTTTGGGCAATATTGGGCTTTATTATCCACTTTTATATTATTTTTGGGACAAACCTATTAACCGAAGGCCCAGCCCAAATTTGTTGTTTTATGCCTATTTCAGTGTTTCGAGGAAAAGGAATATCATACGGAGTCAAAACGGAACGAAATCAACTGGATAAGTTATTTTTGGAAGGAAAGCCACCGGATAGACTTGGACTCTACGTCAGAAGATACAGGAGCTGGCCACGAGGGTGGGGGGCGCGCCCACCCCCCTAGGGCGCACCCCCTGCCTCGTGGGGCCCCCGAAGCTCCACCGACGTACCCCTTGCACCCATATATACCTACGTATCGTAAAACTTCCAGAACAGAAGATAGATCGGGAGTTCCGCCGCCGCAAGCCTCTGTAGCCACCAAAACCTCTCGGGAGCCTGCTCAAGCACTCGCCGGAGGGGAACCCACCACCGTGGCCATCTTCATCATCCCGGCGCTCTCCATGACGAGAGGAGTAGTTCACCCTCGGGGCTGAGGGTATGTACCCGATAGCTATGTGTTTGATCTCTCTCTCTCTCTCTCGTGTTCTCTCTCGTGTTCCCTCTATGGCACGATCTTGATGTATCGAGCTTTGCTATTGTAGTTGGATCTTATGATGTTTCTCCCCTCTACTCTCTTGTGATGAATTGAGTTTCCCCTTTGAAGTTATCTTATCGGATTGAGTCTTTTATGAGAACACTTGATGTATGTCTTGCCGTGCTTATCTGTGGTGACAATGGGATATCATGTGCCTCTTGACAATGGGATATCTGTGGTGACCAACTTGCGGGTTCCGCCCATGAACCTATGCATAGGGGTTGGCACACGTTGTTGACTCTCCGGTAGAAACTTTGGGGCACTCTTTGAAGTACTTTGTGTTGGTTGGATGAATCTGAGATTGTGTGATGCATATCGTATAATCATGCCCACAGATACTTGAGGTGACAATGGAGTATCTAGGTGACATTAGGGTTTTGATTGATTTGTGTCTTAAGGTGTTATTCTAGTACAAACTCTTCTATAGATCGATCCGAAAGAATAGCTTTGAGGTGGTTTCGTACCCTACCATAATCTCTACGTTTGTTCTCCGCTATTAGTGGCTTTGGAGTGACTCTTTGTTGCATGTTGAGGGATTGTTATATGATCTATCTATGTTATTATTGTTGAGAGAACTTGCACTAGTGAAAGTATGAACCCTAGGCCTTGTTTCCTATCATCGCAATACCGTTTACACTCACTTTTATCATTAGTTACCTTGCTGTTTTTATATTTTCAGATTACAAATACCTTTATCTACTATCCATATTTCACTTGTATCACCTTCTCTTCGCCGAACTCGTGCACCTATACAATTTACCATTGTATTGGGTGTGTTGGGGACACAAGAGACTCTTTGTTATTTGGTTGCAGGGTTGCTTGAGAGAGACCATCTTCATCCTACGCCTCCCACGGATTGATAAACCTTAGGTCATCCACTTGAGGAAATTTGCTCTCATCCTCTGAACCTGTGCACTTGCGGGCCCAACAACGTCTACAAGAAGAAGGTTGCATAGTAGACATCAAGCTCTTTTTCTCGCAATTGCTGTCGGGAGGTGAGTGCTTGAAGGTATATCTTTAGATCTTGCAATTGAATCTTTTTGTTTCTTGTTTTATCACTAGTTTAGTTTATAAAAGAAAACTACAAAAAAAATGGAGTTAAGCTTGTCTCATACGCTTCGTCTTTTTAATATCTTTCACGAGTTTGATGGAAAAGAAAATTGTGCTCAAGTGCTAGAAGAAGAATGCTTTAAAATGCTTGGTACTAAATTTTTGAATGATGAGCATGATTTCAATTTTGTTAGTATGAACTCTTTGAATATCCATCCATATTACTAATGGTGATTGCACTAGTTATGATGAAAATGTCTCCTATAAGCATGTTGATTTTTGTGGAGTAGATTGGATTTGCATGGACACACCAAATAGAGAAAATAGATATTGCAAGAGCCATAAGTACTTAAAAACTAAAGGTTTACAAGAAAGTCTTGATGAGTGTGCTAGAAGATTCAATATTTTCGCTCCTTGTGAACTTTGCAATGAATGTGGTCATTTAAATCTCCAATGCAAATTGTTTTATGATCAAATCGTGTCCAAAAATTGTGATAGCTTGATTACCCTTGGGCATCATAAAGAGCTTAGTCTTCTTTTGGGGTATGAAGAAATGAAACGTATAACTGAGGGTATTCCAAAATTTAATCTTGATAGATTTCTTGATTTTGATCTAGAGGATATTTATATGTTTTGTGTGGAGAATTGCATTGAAAATCCTTATATTGCCAATTACCTAAAGAAAAGGAAGCAAATGGAAGATGATGAGAATACTAATGAAAGGGAAGAGACTTCCCAATCTCCTCCTATTATTTCTTATGATGAATCAGGTAACGAGGAGGAGCTTTCTATTCAACCAATCTCATCAATAAGGAGCTCAAAGAGGAAGGTTGAACCTACACATAATGTGAAAAGGAAAAGAAGGAGCAACAAAGGTAGAAAGGTATCCCTCCCAAATGATGTTGCTCCCACTACTCATTATGATGATGATAATTGCTTTACTATTGGTGCTATCCATATTTTTAATGATGAGAGTGATTATGCTTATGATATGAAAGAGCCCAAGCTTGGGGAAGCTATGTTTCATGAGGATGAAATATTTGTATATTTGCTAAAATTAATGTTTGTCCCAAGCTTGGAGATGCTATATTTAATGAAGATGATATTTTTAGCACCCCAAGTTTTGATATGCAAAGTTGTTATGATGATAGCATGCCTCCTACCTAAGATGATTATATTGATGAAAGTGGGTTCGGAAGAGTGTCAACTTTAGGAAGTAGTGATACCACTATTTTGGAGGATGTTGAATTTTATTGTGATGAATATGAAAGTGGATTTGGAAGAGTGTCAACTTTATTTAGTGATTCCACTATCTTGGTAGAGGTTTCAATCGATTATGATGAGAACGAAGTTGCTACTTATGATGATTATTGTGATGAAACTTATGCTATAAAAAGTAGTGATGATTATATTTATAAAACTTTTCATGATTATGATTACCCTTTTTCTTAACATTTCTATTTTAATGTGGAAACAATTTTTAGTGTTCAAGTCTCTTACGATACTCCCACTATTCCGAATGAGAAGAATTTTGCTTATGTGGAGAATAGTAAATTTTCTATGCTTGTAGATCATGAAAATAATGCTTTAGGTGCTGGTTATATTGTTGAATTCATTCATGATGCTACTGAAAATTATTATGAGGGAGTAACATATGCTTGTAGGAATTGCAATAATATCAAGTTTCCTCTCTGTGTGCTTAAATTTTTGAAGTTATGCTTGTTTGGTCTTCCTATGCTTGTTGATTATTGTTCCCATAAGTTGTTTGCTCACAAAATCCCTATGCATAGGAAGTGGGTTATACTTAAATGTGCTAGTCATATTCTTCATGATGCTCTCTTTATGTTTCAATTCTTATCTCTTATGTGAGCATCAATGAAATCATCATGCCTAGCTAGGGGCTTTAAATGTTAGCGATTGTTGGGTGGCAACCCAATTTTATTTTAGTTTCTTGATTTTTGGTTCTGTTTAGTAATAAATAATCCATCTATCTTCTATTTATATGTGTTTTCATGTTTTAATTAGTGTTTGTGCCAAGTAGAACCTTTGGGAAGACTTGGGTGAAGTCTTTATGATCATGCTGTAAAAAACAGAAACTTTAGCGCTCACGAGATTAGCTAGAACTTTTTACTGGAGAGTGATATTTAGTTTATTATTTTGCAGATGATTACTAGACAAATCCCTCAGGTCCATCAATTTATTTTAGAATTTTGGAGTTCCAGAAGTTTGCGTTAGTTACAGATTACTACAGACTGTTCTGTTTTTGACAGATTCTGTTTTCATTGTGTTGTTTGCTTATTTTGATGAATCTATGGCTAGTAAAATAGTTTATAAACCATAGAGAAGTTGGAATAAAGTAGGTTTAACACCAATATAAATAAATAATGAGTTCATTACAGTACCTTGAAGTGGCGTTTTGTTTTCTTTCGCTAACGGAGCTCACGAGTTTTCTGTTAAGTTTTGTGTTGTGAAGTTTTCAAGTTTTGGGTAAAGATTCGATGGACTATGGAATAAGGAGTGGCAAGATCCTAAGCTTGGTGATTCCCAAGGCACCCCAAGGTAATATTAAAGGACAACCAAGAGCCTAAGCTTGGGGATGCCCGGAAGGCATCCCTCTTTAAATCTTCGTTCATCGGGTAACTTTACTTGGAGCTATATTTTTATTCACCACATGATATGTGTTTTGCTTGGAGAGTCATTTTATTTTGTTATTATTTGCTTGCTGTTAATTAGATTAATGTTTTACATCTTTAGTTTCAATAAAAAAAGTCAAGGATAGCCTTTGCGATGCTTATTTTGCTAGTATACATGTTGCTGTTTGAAAACAGAAAGTTTACCGCTGTTGCAAAAATTCCCTAGAAAACTCATAGAGTGGTATAATGTTGAATCTTTTTGCATATTGAGCTCTGATAAATTTATTACAGTGGGAATTTTAGTTCATAATTTTTGGAGTCAGGGAAGTATTGATACTCTTGCATTCTTTACAGACTGTACTGTTTTGGCAGATTGCTGTTATGTTTGCATTGTTTGCATATGTTTGCTTGTTTAATGATTCTATTTAAGGATAGGAGTATTAAATATGCATAGGCATTTAGTATGCAATGTTGAATAATAATGTTAGTGATTTGTTACAGTAGAAAATGATAAGGTTTTGCATTGGTTTATACTAACCTATCTCACGAGTTCTTGTTGAGTTTGTTGTGAATGAAGCTTTTGATAAAAAGAGAAACCATGATATGAGAGGAATTAAGGAGACACAAAAGTTCAAGCTTGGGGATGCCCAAGGCACCCCAAGATAATATTTCAAGAATTCTCAAGCATCTAAGCTTGGGGATGCATGATGAGCATCCCACCTTTCTTCTTCAACGACTATCGATTAGTATCGGTTGAGCCTAAGTTTTTGCTTCTTCATATGAGTTGTGCTATCCTTGCAATGTCATTTTATTTTGCTTTGCTTTCTGTTTGAATACAATACCAATATCTTAAATTATTAAATGGGAGAGTCTTCACATAGTTGTATAATTATTCGACTACTCATTGATCTTCACTTATATCTTTCAGAGTAGTTTGTCATTTGCTCTAGTACTTCACTTATATCTTTTAGAGCACGGTGGTGGATTTATTTTGTAGAAATTAATGAAATCTCATGCTTCACTTATATTATTTTGAGAGTCTTAAACAGCATGGTAATTTGAACGAAAACTATCATAGGAAGTGAATTGGATGCTATGATCAATTTGATACTTGATAATTGTTTTGAGATATGGAGGTAGTGATATTAAAGTCATGCTAGTTGGGTGATTATGAATTTAAAGAATGCTTGTGTTGAAGTTAGCAAGTCCCGTAGCATGCACGTATGGTTAAAGTTGTGTAACAAATTTGAAACATGAAGTGTACCTGGCTTGTGCATCCTTATGAGTGGCGGTCGGGGACGAGCGATGGTATTTTCCTACCAATCTATCCCCCTAGGAGCATGCGCGTAGTGCTTGATTTTTGATGACTTCTAAATTTTTGCAATAAGTATATGAGTTCTTTTGACTAATTTTGAGTCCATGGATTATACGCACTTTTACCTTTCCGCCTTTGCTAGCCTCTTGATGCCGTGCATTGCCCTTTTCTCACCTTGAGAGTTGGTGCAAACTTCGCCGGTGCATCCAAACCCCGTGATACGATACGCTCTATCACACATAAACCTCCCTATATCTTCCTCAAAACAGCCACTATACCTACCTATTATGGCATTTCCATAGCCATTTCGATATATATTGCCATGCAACTTTCCACCGTTCCGTTCATCATCATTATGACATACTTTACTTTTGTCATATTGCCATTGCATGATCATGTAGTTGACATCGTATTTGTGGCAAAGCCACCATGCATTATTTTTCATACATGTCACTCTTGATTCATTGCACCATCCATACACATGGGAGGCATTCATATAGAGTCATATCTTGTTCTAGTTTCGAGTTGTAATTCATATGTTGTAATCAATAGAAGTGTGATGATCATCATTATTAGAGCATTGCCCCAAAAAAGAGAAAGGACAAAAGAAAAAGAAAGGCCCAAAAAGAAAATAAATAAAAAGGCAATGTTACTATCTCTTTTTCCACACTTGTGCTTCAAAGTAGCACCTTGTTCTTCATGTAGTGAGTCTCATATATTGTGCTTCAAAGTAGCACCATGTTTTTCATATAGTGAGTCTCATAAGTTTTCTTTTTCATACTAGTGGGAATTTTTCATTATAGAACTTGGCTTGTATATTCCTACGATGGGCTTCCTCAAATGCCCTAGGTCTTCATGAGCAAGCAAGTTGGATGCACACCCACTAGTTTTCTTTTGTTGAGCATTTATTTATAGCTCTAGTGCATCCGTTGCATGGCAATCCCTACTCCTCATGTTGACATCAATTGATGGGCATCTCCATAGCCCTTGATTATCCTCGTCAATGTGAGACTTTCTCTTTTTTTGTCTTCTCCACACAATCCCCATCATCATATTCTATTCCACCCATAGTGATATATCCATGGCTCACGCTCATGTATTGCGTGAAGGTTGAAATTTTTTGAGATTATTTAAGTATGAAACAATTGCTTGGCTTGTCATTGGGGGTATAGAAGTTGGGAACATCTTTGTGTGACGAAAATGAAGCATAGCCTAACTATATTATTTTGTAGGGATGAACTTTCTTTTGCCATGCTATTTTGAGAAGACATGATTACTTTGATTAGTATGCTTGAAGTGTTACTATTTCTTTTATCAATATGAACTTTTATTTTGTATTCATTTGGATCTGAACATTCATGCCACAATAAATAAAATTACAATGAATTATGCTAGGTAGCATTCCACATCAAAAATTCTCTTTTTATCATTTACCTACTCGAGGACGAGCAGGAATTAAGCTTGGGGATGCTTGATACGTCTCCAACGTATCTATAATTTTTGATTGCTCTATGCTATATTATCTGCTGTTTTGGGCAACATTGGGCTTTATTATCCAATTTTATATTATTTTTGGGACTAACCTATTAACCGGAGGCCCAACCCAGATTTGCTGTTTTATGCCTATTTCATTGTTTCGAGGAAAAGGAATATCAGACGGAGTCAAAACGGAACGAAATCAACTGGAGATGTTATTTTTGGAAGGAAAGCCACCGGATAGACTTGGACTCTATGTCAGAAGATACGGGAGCTGGCCACGAGGGTGGGGGCGCGCCCCCTGCCTCGTGGGGCCCCCGAAGCTCCACCGACGTACCCCTTGCACCCATATATACCTACGTATCGTAAAACTTCCAGAACAGAAGATATATTGGGAGTTCCGCCGCCGCAAGCCTCTGTAGCCACCAAAAACCTCTCGGGAGCCCGTTCCGGCACCCTGCCGGAGGGGGAACCCATCACCGGTGGCCATCTTCATCATCCCGATGCTCTCCATGACGAGGAGGGAGTAGTTCACCCTCGGGGCTGAGGGTATGTACCAGTAGCTATGTGTTTGATCTCTCTCTCTCTCTCGTGTTCTCCCTCGTGTTCCCTCTATGGCACGATCTTGATGTATCGTGAGCTTTGCTATTATAGTTGGATCTTATGATGTTTCTCCCCCTCTACTCTCTTGTGATGAATTGAGTTTCCCCTTTGAAGTTATCTCATCGGATTGAGTCTTTTATGAGAACACTTGATGTATGTCTTGCCGTGCTTATCTGTGGTGAAAATGGGATATCATGTGCCTCTTGATGTATGTTTTGGTGACCAACTTGCGGGTTCCGCCCACGAACCTATGCATAGGAGTTGGCACACGTTCTTGACTCCCCGATAGAAACTTTGGGGCACTCTTTGAAGTACTTTGTGTTGGTTGGATGAATCTGAGATTGTGTGATGCATATCGTATAATCATGCCCACGGATACTTGAGGTGACAATGGAGTATCTAGGTGACATTAGGGTTTTGATTGATTTGTGTCTTAAGGTGTTATTCTAGTACGAACTCTTTTATAGATCGATCCGAAAGAATAGCTTTGAGGTGGTTTCGTACCCTACCATAATCCCTACGTTTGTTCTCCGCTATTAGTGGCTTTGGAGTGACTCTTTGTTGCATGTTGAGGGATTGTTATATGATCTATCTATGTTATTTTAGAGAACTTGCACTAGTGAAAGTATGAACCCTAGGCCTTGTTTCCTATCATCGCAATACCGTTTACGCTCACTTTTATCATTAGTTACCTTGCTGTTTTTATATTTTCAGATTACAAATACCTTTATCTACTATCCATATTGCACTTGTATCACCTTCTCTTCGCCGAACTAGTGCACCTATACAATTTACCATTGTATTGGGTGTGTTGGGGACACAAGAGACTCTTTGTTATTTGGTTGCAGGGTTTCTTGAGAGAGACCATCTTCATCCTACGCCTCCCACGGATTGATAAACCTTAGGTCATCCACTTGAGGGAAATTTGCTACTGTCCTACAAACCTGTGCACTTGCAGGCCCAACAACGTCTACAGAAGAAGGTTGCGTAGTAGACATCATTGGCCTTTGTCCTTTACACACTAACCACCACATGGGAATAGTTATGGGCCTCGATGATGTAGTATCAGCCGAAACTTTGTAAGACGTCCAGTTCAGCGTTGCAGCACGGCTAGGCCGGCACCCCAGAGGTGGTGCCTGGTCCGCCCTACTCGCAACCACCCGAAGTGCAACAAGAGATGGGCCCAGACCCCGGAGTGCTTAGGATGTAGACCGGAGGGGATCTCTCTGCTGAGCCTAGGTAGGGCTACGACGTGTTGATCCTCCGAGGCCGGACATTGACCCAGAAAAGTGTGTCCGACCAGAGTAATCAAGAGTGTTGGAAAACGTGGTGCACCCCTGCAGGGAAGAATATCTATTAATAGCCGTGTCCATGGTAACGGGCGTTCAGACTTATATCCTGATCTATTACAACTAGAAATGGATACTTGAGATATGTGGCCCCGGGATTGCTTTCTTGCAGGGAATCGATGAAGGATCTCTGGGCATTAATGTTACAACATGTTTGTTAAATATAAATTGCTATTCTTTACTCTTCTACGTGCTGCAAGATGATTGGAGCTGCTTGAAGATGCTAGTCTTTGATTGGCTAGGCCTTCCCCTCTATTCTCGCATTCTGCAGTTCAGTCCATAGATACAGCCCTTTCGTTTGATACCAATGCATACTTAGTATAGATCTGATGCTTGCGAGTACTTTGGATGAGTCTCACGGTTGCTTTGCTACCCCTTCCCCCCTTATTTCTTCTTTCCGGTTGTTGCAACCAGATGGTGGATCCAAGGAGCCAGATGCCACCATCGACGGCTACTACTACCTGGAGGATGTCTACTACTACGTGGAGACCACCGACAACCAGGAGTAGTTAGGAGGTCCGAGGCAGGAGGCCTTGCCTCTTTGATCGTTGATGTTTGTGCTAGCCTTCTTAAGGCAAAACTTGTTTAACTTATGTCTGTGCTTAGATATTGTTGCTTCCCCTGACTCTTGTGTATCGAGTTTGTATTCGAGCCCTCGAGGCCCCTGACTTGTAATATGAAGCTTGTATTATTTTATTTGTGTCTAGAGTTGTGTTGTGATATCTTCCCATGAGTCCCTGATCTTGATCGTACACATTTGCGCGTATGATTAGTGTACGGTCGAATCAGGGGCGCACACCTTATTCCATAGTCCATCAAAACTTCACCCAAAACTTGAAAACTTCACAACACAATACTCAACAGAAAACTCGTAAGCTCTGTTAGTATAATAAAGCAAATCACCACTTAGGTACTGTTGTGATCTCATTCTAAATTTATATTGGTGTAATACACTGGTACAACGACGTCCTAAACAAACGGTTTAAACCCCCTTTCCGCGACGACATTTGAAACCGTCGCCAAGTGAGTGTGGGCGATAGGGGGGTCCTTCCCACACGACCCAGAAATCAACGGGGATAGGCCCTCGTGGGACCCATGCTGGGGCCATGTGCGATCAGGCGAGGCATGGAAACCTAATCATTTCCGTAGGTATGTACATCCCACACGGTGAATCCCAGAAATCATTTCCGTAGGTATGTACATCCCACACGGTGAATCCCAGAAATCATTTCTGTAGGTATGTACATCCCACACGGTGAAACCCAGAAACCATTTCCGTAGGTATGTACATCCCACACGGTGAATCCCAGAAATCATTTTCGTAGGTATGTACATCCCACACGATGAATCCCAGGAAATCATTTCCGTAGGTATGTACATCCCACACAGTTCTTTTTGTGGAAACGTTTGTGCAAGGTGGCCTAACGCAAACAGTTCGCTGTCGGAAGCCGTGTGTGATTGTAAGTTGATCGAACACGCCTACTTTCTAGAAACCGTGCGGGTTGTTTGAGTTCA
The DNA here is from genome assembly GCA_021605145.1 of Aegilops bicornis. Classification (NCBI taxonomy): domain Eukaryota; kingdom Viridiplantae; phylum Streptophyta; class Magnoliopsida; order Poales; family Poaceae; genus Aegilops; species Aegilops bicornis. The sequence goes on along the minus strand of CM038671.1, from coordinate 429,577,011 downwards.
TCACCCACGGTGCTGTCTGAGTAACCGTTTGCAATAGAAAACCCCAATAAGCAGGGTAATTAGCCTATTATTGATAATCCATGTACTAATCAAACTGATATTTCTTATAAAACACGCTAGATATTTCATATCCATATAAAAGCAACCAGGATTTCATAATCGAATTACATCAGATAGCTTTGTCACTCAGTTACGCCATTACACAACAGCACCAAGTTTCACATGTAGCATCAAAAATCTTTGGAAAGTAGCATCATACACAGTAAATAGACAGATGAATCTCATCGGGAAGCTATGAAGCGGAAGGCAAATATTGAGCCTTCGGTGATGTTGAATGTCCTTGCAACTTTAGGCGGTGGCTATGGATAATTTCCGCCCAACCTTCGTCCTCTTCACAAGACTTCAATATTGTACCGTGGGTGTTGAATGAATACCTTCCTCGCCTCTTGACCATGCAGGTGGTTTGAGAGGTAATCATCGGTGAACTGCTTTGAAAAGTTACGAAAACAAAGCTATGCATAAATCATGTTGTAAATTTTGAAATGGCGCAAGGGGTAAAAACAAGGTAAAAGAGTTGGTACCATCCTATAGTTGACTGATGTCTTCTTCATTGTGCAAACAAAGATCTTGCTGTTATTCGTCGCAAGTTTCTTCATCCTAGTAATCTTTCTGGGTTTCATGACTTGATTGATATTCATGGATATCTCATTTCCCCATATGCAAAATGGGTCAAACAGTGGGTCGAAGCCTATGACAGCATGACCTACATGTGCAAGACCCAATTGTAAGAAACCTAAATATTAGAATGATTCCTGCAACTGCACAATAATGTGCTATTAGCCAAAGGACCCTGCTTGAACAATCCTCGATGGTAAACCGCAGTGTCTCCCATTGTTTCCCTGCAACACACATAAGGAAGATCTTGATCAAAGTTAGCGAGAGTTGCCATACTATCGATAGAATATGTATTGAGTACAACCAAATTCAATTGGTGTCACGTGCATAACAATACAAAATTGTACCCACAAAGAAATGAAAATCAAATTGCAGAACTGAACCAAACAGTTAAATGGACAGCAGACAAAATGAACCAAAATAGTTAACTGAGCACGACATTGCATAATAGAAACATGTACTAGAAGATAAGACAGTTAACAAAACAAAGAATGCTTGAGAACAGTACTATGAAATGTAGCCATTGTTGGACCAAAGTGTTAACTGAACATTAAATTTCATAGGACCAAACTGTTAACTGAACATCAGATTGCATAATAACATTACAGAAGACAAATCACTAGAAGGCACTGGCGGTGGCCTCGAGAAAACATCACGAACTGTATTTTAAAGTAGACAACCGCGCGGCGGTGTCGACAGTGGCCTCAAAGACGAGGTACTCCTCCAAGATCTGGCGGTGGACACACATGTTAGCCATAGCGACCTTGTTCGCGCGTGCGGCCGCATGCTACTCAGCTACACGTTATACTGCGTGTAAAATGGCTGTGGGCGATGCTTAATTGGAGGAGGGGGGCAGTGATTTCGGTGGAAGGTGTCGCTCTGTCAGTCGGGGCATGTGGGAAGGGAAAGGAGGAGGATGGTGTGGGTGGGGTGTGGATTACCTGACCATGTCGACAAGGCCGTGCAGCAAGAAGAAGGGTCGGCGGCGAGGAAGCCGCGGAGCAAGAAGAAGGGTCGCCGGCGAGGAGGCGGCGCTGCAAGAAGAAGGGTCGTCGGCTAGGAGGCAACACCATAAGAAGAAGGGTAGCCTGCAAGGAGGCGGTGCTGCAATAAGAAGGGTCGCCGGCGAGGAGGCTGGGCTGCTAGTAAGCAGCAGTGAAGGTTTGAACTTGGAAAGCAAGGAGGAACAGTGGAAATGTGGCTTTTGGTAGGAGGGAGGGGGCGAGGAGATAGATATTTCCGCGGTGGCCAAAAAATTTCGCTCGGTGTCGCGAGAAACAGGCGCGCAAGTGTGGTTCAAGCAGGGGCGATGGACTGTAGACGACGAAGCTTCCTGCGTAAGCCAGACAAGACGGTGCGCCAAGATATTTTATAGCGCATCCCACACAATTCTTTCTAGTAAACTGTTTGTGGTATACCTGATTTTTTTCATTATCTTTTGAAAGACAAAATGGTGTTATGGAGGGAAAGGATGGTGTTTGAATTGCTAAAACATTTACGTACAGTGAACATGCAACTAGTACATGAGTGTCGTGTTTAAATTTGGAATTATTCTGGGTTCGTTTGGCATTTTTATGCATTTTAATGTGCATAATTCAAATTTGAACTACAAGCACATGCTCCAATGCACCAAAGTTTGCTGAAAAATCGCATGTGTGTCTTTGGGTGAATTTATAGGTCCCATGCAAGAAATGGGAATAAAATTCAAACATCTGGATGTCGTGGCTCGACCGGAATGATTGAGAAACTTGGATTTTTAATTCCTGTAAATCCAAAACATGGCTGAAAATCATGAAACTTGGCATGGTCTCATGACATAGCACCAACATGTTGCGGTAATTTTTTTTGCCGAATTGGGACAAGCTTTGGTGTAGGCTTCTTGCCAACCGAAGCATCCCTCAAGAAGGCTCCTGGTTCCGAGAGGGAACGTGTCACCTCCGTGTGCGAAACGACATACGTACACTGCCTTCTCCCGCCTTAATTTCTTTACACAGGCAGATTAGACCAAATAGAAGTATCGTGGTAAATTTTGGAATTATTCCGTGCTCGTTTGGCCTTTTTTATACATTAGTTGAGTTTCTGCACATTTAATGTGTATAATTCAAATTTGAACTACAAGCACGTGCTCTAGTGCACCAAAGTTGTTTGAAAAATCACATGTGTGTCCTTGGGTGAATTTCTAGATCCCATGCAACAGATGGGAGTGAAATTCAAACATCTGGGCGTCGTGTTTCCGCCGGAAAGATTGAGAAACTTGGTTTTTTAATTTCTGTAATTCCAAAACACGGCTGAAAATCATGAAACTGGGCATGGTCTCATGACATAGCACCAACATACTGCGGTAATTTTTTTGGCCAAATTGGGACAAGCTTTGGTGTAGGCTTCTTGCAAACCGGAGCATCCCTCAAGAAGGCTCCTGGTTCCGAGAGGGAAGGTGTCACCTCCGTGTGCGAAACGACATACGTAGACTGCCTTCTCCCGCCTTAATTTCTTTACACAGGCAGATTAGACCAAATAAAGTATCGTGCTAAATTTTGGAATTATTCCATGTTCGTTCGGCCTTTTTTATACATTAATTGAGTTTCTGCGCATTTAATGTGTATAATTCAAATTTGAACTACAAACACGTGCTCTAGTGCACCAAAGTTGTTTGAAAAATCACATGTGTGTGAATTTCCAGGTCCCATGCAAGAGATGGGAGTAAAATTCAAACGTCTGCGCGTCGTGGCTCGGCCGGAAAGATTGAGAAACTTGGTTTTTTAATTCCTGTAATTCCAAGACACACCTGAAAATCATGAAACTTGGCATGGTCTCATGACATGGCACCAACATGCTACGGTAATTTCTTTGGACTTGGAAAGCAAGGAGGAACAGTGGAAATGTGGCTTTTGGTAGGAGGGAGGGGGCGGGGAGATAGATATTTGCGAGGTGGCCAAAAAATTTCGCTCGGTGTCGCGAGAAACTGGCACGCGAGTGTGGTTCAAGCAGGGGCGATGGACTGTAGACGACGAAGCTTCCTGTGTAAGCCAGACAAGACGGTGCGCCAAGATATTTTATATCGCATCCCACACGATTCTTTCTAGTAAACTGTTTGTGGTATACCTGATTTTTTTCATTATCTTTTGAAAGACAAAATGGTGTTACGGAGGGAAAGGATGGTGTTTGAATTGCTAGAACATTTAGGTACAGTGAACATGCAACTAGTACATGAGTGTCGTGTTTAAATTTGGAATTATTCTGGGTTCGTTTGGCATTTTTATGCATTAATTGAGTTTCTCGGCATTTAATGTGCATAATTCAAATTTGAACTATGAGCACATGCTCCAATGCACCAAAGTTTGCTGAAAAATCGCATGTGTGTCTTTGGATGAATTTATAGGTCCCATGCAAGAAATGGGAATAAAATTCAAACATCTGGATGTCGTGGCTCGACCGGAATGATTGAGAAACTTGGATTTTTAATTCCTGTAAATCCAAAACATGGCTGAAAATCACGAAACTTGGCATGGTGTCATGACATGGCACCAACATGCTGCAGTAATTTTTTTGGCCGAATTGGGACGAGCTTTGGTGTAAGCTTCTTGCAAACCGGAGCTTCCCTCAACAAGGCTCCTGGTTCCGAGAGGGAACGTGTCACCTCCGTGTGCAAAACGACATACGTACACTGCCTTCTCCCGCCTTAATTTTTTACATAGGCAGATTAGACCAAATAGAAGTATCATGCTAAATTCTGGAATTATTCCGTGTTCGTTTGGCCTTTTTTATACATTAATTGAGTTTCTGGGCATTTAGTGTGCATAATTCAAATTTGAACTACAAGCATGTGCTCGATTGCACCTAAGTTGTTTGAAAAATCACATGTGTGTCCTTGGGTGAATTTCTAGGTCCCATGGAAGAGATGGGAGTGAAATTCAAACATCTGGAGTGTAAATGGCTCGTAGGAAAGATTGAGAAACTTGGTTTTTTAATTCCTGTAATTCCAAAACACGGCTGAAAATCATGAAACTTGGCATGGTCTCATGACATGGCACCAACATGCTGCGGTAAGTTTTTTGGCCGAATTGGGACAAACTTTGGTGTAGGCTTCTTGCAAACCGGAGCTTCCCTCAAGAAGGCTCCTGGTTCCGAGAGGGAATGTGTCACCTCCGTGTGGAAACGACATACGTACACTGCCTTCTCCCGCCTTAATTTTTTTACACGGGCAGATTAGACCAAATAGAAGTATCGTGCTAAATTTTGGAATTATTCCGTGTTCGTTTGGCCTTTTTTATACATTAATTGAGTTTCTGCGCATTTAATGTGCATAATTCAAATTTGAACAAGCACGTGCTCCAGTGCACCAAAGTTGGTTGAAAAATCACATGCGTGTCCTTGGGTAAATTTCTAGGTCCCATGCAAGAGATGGGAGTGAAATTCAAACATCTGTGCGTCATGGCTCGGCCGGAAAGATTGAGAAACTTGGTTTTTTAATTCCTGTAGTTCCAAAGCACGGCTGAAAATCATGAAACTTGGCATGGTCTCATGACATAGCACCAACATGTTGCGGTATTTTTTTTTGCCGAATTGGGACAAGCTTTGGTGTAGGCTTCTTGCCAACCGAAGCATCCCTCAAGAAGGCTCCTGGTTCCGAGAGGGAACGTGTCACCTCCGTGTCTTGAAGCGACATACATTACACTGCCTTCTCCCGCCTTAATTTTCTTTACACAGGCAGATTAGACCAAATAGAAGTATCGTGGTAAATTTTGGAATTATTCCATGCTCGTTTGGCCTTTTTTATACATTAATTGAGTTTCTGCGCATTTAATGCGTATAATTCAAATTTGAACTACAAGCACGTGCTCTAGTGCACCAAAGTTGTTTGAAAAATCACATGTGTGTCCTTGGGTGAATTTCTAGGTCCCATGCAAGAGATGGGAGTGAAGTTCAAACATCCGGGCGTCGTGGCTCGGCCGGAAAGATTGAGAAACTTCGTTTTTTAATTTCTGTAATTCCAAAATACGCCTAAAAATCATGAAACGTGGCATGGTCTCATGACATGGCACCAACATGCTGCGGTAATTTCTTTGGCCGAATTGGGACAAGCTTTGGTGTAAGCTTCCTGCAAACCGGAGCTTCCCTCAAGAAGGCTCGTGGTTCCGAGAGGGAACGTGTCACCTCCGATGTCTTGAAACGACATACGCATACTGCCTTCTCCTGCCTTAATTTTTTACACAGCCAGATTAGACCAAATAGAATTACCGTGCTAAATTTTGGAATTATTTCGGCTCGTTTAGCCTTTTATACATTAATTGAGTTTACGGGCATTTAATGTGCATAATTCAAATTTGAACTACAAGCACGTGCTCCAGTGCACCAAAGTTGTTTGAAAAATCACATGTGTGTCCTTGAGTGAATTTCTAGGTCCCATGCAAGAGATTGGAGTGAAATTCAAACATTTAGGCATCGTGGCTCGGCCGGAAAGATTGAGAAACTTGGTTTTTTAATTCCTGTAATTCCAAAACACGGCTAAAAATCATGAAACTTGGCATGGTATCATGAGATGGCACGAACATGATGCGGTAATTTTTTTTTTGCCGAATTGGGACAAGCTTTGGTGTAAGCTTCTTGCGAACCAGAGCTTCCCTCAAGAAGGCTTGTGGTTCCAAGAGGGAACGTGTCACCTCCATGTGCGGAACGACATACGTACACTGCCTTCTCCCGCCTTAATTTTTTTACACAACTAGATTAGACCAAATAGAAGTACCGTGCTAAATTTTGGAATTATTCTGGGTTCGTTTGGCCCTTTTATACATTAATTGAGTTTCTGCGCACTTAATGTGCATAGTTCAAATTTGAACTACAAGCACATGCTCTAGTGCACCAAAGTTGTTTGAAAAAACACATGTGTGTCCTTGGGTGAATTTCTAGGTCCCATGCAAGAGATCGGAGTGAAATTCATACATCTGGGCGTCGTGGCTCGGCCGAAAAGATTGAGAAACTTGGTTTTTTAATTCCTGTAATTCCAAAACACGCCTGAAAATCATGAAACTTGGCATGGTCTCATGACATGGCGCCAACATGTCGTGGTAATTTTTCTGTCCGATTTGCAAAGGCCCACACATTAACAATCAACAAAGTCATTTTGGAACAAGTGCTATCATGTTACAAATCAGAAACACAAGTTTTATTAAAAACGTGGGTGTTCGACTTACCAATTACGTGCGGCCACGCATCCCCTTTTTTTTATTGGCTAGGAGGTGCTGTGTAGGGTAGCTATTTGAGTACGGGAGGCGTGCGATCAGACCCCTGCGTGTGCTCATCAGGCGGAGTGCCCTTTGACCGCTACATGCCACGCACCTCCCTCCCAACGTCTCCATTAATGGCACCCGAGCACCTATTCTACGGCGTGGCTATATGTCTCACTGGACTGAGATTTAAGAGAGAAAAATAAAAATCTGAAAAGGAAGTTTTGCACGGATCTTGATATAAGATCCTACGGACCTATATAGGAGCGATTGGGACTTATAGCAAGCATGATGAATATAAGGACGATGACAGTGGATAATAATTGTCTTACATATTTAGAAACATAATTAAAAAAAGCCACATGCGACAATGCCCGAAATACACAAGGCCAAAAGAAGAAGGAAGACAACGATCTGGCTCGCTGATCTCTACTTTCTTGATGCGTTGGTGCAGGCTGCGGGAACTGCTACCTCTTGAGCACGTGTTGGTTTTCCCTTGAAGAGGAAAGGGTGATGCAATAAAGTAGCGTAAGTATTTCCCTCAGTTTTTGAGAACCAAGGTATCAATCCAGTAGGAGACTACACGCAAATCGCCTAGTACCTGCACAAACAATCAAGAACCTTGTAACCAACGCGATAAAGGGTTGTCAATCCCTTCAGGGCCACTTGCAAAAGTGAGATCTGGTAAAGATAATAAGATAAATATTTTTGGTATTTTTGGTTGTATAGATTGGAAAATAAAGATTGCAAAATAAATAATAAACTAGAATTGTAGATTGGAAACTTATATGATGTAAAGTAGACCCGGGGGCCATAGGTTTCACTAGTGGCTTCTCTCAAGATAGCATATATTACGGTGGTTGAACAAATTACTGCCGAGAAATTGATAGAAAAGCGCATAGTTATGATGATATCTAAGGCATTGATCATGAATATAGGCATCACGTCCGTGTCAAGTAGACCGAAACGATTCTGCATCTACTACTATTACTCCACACATCGACCGCTATCCAGCATGCATCTAGAGTATTAAGTTCATAAGAATGGAGTAACGCATTAGGCAAGATGACATGATGTAGAGGGATAAACTCAAGGAATATGATATAAAACCCATCTTTTTATTCTCGATGGCAACAATACAATACATGTCGTTTCCCTTTCTGTCACTAGGATCGAGCACCACAAGATTGAACCCAAAGATAAGCACTTCTCCCATTGCAAGAAAGATCAATCTAGTAGGCCAAACTAAACCGATAATTCGAAGAGACTTGCAAAGATATCAAATCATGCATATAAGAATTCAGAGAAGAATCAAATAATATTCATAGATAATCAAGTTTATAAACCCATAGTTCATCGGATCTCGGCAAACACACCGCAAAAGAGTATTACATCGAATAGATATCCAAGAACATCGAGGAGAACTTTGTATTGAGATCCAAAGAGAGAGAAGAAGCCATCTAGCTAATAACTATGGACCAAGGTGCTGTGGTAAACTACTCACACATCATCGGAGAGGCTATGGTGTTGATGTAGAAGCCTTCCGTGATCGAATCCCCTCCGTGAGATCACGGAAAAGGCCCCAAGATGGGATCTCACGGGTACAGAAGGTTGTGGCGGTGGAAAAGTGGTTTCGTGGCTCCCCTCGATGTTTTCAGGGTATAAGAGTATATATAGGCGAAAGTAGTAGGTCGGTGGAGCTACGAGGGGCCCATGAGGGTGGGGGGCACGCCCTCCTGCCTTGTGGCCGCCTCGTTGCTTCCTTGACTTCCACTCCAAGTCCCCTGGATTGCGTTTGTTCCAAAAAAGATCCTCGCTAAAGTTTCGTTCCGTTTGGATTCCTTTTGATATTCCTTTTCTGCGAAACACTGAAATAGGCAAAAAAAATAGCAATTTGCACCGGGCCTTTGGTTAATAGGTTAGTCCCAAAAATAATATAAAAAGGTATGTTAAAGCCTATTAAACATCCAAAAAATATAATATAATAGCATGGAACAATAAAAAATTATAGATATGTTGGAGACGTATCAGGAACTAGTCTCCGCGGCAAGCGGCGAGGAGCTCTTTCTTGTCCTCAAGATGCTGCTTGAGAGCATCCACGGATTCCTCCACTAGTCTTCTGCGCTCGATGCGCAGCATGGCATTCTCGTCCATAAGTTTCTCGACGATGACGCCGGTCCTCTTCAACAAGGCAGTGGTCTGCTCCTACTGCTCCGCACTTCCGACGATCTTCACCCTCAGCAGGTCGCGCTCGGCTCGGAGCTTCACATTGCTCTCATTTAGTTGCCGGATGACATCGGTAGACTGTTCAAACGAGGCTTTAGGGTCATACTGCAACCTCTCCCACCTGGAGCTCTGATCCATCTGCCTAAGGACGAGGGCACGCATGCGCCTGTAAGAGTCCTCGCCTGCCCGCGGGGCATTTTCCCAGGCTGCCACGGCAAGGGAGGGCACCTCTGCTGCATTCGCGGCACAGCGGGACATCTCTTTTGCTTCCGCGGCGCAGCCGGACTAGTCTGCTGCATCGACGGCGCGGCGGGTCCTCTGTGCTGCTTTGGCAGCGCGCCGGGACTTCTCTGCTGCTACGACCATGCGGCTGGACATGTTGGCTGCTTTCGTGGCGAGGCGGGACATCTCTCGTGCTCCCGCTTCCAGGCTCGCCTCTCCCTGGTGGCAATCTCTCGACCCGGAACTCACGCTGGCCATGGCGGACGCAAGGGAACGATGATGAATGACTTGTTTGTTTTTGACTTTTTGTGGATGAGGAGTTGACGAGGAATGTGCAATCATCTTGGAGTAGTAGTATTTATAACCGCGTAGTAATACGCTCCTAAGTGGTAAACCGTTTAGGTTTTGATTGGTGTGAACATGTTTGCAATTTGGAATGTGACGGGACGCGGCCTCCCTGTTCTTCTAAAAAAATTGTGGCGGGACGCATGCTCAAACTTTGCTGACGGTTATAAGTGCGGCACTATTCCCGGAAGGCGTAACATGGGCACGTACGCCTTCTCGGCCGCGTACGTGGCGTTTGCACCATAGGGTGCACCGCAATAGGCAATGTCAGCACACGTCTTGTTCCAACAACCGTGCGTGCTCGTTATTACCATCGCGCACGCTTCTTTTAATTAGAATGGGTGTGCCCGTCTAGCGCACACACGTTGATCTATCTAACTGTTTTAGTTTGTTGTGGCTAATCGCGAATAGTTCATCCATGTGAAGTGTATGCCATCAATCTCAGACACTTTGATCTGGATTACCCGTTTCTGTTCTGTTGCCTATTCGCAAACAGTTAATCCTTCTGAAGCGTATGCCCTCAATCACACACACACCTTGATCTGGCTGACCGTTTCTTTTGTGTTGCCTAATCACAAATAGTTCATCCGAGTGAACCGTATGCTATATATCGCACACACCTTCATATGGCTGCCGTTTCGTTTGTGTTGCCTAATCACAAATAGTTCATCAGAGTGAACCGTATGCTCTATATCGCATACGCCTTCATCAGGCTGCCCGTTCCTTTTGTTCCGCCTCATCGCAAACAGTTCATTGGACTGAACTGTATGCCCTGGATCGCACACGCAACTAAAATCTGAACCGTGTTTGATGCAGCCTCCATTGCAAACGTTTTGCACCTTTTTTGACGGTTTTTTACATCCCGTTTGTGATTGATGCATCGCATACAGTTTAAATGAAAGGGTCTCTGATCGTAGTGTCGCGTTAGCAGCATCCTGCAGTAGTGATATCTACTGTATTCCAACTTCTCCATGGTTCATACCCTCTGATACTACCCATATATTCATCAAAATATGCAAAGAACACATAGAAAACAGAATGTGTCAAAAACAGAACAGTCTGTAGTAATCTGGAAACTTTCCATACTTCGGTCACTCCAAAAATTCTGAAAATTTAGGACAACCTGGCAATTTGTATATAAATATACTGAAAGAAATTCACAATTTTTCGACACTCCAGTGATTTTTAATAATTTTGTGCCTGGGCGCAAAAGTTCCATTTTTGGACAAAATTGAATCAATTATCATCCATATTATCCCAAAGGCATTACTTGGCACTTTATTGAAACAAAAGCTATAAAACATGATTAATAACATAGCTTAATCATGTGAACATGCAAAAACAGTAGGGGTAAATATTGGGTTGTCTCCCAACAAGCGCTTTTCTTTAATGCCTTTCTAGCTAGGCATGATGATTTCAATGATGCCCGCATAAAAGTAAAGAATTAAAACACAAAGAGAGCATCATGAAACATATGTGGCAAGCACATTTAAGTCTAACCCACTTCCTATGCATAGGGATTTTGTGAGCAAACAACTTATGGGGACAAGAATCAACTAGCATAGGAAGGCAAAACAAGCATGACTTCAAAACTTTCAACACATAGAGTGGAAACTTGATATTATTGAGATATGTAAAAGCATATGCTCCTCTGTCATAATAATTTTCAGTGGCATCATGAATGAATTCAACAATATAACCATCAAATAAAGCATTACTTTCATGATCTACAAGCATAGAAATTTTACTACTCTCCACATAAGAAAAATTCTTCTCATTCAGAATAGTGGGAGCAAACTCAACAAAATAACTATCGTGTGAGGCATAATCCAATTGAAAATTAAAATCATGATGACAAGTTCCATGGTTATCATTATTCTTTATAGCATACATGTCATCACAATAATCATCATAGATAGCAACTTTGTTCTCATAATCAATTGGAACCTCTTCTGAAATAGCAGATTCATCACGAAATAAAGTCATGACCTCTCCAAATCCATTTTCATAATATAATCATCATAAATAGGAGGCATGCTATCATCATAATAAATTTTCTCATCAAAACTTGGGGGACTAAAAATATAATCTTCATCAAACATAGCATCCCCAAGCTTATGGCTTTGCATATCATTAGCAGCATGGATATTCAAAGAATTCATACTAACAACATTGCAACCATGCTCATCATTCAAAGATTTAGTGCCAAACATTTTATTGACTTCTTCTAACACTTGAGAACAATTGTCCTTTCCATCAGTTTCACGGAAGACATTATAAAGATGAATTATATGTGGAAACCTCAATTCAATTTTTGTAGTTTTCTTTTATAGACTAAACTAGTGATAAAACATGAAATTAAAAGATTCAATTGCAAGATCTAAAGATATACCTTCAAGCACTCACCTCCCCGGCAATGGCGCCAGAAAAGATCTTGATGTCTATTACGCAACCTTCTTGTAGACTCGTGTTGGGCCTCCAAGCGCAAAGTTTTGTAGGACATCAGAAAATTTTCGTCAAGTGGATGACCTAAGGTTTATCAATCCGTGGGAGGCGTAGGATGAAGATGGTCTCTCTCAAACAACCCTGCAACCAAATAACAAAGAGTCTCTTGTGTCCCCAACACACCCAATATGATGGTAAATTGTATAGGTGCACTAGTTCAGTGAAGAGATGGTGATACAAGTCTAATATGGATGGTAAATATAGGTTTTTGTAATCTGAAAATATAAAAATAGCAAGGTAGTAAGTGGTAAAAGTGAGCAAAAACGGTATTGCAATTCTTGGAAACAAGGCCTAGAGTTCATACTTTCACTAGTGCAAGTTCTCTCAACAACAATAACATAATTAGATCATATGGCAATCCCTCAACGTGAGACAAAAGTCACTCCAAAGTTCCTATCACGGAGAACATAAGATGAAATTGCTTGTAGGGTACGAAACCACCTCAAAGTTATTCTTTCCAATCAATCCATTGAGCCATTCCTATAAGTGTCACAAACAGCCCTAGAGTTTGTAGTAAAATAACACCATATGACACACATCAATCAACCATATTGTCACCTATATACTCCAATGTCACCACAAGTATCTGTGGGTCAATTATACGATATGTATCAAACAACTTCAGATTCATAATATTCAATCCAACATAAAGAACCTCAATGAGTGCCCCAAGATTTCTACCAGGGAAACAAGGACGAAAACATGCATCAACCCCTATGCATAGATTACCCCAATGTCACCTTGGGAATATGCGAGTTGAGTGCCAAAACATACATCAAGTGAATCAATAGAATACCCCATTGTCACCACGGGTATCCCACACAAGACATACACCAAGTGTTCTCAAATCGATAATAGTATTCAATTCGATAATAGTGAAACCTCAAAGGTAAAACTCAATTCATCACAAGAAGGGAGAGGGGAGAAACACCATATGATCCAACTATAGTAACAAAGCTCACGGTACATCAAGATCGTGCCATACCAAGAACACGAGAGAGAGAAGATCAAACACATAGCTACTGGTACATACCCTCAGCCCCGAGGGTGAACGACTCCCTCCTCGTCACGGAGACTGCCAGGATGATGAAGATGTCCACCGATGATGCTTTCCCCCTCTGTCAGGGTACCAGAACGGGCTCCCGATTGGCTTTTCGTGGCTACAGAGGCTTGCGATGGCGGAACTCCCGATCTAGATTTATTTCTGTCGGTGTACTAGAGTAGGGGTACCCTAGTATCCCGAACTTGTGCACGGGCAGTTGCAGCCCTCCGCGGCAAGGCTTACCGGGTGACCGCCAAGGTCCTCCGTGGTTCCTTTGGAGCCATTCAAGAACAAAGTATTCAAGCCAAGGAGACAAGGCCCGGCAAGAGGAGCTTGTCGGGAAGGGCACCCTGTGCACTTACAAGACAAGGCCCGGCAAGAGGAGCTTGCGGGAAGGCCCGATGAGTGACAAGCTTCGGTAGCGACAAGACAACAATCATGGCAGACCACCTCTTTGTACCTACGCTCCAGCGCATCCACTAACGTGTCGCCCTGGGGCCTTTCCAGGCGCGCGTGGCGAGGGGCTGTGCAGCCAGCGGTGCGAGGTGGCGAGCAGCACTGACAAGTTTGCCATCGTGGCGAACGGTGGCGCCCCTGACGGTCCCTGTTTGCCCTGTTAGGGCGACTAGACGGGCATTTAATGCCTTTGTCCCCTGCCGTCAGGGTTAGGTATAGTACTGCATACCTTTGTACAAGTAGGTGTACCAACTACTATTTTTCCATTTGTACCCCCGTCTACGTTGCCAATTGTCGGAGCCCCTTGAGCATATAAAAGGAGGCCCATGCGCAACGTAGAAAGGGTTGGTCGATCAGTTCCCTCCACGCTCGGTCTCGTTAGCAACTCGTGTGTACTGTAGCACTCAGCGGTCCTGAGCAAGAACGCAATACACCTAGACATGCAGCAGTAGGAGTATTATCTCTCCGGAGAGCTTGAAGCTGGGTAAACCTCTCGCGTGCTTCTCCTCGAGCTGCTCTTCGTGCGACCTCTGCTCCCCTCAGAACAGAAAGTGGCTCGGTCCGCCGGCCCCATAGGTGTTCGTGGGCCAGATCAGCCTGCCCCGACATCTTTGGCGCGCCAGGTAGGGGGCGTCGAGGTTGTGTGAACCTGATCCGGCGTCCACGCGAGCTAGATCTTCATCATCTTCGTCAACATGCCACCGAAGAAGAAGGCTTCGACGGCAGAAGCCCCGTCGCGCCGAACCCACCGCCACCGGAGCAAACAGGTGGTGGGGTAGACGCCGGCGAAGAATGGACGTCGACGGGGAGCTCACGGTGCTGCCAAGTCCAAGGACAAGGCTGCGCAGACCTCGGCGTCAGACATGCACCGCGCCCGTCTCAGGAGGCGCGAGACCGACAGCGTCATGGCATTCACAATGACATACGCTCGTTGGACCGAGATCGAGCTGGAGGATCTCGGGATGCTCAAGACCAGCATGCACGCCAACATGCTTTGGCGCTGAAGCGAGGCACGGTCGCCCGGACGGGATACTGCTCCTTCTAACATAGTTAGAAGTCCGAGCATATCCCGCTCCTCGCGCCGTTCGCCACTGCCACCCACCACTCCAGCAGAAGCTTTGGCGAGAGCCCAACTGCTCCTGCATTACCCTCCAACGGCCGACAAGGTCAATGAATGGAGGGCCACCATACAAAGTCTCATCGGCTTCTCCAACGGCGACGCTCCGCGGCAACCGAGTGCATCGCTGCCGCGGCAGGACTGCCAAACACGAGCCGGTGGCGACGAGACCGCTGGGGGTGCAACCACCATGCACTCTCCGCCCCGAAGGCCAAGATCGCCGACTCGCCGGATCCACCTCGACAGCGACTCCACTGCGTCATCAGATCCACGAGCTCATCGCGATCAGCGCCAAGTTCTTCACGAACGACGGCAAGAGGACGCTTCGAACTGCGCATCGAGCGCCCGAAGAGAAGTCTGACGTCAATCCGACAAGCGCTTGGGCCCTCTGTCTTTGAGGGGCGATCTGCTCCGACAAGCCCCAGGGTTTGTTTCGTTGAAGCAGACGCTCCCGACAAGTTTTGCTCCGGCAAGCTTGCCGGGGAACGTCAAGCTCCGGCTGAGCCACAGATTCTCGCCGCGGAAGCTGATATTCCCGCAGTAGCAGATGTGCCTTTAGTCCTTGTTGTCGAGCCACAAGCTCCAGCATGGGCGCAGCAGATTGTCCATTTCCTTCAGACAGGAGAACTTCCCGAAGAGCAAGAAGAAGCGGAAAGAGTAGCCCGGCGGTCAAGTATGTACCGGTTTGTCGACGACACTGCATGCGAAGAAGACTCAACTGTGTGAAATTGAAGTGTATTCACTTGGAAAGAGCGGACAAAAGTTGTTGGCGAGAGATACATGGAGGCATATGTGGTCAGCACATTGGCGCAGAGCACTTGCCGCAAAGCGTTCGGCAAGGTTTCTTCTGGCCGACAGCCCTCCGTGATGCAAGCGCACAAGTAACCAAGTGTGAAGCGTGCGGTTCCATTCCAAACAGATACACCAGCCAGCTCAAGCTCTCCAGACGATCCCTTTATCCTGGCCATTTTCGGTCTGGGGGCTCGACATCCTCGGCCTCTTCCCCCAAGCAGTCGGGGGCTTTGAGTACTTGTACGTTGCAATCGACAAGTTCACAAAGTGGTCGGAAGTGGAAGCAGTGAGGAAGGTGACAACACGGTCGGCGATCAAGTTCTTGGTCGATTGTTTGCCGTTTCGGAATCCCTAACAGGATCATCACCGACAACGGCACACAGTTCACAAGCCACACCTTCATGCAGTACGTCCAAGATCTTGGCGCGAAGGTCTGCTTCGCTTCTCTTGCTCATCCGAGAAGCAATGGTCAAGCGGAGAGGGCAAATGCTGAAGTGTTGCGCGGGCTCAAGACCAGAACTTTCGATAGGCTGCACAAGTGCGGAAGAAACTGGATTGAGGAGCTGCTGGTGGTTCTTTGGTCGATCAGGACGACGCCAAATCGAGCCACTGGCCAGACACCTTTCGCTCTAGTCTATGGAGCAGAGGCAGTTCTCCCCACGGAACTCATATACGGATTGCCTCGAGTGCTCGCTTATGATGAGCTTGAGCAAGAGCAGCTGCGACAAGATGACGCTGCTCCTTGAGGAAGATCGTCTTCAGTCTGTCAGACGAGCTGCTCGGTACCGACAAGCTTTGCACCGCTACCATAGCCGCAAAGTCAATGCCGAAGTCTCGAGGAAGGCGACCTTGTTCTTCGGCGTTCAGTCCGCCAAGAATTCCAACAAGTTGACGCCTTGAAGTGGGAAGGCCCTTATCGGGTGAAACGAGTCACTAGGCTGGCGCTGTCCGCCTTTGAGACCGAAGATGGCATTCGGTGAGCAACTCTGGAATATTGAGCATCTTCGTAAGTTTTACTCAGAAGGCGCGGTTGCCGGAACCTGTTCCGCAACCACCTTTTGTACAAGTCTTGCGGCTGATGCATGTAATCCTTTGTACAAAGCCGGACGCAGACCCGTGCATCGATAAAGCTTAGCGTGCCGCACACCTTGTCAATTTCATGCTTTTTACTTCTATTTTGCATGCGCTATCTCGACACTTTGTGCAGCACCTACCTGGTAAGTGATAACGAGCCACAAGGCTCCATATCTTTATTTTCTCTTCTTTCTCTTTCTCAAAGAAAGGAAGGTTCCCTCGCACACAAGTTTGCCGGGGGGAAAGGAGAAGATAATGGTGTGGACCAAGCGTCGCTCAAGGAAGTCTAGCCTTACTGGGAAGCAAATGACAGAAAAGATAAGTTGCCAAAGTTTGAGCAATCAGTTTTAAAATTTTTAAGTTATCTTCCTTGAACGACCGAACTTTGTATGGAAAACCTGTGCGCAGAGGAACCAATTCGTAGCTAGTTGCGCCCTTACTTTGTTTCGAGTCCGCTCAACAACTTAAGTGAGCTGCGACTAGTTGCGACAAGGTTGCTTGTCGGAAGCGGCACCGCCAAAGGCTGGCGACGTCCGCACTTTTCGGCCATGGCTCAGTGCCAGCCGACAAGTTCCCTAAAAGCGTAGGGCGAAAACATACAAAGGAAGGAATCAAGTAAAGGAAATAACATAGCAATTGATACTCAAAATAAAGTTATATTACAAGATAGCTTGCCGCAGCTCTAATGGATTGTTCCTATGACATGACCCGGCAGCTGCAAGAGAAAGAGAAAAGCAGGCGGCCTAATCTACGAGATCGCCCTCAACCCTCTTGATTCCGCTCACCCTGTCCACAATGGGTGTGACAAGGGTCTTGAGCGCCTCCACATCAGCATCCGTGGCAGGGACTTGAGGACG
Organism: Aegilops bicornis; assembly: GCA_021605145.1. Classification (NCBI taxonomy): domain Eukaryota; kingdom Viridiplantae; phylum Streptophyta; class Magnoliopsida; order Poales; family Poaceae; genus Aegilops; species Aegilops bicornis. The sequence goes on along the minus strand of CM038671.1, from coordinate 429,559,476 downwards.
TTGGTGAGGTTGAGGCCTGGGTTGCGGAAGGCCACCTTCATCAGCACCTTTTGGAGGGCTCCCGTGCAGATCTGGCGCGACTCCTCGGCCAGCTGTTTTGGGACCTCTTCCCGGAGTCGCTGGAGAGCCGTCACCACGCCCTTGAAGAACAAGCTGAGCTTGGCGCTGGGTTGGAGATGCTTTCGAGGAGTATCCAAGATCCACCATCCCCAGCTCCATCAGCTCCTTGTGGATGGCTGCAGCAGTATCCACAAGACCCTCGGTCCAGTGCTCCACATTCTCCCTCAAGGCACTCTGGGCGGCAACAGCACTCGCCAACAGCTCCTCGTCGGCCTTGATCTTCTCCTTCAAGGCCACCTCCCGCTCCTTGGCGCCGTCCAGCGTCTGAGTCAAAGTAGTTAGCTTCAACTCAAGATCTGCATTGGAGTCCCTGGCGGCGCTGAGCTCCTTGCTCCTCTCGGCGAGACGGCCCTGCAGCTCGCCAAGAGTGTAGGCGTCCTTCTCACGCTCGTGCTTGAGTGCAGCAAGCTCCTCGCCGCTCTTCTTGAGGATGGGCTCCAACTGATCCACCTTCGTCTCCATCTCCTTCTTGGCGGCCTCGGCAGCCGCGGCAGCATCCTTTGCCTCCTTGAGAGCCCCGCCAAATGTTTCCTCGCGCATGGCGAGATCCTCCTCGTGGCTGTCCAGGTTAACCTTCCGCTGCGCCAGCTCGCCTTCTGTCGCGAGCGGCTTCTCGGCTGACAAGCCGCTGTTCCTCCTCGGCTTGACCTTCTCGAGGATGAAGGCCTTGCGCTCCTCGGCGAGTTGCTCCCGCTCCTCCGCCAAGGACCAGAGAGCTTCCTGGTTGCGGCCCCGGAGCTCCTCCGCGCGCTTCTCGATGTCTGTTCCCGCCTTCGCGACAAGCGCCTCCCGGGATGCCAGTTTGGCTTGTCGGGCGCGGTAGAGCGACAGCAGCTTCCGCAGCAGCTGCTCCTCCTCAGGCTCGCTGCTGCTGCTGCTTGGCGCGTCAACTAGCGTCAGCCCAGCGGAGGCGAGCAGTTCCTCATCGAAGGTTTCTCCTTCGGCCGGCGCCCTGGAGCTCGACTCCCATGGGAGCTTGATGAGGACGCCATCGCCGGCCTTCAAGTAGGCGCCGGGCTGGGGCTCTTGAACTGGCAGCTGCGGCGTGGCGGAGGATCGGCGGTCGGTGTGGCGCTGGCGCTCCTGCGGCCTCGAAGTGCGTCGGTCACGATCGCGGACCCTCGCCCGGCTTCTGCGGCGGCGGCACCGGCGGCAACAGGCGGCCTCTTCGCGGCGAGCTCATCAGCGCCGACTTCTTCTTCCACGGCGGCGGCTTCATCAGTGTTGCCGCGCACGTCCTCCTCGCCGGCGACCTCGGTCTCCATTGGCTCTGTGGCGGACGGATGAAGAGAGTCAAGCAAATATTCAAAGACAAAATCAGAAGAAGAAAAACACAAGGGAAGTACTCAGGCAAGAAGGTTACCTGCGCCGGGGGCTGCGGTCATGGTCTCCGTCGCCAAGGGGTCGCTGGTGCCGTCCCTTGCCGGAGAACTGCCCCTTGCCGGAGAAGGCTCCCTTGCCGGAGAACGCTCCCTTGCCGGAGAATCCACCCTTGGCGGCGTAGTCGAAGCAGAAGGAGGCTGCTCTGCTCCTACACAAGTCAACAGTCAGATATCAGCAAAGGAAAAAGCACCCATGCACGCCGAACAGCAAGAAGTAGACCATATGCTTACTGGGTGCTGCTTTGGGGCTGCTTTGAAGAAGGGTTGCCTCATCCGGCAAGGTGGTCTCGGACGCACCTCCTGCTGTCGCAGTAGGTTCATCCTCGATGACAACCACCGGGGTCTTGGCTCTCTTCGACATCCTCTGGGCCAGCGTCCTGAAAAGGAATGGATTCAGAGCAAAGCATGTCAGATACAAGACAAAGCAACAAATCAAAGAATTACAAGTACAACAAGGAATCTTACTCTTCCTCTTCCTCGTCGGAGCTGAGCGGAGAGGTCGTCAGCCCGCCTCCCGTCTGACGACGAGGCGGAGGAGGCTCCTTGACGCTTGGCGGGAGGCGGGACCGGTGGCCTGCAAGGGCCCGCTCCGATTGCCGCAGCGGCATGAGGAGCTCCAGCGGCAACTTGATGCTTGCAGCGGTGGAAGCGCGCATTGCAACGCTTGCTGTTAGCCCGTCTGCCGCCCAGCTGCGTCTCCGGCTTTGCGAAGACACCTTCTTGGTGGAGCCGGTGGCTCCGCTCATGACAAGCTGCTTGGAGGTGGGAAGGATGCGCCCTCGGCGGGCTCGCTCGACTTCGGCTTCGGGCTCGGCAAGCTCTTCCTCGCCGACGAACTCCTTTCGCTCGACAAGACTTGCCGCCTCGGCTTCCTCCGCCTCCTCCACGGTGAAGCCAAACTTCGCCCGCGGCAGCGCTTCTGCCGCCTCTTCCAGCTGGTGGCGTGCGCTGCATCTCATCGTCGCAGTGTCGCGGGTGAGGCCCCTACGCTCGTCCGGGCGGACCGGCATTTCCACTAGATTGTCAAAAAACTGCCGCACCACGTCATCTGTCGGCTCTTGCCAAGTGGGGACAATTCCATGGGAGTCACACAACGGCATCATTGCACGGATGCGGTCAAGCGACGAGTTGTTGCACAGCGGAACGACGCCCCTCGGCAACCTAAACATCTCCGGATGATCAGGATCAGGCTTGAACAGCTCTATGAGCATTGCGTCGAGCTCTAAGACAGTGAAGTTGAAGTTGAGGCCTGGGCGCAGCCTCATGATGTCTGCTGCGTTCTGAAATTCCTAGGCAGGCCTCCTTCTCTCCTGCAAGGGGGCGATGCGGCGGCGAAGAAAGTCCGCACCAACAGTGCCTACAGTGAGTCCGGCAAGTCTGAGGCGGAGGATTCGGGTAACTGCGATCTTCAGCCTAGCGTCCTCCGGGGCCAGATTGCTCCAATCATTGCCGCATACTACTGGGGTTTGGTATTTGGGCGGTAAAGGCTGCGGTTCTCCTCAACAATCCAGCACCAATCTGCCCTCCACTCCTCCCATTTGCTCACGGAGCTCTCCCTCCAGATAGGCCTCCTTCTTGCCGACCACAGAGACCCAAGCAATTCCTCCGGCAAGGGTCTCTCCTCTCTCGGCTCGGGGTAAAAAGAAGTGACGGAAAAGAGCTACATTTGTGTGGACTCCGACAAAGTTTTCGCAGAGATGTGCGAAAACTGCCATGGTCAAAACGGCGCTGGGGGTGAAATCAAGGAGGCGGAACCCGTAGGTGTTCATAATGTCACAAAAGAACTTCAGAGAAGGCGGGCAGAGCCCGCGATAGAGAAGAAGAGCGCGAAGAAGGGATACCTGCCGGGGCCAGTTCTGCAGCAGCGGGCGGGAGTACTACGTGCGCGGATGCATCGCGTCTCTGTCGACCGGAAGAGGTAGTAGTTCTCCCTCGGCTCCCTCGCGAGCTGAGGGAAGACAACCCGCTCCTTCCACAGCGCCAAGCATGGCGCCTCGGCCGACTTCACGGTCTTCCCCTTGTCGGCTTTCGGGCCCATGGCGGAGGCGGTGGAGGAGATCGGCGGCGTTGAGGGTGCTGGTGGCGATGGGGGGCGGAGCGCTGCTCTCTTTTCAGCCTTGAGAAGAAGGGGGGAGCAGCGGTGGTTTTTCGATGGGACAGCAACTGGCAAGGTAGGCGACGTGCCCCTGTTTCCCCTGCTTATAAAGAGGGAGGGGGCGGACGTTCCGATTTTCCGAATAAAGAAACCCCCACGATCTCGCCCGATCTCTCACACGACGCCACGTTCGATGCGTGCCGTTCGTGGGGGGCGTGGTGGGTCCGGGGTGAGTTATGGTGTGACCGGGCGCGTGTGCCCGTGCCTGTTTGGGCCTGGCCCAACAGCGCTTCGGCACCGTGTGTGGCCCAAGCCCGGGGCTCTGTCGGTGTACTAGAGTAGGGGTACCCTAGTATCCCGAACTTGTGCACGGCGATTGCAGCCCTCCGCGGCAAGGCTTACCGGGTGACCGCCAAGGTCCTCCGTGGTTCCTTTGGAGCCATTCAAGAACAAAGTATTCAAGCCAAGGAGACAAGGCCCCGACAAGAGGAGCTTGCCGGGAAGGGCACCCCAGGCACTTACAAGACAAGGCCCCGGCAAGAGGAGCTTGCCGGGAAGGGCACCCCAGGCACTTACAAGACAAGGCCCCGGCAAGAGGAGCTTGCCGGGAAGGCCCGGTGAGCGACAAGCTTCCGGGCGCGACAAGACAACAACCGCGGCAAGGCGCTTGTCAGCACCACCTCTCTGTACCTACACTCCGGCGCATCCACTAACGTGTCGCCACAGGGGCCTTTCGGTAGCGCGTGGCGAGAGGCTGTGCAGCCGGTGATGCGGTGGCAAGCGGCGACAAGTTTGCCATCGTGGCGAACGGTGGCGCTTGTGACGGTCCTGTTTGCACCGTTAGGGGCGACTAGGCGGGCATTTAATGCCTTTGTCCCCTGCCGTCGGGGTTAGGTATAGTACAGCATTAATTGTACAAGTAGGTGTACCAACCACTATTTTTCATTTGTACCCCCGTCTACGTTGCCACCTGTCGGAGCCCCTTGATCATATAAAAGGAGGCCCATGCGCAACGTAGAAAGGGTTGGTCGATCAGTTCCCTCCACGCTCAGTCTCGTTAGCAGCTCATGTGTACTGTAGCACTCAGCGCTCCTGAGCAAGAACGCAATACACCTAGACATGCAGCAGTAGGAGTGTTATCTCTCCGGAGAGCTCCGAAGCTGGGTAAACCTCTCGCGTGCTTCGCCTCGATCTGCTCTTCGTGCGACCTCCGCTCCCCGTCGAACCGAAAGGGGCTCGGTCCGCCGGCCCCATAGGTGTTCGTGGGCCAGATCAGCCTGCCCGACAATTTCTAGGGGTTTCTATATTTATAGGAATTTTTGGCGTCAGGAACAAGTCAGGGGGGTCCACAAGGGAACGACAAGGCAGGGGGAGGGGGCGCTCTCCACCCTTGTGGATGCCTCGTGGCTCTTCTGGACCAACTCTTTTGCTTTGGGGGCTTCTTCTGGTCCATAAAAACCACCGTAAATTTTCAGCTCATTTGGACTCCGTTTGGTATTCCTGTTTTGCAAAACTCAAAAACAAGGAAAAAACAGAAACTGGCACTGGGCTTTGGGTTAATAGGTTAGTCCCAAAAATAATATAAAATAGCATATAAATGCATATAAAACATCCAAAATGGATAATATAATAGCATGGGACAATCAAAAGTTATAGATACATTGGAGACGTATCACATGGCATATGTGGTAGACCAAGCACACGTTATGTACGCAAACCTGGATCACGGCGGGCTTCTTCTTCTCTGCCTCCTTTAGAAGCTTCTCGCTTTCCAGTACTATGGTGTACTCAACATCTAGCCCAACGACCCACTCATCCTTTGAACTTTTGAACATGCGTAGGAAGCGAGCAAGGCATGCTTCCACCGTCACGGATCTATGGGTGTAGATGCTGATGAACTCATCGCCGGTGATGGTTCTAACCTTGTACTCACCGACGATCATGGAGATTTGGGAGGCCATGGATTTTGGAGGCTGGTTAGGGGAAGTTGAACTGGTGTAATGTGAAAGGACGGGACAACTCGAAGCGAACTGTTGTAAGGTAGAAGACTGGGACGAGTAGGGCATGCGAACGGCGTGGGATGGTGGCTTGCCCGGTGGATAAACGGCTGCATGCCCCGAAGACTTCTCGAGTACTTTGTGGGACCCACTAGATGTCATGTCTACTAGACCCATATCGTAGGCCTGACGATATAGCTTCTGCGTGTTCTCACGCCATGCCAGCGTGTGCATGTAACTTCACTTAATTCCTTCAACCGTCGCGCCTCCCACGACCTTCGCCTCCCTCGCGCGGTCGCGCCCTTTGAGACTTCGGACGGCTATAAATGAGCAATTCTTTTGCCTACTCCCCTGCATGATACTCCCTCTGGTCCTTTTTACTCCGCGTAAGATTTGTGTCAAGTCAACGTTTGCAAAGTTTTTGACCAAATTTATACTAAAAATATCAATATCTACAATACCAAATATATATTTTATGAAACTACATTTCATAATGAGTATAGAAATATTGATTTGACATTGTGAATGTTGATACATTTTTCTATAAGTTTGGTCAAAGTAGAGGTACATTGACTTTAGACAAAACTTATATGCACAATGCAGACTAGTTCCTCCGTCCAGGTGCGTGCCATGTCCTATCTAGTCATCACAACAAGGTTAGCTATTAGAGTACTACTACCTCCCTTCTAGTTTAAAGGGCTCGATTAAAAAAATTCACCTACTCTTACCAAGATAGAGGCGGTGGAATAGTTTTTGTAGTCTGCAAAAGGACTCAATTAATGCTCTCATTCTTCACGAAAATGTGTTTGCCAATGCATTATCGCATTGCATGCATGCATGGACACTAGTAAATGACAAAGATTCTTACATGCATTAGTTAATATTCTCTTTAGGCCACTCATAGTGGAAAGTATCATATACTAGTATCACGTACATGATACTAGTTTATGATACGGGACTACCTTTATAGTGCCATGCATGACACAAAGTAGCATAGTATTTAACATGATACAATATCTACCTATGTTACTATAACCCCCCTCTCTTCTTTAATTCTTTGCCACATAAGCATGTTTGGTATTCCCGTGTGCATGATACCAGCTAAGATACCACCACTATGGCCAGCCTTAATCATTGCATGCAATAATTTAATGCATCTTGAAATCTGAACACGTGTGGGGCGTGTATGTTTTTAATGACTTGAGACTATACCTAGCCCGGCATGCAAGATGACTTATTATGCACCGTTCCCCATACCTACATGAGGCCCGTTCGTCTCCAAATCTTTTCCCCTCTGTGTGGGTAAACAATCTGCCTGCTTGACTCTCCTTCTCCCTCCAGCAGTCCCACCACTCCACCCTGTGTGGAAAAAATTGCATGCATGACTCTCCTCCCGCCGCGCTCGTCCAATGTGTTGTGACGAGCAATATTGCCACCCCTTCCCTCCCTCGTAATTTACCCCAACAAATATGCCCATGTAGTTGTTACGTTAATCACGCAACATATCTTATGTAGGTGTGCCATTGCTCGCCATAAATATTGTTCCTCCCACGGCATTCGAAAGAACGCTCACGTTCATCGCTATCTCCTCCCCCTCCCTCTCACGTCAACCACCATGGCATCCCCCCTCCCAAGCCCTAGGCTCCCCTCACTGCACCGCGCGGAGGGTCACGCGTCGCTGTTCCGTTCCTCGCCGCCACTAGTCGAGGAGGACGCGTCGGCATTCCGCTCCTCGCCGTGACGGGTTGAGGTGGACGCGTCGGTGTTCCCTATCTCACCAGCACGCGCGTCCGAGGACGTGTCAGCTCCCCGCTACGAGGAGAATGCAGCGCCGCCCGCCGAGCCCCCCCAGCCTTGAGGAGCTTTGGAAAGAAATGGTCATCGCCTTGTGGGAGGCTTTGCCTTCGGCAGAGCGCGCCAAAATAGAGGCGGAGAAGAAGGCCGAGGAAGAGAAGCACAACGCGAGGCATGCTGACTGGCAGGCCCATCACTACAGAAAAAGACACATCCGTGACATTTTGGGCCGAACTATTTTTTTGTCATGCTTATGACACTTCTATGACGATAATTGTGACAAAACCCGGTATCATCGTAGATGTGTTGGGCTCCTACTTCTATGACAAAAAATCATGACAGAAAATGGACTTTTCATCCTGGGCAAGCCAGAAACGTAGCTGCATGACATTCTTTGGGCCGGCCATGACAGAAAAAATCATGGTAGAAGCGAGGGCGTGGAAAATATCGGGGAGTTCCCGGTTATGGTGGGTGGTCGGGGCCGAGCGATGCACGGAGGGATTGCGCGTTTCTCTCGTACATGTATACACGTGAGTGCGAGGCATTGTGCTCTAACTGAAGCCGAGTGAGGCGTTTGCCTACTGAACCCGAGTGATTGCACTGGCTACGCGTTACTGAACCCGAGCGATCGATCGATCCATGGCTGTTAATTGAACCCGATCGAGCGATTCCTTCGCTACTGCTGCTAACTGAAGCCGATCGAACTTGTTGCCTCTTGATGAATAGTGAGCGTTGTTGGGGGTTGGATAAACAGTTCCCGGTGGGGTTGGATGAACAGGACCCCGTGGTAGTAGAGGCCGTTGCCGTTGGATGAACAGGACCCCGATTGAGCCGGTTGGGGGTGGATTAACAAGACCCCATGGAGGGCTAGTTGAACAGTAGCCGGTGGAGGGCTGGATGAACAGTAGCCCGTGGAGGGCTGGTTTAACAGTAGCCGGTGGAGGCTAGATGAACAGGAGCCCGTGGATGAACAGTAGCTGGTGGAGGCAGGAGGGAGACACCGCGGATGAACAGTCGCAGGTGGAGGCTGGAGGAGGTCAGCGGTGGATGAACAATTGCCCGTGGAGGCTGGAGCGAGGCAGTAGACGGTGGATGAACAGTAGCCCATGGAGTCCCGTTTTTTGGTACGCCACACCCCTCCCGATGAACAGGACCCCCGTTTCGACCGTAGGAGGTCAAAGAGAAGTCCGTTTCCTTTGTTTTGCGGTACGCCACACCCCTCCCGATCAACAGGACCCCGTTTAGGCCATAGGAGGTCGAAGAGAAGTCCGTTTCCTCTGTTTTGTGGTACGCCAGACCCCTCTTGGTGAATAGGATCCTGTTTCGGCCGTAGGCGATCGAACATAAGGCCTTTTCCTCCGTTCTGTGGTACGCCATACCTCGTTTCGGCTGTTCCGTCCAAGCCGGTTGGCTCCCGATGAATAGGACGCATTCCCTTGCCTCCCGATGAACATGACGCAGTTTCTCCGTTCCGACCCAGCTGATTGGCTGCCGATGAACAAGACACCGTCGCTACTCTCTGCTGCCTCTCCATGTACACGAGCCCTGGCCGTACGTATGTGTGAGTAGGCGTTCAAGACCCCGCCCTTATGTACGTACACAACCATATTTAATTTCTTGCAGCGTGGTTGTACGTACGTGTACACGATATATATAGACGGGACTACGTGACATGCTACGTCCGCGCCTCTACTACGAGACGTGCATCTCCTTACTCGGACACGGTTCATTGCTGCAGATACACCGATCGACCAGTATGTGCGTACACGTTCGCGACCAGATAGACAATCCTACGTACAGTTCGACCGGGTGGGTCCTAGCTGTCAGGGAGGTAAGGAGGCACTTCCTTGCGTGCGAATATATAGCTCTTTGGGTCCCGGTATCGGGGAGAACCATATTTTTGCGTAATATGGACGCACTTCCTTGCGTGCGAAGATGTACTGGTGGGTCCCGGTGATGGGGAAATGTTTTTTTGGTGAAATACGATGGGCCGTCCGGTGAGTCCCTGCTGTCAGGTGGAAGAATCATTATTTTACGTGTAATAAGGTTGCACTTCCTTGCTGCGGCCATGGACCCAGCTGTCAGCCTCTCCACGTACAGTACACTTCTGATGGAAGTCGTTCCTTGACCACATTGACCACGCCACACCGAGAGCACCAAGGCGGTAGACGATGACGAGGCCTAGGAAGGGAAAGACGAGGAGCCAGAGAATACGAGGCGGGTGGATGCCCACACGGAGGGGAGTCCGAGGGTTCACTGGTTCGGCTGTGCCGTAAGTCCGCCGTCGCCGGAGAATAACAGGGGGTGTGGGTGAGTAGAGGGATGGCCTGGCCAGAGGTTGGAGTAGGGTGGGGCGGTCAGGCCTGTGCGACAGCAGAGCCAACCACGGGAGGCAGGAGCAGGCGGCACGATCATTGCTCGTTTGGGCAGCTAGAGCAAGAAGACCAGAGGTTGAAGAAGCACTACGACTGTTGGATGGACATCGTACGGTTACTAGAGCTAGAATTGTTCATATTGACTAAGTTGACAAAGCCCTCCATTCACGTCAATAGGCCCACAAGTCAGCATCCAACTATGGTGGGTCCGAGATAGCAGGGAGAGTATTCATTTTTTTGTGCGTTGACCACGCCGCACCGAGCGCATCCAAGGTGGTGGATGACGGCGAGGCCCCGGACAGCAACGAGCCAGAGATGGGAAGACGCGGGAGCGGAGTCGCAGACGAAGAGGTGTACGAGGGTTAACTGGTTCTGGTGCGGCGTGGTTCGGCAGTTCGTGGAGAAGAACAAGAGGTGTGGAGGGGTGGAGGGATGGCCTGGCCGGCGGTGGGGTAGCGCTTTGATACGTCTCCAACGTATCTATAATTTTTTATTGTTTCATGCTATTATATTATCTGTTTTTGATGTTCAATGGGCTTTATTATACACTTTTATATTATTTTTGGGACTAACCTATTAACCGGAGGCCCAGCCCAAATTGCTGATTTTTTGCCTATTTCAGTGTTTCGAAGGAAAGGAATATCAAACGGAGTCCAAACGGAATGAAACCTTCGGGAACGTGATTTTTGGAACAAACGTGATCCAGAGGACTTGGAGTGGACGTCAAGCAATCAACAAGGAGGCCACGAGGCAAGGAGGCGCGCCTGCCCCCTTGGGCATGCCCCTCGTAGCTCTCCTGACCGACCTCTTTCGCCTATATATACCCATATACCCTGGAAACATCAGAACATGAACCAAAACCCTATTTCCACCGCCTCAACCTTCTGTACCCGTGAGATCCCATCTTGGGGCCTTTTCCGGCGCTCCGCTGGAGGGGGCATTGATCACGGAGGGCTTCTTCACCAACACCATAGCCTCTCCGATGATGTGTGAGTAGTTTACCTCAGACCTTCCGGTCCATAGTTATTAGCTAGATGGCTTCTTCTCTCTCTTTGGATCTCAATACAAAGTTCTCCTCGATTCTCTTGGAGATCTATTCGATGTAATCTTCTTTTGCGGTGTGTTTGTCGAGATCCGATGAATTGTGGTTTATGATCAAGATTATCTATGAACAATATTTGAATCTCCCCTGAATTCTTTTATGTATGATTGGTTATCTTTGTAAGTCTCTTCGAATTATCAGTTTGGTTTGGCCCACTAGATTGATCTTTCTTGCAATGGGAGAAGTGCTTAGCTTTGGGTTCAATCTTGCGATGCTCGATCCCAGTGACAGTAGGGGAAACGACACGTATTGTATTGTTGCCATCGAGGATAAAAAGATGGGGTTTATATCATATTGCATGAGTTTATCCCTGTACATCATGTCATCTTGCTTAAAGCGTTACTCTGTTCTTATGAACTTAATATTCTAGATGCATCTTTGGATAGCGGTCGATATGTGGAGTAATAGTAGTAGATGCAGGCAGTGAGTCGGTCTACTTGTCACGGACGTGATGCCTATATACATGATCATACCTAGATATTCTCATAACTATGCTCAATTCTATCAATTGCTCGACAGTAATTTGTTCACCCACCGTAATACTTATTCTATCTTGAGAGAAGCCACTAGTGAAACCTATGGCCCCCGGGTCTATTTTCCATCATATTATTCTTCCGTCAGCAAGTTATTTCTATTACCGTTTATTTTGCAATCCTTACTTTTTATCTTTATCATAAAAATACCAAAAATACTATCTTATCATCTCTATCAGATCTCACTTTTGCAAGTGGCCGTGAAGGGATTGCCAACCCCTTTATCGTGTTGGTTGCAAGGTTCTTATTTGTTTTTATAGGTGCGTGGGACTTGAGCGTGGCCTCCTACTGGATTGATACCTTGGTTCTCAAAAACTGAGGGAAATACTTACGCTACTTTGCTGCATCACCCTTTCCTCTTCAAGGGAAAACCAACGCAGTGCTCAAGAGGTAGCAAGAAGGATTTCTGGCGCCATTGCCGGGGAGGCTTACACCAAGTCAAGTCAAGATTTGATCTCCCGTCAACGAGCCATTTCTGGCGCCATTCCCGGGGAGTCTATGCACAAGTCAATACATACCAAGTACCCATCACAAACTCTTATCCCTCGCATTACATTATTTGCCATTTACCCCTCGTTTTCCTCTCCCCCGCTTCACCCTTGCCATTTTATTCGCCTTCTTTTTCGTTTGCCTTTTTCTTGCCAGATCTATTGTTTGCTTGCGTTACCATGTGCCTTCTATTTTCTTGCATCTTTGCTTGCTAAAAATCTATTGATATGGATCCACTTAAAGTGTTCTACTTGGATCATCTTCGATCCTTATGTGCTCGTGCTGAAATCCCAACTAGCCTAGTTGATGGGAAATCTTTAGGTGAGCATGCTCATTTTGTGCGTCATCGTTGTGCGAAAAGGGGAAGCTCTTATGGTATCACATAAATAGTTTGCTTTGCTATGCTTGGAATCTTTGTGAAATTTATGATTTTACTTGTTGCTCTAAGAACCCTAAAGAACACCTTCCCTACCTATGTGAGTTTAATGATAATGAAATCTTATCTTCTTATGGAAAGGGTGTTTATAGCTACTACGATATCGAATAAATTGAAGAATTTTTCGTTTTTAAGGGTGCTCATGAAGTTGCTTCTTTGATTGAAAAGTATGATATTACTCTCTACAAATCTGAAAATTCTAACATACTTAAATATTGCTATGAAAACTATGCCCATAATATCTATGTCAAAGAACTTATGACCGTTGCTTTGGAATAAAATAATGATATGCATGAATCTATAGATAATTGTGATTCCGGTGATTTGATTGAAATATCCCTTGATGAACATGATGCTTGCTATTCGTGTGGCCATGATGCCAATATTTATGAAGATGAATTTGCAATAGTTCCTTATGTTAAACATGAGATCGTTGCTATTGCACCCATACTTGATAGTTCCTTCGATGAAAAGCATGATTGCAATGATCATGATTGGGGTGATTCTTCTTATGATCTTGAAAATTTATTTAAGCCCCATGATGAATATGAGATTGATAATAGTGTTTGCAATAATATTGAAAGTGGGTTTGGAAGAGTGTCAACTTTAGATCCCACATATTTGGAGAATGTTCAATCTTATGAAGTTTTTGATAAAAGTGGGTTTGGAGAGGTCATGACTTTAGTTAATGTTAATCCCACTATTTTGGAAGAGTGTCAACTTTGCATACATGTGGATCGTGTTAAGAATATGTTTTATGATAGCTATATTGTTGAATTTACTTATGATACTAAATGTAATTATTATGAGAGAGGAAAATATGGTTGTAGAAATTTTCATGTTACTAAATTATGTCTCATTATGTTGAGATTGCTATTGTTTCTTTCCGCTTCCTTGCATATGCTAGTTTTTGCTTGCCTTGATAATTTGTTTGCCAATAAGATGCCTATACATAGGAAGTATGTTAGACTTAGATGTGTTTGTCTCATGTTTTATGATGCTCTCTTTGTGCTTCAATTCTTGTCTTTCATGTGAGCATCATCGAAACCTTTATGCCTAGCTAGGGGCGTTAAACGACAGCGTTTGTTGGGAGGCAACCCAATTTTATTTTATTTTCTTGATTTTTACTTCTGTTTAGTAATAAATAATTGATCTAGCCTCTGTTTAGATGTGGTTTTGTGTTTTAATTAGTGTTTTTGCCAAGTTAAACCTATAGGATCTTCTTGGATGATAGTTATTTGATCTTGCTGAAAATTCCAGAAACTTTCTATTCACGAAAACAATTGTTTAAAATCACCAGAACGTGATAAAATACTGATTCCAATTGCAGTAGATAAATAAACAAATTATCTAGGTCTTCCTATTTTGGTAGGTTTTTCTGAGTTCCAGAAGTTTGCGTTAGATGCAGATTACTACAGACTGTTCTGTTTTTTGACACATTCTGTTTTTCGTGTGTTGTTTGCTTATTTTGATGAATCTATGGCTAGTAAAAGAGTCTATAAACCATAGAGAAGTTGGAATACAGTAGGTTTAACACCAATATAAATAAAGAATGAGTTCATTACAATATCTTGAAGTGGTGTTTTGTTTTCTTTCGCTAATGGAGCTCACGAGATTTTCTGTTAAGTTTTGTGTTGTGAAGTTTTTATGTTTTGGGTAAAGATTTGATGGATTACGGAACAAGGATTGGCAAGAGCCTAAACTTGGGGATGCCCAAGGCACCCCAAGGTAAAATTCAAGGACAACCAAAAGCCTAAGCTTGGGGATGCCCCGGAAGGCATCCCCTCTTTCGTCTTCGTCTATCGGTAACTCTACTTGGGGCTATATTTTTATTCACCACATGATATGTGTTTTGCTTGGAGCGTCTTGTATGATTTGAGTCTTTGCTTTTTAGTTTACCACAATCATCTTGCTGTACACACCTTTTGAGAGAGACACACATGATTCAGAATTTGTTAGAATACTCTATGTGCTTCACTTATATCTTTTGAGCTATATAGTTTTTGCTCTAGTGCTTCACTTATATCTTTTAGAGCACGGTGGTGGTTTTATTTTATAGAAATTATTGATCTCTCATGCTTCACTTATATTATTTTGAGAGTCTTAAACAGCATGGTAATTTGCTTTAATTGTGAAATTAGTCCTAATATGATAGGCATCCAAGACGAGTATAATAAAACTTCCATATTGAGTTCATTAAATATCGTGAGAAGTTTGATACTTGATAAGTGTTTTGAGATATAAAGGTGGTAATATTAAAGTGTGCTAGTTGAGTAATTGTGAAATTGAGAAATACTTGTGTTAAGGTTGGCACGTCCCGTAGCATGCACGTATGGTAAAAGTTGTGTGACAAATTTGACGTATAAGGTGTTCCTTTATTGCTTTCCTTATGAGTGGCGGTCGGGGACGAGCGGTGGTATTTTCCTACCAATCTATCCCTCTAGGGGCATGCGTAGTAGTACTTTACTTCGAAGGCTAATAAACTTCTGCAATAAGTATATGAGTTCTTCATGACTAATGTGAGTCCATGGATTATACGCACTCTCACCCTCCCACAATTTTCTAGCCTCTATGGTACCATGCATTGCCCTTTCTCACCTTGAGAGCTGGTGTAAACTTCGCCGGTGCATCCAAACCCCGTGATATGATACGCTCTATCACACATAAACCTTCTTATATCTTCCTCAAAACAGCCACCATACCTACCTATCATGGCATTTCTATAGCCATTCCGAGATATATTGCCATGCAACTTTCCACCGTTCCATTTATTATGACACGCTCCATCATTGTCATATTGCTTTGCATGATCATGTAGTTGACATCGTATTTGTGGCAAAGCCGCCTTTAATAATTTTTCATACATGCCACTCTTGATTCATTGCATATCCCGGTACACCGCTGGAAGCATTCACATGGAGTCATATTTTGTTCTAAGTATTGAGTTGTAAGTAATAAAAGTGTGATGATCATCATTATTAGAGCATTGTCCCATGTGAAGAAAGGATGATGGAGACTATGATTCCCCCACAAGTCGGGATGAGATTCCGGACTAAATAAAAAAAAGAGGCCAAAAATAGAGAAGGCCCAACAAGAAAAAAAAGGAGAAAGAAAAAAATGAGAGAAAAAGGGAGAAGGGACAATGTTACTATCCTTTTTCCACACTTGTGCTTCAAAGTAGCACCATGATCTTCATGATAGAGAGAGTCTCCTATGTTGTCACTTTCATATACTAGTGGGAATTTTTCATTATAGAACTTGGCTTGTATATTCCAATGATGGGCCTCCTCAAAATGCCCTAGGTCTTTGTGAGCAAGCAAGTTGGATGCACACCCACTTAGTTTATTTTTGTTGAGCTTTCATATATTTATAGCTCTAGTGCATCCGTTGCATGGCAATCCCTACTCCTCTCATTGACATCAATTGATGGGCATCTCCATAGCCTATTGATTAGCCGCGTCAGTGTGAGACTTTCTACCTTTTTGTCTTCTCACATAACCCCCATCATTATACTTTATTCCACCCATAGTGCTATATCCATGGCTTGCGCTCATGTATTATGTAAGGGTTGAAAAGGCTGAAGCGCATTAAAAAGTATGAACCAATTGCTCGGCTTGTCATCGGGGTTATGCATGATGAGAACGTTTTGTGTGACGAAATTGAAGCATGGCCTAACTATATGATTTTGTAGGGATGAGCTTTCTTTGGCTATGTTATTTTGATAAGACATAATTGCTTGGTTAGCATGTTTGAAGTATTATTGTTTTTATGTCAACATTAAACTTTTATCTTGAATCTTTCGGATCTAAATATTCATGCCACAATAAAAAGAATTACATTGAAAATTATGCTAAGAAGCATTCCACATCAAAAATTCTGTTTTTATCATTTACCTACTCGAGGACGAGCAGGAATTAAGCTTGGGGATGCTTGATACGTCTCCAACGTATCTATAATTTTCGATTGTTCCATGCTATTATATTATCTGTTTTGGATGTTCAACGGGCTTTATCATACACTTCTATATTATTTTTGGGACAAACCTATTAACCAGAGGCCCAGCCCAAATTGCTGTTTTTTTGCCTATTTCAGTGTTACGAAGGAAAGGAATATCAAACGGAGTCCAAACGGAATGAAACCATCGGGAACGTGATTTTTGGAACAAACGTGATCCCGAGGACTTGGAGTGGACGTCAAGCAATCAACGAGGAGGCCACGAGGCAGGGAGGCATACCAGTCCCCCTGGGCACGCCCCCACCCTCGTGGGCCCCTTGTAGATCTCCAAACCGACCTCTTTCTCCAATATATACCCATATACCCTGGAAACATCAGAACATGAGCCAAAACCCTATTTCCACTGCCGCAACCTTCTGTACCCGCGAGACCCATCTTGGGGCCTTTTCCGACGCTCCGCCAGAGGGGGCATTGATCACGGAGGGCTTCTAGACCAACACCATAGCCTCTCTGATGATGTGTGAGTAGTTTACCTCAGACCTTCCGGTCCATAGTTATTAGCTAGATGGCTTCTTCTCTCTCTTTGGATCTCAATACAAAGTTCTCCTCGATTCTCTTGGAGATCTATTCGATGTAATCTTCTTTTGCGGTTTGTTTGTCGAGATCCGATGAATTGTGGGTTTATGATCAAGATTATCTATGAACAATATTTGAATCTGCTCGGAATTCTTTTATGTATGATTGGTTATCTTTGCAAGTCTCTTCGAATTATCAGTTTGGTTTGGCCCACTAGATTGATCTTTCTTGCAATGGGAGAAGTGCTTAGCTTTGGGTTCAATCTTGCGGTGCTCGATCCTAGTGACAGTAGGGGAAACAACACGTATTGTATTGTTGCCATCGAGGATAAAAAGATGGGGTTTATATCATATTGCATGAGTTTATCCCTCTACATCATGTCATCTTATTTAAAGCGTTACTCCGTTCTTATGAACTTAATATTCTAGATGCATGCTGGATAGCGGTCGATGTGTGGAGTAATAGTAGTAGATGCAGGCAGGAGTCGGTCTACTTGTCACGGACGTGATGCCTATATACATGATCATACCTAGATATTCTCATAACTATGCTCAATTCTATCAATTGCTCGACAATAATTTGTTCACCCACCGTAATACTTATGCTATCTTGAGAGAAGCCACTAGTGAAACCTATGGCCCCCGGGTCTATTTTCCATCATATTAATCTTCCGCGAGCAAGTTATTTCTATTACCGTTTATTTTGCAATCCTTACCTTTTATATTTATCATAAAAATACCAAAAATATTATCTTATCATCTCTATCAGATCTCACTTTTGCAAGTGGTCGTGAAGGGATTGATAACCCCTTTATCGCGTTGGTTGCAAGGTTCTTATTTGTTTGTGTAGGTGCGTGGGACTTGAACGTGGCCTCCTACTGGTTTGATATCTTGGTTCTCAAAAACTGAGGGAAATACTTACGCTACTTTGTTGCATCACCCTTTCCTCTTCAAGGGAAAACCAACGCAGTGCTCAAGAGGTAGCAAGAAGGATTTTTGGCGCCATTGCCGGGGAGGCTTACACCAAGTCAAGTCAAGATTTGATCTCCCGTCAACGAGTCAAGATTTGATGTTACAGAAAAATAAACAGGGGCTGAGCATTTCGGTATAAATATATTTAAATAATAAGTGCTTTATTATTACATTGGTCCTTAAATCTTACCAAGCTTTTGTACACAATCACCAGGATTTCGTTGCCTTAATGTAAAAAATCCAGGATTTTATTGTTAAATTTTTTTTATAAGTTAATAAGACGTGGGATATTATTTTATTATATATGTAAGTATCTGTTAAATATATGATGACAGTAACAATAATATATAATAACATATAAAATAATATAAATATATATAATATAGTTAGAAGGGAAACATAAGTTGGACCTGACGTTCCTATTCTTATATAGAAAAATAGAACAGACCTTTGTGTTTTCTTCAAAAAAATACATAAGCTGGGTTGTGGATGTTTCAGGAAAAATAAAACCTAGGATGGGAGGTCCATAGGCCGGCCGATACATCACGACCCTCAAGAAAATACAAACCGGCATGTCGTGGGCTGCGCATGTTAAAAAAGAAAGCCTAGATGGGGCAGCCCACAACCCAACTGATACTTGCTGGCCCACTGATAATAAATGATACTTGCCAGCTCCCCGGCTTTGTTGTAAATTTATCTCCTTTAGTAACTACGTTGAAGCACCTAAAAAAATGTAACTATGCTGACAAACCCGTGGACCCCAACGTCAGTATAGCATTAGGAGGAAGTATTTTTTCAATGAGGCACTTGCTTGCGTACGGCCATAGACCTGGTGGGTCCCGACTATCCACCTCTCCCTGTACAGTCATCTCCAGATTCTGCTCGTTTGTTCAGCATGTTCACAACGGCAGACAAAGGCATCGTGGCGAGCGCACAAAGGCGGAGGACGAGAACGAACCACTGGAGCTGGGGAAGGCATGTTATAGTAATGGTAGATGTTGTGCCTTATTTCTACCGAAACTACTGAACTAGCCCAGTGGCCAAGTGACACTACCCGACCGTTGTTCCGCCCGGGTTCGATTCCACCTGATGCAGTGAAAAATATCTCCAAATTTTTTTCCTCTGCCATTATTGACATGTCGGTCCCCATTGTCATCTATGCACACCACGTCCAACACTTGCCAAAACTTCATCCCTCGTTTTCTCTGTTTTTCGCACACTCGACATTGTGTGGGCATTTTGAAAATAGCATATCTTTTTGACTGTGCATGATATGAAGATGTGCTATGCATGAATGTTGATCAGCATAATGTTAACTGGCTGGTAGTTCCATTTTCGACCATGAATAAAACTTCCAACATGATGTTATCCCTGTTTGAAAAGGGCGTGTTAATATAAATGATCTGCCTCTGAAACTTGCAGTTTCTTATCTGAAACAGAAACTTGATGTTTCTTCTCTGAGAATCACATTGTCTACACTTTTTTATGAAACTACATTATTTTAAGTGCTAAAAATATATCTCTAGAATTCATAAAATACATCATATGCTCAAAACTGCAAATCTGAAATTCAAAAGACATTCATATCAGAAAGTACTCTCAAAATACACAACACAAAACACAATTCATAACCTGCAAATACTGACAACCCTAAGCTCCTCCTGACAATTCACAACCTGCCTGACTATTGGGTTGGCGGGCAGTCCCCTCCTATTCCTCGGCGGCAGACAGCCGCCCCATGAGATGATCTGAACGGCGAGGCAGAGGATGGCGGGGAAGCATCGTTGGGCCAACTGCTTTTCTCCTCTTGCTGTTGGGTTCGGTCGACGAAGACTCCACCGGCTTGCTCTGGCACGACACCCTCACAAACGGAACCCCGTAGATGCTCGATCCTTCAATCTCTGGTGGATGCTCCATCTTGGATCGATACTCCCACCACCGCTGCCACGATCGAATTCGGTGAATCTGTTTGCTCCATGGCCCAGAGGAGCAGCTCCATGTACTCCCGCGCGACTCCCTTCGGGAGTATCGCCGCCTTTTCGCTCTGTTGCAGATATTTGGCCATGGATGTCACCGTCGCCGCTAGTTGGTCCTTGTTGTCAAACCAATACTGTATATCCAACATCCTAGCTAGCTTCATAGGGTTACCGTCTGTGATCCTCACGTATCGGTTGTACTCCTCCATCGATCTACTTCTCCACAGCACCTTCACTCGCCGGTGGTGGTTTTTGAATGGAAGAGGAGAGGAGCGGCGCTGGTTTTGGATTAGAACGGGAGAGGAGCAGTGGTGGTTTTTGATTGGAACAGGAGAGGAGGGGCGGTTGTTTTGAATTGGAAGAGGAGAGGAGCGGCGCTGGATTTAGATTGGAACAAGAGAGGAGCGGCAGTGGTTTAAGAGGAGAGGAGCGGCGCTGGTCTTGGAAGTATTTTTTGTTTTGCATATTTTGGGTCAAAGTTTGACCATGTACCGTATTTGACAAGCAAAATGTGAATGCTTGTCACCAAAAATTGTATCATTTGGTTCATATCTGAATGTACTTTCAAATTATATTATTTTTGCAACGTATAACATATATTTTATTTGTGAAAATCATGGTCAATTATGACCCAGAATAAAAGGGAGACTAGTTAATGTGGGGTCGCTTTCTTAATTGAAGGGTAAATTGATTTTGATTTTGATCCAGTCATAGCGCTCCGGCCCTCTCGTCCAATCATAAATCGCTGCCCCATGCTCCTCTCCCTCTTCTCCATTGCAAAACCACCTCCTATCCCCTCCATCATCTCCATTCCAAAACCACCGTCTCGCCTCTCCCTCTTCTCCATTGCAAAACCACCCCTCTCCTCTCCATATCTCCATTGCAAAACCACCATCTCGCCTCTCCCTCTTCTCCATTGCAAAACCACTGTCTCACCTCTCCCTCTTCTCCATTGCAAAACCACCCCCTCGAGGAGAAAGTCGGGCGGAGGTGGTGGGTGTACAGGTCGAAGGTCGAGCATCCAGAGGATAACTGAAAGTGCTAGTTATCGACTAGAGGGTGGGTGAATAGGCGACTTTTATGAAGTCTTCAAAACATGGGAGTTTCGAAGACAGAAAATAGAAATGAACCTATTGATATGCAGCGGAAGGTAGACTACACTAGACAAGCCATAATCAAGTAAGCAATAAAGTGAAAGCACAAAGACTATTAGCGGCTAGGTAGTATGGATCAGGATGGAAGATGGTATGAAGCCAAACAACAACAGTCTTCACATAGTGAAGTCAATCAGATCATGCAAGCAGGCAATTACTTCACGAAGACAAACTGTAAGTAAGGAGAGGTAAGAGATAGAACCAGTTGCTTGGTGAGGACAAGGATTTGTTGGACTAGTTCCAGTTGATGTGACAACTGTACGTCTGATTAGGGAGGCTGAGATTCAACTCAGAAGACCGCGTCTTCACCTTATTCCCCTTGAGCTAAGGACACTTAGTCCTCGCCCAATCACTGTGGTAAGTCTTGAAGGTAGACTTCGTTCACTGGCGTTCCACAATGACTCTTGGATGCTCAGAACACGACGCCTAACCGCCTGGAGGATTCACAGTCCTCAAGTGTAATAAGTCTTCAGATCACGCGGACAGAAAGACTTCAGTGATGCCTAACACTCTTTGGCTCTGGGTGTTTTGGGCTTTGTCCTCGCAAGGATCTCTCTCTCAAATGCTTCGGAGGTGGGTTAATCTTACATGACAAAAGCTGGCCACTAACTTTGAGCAGCCACCTATGGTGTAGGGGGTGGGCTATTTATAGCCCTGAGGCAACCCGACCTGATTTTTCCGAAATGACCCTGGGTCACTAAGGAACTGACACGTGTCCCCGGTCAGATTTCAAACACATGCGGCAGCTTGACTTGGGCTACAAGTAAAGCTGACTCATCTAGCTCTAGATAAGATTTGCTCTCATTGTCTTCGCTCGAAGATATAGGATTTGGTTGAGCATCACTTCAGTCACTATGACTTTGTTCACTTGGACCCCACTTAACAATGCGTTGGTTCCTATGACTCAACAAAGAAGAAAAGGAAACTACAAAACAACTATGTCTTCGCACTCCATAGTCTTCACGTGAATGTCTTCTCGAGTTATAATCTTCATTGTGAATATCTTCACAGACCACCATTGTCTTCAATGTCTTCACACATTTTTAGGGGTCATCTCTGGTAGGAAAGCCGAATCAATGAGGGACTACTACATGTGTTATCCTGCAATTCTCACGAACACATTAGTCCCTTAACCATGTTTGTCGTCAATACTCCAAAGCCAACTAGGGGTGGCACTAGATGCACTTACAATCTCCCCCTTTTTGGTGATTGATAACAAACTGGTTGAAGTTTTCAACGGGGATAAAAGTAAGTGAAAGTTTAAGGATTTAAGGCATTGTCTTCATAAGTAGTAAAGGGCTCCCCCTGAAGATGTGCATAAGTAGTTTGCTCTTGAATGCAAATGCACATGGCAGGTTTTACTTGTGGAGAATCCTCTTCAACCTATGAAGACAATTCATCATGCATATAAAGATGCAACGAAGATAATGACATGCATAATGAAAAATGGACGTCTGCGGAATGACTTCATGCGGAATTTATCATCGCATCACAGAGTAGCAGAAAACATAGCAGACGACCATCAAGTTTAAGTGTTACAACCCAAAGAACCAAATGTATAAAAAATGAGAGTTGTGACCACTTGGCAAAAATTATAGCAACCACCCATATGGACCCGCTTGAAGATTATGAACTCATATGCTTCTCCCCCTTTTGTCAGTAATGACCAAAAAGGTTTGAAGACATAGAGCATCTACTCGTTTCCATTAGGAGTAGATGAAGGTGCAGGGTCGACGTTGGAGTTTGGTGGTGCAAAGGGGCCTGGTGTAGTGTCGAGACGCGGTGAAGCCATGGTTGGTGAAGTGGCATCGTCTTCTTCATCGACGACTCTCGCAACAACAGTTGCAGCCGAGGATGAATACTTAAGAGTCTTCTATTGAAGGAGTTCGACGTAAGACGACATTCTGGGGAGGCGTGGAATCAAATTTGAAGCGCTCTGTGAAGCCATCTTCACGAAGATCATCTTCAGAGCATAGCAAAGTGAGACTCTTCCAAGACCTTCGACAGGCTTCATGATCTATGAATGAGTTCTTGGTGGCAAGGTTGCGAATGCGATTGACATCCCCCAAGATACTCTGCATCTGACGCTTTAGCCAGTCATGGTGTATATCCTGTTTCTAATGTAAGGCCACAAGAAGCTCTCGGTCATTGAGTACACGAGATCGCTTCCGAGGCCTTTGAGCAATGGTGCTTCAAGTGGCTTCAGTGGGAGCACGATGAGGTGCACGCATATTTCCAGCCAGAGGATAGACTCGAGTTGCAGCAAGAACTCCCTCAATTGGTTGCGTGAAGCTTTGGCGATCAACATTATGAAGATAAAGTGGCTCCTTGGCAGGCTCAGGGTAGATGGCTTCGATAGACATATCAACATCAGGCAAGAAGACAAGATGGTTGCGCGCTGAGGGCTGATATTCGACAGAAGAGTGAAGCTTGATTAAGCGCATCACCCATGGAGCATAAAACTTCAAGCCAAAGAGATCAATTCCAGATGCAGCAAGATGTCTGATGAAGAAATCCTGGGAATTGAATCTGATGCCATTGAAAATATAGAACACCAAAGTCTTCATGGCTCCTTCAAGTTTGGCTTCAGCTGAGTGTCCCTTGATGGGCCATAGAGTACGCCTCAGAATATGATAGAATGTGCGGGGCAGGTACTCAAGGTCCTTGACGAAGAATTCCTTGGGATAATCAGGATCTTGAGGCAATGGTTTCATCATAATGAGCATCTGATTCATGTTTGGTTCAGGCCGCTGGAAGATACTCTGCAGTTCATTTTGGTGTAGCTGACAACCAGGCTCATAGAGTTCACCTGGAGTGGGCAGGGAAGTAAGCTCACTAATGTCTTGATCTTTGTGAAGGTGCTAGTTATCGACTAGAGGGGGGGGTGAATAGGCGATTTTTATGAAAGTCTTCAAAACATGAGAGTTTCGAAGAAAAACAAGAGAAATGAACCTATTGATATGCAGCGGAAGGTAGACTACACTAGACATGCCATAGTCAAGCAATTAATGAAGCTAAAGTAAGAAGACTATTGGCAGCTAGGTAGTATGGATCAAGATGGAAGATAGTATGAAGCCCAACAAAAATAGTCGTGACACAGTGAAGTCAAACAAACAAGGCAAGCATGCAAATGACTTCACGAAGACAAACTATAAATAAGTGAGGGAAGAGATAGAACCAGTTGCTTGGTGAGGACAAGGATTTGTTGGACCAGTTCCAGTTGCTGTGACAACTGTATGTCTGGTTAGGGAGGCTGAGATTCAACTCAGAAGACCACGTCTTCACCTTATTCCGCTTGAGCTAAGGACACTTAGTCCTCGCCCAATCACTCTGGTAAGTCTTCAAGGTAGACTTCCAAACCTTCACAGACTTTGTTCACCGGCAATCCACAATGACTCTTGGATGCTCAGAACGCGACGCCTAACCGGCTGGAGGATTCACACTCCTCAAGTGTAACAAGTCTTCAGGTCACGTGGACAGAAGGACTTCGGTGATGCCTAACACTCTTTGGCTCTGGGTGTTTTGGGCTTTGTCCTCGCAAAGATTTCTCTCTGAGGTGGGTTGCTCTCAAACGACAAAAGCCGTGCACTAACTCTGAGCAGCCACCAATTTATGGTGTAGTGGGTGGGCTATTTATAGCCACTAGGCAACCCGACCTGATTTGTCCGAAATGACCCTGGGTCACTAAGGAACTGACACGTGTTCCAACGGTCAGATTTCAAACACACGCGGCAGCTTGACTTGGGCTACAAGTAAAGCTGACTTATCCAGCTCTGGATAAGATTTGCTGTCATTGTCTTCGCTCGAAGACTTAGGATTTTGTTGAGCATCACTTCAGTCACTCTGACTTTGTTCACTGGGACCCCACTTAACAGTACGGTGGTTCCTATGACTCAACAAAGAAGAAAAGGAAACTACAAAACAACTATGTCTTCGCACTCCATAGTCTTCACGTGGATGTCTTCTCGAGTCATAGTCTTCATTGTGAATATCTTCGCATACCACCATTGTCTTCAATGTCTTCACACATTTTTAGGGGTCATCTCCGGTAGGTAAACCGAATCAATGAGGGACTACTACCTGTGTTATCCTGCAATTCTCACCAACACATTAGTCCCTCAACCAGGTTAGTCGTCAAAACTCCAAAACCAACTAGGGGTGGCACTAGATGCACTTACAATCTCCCCTTTTTGGTGATTGATGACAAACTGGTTGAAGTTTTCAACGGGGGTAAAAGTATGCGAAATTGTAAAGGCTTGAGGTATTGTCTTCATAAGTAGCAAAACGCTCCCTAAAGATGTGCATATAAGTGTTTTGCTTTGGAATGCAAATGCACATGGCAGGTTGTACTTGTGGAGATCCTCTTCAACTTATGAAGACAATTCATCATGCATGAAAAGATATGACAAAGATAATGACATGCATAATGAAAAATGGACGTCTGCAAAATGACTTCATGCGGAATTTATCGTCGCACATGCGGAATTTATCATCGCATCACATACCTGACAGAAAAGGTAGCAGACGACCATCAAGTTTAGTGTTACAACTCAAAGAACCAATTGTATCAAAAGCGAGAGTTGTAAACACTTGGCAAAAGTATAGTAACCACCCATATGGACCCACTTGAAGACTATCAACTCATATGCTTCTCCCCCTTTTGTCAGTAAGGACCAAAAAGGTTTGAATACATAGAGCATCTACTCGTCCCCATGAGGAGTAGGTGAAGCTGCTGGGTCGTCGTTGAGGTCCGGTGGTGCAGAAGAACTTGGTGCAGTGTCGATTCGAGGCGAAGTTGTAGCTGGTGAAGTAGCATCGTCTTCGTCATCAATGACTCTGGCATTGACTGTTGCCGCTGAGGATGAGTAGTCAGAGTCTTCGAGTGAGGCAGTCTGATGCAATACAACATTCACGGAGGAGTGGAATCAAACTTGAATCTCTCTGTGAAGACATCTTGTTGGAGATCATCTTCAGAGCTCAGCAATGTCAGACTCTTCCACGACCGCCGACAGGTTTCATGAGTGATAAAGGCATTCTTGGTGGCAAGATTGCGAATGCGATTGACATCCACCAAGAGGCTTTGCATCTGACGCTTCAGCCAGTCATGATGCTTATCTTGTTTTTGATGCAGGGCAACGAGAAGCTCTCGGACATTGAGAACGCGAGATCGCTTCCGAGGCCTTTGAGCAATGGTACTCTCAGTGGCTTCAGTATGGGCATGATGAGGTGCACGTGTATTGCCAGCCAAAGGATAAACATGAGTTGCAGCAAGTACTCCTTCAATAGGTTGAGTGAAGCTTTGGTGATTGATACGTCTCCGTCATATCTATAATTTTTGATTTTTCCATGCCAATATTCTACAACTTTCATATACTTTGGCAACTTTTTATATTATTTTTGGGACTAACATATTGATCCAGTGCTCAGTGCCAGTTCCTATTTGTTGCATGTTTTTTGTTTCGCAGAAAACCCATATCAAACGGAGTCCTAACGGGATAAAAACTGACAGAGATTTTTTTTGGAATATTTGTGATTTTTGGGAAGAAGAATCAACGTGATACGATGCCCGAGGGGACCACGAGGCAGGGGGCACGCCCTGGACCCTCGTGGCCACCCCTTAAGGTGGTTGGAGCCCTTCTTTCGCCGCAAGAAAGCTAATTTCCGGATAGATATCGTGTCCAAAATTCGGCCCAATCGGAGTTACGGATCTCCGGTTATAAATGAAACGGTGAAAGGCCAGATGTGAGAACGCAGAGACAGATCCAATCTCGGAGGGGCTCTCGCCCCTCCCATGCCATGGAGACCAAGGACCAGAGGGGAAACCCTTCTCCCATCTAGGGAGGATGTCAAGGAAGAAGAAGAAGGAGGGGGGCTCTCTCTCCCCCTCGCTTCCGGTGGCGCCGGAGTGCCATCGGGGGCCATCATCATCACCGCAATCTTCACCAACAACTTCACCGCCATCATCACCAACTCTTCCCCCTCTATGCAGCGGTGTAACCCCTCTTTTACCCACTGTAATCTCTACTTAAACATGGTACTCAACTCTATATATTATTTCCCAATGATGTATGGCTATCCTATGATGTTTGAGTAGATCCGTTTTGTCCTATGGGTTAATTGATGATCGTGATTGGTTTGAGTTTCATGTTTTATTATTGATGCTGTCCTATGGTGCTCTCTGTGTCGCGCAAGCGTGAGAGATTCCCGCTGTAGGGTTTGCAATATGTTCATGATTTGCTTATGGTGGGTGGCGTGAGTGACAGAAGCACAGACCCGAGTAAGTAGGTTGTTTGCGCATGGGATAAAGGGGACTTGATGCTTTAATGCTATGGTTGGGTTTTACCTTAATGATCTTTAGTAGTTGTGGATGCTTGCTAGAGTTCCAATCGTAAGTTCATATGATCCAAGAAGAGAAAGTATGTTAACTTATGCCTCTCCCTCAAATAAAATTGCAATAATGATTACCGGTCTAGTTATCGATTGCCTAGGGACAAATAATTTTCTCGTAACAAAAAGCTCTCTACTAAAACTAATTTAGTTGTGTATTTATCTAAACAGCCCCTACTTTTTATTTACGCGCTCTTTATTATCTTGCAAACCTATCCAAAAAAACCTACAAAGTACATCTAGTTTCATACTTGTTCTAGGTAAAGTGAACGTTAAGCATGCATAGAGTTGTATCGGTGGTCGATATAACTTGAGGGAATATTTGTTCTATCTTTATCTCCTCATTGGGTTCGACACTCTTACTTATCGAAAGAGGCTACAATTGATCCCCTATACTTGTGGGTTATCAGTGATCGGCATTGTGAAGATAAATTGGCTCCTTGGCAGGCTCTGGGTATATGGCTTCGACAGACAGATCAACCTCTGGCAAGAATATGAGATGATTGCGCGCAGAGGGCTGATAGTTGATAGTAGAGTGAAGTTTGATGAGGCGCATAACCCATGGAGCATAATAGTTCAGACCAAAAAGATCAGATCCAGATGCAGCAAATTGCCTGATGAAGAAGTCTTGAGCATTGAAACTGATGCCATTGAAGATATAGAAAACCAATGTCTTCATTGCGCCTTCTAGCTTAGCTGCTGGAGAATGTCCTTTGACAGGCCATACAGTTCGCCTGATGATATGATAGATAGTGCGGGGCAGATACTCAAGGTCTTCAACAAAGAATTCCGTAGGATAGTCAGCATCTCTAGGCAGTGGCTTCATCATACTCAGCATTTGGCTCATATTCGGCTCAGGCTTCTGGAATATGCTCTCCAAAGCATTGCGGTGAAGCTGACAACCAGGTTCATAGAGTTCACCTGGAGTGGGCAAGGCAGTGAGCTCAATAATATCAAGAGCTTTGGCTTCGTGGTGCACATTGCCTATCATCCACTCAAGGACCCAAGTCTTCGGATCCCTGTTGTAGCCGCGAATGTGAAGAGTTGCATAGAATTGCAGCAGAAGTTATTCATTCCAATTTTCCTTGTCGGTTACAAACTGTAGAAGGCCAGCATCTCTGAAGCAGTCAAGGGCTTCTTCCAAGCAGGGCAGGCCAGCAATGGCTTTGCAGTCTAGTCGCATATGGGAAAAAATGTGCCCTTGATTGTATAGAACACAAGAATAGTAATTGCGCTGCAGATAGCTCCAGAACCGATCTGATGAAATCCTTGGCTTCAAATATGGGTTCTTGGAGCTATAAAAGAAGGTATTGTGTGCAATGAAGCCATTCACATTGAATGATCCTGGTGAAGTTGCCATACCTGGAAACTTTGGCAGCCTGGGCTTTGGCTTCTGGACCTGAGGCATGTGCTCGACATGATAGTCAGATTGTGGTCCAGCAGTAGGAGGAGGAACCAGAATAGGCCATCGAACCATGATAGGTTGACCGCGATCAAATGCCAACTCAATTGTGTGAGGCCTTCGAGGTGGTACAGGAGCGTCGGCATTGACATGGGCTTGAAGTTGCACAATGGTTTCAGGTGCAACATTGGCTTCATGTGTAGCATTGGCTTCAGGGACCGTATTCACTTCAGGTGCCCCATTAGCTTCAGCCATGACAACGTCATTGGCTTCAGTAGTGTTGTGGGTGGCCGCCTCAGTATTGTTAACCTCCACTTGAGTAGCTGGAGGATCGGACAAAGACACGTTCTCCTCGAGAACAGCTTCTTGGATGGTAGGGGGTGTGGCAACATGCTCTTCTTCTTGATGGTGTTCTTCTTGATCATCGGCTGATGCAGCCGGAATGTCTTCAGCAGCTTTGGCTTCAGACTCAGAGACGTTCACAGTTGGAGTGGCGTCAGGAAACACTTGTCGTGCCACTGGGTTGTGGTGCTCTTCTCCTTCTGGAACGCTCGACAAAGCGACTTGTGGCCTTGGTCCTTTGCGAAGCATGCGGAATGCGGGCGACACTTTTGGAGAGGGAGTTGGCTGGACCACATAGTCGTCATCATCAAGCATCGGAGTGGTGACTTGAGGTGGGGGAGTACTTGGTGATTCTTCTCGATGGGGAGAGTCTTGAGGGCGATCAGACCATGAATCATCCTGAGCAATTGGCGTCAGAGGACGACCAATGCTGATGAGTTTGTTGTTTGTGAGAACATGCGATGATACCATTTGGTGCTCTATCTGAGGAAGGACTTCATCATCATCTACATTGTCTTGAGGACCAATGTCTTCAGCTGCGGTGGGGTCAACAACTGGAATGTCTTCAGCTTCAGGAGCCTCTGTGGTAGCAGGCTCGTGAACAATTAACTGGCACTCTTGGAGTTCGGATGCAGGATGAGCAACAGAGATTGGCTCGACAAAGAGGGACTCTGTGGGAGCAGCCCGATCTTTCTTGGAAGACTTTGTCTTCCGCTTCCTGGTTTGTGGTGCATCATCAGTGGCATTCTTGATCTTGCGCTTCCTGGCTTCGGCCTTAGCTGCCCTTGTTTTCTTGAGTTCTGAAGCTACTGTGGGGACCTTAGGCTTCATGCCTATCATGCTGGCGAGGAAGACAACGCGAGGTTCTTCCCACCTTGAAGCTTCAGCTTGAGCCACAACAGGCTTCTTCTTCTTGGCAGCCATCTTGGGGTCGATGCCTGGACGCCCAAGAGCTTTGTGCTTTTCAGCTTCGTTATGAACTTGCACACACTTGCTGGCAGAGAGCTTCATCCGTTCTCTTGATCCTTTTGCTGCTTCACGTTTCTGTTAAAACTGCACTTTGAGCTCATGCAGCATCTGCTTGAAGCATTGGACATCAGCTACACTGAGATTGGCCACGTTCTTCTTGAATTGGAATTTCTCATGACCAATCTTGTGCTTTAGTTCGACAATTTTCTGAGCCAGAGCTAGCTCATTTGCAATGGCACTGTGGAAAGAGACACTGATGCCAATTGGAAGCTGAAGATCATCAATGATGAGGTATGGGTTCTCAAACCACTCATCAATGAAGTTATTTAAGATGTCCACATCAAAGAGGGGCAGATCGTTGAAGATCTCCGCCTCTTGCTTGCTCTTTATCAACAGCTCTAGAGCATCATCGCCAAGATCTTCGTCACTTGACAGATCAATGGCTTCATTCTCGTTCCTCAGAACGGCAGCAGGGGTCAGTGCTTGACCAGAAATCTGGATGGGCTTCTTCTTCTTCTCGGTCTTGGAGATGCGAGAAAGATCTTTAGACTGCACACTGGCTTCATGAGGTGAAGTGGCCAGAGGCTTCACACGCGAAGCTTTAGGTGCAGTGGAGGGCTTTGAAGCCTTTGGTTTCTTTTGCTTCTTTGGCTTAGGTGGAGCAGGCGCTTCATCAGAATCAGCATCGTCTGCAGAGTGCTCCACGGCTGCACCCTGAACAGCAATGTGTGTGATGAGACCTTCGAGGTTGTAGAAGGGCCCGACAATATTGGGTTCAGCATCACGGGTGCCATCAGCTTGAGGAGCAGATGGACCGGGGTTGAAGTCTAATCCAAGCGATTTCTTGTTCTCTTTGGCAGATGCCTTTGCAGTCTGAAAATTGCGCTTGAATAGATTATCATCACGACACCATAGCAATGATGATGGGTCGGCATTGGCAGGCTGTGGTCCACGGACCATACAGGGGTAGAAACCATGAGCAATGGCTTCAGATCTGTTCTTGGGTTGAAGATTTCGTAAGAGAATATCACCCCAAGGACACTTGATGGCATTCTTCTCAGCATACTCCTTGGTCACAAACCTGTATTTGAACCATTGCTTAGCCCAATATCTTCGAATCCATTGGATTCGTGTTTTGCGCTGATTGTAATCCTCTTCAGGATCAGTCTTGTACAACTCATAGAGATCTTCAGGAAAATCCTTTGATGTATCCCCACGGCGCTTCCTGCCGCCTTTTCTTGCTGACTTTTCTGTGGCCATTGTACTCAAACAGAATGGCTTCAGTACAGTGAATGGCTTCCGCTTGCTGGTCAGATAGGAACTTGCTGATGGTGAATGAATGTGATGCTGTAGGAACTCTGCAAATGAATGCATACTATGAGAACCAAGGGATTCTCCCACGGACATGTACCTGTGACAGCATTAGAGATGCGAGGGAAGGGGAAGAGGTCATATACATTCTCAGAAGATTTTGAAGATAAATCAGTTTGAAGACATTGACCTCATAGCGCGAAGACATTCACTTATGTGTTGAGAGTTGGTTCCAGATTTGTACGAATCCAAGAATAGGTACAAGTGAGGAATCTAACTACTTGTGAAGCATAAATGGATATTTCAGGCATGATATGAGATGCAGAACAGAATAGATCCAAATTTGTAGGCACAGAAACTACTTTTGGTGAGGAAGGATGAATCTATCGGATCAAAAAGGACAGTAAAAGGAGATTTTATTTACCACACGAAGAACTGCTAGATGGAGAAGAGTAGGAGGCCGAGCAGTTCAATCTTCCGTGCCTAACTCGGTGACGGAAGACACATACAGCGGCGGCGGAGAAGACGAGGTCCGCGACCGGCGTGAGGATGGCGTTGGTGAGGTCGTGGTAGCTAAGCGCTTCATCGCCGACATCATCGAGAGCTAGCGGTGGCGCTAGGGTTTGTGCGAGGTGGAGAGGTGGAAGAAAGATTTTGACCGCGATGTGATGTGTATTTATAAGGAGAGGGACAACACAGCGCAATTACATAGGTGCCCCTGGCGGTTCACATCTAAGGGACACGTGGCAAACATGCAACACATTGGAAGTTGTTTCATGTTCCCACACACGCCTGGACTGTCGGGTGGTCGTTCCGGCTTCTCTGGGTTTCAGGCAATAAGGATTTAGCATTTAAAACAGATGTAACTTTTGTCTCTGTATCTTCTGCTGACAAGGACGCAGAGAAGACATTTGACAGTTTCAATAGAATGCATATGATTTGGATAGATAGAATTAAGATAGAAGCATAGAAGAGGTTGGGGTCCGATCACATTCACTTAGATCAAAAGATTCAAACAAGAAGACATAGCTATAGGTGAATGCTGTAGAGGACAAAACACAAATATATGTATATATCCAAGTAAGACCAAATCAATATTGTGAAGATAAAACTTAAGTCAAATCAATGTTGAAGACAAATCAAATGAGAATACTTTGCAAATGAGACACCCAATGAAACACTTCACACAAAGATTGGGTGGTGGCATTACCCGCCGTATAGGAAGTATTAGACCCAGACACGGCGCACAATTATCGGGGCGCTCCAAAGTCATATTCCGCATTAATGTATTCACACTTAGAGTGTATGTATTCATTGATTGAAGATATACGTTACTTTGTGTGTTGCACATCTAAGTCACCAACATGCATAAGTGTCAGGATGTATGTCCAATTACAAGACATTTGAGGATTCTAAGATATTTAGCTCACACTGCAACTTGCAAAACCTTTTCTCAACCAAGGGCTTTGTGAAGATATCTGCCAATTGCTCTTCGGTGTTGGCGTGAATGATATCAATATCTTCCTTCATGACATGATCTACGAGAAAGTGATGACGAATTTCAATGTGCTTTGTCTTTGAGTGCTGAATCGGGTTGTTGGCAATCTTGATGGCGCTTTCATTGTCGCGATGAGAGTGGTACTTGCTTGGATGGATGCCATAGTCCTTTAGTGTTTGCTTCATCCATAGAAGCTGAGCGCAAAGAAGATCCAGCAGCAATATATTCATATTCAACGGTGGAGAGGGATACACTTGTTTGCTTCTTTGAAGACCAACAGACAAGTGATCGTCGAGTAAAGTGACATGTGCACGATGTAGACTTGCGATCCACCTTGTCACCAAAGATAATCAGCATCCGAGAATCCAACTAGATCAAACTCCGATCCCTTTGGATACGATAATACTAATGTTGGGGTGTAAGCCAAATATCGAAGAATTCGCTTCACAGCTAAGTGATGCGATTCCTTTGGTGCCGCTTGGAATTGGGCACACATGCAAACACTAAGCATGATATCTGGCCTAGATGCACATAAATAAAGTAAAGAGCCAATCATGGAGCGGTATACCTTTTGATCGAACTCTTTACCATTGGTGTCAGGACCCAGATGACTTTTGGTTGGCATTGGCGTCGTGTAACCTTTGCAGTCTTGCATTCCAAACTTCTTCAGGCAGTCTTTGAGGTATTTCTCTTGAGATATGAAGATGTCGTTGCTCTGCTGATGGATTGGAAGACCTAGGAAGAAATTCAGCTCACCCATCATGGACATTGATATTTCTCTTGCATCATGTGTCCAAACCCATCACTGTATTTCTGGTTAGTGCAGCCGAAGATAATGTCATCCATTTGGCACACAAACAGTTCACCATCATATGTCTTCATGAAGAGTGGGATCCAGGGAACCATGTTTGAAGCCTTTGCTCTTTAGGAAGTCTTTGAGTGTGTCATACCAAGCACGAGGGGCTTGTTTGAGGCCATACAGTGCCTTGTTGAGCTTGTATACCATATCAGGATGTTTTGGATCTTCAAAGCCAGGTGGCTGTGCAACATACACTTCTTCTTCAATCTTGCCATTGATAAAGGCACTCTTCACATCCATTTGATACAGAAGGATGTTGTGATGATTTGCATAGGCTAGCAGTATGCAAATGGCTTCAATCCTAGCCACAGGAGCAAATGTTTCATCGAAGTCAATCCCTTCAACTTGAGTGTATCCTTGAGCAACTAGGCGAGCTTTGTTTCTGACAACTTGACCATGCTCATCTTGCTTGTTGCGATATATCCATTTGGTGCCAATGACATTGTGCTTACGAGGATCAAGACGCTTGACCAATTCCCACACATTGTTCAACTCGAACTGTTGGAGCTCTTCTTGCATAGCTTGAATCCATTCAGATTCCATAAAGGCTTTGCTACCTCTTGAGCACTGCGTTGGTTTTCCCTTGAAGAGGAAAGGGTGATCTAGCAAAGTAGCATAAGTATTTCCCTCAGTTTTTGAGAACCAAGGTATCAATCCAGTAGGAGGCTACGCACGAGTCCCTCGCACCTACACAAAACAAATAAATCCTCTCAACCAACGCGATAAGGGGTTGTCAATCCCTTCACGGTCACTTACGAGAGTGAGAACTGATAGATATGATAGGATAATATTTTTGGTATTTTTGTGATAAAGATGCAAAGTAAAATAAAAACAAGTAAAAAGCAAAGGAAATAACTAAGTGTTGGAAGATTAATATGATGAAGATAGACCCGGTGGCCATATGTTTCACTAGTGGCTTCTCTCAAGAGCATAAGTATTTTACGGTGGGTGAACAAATTACTGTTGAGCAATTGACAAAATTGAGCATAGTTATGAGAATATCTAGGTATGATCATGTATATAGGCATCACGTCCGAGACAAGTAGACCGACTCACCGCCGCATCTACTACTATTACTCCACTCATCGACCGCTATCCAGCATGCATCTAGAGTATTAAGTTCATGGAAACAGAGTAACGCCTTAAGCAAGATGACATGATGTAGAGGGATAAATTCATGCAATATGATAAAAAAAACCATCTTGTTATCCTCGATGGTAACAGTACAATACGTGCCTTGCTGCCCCTACTGTCACCGGGGAAGGACACTGCAAGATTGAACCCAAAGCTAAGCACTTCCTCCATTGCAAGAAAGATCAATCTAGTAGGCCAAACCAAACTGATAATTCAAAGAGACTTGCAAAGATAACCAATCATACATAAAAGAATTCAGAAGATTCAAATATTGTTCATAGATAATTTTGATCATAAACCCACAATTCATCGGTCTCAACAAACACACTGCAAAAAGAAGATTACATCGAATAGATCTTCACGAGAGAGGGGGAGAACTTTGTATTGAGATCCGAAAAGAGAGAAGAGGTCGTCTAGCTACTAACTATGGACCCGAAGGTCTGAGGTAAAATACTCACACTTCATCGGAGAGGCTATGGTGTTGATGTAGAAGCCCTCCGTGATGGATGCCCCCTCCGGCGGAGCTCCTGAACAGGCCCCAAGATGGGATCTCGTGGAGATGCAGAAGGTTCTTGGCGGTGGAATTAGGATTTTGGCTCCATATCTGATCGTTTGGGGGTACGTAGGTATATATAGGAGGAAGGGGTACGTCGGTGGAGCAACAGGGGGCCCACGAGGGTGGAGGGCGCGCCTTGTGGGGCTAGGCGCGCCCCCCCTACCTCGTGGCCTCCTCTTTTGTTTCTTCACGTAGGTTCCAAGTCTCCTGGATCATAATCTTCCTAAAAATCACGTTCCCGAAGGTTTCATTCCGTTTGGACTCCATTTGATATTCCTTTTCCGTGAAACTCTGAAATAGGCAAAAAAACAGCAATTCTGGGCTGGGCCTCCGGTTAATAGGTTAGTCCCAAAAATAATATAAAAGTGAATAATAAAGCCCAATAATGTCCAAAACAGTAGATAATATAGCATGGAGCAATCAAAATTATAGATACGTCGGAGACGTATCAGCATCTAAGCTTAATTCCTTTCGTCCTCGAGTAGGTAAATGATAAAACAGAATTTTTGATGTGGAGTGCTACTTGGCATAATTTCAATGTAATTCTTCTAAATTGTGGTATGAATATTCAGATCCGAAAGATTCAATACAAAAGTTTAATATGGACATAAAAATAATAATACTTCAAGCATACTAACAAAGCAATCATGTCTTCTCAAAATAACATGGCCAAAGAAAGCTATACCTACAAAATCATATAGTCTGGCTATGCTCTATCTTCACCACACAAAGTATTTAAATCATGCACAACCCCGATGACAAGCCAAGTAATTGTTTCATACTTTTGACGTTCTCAAACTTTTTCAATCTTCACGCAATACATGAGCGTGAGCCATGGACATAGCACTATATGAGGAATAGAATGGTGGTTGTGGAGAAGATAAAAAAAGGGAGAAGATAGTCTTACATCAACTAGGCGTATCAACGGGCTATGGAGATGCCCATCAATAGATATCAATGTGAGTGAGTAGGGATTGCCATGCAACGGATGCACTAGAGATATAAGTATATGAAAGCTCAACAAAGGAAACTAAGTGGGTGTGCATCCAACTCGCTTGCTCACGAAGACCTAGGGCATTTTGAGGAAGCCCATCATTGGAATATACAAGCCAAGTTCTATAATGAAAAATTCCCACTAGTATATGAAAGTGACAAAATGAGAGACTCTCTATCATGAAGATCATGGTGCTAGTTTGAAGCACAAGTGTGGTAAAATGATAGTAACATTGTCCCTTCTCTCTTTTTCTCTCATTTTTTTATTTGGGCCTTTTCACTTTTTTCTTATGGCCTCTTTTTTTTCGTCCGGAGTCTCATCCCGACTTGTGGGGGAATCATAGTCTGCATCATCCTTTTCCTCACTTGGGACAATGCTCTAAAAATGAAGATCATCACACTTTTATTTTCTTACAACTCAACAATTACAACATGATACTTAGAACAAAATATGACTCTATATGAATGCCTCCGTGTGTACCGGGATATGCAATGAATCAAGAGTGTCATGTATGAAAGAATTATGAACGGTGGCTTTGCCACAAATATGATGTCAACTACATGATCATGCAAAGCAATATGACAATGATGGAGCGTGTCATAATAAATGGAACGGTGGAAAGTTGCATGGCAATATATCTCGGAATGGCTATGGAAATGCCATGATAGGTAGGTATGGTGGCTGTTTTGAGGAAGGTATATGGTGGGTTTATGATACCGGTGAAAAGTGCGCAGTATTAGAGAGGCTAGCAATGGTGGAAGGAAGAAGGGTGCGTATAATCCATGGACTCAACATTAGTCATAAAGAACTCATATACTTATTGCAAAAATCTACAAGTTATCAAAGCAAAGTATTACGCGCAGGCTCCTAGGGGATAGATTGGTAGGAAATGACCATCGCTAGTCCACGACCGCCACTCATAAGGAAGACAATCAATAAATAAATTATGCTTCGACTTCATCACATAACGGTTCACCATACGTGCATGCTACGGGAATCACAAACTTTAACACGAGTATTTCTCAAATTCACAACTACTCAACTAGCATGACTCTAATATCACCATCTTTATATCTCAAAACAATTATCAAGCATCAAACTTTTCTTAGCTTTCAACACACTCATAAGAAAGTTTTTACAAATCTTGAATACCAAGCATATTAAGATTATTTAAGCAAATTACCATGCTATTTAAGACTCTCAAAATAATCTAAGTGATTCATGAGAGATCAATAGTTTCTATAAAACAAATCCACCACCGTGCTCTAAAATATATAAGTGAAGTACTAGAGCAAAACTATATAACTCAAAAGATATAAGCGAAGCACATAGAGTATTCTAACAAATTCCAAATCATGTATGGCTATCTCAAAAGGTGTGTACAGCAAGGATGATTGTGGTAAACTAAAAAGCAAAGACTCAAATCATACAAGACGCTCCAAGCAAAACACATCTCATGTGGTGAATAAAAATATAGCTCAAAGTAAAGTTACCAATGGAAGTAGAGAAAAGAGGGGATGCTTTCCGGGGCATCCCCAAGCTTTGGTTTTTTGGTGTCCTTAGATTATATGGGGGGTGCCATGGGCATCCCTAAGCTTAGGCTCTTTCCACTCCTTGTTCTATAATCCATCAAAATCTTTCACCCAAAACTTGAAAACTTCACAACACAAAACTCAACAGAAAATCTCGTGAGCTCCGTTAGCGAAAGAAAACAAAAGACCACTTCAAGGTACTGTAATGAACTCATTCTATATTTATATTGGTGTTAAACCTACTGTATTCCAACTTCTCTATGTGTCGGGGAGGCTGATCGTACCCACGGACACCTATGGGGCCGGCGGACCAGGCCCCTTGTGGTTCGGAGGGGGGCGGAGATCGCACGAAGAGCGGATCGAGGCGAGGCACACGAGCAGTTTACCCAGCTTCGGAGCTCTCCGAAGAGATAAAACTCCTACTGCTGCTTGCTTGATGTATTGTGTTCTTGCTAGGGAGCAATGCAAGCTACAAAACCTAGCATGGGTGTCTCTGGTCTCGAGTGGGTCGAATGAACCGAACTAGCCGAACCCCTTCTACGCTATGCATGGGCCTCCTTTTATATGCTCAAGGGGTCTCCGGCGGTGTGGCAACATAGATGAGGGTACAAATGTAAAACAGGAGTTGGTACACCTACTCGAGCAAAGGTGTCTGATGCAAAATACCTAACTCGACGGCAAGGGACAAAAGCAATAAATGCCCGTCGGTGTCGCCCGAAACGATTACAGAGGCCGTCAGTGCGCCTCCGCCGCCACGATGGCAAGCTTGTCGGCGCCGCTTATCGCTGCTCTCCGCTGGCTACACAGCCTCTCGACCGCAGCGCCCATGGAGCGGTCCCATGGCGACACGTCGCTGGATGAGCTGGAGGCGGAAAGGGAGAGAGGTTGCATGTCGCGGCAAGCGCCTTGCCGCGGCGAATCCTTGTCGCGCCCGGAGACTTGTCGCTCGAGCCTTCCCAAAGAAGCTCCTCTTGCCGGGGCCTTGTCTTCCGTGGTGCTCGAGGTGGCCTTCCCGACAAGCTCCTCTTGTGGGGCCTTGTCTTCTTAACCTAATACTTTGTTCTTGAATGGCTCCAAAGGAGCCACGGAGGATCTTAGCGGTGACGAGGCAAACCCTGCCATGGGTGCTGCAACTGTCCGTCTGCAGTGCACGGTACTAGGGTACCCCTACTCTAGTACGCCGACAGAGCCCCGGGCTGGGCGTCTGCAGTGCCGAAGCGCTTGTCGGGCCAGGCCCAAAAGCGTACCTGCGGACACGCGGCCTCGACCACGTCGCAACTCGCCCCGGACCCACCACGATCCCCACTAACGGCACGCACCGGATGTGGCGTCGTGCGAGAGATCGTGGGCGCGGACGTGGGGGGTTCTTTATTAGTATAAGCGGAACGTCCGCCCCCTCCTCCCCTTTATAAGCGGAGGAAACAGAGGCGGGCCGACCACCCCTGCCATTGCTGTCTTGTCAAGAATCCACCGCCGCTCCCCTCTTCTTCTCTGGTGCGAAGAGAGCAGCGCCCCACCCCCTGTCGCCGCAAGCACACTCACCGCCGTCGGCCACCTCCGCCCCCCCCCCCCCGCCATGGCTCCGAAAGCCGATAAGGAGAAGGGCGTCAAGTCGGCCGAGGCGCAGCGGCTCACGGTGTTGCGCAAGGAGCGAGCCATCTTCCCCGCAGCTCGGCGCAAGGGAGCTGCGGGCGTCTTCTACCTCTTACGGTCGACGGAGACTCGTGCGCATCCGCGCACGAGGGTGCTCCCCGCCTCCGCCTCTGATTTGGCCCCAACAGGGTACCCCTTTTTTGCCCTTTTCTTCTATTGCGGGCTTTGCCCGCCCTTTTCCGAGTTCTTTTGCGACATAATGAACACCTTTAGCCTCCGCCTCCTTGATTTCACCCCCAACGCCATCTTGACCATGGCCGTTTTCGCCCCATTGGGCGAAAACGTTGTAGGAGTCCACCCCAATGTGGCACACATACGCCAGTTCTTTGTTCCCCGCGGCGAGAGAGGAGAGCCACTTGCCGGAGGGATAGCACAGGTCTCTAGGATCGGCAAGAAAGAGGCCTACCTAGAGGGAGAGTTCCGCAACAAGTGGGAGGAGTGGAGAGCCAACTGGTCTTTGGGTCGTGAGGAGAATCCGCAGCCCTTCACCGCCGTGCGCCAAACCCCAATAGTGCGCGGCAGGGATTGGAGTAACTTGGCGCCGGAGGATGCGAAGCTGAAGATAGCCGTGAACCAAATCCTGTGCCTCAGGCTTGCCGGGTTGATCGTAGGCGCAGTTGGCGCGGACTTCCTTCGCCGCCGCGTCGCTCCCTTGCAGGAAAGGAGGAGGCCTGCTTGGGAGTTCCAAAATGCGGCGGACATCATTAGGCTGCGCCCGGGCCTGAATTGGAACTTTACCGTCTTGGAGCTGGACTCGATACTGCTCGAGCTGTTCAAGAACGACCCGACCATCCAGTGGTTTTAGGTTGCCGCGGGGTCGCCCTTCGTGCAACAACTTCGGCGCTCGACCGCATCCAGCGCCATGATGCCAGCTGCGACTCCGCAGGATCATCCCAACTGGCAGGAGCCCCGACGAGGTCGTGCAGCAATTCTTCGATGATTTGCAAGAAATGCCGATCCGCCTCCGACGAGCGTAAGAGGCTCACCAGCGACACCACCGACCAGGAGATGGCGAGGATCGCCACTGTGGTGGAGGAGGCGGCAGCAGCCGCGCTGGAGCCTTCGGGTTCACCGTGGAGGAGGCGGACGCAGCGAAGGCGGCAAGCCTTGCCGAGCGAGGGAGGTCGCCGGGCGAGGACGAGCTTGTCGAGCCCGAGGCCGGGTCGAGTGGACCCGCCGAGGGCGCTTTCCCCACCGCCAAGCGACTTGCCGCCAGTGAGCCCCGGCTCGCCGAGGAGGCGTCTCCGCAAGGCTGGAGACGAGCCGGGCGACAGCATCGCCCACAGCAGCAGCGCCATGACGCGCTTCCACCGCGGCAAGCGAGGTTGCCGCGGGAGCACCCCACACTGCCACGACAACTGGGGCGGGATCTTCTCAAGCCACCGCCGACGCCTCCGCCAAGCGGCCAAGAGATCCCACGCCTCCACCTCGTCGCACCGGAGGCGAGGCGGAGTTTGACTTCTCCGCGCTCAGCTCCGAGGAGGAAGGCGAAGAGTAAGCTTCTCGAGATTGTGCTTCTATCTCTTCAATTTTTATTGCTTCATCTTGAATCTGATTTGCTTCGTTCTGGACCCTTTCCTTTTCAGGACGCTGGCCCAGAGAGCGGCGAAGAGGGCCAAGATCCCGACGGTCGTCGTTGAGGACGATTCTCCCGTGGCGACGGGGGATGCGTCCGAGACTCCCTTGCCGGACCTGGCAACCCTTCCTCCGAGCAGCCCCCAGCACAGCCCCCAGAGTAAGTGTGCAGTTTTCTTCTTACTATTAGGTGCGCAGGGGTGCTCCTTCTTTGTTGATATCTGACTGTGTGCTTGTGTAGGAGCAGAGCAGCCTCATCAGGAGGGCTCGGAAGCCGCCTTCGAGATCCTGCCCGCTGCCACTACGCTGCCAAGGGAGAACTCCCCGGCAAGGGAGCTCCCTCCGACAAGGGAGGCCACCCCGGCAAGGGAGGCCACTCCGGCAAGGGAGGCTACCCCAGCAAGGAACGGCGCCAGTGACCCTCCAGTGGTCGAGGCCATGGCTGCGGATCCTGTTGCAGGTAATTCCCTTACGCGAAAATCTCCCTTGGGCTTGCTTTCTTTTGTTTCTCTTTTTGAACATCTGCTTGACTGCCTTTCTTCGTCTGACGCAGAGCCGATGGAGGTCGAGGCCGCCGGCGAGGAGGAAGCGCGCGGCGACACCGACGAGGCCGCCGTCGAGGAAGAAGTGGTCGTCGTTGTGGAAGAAGAGGTTGCCGCCGACGAGGCCTGTTGGCGAGGAGGCCACCGAGGCTGCCGACGCGAGGCCGGGCGAGGGGTCGGGCGATCGACCGACGCCCCGAGGCCGCAGGAGTGGCAAGCGCTACACCGACATCCGACTTCTGCCGCCGCCGCGCGCCAGCTCCGAGGAGCCCAAGCCCGTGCCTACGAAGGCCGCGAAGGCGTCTTCATCAAGCTCCCCGGGAGCCGAGCCTGTGGCGCCGGTCGAGGGAGAAACCTTCAACGGCGAGCTACTCGCCTCCGCTGGGCTGACGCTGGTGGACGCGCCAAGCAACAGCAGCGGCGAGTCCGAGGAGGAGAAGCTGCTGAAGAAGCTGCTGTCACTCTACCGCACCCGGCAGGCCAAGTTAGAGATCCGGGAAGCCCTTGTCGCGAGGGCGGGAGCGGACATGGAGAAGCGCGCCGAGGACCTCCGGAGCGCCAACAAAGAAGCCCTCCGCGACGTGGCGGAGGCGCAGGGGCAACTCGCAGAAGAGCGCACGGCCTTCATCCTTGAGAAGGCCGCAGCTGAGGAGGAGCAGCGGCTGGCTGCCGAGAAGCTCGCCAGCAGAAAGTGAGTTGGCGCAGCGGAAGGTCAACCTGGACAGCCACGAAGAAGACCTTGCCTTGGCGAGGAGTCGCTGGCGGGCGCTTCAGAAGCGGGCGACGCTGCCGCAGCCGCCGAGGCCGCCAAGGAAGAGCTGAAGGCGAAGGTGGCACTGGAGGCCACCCTCAAGAAGAGCGGCGAAGAGCTTGCCGTGCTCAAGCGTGAGCGCCGAGAAGGACGCCTATGCCCTTGGCGAGCCGCAGAGCCGTCTCACCGATAGGGCCAAGGAGCTCGACGCCGCCAA
This sequence comes from Aegilops bicornis, assembly GCA_021605145.1. NCBI lineage: Eukaryota > Viridiplantae > Streptophyta > Magnoliopsida > Poales > Poaceae > Aegilops > Aegilops bicornis. Next base: position 429,516,800 of record CM038671.1, on the reverse strand, counting down.
GGATTCCAAGGCAGATCTTGAGCTGAAGCTGACCACTGGACAGCAGACGTTGGATGGCGCCAGAGAGCGGGAGGTGGGCTTGTTAGAGGCGATCAAGGCCAAGGAGGAGCTTGGCGAATGCTGTCTCCGGCCCGTAACACCTTGAGGGAGAGCGTGGAGCACCGGGATCAAGGTCTTGTGGACACCGCCACGACATCCATAACGAGCTGATGGAGCTGGGGATGGCGGACCTTGCGTACTCCTCCGACGAGCATCTCCAACCCAGCGCCAAGCTCAGCTTATTCTTCAAAGGCGTGGCGAGGGGCCTCCAGCGACTCCGGGAGGAGGTCCCAAAGCAGCTAGCCGAGGAGTCACGCCAGGTCTGTGCAGGAGCCCTCAAGAAGGTGTTGATCAAGGTGGCCTTCCGCAATCCGGGCCTCAACCTTAACGGCGTCCTCAGATCCCTGCCGCCCGATGCCAACGTGGAGGAGCTCAAAGCCCTTGTCGCACCCATTGTGGACAAGGTGAACAAGATCAAGCGGATTGAGGGCGACTGCGTAGACTAGGCCGCCAACTTTATCTTTACCTTGTCGCTTGCTGATCATGTTTAGAACACTTTGTTAGATCAGCGACAAGTTATTTTGTAATATACTCTATCTTAGGCGATCAATGCAATGTTATTTCCTCTACTTGATTCCTTCCTTTGTACGTTTCTTCCTTACGCATTTGGGGGACTTGTCGGTGCGGGCACTTTTTCCGCGAGCGCTGAGTGCGGAACGTCAGCAGCCTGCTGGCAGTGCCGTCTCCGACAAGCAACCTTGTCGCGACTAGCTGCAGCTCACTTAAGTTGTTGAGCGGACTCGAAACAAAGTAAGGGCGCGACTAGCCGGCGAGTTGGTTCCTCGTGCACAGGTTCTCCATACAAAGTACTATCGTTCGAGGATGATAACTTAAAAATTTAAAAATTGATTGCTCAAACTTTGGCAACTTAGCTTTTCTGTCTCTTGCTTCCTGATGATGTGAAACTTCCTCGAGTGGTGCCTGGTCCATAATATTATCTCCTCCTTCCCCCCTGGTTAACTTGTGTGCGAGGGAGCCTTCCTTTCTTTGAGAAAAGAAAAGAAGAGGAAATAACGTTATGGAGCCCAAAGGCTCGATTCTGCTTACGGGTGTGGTTGCCGCACAAAGTGTTAGCTAAAACATGCAATAAAATGATGAAAGCATGGATTTGACAAGTTATGCGCAACACATGAGCTTCTTGATGCATCGGGTCTGCCCGGCTTTGTACAAAGGATTACATGCAACAGCGGCAAGACTTGTACAAAAGGTGGTTGCCGGAACGGGTTCCGACAACCGCGCCCTATGGGTAAAACTTACGAAGATGCTCAATGTTCCAGAGTTGCTCACCGAATGCCATCTTCGGTCTCAAGGTGGACAGCGCCAGGCCTAGTGACTCGCTTTCACCCGATAAGGGCCTTCCCACTTCAAGGCCAACTTGTTTGAATTCTTGGCGGACTGAACGCGCCGAAGAACAAGGTCGCCTTCCTCGAGACTTCTGGCATTAACCCTGTGGCTATGGTAGCGACGCAGAGCTTGCTGGTAGCGAGCAGCTCGCACAGCGGCCTGAAGACGATCCTCCTCAAGGAGCAGTGCGTCATCTTGTCGCAGCTGCTCTTGCTCAAGCTCATCATAAGCGAGTACTCGAGGCGATCCGTATACGAGTTCCGTGGGGAGAACTGCCTTCCCTCCATAGACTAGAGCGAAAGGTGTCTGGCCGGTGGCTCGATTTGGCGTCGTCTGATCGACCAAAGAACCACCGGCAGCTCCTCGATCCAGTTTCTTCCGCACTTATGCAGCCCGCCGAAAGTTCTGGTCTTGAGCCCGCGAAGACTTCAAAGATTTGCCCTCTCTGCTTGACCGTTGCTTCTCGGGTGAGCAACAGAAGCAAAGCAGACCTTGGCGCCAAGGTCTTGGACGTACTGCATGAAGGTGCGACTCGTAAATTGTGTTTCGTTGTCGGTGATGATCCTGTTTGGGATTCCGAAACGGCAAACAATCGACCTGAAGAACTTGACTGCTGACTGTGCCGTCACCTTCCTCACTGCTTCCACTTCCGGCCACTTTGTGAACTTGTCGATGGCAACGTACAAGTACTCAAAGCCCCGACAGCTCGGGGGAAGGGGCCGAGGATGTCGAGCCCCTGCATCAAAAAATGGCTAGGATAAAGGGATCGTCTAGAGAGCTTGAGCTGGTTGGTGTATCTGTTTGGAATGGAACCGCATGCTTCACACTTGGTTACTTGTGCAGTTGCATCACGGAGGGCTGTCGGCCAGAAGAAACCTTGCCGGAAAGCTTTGCGGCAAGTGCTCTTGCGCCAATGTGGTGACCACATATGCCTCCGTGTATCTCTCGCCAACAGCTTACATCCATCTTCACAGGAATACACTTCAATTTCACACCGTTGAGTCTTCTTACATGCGATATGCTGTCGACAAACTGGTACATACTTGACTGCCGGGCTACTCTTTCCGCTTCCTCTTGCTCTTCGGGAAGTTCTCCTATCTGAAGGAAATGGACAATCTGCTGCGCCCATGCTGGAGCTTGTGGCTCGACAACAAGGACTAAAGGCATATCTGTTGCTGCGGGAACATCAGCTTCCACGACAAGAACCTGCGGCCCTACCGGAGCTTGATGCTCCCCGACAAGCTTGCCGGAGCAAGACTTGTCGAAAGCGTCCGCTTCAACGAAACAAACCTTGGGGCCTGTCGGAGCAGACTGCTCCTCAGCACTGTTGGTGTTGATCTTGGGGACCTTTGCAACGACTGCTTCGGGAAGCTCTGTCGGAAAGTAGTCACCAGAGGCCAACTTCCTCTTCTTGCTTTATGCACGATTGATGGTGTTACGGTTGGCTGAGTCAGCTTGAGCACGAAAATCCCTGGTTCCACAGCAACTTAAGTCTTGGCGCAATTCGACGGGCCGTCAGCAATATCATTCGAGCTCTTGGAACATGTTCCATTTGCAGGCCGTCAAAGTGCTCTTCCAGCTTCCTCACTTCATCAACGAGGCTTCCATCAACGGACTCGGTAATCTTTGTTCACTTGGCGGACGACGAGTTGTGAGTCTCCCCGACAATAAGCTTTTTGATCCCAAGGTCCACGGCGATCCCGAGACCGCAAGCAAACCTTCATACTCTGCGGTATTGTTTGTCGCTTGCTCCTTGGGAAAGTGCATCCGGACTACGTACTTGAGGTGCTCTCCGGTGGGTGCGATAAGTAGCACGCCGCACCGGGCGCTTTGCAGGCGTAGAAGGCACCATCAAAGTACATCAGCCACTCTTTGCTTGCTTCTTTGACGGGAATGCTCGTCTCCTAATCTCTTCATCCGGTGTTGGCGTCCATTCTGCTATGAATTCGCCAACGCCCGCTTTGGATAGTGGATGTGCTTTCAAACTTGAGACCAAAGCTTGACAGCTCCAAAGTGCCCACTCGACAATCCTGCCTGCCGCTTCGGATTCTGCAAAGTATCCTCTTGATGAAAGCGAGTGACAACTGTGATCTCATGTGCTTGGAAGTAATGGCGCAGCTTTCTCAAGGCCATGAGGAGGCCGAAAAGCAATTTTGCACACCGTAGTACCTTGACCTAGCCCCTGCAGGAGGGAACCGACAAAGTAGACTGGGCGCTGCACCATCCTTTTACATGCACTGTTCATGTGTCTGCGTGGATTCATCCTTGTCGGGACCAGAGCTTGTCGTGAAGCCCCCGCTTGTCATTGGATGTGCTTGCCGTGGTTCTTTGGCTCGTCATCCGCCTCCCTCTCCGCTACTAACGCAACACTAACCACTTGATTGGTTGCCGCTATATATAGCAGCAACTTCTCTTGTGGCTTAGGTGCGACAAGTGTTGGAGTGGAGGACAGTATCTCTTCAAGTCTCGCAGCACAGCCTCCGCTTCGAGTCCATTTCATTGGACCTGCTTTTTCAAAATCTTGAAAACGGCAGGGCGCGTTCAGCAGACCTAGAAATAAACCTGCTGAGAGTAGCCACGCAACCGGCGAGCCTTCGTACATCCTTGACGCGCTTTGGTGCTTCAATCTGCTCAATGGCCTTGATCTTGTCGGGATTAGCTTCAATCCCTCGCTGAGACACGAAGAACCCGAGAAGCTTGCCGGAAGGGACTCCAAACACGCACTTCTCGGGTTGAGCTTGAGGTTGATCTTGGCGCAGATTTGCAAAGGTCTCGGCCCAAATCTTGAACCAGAGTTGCTTTGTCCTTGCTTTTGACCACTATGTCATCCATGTAGGCTTCTACATTTACGTGCATTTGCGGCTCAAAAGCCGCCATGGACTACCCTTGCAAATGTTGAACCAGCATTCTTCAAACCGAAAGGCATCCGTATGAAACAAAGATGTGCCACATGGTGTAATGAACGCGGTCTTCTCTTCATCTTCTTCAGCCATGAAGATCTGATGGTATCCTGAGTATGCATCAAGAAACGAAAGCAGATCACATCCAGCCGTGGAGTCAACAATCTGGTCAATGCGCGGCAAGGGAAATGGATCTTTGGGACAAGCTTTATTAACATCCGTGAAGTCAATACAAAGTCTCCATTTCCCATTTGCTTTGCGCATGACTACAGGATTGGCCAACCACGTAGGATGGAGCACTCCTCTGACGAGGCCTGCTGCTTCCAGTTTCTTGATCTCTTCTGCTATGAATTCTTGGCGCTCCACTGCTTGCTTCCTGACTTTTTGCTTGACGGGTCACAAGACGAGGACAAACGGCCAGCGGTGCTCAATCACTTTTACGGGAACACCGGGATGTCGACGGTTGCCATGCAAACACGCCGACATTCGCCCGCATGAAAGCAACGAGCCGCCTTCCTATTTAGGGTCGAGAGAGGCACCGATGGTGAAGGTACCACCAGTGCCGTCCTCCTTGGCGGGCACCTTCTTGGTCTTCGGCGGAGCCACCATCTTCTTGCACTTGCCGGTGGAGCTCGATGGTGCGTCCTCGACGGTAGCGCAGCACTCCGAAGAGGTGCGCTTCTCGGAGTGAGCATTAGAGCCCTTGCCGGACTTGGACTTGGTCTTCTTCCCCCCGGGAGCTTCAGCGGCAAGTGTCTGGCAATCCGTCGCGGCTGCTGCATCCCGGTAGATCTTGTCGGCACAGATAAGGGCATCCTTCTTGTCGCCGTGCACAGATAAGGGCCTGGCATCTTGAGTAGATTGTAAGCGTAGTGAGAGGCTGCCATGAACTTGGCGAGTGCTGGACGGCCAAGTATCCCATTGTAAGGCAATGGGAAATCGGCAACGTCGAATGTAACTCTCGATCTCGAAGTTCAGCTCGCTGCCAAATGTGACCGGCAACGTAATCTTCCCCTTCGGCTTGCTCCTTCCCGGATTGATTCCTTGAAAAGTACCGGTCTCCTCGAGCTCGCTGTCAGGGATTTGAAGCTTCTGGAGCACCGCGGAGGAGATCAGATTCAAGCCGGCCCCACCGTCAACTAACATTTTTGTGACCTTGAGGTTGCGGATGGTTGGTGAGACCAACATCGGCAAGCACCCGACCGCAGTTATGCGATCAGGGTGGTCCTCAATATCAAAAATGATAGGCGTGCTGGACCATTTGAGAGGCCTGCGTGACTCTACGGATGGTTCCGCTGCATTGACCTCACGCATCCATTGCTTGAGTTGGCAGTGGGAGGTATGCAGGAAGCTTACCTCCGCCAACGCAAAGGACCTCTGTGGCTTTGAAACTCCTGCTCATCGGCGCCGGGCGTCTTCCATATCTTCGTCGTCGTCATCATCTTCATCCTTGTCGCGCCGCTGGAGGTCGATCTCCTTGTCGCCGCTTGGCCTTGCCGCGGCGTCCTCCCCGCCGGACGCTTTCTTGCTTGCTCCCAGCACCTTCCTGGGCCTTCTCCTTGTCGCGCGCTCGTACTCAGCTCTCTTGTTCGACAAGCTGCTTTCGACCTTCTTGCAGCTCGAGGTCGTGGCCCTTGGTGCGGTGGATCTTGGCAAGATCGCTTGCCGGAGTTGTCCTGCTTGTCGGCGGCCGCCACCGACTGGTGGTTGGCGTCAGTGGCAACCTCCTTGCCGGAGCCACCAGCCTTGGCGTTCTTGTCGCCGCCTCCATTGCCGGACTGCTCGATTGCTAGCACTTCTCTGGCTTTCTTCTTCCTGTTGCCTCGCCGCCGGCCCTTCTTTGCCGGGGCGGTGTCCTCACCGCCGATCCTGCTTCGCATTCTCTCTGGAGTCTCCTCCCTTCCTCGGCTGCGTGCACACTTGTCGGCCAAGGCGTACAGCTCATCGACGTCCTTAACTTTGCACATCGCCATCTCCTCCCTCATCCTGCGGTTCCGCACATTACGATGAAATGCACCGATCACCGCGCAGGTGGGCGCCTGGGATGTTGTAGTGCACACGATGAATCTCTGAATGAACTTGGCGCAGGACTCTCCTTCCTTCGGGCGAGCAAGTGAAGGTCACTCTCTTGGCCATGAGGTTTGTGGCCACCGTGAAGGCACCAACAAACCGATGGCACAGACCGCCTAAGAGGATATGGAGCTGTCCGGCAAGTGCATGAGCCAAGATCTCGACGTTGGGCTTGAGCACGGCGGAAGTAGTTGGCGAGGATCTTGTTGTCCCGTCCCCGCAGCTCGCACCGCGATGGTGTAGATGCTAAGGAACTCCGACGGATGCGCCCTGCCATCATACTTCTCCGCACGCCTGGTTTGAAGTTTTTCCTACTGGGCCACTGGACTTGCCGCAGCTCACGCAGTGAACGTGGGCAACCTACCGCTGCACGGCAAGTCGCTCGCTCCTCCGGGCGCCGCTGCATGTCAACAGAAGTCCCAGCGCTTGTCGGATCGACGTCGCGCTTCTCTTCGGCGCTCGATGCGGGTTCGAGCATCCTCTTGTTGTCGCTCATGAAGAACTTGGCGCTGATCGCGGCGAGCTCGCGGATCCGACGATGCAGTGGAGTCGCTGTCGAGGTGGATCCGGTGAGTCGGCGATCTTGGCCTTCTTGGCGGAGAGTGCACGGTGGTTGCACCTCCGACAGCCTGCTACCACCGGCTCGTGCCTTGTCGTCTCGCCGCGGTAATGATGGCGTTGGTTGCCGCGGAGCGCCGCCGTTGGCAAAGCCGATGAGGCTCGATAGTGGCCCTCCACTCGTCGACCTTGTCGGCCGTTGGAGGGTAGTCGAGAGCGGTGAGCTCTCGCCAGAGCTTCTGCCGGAGTAGTGGGTGGCATTGGAGAACGGTGCGAGGAGCGGGACACGCCGGACTTCTAACTACGTTAGAAGGAGCAGCACCCGTCCGGGCGATCAGATCTCACTCGTGCAAGCATGTTGGCGCCGCATGCTGGTCTTGAGGGTCTCGATTCAGCGAACGTATGGCGTTAGGGACGCCATGGCGTTGCTGGTCCCGCGCCTCTCTGAGGCGGGCGCGGGGATGCGCGGACGCCGAGGTTTGCGGGGCCTTGTCCTTGACTTGGCAATGTCACGAACACCTTCGCCGGCGCCGTTCCTCCGCTTAACGTCGCCCCACCACCCGCTTGCTGCGGTGAGGGTGGGTACGACGCGACGGTTTCGCTGCCGCCAAGCCTTCTTCTTCGGTGGCATGTTGAGGAAGATGTTGATGACGCTGCTCGTGTGAACGCCGGATCAGATTCACACGGCCTCGACGCCTTTACCGGGCGTGCCAAAGATGTCGGGAGGCTGATCGTACCCACGGACACCTATGGGGCCGGGCGGACCAGGCCCCTTGTGGTTCGGAGGGGCGGAGATCGCACGAAGAGCGGATCGAGGCGAGGCACACGAGCAGTTTACCCAGCTTCGGAGCTCTCCGGAGAGATAAAACTCCTACTGCTGCTTGCTTGATGTATTGTGTTCTTGCTAGGGAGCAATGCAAGCTACAAAACCTAGCGTGGGTGTCTCTGGTCTCGAGTGGGTCGAATGAACCGAACTAGCCGAACCCCTTCTACGTTGCGCATGGGCCTCCTTTTATATGCTCAAGGGGTCTCCGACAGGTGGCAACACAGATGAGGGTACAAATGTAAAAACAGGAGTTGGTACACCTACCGAGCGATTATGCAGATGCAAAATACCTAACTCGACGGCAAGGGACAAAAGCAATAAATGCCCGCCAGTTGTCGCCCGATTACAGTGCAACAGAGGCCGTCAGTGCGCCTCCGCCGCCACGATGGCAAGCTTGTCGTGCCGCTTATCGCTGCTCTCCGCTGGCTGCATGACCTCTCGACACGCGCCCATGGAACGGTCCCATGGCGAACGTCATTGGATGAGCCGGAGCGGAAAGGAGAGAGGTTGCATGTCGCGCAAGCGCCTTGCCGCGGCCGAATCCTTGTCGCGCCCGGAGACTTATCGCGCTCCGAGCCTTCCCGGCAAGCTCCTCTTGCCGGGGCCTTGTCTTCGGTGTGCCTGGAGTGGCCTTCCCGACAAGCTCCTCTTGTCGGGGCCTTGTCTTCTTAACCTAATACTTTGTTCTTGAATGGCTCCAAAGGAGCCACGGAGGATCTTGGCGGTGACGAGGCAAACCCTGCCGCGGGGTGCTACAACTGTCCGTGCACGAGTACGGGGTACTAGGGTACCCCTACTCTAGTACGCCGACACTATGGTTTATAAACTATTTTACTAGCCATAGATTCATCAAAATAAGCAAACAACACACGAAAAACAGAATCTGTCAAAAACAGAACAGTCTGTAGTAATCTGTAACGCAAAATTCTGGAACTCCAAAAAAATCAGCCAACATAGTAATACATAAGCAATTTGTTTATTGATCAGCAGCAATTGGAATCTATATTTTATCACGTTCTGGTGATTTTTAACAATTGTTTTCGTGAACAGAAAGTTTCTGGAAATTTCTGCAAGATCAAATAACTATCATCCAAGAAGATCCTATAGGTTTAACTTGGCACAAACACTAACTAAAACATAAAAACACATCTAATCAGAGGCTAGATCAAATATTTATTTCCAAAACAGAAGCAAAAAGCAAAAAAACTAAAAATAAAATTGGGTTGCCTCCCGACAAGCGCTATCGTTTAACGCCCCTAGCTAGGCATAAAAGCAAGGATAGATCTAGGTATTGCCATCTTTGGTAGGCAATTATTCAATGATACATCTATCATCCTTAGGAATTTCTTTCTTTTTAGTAATTATCAAACTTTTAGGCACAAGATCGAAAAATTCATTCCTGGCAAATGGTTCCTTAATGATGGCAAAAAGATTGGGATGAATACTTATAGATTTGAGATCCGCAGTTTCCTTACTAGAGGATTCACCCTTATTTTTAAGAACATAGATAAGCTTGGAAATTTTAGTAGGAGGATTTGGAGTATTCTTTACGGAAGAAAAAGCGGTTCCCAAGTTTGTAATGATACCCTCAAGTTTATCGATTCTAGTGGAATCTTGATTTATTCTCTAATTAACCATGGGTTCCTTCTCCTTAATATTTTTCAAAGTGACTCCTACCTTAGATCCATATTGGGTAATTTGGTTGTGGATCTTTTTATCCAGATTTTCAATTAACTCTACGGTAGCAACTTTATTTTCAATTATTTCAAGTCTTTGCATTACATGCTCCAAAGTTAACATAGTTCCATTAACCAAAAGAGGTGGTGAGCCAAATAAATCTAGCATTATAAGAGTCAAAAGTATGGCTACCCAAGAAATTCCCTCCGGTAATGGTATCAAGAATATATCTATACCAAGGATTAGTGCCTACATAAAAATTGCGGAGAAGAACGGAAGTGGATTGCTTCCTGGCAGATCTATTTTGAGCATTGCAAATTCTATACCAAGTGACTTTTAGATTTTCTCCCTCCCTTTGTTTAAAATTTAGAACTTCATTCTCGGGAGACAACGGAGAAGATAAAGGACTAGCCATAATGCCGAGCAAACGGAAAAGAGAGGGCGAATAAAACGGCAAGGGTGAAGTGGGGGAGAGGAAAACGAGAGGAAATGGCAAAGAATGTAATGCGGGAGATAAGGGTTTGTGATAGCTACTTGGTATGTTGACTTTTGCGTAGACCTCCCCGGCAACGGCACCAGAAATCCTTCTTCCTACCTCTCGAGCACTGCGTTGGTTTTCCCTTGAAGAGGAAAGGGTGATGCAGCAAAGTAGCGTAAGTATTTCCCTCAGTTTTTGAGAACCAAGGTATCAATCCAGTAGGAGGCTACGCGCGAGTCCCTCACACCTACACAAAACAAATAAATCCTCTCAACCAACGCGAAAAGGGGTTGTCAATCCCTTCACGGTCACTTACGAGAGTGAGATCTGATAGATATGATAGGATAATATTTTTGGTATTTTTTTGATGAAGATGCAAAGTAAAATAAAAGCAAAGTAAAAAAGCAAATGAAATAACTAAGTGTTGGAAGATTAATATGATGAATATAGTCCCGGGGGGCCATAGGTTTCACTAGTGGCTTCTCTCAAGAGCATAAGTATTCTACGGTGGGTGAACAAATTACTGTTGAGCAATTGATGTAAATGAGCATAGTTATGAGAATATCTAGGTATGATCATGTATATAGGCATCACGTCCGAGACAAGTAGACCGACTCCTGCACGCATCTACTACTATTACTCCACTCATCGACCGCTATCCAAAGATGCATCTAGAGTATTAAGTTCATGGAAACAGAGTAACGCCTTAAGCAAGATGACATGATGTAGAGGGATAAATTCATGCAATATGATAAAAGCCCCATCTTGTTATCCTCGATGGCAACAATACAATACGTGCCTTGCTGCCCCTCATCACTTTGGGAAAGGACAACGCAAGATTGAACCCAAAGCTAAGCACTTCTCCCATTGCAAGAAAGATCAATCTAGTAGGACAAACCAAACTGATAATTCGAAGAGACTTGCAAAGATAACCAATCATACATAAAAGAATTCAGAAGATTCAAATATTGTTCATAGATAATCTTGATCATAAACCCACAATTCATCAGTCTCAACAAACACACCGCAAAAAGAAGATTACATCGAATAGATCTCCACGAGAGAGGGGGGAACTTTGTATTGAGATCCAAAAAGAGAGAAGAAGCCATCTAGCTACTAACTATGGACCAGAAGGTCTGAGGTAAACTACTCACACTTCATCGGAGAGGCTATGGTGTTGATGTAGAAGCCCTCCGTGATGGATGCCTCCTCTGGCGGAGCTCCTAACAGGCCCCAAGATGGGATCTCGTGGGCATGTAAGGTTGCGGCGGTGGAATTAGGTTTTGGCTCCGTGTCGATCGCTTGGGGTGCGTGAGGTATATATAGGAGGAAGGAGTACGTCGGTGGAGCAACAGGGGGCCCATGAGGGTGGACGGCGCGCCCTGGGAGGTAGGCGTGCCCCCCTACCTCGTGGCCTCCTCTTTTGTTTCTTGACGTAGGGTCCAAGTCTCCTGGATCATAATCTTCCTAAATATCACGTTCCCGAAGGTTTCATTCCGTTTGGACTCCGTTTGATGTTCCTTTTCTGCAAAACTCTAAAATAGGCAAAAAAACAACAATTCTGGTCTGGGCCTCCGGTTAATAGGTTAGTCCCAAAAATAATATAAAAGTGAATAATAAAGCCCAATAATGTCCAAAACAGTAGATAATATAGCATGGAGCAATCAAAAATTATAGATACGTTAGAGACGTATCAGGCTTCAGCAACTTTCTTGGGTTCAGATATAGAGACAAATGCAAAGTGCCCACAGAAATTTGCCAGTTGCGTTGCTCTTGAACGAGTGAGTGGACTAGGTGCATCGATGCTATCAATTATCTTCTCAATCTGTACTTCATTTGCAACACGAGGATGAACTGGATGAAGATTTTGCTCTTGCTGGTCATTGTCTTCATTTTAAGCATTGACTTCAGGCTGAGAATTGTCTTCAGGTTGATTAGGTGTAGAGATGATGAGTTCCTCTTCAGCCTGTGCCTCAGAAGGTATGATTTCTCCAGTTCCCATGAGCTTGATGGCTTCACTAGGTGGAACTTCATCTAGCACATTTGGCTGGTGCTCTCTTTGCGAGCCATTAGTCTCATCGAATCGCACGTCTACAACTTCGACCACTTTATAGTGAAAGAGGTTGAAGACTCTGTAGGAGTGCGAATCCTTTCCGTAACCAAGCATAAAACCTTCATGTGCTTTCGGTGCAAATTTTGAAGTGTGATGTGGATCCTTGATCTAGCACCTAGCACCAAATACTCTGAAGTAGCTTACATTTGGCTTCTTACCAGTCAGGAGCTCATAGGATGTCTTCTTCAGAAGCTTATGAAGATAAACACGGTTGATGACATGGCATGCAGTATCAATAGCTTCGGGCCAGAACTTCCTTGGTGTCTTGTATTCATCAAGCATCGTCCAAGCCATCTCAATGAGTGTCCTATTCTTGCGCTCCACGATGCCATTCTACTGAGGTGTCTATGGAGCCGAGAACTCATGAGTGATGCCTAATGTATCAAGGTAAAGATCGAGGCCGGTGTTCTTGAACTCTGTGCCGTTGTCACTTATGATGTTCTTGATTTTGATGTCATAGTTCATCATGGCACAATTTGCGAAGCGCCTGAAGACATCCTGCACTTCATTCTTGTAGAGGATTATATGCACCCATGTATATCTCTAATAATCATCAACAATGACTAAGCCATAGAGGCAGGCAGTGGTAGTAAGAGTAGAGTAATGAGTGGGGCTAAATAATTCCATGTGTAGCAGCTCGAAGGGTTGTGATGTCGTCATGATTGTCTTCGAGGGATGTTTGGCCCTAGTCATCCTTCCAGCTTCGCGGGCACCACACAGATGATCTTTCTTGAAGTTGACGCCCTCGATGCCTATGACGTGTTTCTTCTTCGCGAGAGTGTACAGGTTCCTCATGCCAGCATGCCCTAGCCTCCGATGCCACAGCCAGCACTCTAAAACTTTTGCCAGAAGACATACGGCTAACTGTGGTCCTGCTGAGAAATCTACCATATATAGATCATCTTTCCGGTACCCTTCAAAGACTAGATACTTGTCAGATTCCATTAGAACAAGGCAACGATATTTTCCAAATATCACAATCATATTCAAGTCACAAAGCATTGAGACAGCCATTAAGTTGAAACCAAGGGATTCAACAAGCATCACTTTATCCATGTGCTGATCCTTTGTGTCGGATCTCGGGTTCCGGCAAAACCCTTTAAGGTTCGAACTCTGGGGTGCACGCGAAGTTCTTTCCCTCCTACCGATCCACGCCCTAGCTCGTTAAGATCTCACGGACGAACTCGACGAACTCACAACACAGAGAGACATGAGATTTATACTGGTTCGGGCCACCGATGTGGTGTAATACCCTACTCCAGTGTGTGGTGGTGGATTGCCTCTTGGGCTGATGAAGAATAGTACAAGGGGAAGAACAGCCTCCTGAGGTTGAGGTGTTCTTGTGCTCTGTGGACTGGTGGATGAGAACTCGGTGGTGGCTAGCTCTACTTATATAGGCCCTGGTCCTCTCCCCAACTATTGAGCGGGAAGGGAGCCAACAACGTCGGGCAAATTTGAAAGGGGATAGCTAGTACAAGCTATCCTGACAAAAGAGGTCTTCGCCTGCAAAAGGCTCTGGTGGTGACACCGTCTTGGGCTCCATGGTGACCTCTGTCTTGCCGTCCCGCTGGTCTTGGTCTTGTTGCACCGATATGGAAACCTTTGCTTGACGCCTCGGTACTCCGCGCCTGCGCCTGCCTCCTTAGCACCAAAGAGGAAACAAGGACGCTGCACGCGCTGGCGCCCGCCTGGTGCCCGCCTGTTGTCGATCGTCATGGCTCACGTCACGAGAGCCTCGTGAGGTTTGCCCCGCCTTGATATCTCCGCTCCTTGTGAGGTAGCCTGGAGAGGCCGCTCCTGAGGAGGTATTGCGTCGTCCGCCTCGCGAGGCTTGGCCCCTCGCAAGGGTCTTGAATTCTTTGTTGATGAAGATGGGCCGTACAGGCCCGCTAGCATAGCCACGCCGTGGGCCGCAGGCAGGCAAGTCTGGGTCCCCCGTTCCCAGAACGCCGACAGTAGCCCCCGGGCCCAAGGTGCGCTCGGGCTTGACTTCGAGGCGAAACCAAGGGTCAAGTACGGAGCGCTGCAGGCCCCAAAAGCCCGCGGCCTCGGTCGACGTCTGGCGGTTGATTGGACGTGGGCGTCTCCACTTCCCCACGCTGCCTCGGCAACTGCTCGACCTGACAAGTCCCTGCGACATGTAAGGAAAACCATCATTACCTGTGATCGTGGGAGGCGCCGGTTGGCCTCCTTCCGCTATAAATGGGGAGGGAAGGGCGGAGCTCCCGTCGCCTATATCTTCCCGGTTCACTTGCTTCTCCCTCCTTGCTTCTCCGCTTGCAACAATGGCGCCCATCCGAAGGTTTTCCGTAGACGAGAAAGGGAAGGCTGCCCGTGATGATCCGGGGCCGCTCCCGCCGAAGAAGAGGCCGGGCCGTCGCTGCGACGAAATGGCGATGCAGGTGGTGACGAGGCCTTGGTGCGAGCAGCCTCCCCCTGGGTACCCGCTACCTTTGTACGCCCGAGCCGAGGGCTCAGGAGGGCGGAGCGACGAGCGGCGCCGCCCGCGCCGCGCTGGTGGTTGCCGTGCGGCGGCAACGCGTGCAGTCGCTCCGGGAGTCCATGCTGCGGACTCCTCGCGCGAGCTCGTGCTATGGGCACCGATGCCCCCAAGCTCTTGGATCCGCTTCCCGTGGTTCTTCCCCGACGTGATGCCGCCAAGAGGGCCCCTCGAGCTTTGGTTGCAGCACGCTGACTGCGACGCTCCAACGTCGGGAGCAGAGATCAAAGCGGTCCCCGCCGATAAGATCTTCATGACCCGTGGCTGGGGTGAGGTCGCGCGTGTTTGCCGTGCGAGGGGTGCCCTTGCGATCCACTTCGAGTACGACGGCGCCACCACACTCTTCTTCAAGGTCTTCGATGCGGAGGGCCGCCGCCTAGAGTGTTGCCTCGGAGGAGCGCCAGTCGACGCTGGCCGGCGTGGCTACTCCAAAGAGCAGCAGCCTCGAGTTCAAAGAGCTCTCCTGAGCCTTACGAGACTCTGGAGATGAGCGACGATAGCTGCGTGCCCCCGAGCTCTCGCCGGGCTCGGAACAAGGCTGCGGCGTCCAGCCGCCACCGCCGCCGATCTGGATGAGGTTGGCGCCGGCCTCCCGTGGCCCATTGTTGATGATGGCGTCCACCACGGGGGGGTGTAGATAGGATTCCTCTTAGTTCTCGTTTTCATTTCCCGCGGAGAATCATGAGGTACCCCGTGGGGGTGTGTAAGGATCCATGATCCCCTTTTTTGTATATCTTTCTTATTATGAAAATTTGCGAGCGCATGTCTTGTCAAGGCTCGGTCTCCCCTTTCCAACCCCGCGATAGCTTGTTGCTCTACGCTGATAGGTCCCAGCCCCCAGGCAGGCTACAACCTTCGCTGGTATGCCAGGTCGTGTGCCGTGGTCAAGGCCAGGAGGTGTGCGGCCCGAGGTCCGGTAAGAGCCCCTGAGGTGCGATGCTCAGGAGGTCCCCTTTAGCGCTCAAGCAGCTACAACAAGATAAGAAAGGGAGGCGACATGGCCGCGGCAGAGCTGCGATGACCGCGACCCTAAGGTTCCAACGATTAGCCGATCCGAGCGCGAGACTTATCTCAGTGGCGCGAGGTCGATTCTTCGCGATGCGCCAGGCCTGTGCGCAGATCCCCGCAGCGTAGCTAGGTTAGGCCCGCACGAGTCTTCCCCTCCCCATGCTCTCCTTAGTGCTCTGCATCCTCAGGTCCCGGCCCTCGAGCAAGCTCAGCCGCCACTGGTATGCCAGGTCGCGATGCAGTGGTCAAGGCTAGGGGGTGAGGGCTGGAGAGCCAGTAAGAGCTCCTGAGTCGCGATGCTCAGGAGCCCCCCTTTTAACGCACAAGCGAATTGCACGAAGGAAAAGGAAGCTCGGGGTGCCGCCCATTATCTTCTTCATGAGGTTCTTGTAATCCATCACAAAGGGAGACACGGTTTTGCCGTTATGGTTGCCAGCCTGCCGCTGGTCGCTTGGTGAGGAGACGAATGCACTGAGGGCCTGGTGATGTGACGTGCACGAGGCGTGCCACGAGTTAGAGCTTGACCGCTCAGGTTTGTCGACGTGGCAGGGACGGACCCATGGACCAGCGCCATGCCGGTGTGAGGAGGCCCCGTGAGGGCGACGACCGAGCAGGTAGCAATCAGGCAGGTTAAGCATAGAACGCAAACCAGCTTAAGTAAATGCAGAAAGATATATACCACTAGGTCAGGCCCGAGCGGCTTGGGGATGATGCAGCCCGAGGGGCGTCTCCAAAAAGGTAAGCTAAAGACATAAGCAAAAGGGATACATGCCACATGGACGGACCCACGCGGCCTGGGAATAATGCAGCCCGAGGGGTTCTCCCAGCTAAATGAACTTGGAAAATGTCACGTGGTTCTGTCGATGAAGAAGAGTTGGTGCAGCTGAAGGCGTGCGTCGAAGGAATGGCTCCTCACGAGCCACCAGGGCCCTGAGCCTCGGGAGGCTCTGGGGGCTCAGGTGGTTCCCTGAGGACCATCTCCATCTCCCCCAGGACGGCGAGGTACCTGGCCTCATGAGCCACCAGGACACGCCGCATGTTGCGCTGATAGGCTGACGCCACACTCGGCAAGCCGAAGGGCATGCGAACGTAGCTGTGTGGTGGGCCCTCGCAACGGCCCACACGCAAAGGCCATAAAAGCTCCTGAGATGCGGCCCTATTGAGCCCTGGGACGTCGATGCAGACGTGCAGCCCGGCATCCCTGCCTGGCTGGGGAGCTGCCCCTGGTGAGCGGCGGTCGCCGCAAGATGGCCCTTGCGCCTTGCGCCTCTGAGTGGTCTTGGTGATGAACTCCTGAGTGGTGGGAACTCCTTGCCCTGTGTTCTCCTGAGGGAAACATGCCGTGAAGCATGCCTCCAAGTGGTGCCCAAGCGCCTCCCTCGTGAGGTTGGCAAGGTCCGAGGCCCTCCAGAAGAGAGCCCCCGAGCGCTGCCCAAGGAGGGCGCCGGGTGCGCCTTCCTATGCGATGGAGGGAGGCGCTCCTGGAGCGGGCGCTGATCCTGACGAGGCTCCAGCTGTGTCGCCACCCTCCTGAGATCCTGCACGGCGCAACTGCTTCTTCTTGGGGATGGCCTCCGGAGGGCCCTCACTTCTGCTGTCGGGGTCGTTGATTGCTGCAGCTTGGAAGGTGCGCTCGAGGGAGCACACCACATCTCTTTCTTCACATGGGACCGTGATGATTTCGCCGCTTCATGGCATCTTGAGGACGTTGTAGCCGTGGTGGGTGACGGTCATGAACTTGGCCAGGCTGGATACCCGAGGATGGCATTGTACGGCAGACGGATGTGGGCGACGTCGAAGTTGATGAGCTTAGTGCGGTAGTTCTTGCATTCCCCGAAGGTGACAGGGAGGCGGACCTGCCCAATCGGTGTGGTGGAACCGTCGGTCACCCCTGAGAAAGGCTTGGTAGGCTGAAGTTGCTCGTATGGCACTTGGAGGTTGTCGAATGTGTCGACGGACAGGACATTGAGTTCGCGCCGCCGCCGATGAGGGTCTTGGTAACTTGCACGCTGTCGGCGATCGGGGAACAAAGCATCGGGAGGGCGCCAGCAGTGGCTGCGCACTTGAGCTGATCTGCCGAGTTGAAGGTGATGGCGCACTGGGACCACTTGAGCGGGCGCGTGGCCTCGAGCTTGGGGAGGACTGCGTTCACTTCACGAGCAAACTGTTTGAAGATGCGCTGCGAGGCTGGGGCCTGAGCTCCGCCCAAGATACAGGCGATTGCACGCGGCTCCTGGAAGCCCCCAGCCCCCTCATCTTGGTGGTGGTTGTCGTTCCTCGGCGGTGGCGGCAGCGGGGGAAGACCGGCATTGCCCTGAGGGCGGTCCTCGCGAGGCTGGTCTCTCCAGGCGCCCTCGCGAGGATGATCCTGCCAGCGGTCCTCACGAGGACGGTCACGCCACTCCTGGCGTGGGCCACGGTCGTCCCAGCGTCCACCACTACGTCCTCCTCCACGGCCGTAGCCACGGTCGCCGCGTTCGGGGCATCGACTGAAGCGTCCCTCGCGGATGGCTCTAAGCTCTTGACAGTCACTGGTGTTCTGGGTGTTCAGGTTGTGGAAGGCGCAGAACGGCCGGCTGTTCTTGGATGACTCGGGCTGATCGCTGCCCCGCTTGGTGTCGGGCTCCGCTGCGAGCACACCCGCTTCCTTGCGCTTCACATCCTTGGCCTTGGCCTTCTTTTCCTCCGCACCCGCAGCTGGCAGCTCGAGGAGGGAAAGGCGCCCCTCCTCAGCTCTTGCGCACTTGGTTGCCAGGTTGAACAGCTCCTGAGATGTGCACAGCTCCTCGTGGATAGCGAGCTCCTGCTTCATCTTGATGTCGTGGACGCCGTCAGAGAACGCGGAGATGATGGCCTCGTCCATGACCTTGGGGATCTTGAGGCGAGTGTTGTTGAAGCGCTGGATGTACTTCTGGAGGGTCTCTCCTGGTTGTTGCTTGATGCGGCGCAGGTCGCCCGCGGCCGGCGGGCGGTCACGGGTGCCCTGGAAGTTGGCGACGAAGCGGTCGCGCATCTCATCCCAAGAGGAGACCGAGCCGTGCGGCAGGTTCTGGAGCCAGGAGCGGGCACCATCCTTGAGAGCCATAGGGAACCAGTTCGCCATGACTTTCTCGTCGCCGTTGGCTGCTTCTATGCTCAGCTTGTAGAGCTGCAGGAACTCCGTGGGGTCGGCGGTGCCGTCATAACGAGGGGGCAGATCCAGCTTGAACTTGCCCGGCCAGGGGATGCTACGCAGTTCGGGGGTGAAGGCACGGCAGCCGGTCGTGGTTGCCGGGGCCCATCTCGGAGGTGGAGCTTGGTCTTGGTGAGGCCCACGTGCCGCTACCGCAAGTAGCGCGAGGTCTTGGTGAGGTGGCGCGGGGAGCACAGGTGCGGCTTCTCGCGGCCGAGGGATTTCTTGGCAGCTCCTCTCTTCGCGCGCGGGCACCGGGCGTGGTGGATCGCTCCATGGAGCCGCGCGCCTTGGCGCCAAGGTGCAGTCTTGGGGCAGAGGTGGTGGAGGTGCGCCATGGGCCACGTCGCCGGTGGCTGGCGGAGGGTGAGGCAGAGAGAGGGACGGCATAGGAGAGCCCCCTGCGGCGCGGACGAGCTCGGCGACGCGGTCGAGCCACTCCTCGTAGAGGTCATCGACCGGGCGATAGAGCAGGAGCTCGTTTTCCGCGAGGAGCGCGGCCCGCGCATCCATGGGAGCGCGGCGTGCATGAGAGGAAGAACCGGTCGGGGTCAGCGATGGAGTGGCGGTGCGGCCGTCCTGCCGCACCGATGGGTGCAGCGAGGACGCTTGCTACTCGTTCCCCGCCGGATCGGTGGCGGCGTTGGCGGCAGGAGACGGAGAACGACGTGGTGGCCCGCCGACAGGAGCCGTCTGAGCAACGCGGGCGGTGAGGGCAGCCCGGCGCTCAGCTCGAGCGCGGCGAGCGTCCGCCATGGAAACGTCGGAGTGACGGAGCGACGGATCGACGAAAGGGAAGCTACGGCGCACCCCTACCTGGCGCGCCAAATGTTGGATATCGGGTTCCGGCAAAACCCTAAAGGTTAGAACTCTGGGGTGTGCGCGAAGTTCTTTCCCTCCTACCGATCCACGCCCTAGCTCGCTAAGATCTCACGGACGAACTCGACAAACTCACAACACAAAGAGACACGAGATTTATACTGGTTCGGGCCATCGATGTGGTGTAATACCCTACTCCAGTGTGTGGTGGTCGATTGCCTCTTGGGATGATGAAGAACAGTACAAGGGGAAGAACAGCCTCCTGAGGTAAGGTATTCTTGTGCTCTATGGACTGGTGGATGAGAACTCGGTCCGTTCCACCTTGTCCCTACTGTGGTGGCTAGCTCTACTTATATAGGCCCTGGTCCTCTCCCCAAATATTAAGCGGGAAGGGAGCCAACAACGGCGGGCAAATTTGAAAGGGGACAGCTACTACAAGCTATCCTGACAAAAGTAGTCTTCGCCTGCAAAAGGCTCTGGTGGTGACGCCGTCTTGGGATCCATGGTGACCTCCGTCTTGCTGTGCCGCTGGTCTTGGTGTTGTTGCACCGATATGGAAACCTTTGCTTGACGCCTCGGTACCCTGCGCCTGCGCCTGCCTCCTTAGCACCAAAGAGGAAACAAGGACGCTGCGCGCGCTGGCGCCCGCCTGGTGTCGATCATCATGGCTCACATCACGAGAGCCTCGTGAGGTTTGCCCCGCCTTGATATCTCCGCTCATCGCGAGGTAGCCTGGAGAGGCCGCTCCTGAGGAGGTATTGCGTCGTCTGCCTTGCGAGGCTTGGCCCCTCGCAAGGGTCTTGAATGCTTTGTTGATGAAGATGGGCCGTACATGCCCGCTAGCATAGCCACGCCGTGGGCCGCAGGCATGCAAGTCTGGGGACCCCCGTTCCCAGAACACCGACACTTTGAGATTGCAACTCTACCTAGACCCAATACCTTGCTTTTACCAGTATCAGCAAATGTGATGTGACTATTGTCAGATGGACATAAGGTTGAGTCCATGAGAAGACTTCGATCACCAGCCATATGATTAGTGCATGCACTGTCCATAATCCATTATGAAGCATGTGGTGCCATACCCTACAATATGGTTAGGGGGATAGGCTTCACCAAGAGTATTGTGAAGCATAAACATTTGACGGACAAGAGGATTATCAAAGCTCAGATCAAGGTTAGGACTGACAGGATGAATGGCAAGCGATTCAGGAACAAAATACATAGTAAGACCATTTGGGCATTTTATCTTGCGCCCCACAAGCTGTTTTAGGTCCCCAGCATAAGCATCGGACGCCTTCGATTTCCGGATGGAGGCCTTTCCCTGCAAAAGAAATTTAATTTTTCTTAACCACCCACATCTTCAGGGGTGTTTTAGAAGCAATGAGTCTAAGTGCAGCATCTGAGAACTTCGGCTTTGGAGCCCTAGAAAATAGCCTTGCAGGAGGTGAATAATACTCATATGAATAAGAAGAATAGTTCTTAGTCTTATGGACATAGCGGTTTGATGATACGCGCTCATATTCATAAGTTTGAGTATGATTTCCCTGCAAAACATTGGCGTTAGGGTGACTCTTGTGAGTCCTCTGTCTGTATGAAGCCTTTGGACCATATGAAGCCTTTGGTCTAGGGTTTGTCTTCTTCCCTTGTGGTGTCATGATGACATTCACAGGAAGATTTTCAAGACACCTTTTGCGCACCCAGATCTTCTTCATAGGTGGTCCAATCCGGCAGTTAGTACCAATATACCTGGCAAACACTTCACCATTCTGATTCTTAAACAGTTTATAGTTTGCATCAAATGATTCATTAATGATAATCGGGTTAGCGCAAGTGAAGCCAGATAAGGTGGATGGGTCCACTAAAGGTCCCTTTGCAGCAACCCATGTGGTTTTGGGGTACTGCTCAGGCTTCCAGCAAGAACCGTCAACATTCATTTTCCTCTCGAACCCAACACCCTCTTTCTAGGGTTTCGGTTCAGAATCTGCTTTTTGAGGACATCACATAGTGTTTGATGCCCTTTGAGACTTTTGTACATCCCAGTCTCAAGCAATGTCTTCAACCTAGCATTTTCATCAGCAATAGTAGTGGTATCCTCAGCAGAGTGGATAGTTACCACATCGCCAGCTTGAAGATATTGTGACAAGAGCGTTAGCAGAGAACATTCAAAGCAATGTAATTAGTGTTATCATGCTCAAGGCATTTTAGACATGGTGGTTCAAATCCTTCCTGAGCGGGACTGATCTATTGAGCGCGAAGTGACTCGTTCTGTTTTTGAAGATCTTCATGAACTGCTCTCAGTTTCTCAAGTTCTTGCTTCCTTTGAAGATAATCATAGGAAAGCTTTTCATGAGTTGTTGAGAGCGTTTCATGACGACTTTCAAGTTCCTCGTACTTAACATGAAGAGTTTTTATGTCTTCAATTAGGGACTGAGATCGAGTCATTTTCGCGTCCAACAGGTCATCGCTTTTGTCTAACAGTTTTTGAATATGTTCCATAGCCTTTTGTTGTTTAGTTGCAATTTTAGCAAGTGTTTTGTAGCTGGGTTTGGATTCACAATCAGAGTCATCTTCACTTGATGTTTGAAAGTAAGCATCGTGTGAGTTTACCTTGGCACCACGTGCCATGAAGCCGTAGGTGGGGGCAGAGTCGTCCTTGTTATTAGCATCAGCGTTGGTGACGGAGCCATTGTCTTCAGTGTTGAAGATGGACTTGGCAACATAGGCTGTGGCTAGAGCCAGACTTGCAACGCCAGAGTCGGACTCCTCCTCAGACTCCACCTCTGCCTCCTCGTATGCACTCCTCCTGAATCCATCTCCTTGCCAACAAAAGCACGAGCCTTGCCAGATGAGCTCTTCCTGTGTGATGAAGACTTGGACGAAGACTTGGAAGAAGACTTTGAGGATTTCTTCTTCTTCTTGTCATCAGAATCATATTCCTTGCTCTTCTTCTTCTTGTTGTTCTCATTGTCCCACTGAGGACACTCAGAGATGTAGTGACCAGGTTTCTTGCACTTGTGGCATGTTCTCTTCTTGTGGTCATGAGTGGAAGCTTCATCATTTCTTGAGATGGATCTTGAAGACTTTCTGAAGCCTTTCTTCTTGGTGAATTTCTGAAACTTCTTCACAAGCATTGCAAGCTCCTTTCCAATGTCTTCAGGATCCCCAGAACTGCAGTCAGATTCTTCTTCAGATGAGGAAATAACTTTTGCCTTCAAAGCGCTAGTATGTCCATAGCTAGAACCATAGATCTCTCTTTTCTCAGATAACTGGAACTCATGTGTGTTGAGCCTCTCAAGTATGTCAGACGGATCGAGAGTCTTCAAGTCAGGGCGTTCTTGGATCATTAAGGCTAGGGTGTCAAACGAGCTGTCAAGTGATCTCATGAGTGTTTTGACGATTTCATGCTTGGTGATCCCAGTGGCGCCAAGAGCATGAAGCTCATTTGTGATGTCAGTGAGGCGATCAAACGTGAGCTGGACATTCTCATTGTCGTTTCTTTTGAAGCAGTTGAAGAGGTTGCGAAGAACACTGATCCTTGAGTCTCTCTGGGTTGAGACGCCTTCGTTGACCTTGGACAGCCAGTCCCAGACTAACTTCGAAGTTTCCAGAGCACTCACACGGCCATACTGTCCTTTGGTCAGATGACCACAGATGATGTTCTTGGCAGTAGAATCCAGTTGAATGAACTTCTTGACATCAGCAGGGGTGACACCTTCACCGCCCTTAGGAACGCCGTTCTTGACGACATACGAGAGGTCAACATCAATGGCTTCAAGATGCATACGCGTCTTATTTCTCCAGTAGGGGTAATCAGTGCCATCGAAGACAGGGCACGCAGCAAAGACTTTGATTATCCCTGCAGTCGACATAGCTAAAACTGCAGGTGGTTAAATCGAATCACACAGAACAAGGGAGTACCTTGCTCTGGTACCAATTGAAAGTGCTAGTTATCGACTAGAGGGGGGTGAATAGGCGATTTTTATGAAAGTCTTCAAAACATGAGAGTTTCTGAGACAAACAAGAGAAATAAACCTATTGATATGCAGCGGAAGGTAGACTACACTAGACAGGCCATAGTCAAGCAATTAATGAAGCTAAAGTATGAAGACTATTGGCAGCTAGGTAGTATGGATCAAGATGGAAGATAGTATGACGCCAAACAACAATAGTCGTCACACAGTGAAGTCAAACAGACAAGGCAAGCAAGCAAATGACTTCACGAAGGCATACTATAAATAAGTGAGGGAAGAGATAGAACCAGTTGCTTGGTGAGGACAAGGATTTGTTGGACCAGTTCTAGTTGCTGTGACAACTGTACGTCTGGTCAGGGAGGCTGAGACTCAACTCAGAAGACCGCGTCTTCACCTTATTCCCCTTGAGCTAAGGACATTTAGTCCTCACCCAATCACTCTGGTAAGTCTTCAAGGTATACTTCCAAACCTTCACAGACTTCGTTCACCAGCAATCCACAATGACTCTTGGATGCTCAGAACGCGACACCTAACCGGCTGGAGGATTCACAGTCCTCAAGTGTAACAAGTCTTCAGGCATAGCATTTATCCAATCCGGCTTCTCAACCAATGTCCAAACTTGGTTCCTCTCAAAGTTGTGTAGCTCTTCATGCATAGCATTTATCCAATCCGGATCTTCCAATGCTTCTTCGACCTTCATAGGTTCAATGCTAGAGATGAAAGAATAGTTTTCACAAAAGTTAGCTAAACGAGTTTTAGAGCGAGTGATTCTCCCGGTTTGAATATCATTGTAGATTTTCTCGACGGGATGGTCTTTAGCAATTCTTGCTCGAACTCGTGAAAGCTTTTGCTTGGGTCTTCGTTGAACATCTTCTTCATCGTGTTCTTCTTCTTGACCTTCTTCATTGTTGGCGTTGTCGTTCTCTTGTCGTGGTGGAGAAGGAGGTTGTTGACGTTCATCTTGATGCACTTCCTCATTTTCTTCATCTTGGTGTGTCCCACTTGTGGATGCTTCCGTATCAACTCTTGGTTCACCTTGTCGTGAACTAGAAGCTTCCACTTGGACGGACGAGGTACTCTCCTTCACCTCCGTTGGACGGACCTTGCCAATAGACAAGTCTTGGATTGCATCCGAAGGATCTTTGTCTCGTACATCAATTGGCAATTGCTCTACTTGCGAGCCGTTAGATTCATCAAACTTCACATCTACCGTCTCTTCAACCTTTCGGGTGAAATTGTTGTAGACACGGTAAGTGTGAGAGTTTGAGCCATAACCTAGTAGGAAACCTTCATGAGACTTAGGAGCAAATTTAGAACGACGATGCTTATCAAGAATGTAGCACTTTGAACCGAATACACGAAAGTATCCAACTTGGGGTTTGTTACCGGTGAGTAGCTCGTATGCCGTCTTGCCGAGTAGCTTGTGAAGATACAAGCGATTTGTTGCATGACAAGCTGTCTCAACCGCTTCTGCCCAAAAGTGCTTCAGCGTCTTGTACTCATCAAGCATCGTTCTCGCCATTTTGATGAGCGTCCGGTTCTTCCTCTCAACAACTCCATTTTGTTGAGGTGTGTACGTAGCCGAGAACTCGTGTGAAATCCCTTCTTCGTCAAGGAAGGTGTCCACATTTGCGTTCTTGAACTCCGTTCCGTTGTCGCTGCAAACCTTCTTGATCTTCACTTCAAATTGGTTTTGGGCCTTCCTAGCGAAGTTTTTGAAGATCCTTTGGACCTGCGATTTATCATCGAGAAAGAACACCCACGTAAATCTGCAAAAATCATCAACTATAACTAGACCAAAAGAATTTCCACCGAGACTTTTATAGGAGTTGGGACCAAAGAGATCCATGTGAAGTAGCTCGAGTGGCCTCTTCGTGGTCATGATGTTCTTCACGGGATGCCTTCCTCCAACCTGTTTACCTGCTTGACAAGCACTGCAAAGTCTATCCTTATCAAATATGACATCATTAAATCCAAGGATATGATTCCCCTTAATAAGCTTGTCAAGGTTTCGCATACCAACATGACCTAATCGCCTATGCCATAACCAGCCTTTTGAGGATTTAGCAATGAAGCAAGTTTTAGGTTGAGCCTTTTAGTGAAATCAACAATGTATAGATCACCTCTACGCACACCAAGAAGACCATTTTATGATTATCTCGACGAAACACTTGGCAATCTACTTCAAGAATAGAACATTGAAACCGAAATCAGCAAGTCTAGATATCGAAAGTAAGTTGTAACCAAGAGATTCAACGAGCATAACATTTTGTATGGAGCTATCATGTGATATGGCCACCTTACCGAGGCCAACCACCTTACCCTTTGAGTTGTCACCGAAAGTGACATACTTTCGAGGACCATCATTTTCAGCAAGTTCACGAAACATGTCTTTATCTCCGGTCATGTGATCGGTACATCCACTATCAAGAACCCATTCCTTTCCTCCTGACATGTCCCCGAAGACTTGCCATAAGACCAAAATGTCTCATTGCATCATCAAGATCGAAGTCACTATCATCATCCTCATCATAGTATCCATGTTCAACATCGTCATGTGGTGGATCAAATCCTAGAGAGGGTGATTCATTAGAATGAGTTTGATAATAATCTTGTCTATGAATTCTTATAGCTTCGGAAATAATGTCACTAATAATACCAACATTTCCTTTGGCACGCATAAGGTTTGTAAGCTCAAATAGACGATCACCAAACATAGGATCACTAGTATTCATCTTACTCAAAGCAATAGACTTATAGAGAATCTCATCTAGATTTTTCAAGGAATAATCTGGAAATCGTCCTCAAGAAATTTCCATATAGTGTAGGTACACTCAAAAGTAGGCAAGATTCTAATCAAGTTTCTAGGCAAGCCTCTAGTGATAAGATTAACAGTTCTAAGATTTCTAGTCATGTCAATAGCTTCATCAAGGGTAGGATGCATAGGATCAACATAAGGTGCACAAGGGCTAGCAATGTACTTGTTAAAATGATATTGATTGAAAATAACAAGCATCTCATTTTTCCACTCACGAAAATACTCTCCATCAAGAATAGGCACTCTATGTCTAAGACTCCCCAAAGTAGACTCATCCATCTTCCTCCAATGGTGATTAAACCAAGGCAATGGAGACCAATGCTCGATACCACTTGTAGGATCTTGAGAAGAGGTGTCTAGAGGGGGGGGGGGTAGACACTAAGTACCAAAGTTGCAGTTTTAAGTTTCTTTAAAGTTTGAGTGGAGTTTAGGCACAAGTTTAACATTCACAACATATAGCAAGCAAGCATGCAAGAGTATATGAGCAGCGGAAAATAAAGCATGCAACTTGCAAGAATGTAAAGGGAAGGGATTGGAGGATTCAAACGCAATTTGGAGACACGGATGTTTTTGGCGTGATTCCGATAGGTGGTGCTATCGTACATCCACGTTGATGGAGACTTCAACCCACGAAGGGTAACGGTTGCGCGAGTCCACGGAGGGCTCCACCCACGAAGGGTCCACGAAGAAGCAACCTTGTCTATCACACCATGGCCGTCGCCCACGAAGGACTTGCCTCACTAGTGGTAGATCTTCACGAAGTAGGCGATCTCCTTGCCCTTACAAACTCCTTGGTTCAACTCCACAATCTTGTCGGAGGCTCCCAAGTGACACCTAGCCAATCTAGGAGACACCACTCTCCAAGAAGTAACAAATGGTGTGTTGATGATGAACTCCTTGCTCTTGTGCTTCAAATGATAGTCTCCCCAACACTCAACTCTCTCTCATAGGATTTGGATCTGGTGGAAAGAGGGTTTGAGTGGAAAGCAACTTGGGGAAGGCTAGAGATCAAGATTCATATGGTAGGAATGGAATATCTTGGCCTCAACACATGAGTAGGTAGTTCTCTCTCGAAATAGGATGGAAGTGTAGGTTCAGTCTGATGGCTCTCTCCATGGATGAAGAGGAGTTGGAGGGGTATATATAGCCTCCACACAAAATCTAACCGTTACACACAATCTACCAAACGCGGTGGGACCGAATCGTTAAACTCGGTGAGACCGATTTAGCAAATAATGTGACCGTTAGGGTTTTCGGTGGGACCGGAATGCAACTCGGTGGGACCGACTCGGTTAGGGTTAGGGCATAATGTAATCTCGGTAAGACGATTACACGAACTCGGTGGGACCGATTTTGGTAATAAGCTTTCCAGAGAGTTGGTCAGGCAAACTCGGTTTGACTGATTATCAAACTCGGTTTGACCGATTATCAAACTCGGTGGGACCGATTTTGATAATAAGTTAACTAGAGAGTTTGCATTGTAATCTCGGTAGTACCGATTGCTCAAACTCGGTGAGACCGATTTTGATAATGGACATACACAGAGAGATTACAATCCCGTCTCGGTGAGACCGAGATCCCTATCGGTGAGACCGATCTGCCTAAGGTTTGTGGCAGTGGCTAAGACATCCAAACTCGGTGGCGCCGGATAGAAAGAATCAGTGGGGCCGAGCTTGACTTTAGGTTTAGGACATATGTGTGGAAGTGGGAAAGTAGTTGAGGATATTTGGAGCATATCACTAAGCACTTTGAAGCAAGAAGCTCATTAAGAAACACCTCATCCCTCCTTGATAGTATTGGCTTTTCCTATAGACTCAAATGTGATCTTGGATCACTAAAATGTAAAATGAAGAGTCTTGAGCTTGAAGCTTGAGCCAATCCTTTGTCCTTAGCATCTTGAAGGAGTTCCCACATCCTTTAGTCCATGCCACTCCATTGTTGAACTTATCTGAAACATACTAGATAAAAGTGTTAGTCCAACAAGAGATATGTTGTCATTAATTACCAAAACCACCTAGGAGCACTTGTGCTTTCAATCTCCCCTTTTTGGTAATTGATGGCAACATACATCAAACTTTAGATAAAGATATAAAGAATAGCGAGTAAAGCTTTGGAAAGACATGTAACAAGCATAGGCTCCCCCTAAATGTATACAATCATGTGAATATGGAATATAGAAGCATGTGATAGCATAACCATGATAGAGCAGGCAATGTGTTACATGTATCTTGGCTATATGCATCAGAGCAAAACGTATTAAAGAGAATACCTTCATGCCCATGAGTCCTTCTTGCAAACAGTATGTACATTAGCAAGAATTCCTCATACACATGATTGTGATGCATATACTTACCTTGTAGTCTTGAGTTGGCTTAGGATGAAATGAACCTGCGTAAACAAGGTTAGATAACACAGATGCATCTACTAGCCAGAGCAAATGTAAGAAACCACAAGAATACCAAGACTGGGATGACATGTAGAGTGTGAGTACCGAGTACCACATTGGATTAGACATGTCCCCAAGAGTAAAGATATGCAATGAATTTAAATGATCTCTTTCCCTTAGATGTCTTGCTCCCCCTGAATCTAACATGGGATATTGGGAGAAGATAGGGAACAGAAAATCAGAGCTGAAGGAAAACAGAGCTGAAAGATATGAATGATGATCAGAGCTAAAGTTCAGAGCTAATGTATGCTCATGCGAAGTTGAGCACAACAGATCATATGAACATGTCTCTCCCCTCAAGAATACATGTGGACATCTCTCCTCTTGAACACCAAGTATCTGGGATCCTTGAGAAATACTTTCTACTAGTATTCTCTCCCCCTGGAGATCTCTCTCTCCCCCTGAAGGATCTCTCTCTCTACATGATAAGCTTTGATGTGATCTCTCTCTCCCCCTTTGACATCAAATTTCCAAGAAGGGCTTGATAAAGATGTAATCTCTCTCTCCCCCTCTGGAATTTGTCGTGAATGGGTTTGATGCTTGAGTCACATCATAAAGCAATGATAAAAATATGATGCTTGTAGAGGACAAGATTCATTGAGTGGAGCTGGATCAGAAGAAACACAGATTATGTGGCAAAGAGTTTTTCCTGTTATGAAATCTGTGGCACCAAGTGGTATGCTTCGGTCGTACCGAAAAGATTCGGTTGGACCGAAAATAACAAATTGGTGTAACCGAGTTTATCGCAGAGAGAACACTTGTCACCTCAGCTCACTAGACTAGTAAGATCTCACAAAGATTTGCAAGGAATTAACTAAAAGATATGCAAGGAATTAGATGCAGAAAATGCAGAGAAAACATAAAGAAATCTAGATGAAGTTTTTTTGAAAGGGGAAACACAAATGCATGAGACAAATGCAAAAACTCAGAAAAGAACACAGGAGAACTTCATCTAGAGATGGTCGGCGACAAAGTCACCTATGTTAGAGTATATTGACTTAGGAGTCAAGTGAGATCACTTGAGCATAGGCCATACTCATCGTTTAAGCTCAAAATGGGGTTGCCATTTTTTGTTTAAGCATCTTTGTGTATTCACATCTTGTCGAGTTCCTTTAACTCATGACTCGGAGTAAAGCTTCTCTAAGATGGAATAACATACCTTGGTTGGTGGTGTTGTCCATGTAGTTGAACTTGCGTGGGTTGCTCAAGGTTGATGTAGCTCATCAAGAATTTGGAGCACCACTTGGAATTTGAGTCCATCTACCTACATGGATTAGTTCTTGCAAGGAAGAGCACTTGTATATCCAAAATGACAATCATGAAACTCAACATAGAATTTGTCAAAGGATATGTTTGAATGGTTTCGTGCTTCCTTGTCTTCAACCACCTTGTGTAGAGACTTGGTGATGTAGAGATTGCTCAAGATATGAGTAGGTTTCAACCTCATGGAATTTGATTCAACCAAGTACCTACATGGGTTAGATAACATGCAAGATACAAATACATCCAAGACATAAGTCTTCATCATAAGAGAAATATCAAGGATTAGTCATAAGCTCATGTCTTGCATGTATCCAATGGAGTTTCTACTCCAAGTTTGAAGCATCAATGATGTTCAATTCTCCTCTTAACCTGCAAAACACTTTCTCATCGGAGGTTTAGTGAATATATCCGCTAATTGCTTTTCTATGCGAACATGCTTAAGATCAATGTCACCCTTAGAAACATGATCTTGAATGAAATGATGACGAACTTCAATATGCTTAGTTCGAGAATGTTGCACAGGATTATGACCAATTTTGATAGCACTTTCATTATCACAAAGCAATGGAACATGTCTCACATATATTCCATAATCTTTAAGAGTTTGGGTCATCCAAAGTAATTGAGCACAACATGAACCAGCGGCAATATATTCAGCTTTCGGTGGATAAGGATACCGAGTTTTGTTTCTTGGAGGACCAAGACACAAGAGATCTACCAAGAAATTGACAAGTACCGAAGTGGACTTTCTATCAACCTTGTCTCCGCATAGTCCGAGTCGGAATAGCCAACAAGATCGAAAGAGGCCCTCTTAGCATACCAAATGCCAAAATTTGGTGTATGGATTAAGTATCTCACTATCCTTTTCACAGCCTTAAGATGACATTCTTTAGGGGCAGCTTGATATCATGCACACATGCACACACTTAGCATAATATCGGGACGTGAAGCACATAGATATAACAATGAACCAATCATAGAGCGATAAACCTTTTGATCAACCGGTTCACCATCTTTAGTTAAGTCAAGATGTCCACTAGTAGGCATGGGTGTAGTCATACCTTTGCATTCTTGCATATTGAACTTCTTGAATAAGTCCTTGGTGTACTTTGTTTGCGAGACAAAAGTATCTTCCTTAGTTTGCTTGATTTGCAAACCAAGAAAGAATTTGAGTTCACTCATCATAGACATCTCAAACTTCTCCGACATTAGCTTCCCAAACTTTTCACTAAAATGAGGGTTAGTTGATCCAAATATAATATCACCAACATAAATTTGGCACACAAAGAGTTCACCATTAAACCTTTTAGTAAAAAGAGTAGAATCAATTTTCCCAATTTCAAAGCCTTTTTCAATAAGGAACTTGGTCAAGCATTTATACCATGCTCTAGGAGCTTGTTTAAGTCCATAAAGAGCTTTGTGAAGTTTGTAAATATGATTGGGTTTCTTAGGATTGACAAAGCCGGGAGGTTGTTTAACATAAACTTCCTCCTCTATTTCACCATTTAGAAACGCACTTTTAATGTCCATTTGGTACAAGGTGATATCATGGTGATTAGCATAGGCAAGTAAGATGCGAATGGACTCAAGTCTAGCAAAGGGGGCGTAAGTCTCACCATAGTCCATACCTTCAACTTGTGTGTAGCCTTGGGCCATTTAGACATGCTTTGTTGCGAACTACTTGTCCATCTTCATCTTGCTTGTTGCGAAACACCCATTTGGTACCGATGATGTTGTGGTTGTTGTCGGGCTTCTCAACCAATGTCCAAACTTGGTTCCTCTCAAAGTTGTGTAGCTCTTCATGCATAGCATTTATCCAATCTGGACCTTCCAATGCTTCTTCGACCTTCATAGGTTCAATGCTAGAGATGAAAGAATAGTTTTCACAAAAGTTAGCTAAACGAGTTTTAGAGCGAGTGATTCTCCCGGTTTGAATATCATTGTAGATTCGCTCGACGGGATGGTCTTTAGCAATTCTTGCTCGAACTCGTGAAAGCTTTTGCTTGGGTCTTCGTTGAACATCTTCTTCATCTTGTTCTTCTTCTTGGCCTTCTTCATTGTTGGCGTTGCCGTTCTCTTATCGTGGTGGAGAAGGAGGTTGTTGACGTTCATCTTGATGCACTTCCTCGTTTTCTTCATCTTGGTGTGTCCCACTTGTGGATGCTTCCGTATCAACTCTTGGTTCACCTTGTCGTGAACTAGAAGCTTCCACTTGGACGAACGAGGTACTCTCCTTCACCTCCGTTGGACGGACCTTGCCAATAGACAAGTCTTGGATTGCATCCGAAGGATCTTTGTCTCCTACATCAATTGGCAATTGCTCTACTTGTGAGCCCTTAGATTCATCAAACTTCACATCTACCGTCTCTTCAACCTTTCGGGTGAAATTGTTGTAGACACGGTAAGTGTGAGAGTTTGAGCCATAACCTAGTAGGAAACCTTCATGAGACTTAGGAGCAAATTTAGAACGACGATGCTTATCAAGAATGTAGCACTTTGAGCCGAATACTCGAAAGTATCCAACTTGGGGTTTGTTACCGGTGAGTAGCTCGTATGCCGTCTTGCCGAGTAGCTTGTGAAGATACAAGCGATTTGTTGCATGACAAGCTGTCTCAACCGCTTCTGCCCAAAAGTGCTTCGGCGTCTTGTACTCATCAAGCATCGTTCTCGCCATTTTGATGAGCGTCCGGTTCTTCCTCTCAACAACTCCATTTTGTTGAGGTGTGTACGTAGCCGAGAACTCATGTGAAATCCCTTCTTCATCAAGAAAGGTGTCCACATTTGCGTTCTTGAACTCCGTTACATTGTCGCTGCGAACCTTCTTGATCTTCACTTTGTCGGGGAGGCTGATCGTACCCGCGAACACCTATGGGGCCAGCGGAGCAGGCCCCTTGTGGTTCGGAGGGGGGCGGAGATCGCACGAAGAGCGGATCGAGGCGAGGCACACGAGCAGTTTTACCCAGCTTCGAGCTCTCCGGAGAGATAAAACTCATCTGCTGCTAGTTTTTATCTATTTTGTTCTTGCTAGGGAGCAATGAGAGCTACAAAACCTAACGTGAGTGTCTCTCGGTCTCGAGTGGGTCGAATGAACCGAACGAGTTTAACCGAACGGAACCGAACCTCACGGAACCGAACCTGCGGAACCCTTTTCACGTTGCACTCGGGCTTCCTTTTATATGCTCAAGGGTCTCCGACAGGTGGCAACATAGGCGGGGTACAAATGTAAAAACAGGAGTTGGTACACCAACTTGAACAAAGGTCTGATGCAAAATACCTAACTCGACGGCAAGGGACAAAAGCAATAAATGCCCGTCATTGTCGCCCAAACAAAGTGTAACAGAGACCGTCAGTGCGCCCGCCGCCACGATGGCGAGCTTGTCAGCCGCTTATCTCTGCTCTCCGCTGGCTGCACAGCTGCTCGACACGCGCGCATGGAACGGTCCCATGGCGACACGTCGCTGGGTGAGCTGGAGCGGAGACGGAGAGAAGTTGCATGCCGCGGCAAGCGCCTTGCCGCGGCCGAATCTTTGTCGCGCCTGGAGACGTGTCGCGCCTGAGTCTTCCCGGCAAGCTCCTCTTGCCGGGCCTTGTCTTTATGCGTGCACAGGTGGCCTTCCCGACAAGCTCCTCTTGTCGGGGCCTTGTCTTCTCAATCAAATACTTTGTTCTTGAATGGCTCCAAAGGAGCCACGGAGGATATTGGCGGTGACGAGGCAAACCTTGCCGCTGGGTGTCACAATCGTCTGCGGCACGAGTACGGGATACTAGGGTACCCCTACTCTAGTACACCAACAGGAGCCCCCGGGCCTGGGCCGTACACGGTGCCGAGCGCTTGTCGGGCTAGGCCCAGAACTGTGCACGGACACGCGCAGCCTCGACCTCGTCGCAACTCGCCCCGGACCCACCACGATCCCCACTAACGGCGCGCACCGGACGTGGCGTCGTGCGAGAGATCGTGGGTGCGGTCGTGGGGGGTTCTTTATTAATATAGGCGGAACGTACGCCCCCTCCTCCCCTTTATAAGCGGAGGAAACAGAGGCAGGCCGACCACCCCTGCCATTGATGTCTTGTCAAGAAACCACCGCCGCTCCCCTCTTCTTCTCCGGTGCGAAGAGAGCAGCGCCACTTCTTTCGCCGCAAGCACACTCACCGCCGTCGACCTCCTCCGCCCTCCTCGCCATGGCTCTGAAGGCCGATAAGGAGAAGGGCGTCAAGTCGGCCGAGGCGCAGCGGCTCGCGGCGCTGCGCAAGGAGCGAGCCATCTGTTGGGTAACGTAGTAATTTCAAAAAATTTCCTACGCACACGCAAGATCATGGTGATGCATAGCAACGAGAGGGGAGAGTGTATGTCCACGTACCCTCGTAGACCGTAAGCGGAAGCGTTATAACAACGCGGTTGATGTAGTCGTGCGTCTTCACGATCCGACCGATCCAAGTACCGAACGACGGCACCTCCGAGTTCTGCACACGCTCAGCTCGATGACGATCCCGGACTCGATCCACAAAGTGTCGGGATGAGTTCCACAAGACGACGGCGTGGTGACGATGATGATGCTCCACCGACGCAGGGCTTCGCCTAAGCTCCGTGACGATATGACTTCACCGGCGCAGGGCTTCGCCTAAGCTCCGCGACGATATGACTTCACCGGCGCAGGGCTTCGCCTAAGCTCCGCGACGATATGACTTCACCGGCGCAGGGCTTCGCCTAAGCTCCGCGACGATATGACCGAAGTGGAATATGGTGGAGGGGCACCGCACACGGCTAAGGAACGATCCGTAGATCAACTTGTGTGTCTTGGGGTGCCCCCTGCCTCAGATATAAAGGAGCAAGGGAGGGGTGGCCGGCCTAGGAGGAGGCGCACTGGGGGAGTCCTACTCCCACCGGGAGTAGGATTCCCCTTTCCTAGTCCAACTAGGAAACCTTCCATGTAGTAGGAGTAGGAGAGAAGGAAAGGGAAGGGAAAGGAGAAGGAAGGAAGGGGCGCCCCTTCCCTAGTCCAATTCGGACCAGACCAAAGGAAGGTGCGGCCACCCTTGAGGCCCTTTTCCTTCTTTCCCTGTATGGCCCAATAAGGCCCAATACGTATTCCCGTAACTCTCGGTACTCGAAAAATACCGAATCACTCGGAACCTTTCCGAACTCCGAATATAGTCGTCCAATATATCGATCTTTACGTCTCGACCATTTCGAGACTCCTCGTCATGTCCCCGATCTCATCCGGGACTCCGAACTCCTTCGGTACATCAAAACTCATAAACTCATAATATAACTGCCATCGAAACCTTAAGCGTGCGGACCCTACGGGTTCGAGAACTATGTAGACATGACCTAGAACTATTCTCGGTCAATAACCAATAGCGGGACCTGGATGCCCATATTGGCTCCTACATATTCTACGAAGATCTTTATCGGTCAAACCGCATAACAACATACGTTGTTCCCTTTGTCATCGGTATGTTACTTGCCCGAGATTCGATCGTCGGTATCCAATACCTAGTTCAATCTCGTCACCGGCAAGTCTCTTTACTCGTTCTGTAATGCTTCATCCCGTAACCAACTCATTGGTCACATTGCTTGCAAGGCTTATAGTGATGTGCATTACCGAGAGGGCCCAGAGATACCTCTCCGACAATCGGAGTGACAAAACCTAATCTCGAAATACGCCAACCCAACATGTACCTTTGGAAACACCTGTAGTACTCCTTTATAATCACCCGATTACGTTGTGACGTTTGGTAGCACCCAAAGTGTTCCTCCAAAGAAACGGAGTTGCATAATCTCATAGTTACAGGAACATGTATAAGTCATGAAGAAAGCAATAGCAACATACTAAACGATCAAGTGCTAGGCTAACGGAATGGGTCATGTCAATCAGATCATTCTCCTAATGATGTGATCCCGTTAATCAAATGACAACTCATGTCTATGGTTAGGAAACATAACCATCTTCGATTAACGAGCTAGTCAAGTAGAGGCATACTAGTGACACTCTGTTTGTCTATGTATTCATACATGTATTATGTTTACGTTAATACAATTCTAGCATGAATAATAAACATTTATCATGATGTAAGGAAATAAATAATAACTTTATTATTGCCTCTAGGGCATATTTCCTTGATCTCCCACTTGCACTAGAGTCAATAATCTAGTTCACATTGCCATGTGATTTAACATCAATAGTTCACATCTATATGTGGTTAACACCCATAGTTCACATCGACATGTGACCAACACCCAAAGGGTTTACTAGAGTCAGTAATCTAGCTCACATCGCTATGTGATTAACACCCAAAGAGTACTAAGGTGTGATCATGTTTTGTTTGTGAGAGAAGTTTAGTCAATGGGTCTCGCCACATTCAGATCCGTATGTATTTTGCAAATTTCTATGTCTACAATGCTCGCACGGAGCTACTCTAGCTAATTGCTCCCATTTTCAATATGTATCCAGATTGAGACTCGAGTCATCTAGATTAGTGTTTAAAACTTGCATCGACGTAACCCTTTACATTTAACCTTTTCACTTCCATAATCGAGAAACACATCCTTATTCTACTAAGGATAATTTTGACCGCTGTCCATTGATCTACTCCTAGATCACTATTGCACTCCTTGCCAAGCTTAGTGGTAGGGTATGCAATAGATCTGGTACACAAGATGACATACTTTATAGAACCTATGGCTGATGCATAGGGAATGACTTTCATTCTCTTTCTATCTTCTGCCGTGGTCGGGTTTTGAGTCTTACTCAATCTCACACCTTGTAACACAGGTAAGAACTCTTTCTTTGACTGTTCCATTTTGAACTACTTCAAAATCTTGTCAAGGTATGTATTCATTGAAAAAACTTATCAAGCGTCTTGATCTATCTCTATAGATCTTGATGCTCAATATGTAAGCAGCTTCACCGAGGTCTTTCTTTGAAAAACTCCTTTCAAACACTCCTTTATGCTTTGCGAATAATTCTACATTATTTCCGATCAACAATATGTCATTCACATATACTTTATCGGAAAGGTTGTAGTGCTCCCACTCACTTTCTTGTAAATACAGGCCTTTCCAAAAGTCTCAGATAAAATCATATGCTTTGATCAACACATCAAAGCGTATATTCCAACTCCGAGATGCTTGCACCAGTCCATTGATGGATCGCTGGAGCTTGCACATTTTGTTAGCTCCTTTAGGATTGACAAAACCTTCTGGTTGCATCATATACAACTCTTCTTTAATAAATCCATTAAAGAATGTAGTTTTGACATTCATTTGCCAGATTTCATAAAATGTGGCAATTGCTAACATGATTCGGACAGACTTAAGCATCGCTACAGTTGAGAAAATCTCATTGTAGTCAACACCTTGAACTTGTCGAAAACCTTTTTGTGACAAGTCGAGCTTTGTAGATAGTAACACTACTATCGGTGTCCGTCTTCCTCTTGAAGATCCATTTATTTAACATGGCTTGTCGATCATCGAGCAAGTCAATCAAAGTCCATACTTTTGTTCTCATACATGGATCATATCTCAGATTTTATGGCCTCAAGCCATTTTATGGAATCTGGGCTCATCATCGCTTCCTCATAGTTCGTAGGTTCATCATGGTCTAGTAACATGACTTCCAGAACATGATTACCGTACTACTCAGTGCGGATCTTACTCGAAGACCTACGAGGTTTGGTAGCAACTTGATCTGAAGTTTCATGATCATCATCATTAACTTCCTCACTAATTGGTGTAGGAATCACCGGAACTGATTTACGTGATGAACTACTTTCCAATAAGGGAGAAGGTATAATTACCTCATCAAGTTCTACTTTCCTCCCACTCACTTCTTTCGAGAGAAACTTCTTCTCTAGAAAGGATCCATCTTAGCAACGAAAAACTTGCCTTCGGATCTGTGATAGAAGGTGTACCCAATAGTTACCTTTGGGTATTCTATGAAGACGCACTTCTCCGATTTGGGTTTGAGCTTATCGGTGAAAACTTTTTCACATAAGCATCACAACTCCAAACTTTTAAGAAACGACGACTTAGGTTTACCGTTAAACCATAGTTCATATGGTGTCGTCTCAACGGATTTAGATGGTGCCCTATTAAACGTGAATGCGGCTGTCTCTAATGCATAACCCCAAAATGATAGTGGTAAACCAATAAGAGACATCATAGATCGCACCATATCAAATAAAGTGCGGTTACGACATTCGGACACACCATAACATTGTGGTGTTCTGGTGGCGTGAGCTGTGAAACTATTCCACATTATTTTAATTGAAGACCAAACTTCGTAACTCAATTATTCGTCTTTTGCAATTAGATCGCAGAAACTTTATTTTCTTGTTACGATGATTTCTCCACTTCAATCTGAAATTCTTTGAACCTTTCAACTATTTCAGACTTATGTTTCATCAAGTAGATATACCCATATCTGCTCAAATCATCTTGTGAAAGTCGAAAATAACGATACTTGCCACGAGCATCAACACTCATTGGATCGCATACATCGGTATGTATTTATTTCCAATAAGTCAAGAGCTTGTTCCATTGTTCCGAGAACGGAGTTTTAGTCATCTTGCCCAAAGCGGCACGGTTCGCAAGCATCAAATGATTCATAATCAAGTGATTCCAAAAGTCCATCGGCATGGAGTTTTCTTCATGCGCTTTACACCAATATGACCTAAACGGCGATTGCCACAAATAAGTTGCACTGTCATTATTAACTTTGCATCTTTTGGTTTCAATATTATGAATATGTGTATCACTATGATCGAGATCCAATGAATCATTTTCATTGGGTGTGTAACCATATAAGGTTTTATTCATGTAAACAGAACAACAATTTATTCTCTTACTTAGATGAATAACCGTATTGCAATAAACATGATCAAATCATACTTATGCTCAACACCAAATAACACTTATTTAGGTTCCATACTAATCCCGAAAGTATAGGGAGTGTGCGATGATGATCATATCAATCTTGGAACTACTTCCAACACTCCTCTTCACTTCCCTTCAACTAGTTTCTGTTTCATTCTGCAACTCCTGCTTTCAAGTTACTACTCTTAGCAACCGAACCAAGATTATCAAATACCGAGGGGTTGCTATGAACACTAGTAAAATACACATCAATAATCTGTATCTCAAATATACCTTTGTTCACTTTGCCATCCTTCTTATCCGCCAAATACTTGGGGTAGTTCCGCTTCTAGTGACCAGTTCCATTGCAGCAAAAGCACTTAGTCTTAGGCTTAGGTCCAGACTTGGGCTTCTTCACTCGAGCAGCAACTTGCTTGCCGTTCTTCTTGAAGTTCCCCTTCTTCCCTTTGCCCTTTTCCTTGAGACTAGTGGTCTTGTCAATCATCAACACTTGATGCTCTTTCTTGATTTCTACCTTCGTCGATTTCAACATCACGAAGAGCTCGGGAATTGTTTTCGTCATCCCTTGCATACTATAGTTCATCACGAAGTTCTAGTAACTTAGTGTTGGTGACTAGAGAATTACATCAATCACTATCTTATTTGGAAGATTAACTCCCACTTGATTCAAGCGATTGAAGTACCTGCACAATCTGAGAACATGCTCACTAGTTGAGCGATTCCCTTCCATCTTTTAGCTATAGAACTTGTTGGAGATTTCATATCTCTCAACTCGGGTATTTGCTTGAAATATTAACTTCAATTCCTGGAACATCTCATATGGTCCATGACGTTCAAAACGTCTTTGAAGTCCCGATTCTAAGCTGTTAAGTATGGTGCACTAAACTATCAAGTAGTCATCATATTGAGCTAGCCAAACGCTCATAACGCCTACATTTGCTCCTCGCAATAGGTCCGTCACCTAGCGGTGCATTAAGGACATAATTCTTCTCAGGCAGCAATGAGGATAAACCTCGGATCACGGATCCAATCCGCATCATTGCTACTAACATTTTTCAATACAATTTTCTCTAGGAACACATATAAAAACATAGGGAAGCAACAACGCGAGCTATTGATCTACAACATAATTTGCAAAATACTACCAGGACTAAGTTCATGATAAATTTAAGTTCAATTAATCATATTACTTAAGAACTCCCACTTAGACAGACATCTCTCTAGTCATCTAAGTGATCACGTGATCCAAATCAACTAAACCATAACCGATCATCACGTGAGATGGAGTAGTTTTCAATGGTGAACATCTTATGTTGATCATATCTACTATATGATTCACGCCGACCTTTCGGTCTCCGTGTTCGAGGCCATATCTCGCATATGCTAGGCTCGTCAAGTATAACCTGAGTATTCTGCGTGTGCAAAACTGGCTTGCACCCGTTGTAGATGGACGAGAGCTTATCACACCCGATCATCACGTGGTGTCTCGGCACGACGAACTTTGGCAACGGTGCATACTCGTGGAGAACACTACTTGATAATTTTAGTGAGAGATCATCTTAAAATGCTACCGTCAATCAAAGCAAAATAAGATGCATAAAGGATAAACATCACATGCAATCAATATAAGTGATATGATATGGCCATCATCATCTTGTGCTTGTGATCTCCATCTCCGAAGCACCGTCGTGATCACCATCGCCACCGGCGCGACACCTTGATCTCCATCGTAGCATCGTTGTCGCCACGCCATCTATTGCTTCTACGACTATCGCTACCGCTTAGTGATAAAGTAAAGCAATTACAGGCGTTTGCATTTCATACAATAAAGCGACAACCATATGGCTCCAGCCAGCTTGCCGATAACCCGGTTACAAAACATGATCATCTCATACAATAAAATATAGCATCACGTCTTGACCATATCACATCACAACATGCCCTGCAAAAACAAGTTAGACGTCCTCTATTTTGTTGTTGCAAATTTTACGTGGCTGCTACGGGCTTAGCAAGAACCGTTCTCACCTACGCATCAAAACCACAACGATACTTCGTCAAATAGACTCCGTTTTAACCTTCTCAAGGACCGGGCGTAGCCTTTTCAGTTCAACTAAAGTGAGAGAGACAGGACACCCGCCAGCCACCTTTAAGCACGAGTGCTCGTGAACGGTGAAAACCAGTCTCGCGTAAAGCGTCTGCACGTAATGTCGGTCCGGGCCGCTTCATCTCACAATACCGCTGAACCAAAGTATGACATCTTTGGTAGGCGGTATGACTTGTATCGCCCACAACTCACTTGTGTTCTACTCGTGCAAAACATCAAACCATAAAAACCTAGGCTCGGATGCCACTTTGTTGGGTAACGTAGTAATTTCAAAAATTTCCCTACGCACACGCAAGATCATGGTGATGCATAGCAACGAGAGGGGAGAGTGTATGTCCACGCACCCTCGTGAGACCGTGGCGGAAGCGTTATAACAACGCGGTTGATGTAGTAAATGCGTCTTCACGATCCGACCGATCCAAGTACCGAACGACGGCACCTCCGAGTTACGCACACGTTCAGCTCGATGGCGATCCACGGACTCGATCCAAAGCAAAGTGTCGAGGATGAGTTCCGTCGGACGACGGCGTGGTGACGATGATGATGCTCCACCGACGCAGGGCTTCGCCCTAAGCTCTGCTGACGATATGACTTCACCGGCGCGAGGGCTTCGCCTAAGCTCATGACGATATGACTTCACCGGCGCAGGTCTTCGCCTAAGCTCCGCGACGATATGACTTCACCGGCGCAGGGCTTCGACTAAGCTCCGCGACGATATGACCGAAGTGGAATATGGTGGAGGGGGGCACCGCACACGGCTAAGGAACGATCCGTAGATCAACTTGTGTGTCTTGGGGTGCCCCCCTGCCCCCGTATATAAAGGAGCAAGGGAGGGGGTGGCCGGCCTAGGAGGAGGCGCACCAAGGGGGAGTCCTACTCCCACCGGGAGTAGGATTCCCCCTTCCTAGTCCAACTAGGAAACCTTCCATGTAGTAGGAGTAGGAGAGAAGGAAAGGGAAGGGAAAAGGAGAAGGAAGGAAGGCGCCCCCTTCCCTAGTCCAATTCGGACCAGACCAAGGGAAGGGTGCGGCCACCCTTGAGGCCCTTTTCCTTCTTTCCCGTATGGCCCAATAAGGCCCAATACGTATTCCCGTAACTCTCGGTACTCGAAAAATACCGAATCACTCGGAACCTTTCCGAACTCCGAATATAGTCGTCCAATATATCGATCTTTACGTCTTGACCATTTCGAGACTCCTCGTCATGTCCCCGATCTCATCCGGGACTCCGAACTCCTTCGGTACATCAAAACTCATAAACTCATAATATAACTATCATCGAAACCTTAAGCGTGGGACCCTACGGGTTCGAGAACTATGTAGACATGACCTAGAACTATTCTCGGTCAATAACCAATAGCGGGACCTGGATGCCCATATTGGCTCCTACATATTCTACGAAGATCTTTATCGGTCAAACCGCATAACAACATACGTTGTTCCCTTTGTCATCGGTATGTTACTTGCCCGAGATTCGATCGTCGGTATCCAATACCTAGTTCAATCTCGTCACCGGCAAGTCTCTTTACTCGATTACGTAATGCTTCATCCGTAACCAACTCATTGGTCACATTGCTTGCAAGGCTTATAGTGATGTGCATTACCGAGAGGGCCCAGATACCTCTCCGACAATCGGAGTGACAAAACCTAATCTCGAAATACGCCAACCCAACATGTACCTTTGGAAACACCTGTAGTACTCCTTTATAATCACCCAGTTACGTTGTGACGTTTGGTAGCACCCAAAGCGTTCCTTCGGTAAACGGGAGTTGCATAATCTCATAGTTACAGGAACATGTATAAGTCATGAAGAAAGCAATAGCAACATACTAAACGATCAAGTGCTAGGCTAACGGAATGGGTCATGTCAATCAGATCATTCTCCTAATGATGTGATCCCGTTAATCAAATGACAACTCATGTCTATGGTTAGGAAACATAACCATCTTGATTAACGAGCTAGTCAAGTAGAGGCATACTAGTGACACTCTGTTTGTCTATGTATTCATACATGTATTATGTTTCCGGTTAATACAATTCTAGCATGAATAATAAACATTTATCATGATGTAAGGAAATAAATAATAACTTTATTATTGCCTCTAGGGCATATTTCCTTCACCATCTTCCCCCCGCAGCTCGGCGCACGGGAGCTGCGGGACGTCTTCTACCTTTTCTGGTCGACGGAGACTCGTGCGCATCCGCGCACGAGGGTGCTCCCCGCCTCCGCCGCTGATCTGGCCCCAACAGGGTACCCTTTCTTCGCCATTTTCTTCTATTGCGGTCTTTTCCCGCCGTTTTCCGAGTTCTTTTGCGACATAATGAACACCTTTAGCCTCCGCCTCCTTGATTTCACCCCCAACGCCATCTTGACCATGGCGTTTCGCATTGTTGTGCGAAAACTTTGTCGGAGTCCACCGAGCGTGTCACTCTTCCGCCATTTCTTTGTTCCCAGCGTCGAGAGAGGAGAGCCACTTGCGGAGGGATAGCACAGGTCTCTAGGATCGGCAAGAAAGAGGCCTACCTAGAAGGGGAGTTAGGAACAAGTGGGAGGAGTGGAGAGCCAACTGGTCTTTGGGTCTTAGAGGAGAACCCACAGCCATTCACCCGTCGCCAAACCCCAATAGTGCGCGGCAAGGATTGGAGTAACTTGGCGCGGAGGGCGAAAGGCGAAGATAGCTGTGACTCAATTCTGCGCCTCGGGCTTGCCGGGTTATTTGTTAGCCGATTGGCGCAGACTTCATTCGCCGCCGCATCGCTCCCTTGCAGGAAAGGAGGAGGCCTGCTTGGGAGTTCCAGAATGCGGCGGATATCATGAGGCTGCGCCCGGGCCTGAATTGGAACTTCACTGTCATGGAGCTGGATTCAGTGCTGCTCGAGCTGTTCAAGAACGACCCCGAACATCCAGAGTGGTTCAGGTTGCCGCGAGGGTCGTCCCCAGCTGCAACAACTCGGCGCTCGACCGCATCCGCGCCATGATGCCATTGTGCGACTCCCACGGGATCGTCCCAACCTGGCAGGAGCCCCCCGAAGAGGTCGTGCAGCAATTCTTCGACGACTTGCAAGAAGTGCCGATCCGCGCCGACGAGCAGAAGAGGCTCACCCACGACACCACCGACCAGGAGATGGCGCGGATCGCCACCAGGGTGGAGGAGGCGGCAGCAGCCGCTGCCGCTGGAGCCTTCGGGTTCACCGTGGAGGAGGTGGACGCGGCGAGGGCGGCAAGCTCTACCGAGCGAGGAGAGGTCGCCGGTGAGGAGGACGAGCTTGTCGAGCCCGAGACTGGGTCGGGTGGACCCGCCGAGGGCGCT
Source organism: Aegilops bicornis (assembly GCA_021605145.1). Taxonomy (NCBI): domain Eukaryota; kingdom Viridiplantae; phylum Streptophyta; class Magnoliopsida; order Poales; family Poaceae; genus Aegilops; species Aegilops bicornis. Next base: position 429,472,449 of record CM038671.1, on the reverse strand, counting down.
TCTTCTCCTCCGCCAAGCGACTTGCCGCCAGCGGAGCCCCCGGCTCCACCGAGGAGGCGTCTCCGCAGGGTTGGAGACGAGTCGGGGCGGCAGACCGGCCCACAATGAAGCGCCGCTCGACGCGCTACACATGACAAGCGAGGTTGCAGCGAGCGCCTCACACTGCAGCGACAAGCTGGGCGGAGTCTTCTCGGGCCATCACGACGCCTCCGCCAAGCGGCCAAGAGAGCCCACTGCCCGCCTCATCGCACCGAGGCGGGCCGAGTTTGACTTCTCCGCGCCAGCTCAGGAGGAGGCGAAGAGTAAGCCCTTGAGACTTGTGCTTATATTTCTTCAATTTTTATTGCTTCATCTTGAATCTGATTTGCTTGCCGTTCTGGACTCTTTCCTTTCGTGACGCCGCCCAGAGAGCGGCGAAGAGGGCCAAGATCCCGACGGTCGTCGTTGAGGACGATTCTCCCGTGGTGACGGGGGACGCGTCCGAGACCGCCTTGCCGGACCCGGCAACCCTCCTTCAGAGCAGCCCCCAGCACAGCCCCCAGAGTAAGTGTGCAGTTTTCTTCTTACTATTAGGTGTGCAGGGGGGCTCCTTCATTGTTGATATCTGGCCGTGTGCTTGTGTAGGAGCAGAGCAGCCTCATCAGGAGGGCTCAGAAGCCGCCTCCGAGATCCTGCCTCACGCCACCACGCCGCCAAGGGAGAACTCCCCGGTAAGGGAGCTCCCTCCGACAAGGGAGGCCACCCCGGCAAGGGAGGCCACTCCGGCAAGGGAGGCTACCCCGGCAAGGGACGGCGCCCGCGACCCTCCAGTGGTCGAGGCCATGGCTGCGGATCCCGTTGCAGGTAACTCCCTTACGCGAAAATCTCCCTTGGGCTTGCTTTCTTTTGCTTCTCTTTTTTGAATATCTGCTTGACTGCTCTTTCTTCGTCTGACGCAGACCCGATGGAGGTCGAGGCCGCCGGCGAGGAAGCAACGGCAACACCGACGAGGCCGCCGTTGAAGAAGAAGAGGTCGTCGTGGAGGAAGAGGCCGTCGCCGACGAGCTCACATGGCGAGGAGGCCACCAAGGCTGCCGACGCAGAGGCCGAGGGGTCGGCGGTCGATCGACGGGCCCCGAGGCCGCAGGAGCGGCAAGCACTACACCGACAGCCGACTCCCCGCGCTGCCAAGGCCAGGCTCCGAGGAGCCCCAGCCCGGCGCCTACGAAGGCCGGGCGGCGTCTTCATCAAGCTCCCACAGGGAACTGAGTTCCAGGGCGCCGGTCGAGGGCGAGACCTTCGACGGCGAGCTACTCGCGTCCGCTGGGCTGACGCTGGTGGATGCGCCAAGCAGCAGCAGCGGCGAGTCCGAGGAGGAGCAGCTGCTGAAGAAGCTGTTGTCTCTCTATCGCACCCGTCAGGCCAAGTTAGAGACCTGGGAAGCCCTTGTCGCGAGGGCCGGAGCGGACATGGAGAAGCGCCGAGGAGCTCCGAGCGCCAACAAGGAAGCCCTCCGCGACGTGGTGGAAGCGCGGGGCAGCTTCGCAGAAGAGCGCACGGCCTTCATCCTTGAGAAGGCCGCGGTGATGAGGAGCAGCGGCTGGCTGCCGAGAAGCTTCGCCAGCAGAAAGCGAATGGCGCAGTGGAAGGTCAACCTGGACAGCCACGAAGAAGACCTTGCAGCGCGAGTCACTTGGCGGGCGCTTCAGAAGCGAAGCGACGCTGCCGCAGCCGCCGAGGCCGCCAAGGAAGAGCTGAAGGCGAAGGTGGCACACCGAGGCCACCCTCAAGAAGAGCGGCGAAGAGCTTGCCGTGCTCAGCCGAGCGCGAGAAGGACGCCTACACCCTTGGCAAGCTGCAGCTGCCTGGCCGACAGGCCAAGGAGCTCGACGCCGCCAAGGATTCCAAGGCGGATCTGGAGCTGGCCTGACCACTCGACGCGGACGTTGGATGGCGCCAGAGAGCGGGAGGTGGGCTTGTTGGAGGCGATCAAGGCCAAAGAGGAGCTGCTGGCGAATCTTGTCTCCGTCGAGAACACCTTGAGGAGAGAGTGTGGAGCCTTTGGACCGAAGGTCTTGTGGACACCGCCGCCGACATCCACAACGAGCTGATGGAGCTGGGGATGGCGGACCTTGCGCACTCCTCCGACGAGCATCTCCAACCCAGCGCCAAGCTCAGCTTGTTCTTCAAAGGCGTCGCGACGGGCCTCCGGCGACTCCGAGAGGAGGTCCCGAAGCAGCTGGCCGAGGAGTCTCGCCAGGTTTGTGCAGGAGCCCTCGAGAAGGTGTTGATGAAGGTGGCCTTCCGCAACCCGGGCCTCAATCTTAACGGCGTCCTCAGATCCTTGCCGTCCGACGCCAACGTGGAGGAGCTCAAAGCCCTTGTCGCACCCATTGTGGACAAGGTGAATAAGATCAAGCGGATCGAGGCGACCCGCGTAGACTAGGCCGCCAACTTTATCTTTCCCTTGTCTGGCGATCATGTTTAGAAAACTTTGTTAGATCAGCGACAAGTTATTCTGTAATATACTCTATCTTAGGTGAATCGATCAATGCAATGTTATTTCCTCTACTTGATTTCTTCCTTTATGCGTTTACGCCTTACGCATTTAGGGGACTTGTCGGTGCGGGCACTTTTGTCATGGCCGAGTCTTGAACGTCGGCGACTTCTTGGCGATGCCGCCTCCGATAAACAACCTTGTCGCAACTAGCCACAGCTCACTTAAGTTGTTGAGCGGACTCGAAACAAAGTAAGGGCGCGACTAGCCTGCGAGTTGGTTCCTCTCGCGCATGAGTTTTCCATACAAAGTACTATCATTCGAGGAAGATAACTTGAAAATTTAAAATTGATTGCTCAAACTTTGGCAACTTAGCTTTTCGGTCTCTTGCTTCCCGATGAGGTGAATCTTCCTCGAGCGGTGTCTACGGTCCATAGTATTATCTCCTCCTCCCCCTGGTTAACTTGTGAGGGAGCCTTCCTTTCTTTGAGAAAAGAAAAATAAGAGGAAATAACGTTATGGAGCCTAGCGGCTCGATTCTGCTTACCGGGTGTGGTTGCTGCACAAAGTGTTAGCCAAAGCATGCAATAAATTGATGAAAGCACGAATTTGACGAGTTGTGTGCAACACATGAGCTTTTACTGATGCACGGGGTCTGCGCCCGGCTTTGTACAAAGGATTACATGCAACTGCGGCAAGACTTGTACAAAAGGTGGTTGCCGGAATGGGTCCCGACAACCGCGCCTTATGGGTAAAACTTACGAAGATGCTCAATGTTCCAGGAGTTGCTCACGGAACGCCATCTTGATCTCAAAGCGGACAGCGCCAGGCCTAGTGACTCGTTTCACCCGATAAGGGCCTTCCCACTTTGGCGCCAACTTGTTTGAATTCTTGGCGGACTGAACGCGCCGAAGAACAAGGTCGCCTTCCTCGAGACTTCTAGCACTAACCCTGCGGCTATGGTAGCGACGCAGAGCTTGTCAGAAGCGGCGGCTCAAGACAAATGACTCGAAGACGATCCTCCTCGAGGAGCAGCGTCATCTTGTCGCAGCTGCTCTTGCTCAAGCTCATCATAAGCGAGTACTCGAGGCGATCCGTATCTGAGTTCCGTGGGGAGAACTGCCTCTGCTCCATAGATTAGAGCAAAGGGTGTCCGCCGATGGCTCGATTTGGCGTCGTCTGATCGACCAAAGAACCACCGGCAGCTCCTCGATCCAGTTTCTTCCGCACTTGTGCAGCAGCCGAAAGTTACGGTCTTGAGCCCGCGCAGCACTTCCACATTGCCCTCTCGCTTGACCGTTGCTTCTCGGGTGAGCAGCGAAGCAAAAGCAGACCTTGGCGCCAAGGTCTTGGGCGTCTTGCATGAAGGTGCGACTCATGAATTGTGTGCCGTTGTCGGTGATGATCCGGTTAGGGATTCCAAACGGCAAACAATTGACTGAAGAACTTGATCGCCGACCGTCTTGTCACCTTCCTCACTGCTTCCACTTCCGGCCACTTTGTGAACTTGTCGATGGCGATGTACAAGTACTCAAAGCCCCCAACAGCTTCGGGGAAGGGCCGAGGATGTCGAGCCCTGCATCAAAATGGCCAGGATAAAGGGATCGTCTGGAGAGCTTGAGTGGCTGGTGTATCTGTTTGGAATGGAACTGCACGCTTCACACTTGGTTACTTGTGCAGTTGCATCACGGAGGGCTGTCGGCGGAAGAAACCTTCTTAGGAAAGCTTTGCGGCAAGTGCTCTTGCACCAATGTGGTGACCACATATGCCTCCATGTATCTCTGCCAACAGCTTACATCCATCTTCCACAGGAATACACTTCAATTTCACACCGTTGAGTCTTCTTACATGCAGTATCTTTGTCGACAAACTGGTACATACTTGACTGCCGGGCTACTCTTTCCGCTTCTTCTTGCTCTTGGGAAGTTCTCACATCTGAAGGAAATGGACAATCCAGCTGCGCCCATCTTTGGAGCTTGCGGCTCGACAACAAGGACTAAAGGCACATCTGCTGCTGCGGGAACATCAGCTTCCACGGCAAGAATCTGCGGCCCTGCCGGAGCTTGATGCTCCCCGACAAGCTTGCCGGAGCAAGACTTGTCGGGAACGTCTGCTTCAATGAAACAAACCACAGGGGTGCAGCCAGCATTGCTCCTCACTGCTTGTTGGTGTTGATCTTGGGGACCTTTGCAACGACGGCCGGGAAGCTCGTGGAGAAAGTAGTCACCAGAGGCCAACTTCCTCTTCTTGCTTTGTCCAGTTGATGGTGTTACGGTTGGCTGAGTCGGCAAAGACGAAAATCCCTGGTTCCATTGTGTAACTTAAGCAGCGCACTTTGACAGGCCGTCAACAATATCATTCTGAGCTCTTGGAACATGTTCCATTTGCAGGCCGTCAAAGTGCTCTTCCAGCTTCCTCACTTCATCGACGTAGGCTTCCATCAACGGACTCTGGTAATCTTTGTTGACTTGGTGGACGACGCAGTGGAGTCGCTGTCTAGGTGGATCCGGTGAGTCGGCGATCTTGGCCTTCTTGGCGGAGAGTGCACGGTGGTTGCACCTCCGACAGTCTCGTCGCGGCAATGATGGCGTTGGTTGCCACGGAGCGTCGCCGTTGGCAAATCCGATGAGGCTCTGGATAGTGGCCGTCCACTCGTCGACCTTGTCGGCCGTTGGAGGGTAGTCGAGGAGCAGCTGAGCTCTCGCTAGAGCTTCTGCTGGAGTAGTGGGCGGCATTGGAGAACGGTGCGAGGAGCGGGAAACGCTCGGACTTCTAACTACGTTAGAAGGAGCAGCGCCCCGTCCGGGCGACCGTATCTCAGTCGTGCTAGCATGTTGGCGCGCATGCTGGTCTTGAGGGTCTCGATCCAACGAACGTATGGCGTTGTGGACGCCATGACGTTTTTGGTCCCGCGTCTCCTGAGATGGGCGCGGGGGATGCGCAGACGCCGAGGTTTGCGGTGCCTTGTCCTTGGACTTGGCAACATCGCGAGCACCTTCGTCGGCGCCCGTCCCTCCGCCAGCGTCTGCCCCACCACCCGTTCTTTGTGGTGAGGGTGGGTCTGACCTTGAGCAGCTCTGCTGCCGCCGAAGCCTTCTTCTTCGGTGGCATGTTGAGGAAGATGTTGATGACGCTGCTCGTGTGAACGCCGGATCAGATTCACACGGCCTCGACGCCCCTACAGCGCGCCCGGAGATGTCGGGAGGCTGATCATACCGTGAACACCTATGGGGCCGGGCGGAGCAGGCCCTTGTGGTTCGGAGGGCGGAGATCGCCACGAAGAGCGGATCGAGGCGAGGCACACGAGCAGTTTTACCCGGCCGGAGCTCTCCGGAGAGATAAAACTCCCTACTGCTGCTAGTTTTGATCTATTGTGTTCTTGCTAGGGAGCAATGAGAGCTACAAAACCTAACGTGAGTGTCTCTGGTCTCGAGTGGGTCGAATGAACCGAACGAGCCGAACCGAACGGAACCGAACCTGCGGAACCGAACCTGCGGAACCCTTTTCACGTTGCACTCGGGCCTCCTTTTATATGCTCAAGGGGTCTCCGACGAGTGGCAACATAGGCGGGGTACAAATGTAAAAACAGGAGTTGGTACACCTACTTGAGCGATTATGCGATTGCAAAATACCTAACTTTCGGCGGCAAGGGACAAAAGCAATAAATGCCCGTCATTGTCGCCCAAACAAAGGTAACAGAGACCGTCAGTGCGCCTCCGCTTCGCCACGATGGCGAGCTTGTCGGCGCCGCTTATCGCTGCTCTCCGCTGGCTGCATGACCTGCTCGACACGCGCGCCCATGGAGCGGTACCATGGCGACACGCGTCATTGGGTGAGCTGGAGCGGAGACGGAGAGAAGTTGCATGCATGACAGCGCCTTGCAGCGGCGAATCCTTGTCGGCGCTCGGAGACTTGTCGCGCTCGAAGTCTTCCCAAAGAAGCTCCTCTTGCGGGGCCTTGTCTTTTATGCGTGCACAGGTGGCCTTCCCAACAAGCTCCTCTTGTCGGGGCCTTGTCTTCTCAATCAAATACTTTGTTCTTGAATGGCTCCAAAGGAGCCACGGAGGATATTGGCGGTGACGAGGCAAACCTTGCCGCTGGTGTCAGAATCGTCTGCAGACTGCACGGGATACTAGGGTATCCCTACTCTAGTACACCGACACACTTCAAATTGGTTTTGGGCCTTCCTAGCGAAGTTTTTGAAGATCCTTTGGACCTGCGATTTATCATCGAGAAAGAACACCCACGTAAATCTGGAAAAATCATCAACTATAACTAGACCAAAATAATTTCCACCGAGACTTTTATAGGAGTTGGGACCAAAGAGATCCATGTGAAGTAGCTCGAGTGGCCTCTTCGTGGTCATGATGTTCTTCACGGGATGCCTTCCTCCAACCTGTTTACCTGCTTGACAAGCACTGCAAAGTCTATCCTTATCAAATATGACATCATTAACTCCAAGGATATGATTCCCCTTAATAAGCTTGTCAAGGTTTCGCATACCAACATGACCTAATCGTCTATGCCATAACCAGCCTTTTGAGGATTTAGCAATGAAGCAAGTTTTAGGTTGAGCCTTTTTAGCGAAATCAACAATTTATAGATCACCTCTACGCACACCAGTAAATACCATTTTATGATTATCTCGTGAAACACTTGGCAATCTACTTGAGTAAATAGAACATTGAAACCGAAATCAGCAAGTCTAGAATCACGAAAGTAAGTTGTAACCAAGAGATTCAACGAGCATAACATTTTGTATGGAGCTATCATGTGATACGACCACCTTACCGAGGCCAACCACCTTACCCTTTGAGTTGTCACCGAAAGTGACATACTTTCGTTGACCATCATTTTCAGCAAGCTCACGAAACATGTCTTTATCTCCGGTCATGTGATCGGTACATCCACTATCAAGAACCCATTCCTTTCCTCTTGACATATATCCCTGAAGACTTGCCATAAGACCAAAATGTCTCATTGCATCATCAAGATCGAAGTCACTATCATCATCCTCATCATAGTATCCATGTTCAACATCGTCATGTGGTGGATCAAATCGTAGAGAGGGTGATTCATTAGAATGAGTCTGACAATAATCTTGTCTATGAATTCTTATAGCTTCAGAAATAATGTCACTAATAATACCAACATTTCCTTTGGCACGCATAAGTTTGTAAGCTCAAATAGACGATCACGAAACATAGGATCACTAGTATTCATCTTACTCAAAGCAATAGACTTATAGAGTCTCATCTAGACTTTTCAAGGAATAATCTAAAAATTGTTCCTCAAGAAATTTCCATATAGTGTAGGCACACTCAAAAGTAGGCAAGATTCTAATCAAGTTTCTAGGCAAGCCTCTAGTGATAAGATTAACAGTTCTAAGATTTCTAGTCATGTCAATAGCTTCATCAAGGGTAGGATGCATAGGATCAACATAAGGTGCACAAGGGCTAGCAATGTACTTGTTAAAATGATATTGATTTAAAATAACAAGCATCTCATTTTTCCACTCACGAAAATACTCTCCATCAAGAATAGGCACTCTATGTCTAAGACTCCCCAAAGTAGACTCATCCATCTTCCTCCAATGGTGATTAAACCAAGGCAATGGAGACCAATGCTCTGATACCACTTGTAGGACCTTGAGAAGAGGTGTCTAGAGGGGGGTGATTAGACACTAAGTACCAAAGTTGCAGTTTTTAAGTTTCTTTAAAGTTTGAGTGGAGTTTAGGCACAAGTTTAACATTCACAACATATAGCAAGCAAGCATGCAAGAGTATATGAGCAGCGGAAAATAAAGCATGCAACTTGCAAGAATATAAAGGGAAGGGATTGGAGGATTCAAACGCAATTTGGAGACACGGATGTTTTTGGCGTGGTTCCGATAGGTGGTGCTATCGTACATCCACGTTGATGGAGACTTCAACACCACGAAGGAGTAGCAGTTCTTGTGAGTCCACGGAGGGCTCCACCCACGAAGGGTCCACGAAGAAGCAACCTTGTCTATCCCACCATGGCCGTCGCCCACGAAGGACTTGCCTCACTAGCGGTAGATCTTCATGAAGTAGGCGATCTCCTTGCCCTCACAAACTCCTTGGTTCAACTCCATAATCTTGTCGGAGGCTCCCAAGTGACACCTAGCCAATCTAGGAGACACCACTCTCCAAGAAGTAACAAATGGTGTGTTGATGATGAACACCTTGCTCTTGTGCTTCAAATGATAGTCTTCCCAACACTCAACTCTCTCTCATAGGATTTGGATCTGGTGGAAAGAGGGTTTGAGTGGAAAGCAACTTGGGAAGGCTAGAGATCAAGATTCATATGGTAGGAATGGAATATCTTGGCCTCAACACATGAGTAGGTAGCTCTCTCTCATATATAGGATGCTGGAAGTGTAGGTTCAGTCTGATGGCTCTCTCCACGGATGAAGAGGAGGTGGAGGGGTATATATAGCCTCCACACAAAATCTAACCGTTGCACACAATCTACCAAACTCGGTGGGACCGAATCGTTAAACTCGGTGAGACCGATTTAGCAAATAATGTGACCGTTAGGGTTTTCGGTGGGACTGGAATGCAACTCGGTGGGACCGATTCGGTTAGGGTTAGGGCATAACGTAATCTCGGTAAGACCGATTACACGAACTCGGTGGGACTGATTTTGGTTATAAGCTTTCCAGAGAGTTGGTCAGGCAAACTCGGTTTGACCGATTATCAAACTCGGTAGGACCGATTTTGATAATAAGTTAACCAGAGAGTTTGCATTGTAATCTCGGTAGTACCGATTGCTCAAACTTCGGTGAGACCGATTTTGATAATGGACATACACAGAGATTACAATCCCATCTCGGTGAGACCGAGATCCCTATCGGTGAGACCGATTTGCCTAGGGTTTGTGGCGATGGCTAAGACATCCAAACTCGGTGGCGCCGGATAGAAAGAATCGATGGGGCCGAGCTTGACTTTAGGTTTAGGACATATGTGTGGAAGTGGGAAAGTAGTTGAGGATATTTGGAGCATATCACTAAGCACTTTGAAGCAAGAAGCTCATTAAGCAACACCTCATCCCTCCTTGATAGTATTGGCTTTTCCTATAGACTCAAATGTGATCTTGGATCACTAAAATGTAAAATGAAGAGTCTTGAGCTTGAAGCTTGAGCCAATCCTTTGTCCTTAGCATCTTGAAGGAGTTCCCACATCCTTTAGACCATGCCACTCCATTGTTGAACTTATCTGAAACATACTAGATAAAAGTGTTAGTCCAACAAGAGATATGTTGTCATTAATTACCAAAACCACCTAGGGAGCACTTGTGCTTTCATCAGTGGCGAATGGCAGAAGACCAACTTCTCTGAAACAGTCCAGAGCTTCTTCCAGGCAGGGCAGACCAGCAATGGATTCACAATCCAGACGCATGTGAGGAAAGATCCGCTCTTCATTGTATAAGACACATGAATAATAGTTGCGTTGCTGATAGCTCCAGAAGCGATCAGATGAGATCTTTGGCTTCGAGTATGGATTCTTGGTGCTATCGAAGAAGGTGTTGTGGGCTCTGAAGCTGTTCACACTGAATGATCCTAGGGAGGTTGCAGCACCTGGAAGCCTTGGTAGCCTGGGCTTTGGCTTCTGAACTTTTGGCCTGCGCTCCACATGATAGTCATATTGAGGTCCGGGAGGAGTGGGAGGCACCATGATAGGCCACCGAATTGTGACAAGTTCACCACGATTATAGGCCTGTTCAATTGTGTGAGGCCTTAGGGCTGGAACAGTGGCATCATCATCCACATGTGCTTCAGGTTGCATATGAGCTTCGGGCACATCATTGGCTTCAGGCTCCACATTATCTTCAGCCATGACAACGTCATTGGCTTTAGTACCATTGTTGGTGGCAGCCTCAGTGTTCTCAACCTCCATGTCTTCAATGACAGGAGGGTCGGGCACAGTCACGTTCTCCTCGAGAATGACTTCTTGAGTGACAGAGGGTGTGGAAACTCTTTCTTCTTCTTGTCTTGGTCCTTGATTGTCATCGGCTGATGCAGCCGGAATGTCTTCAGCAGCTTTTGCTTCACACTCAGAGACATTCGCAGTAGGAGTGGCTTCAGGAAACACTTGGGGTGCTACTGAGCTTTGTTGTGCTTCTCCTTCCGGAATGCTCGACATGGTGACCTGTGGCCTAGGGCCTTTGTGAAGCTTTGTGGAATCTGACGGCGCTGTGGTGATGGAGTGGTATGCACCATGTAGTCGTCGTCAAGCACCAGAGTGGTGACTTGAGGTGTTGGTGTTGTGGGAGTTTCATCATGAGCAGGGGCGTCTTGCTGGGGGCGATCAGCCCACGAATCATCCTGAGCAATTGCTGTCAGAGGACGACCAATGGGAATGATTTTGTTGTTCGTAAGCTCAGATCAAGGTTAGGACTGATAGGATGAATGGTGCATATGATTAGTGCATCCACTATCCATAATCCATTCTGAAGCATGTGGTGTCATACCCTACAGTACAGTTAGGGGGATAGGCTTCACCAAGAGTATTGTGAAGCATAAACATTTGACGGACAAGAGGATTATCGAAGCTCAGATCAAGGTTAGGACTGATAGGATGAATGGCAAGCTATTCAGGAACAAAATACATAGTAAGACTATTTGGGCATTTTATCTTGTGCCCCACAAGCTGTTTTAGGTCCCCAGCATAAGCATCTGAATCCTTTGATTTCCGGCTGGAGACCTTTCCCTGCAAAAGCGAGTTAATTTTTCTTAACCACCCACATCTTCAGGGGTGGTTTAGAAGCAATGAGTCTAAGTGCAGCATCTGAGAACTTCGGCTTTGGGGCCCTAGAAAATAGCCTTGCAGGAGGTGAATAATACTGATATGAATAAGCAGAATAGTTTTTGTTCTTGTGAACATAGCGGTCTGAAGAAACACGCTCATATTCACAAGTATGAGTATGATTTTCCTGCAAAACATTGGCGTTAGGGTGACTCTATTGAGTCCTCTGTCTATATGAGGCCTTTAGACCATATGAAGCCTTTGGTGTGGGGTTTGTCTTCTTCCCTGGTGGTGTCATGATGACGTTCACCTGAAGATTCTCAAGACAGATTTTGGGTACCCAGATCTTCTTCAAAGGCGGCCCATTCCTGCAGTTAGTACCAATATACCTGGCAAACACTTCACCATTCTGATTGTTAAACAGTTTATAGTTTGCATGAAAGGATTCATCAATGATTATCGGGTTAGCACAAGTGAAGCCAGACAAGGTAGATGGATCCACTGAAGGTTCCTTTGCAGCAACCCATGTGGTTTTGGGGTACTGCTCAGGCTTCCAGTAGGAACCATCAACATTCATTTTCCTCTCGAACCCAACACCCTCTTTCCTAGAGTTTCGGTTCAGAATCTGCTTTTTGAGGACATCACATAGTGCTTGATTCCCTTTGAGACTTTTGTACATTCCTGTCTCTAGCAATGTCTTCAACCTGGCATTCTCATCAGCAATAGTAGTGGCATCCTTAGTAGAGGGTTTAGTTACGACATCGGCTGTTGAAGATATTGCAACAGTAGTAGCAGTATAACATTCAACAACAGAGCTAGCATTATCACGCTCAAGGCATTTTAGACATGGTGGTTCAAATCCTTCCTGAGCGGAACTGATCTGTTGAGCGCTTAGTGACTCCTTCTCTTTTTGAAGATCTTCATGAGCCGCTCTCAAGTTCTTGCTTCCTTTGAAGATAATCATAGGAGAGCTTTTGATGAGTTGTTGAGAGCGTTTCATGACGACTTTCAAGTTCCTCATACTTAACATGAAGATTCTTGATGACTTCAATTAAGGACTGAGATCGGGTCATTTCCGCGTCCAACAGGTCATCGCTTTTGCCTAGCAATTTTTGAATATGTTCCATGGCATTCTATTGTTCAGTTGCAATTTTAGCAAGTGTTTTGTAGCTAGTTTAGATTCACATTCAGAGTCATCGTCACTTGATGTTTGAAAGTAAGCATCACGTGAGTTTACCTTGGCACCGCGTGCCATGAAGTAGTAGGTGGGAGCAGAGTCATCCTTGTCATTAGCATCAACGTTGATGATGGGGCCATTGTCTTCACTGTTGAAGATGGACTTGTCAACGTAGGCTGTAGCTAGAGCCAGACTTGCAACGCCACAGTTGGACTCCTACTCAGACTCCACCTCTGTCTCCTGAGAAGTAGACTCCTCCTCTGAATCCATCTCCTTGCCAACAAAAGCACGAGCCTTGCCAGATGAGCTCTTCTTGTATGACGAAGACTTGGACCAGGAGTTGGAAGAAGACTTTGAGGATTTCTTCTTCTTGTCATGAGAATCATATTCCTTGCTCTTCTTCTTCTTATTGGTCTCATTGTCCCACTGTGGACACTCAGAGATGTAGTGACCAGGTTTCTTGCACTTGTGGCATGTTCTCTTCTTGTGATTACTAGTGGAAGCTTCATCATTTCTTGAGCTCAATCTTGAAGACTTTCTGAAGCCTTTCTTCTTGGTGAACTTCTGGAACTTCTTCACAAGCATAGCAAGCTCCTTTCCAATGTCTTCAGGATCCTCAGAGCAGGCTGCCGATTCTTCTTCAGAAGAGGAACCAACCTTTGCCTTCAAAGCGCGAGTTCGGCCATAGTTGGGACCATAGATATCTCTTTTCTTAGATTGCTGGAACTCATGTGTGTTGAGCCTCTCAAGTATGTTAGACAGATCGAGAGTCTTGGAGTCAGGGCGTTCTTGAATCATCAGGGCCAGGGTGTCGAATGAGCTGTCAAGCGATCTCAGAAGTGTTTTGACGATTTCATGCTTGGTGATCTTAGTGGCGCCGAGAGCGCGAAGCTCATTTGTGATGTCAGTGAGGCGATCTAATGTGAGCTGGGCATTCTCATTGTCATTTCTCTTGAAGCGGTTGAAGAGGTTGCGAAGAACACTGATCCTTGAGTCTCTCTGGGTTGAGACGCATTCGTTGAACTTGGAGAGCCAGTCCCAGACTAGCTTCGAAGTTTCCAGAGCACTCACACGACCATACTTTCCTTTGGACAAATGACCACACATGATGTTCTTGGCAGTAGAATCCAGTTGAATGAACTTCTTGACATCAGCAGGGTGACACCTTCACCGGTCTTGGGAACGTTGTTGTTGATGACATACCAGATGTCGACATCATCAATGGCTTCAAGATGCATACGCATCTTATTATTCCATTAGGGGTAATCAGTGCCATCGAAGACAGGGCACACAGCAGAGACTTTGATTATCCCTGCAGTCGACATAGCTAAAACTCCAAGTGGTTAAACCAAATCACACAGAACAAGGGAGCACCTTGCTCGATACCAATTGAAAGTGCTAGTTATCGACTAGAGGGGGGTGAATAGGCAATTTTTAAGAAAGTCTTCAAAACATGGGAGTTTCAAAGACAGACAATAGAAATGAACCTATTGATATGCAACGGAAGGTAGACTACACTAGACAAGTCATAGTCAAGTAAGCAATGAAGTGAAAGCACAAAGACTATTAGCAGCTAGGTAGTATGGATCAGGATGGAAGATGGTATGAAGCCAAACAACAACAGTCTTCACACGGTGAAGTCAATCAGATCATGCAAGCAGGCAATGACTTCACGAAGAAAGCGTAAGTAAAGAGAGGTAAGAGATAGAACCAGTTGCTTGGTGAGGACAAGGATTTGTTGGACCAGTTCCAGTTGCTGTGACAACTGCACGTCTGATTAGGGAGGCTGAGATTCAACTCAGAAGACCGCGTCTTCACCTTATTCCCCTTGAGCTAAGGACACTTAGTCCTCGCCCAATCACTCTAGTAAGTCTTTAAGGTAGACTTCCAAACCTTCACAGACTTCGTTCACTAGCGATCCACAATGACTCTTGGATGCTCAGAACGCGACGCCTAACTGGCTGGAGGATTCACAGTCCTTAAGTGTAATAAGTCTTCAGATCAGGCGGGCAGAAAGACTTCAGTGATGCCTAACACTCTTTGGCTCTGGGTGTTTTGGGCTTTGTCCTCGCAAGGATTTCTCTCTCTCAAATGCTTCAGAGGTGGGTTGCTCTTAAACGACAAAAGCCGTGCACTAACTCTGAGCAGCCACCAGTTTATGGTGTAGGGGGTGGGCTATTTATAGCCAGGAGGCAACCTGACCTGATTTGTCCGAAATGACCCTGGGTCACTAAGGAACTGACACGTGTCCAACGGTAAGATTTCAAACACACGTGGCAGCTTGACTTGGGCTATAAGTAAAGCTGACTCATCCAGCTCTGGATAAGATTTGCTCTCATTGTCTTCACTCGAAGATATAGGATTTGATTGAGCATCACTTTAGTCACTCTGACTTTGTTCACTTGGACCCCACTTAACAGTGTGGTGGTTCCTACGACTCAACAAAGAAGAAAAGGAAACTACGAAACAACTATGTCTTCCCACTCCATAGTCTTCACGTGAATGTCTTCTCGAGTCATAATCTTCATTGTGAATATCTTCACAGACCACCATTGTCTTCAATGTATTCACACATTTTTAGGGGTCATCTCTGGTAGGAAAACCGAATCAATGAGGGACTACTACCTGTGTTATCCTGCAATTCTCACAAACGCATTAGTCCCTCAACTAAGTTTGTTGTCAATACTCCAAAACCTACTAGGGTGGCACTAGATGCACTTACAATACCGAATCGATCGAGTACGGTGTGTTGTTCATGAGGGTGCAGAGCCAGCAGGAGCCACAAGAGTATTCGTTCTCCCACCGCAAGAGGAGGCCGGATGGCGCGACGTCGCTTCCCCACCGTTCTCCACGGTTCCCTCGATGCTCGCCTCGTTTCAATGGCGGCGGTAGGGTTTAAGGTAAAGCTTCACACGAACCTAATCTTCCATCTGCTCATGCTTACAATCAGTCTCCGAGTACCACACCAATCACCCTAAAATAGCTCTGGACCAAAAGTTGTGACACTGTGTACAAATAAATAAAAATAGATTTGTGCTTCTTTCAGAAAAGAGTACTCCCTGGAAAAGTGCCAATATACGCTACTAGTATTTGATTAGAGGATTTGCTGCCGAGAAAGATTCGTCCATAGAGAGCGCCACACATCCCACTGGTGGTGGTGGATGCCAATGCTTAGATGGAGCATGGTTGGTGTTGGTAATTTTTACTTGGCACACCTCGCACTCTGCATATATGCCGGTTCCATCCGTACATTTGTGCAGTTCCACCAAAATGCAGCTGAATAACCCTGTTTGCATAGATAATGAAAAAGCGTGATTACATTATAATGACACTAGTTGATGAAACATACACTAATAAATAGAAGAAAATATTGCGATAGTATCATAGTATGCTGCGAGGGTGTGATGGGCCTGTGGCCTCCTCACGGTAGGGCCTCATCTTTGAAATCGACCCAATTCTCCTCGATACACCTTCTTCCAGTAATGAACATCAGTGTACAATGGTAGTACAAGGAGGGGCCTTGAGACATTCCAATCTCTATTTTTGTGTAGATCAACTAAAATTAAGCACCCTAGTTTGCAGTAACACTTAAACATTAACAATGGGACTAGTTGATGAAGCATATACTAACAAAGAGAAGCACTTTCTTTATCTACATTGGAAATGAAATGATAAAGAGGACACTGATGTCTACTACACAACCTTCTACTTGTAGATGTTGTTGGGCCTCCAAGTGCAGAGGTTTGTAGGACAGTAGCAAATTTCCCTCAAGTGGATGACCTAAGGTTTATCAATCCGTGGGAGGCGTAGGATGAAGATGGTCTCTCTCAAACAACCCTGCAACCCTATAACAAAGAGTCTCTTGTGTCCCCAACACACCCAATACAATGGTAAATTGTATAGGTGCACTAGTTCGGCGAAGAGATGGTGATACAAGTGCAATATGGATGGTAGATATAGGTTTTCGTAATCTGAAAATATAAAAACAACAAGGTAGCAAGTGGTAAAAGTGAGTGTAAACGGTATTGCAATGCTAGGAAACAAGGCCTAGGGTTCATACTTTCACTAGTGCAAGTTCTCTCAACAATAATAACGTAATTGGATCATATAACTATCCCTCAACATGCAACAAAGATTCACTCCAAAGTCACTAATAGCGGAGAACAAACGAAGAGATTATTGTAGGGTACGAAACCACCTCCAAGTTATGCTTTCTGATCGATCTATTCAAGAGTCCGTAGTAAAATAACACGAAGCTATTCTTTTCGTTCGATCTATCATAGAGTTCATACTAGAATAACACCTTAAGACACAAATCAACCAAAACCCTAATGTCACCTGGATACTCCAATGTCACCTCAAGTATCCATGGGTATGATTATACGATATGCATCACACAATCTTAGATTCATCTATTCAACCAACACAAAGAACTTCAAAGAGTGCCCCAAAGTTTCTACCGGAGAGTCAATACGAAAACGTGTGCCAACCCGTATGTATAAGTTCACGAAGTCACGGAACTCGCAAGTTGATCACCAAAATATACATCAAGTGGATCACATGAATATCCCATTGTCACCACAGATAAGCACATGCAAGACATACATCAAGTGTTCTCAAATCCTTAAAGACTCAATCCGATAAGATAACTTCAAAGGGAAAACTCAGTCCATTACAAGAGAGTAGAGGGGGAGAAACATTATAAGATCCAACTATAATAGCAAAGCTCGTGATACATCAAGATCGTACCACCTCAAGAACACGAGAGAGAGAGAGAGAGATCAAACACATAGCTACTGGTACATACCCTCAGCCCCGAGGGTGAACTACTCCCTCCTCGTCATGGAGAGCACCGAGATGATGAAGATGGCCACCGGTGAGGGATCCCCCCTCCGGCAGGGTGCCAGAATAGGGTCCCAATTGGTTTTTGGTGGCTACAGAGGCTTGCGGCGGCGGAACTCCCGATCTATTGTGTTCTTTCATGTTTTAGGGTATATGGACATATATAGGCGAAAGAAGTCGGTTACGGGAGCCACGAGGGTGGGGGGCGCGCCTCCCTGCCTCGTGGCTTCCTCGAAGCTTCCCCGACGTCTACTCCAAGTCTCCTGGATTGCTTCCGTTCCAAAAATAACTCTCCCGAAGGTTTCATTCCGTTTGGACTCCGTTTGATATTCCTTTTCTTCAAAACACTGAAATAGGCAAGAAAACAACAATTTGGGTTGGGCCTCCGGTTAATAAGTTAGTCCCAAAAATAATATAAAAGTTTTTAGTAAAGCCCATAAACATCCAAAACAGATAATATAATAGCATGAATACTTCATAAATTATAGATACGTTGGAGACGTATCAGAATCCCCAAGCTTAATTCCTGCTCGTCCTCGAGTAGGTAAATGATAAAAGAGATAATTTATGAAGTGTGAATGCTAGCAGGTGCACAAGTTTGATCAATGATAATTTCAATCACCTTTTCTAGCATCATTATATATCATAATAGTAGCTCAACTCATAGAACTTCTCATGATCAAGTAACAAGCTATTCACATGTTAAAGTATAGATCATAAACTTTCTTGAAAACTAACAAACCGTGTTATTAGTCATCAAACAATTACAATTCATCTTATTTTCAGGAAGGGTCTATGTCAGAGCTTTGATTTAGCAAACTTCACATACTCAACTATCATTTAGTCTTTCACAATTGCTAACACTCACATGATATTTACGGGTTCAAAGTTTAATCAAAAACAGAAAAATATAGGGGCTTATAGATTCGCCTCCCAACCTTTTACCTCAAGGGTAATGTCAAAAATAATAGTTCATGATGCCTTACATCCAATTGGATATATATATCAGGATCTTTCCAACACAATGTGCTTGCCAAAGGATAAAATGTAAAAGGGAAAGGTGAAGATCACCATGACTCTTGCATAAGGTATAAGACAACAATAAAAGATAGGCCCTTCATAAAGGGAAGCAAAGGTTGTCATGCGCTTTTATAGTTGGATGCACAAAATCTTAATGCGAAAGAACGGCAGTTTATATTGCCACTTGTGATAGGGACCTTTATTATGCAGTCCGTCGCTTTTATTGCTTCCACATCACAAGATCGTATAAAGCTTATTTTCTCCACACTAATAGATCATACATATTTAGAGAGCAATTTTTTTTGCATGCACCGATGACAACTTACTTGAAGGATCTTACTCAATCCATAGGTAGGTATGGTGGACTCTCATGGCAATACTGGTTTAGGGGATGTTTGGAAGCACAAGTAGTATCTGTACTTGGTGCAAAGAATTAGCTAGCATGAGGGAGAAAGGCAAGCTCAACATGTTGGATGATCCATGACAATATACTTTATTTAGGATATAAGAAAACATAACCCATTACGTTGTCTTCCTTGTCCAACATCAACCTTTTAGCATGCCATATTTTTATGAGTGCTCACAATCATAAAAGATGTCCAAGATAGTATATTTATATGTGAAATCTCTCTTCCCTCAATATTCTTTCATGAATTGTTCAAGTGACCAATACAATGTTTGCTAACCTTCAATAAATTTAGCACCTCTACTTCTTATATGTGAAGTCATTACTCCCCCTGGGATAAGCATATGAAACATATATAATTTCAGATTTATGATATTTTCTCATTCAACTATTTACTCATAGGATATAAGTGAAGCACACTAGTAAATGACAAACTACTCCAAAAAGATATAAGTGAAGATCAATGAGTAATTAAATAAATATGTAGCTTTGTGAAGACTCTCCCATTTAATAATTTCAGATCTTGATATTAAAACAGCAAGCAAAACAAAATAAAACAACATTTCAAGAATAGCAAACATTACGTGAAGAAGCAAAAACTTAGGATCAACCGATACTAACCGATAGTTGTTGAAGAAGAAAGGTGGGATGCCAACCGGGGCATCCCCAAGCTTAGATGCTTGAGACTTCTTGAAATATTATCTTGGGATGCCTTGGGCATCCCCAATCTTGAGATTTTGTGTCTCCTTAATTCCTCTCATATCACGGTCACCCTAAATCTCAAAAGCTTCATCCACACAAAACTCAACAAAGACTCGTGAGATAAGTTAGTATAAACCAATGCAAAAACCTTATCATACAATACTGTAGCAAATCACTAAAATTATTATTCAACATTGCACACTAAATGCCTCTGCATATTTAATAGTCTTATCCTCAAATAGAATCATTAAAGAAGAAAACATACGCAAACAATGCAAACATAATAGCAATCTGCCTAAACAGGACAGTCTGTAAAGAATGCAGCAAGATCCATACTTCCCTAGATCCAAAAATAATGAAAGAAAATTCCCACTGTATTAAATTTATCATAGCTTATTATGCAAAAGGTTTCAACATTTTATCACATTCTGTATTTTCTAGGGAATTTTTGCAACAGCGGTAAACTTTCTGTTTTCGAACAGCAACATGAAGACTTGTAAAATAGGCATAGTAAAGGCTATCAATGCCACTTTTATTGAAATAAAAGATGCAAAACATTGTTCTAATTAACATCAATCAAATCCTAACAAAATAAATTGACGCTCCAAGCAAAACACATATCATGTGGTGAATAAAAATATAGCTCCAAGTAAAGTTACCGATGAACGAAGACGAAAGAGGGGATGCCTTCCGGAGCATCCCCAAGCTTAGGCTCTTGGTTGTCCTTGAATGTTGCCTTGGGGTTCCTTGGGAATCCCCAATCTTAGGCTCTTGCCACTCCTTATTCCATTGTCCATGGAATCTTTACCCAAAACTTGAAAACTTCACAACACAAAACTCAACAAAAAACTCGTAAGCTCCGTTAGTATAAGAAAATAAAACCAACACTTCGGTACTGTTGTGAACTCATTATAAATTAATATTGGTGTAATATATAATGTATTTCAACTTCTCTATGGTTCATACCTTCCGATACTACTAATAGATTCATCAAAATAAGCAAACAACACAATGAAAACAGAATCTGTCAAAAACAGAACAGTCTGTAGTAATATGTATCAAACGTATACTTCTGGAACTCCAAAAATTCTGAAATAAATTGGTGGACCTGAGGAATTTGTCTATTAATATTCTACAAAAATAATTAACCTAAAATCACTCTCCAGTAAAAAATGGCAGCTAATCTCGTGAGCGCTAAAGTTTCTGTTTTTTACAGCAAGATCACAAAGACTTCACCCAAGTCTTCCCAAAGGTTCTACTTGGCACAAACACTAATTAAAACATAAATCCACATCTAACCAGAGGCTAGATAGATTATTTATTACTAAACATGAACGAAAAGCAAGGAACAAAAATAAAAATTGGGTTGCCTCCCAACAAGCGCTAACGTTTAACGCCCCTACCTAGGCATTATGATTTCAATGATGCTCATATAAAAGATAAGAATTGAAACATAAAGAGAGCATCATGAAGAATATGACTAGAAAATTTAAGTCTAATCCACTTCCTATGCATAGGGATTTTGTGAGCAAACAACTTATTGGAGCAAGAATCATCTAGCATAGGAAGGAAAAACAAGCATAGCTTCAAGATTTTCAACACATAGAGAGGAAACATGATATTATTGCAATATGTAGAAGCATATGATCCTCTCTCATAATAATTTTCAGTAGCATCATGAATGAATTCAACCATATAACCAGCACATAAAGCATTCTTTTCATGATCTACATGCATTGAAATTTCACTACTCTCCACATAAGCAAATCTATTCTCATCAATAGTAGTGGGAGCAAACTCAACAAAATAACTATCATGTGAGGCATAATCCAATTGAAAACTAAAATCATGATGACAAGTTTCATGGTTATAATTATTCTTTATAGCATACATATCATCACAATAATCATCATAGATAGAAAATTTATTCTCATAATCAATTGGAACCTCTTCCGAAATAGTGGATTCATCACTAAATAAAGCCATGACCTCTCCATATCCACTTTCATAATTATCACAATAAGATTCAACACCATCCAAATAGTGGGATCTTTACTTCCTAAAGTTGACACTCTTCCAAACCCACTTTCATCAATATAATCATCATAAATAGGAGGCATGCTATCATCATAATAAATTTGCTCTTCAAAACTTGGGGGACTAAAAATATCATCTTCATCAAACATAGCATCCCCAAGCTTGTGGATTTGCATATCATTATCATCATGGGTATTCAAAGAATTCATACTAACAACATTGCAATCATGCTCATCATTCACATATTTTATGCCAAGCATTCTATGTAATTCTTCTTCTAGTACTTGAGCACAATTTTCCTTCCCATCTTTTTCACGAAAGACATTAAAAAGCTGAAGCATATGAGGCAACCTTAATTCCATTTTTTGTAGTTTTCTTTTATAAACTAAACTAGTGATAAAACAAGAAACTAAAAGATTCGATTGCAATATCTATAGATATACCTTCAAGCACTCACCTCCCCGGCAACGACGCCAGAAATTGCTTGATGTCTACTACACAACCTTCTTCTTGTAGAAGTTGTTGGGCCTCCAAGTGCAGAGGTTTGTAGGACAGTAGCAAATTTCCCTCAAGTGGATGACCTAAGGTTTATCAATCCGTGGGAGGCGTAGGATGAAGATGGTCTCTCTCAAACAACCCTGCAACCAAATAACAAAGAGTCTCTTGTGTCCCCAACACACCCAATACAATGGTAAATTGTATAGGTGCACTAGTTCATGAAGAGATGGTGATACAAGTGCAATATTGATGGTAGATTTAGGTTTTTTTTAATCTGAAAATATAAAAACTGCAAGGTAGCAAGTGGTAAAAGTGAGCGTAAACGACATTGCAATGCTAGGAAACAAGGCCTAGGGTTCATACTTTCACTACTGCAAGTTCTCTCAACAATAATAACATAATTGGATCATATAACTATCCCTCAACATGCAACAAAGAGTCACTCCAAAGTCACTAGTAGCGGAGAACAAACGAAGAGATTATTGTAGGGTACGAAACCACCTCAAAGTTATCCTTTCTGATCGATCTATTCAAGAGTTCGTAGTAAAATAGCTATTCTTTCAGTTCGATCTATCATAGAGTTCATACTAGAATAACACCTTAAGACACAAATCAACCAAAACCCTAATGTCACCTGGATACTCCAATGTCACCTCAAGTATCCGTGGGTATGATTATATGATATGCATCACAAAATCTTAGATTCATCTATTCAACCAACATAAAGAACTTCAAAGAGTGCCCCAAAGTTTCTACCGGAGAGTCAAGACAAAAACGTGTGCCAACCCCTATGCATAAGTTCACGAAGTCACGGAACTCGCAAGTTGATCACCAAAACATACATCAAGTGGATCACGTGAATATCCCATTGTCACCACAGATAAGCACATGCAAGACATACATCAAGTGTTCTCAAATCCTTAAAGACTCAATCTGATAAGATAACTTCAAAGGGAAACTCAATCCATTACAAGAGAGTAGAGGGGGAGAAACATCATAAGATCCAACTATAATAGCAAAGCTCGCGATACATCAAGATCGTACCACCTCAAGAACACGACAGAGAGAGAGAGAGAGAGATCAAACACATAGCTACTGGTACATACCCTCAGCCCCGAGGGTGAACTACTCCCTCCTCGTCATGGAGAGCACCGGGATGATCGAGATGGCCACCGGTGAGGGATCCCCCCTCCGGCGGGATCTTGGAGCAGGTCGATTAGTTTTGGTGGCTCTGAGAGGCTTCTTGGCGGAGGAACTCCCGATCTATTGTGTTCTCTCATGTTTTTAGGGTATATGGACATATATAGGCGAAAGAAGTCGGTTAGGGGAGCCACGAGGGGCCCACGAGAGTGGGGGCGCGCCTCCCTGCCTCGTGGCTTCCTCGAAGCTTCCCTGAAGTCTACTCCA
This sequence comes from Aegilops bicornis, assembly GCA_021605145.1. NCBI lineage: Eukaryota > Viridiplantae > Streptophyta > Magnoliopsida > Poales > Poaceae > Aegilops > Aegilops bicornis. The sequence continues at coordinate 429,449,116 of CM038671.1, read as the reverse complement.
AGTCTCCAGGATTGCTTCTGTTCCAAGAATAACTCTCCCGAAGGTTTCATTCCGTTTGGACTCCGTTTGATATTCCTTTTCTTCAAAACACTGAAATAGGCAAGAAAACAACAATTTGGGCTGGGCCTCCGGTTAATAGGTTAGTCCCAAAAATATTATAAAAGTGTTTAGTAAAGCCCATAAACATCAAAAACAGATAATATAATAGCATGAATACTTCATAAACTATAGATACATTGGAGACGTATCAGACACTTGCTCTATTTTAACTATATTATTACTTCATTTTATCAGTTGCACTAGGGTCGAGCAGGTGGCAAGCGAGGTGTACCGTGCGTCGCAAGGATGGATGCCGGGGGTGCTTAGACTGGGATGTTGAAGCTGGCTCTTTCAGTCCCTATCTTCCCCCTTGATGTTTTTGTGGTAGCATTTGGGTTGTATTCCAAACTTGGTTGAGCTGGTGCTGCGTCCCCCTACCTTCCTAGCTTATGTGGCGAACTTGTCTCCTGCTAGTACTCAGCCCGTTCTAGTAGTAGTTGCATAACTGCCCGTTTACACTGAGATGTTGTCGGATAATGGTTGTCTATGGTTGGGTTTCTTTAATGCAATCGAAGGAAACCCCCTCTTTCCATATATATAAAAAATCAGTGGCATTAGCGGTGCCAAAACATTGCCTCAAATTAATAGTGCCACTAGATTAAGGTGCAAAATAATAACATTACTGCTTTATCATGGCAGTGCCAAAATAGTAGCACAAGAGCAGACTCAACATGCGAGATCTTTGGCAAACGGTCAGACCAAAAAGGAACATACCTCGTGATGGGAACCATATCTACAGTCAACGCCATTGTAGAAGGGATGACATCCGTCACCAACATGGATGATTCAATTCATGGGACCTTTTTGTGCAGTTCACCTAAAATGAAGCAATGTCCCATGAGCTAGCAGCTTCTTCTTCATTAGTTGCAATAAAATTGAGCAACATCAAGGTTGGTTGTGAAGCTCGTGGTGTTCAACTATAATTTGGATATCATTTGTGTAGTTGAACTAAGATCAAATGTGAAATGTATATCTCTGTTTGCACAAAAAGGTGGAAAGGAGGGTGACTAACAAGTGATGAAACATACATCAAATGAAAAGAAACATCTTCCTTATCTGAATGGCGATCCTACAAGGACAGTAGCAATTTCTAAAGCAGCAACATTGCTAGATATTAGTGTGGGCATTAGGATTAACTATGACAACCGTTAAATATGACATTACTTTAATGGTGCCATTGCTTCATTTTACCAGCAACATTACATTAACAACTGCTAAAGAGTTGGTATTTGGGCACGGGAGAGTAGGCGGACTAGGACAATTGCATTTCAAACGAAAAGAAGTAACTTATCTTAATGGGAAATTTAGCAGGACATGAAAAAGCAGTGCCATTGATTCATATTCTTGGAGGCATTACATTGAAAACAACATTGGTTTAACGTGTCCTTACTTTTTAACGGTGGATCGCTACATTTTACCAAAGGGCATTACATAAGAGGGGCTCGGGGCAAGAAACATCAGAACAGGATATCTGGGTTGGTCCCATTTTTGTTTGGTATAGCCACCTTATACTCTGTGAGGCTAGCAAATCTAGCGCTGGACATACTCTGTTGACTTGTCCCCCAGTCCCCACTTTCTTTCCTTTTTCAACCAATAGATCGGTTTATATTGAGTTTGTACTACGTTTCCTTTTATTTCCCTATTAGACCAAGAGACCAGTTGGATAGCCAGTCTCTGCTACTTTTCGCCCCCATTATTTCCTCTTTCGACCAAGTCCTAGATTCAGGAAACAATTCTTCCCCCCACTCCCACCCCGTTTCTTCCCTGTTTGAACCAAGTAGTACTAGATTCGACTGCATGAAATAGTTTTACCTCTTAACAGTAAAAATTTAGGTGGCTTTCGAACAGCCGATCGACCCTATCTACGAGGGGGCCTGAGAAATAGGAAAAGATACAAATGCAGCGACGTCAGGAGCCGGGGAAGTAGAGCAAGGCCGGTTTCAAATGAAGTTATACTTGAGGGTCGCCGGGATGTCGCTAGGTGGCGCGGGAGGCCGGATCTTCCTACAGTACGACAGCGAGGAAGAAGGGATCGGAGGACCTCCCTAGCCGGTGCTGCATGGGAGAGAACGGCAAGGCATGCTGTTCGGGACGCGCCGGCAGTGGGTAAGAGCCGTCACCGAGGACGACCGCATGAACATTGCACCTTCTCACCTTCCTCGGCTGAGAGGATCCGGCTAGATCTGTGACCAACGGTGAGCAGAGAGAGAGTGTAGCCACCGCTGTCGTGTTTAGATCTGGAGAGGACGAGACACTTTTAAGAGAGCAACACTAGCAAGCAAGCGCGGAGGCTCCTGCCTATATAGTGGAGTAGTTTTGTTTTATCTGTCAGAGCAGGCTTGACCTCATCAATGACTGCCGAGAAGTCTTCATGCACGTGCCCTGGAGGCGCAGTTGCCGTAATTTTGATCTGAAGCACCGGATTAACATATAACATGAAAAAATGCCACATGACAAGAAACCATAACCTCACTGCCCCAAGGAGACAACATGAATCCCGACGGACAAACTAGACGAGGATCAAAGCTCAATTAAAGATAAAGTCATAGAAAAGGGGTCCATCGATAGATGTCCTAATTAACATAGCCGGCTTGACCTAGGTGGCAACCGAGTAGTCTTCTTGCATGTGCCCCCAATGACCAGCTCTTGGAGGAACTCAGTTGCCGCTGTTTAACCCTCGCAGTGATCTGAAGCACATGACAGTTAGTATTGCGAGATGACAAGAAACCTTTTTTTAGATTTCTCATCAGAACTACATCCCTATACAACATAACCTGCATGATATGTAGACAATAGCCAATCCAGTCGTCTACTAGAGTCTGGTCACATGCATGGACAAACTGATATTCCGTGTCATGCAGGGATCATCCAGGCACCAACGTCTGTACAACACTGCTCCAGTACTATCGCTCGTCTATCTCTTCCATTAACTCAGCCGACTTGCGGGGCCGGGTTGTGTGCCTATGGTTGGTTCTCAATTGTAGTCCCACATGTGTGTGCAAACGCAATATGACGCACGTTCCATTCGGAGAGCGGCGTGCCAGACTGACCGACCGTCTGGGGTTCGACGCGAACGCGACGGGTGTGGTGTATACATGTGTACCGCCGTTTTCTTAAGGCTTTTCTCCATGGCGCAATCCATGGATACAAAATTATATTTAAAAGTTGAGGGCGGGGCTTTTCTCACGCGGTAGGTGGGGCAGTTCCGCCTAGTTGGTTCGACAAAGAGGTGAGAAGATGAGGGAGTAGGATGCTGCAAACGTAGGGCTATATGATTTGACAGTGAGTTACTGCTGGACAGGTGGGACCCTGTGATTTGACGTTCCATTATCATTTTAGCTGTGGCGCTACGACCAGCATGAGTCTCCCGATTCTTGACCACCTCCATGGTATACAGGTGCCAAGTACTGTACTCCTTACTCCTTTTGGCAAATGCAATAAATACTAGTACGAAGAAAGAGATAGAGAGAAGTAAAATATTACTCTTCTAGCCAACCTTACAGCTAACCTTATTGTATGAGTGACTAAGTGATGACTATGTATAACATGCCAACATCAGATAGCCTAACGCACCTGGACGGAGGTAGTAGTTTCATGCATGCAAAGTAGGCAAAAAATGCTCATTTATAGCCGTCTGAAATCTCCAAGGGCACGACCGCGTGAGCGAGGCGACGGTCGTGGTAGGCGCGACCATGATACGGGCTGCTGACAACCATTGGATCTGAGATCGAACAGTAGGATGCTAAGTTGCTGAAAATTTGCAGAATAACCCTCCAGGATAGGATATTCACCTATAGGTCTAGAATCACGCCATGCAACCGTTCGATCTCAGATCCAAGGGCTCTCGGAAGCCCGTATCATGGGAGCATGGAAAGCTTCGTATCACCTGTAATTTTCCCGACGCTTGACGTGCGAACACGCAGATGCATGAAGCCATTTAATTGGACGTCTAGTAAACATGACATCTAATTGGGGCCCCATAGTACTGTGCATGAATCCATTTATCCACCGGGCAAGCCACTACCCTGTCGTTCGCACGCCCTACTCAACATTTTTACAATCAGAAAACTGCTTGCACTTCGCTCCTACTCGTCCCCGGCCGTCCTTTAACATTATGGTAGTTCGCTCCTAGTCGTCCCGTCCTTTCACATTACAGCAGTTCCACTAATTGTAACCCTCCTTCCAAATCCATGGCGTCCCAAATCTCCATGATCGACGGTGAGTACAAGGTTAGAACCATAATTGGCAATGAGATCGACGTCATCTACACCCGTTCTTCTGCGACGGTGAAAGGATGCCTTGCTCGCTGCAGACGCATGTTCGAAAAGTCAAAGGGTGATGAGTGGGTCGCTCGGCTAGATGTTGAGTACACCACAATCCTGGGAGAAGAGAAGAATCTAAAGGAGGAAGAGAAGAAGAAGCCCATCGTGATCCAGGTTTGCGTGCATAACTTGTGCTTGGTCTACCACATATGCCATGCCGACGTTGAGTGCGAGGATTTTAAGAACTTCCTTGGGGGCGGCAAAGTCAAATTCGTTTCTGTAGACTTTACGAACGACAAAGAAGTCCTGGGTCGGTTAGGCCTCATTGTAGGCCAGCCCATGGACCTCCATAGGAATGTGCTGGTGTCCTCCCGTCGTCCTTCAATGCTGACCCTGGCAGCAACCATGGTTGAACCTTCATACGGTAAACTGAAGAAACCTCTGCCCAAGTTTCATCTTGCATGACAGTGGAATGTACTAGATAGATACCACATCAATCACGTTGCAATGGATGCCTACCTTTGTTTCAATATCTACAAGGGTTGGATGAAGAGCGAGAGCCAAGTGTGCAGTTCAAGCAAAGAAGTATCGGCCAAGAGGAAGAGGGACAAGGGAAAAGTCGAGCACGTGGACGAGGAGTCCGAGTAAGGTGGCCGTGTCGTTGCTCATGGTGGTCGTAATGCAGTGTCTACCAGATTAGTTGCTTAGTTTAATTTCAGGGTGCTTAGTTTTATTTGAGGGGTGTGTTGTGCTTCGCCCCCAGCAGAACTATGTTATGTTCCTTCTCGTTACTTTAACTCTTCAGTACGTACATACTAGTATTTCTTATAGTTCATCTTGTAGTTGGTTGTACTACCACTCATTTCTTCACATTATACATGTACAATATATATGGCCAACATCATATAGCCAGCAGTTTAGTTGCCAAATAATTTCAGGGTTCTTAGTTTTATTTGAGGGGTGTGTCGTGCTGGACACCATTATTGTGACTCAAATATCTTTTGCCATGTTATAATGACATAAATACCTATGGACCAACATGCCAGCTCTCCCTCTATCTCACTAAAATACAATAAAGTGTGGGGCCTACTTGATCCCAACATTGTTCTTATTTTCCTGTAAAATTATTCGCTTGGTTACTCCTGACAAGTGGGGCAACACTTATCATTGTGAGACAGAGAGAATCGACATGTGGGTCTAGGCTTATTTTTGTCATATAACATGGTCAACGGGTTTGACGTGAAAATAACAATGTCGAATGGCATTTTTGAGCAAACATCTAACGAAACGATGGCATTTTTGAGATATCTAATTGCATTTTTGAGCAACCATCTCACGGATCGATGGCATTTTTGAGTAGTTGTAACTTCTAATGGAAAAACTGAGTAGTGAGACACAACTAGTGGCATAAATATTAAAAACCCAAGAATTAAATAGGTATGCTAATTTCTTTAATAGAATTTAGCAGCCCATCTAAGCACGTACTAGCTTTTTTAATAGTACTATATGCATAATTTGGCGGTGAGCACTCTCTGTATGTACCACCTTTTTTCTTTAATTTCATCTTGTTAGTTTTGCTCCATGGCGCAATCCAATGATACTACTACTGTACAAAAGTATACATTTAAAAGGCTAGAAGGTGGGGTAGTCTCGCTTGGTTGGTTTCACGAGAGGCGATGGCCTTTGTGATTTGACGGCTCATTACTGCTGGAAGGCGGGGCCTTGTGATTTGACTGCTCGTACAAATGTTGCCGACGACCTGGGGAGGAGCAAAGAACCGTGCGGTATACTCAAGTTTTCCACTGGAGTACTAATGCGATGGAGGAGCCTGAAACACGGCAGCCCAAAGGCGATATGGAGATAAAAAATGATCTAATTTGCTAGTCATCGATCCCACGGTGCCGCTCATCGTTAGCATTGTTCTATTCATGCCTCACAGAGAACGTGACACGTGCGGAGAAACACCCTAAGCAAAAGAATAACACAGGAGCAAAAGAAGAAGGAAGATTACCCCCCCCCCCCCCCAAAAAAAACGAAGGAAGACGCACACACATGTCTGGGGCACTGCTCTCTACTACATGAAGGGTTGCTGGCTGCAGAGTCGTAACTGCTTCTTCATCTCCTCCATGACCTCCATCTGCTTGCGCATCTCCTCCGCCATCTTCTTCATTCTGTCCATGACGCATGATTTCTCGATGCGAGCCTTCATCATCTCTTCCACGGCAGCATTTACGTACCTTGACAGCAGCCGGGTGCTCGATGCGGAGCTTCGCCAACTCCTCCTTCTGTTCCATGACGAGGGGGTGCAACATCTTCACCGAGGAACTACTCTTCTCATGCAGCTTCTTCCAGCCGGCGTTCTCCTCCTTCAGCAGGCCGAGCTCGTGGCGAAGCTTCGCATTGTCCTCCAGAAGTTGCAGGATTTCACTGGTCGCCTTCTTATCCGAGGCAATGCTCTTCTTGAGCAGCATCACCAAGCCGGCGGTCAACTCCCCCTGCTCATTGAGCTCAGTGGGCATGTCGTCAAGGCTCTCCTTCAGCAGCTCCACCAAGCCGTCGATGAACTCCTTCTGCTTATTGAGCCAATCGGGCATGTCGTCGAGGGATAACGACTCCTGCGCCGCCAGCTCTGCATCTTTGCCTCCGCGTCTACGGCGCTCCTGGGAGCCCTCGCCTGCCCGTGGGAGATCTTTCAAGGTATCTGTGAGGCGGCGAGCCCTCTCTTTTTTCCGCAGCCTTGGTCGGCCCTTCCTTGTTATGAGTAGTACTCGACCTAGAGCTCTGCACACTAGCCATGGCAAGGACGGACGAACAAGAAAGACGTATGAGGAGGAAGGTAGAGTAATTTTTGGCTAGGTAGTTCCCCTTTTTATAACCTAGTACTAGCACTAGTACTAAAACCTGCATAGTGGGAACACGTTCAGGTTTGTTACATACTAGGTGTGAGCAGGTTTGCACTTAATTATAGCATGGTAGTACTACTTTGCAATGTGATGGGAACAAGCTAAAGATTAATTGATGGTTTTGGTTTCGAGGTTCGAAACGTCTCCCGATGAGTTTAGTGGAACATAAATTTCAAGTACTGCTGCTCAAATGCAGTCGCACAAGTCAGCGATGTAGCTGGTCGTACATGTCAGACCAAGCCGATGCGTGTCCCTTCGGTGAGATGCGGGTCTGACCGACCGTCTGTTGGTGCGACCGATCGTAAGTATTACGTGATGGAGACTTCTTGTTGTGGCGTCCGATAATTGTCACGACCAAGCATTCAAAAAATAGTGATAAATCAATTACCATCTTTTTCCAGACGACCAAGTATTTTCACAGGAATACAATACATATAGATGGAGTGATTATCAAGGTTGCAAACCGACATGGCATTGCAAGTTCACTGCAGCAGCAATCAAGTAGGTCACTGCATCACTGGCGGGGAAGGAGGGCAGCTCACCTCACCTATGATGCATGCCCAGTGGCGTCGCCGTAGCTGGTCCCATGATTTGGCTTCTCCTACCGCCTATTTGAGCAGTTGCACCGGTTGCTCATGCCATTCCGTAGGCATGCGTGTTCTTTCCTCTGCAATCAACTCCGTGAATATGCTCTCTGCCATTAGCCCCAACACGAAATCAATGCAGCGCTGCCAGATGCTGACATCCCTCAGCATCTCTCCCCTGAGATCGACTTGCGCCTCTGCCTTGTGCTTCGCTAGGCACAGCTCCTTCGAACTTGTCTCCAATTGATGTGACGCTTCCTCGATCCGATTTGCCCTTGCTGCCCACCACCTGAAACGCAGCCCTGGCATATCCTCCGGCGCCACCGATCAGTGATTCCAGAGCAATGGATCCCCTCTGAAACACATGTGGGTTTCGCTCAAAGGCGTCAGTGTTGTGGGCCGCAACGAGAGGGCAACCCGCAGGATCCTGGGATCTAAGGGATTATCCATGGCGGGATCCGGTGGGCGAGGCGGGGAGGCGAGCGTAGGCGCTGGGAGAGCCCTACGAGGCTAAGATAAAGATAGTACTACTCCACTCCGTCCATATTTAAATAAAAAGACCATCAACAGTAACCCAGGAAAAAATTGATCATCCTGCATGTGTCCTGGTTTATTGGCCCCCTTTTTATTTTGTGCCAATTTTTGACCAAAAAATTAACTAACAAAATTCAAGCACTACAACCAAAGTTTCTGTTTTTGCACTTCACAAACCAAACAAGCAATCAAATCATCCTAAAGGCAAATCTTGGCACATTATTTTTATAGTACAAAGGATTTGTACAAGGGGATAATTATTTTTGTTAAAAAGTTTTTGTAATCAAGGTTCCCAAAGTTTCCATGGGCATGAACAAAGTTTAAGGCTAGCTCCCACTTTAACAATGCTCGTCTTTCTCACTTTCGCTTTTCTTTTTGAAAAGTTTTAGGTTCCCCTCTATATATTTTTGTTTTTAAACTTTTTAAAAGCACAAAACAGAAAAAATGACTCTCTAAAACTTCCGGGTTGTCTCCCTGGAAGCGCTTTCTTTAACTCTCTTCCTATGCATAGGCATGTCATAAATGAACAATTCAGGCACACGAAGTATAGGCCAATGCATAGTATAAATAGTTTCTTGCAATTTTATCATATTGGAAACATAGAGAGGCGGAGATGTAGTTCCTCTCTCATAATAATTGCAAGTAGGAGCAGCAAACACATGCATATTATATTTATCAAAATCATCATGTGCAATAGTAGAATGCAACCCATCAATATAGTCCTTAATAAGCGCAAACTTCTCCAATATAGTGTAGTTGGGATAATTCAAAAAGATAATAGGACTATCATGCGTGGGTGCAATAGCAACAATTTCATTCTTAACATAAGGAACTATAGCAAGTTCATCTCCATAAGCATAATTCATATTGGCATCATGGCCACAAGCATAGCAAGCATCAAGTTCGTCAAAAATGGATATTTCAAATGAATCCAAGGGATCATAGCAGTCATCCTTCGATAAGCATGAAGAAATTAAACAATGTATGAGTTGAAGAGTTACTCTCATTGGAAAGGCACGGGTAGCTAATTCGCTCTTCCTCCTTTTGTTCTTCGCTCTCCTCGTCATCTTTTTCATCTAATGAGCTCACAGTGTCATATATTTGTTCCTACATAGATTTCTGCAAAATATTAGTCTCTTCTTGGACAGCGGAGACTTTCTCAATAAATGCATCAATATCATAATTATATTCATAATTCTCTTAGCAATATTTAAATTAAGCATAATTTTCAGGTCTGTAAACATCATCATCATAATTTTCACACTTTTCAAACAAAGATTCAATTTCATAAGCACCCTTAAAAGCAACGAGTTCTTCTATTTGTTCCACATCACAGTAATCATATATACCATTAGCATAAGAAGCCAAGGTTTTATTATCATTAAATTTACATGAAAAGGGAAGGTGTGGAGCCTTCATCCTAGCACTACTGACCGTTGAATATCATCTACATTCCACCAGATTTTGCCACATGTATAATTTTGAAGACTCCATGGTTGAACTTAAGCATAATGCACAAACCTCAAAACACAAGCACTTCTCCTTTGTTCTAGAATCTTCCGTATCATAATTGCCCAAAAAATTTCTACATGAATTGCCATTATTTTTTTTACTTTATGCTTTACAACGCACAATTCCATGAATCTTAAAATAGATTAATTTTTTTATAAAAACTAATTGATTTTGAATGAGATGAACTATAAGAGTTAGACGAACATCTACATCATGCATATATGACTCAAAGCTTACATACTATAATGTGGTATTTATTCATAATTTGGTTGCCAAATCTCATGCGTGCAATGCACGTGTACCTTACTAGTCTAAATGGTGTTTGCGTGTGTTGTGCGTGTTAAACACATTGTATGTAGTATCATACATGGTTTAGATTCTGAACATCTAGCTAGAGCATACATGTACTATGATTTGAATTCAACATAAAATGGATACATGTATTTGAATTTGAGATCGTATGTACATGTAGTTCGTATTTATATAGGAATTTGTTACTCCTATATTCATGTCATGTGTTGTGAAGATACTATTTAGATGGTTGTATAACTAACCCGAGTACAATCCCATTCAAATAGGGGAAATGTACTCAAATTTAGTCCATATGCTAGATAACACGAATTGTTTTTTTATTGTTGAGGGAAGTGCAAATTGATTTGGTACTGTACACGTTATTTTTTCTTGCCCCAATTTTTTTAGTTTTTTTTGTTGTTGTATTTGAATGCATTTCTAGTAATATAGTAAAACGGGACATGGCTCTCTCTAGTGAGGTGCGAATTGTCTTCTTTTTTGTATACGTTAAACTTATTCTCCCGAAATTTCAAATCGCGCCTTGTTATGCCGAAATTTCAAGTTGGCATCTCTGTCTATCATGATGCGAAACTCCTGCCTCTTCAACCCGCGCCTTGCTACCCCGAATTTCGGACAAGCGCATCCCTAAGCCATGGTTCCCCCCTCCCATCCCATCCGCCCACCCATTCACACACCAAGGCCGCGAAAACCCGCGAAGCCCCACACCCTCCTCCGTCCACCACCCAGCCGGAGCCTCTTCCCCGACAACGTCGTCCACAGCAACACCTCGACGTCCCTCATCCACTGCACTGGATGAGGATCCCTCGTCGATCTTGTCGTCCCGCCGGTTCAGCCACCCCGCCATCCACCTCCAAGACGTTCCCCTCGTCTTTCGCGCCACCTCCATTCCCACACCACCGTCTTCACCTGCACCACCGGAAGAGCAGCATCATCACCGATTCCTTAGATGAAGCTGAGGCCTAATCGGCGCCACCAAAGAGGTTCTACACTAATCGCCGCATTTTCTTCTTGATTCGACCTCACTGTGCTACCGGCGCTTCGTCCAGAGCCGACATGGCGCGACTCCATCCACAGCGGCGTTGCCGGCCACTTCCTCCATGGCGTTGCTCCCTCGGCGGCAACGTCCACATCAGTAGGAGCTGCTGCTACTTTAGCTCTCGCTTGCGCTGCTGCTCTGCTCTTGCTCTTGCTTGCGCTGCTACTCTACTCTTGCGCGTGCTGCTGCTGCATGAGCAGCAGATCCTGCTCTCCCTCGAGCCCCTGCAGCTGCTACCCGAGATGCTACTAGACGACCAGCTGCCCCGGCTCTCGCACGCGCTGCTGCTGCTACTTCTTTTCTGCTACTAGTGCGTTCAGTTTCGATAGTGAAATTCGGTTTCGACAGCAAAATTCAGTTTTGACAGTTAAGTTCAGAGATGAGCGACTAATGTATTTTACATCTAGCGCTTTGTGGTTATGTATTTTACGTCTTCTATTGGAGATGCTATTAGAATTCCACTCAGGTTAACATTGTCTCTCTTTTCCTACTTCAGTCTCTTTGTCGTACAACTCACTGGAGCTGCTCCGACGACGAAGCCCTCCATCACAGCGGAGCAGTACCCCGGGCTCCATCTCCAGATGCCTAAGATCTTCTTCCCCTCCTCCGACAGCCAAATCAGGCGGAGCATCCTCACCGACCAACCCAATCACGCTGAGATCGACATGGCTTCGCCAAAGAGGTTGTACACTTGTTGCATCGCTTTTTTTACCCTACATGTTATATATATTGTCCACTAAGCACACGTAGTAACGTGAAATACGATTAGTTTCTCCTGCTATATGACAAGCAGTGAGGTACTAGGCAACTTAGCTATCCGTGATGGACTCTCTTGAACGCCATCATTATTTATCTCTGCGCGTTTGAGCTGTACATTTGTAGACGGGCCTGGGAGTTCAGCTAGTAGGGCAGTGGTCTGGGTCCAAAGCAGTAGAAGTAGCACAAAAATATTTTTTGAGTGTAGGCTTTTCCCTGCTCAAGCATGCCTACTAGAATCACCAGTGCTTGAAAGGAAAAGTGAAGGAAAAACAGAGTAATTGGAAAGTTTCCTATGGTACTACTATTCATGCATTTGGTTCAAAGGAATGGGGCAAAGGAAAACTATAGGATTTATTCCTTCAGTGTCTCCTTGAAAGAAAAACCGTAGTAATTTTAATATCCACTTGTCCTCAGTTTCGAATTCCTATTCATGAAGCACAAGACTAAGAGATAGTAGCGTAATAGCATTATAACCGTACATTTTCTTGTGGTTTGACTTAATCTCACCACGCTTCTTTGCATCCGGTGATCTTCCAATTCTTGTGAACCAAACACCTAGATTGGTAGAAATCCTGTGTTTTTAAATTCTTTGTTTTGCACGTGCATTCCTATCCTATTCCTATGTATTTCCTATCCCTACATTGTTAGAATCCTCAAATTCAAACAAGCCCTTACACAACTATTTCTGTTCAACGAAAACCTTGTGTGGTTTGTCCCGCTCCTGCTGCGTTGTGTTCCACCCCAGCTGAGCTGCTCCAACAGCGGAAGGGTTCACCACAACAGGGATCCGCCCTCCAGACTGTCTTTTGCCGCCTCAGATCTTCTTCCCCGCCGCCGGCAGCCACGATAACTGCATTACCATCATCAACTGAGCAGATGACTTTGAGGACTACACGGGTTCGCAAGAGAGGTCACACTCTTTCATGTTTGCTATGTTATGCATCGCTCAATATGATGACATGCTACTTTATCGTCCTTTTCACCGATTAGACTCCGAGTCAGGTCCAAACTAATGCTCAAACTTGAGTTTTTAAATGGTTGTGGGGTACATATTGGGGCAGCAATCAATACTATTTGTCTACTATCTGGTTAATCTCGGGTGTCTACTATGAGTTTCATGTTGGGTGGAAACAAACATTAAAGGAGCCATTATCTGTATTTTTTAACTAAAGCTATTATCTGCCCGCTATCATTGGTTTTGGGTCTATCCACAGTTTGCTACCATCACTCTAGATTTGCGCATGCACTACTTACGTAATCTCACTATGTTTTATTCCTATGCATGTCATTTATTGTACACAATGGTACTAAACATGTAGAGAAAAATAGGCGAGCCTTGTGTGGCAATAAAATTTCATACAGACGTCGCTCCATGGTCGGCGCAAAAGCAACCCCCTCCCCCCATTCCAGACTATAATCAAGAGGAAGATAACTTGATTCGGAGGGGGATTCAGAGGGAGCAGACCACTCCTATTTACCCCCTGAGGTCTTTTTCTCTAACTTGGCATGCTGATGTTGATCATATCATGCATATGGTGCCTTGCATTGCTTACTTTATACATAAAATATGTCATCTGCTTAGTTTAGACATGCTTTATGTGAATGCCATCTATTTAGTTTCTTTATCGTATATATGAATCATGCAATGCCATCTTGTTTAGCTAGGCATCATATATGTGAATTTTGCAATGCCACGCTGGTTAGCCAGTTATCTTATATGTGAATTATATCATGCCATCATTTTTTTATTACGTATTAAATTTGTCAACAATTCTAATACATTCAATTACTCTTCCTGTGCATCAGCCATTCGACATGGTCATGGAAAAATCTGGAGTGGAAATAAGGTCTTCAGAGCAGACAATGCTATCTGACGAAACGCATGTCTTGATGGTTACGGATAGCTCCTCAGAGGAGGATTCAGAGACAGATGACCAGTCCTATTCCACCCCCCCCCCCCGAGGTGCATGCACTAACTTGGCAGGGTTATATTGCTCATATCGTGCATATGGTGTCTTGCATTGGCATGTCATTTGCTTAGTTTATACATGCTTTGTGTGAATGCCACCTGTTTAGTGTCTAATTACCATGTATGTGAATTTTGCAATGCCATCTTGTTGCACGACATTATATATGTGAATTATGCAATGCTATCTTGTTGCAAGGCATTATTTATGTGGATTATGCAATGCCATGTTGTTTAGCCAAGCGTCATATATGTGAATTATATCATGCCATCCTTTTTTTCTATTACTCATTGCATTTGTCGACAATGTTTCTATATTCAACTGCTCTTCCTGTGCATCAGCCACTTGAATTGGTGATGGAGAAATCTGGAGTGAAAACAAGGTCTTTAGAGTAGACAATGCTACCTGCTGAAGCAGATATCTTGCTGGTTACAGATAGCTCCTTAGAGGAGGATTTAGAGGCAGATGACCAGTCCTATTATCCCCCTAAGGTGTGTGCTCAAACTTGGCAGGATTATATTACTCATATCATGCATATGTTGTCTTGCAATGCTTAGTTTTTGCATCATGTACACAATATTGAATGCCATCTCCTTAGTTGACACATCACATATGTGATTTCCCTTTGCTCACTTGCTTAGTATATAAATCATATATTTGAATTATATCATGCCATGATGTTTAAATAGACAACATGTATCTCAATTATGGCATGCCAACCCATTTTCTAAAGACATAATATAGTTATATCATCTCATCCTGTTTATATAGTCAACATATTTTGAATTATGTCATTCTATCCGTGAATTATATCATGTCATCATATTTCCATCCACGACATGTTTGTGGATTATGGCATGTGTAGCACCCCGGCTCAGAGCAACCGGTTTACCTTGCATTGCCAGCCTAGAGATCAAGTCTTCTCGCAACACACAACAACTTGGTACAGAAAACAACCGCTTTATTGATGCTAGCGGAAACATAGGTTCGATATTACATCCAGTAGCGAGGCCAAGTGGCACACACGGTGCGGCAGAACAATATGTACATTATTTAATGAACATGAAGGGCCTCGATCACGATAACTACGCGGCAGCGGAACGATGACGAAGTGGAACTCCATAGCACAGGGACACCAATATGGACACGATCTAGACACAGGAAGCACTCCGATCCGATAAGACTTTCCTGAAATCTGGCATGACACGCCAGGCAAGTACATTGAATGTACTTGCAAGCTCACAACAAGCATAAGTATAATGGCAAACAATATTATGACCATTATTCAGGTTAAATGCAATGCCAAACATACTCATGCGGTGAAATCAACTTGTGCACCGAGTCCCGCGGACTTTCTTACCAGACGGGTTACCTCGTAACCAGAATGGTGATCATACCCGGATCACGAGCGAAACCAAAACTTTGGTTCCCACAACGATCATTCTCATGATCTCACAACTCATCACATAACCAGTGCCAAACATAAAAATTTAGTGTGCTATATTCTTAATCATGTTGGTCCATGGTGTGATTTACTTACGAGCTATGTCCGTAACCGAGGATGCGGCTATCGATAGATTTAATAAACACTTTGCAGAGGTTAGCACACTGTACCCACACCACGGAATCCATGGCCTCGCACTCCCATTCGGGTGGACCAATGACATTCCGATAGAACCCTCCCATTGCCATGATACTCTCCCGGCCACTCCGACCAACTCCCCTCTAGGCTAAGTCATGGGTGGCCCCGTGCCTACCAAAGGCATCAACGGCCACCGTCGTGGCAAAACTTAAACGGTCCCAAACGGGAACAAGGTTCCATAACAACAAACGGGAACACAAGGTTATGTCTTCTTACCGGGCCAGGGTACCGCACGCCCATAACCTCCCCTTGTTGGAGGTACCGACCAGAGGCATGACAACGGGCTGAATAACGGCCTCCCCATAAAGGCAAATGTGGTTGCTCTGGGAAAACTCGATTCAGTGGCACCATGACTCGATCAACATTATGTTCAAGTTGGATTAACATTAGGTTTTAACTTGAAATAAAAATACTCAAGTCAGAATATGCCATGAACATGCAACTATTCGACATGCAACACATACCACTTAGAGCAAACAGATCAACATCATCAAAGTTTTTTACTTGCACTACTCATCATTCAGCTTTACTGATTTTACTTCACTGGTTTTAACACTCAGCATTTTGGTTCTACCATAATATATTAAAATCAATTCATCACATAAAGAAAATACTATCAATCATATCCAAAAGCATAACCACACAATCAAACTTTCTTCTACTGCCTTAAACTAGCCCATGCATTCAAACAACACTTTAAACTAAGAATTTCAACCATGACAAAGTAACTATCATAAGCAATATTCATTTAACTAATTAAATGCATGAAATAACTTATATTCAAGTTGGAAAAATCATAAATATTGCAATGACACCATACAAATGTTGGTGTGGCTTGCCTTAGTGCAGATGAGGTTCACACTCCTCCTGGTTATCTTCAAGACAAGCTTCTCCCTCTGAAAATAATTAAAAACAACAAAAGAAAATATCAAGAATCATTCTAAAAATCACCAGAAATTCTAAACAGCTGAGAAAAATCTCCATTTTGGTGTGTTGCTAGAACTTTTCAAAACAAATACAATGCAAAAAGAATCAACTCATTTGGACTTATGGTTTAAAAGTTATGGCTGGTCAAAGTTTCTGCTCAAAATATTTGAATTAAATTCAATTAAAAGAATTCCAGGGGGTGATGTCGAAAGCGTATTTTGAGAATACGCCTCTACTCATACCGCTTCGGGCGCGAGTGGAGAGGCTGATAGTGGGCCCCACCCATCAGGTGTGGAGAGAGGGAGAGAGAAACAAAGGGGTGGCGGTGCTCCGCCGGAGCTCACGCCGGCGAGGAGGGCTCGTCGGCTGATCTGAGAGGGATAGAAAGCTATAGGGGGTCACGGCGCACCTGCCTGTACCCGTGGTTCGTCGAGAGGTGGCCGGAGCAGCTCAGAATCAACCTCCCAAGCGACGTTGTGGTCGGGTTTCGCCGGAATTTGAAGAAGACGAAGGAGAGGGGCGGTTCCAGGAGCTCCGACCGGGTCAGCAGGCACCAGTGAAGCACCGGGGAGTCGCCGGAGAAGTGGAACAAGCTCGAGAGGGGCTGGATGGGTGGGGGCAAGCAGAGGGGATCGCCGGCGAGCTCAAGCTTGAGGACGGCTGAGGGAGTCCTGGATTAGGGGGTGTCCGGATAGCCGAACTATCACCGTTGGCTGGACTCCTGGACTATGAAGATACAAGATTGAAGACTTCGTCCCGTGTCCGGATGGGACTTTCCTTGGCGTGGAAGGCAAGCTTGGCGATACGGATATGTAGATCTCCTACCATTGTAACCGACTCTGTGTAACCCTAACCCTATCCAGTGTCTATATAAACCGGAGGGTTTTAGTTTGTAGGACGAAGAACAATCATACCATAGGCTAGCCTCTAGGGTTTAGCCTCTCTGATCTCGTGGTAGATCCACTCTTGTACTACCCATATCATCAATATTAATCAAGCAGGAGTAGGGTTTTACCTCCATCGAGAGGGCCCGAACACAGGTAAAAACATCGTGTCCCTTGTCTCCTGTTACCATCCGCCTAGACGCACAGTTCGGGACCCCCTACCCGAGATCCGCCGGTTTTGACACCGACATTGGTGCTTTCATTGAGAGTTCCTCTGTGCCGTCGCTGTCATGAAGGATGCCTCATCCCCTCTTTAAAGACGACACCGTTGCTAAAGGAGCTTTGGCCACCGGCCAAACTCTTCGGCTAGGCAGTTTTCTTATGACCGCTGCTCGTCACGCCGCGACCGACGATGACTTCTCGTGTCATCGAAAGCAATCTTCACGTTAACTCGGAACTCGCCGAAAGCGGTTAGATCCGATGGAGCTCTCTTCCTTAAACGAGCTCTTGGATCGCATCGCCACCTCGGGAGTCGCTACGAGACTACGATCGATTGGGCCTAAAACCGATCCGAGAGATCAACTCTCCCGGGCTACCCACCACGTTCTTTGTGGTAGAGGAACAATCTGGCGACTCTTCTCCTACCTTAAGGACTAGCTATGTCCGGATTCCTAACCCCTCCATGCCGGATTCCCGGAGGAGGAGGACACCACTCAAGCCCTGAACTTAAAGTCAGCAGCGGGCTAGATTCATTGGACAACCTCCAAGAACCCAAGCTTCCAAGTTCGGAAACTTCTTGGCCTGAATCTTAGATCGGACGGGGTTGAGAATTTAATTCCACCCGCCCACCCAAACATAAGCGATCTATCCCAAACCCGGCAAGAGCCGGTGAAACAAAGACATCATTCTCGGGCCGATTCCTCCTGGTTATGGACAAGATAAAGGATTGCCGCGAGGAGGACGTAATCTCATTCTTACGCAATAATTGCACGCATAAGGGAATCCTAAACGCCATAAGTCGTCGTGAAATTACACGCCGCTGACTTGGCGTCCATAGTACGAAAATCTTACTTGCGAAGGAGAGCGCCTGGAAAACTGAAATCAAATTTTGGGATAATCCGGCCCCGAATACGACCCTAGTCCGAAATAAAAGGGTGCATCATAACCAGGCACCTGGGTTACATACCAAAAAGCAAAAAAACCCCAAAGGGCATGGAACCATACTGGAGGGATGGCTCAATGGACCCTGCAATACCAGTACAGTATTAACAGTCTTCGAGACTTTCGCATCAAATAATATGCGGAAACGAACACTCTGCAGCCTTGCCGAAGTCTACCAGATAGCAACAATAAATCCATGGAGTGACACGGCTATTACCTTTAACGCCAAAGGATGTGAACCTAAAATCCGAACAACCCGAGCACCAAATTGCATTGGTCCTTAGTCCAATAGTGGACGGCTTTCGCCTTACCAAGGTACTCATGGACGGCGGCAGCGGATTAAACCTCATCTACGAGGAAACCCTTTGAAAAATGGAAATAGACTGGAGCCGCATTGAGCAAAGCAGCACAACCTTTAGAGGAATAATCCCCAGTCGGGAAGCATGCTGTACAGGAAAGATCACACTAGATGTGGTGTTCGGCACGCCGGACAATTATAGGTCCGAGGAGGTCACATTCCAAGTGGCCCTGTTCAGCAGCGGATACCACGCTCTATTAGGGCGAGAGGCATTCACAATTTTTCAAGCTATACCCCATTACGGGTATATGAAGCTCAAAATGCCCAGACCCAACAGAATTATCACTCTCGCTAGTGACCGGGAATAGCGCTCCGCGCCGAAAATGAAACAGCCGCACTTGCCCTTGAGGCACTATCCGAAGCCCTAGCGGCAGAGGAACTCATCACAACAAGGCTCCATGGTGAACAGGGACGATGTGATACTCGATAAGAGATCCAAGTCCACCTCTTTTAAACCGGCAGACGAAATAGTCAAATTACAAGTCCATCCAACGGACCCTACAAAAACGGCCTCCATTGGGCACAGTTAAACCCTGATGTGGACGCCGCATTACGAGAATTCCTACGCGAAAATTGGGACATTTTGCTCGGCACCCTTCAGACATGCCAGAATCCCACGCCACTGGCCGAGCACAACCTAAATATCCTAAAAGGATTCAAGCCGATCAAACAAGCTCTTGGCGTTTCTCCGAACCCAAGAGACAGGCCATGGGAGAGGAGCTAGCCAAACTATTGGAGGCCGGATTCATGAGAGACATTAAACATCCGGACTGGCTAGCAAACCTGGTAATGGTACCAAAGAAGGACAAATCCTGGCGCCTATGTGTCGATTTTAAGGACCTTAACAAGGCTTGCCCAAAGGATCCCTTCCCCCTCCCCCGCATCGATCAAATTATCGACGCTACCGCAGGACACAATTCATTGTGTTTCCTCGACGCATACTCCGGCTACCACCAAATTAAGATGGCACAGCCAGACCAAGCCGCAACGGCATTCATCACTCCATACGGCCCATTCTGCTTCAACACAATGCCCTTTGGGCTCAAAAACGCCGGCAAAACATATCAGGGCATGATTCAGACATGTCTGGCAAACCAGATCGGCAAAACAGTGGAGGCATACGTAGACGATGTGGTCGTCAAATCCAAGCATGTCGAAACCCTAGTCGACGACTTGAGGCTCACATTCGATAATCTCCGAACATATGACATCAAGCTCAACCCGAAAAAATGCGTTTTGCATCAGTCGGAAAGCTCTTGGGCTTCATTGTATCCGGTAGAGGAATTGAAGCAAACCCAGCCAAGATCCAAGCTCTGTCACAATTGGATATCCCCAAAGACCTCAAACAAATACAAAAATTTACTGGATGCGTGGCGGCTCTAAGCCGCTTTATCTCCCGCTTAGGAGAAAAGGCATTACCCCTTTATCGCCTCCTTCGGTGCACCGAACACTTCGAGTGGACGAATGCCGCCACGGCCGGACTCGAAGAAATCAAAGCCATATTGGCAACAAATCCGGTCCTGGCCGCGCCCAACATGGGCGAACAAATGATATTATACATCGCAGCAACCCATCAAGTTGTAAGCGCGGTGCTCGTTGTCGAACGAGAAACGGATGGACACAAGTTCCCTCTCCAAAAACCAGTTTACTACGTGTCCAAAGGTCCTAACTCCATGCAAGTCACGGTACCCGCATTATCAAAAGATAGCATACACGGTGTTCATGGCATCCCGGAAGCTGCGACACTACTTTCAAGAGTGTTCGATAACAGTAGCCTCCGAAGTACCTCTTAATGACATTATAAACAACCGCGACGCAACGGGCCGGATTGCTAAATGGGCCATTGAGCTCCTCCCGTTCGACAAAACCTACAAGCCATGACGAGCTATTAAGTTGCAAGTTTTGGCCGACTTCGTCGCCAAATGGACTGAAGCCGAACTCCCTAAAGAGTACGACGCATATTCCAACTAGATCGTGCACTTCGATGGCTCCAAAATGTTGGCCGGCCTGGGGGCTGGCGTCGTTCTGACGTCCCCAACCGGAGATACAGTCCAATACGTACTTCAAATAATGTACATGGAGTCCAACAACGCAGCCGAATACGAGGCCCTTCTACATGGTCTCCGGATGGCGGTCTCCATGGGCATTCAACGCCTAGAGGTCTTGGGGATTCGAACCTCGCGATATCCCAAATAAATGGGGACTTTGATGCGAAGGATCCGAAAATGGCAGCTTATCGCAATGCCGTCCTAAAAATGTCAGCTCGGTTTGAGGGGCTCGAATTTCACCATATAGCCCGGGATAACAACCAGGTAGCGAACGTGTTGGCACGCATTGGCTCAAAGCGCGATGCCGTCCCCCCAACATCTTCCTAGAGAGGCTTTTCAAGCCATCCGTATTATGGGAGGGAGAGTCCGGAAATAACAACCCGGACCCAACCACACCGCCCCACACCGAACATTCCGACATAGTTGGTGGTTCCGCCAACGAAATAACACCGTCAGCCCACGCAATAATGGCAGTCATTGCCCCGTGGACAGAACCATTCCTAGCCTACCTAACTAGGCAGGAGCTTCCCGAAGACCAAAACGAGGCCCGCTGCATAGTGTGGCGGTCTAAAGCCTATAAGGTCCATGAGGGAGAGCTTTATAAGAAAAGCACAACCGGAGTCCTTCAAAGGTGTATCTCCGAAGAGGAAGGGCGGAATCTCCTGGCTGAAATTCATGCCGGACTCGGTGGGCACCATGTCAGCTGAGGCCCTTGTAGGAAAGGCCTTCCAGACAGGATTTTATTGGCCGACGGCCCGTGCAAATGCTCAGGACTTAGTCCAACGATGCGTCGGTTGCCAGCTCTTTGCTAATCAAAGCCACATGCCACCCACCGCCTCAAAACTATACCCATCACCGCCCTTCAGTCCGGGGCTTGACATGGTTGGACCCCTTAAAGGAGGAACCCACAAGCAAAAATACCTATTGGTCATGGTGGATAAATTCACCAAATGGATAGAGGCCAAGCCTGTAAAGACGGTCGAATCCGGACAGGTGATAGACTTTATATCAGGGGTAGTACACCGTTACGGCGCCCCCCATAGCATCATCACTGATAACGGCACAAACTTCACGGCCGACGAGGTCAAACTCTGGTGCAAAAACATGGGCATCAAGCTCGACTACGCTTCAGTCTATCACCCCCAAACTAACGGTCAAGTCGAGCGAGCAAACGGTCTAATCATGAGCGGCATTAAACCTAGACTAGTGCGGTCCCTCAAGGAATCTAACACGCACTGGGTTGAGGAGCTCGACCCCGTATGTTCTATATCATTTCCCATCAACAATATGTCATCCACATATAATATGAGAAATGCTATAGAGCTCCCACTCACTTTCTTGTAAATATAGGCTTCTCCATAAGTCTGTATAAACCCAAACACTTTGATCATTTCATCAAAGCGAATGTTCCAACTCCGAGATGCTTGCACCAATCCATAGATGGAGCGGTGGAGCTTGCATACCTTGTCAGCATTCTTAGGATCGACAAAACCTTCCGGCTGCATCATATACAATTATTCCTTAAGGAAATCGTTAAGGAATGCCATTTCGACGTCCATTTGCCAGATCTCATAATCATAGAATGCGGCAATTGCTAACATGATTCAGACGGACTTCAGCTTCGCTACGGATGAGAAGGTCTCGTCGTAGTCAACCCCTTGAACTTGTCGATAACCCTTAGCAACAAGCCGAGCCTTATAGACGGTCACATTACCATCCGCGCCAGTCTTCTTCTTAAAGATCCACTTATTCTCTATGGCTTGCCAATCATCGGGCAAGTCCACCTTGCCGATCATCGAGCAAGTCCACCAAAGTCCATACTTTGTTTTCATACATGGATCCTATCTCGGATTTCATGGCTTCAAGCCATTTGTTGGAATCCCGGCCCGCCATCGCTTATTCATAGTTCGAAGGTTCACCGTTGTCTAACAACATGATTTCTAGGACAGGGTTGCCGTACCACTCTGGTGCGGAACGTGTCCTTGTGGACCTCCGAAGTTCAGTAGTAACTTGATCCGAAGTTTCATGATCATCATCATTAACTTCCTCTCTAGTCGGTGCAGGCACCACAGAAACATCTTCCTGTGCTGTGCTACTCTCATGTTCAAGAGGGGGTACCTCATCAAGTTATACTTTCCTTCCACTTACTTCTTTTGAGAGAAACTCTTTCTCCATAAAGGATCCATTCTTGGCAACAAAGATCTTGCCTTCGGATCTGAGGCAGAAGGTATACCCAATAGTATCCTTAGGGTACCCTATGAAGACGCAATTTTCCTATTTGGGTTCGAGCTTTTCAGGTTGAAGTTTCTTGACATAAGCATCGCATCCCCAAACTTCCATAAACGACAGCTTAGGTTTCTTCCCAAATCATAATTCATACGGTGTCGTCTCAACGGATTTTAACGGTGCCCTATTTAAAGTGAATGCGGCAGTCTCTAAAGCATAACCCCAAAATGATAGTGGTAGATCTGTAAGAGACATCATAGATCGCACCATATCCAATAGAGTGCGATTACGACGTTCGAACAGACCATTACGCTGAGCTGTTCCAGGCGGCGTGAGTTGTGAAACAATCCCACATTTCCTTAAGTGTGTGCCAAACTCGTGACTCAAATATTCTCCTCCATGATCTGATCGTAAGAACTTTATTTTCCTGTCACATTGATTCTCTACCTCGCTCTGAAATTCCTTGAACTTTTCAAAGGTCTCAGACTTGTGCTTCATTAAGTAGACATACCCATATCTACTTAAGTCATCAGTGAGGGTGAGAACATAACGATAGCCACCGCGATCCTCAATGCTCATTGGACCGCATACATCAGTACGTATTATTTCCAACAAGTTGGTTGCTCGCTCCATTGTTCTGGAGAATGGAGTCCTGGTCATTTTGCCCATGAGGCATGGTTCGCACGCGTCAAATGATTCATAATCAAGAGACTCCAAAAGTCCATCTGCATGGAGTTTCTTCATGTGTTTGACAGCAATGTGACCAAGGTAGCAGTGCCACAAGTATGTGGGACTATCATTATCAACCTTACATCTTTTGGCATTCGCACTATGAATATGTGTAACATCACGTTAGAGATTCAATAAAAATAAACCATTGACCAGCGGGGCATGACCATAAAACATATCTCTCATATAAATAGAACAACCATTATTCTTGGATTTAAATGAGTAGCCATCTCGCATTAAACGAGATCTAGATACATTGTTCATGCTCAAAGCTGGCACTAAATAACAATTATTGAGGTTTAAAACTAACCCCGAAGGTAGATGTAGAGGTAGCATGCGGACGGCGATCACATCGACCTTGGAACCATTCCTGACGCGCATCGTCACCTCATCCTTCACCAGTCTCTGCTTATTCAGCAGCTCCTGTTTTGAGTTACAAATGTGAGCAACCACACCGGTATCAAATACCCAGGAGCTACTACGAGCGCTTGTAAGGTACACATCAATAACATGTATATCATATATACATTTGGCGTTGCCATCCTTCTTATCCGCTAAGTACTTGGGGCAGTTCCGCTTCCAATGACCATTTCCCTTGCAATAAAAGCACTCAGTCTCAGGCTTGGGTCCATTCTTTGGCTTCTTCCCGGCACGGGCGCGCCAACTCCCTTGCCGTCCTTCTTGAAGTTCTTCTTACCCTTGCCTTTCTTGAAACTAGTGGTCTTATTCACCATCAACACTTGATGTTCCTTTTTGATCTCCACCTCCGTTGATTTCAGCATCAAATATAACTCAGGAATGGACTTCTCCATCCCTTGCGTATTGTAGTTCATCACAAAGCTCTTGTGGCTAGGTGGAAGCGACTGGAGGACTCTTTCAATGATCGAGTCATCTGGAAGATTAACTCCCAACTGAGACAAGCGGTTGTGCAACCCAGACATTTTGAGTATATGCTCGCTGACAGAACTGTTTTCCTCCATCTTACAACTATAGAACTTGTCGGATACTTCATATATCTCGACCCGGCCATGAGCTTGGAAAACCATTTTCAGCTCTTGGAACATCTCATCTGCTCCTGTTGCTCAAAACACTTTTGGAGCCCGATTCTAAGTTGTAAAGCATGCCGACCTTGAACATGGAGTAATCATCACTACGTGACTGCTAGGCGTTCATAACGTCTTGAGTTGCTGGGGAAATGGGTGTGTCACCTAGCGGTGCTTCAAGGACATATGCTTTCTTGGCAGCTATGAGGTTGATCCTCAAGTTACGGACCCAGTCCGTATAGTTGCTACCATCCTCTTTCAGCTCGGTTTTCTCTAGGAACGCGTTGAAGTTGAGGGCAACATTAGCGTGGGCCATTGGATCTACAAGATAGATTGTAAAGAACATTTTTGACTAAGTTCATGATAATTAAGTTCATCTAATCAAATTATTTAATGAACTCCCACTCAGACAGACATCCCTCTAGTCATCCAAGTGATACATGATCTAAATCGACTAGGCCGTGTCCGATCATCACGTGAGACGGACTAGTCATCAACGGTGAACATCTCCATGTTGATCGCATCTACTATACGACTCATGTTCGACCTTTCGGTCTCTCGTGTTCCGAGGCCATGTCTGTACATGCTAGGCTCGTCAAGTCAACCTAAGTGTTTCGCATGTGTAAATCTGGCTTACACCCCTTGTATGCGAACGTTAGAATCTATCACAACCGATCATCACGTGGTGCTTGGAAACAACGAACCTTCGCAATGGTGCACACTTAGGGGGAACACATTTCTTGAAATTTTAGTGAGGGTTCATCTTATTATGCTACCATCGTTCTAAGCAAATAAGATGTAAACATGATAAACATCACATGCAAATCTTAAAGTGACATGATACGGCCAATATCATCTTGCGCTTTTGATCTCCATCTTCGAGGCGCGGCATGATCACCATCGTCACCGGCATGACACCATGATCTCCATCATCGTGTCTTCATGAAGTTGTCTCACCAACTATTACTTATACTACTATGGATAAAGGTTAGTAATGAAGTAAAGTAATTACATGGCATTTATATTGACTTGCAGGTCATACAATAAATTAAGACAACTCCTATATTCTCGCCGGTTGTCATACTCATCGACATGCAAGTCGTGATTCCTACTACAAGAACATGATCAATCTCATACATCACATATACAATTCATCACATCCTTTTGGCCATATCACATCACATAGCATACCTTGCAAAAACAAGTTAGACGTCCTCTAATTATTGTTGCATGTTTTACGTGGCTGTTGTGGGTTTCTAGCAAGAATGTTTCTTACCTACGCAAAAGCCACAACGGTGATATGTCAATTTCTCTTTACCCTTCATAAGGACCCTCTTCATCGAATCCAATCTGACTAAAGTGGGAGAGACAGACACCCGCTAGCCACCTTATGCAACAAGTGCATGTCAGTCAGTGGAACCTATCTCACGTAAGCGTACGTGTATGGTCGGTCTTGGCCGCTTCATCCCACAATGCCTCCGAATCAACATAGGACTAGTAACGGTAAGAAAATTGAACAAATCATCGCCCACAACTACTTGTGTTCTACTCGTGCATAGAATCTACACATAGACCTAGCTCATGATGCCACTGCTGGGGAACGTAGTAATAATTCAAAAAAAAATCCTACGTGTCACCAAGATCAATCTAGGAGATGCTAGCAATGAGAGAGAGGGAGTGCATCTTCATACCCTTGAAAATCGCTAAGCGGAAGCGTTACAAGAGCACGGTTGATGGAGTCGTACTCGCTGTGATTCAAATCGCGGAAGATCTGATCCAAGCATCGAACGGACGGCGCCTCCGTGTTCAACACACATACAGCCCGGGGACGTCTCCTCCTTCTTGATCCAGCAAGGGGAGAGGAGAAGTTGAGAGAGAGCTCCGGCAGTACGACGACATGGTGGTGGAGCTTGCGGTTCTCCGGCAGGGCTTCACCAAGCACTATGGAGGAGGAGGAGTTGGAGGGGGGAAGGGTTGCGCTAGGGGAAGGGTGCGGCTGCCCTCCCACCCCACCCAACTATTTATAGGGTGAAGGGGAGAGGTGGTCGGCCCCCTTAGATGCACCTAGAGGGGGGTGGCCAGGAGGGGAGACTTGCCCCCCAAGCAGGTGGGAGGCGCCCCCACCCCCTAGGGTTTCCAACCCTAGGCGCCTTGGGCCCTTGGGGGGGCGCACCAGCCCACTAGGGGGCTGGTTCCCACCCATGTTCAGCCCACTAAGCCCTCCGAAGCAGGTGGCCCTACCCGGCGGACCCCCGGACACCTTAAAGTGGTCCCGGTACAATACCAATAACCCCCGAAACTATTCCGGCGACTGAAACTGGACTTCCCATATATAAATCTTCACCTCTGGACCATTCTGGAACTCCTCATGACATCCGGGATCTCATCCGGGACTCCGTACAACCTTCGGTAACCACATACAATTTCCCATAACTACTCTAGCGTCACCGAACCTTAAGTGTGTAGACCCTATGAGTTCGGGAACCATGCAGACATGACTGAGACACCTCTCCAGCCAATACCAATAGCGGGATATGGATACCTATATTGGCTCCCACATGTTCCACGATGATCTCATCGGATGAACCACAATGTCGGGGATTCAATCCATCCCGTATACAATTCCCTTTGTCCATCGGTAAGTTACTTGCCCGAGATTCGACGTCGGTATCCCCATACCTCGTTCAACCTCGTTATCGGCAAGTCTCTTTACTCGTTACGTAACACATGATCCCGCGACTAACTCCTTAGTCACATTGATATCATTATGATGGAGTGGGCCCAGAGATACCTCTCTATCACACGGAGTGACAAATCCCAATCTCGATTCGTGCCAACCCAACAGACACGTTCGGAGATACCTGTAGTGCACCTTTATAGTCACCTAGTTACGTTGTGACGTTTGATACACCCAAAGCATTCCTACGGCATCTGGGAGTTACACAATCTCATGGTCTAAGGAAAGATACTTGACATTAGAAAAGCTCTAGCAAACGAACTACACGATCTTGTGGTATGCTTAGGATTGGGTCTTGTCCATCACATCATTCTCCTAATGATGTGATCCCGTTATCAACAACATCCAATGTCCATGGTCAGGAAACCGTAACCATCTATTGATCAACGAGCTTGTCAACTAGAGGCTCACTATGGACATGTTGTGGTCTATGTATTCACAGATGTATTACGGTTTCCAGTTAATACAATTATAGCATGAACAATAGACAATTATCATGAACGACGAAATATAATAATAACCATTTTATTATTGCCTCTAGGGCATATTTCCAACACATTATTTTGCCGGCTTATCACATAAACAACCTGGCGACTTATCTCCCATGAAAATGACTCGATATCCATATTTTACTTGCAGTTTTAATTCTTGAGCGACTCATAATGGCCAAGACTGACAAAGCTAAGACTGATAAGGCGTGCAACTGGGTCAGATATCAAGTCTCTACCCTTGTGCTTGATGACCTCGTGGGGCAAGGCCGGCTACCGACTCAAGGAGTAATCAGTTGGTGGGTGCCTGACGAAGAAAGCTCCCCCCAGCCCGACAAGGGAGAAGTCATTATTTTCACAGATCACTTTTACCGGGGCTTCTCACCGCCCGAGTCCAAATTCTTTCGAGATTTCCTCAACTTCTTTGACCTCCACCCCCAAGATATTCGCCCAAAATCCATGACCAACCTTTGCCAATTTCAAGTCTTTGGTGAGGTCTATCTTCAGACGGAGCCAACTGCCCCCCTTTTTCTGGAATTCTTCTACGTCAACCAACAGATAGGGTTCACGGACGATCCTAGCATAGAACTTGGTGGGATTTCCGTTCAAAGGCGGAAAAACAGTCCCTTCCCAGAGGCAAAACTAGCGAGTCATCTGAAAGGATGTAATAAAATTTGGTTCTATTGCACGAACACCACTCCTGTAGACGAAAACCCGTTACCGGGTTATAGATTGGACCGGCTCAACGCAACCATTGCCTTCTCGGCTTGGTTGGCTAATGAGGAGCAATAACAAGTCACCCCCATATACTCAAAATTGAGGGCCTTGTCAGCGAATGGCCTCACTGGGATTGATATGACCCGGTGTTGGATCGGCTGGAGAATTCAGCCATTAAGTCGGAGGGGCGACTTAATGTGCAATTATACTGGCGACTTAGCTGATGTGCAACCCTTTAGTCAAGTCGAGTTGTCAATGGATGATATCAACAAGGACACAAAAAGGCTGCTAGGAGAGCCTCAGGGTAAATGCAACAAGATTGGGCTTGCTCCCTTCTGCTTAAAGAACCCAGTGCCTCCAGTAAGTATTCTTTCACTTTGTCTTACTCATTTTGTATTTTGATTTGTTTATTTTAATCTCCATCTTATCATATACATAGTCAAACGACAAGTTCTGGAGGAAGAAGCCTCGGAAAGCTACCCCTGCGCTAGTTGAGCGAGTGGATGAGCCGGTCAACGCCGATGAGGCGGCCGGTGGAGATGAGTCGGAGGTAGAACTTGACTTGCTTGGCCATCTTTTTAATCAACTTGTTGACGCCCCTTCTTCTCAAGATAATACTGAGGCCAGTCGAGCCAGCAATGCCAAGGTAATTTCCATCTCATCCAACTCAGAAATTTTAATCCCGAGGAAAACGAGACGAGCCATCAGAATGGTACCACTTTCACATCCAGACGCTCACTTAGACCCAAACTTTCTTTTGAAGAAGTTGCAGCAAGCCGGCAAGCGCAAACTCCAGAGCGATTCTGGTGAGTTATCTACTGGCTTATGAGATGAGCCGGTCACACGTAAGCGACGGAATGAGGTGCCTCATAGCCCAACTCCATCTCTTCCATGAGTTGGGCTCATTAGGCAACCACTTACCCTGATTCAAATTATCAGGAGTCGCCCCCGTCGTCTGGAGAATCATCCGCACTCAACTGCCGGCTTCCACAATCAAGCGCGGGTGAGTATCTGGAATATCTTTCCTTATCATTGCAAATCTTATTAACTGAAACTTGCTTATGTTGATATCAGGGCCAAAGCCTTTGCCAAGAAGAAAGATGGCGAACCCTCCATTGTGCCTACTACCTCTGACACCCAAGAGCCTCCATAGGATAACCCAGAAGCTCACATTATGCACGCGAGTGAGGACAACCCCGACCATGGTATAGAAACAGTCCATGAGCCAGTAACCACTGATAAGCCGTCGATGGTCAATGCAGATGAGCAAACTAGGACAGATGAACCAGTTGAAAATGTTCACCCTCCAAGCCCTGTTCTTGCTTCCATCCCTCGTCAAGAAATTCAAGACGCCAATCAGATGGAGGTTGACACAGATGTGGTCATTACTGGGGAGGAATAGAGCACTCATGATGCCTCATGCACTTTGGCCAAGGATGATTCGATCTCATTGGACAAGGGGAAGACTAAACTGGAACTCCCCAGCTTAGAAAACTTGAGTGTTGAAGAGCTGCAACAGCGGTATTTGACCCGGCTATCTAAGAGCCGGGACAGCGAGGTAGGCATGGTAAACATGCTAAGAAGAAAATATGATGTATGAAATGACCCGTCTTGTTCCAATACTATATATATGCATACTGATGTAGCCCCCAAGTCTTAATCATAAGAAGATATGAGTAGGCTTAAGACTTGTAAAAAATGTAATAACACTGTACCCCCAAGGGCCTGCTTAGTATGTTATACTAAGCTGGGACTAATAAATTTAGAATAGATGAAAAAACTTGCCCTGTAGCCCCCAAGGGTCGTCTTATTATGTAGATAACAAGCCGGTACTTAATAAGTTCTGTCCAGAATAATAGAGCTTAATATAGCCCCCATGAGCCGGTCATATTCTCGAAAATGGCCGGATCATCATGTAGAAAACAAGTGAGGATGCATTAGCCCCCAAGTGTCATGTTGACTGCTTGCAACTGCATGAGACTCAACGTAGAAAAAGTCGAGCCATAGCCACCAAGTATCAGGTCGTGCAATTTTGTCGGCTTAGGACTTAAAAATGACTTGTTGTTAAGAATTGCTTGTTTTAACCGCGGGATATGCTGAGTGTTGTCGAGTCAAAAATGGCCGGCTTAAAAAAGGAAATTGAGGCGGAACATGCCTTGTGATTGAAAGAAGAATCAAGCCTGCACGAGACTGAACAGTCTTACGCAAAAAATTAGAGAAGGACAAAACCACCTTCGACGCTGAAAAAGCCGCTTTTGAGACTGAAAAAGCCGCCTTAATCAAACACGTGGAAGAGGCTGAAAACCGGCTTGCGGCTGACACGCAACAATTGCAAGGCTTGAAGCATCATATCACAAAATATGACTGTAACCATCTTTGGTAAGCAGCCTTTTGAACGTTTTCTGATAACTCGCCTGACAACTCCCAAAAGTTGAATTGGTGGTTTAGCTTTGTAATCCCCAAATGTTTGAATTTGCAGGCAAAAGAAATGGAAATGGCGTCCAGGTGCCCTTGATGAAGTTGAAGGCCGTATGCACCTTCCTGGAGCAACTGTCTGGAGGGAGCCTGTTTACCATTATGGTTGTAAAGGGCAGAAAGGAGCCTCCAAAGTTTATAAAAGACATGCTGAAATAGCTGTCTACTACCCCCAAGAAAATTGAAGACTGGAAAAGATCAGTCGCCCGGGCTGGTGCTATGTTTTCACTTGCTCATGCAAAGGCTTATTTGCTAGAGATGGAGCCGGTTGAAATGTGTGGCGGGTTTCCTGAATTTAAAATTGATGGCAGTGAATTTTCTCCAACGAATTATGCGTGTTGCTTAAAGGAGACTCGCGTCCTGGCGAGTCAACTAGCTGAAGAGCTTGATCTGACCAAGTACCAGCCTGCTCATGACAAGGAGAACACATAGGTCAGCCCACCGATGTTTCAGCCGTTTGACTTAACTCCTCCATGGTGTAAGCATATCTTTGCTCCTGATGTTGACCCGTCAATTATCATTGTCGGTGTTCTGGGAACCGGGGTACCCACACTTGCCTGCCTGCGGCCCATCGCGTGGCTCCATCGGCGGACTGGTGCGGTCCATTTTCAGCACCAACAACACAAGACCCTCGCGAGGGGCCAAGCCTCGCGAGGCGGACGATGCCAAGGCCTCCAGAAGGAGCTTCCTCCTCAGGCTGGCTCCTGAGGAGTGGAGATTTCTATGCAAGCCCTCACCTCGTGAGGTTCGGATGACGCAAGCCATGACGACCAAAGCCATGCGGGCGCCAGCGGGTGCGGTACAGCAGGTTTCCTCTTTGGTGTTAAGGAGGCAATTGTAGGTGCGGAGTCCCGAGGAATCAACCAAAGGTTTCCATTTCCATGCTACAAGACCAAGACCGCCAGGACGGCAGGACGGAGTCATCACCAAGCTCACCACGGCGTCAACACCAGAAGCTTTGTAGGCAAAGACCACCTTTCGTCAGGATAAGATGTATTGGTTGTCTCCCTTCGAATTTCGCTGTTGTGGGATCCCTTCCCACCTTCATTTTGGGGAGAGGACCAAGGCCACTATAAATAGAGCCTAGCCACCACAGTAGAGGGGGATCCAGATCCAGACTCATTCTATCTTCACACCCACTATCACATCCGAGCACAAGAACACACCTCCTAAGGTTGTTCTCCACTGTACTAGTTCATCCTCAGCCCACCTCGAGGCTAATCCACCACAAAGCAGGAGTAAGGTTTTACACCGCAAGGTGGCCCGAACCTGGGTAAACTGTTGTGTCCCGTTTCCTTCCAGTTCATCGAGCTTGGTCGTGGGATCGATGAGTTGGCAGACTGGGGAGGTTGAGTTCTTCCCAGCACCCCAGAGTTTGAATCTATCCAGGGTCCGTGGAGCCCGAAATCTGACATTTGGCGCGCGCCAGGTAGGAGTGCGTGTCAAAGGATCACCTTCCCATCGGCCGCACTCGTTCTCGTCGTCAAGCTTCCATGACCAACCCATATCCACTCATCACCTCACTGGGCGCGTCCCGAGACGCTCCGGGCCACTGGGCCTTCTCCCCCTCCCTCCGGCGAGTGCAGTTGCTACCGAAGTTTAGGCCGGACTTGCCACCGCGGTACGACGGCATGGCGGACACCGTGGGGTTCCTCCAGGCATACGAGGAGGCGGTTTGGGCAGCCGGTGGCGATGACAAGGTCGCGGCAAACTGGCTACCCATGGCCCTTACGGGCGTGCCGCACGCCTGGCTCCTGGGCTTGCCGAAGTCTTGGCCTCCTGGGAGGAGCTGTGCGGCCTCTTCATCGCGCGCTTCGTAGCGCCAGCGCCCCATGCCGTTGCGGCACTCCTTGGTGGCTCGCAGGCGCCAACCTCGGACCACCACGTCAAGCCGTTTCTCCGTCAGATGGGCACCGCCCATGCACAGCGGGGAGCTCCCCCGGGCTAGGCGGCGCCTAAGGCTAACCTCACCTTCGACTCAAGGGACCACCCCTGCGAATGCGGCTGGCACCAGCGCGCTCCCGATGCTCTGCACCCCCACCATCTGCAACATGGCAGTCACCAGGACTCTCGTCGTCGGCGGCGCGGCCTCAACATCCTCCCCATGGAAGCATTCGGCATGCTTCATGTGCCCCACGGCCGGCTCCGCCCCACCAAGACTTGCTCCGGGGTCGTCAATGGATCTACCTGCCCCCTTGGGCAGATCCGCCTCCCGGTCACCTTCGGCACCCGCGACAACTACCGCACCGAGCTCATCGACTTCGACATCACCCGCATCAGCCTCCCGTACAACGCTATTCTCAGATACCCGGCCTTGGCTAAGTTCATGGCGGCAACCAACCCTGGCTACAACCTCATGAATATGCCGGGAAGCAGCAGCGTCCTCACCATGGCGGGGGACACCAAGGAGGTGCTCTCGGCCCTCAAGCATTCCTTCAGGGCCGTGGCGGCCACGCGGCCAAGCGGGGAGGGAGCCCCGAAAGGCCGGGGGGCTGCACCAGCAAAGAAGAAGTAGTTGTTCTCTCAGGACTGGGCCGAGACGAAGCAGGTGTCGGTCGATGAAGACAGGGCATCAGGCTCCACCTTCACCATAGGCGCCGGCCTCCCTCCAGACCAATAAGAGGCGTTGGTCAGCTTCCTACGCACGAACAAGGATGTGTTCCCATGGGAGCCCAAGGATCTGGCCGGGATCCCGAGGGGGATAATCGAGCACCACTTGAGGGTGTGCCCTAACGCGCGCCCGGTGAAACAGAAGGTTTGGTGGCAGTCCACGGAGAAGCAGTCGTTCATCATCCAAGATACCCACAAGTTGCAAGAGGCTGGCGTCATTCGGGAGGTGTGGTATCCAGAATGGCTTGAAAACCCGGTTATCGTCCCCAAGAAAGGCGGGAAGGAGCGCATGTGCGTCGATTTCACCAACCTCAACAAGGCTTGTCCTCAGGACCCCTTTCCGCTTTCGCGCATCGATCAGATCGTCAACTCCATTGCCGAGTGCAACTTGCTGTGCTTCCTGGACGCCTTCTCGGGCTATCACCAAATCAAGATGGCGGTGTAGGATGTTGAGAAGATGGCTTTCTTGACCCCATGAGGGGTGTACTGTTACACCTGCATGCCGTTCGGGCTGCGCAATGCCGGAGCAGCCTTCCAGCGGCTGATGCACATCACTTTGGGCCGACAGCTCAGGAGGAACGCCGAGGTATACGTCGACGACATAGTGGTGAAATACCAGGAGGCAAGGACCCTTATCGAAGACCTGGAGGAGACATTTGCCAGCCTGCGCAAAGTGGACCTGCGACGAGAAATGTGTGTTTGGCGTCCCGTCCAGCAAGCTGCTAGGCTTCCTGGTGTCGCACAGAGGGATCAAGGCCAACTTGGAGAAGGTCAAGGCCATAGAAAGGATGAGTCCGCCACAAACCCTCAAGGAGATGCAGAAGCTGGCGGGTTGCGTAACCTCGCTCAGGCGTTTCATCTCCAAGCTGGGGGAGCGCGCCCTCCCCTTCTTCAAGCTGATGAAGAAGAAAGGCCCGTTCGAGTGGACTCCGGAAGCTGACGCAACCTTCGAAGACCTCAAGAGGTACCTCAACTGCCCACCGGTGATGGTAGCACCGCGCCCCCTTGAGCCTTTGGTGCTCTACCTGGCCTCCACGCCTCACTCCGCCAGCGCAGCGCTGGTGGCGGTGCGGGGGGGAGCGCCCGACCAAGGGCTCACGGTGAAGCACCTCGCACCCAGTTGAGGCGTTGCTGCCTCAGAACGGTGCTCCTGAGCCCCCGGCCGCCCCACCAGTCAACGGTGCTACTGAGACCTCGGCCAATCCTACAGACAACGATACTCCTGAGAATGGTGCTCCTGAGGTTATGGCCGCCCTGACAGATGACAAGGCTCCTGAGGACCCTCAACCCCAGGAGGGGCAAGACCCCGCCGATGCCTCCTCTCTCGTCGAGCTCCCCGTGTACTCCGCAACACGATGTTGCGTGATGCGCGGGCACGCTACCCCATGCCACAAAAGCTTCTGCTCGCACTACTTGTTACCTTCCGGAAACTACGTCATTACTTCCAAGGCCATCCAATCAAGGTTGTCTCGGCTTATCCCTTGGAGAGGGTGCTCCTGAGCCCCAACGCCACGAGAAGGGTCACAGAATGGAGCATCGAGCTGCAGGCGTTCCAGCTAGAGTTCAGCACCAGTAGAGTCATCAAGGGCGCGGCCCTCACGGACTTTGTAGAAGAATGGACTGACGTCCCTGGCCACGAAGTGTGCGAAGACCGTTCTCTCATGCCCAGAGACGAGGCACCAGATGGATGGGTCATGTACTTTGACGGCGCGTTCGCGCGCTAGGGCACGGGGGCTGGAGCCATGTTCATTTTGCCCACCAAGGACAAGCTCTACTACGTTGTGCAACTCTGCTTTTAGCACGACGAGAAGGTCTACAACAACATTGCGGAGTACGAGGGCCTGGTCGCCGGACTCAAGGCTGCCGCAGCTCTGGGGGTCAAGCGCCTCACCATCAGGGGCGACTCGCAGCTCCTCGTCAACTTCTCCAACAAGGAGTACAAGCCAAAGAAGGAGCACATAGAGGCATACCTTGAGGAGGTACGCAAAATTGAGAAATGATTCTTGGGCTTGGAACTGCAGCACATGTCGCGAGGCACAAACAAGGAGGCGGACGACATCGCCAAGAGGGTGTCACGACGCCTGCCTCAGGAGCCTGGTGTCTTTGAGAAGCGACTCTTCAAGCCGTCGGCAGCTCCCCCCACCACGGGATCAGCACCACCTCAGGAGGATCCCCACGGGCTCCCCCGGCACGCACCCCAGCTTGTGGCCTGACCTCGGGAGCTCGCCTCCTCCTTGCGCTCGAGCCTCAGGAGGGGTGCTGGACCGAGGAGTTCAAGGCATACCTGCTTCGGGGCACCCTGCCGGAGAAGGAGGAAGACGCGGAGCATGTGGCCCACCAGGCCACTACATACTGCATCCGGGACGGTGAGCTCTATCGAAGGCGTCCGAATTATGTTTCTTTACGATGCATCTCCAGGGAGAAGGTATGCGATTTACTGGCCGACATACGTGACGAGGACTACGGGCATCACTCCTCATCACGCACCCTTGTGGGCAAGGCGTTCAGCAGGGGATTCTACTGGCCCACGATGCTCAATGATGCCGCAGAATTGGTGAGATCATGTGAAGCCTGTCAATTCCATGCCAAGCAGACCACCAGCAAGCTCAGGGCCTCCAGACCATCCCTCTCGCATGGCCATTCGCTGTCTGGGGGCTGGACATCCTGGGCCATTCCCTCGAGCGCCCAGGGGTTACCGCTACCTCTACGTCGACATCAACAAGTTCACCAAGTGGATGGAAGTGGAGGCCGTCCGCACCATCCCAACTGGCTCGGCGGTCCAGTTCATCAAGAGCATCATGAGCCGGTTCGGGGTTCCTAATCACATCATCACCGACAATGGCTCGTAGTTCACCAGCAGCCTTTTCAAAACATATTGTGCTAACCTTGGAACGCAGATATGCTAAGCTTCGATGGCACACCCCAGGAGCAATGGCCAGGCTGAGCGCGCCAACGCAGAGGTCCTGAGAGGCCTCAAGGCAAGGACCTTCAAGAAGAAGCTCGAGGCCTGCGGCAGGAGCTAGCTCGACGAGCTCCAGTCCGTGTTGTGGTCCATCCGCACCACCACTGTCGGATTACGGGTTCCGCAAACCCTTGAGAGATTCGAACTCTAGGCTGCGCACGAAGAACACTCTTGTCCCAGCTCGCTCGCTCAAGATCCCACGGCCTGGCTCGATGAACCAAAGGACGAGAGACACAAAGATTTATCCTAGTTCAGGCCACCTTGCGGTGTAATACCCTACTCCAGCTTTTTGGTGGATTGCCTCGAGGAGCTGAGGATGAACTAGTACAGTGGATGAACAGCCTCAGGAGGTGAGGTGTTCTTGAGCTCGATGAGTTGGTGGATGTGAGGATGATCGGAATGATCCGTTCTTTGCTACGGTGGTGGCTAAGTCCTATATATAGCGGCCTTGGTCCTCTTCCCAAATGTAGGCGGGAAGGAATCCCACAATGGCCAAGTTTGAAGGGGGACAACTAGTACAAGCTATCTGACAAAAGTAGTCTTCACCGCAAAGGCTCTGGTGGTGATCTTTGCGATGGGCTCTGCAATGACCTTTGTCCTGCCGTCCTGGCGGTCTTGGTCTTGTTGCACCGATATGGACACCTTTGCCTGATTCCTCGGGACCCCGCGCCTGTGCTTGCCTCCTTAGCACCAAAGAGGAAACTGGTACACTGCGTCCGATGGCGCCCGCCTGGCCTTGGTCGTCATGGCTCACGTCATGTGAGCTTCGTGAAGTGCGCCCTGCATTGATATCTCCGCTCCTCAGGAGCCAGCCTAGTGAGGCCGCCCCCAAGGAGGTCTTGGTGTAGTCCGCCTCGCGAGGCTTGGCCCCTCGCGAGGGTCTTGAGTTGTTGCTGCTGAAGCTGGGACGTACTGGGCCGCTGATGGAGACACGCCACGGGCCGCAGACAGGCATGTCTGGGCACCCCCATTCCCAGGACGCCAACAGTAGTCCCCGGGCCCAAGGCGCGCTCGGACTTGGCTTCGAGGCGAAGCCAAAGGGCAGGTGCAGAGCGCCGCGGGCCCCAACCGCCTGCGGCCTCGGTCGACGCGTGGTGATTGATGGGACGTGGGATCCTTCGCTTCCCCATGCTGCCTCGGCAACCATTCGACTTGACGAGACTCTGCTGTATGGAGAGAAAAAACCATCATTACGTGCGTTTGTGGAGGCCGGCGGTTGGACTCCTCCTGGCTATAAATGAAGAGAGGGCAGAGCCCCCTTTACTCATCTCCTTCTCCTTGCCGCCTGCTCCTTCTTCTTCTTCCTTGCTTTGTCATCTTGCCGTGACACCTGATGTCTACTACACAACCTTCTTCTTGTAGACGTTGTTGGGCCTCCAAGTGCAGAGGTTTGTAGGACAGTAGCAAATTTCCCTCAAGTGGATGACCTAAGGTTTAAAAATCCGTGGGAGGCGTAGGATGAAGATGGTCTCTCTCAAACAACCCTGCAACCAAATAGCAAAGAGTCTCTTGTGTCCCCAACACACCCAATACAATGGTATATTGTATAGGTGCACTAGTTCGGCGAAGAGATGGTGATACAAGTGCAATATGGATGGTAGATATAGGTTTTTGTAATCTGAAAATTTAAAAACAGCAAGGTAACTAATGATGAAAGTGAGCACAAACAGTATTGCAATGCTTTGAAACAAGGCCTAGGGTTCATACTTTCACTAGTGCAAGTTCTCTCAACAAGGATAACATAATTAGATCATAT
Source organism: Aegilops bicornis (assembly GCA_021605145.1). Classification (NCBI taxonomy): domain Eukaryota; kingdom Viridiplantae; phylum Streptophyta; class Magnoliopsida; order Poales; family Poaceae; genus Aegilops; species Aegilops bicornis. Next base: position 429,410,385 of record CM038671.1, on the reverse strand, counting down.
AACTATCCCTCAACATGCAACAAAGAGTCACTCCAAAGTCACTAATAGCGGAGAACAAACAAAGAGATTATTGTAGATGCGAAACCACCTCAAAGTTATTCTTTCCGATCAATCAATTGGGATATTCCTATAAGTGTCACAAACAGCCCTAGAGTTCGTAGTAAAATAACACCTTAAGACACAAATCAACCAAAACCCTAATGTCACCTAGATACTCCAATGTCACCTCAAGTATCCACGGGTATGATTATACGATGTGCATCACACAATCTCAAATTCATCTATTCAACCACACAAGAACTTCAAAGAGTGCCCCAAAGTTTCTACCGGAGAGTCAAGACGAAAACGTGTGCCAATCCCTATGCATAGATTCCCAAGGTCACGAAACCCGCAAGTTGATCACCAAAACATACATCAAGTGAATCAATAGAACACCCCATTGTCACCATGGGTATCCCACGCAAGACATAAATCAAGTGTTCTCAAATCCTTAAAGACTCAATCCGATAAGATAACTTCAAAGGGAAAACTCAATTCATTACAAGAGATAGAGGGGGAGAAACATCATAAGATCCAACTATAATAGTGAAGCTCGCGATACATCAAGATCGAGCCAAATCAAGAACACGAGAGAGAGAGAGAGAGAGAGAGATCAAACACATAGCTACTTGTACATACCCTCAGCCCCGAGGGTGAACTACTCCCTCCTCGTCATGGAGAGCGCCGAGATGATGAAGATGGCCACCGGTGATGGATCCCCCCTCCGGCAGGGTGCCAGAACAGGGTCCCGATTGGTTTTTGGTGGCTACAGAGGCTTGCGGTAGTGGAACTCCCGATCTAGGTTTCTTTTCTGGGGTTTCTGTATTTATAGGAATTTATACGTCATGAACAAGTCAGCGGGGTCTCCGAGTCATCCACGAGATAGGGGGCGCGCCCAGGGGGGTAGAGCGCGCCCTCCACCCTCATGGATGGCTCGGGACTCTTCTGGCCCAACTCTTTTACTTCGGGGGCTTCTTCTGGTCCATAAAAAATCATCAAAAATTGGCACATCAATTGGACTCCGTTTGGTATTCCTTTTCTATAAAACTCAAAAACAAGGAAAAAACTGAAACTGGCACTGGGCTCTAGGTTAATAGGTTTGTCCCAAAAATCATATAAAATAGCATATAAATGCATATAAAACATCCAAGATTGATAATATAATAGCATGAGACAGTCAAAAATTATAGATACGTTGGAGACGTATCAGCGCCCATGGCGCCGATTAGGAGGTTCTCCACCGCGGAGAAAGGGAAAACACCTCGCGAGGAGCAGGGGGCCCTTCCGCTGAAGAACAGGTTCAGCTGTTCCCGCGACGCTGGCGTGTGGCTAGAAGTGATGAGGCCTTAGTACGAGCGGCCTCCGCCTGTCTACCCGCTCCCTCTGTACGCCCAAGCACCGGGCTCCGGAGAAGGCGGGAGTGCCCCGCGCCGCGCGAGCCACGGTCGTGGGGGCCAGGCTGAGGTCGCATGAGCCGCCGGCCCACGAACCCAAGCCGAGGGGTCCTCGCACGAGATCGCGATGTGGGCGGCGATGCCCCCACGCACGTGGATTCGATTCCCATGATTCTTCACCGAAGAGATGCCGCTGAGAAGGCCACTTGGGCTGTGGCTGCAGCATGCCGGGTGCTACTGTCTGGCCACAGGGGCAGAGGTTGAGGTCGTCTCTCCGGGCAAGATCTTCATGACCCGTGGATGGGGCGAGGTCGCTCGTACTTGTCGCGCGGAGGGGGTCCTCGCTGTCCACTTTGAGTACGATGGAGCCTCCATGCTCTTCTTCAAGGTCTTCGACGAGGAAGGCCGCCGCCTGGAGTGTTGCCCTGGAGGAAACCACTGGGAGGGCGCGGCAGCAGGTGCCGAGCCTGCCCCTGGTGACGGTGTCATGGACTAGGGGGTACTCACCACATCGTCCCCCGACCAGCTAGATCAGGCCGAGGACCCCCACGGCGGTTCATTCTTGGGCCACTTCGGGCAGCCCATGCCGCATACAAGGAGGTTTCCACAAGACTTGGTGCCCAAGCCAAGGACTCTCCAAAACCCTAGGCCTCCGGTGCATATATAAACCGAGGCCAGGCTAGTCAATAGACAATCTAATATTCATTACTACAATCTCGTGGTAGATACTTGTACTATGTACTATCCCCATATGAAGACAACCAAAAGCGGGGCGTGAGGTTTTACCTCCATTAAGAGGGCCCGAACCTGTGTAAAATCTCATGTCCATGTTACCATCGCTCCAAGACGCCTAGCTTAGGACCCCTACTACGATATACGCCGGATATAGAACCGACATTGGTGCTTTCATTGAGAGCCTGTTGGGTGAGCGTCACGGATCGATAGGGCAATCAGGTGATATTTTTCAGATCTGTCCCATGCAAATCATTCTTTCCTGTGAATTGTTATCTTTGCCTTGCACTACTTGTTCGCTGTGCTAGATCGAAATCAAAGAAATTATTGTCCATTGTGCCTGGCGCTAGGCAGTATGACCGATCCGAACTATCATACAGAACATAATCTGAGCAGCGGCGGCTCAGCCGAGGAGACCGCCCAGACCGTAATGCCCGTGATGAGCACGTCACATGGGCCGGCCGGCAAAGATCTGATCGGCGGCAACATACAGGGAAGATTCCTTTCATCCTCCTTTTTCCTTATTATTTAACTATTTAATTATAGGTGTAGAGGAAGGCTACACCCTTTGCTAGTTTTCTCTACATGCACTTTTCACGTGTACTACTGTTGTCTATATAAGTTACGGCTGCACCTCTTACTTATAATTATTAATTAAGGTGTGCTCATTGTTTGGTGCCTTGGGAAGTTAGTACACCAAATTTAAAATTAAAAAGGAAAGAAGCGATCTGACTTGCTGCCCCTCCTTCACGTGAGGTGGGGAATTGGGACGTGTTGTTCGTGAACATCCAAGGCAATTAAGTTGTACACATGCTGCTTTAGGTGCAGACTTCGAGGTATGCTTGATCTCCTTGCAAACACAATACTGGTCGTTCCCCTCGGATTTCAATGGCCCTGCGCTACCTACGTAATATCAGGTTGTATTTTTCCTAAATTATACGTTTTGCATGTATTTCCACACAGAATATATTTGCTGGTTTGCATGATTTTTCCATGCAGATTTTCTACGGCCGGATATAATTTGATCTGCGGTTGGTAAATTGATGTGACGGTCCAGTCGGTTCCAGTCGACTAGCTTTTGCCATGCTGTGCTTCATCCGAAGTTTCATGAACACTACGTCCACGACTCAGTCTACCATGCAAAGTGGAACTACTTCATGGCCACTTCACATTGTCATCATCATCGCCGTCTAATGGACCTTTGACACGCGCCGCCATCATCATTCGAACTGGTGTCAACTAGCTCGCGTGATCGTCTTGTTGGTCCGATTTCCATTCGAACCTGTTCGTCACATCGGTCTCCTCGGAGCGTCGGCATCGTCAGATCGAATTGCGTGGAGAGCTCTACCTCACTGGATCTTCGATGCACATGCCACGTCTCATTTATTACTTTATTTTGCATACATAATTATTTAGAGATTCTTATTTTATTTACTTTTATTATTATTATCTGGCCTCTGCTACTCTATGCACACAGATAATCGACCTCGTGCCGCACTGTTACCCGGGCGCGTGTCCTTGTGTCGGCATCTCTACATTGCCGCCCCGTCAGGCCGACCTTGGCGCCAAGCTATTTTTATTTTATCTACTTTGCATAAACTTAATTGTGGAAATAATCAATTTTTCTTTCAACTATTAGTATTGTTGTTGTTTCTTGCTTGCACTATTTTATGTGTGCAGGTAATCAACTCGACTGCGTCACGCGGTCAACTCTGTGGGCCTACGTCGTCGTCCTGCTTGCATCGATCAAGTTGTGGTGTTGCCTCGGCGCGCGTCCCTGTGTTAATGACTTCGGTTGCGTCATGCGTTCACCTTGGCGTGCTGATGTCATCATCACGCCTCGGCCGGACTAGGGGCTTCGCCTTACCACATCAGCCGATCCGTGTCACTGCTCCGGAGTGCCGAACTCCTTGCCCGGACACCTCGGGCTTGGGGGCTGTGACCTCGGCGATGCCGAGGACTGCGAACCTTGTCGGATCTATCACAGATCAATGGGCGTCTTCGTCCCGCCACAAGCCCGAATCGCGTCATCAACACCGAGCACATTAACCAGCTAAGTTGCTTCCATGCTCAAAGACTTTCAGTTTTAAATTTTGTTCGGTTCGACCAAGCATTATACTTTTTTGGCCAAAAGTTGTTGGTGAAAAAACTTCCTTGTCAAAACTTTGTTTCTGACACACAAATTCAAATACCCCGTTAACTTGGGGGCTTCCTTTATGAAGCTTTTCCTCTTGCATATGATTATACTTGTATGGCTTCGTTCCTTATTCGTGTATTACACCACAATATGCACCATATTGACTTAAGTGTTCCGCAAGCTGGGTTGCCTTGCTCCTGTGTTTACCTCTATGTTCCCGATTGTTCAGCTAGGGAGTAAAGGGAGCACCTTTGCGATTGTCACGATCAGGTCATCCGAGCTCGGACCTCAGACTAGGTGAAGTCGAAAGCTAGCGCTCTTATTGTTTTCAATCATGGTCGGCACACAACGGAACTCATGAGTACAAAAAATCTATTGCACAAGTCTCATAGTAACAATGAGAAACCGAAGAAAGGTATCGGTGGGGGTACTATTTTCTTCGAAGATGCTTCTTACACTTCGTCAGTAATATAGCATAAGTTCCCTGAGCGGCGCTTTATGCATTCTGACCTTATGGCCTGGTTGCACAGTTATCGGAAACACCGTCGATATTCTCGACAGGTGGAGTACATAACACTTTTTGGCCCTTGACCGAAGAGGGAGAAGCCGACGGTCGGTTAAGACGTGTTTAAAGTTCGGGTGGACATAGATATGATATAAGTACTTCGGTACATACAATCGTTATACATAAAATTCTTTTACCCAAGTCACTTGGGGGCTCCTAAATTAGTATGAGTCGTTTTATGGTAAATGTGTTTTCTTCTTGGTCGTTGCAAAGTGTTTTTCTACCGCTCCTTTTTCGACTCAAGTGTATGGTCAATAGACGGATAGCCTGTCTTCTCTCGAAAAGCCGCTCGAGTTTAGTTTGCTAAACTGGCCTCGGAGAAGTACTCCGCCTTCGGGATAAGGAGCTTGAAGCCGTATGCTGGCCCGCTTGAAAGTCTTAAGATTGGATGTGTCATGTTAAAGCACGACAAAAGCACAATTTTTTCTCCAATTTTCGCATTGGCACCGAACACTTGATCTAGTTCGGACGTCAAGTTTTTACTGAAGTTTTTTGGTTTTCCAAGCCTATGGCACTTTTAAACAATTTGTGTGTTTCCAAAGATAAGTCTCGCAAAGGCAACGCTGGACACCTTTAGAGATTCGGCAAAAAACATTCTCGGATATTGCTATATATGCATTGGTTTCGAATTGTGTCTTCGGTCAATAGTTGGGTTGCCCGGCTCCTGTGCTTTCCGCCTACGTTCCGCTTTGTTCGGCTAGGTGCGCACAGGGAGAACCACTGTGATTGTGCTTCCAGCTAGCATGGTTAAGCGCCTCACTGGAGAAAGCCGAAAACTTGACTGTCACAATAAGCATAAACTGGTCAGCGATCCGATAACTGTATTAAACTAAAAAGATCGATATAGGTCACCTTGTGTTAAATGACGGTTCGTTCATAACATTGGCCGAAGTGTTTACGACTTGACCTCGACTGTCGCTGAACACTAACCGGGGGCTAGTAACTGGCCTCCCAACTTTAAGCTCCTATGACTAAGTGAAAGTTATAAAGCCCGCATATCTGATTGCCTCGTTTCCACTAACACAACCGCCTTCGGGCACCGAGACGTCGGCTAAGGGTTGTTTTGTTATTGCGACAACACCCTGCGTAGCATCTACAAGGGGGTGGAAGCTGACGATGGGCCACATTCAACTAATAAACGGTCGCAACGGAGTCAAAATAAACATATCATCGGCGTTTGCGCTTAATATACGAGGGCTACCTTACGCAATCATCATTATAAAGCCATAAATATGCATCAATTTGACTTAAGATTTTGGCCAAGCTGGATTGCCTGGCTCCTGTGCTTACCCCTTGAAAGTGCGTTATATCGACTAGAGGGGGGGTGAATAGGCGATTTTTATGAATTCTTCACTGAGGAATTTGCCGGTGAGGAAATTCCTTAGCGAAGAACTACTTGCAGCGGAGTAAGTACTCAGACGTAAGCATAACAGATTACAAGCATAGTCATCATGATGAAATGAAGACAATCACAGAGTCTGAAAGCGTAATCACAGGATAACACAGGATGAAGACAAACAGATCAAGAAATTGAGCTGAGGAAATTGAGAAAGTCTTGATCAAAGTCTTCAAACACAGATATGAACAAATACTCAACACGGTAATGAGGAAATGAAAGGGTTGAGGAAATAGAACCGATTAGGTTGGTGAAGACAATGATTTGGTAGACCAGTTCCAGCTGCCGTCTCGGTTATGCGTCTGGTTGGAGCGGTGAGTATTTAAACTCGAGGACACAGTCCGGACACCCGATCCTTGAGCACGCAGCTCAGGACACCAAGTCCTCACCGTATTCTCCTTGAACTAAGGTCACACAGACCTCGTCCAATCACTCGTGGTAAGTCTTGAGCGACTTCCAAACCTTCACAGACTTGATCACTCGGCGATCCACAATTCCTCTTGGATGCTCTAGACCATGACGCCTAACCGTCTGGAAGAAGCACAGTCTTCAAAGGTAACAAGCGTCGGATCCACGCAGGATCAATTTCTTCAGTGATGCTCAATCACTTTGGGTTTGTTGGGATTTGGTTTTTTGGGTTTTTCCTCACTTTTGGGTTTTTCCTCACTTGATGATTTTCACTCAAAGTCCTCAGAGGATGGGTTGCTCTCAAATGACAAGTGTCAAGTTCTCTCGAAGCAGCCAACCAGCTAGTGGTTGTAGGGGCGGCTATTTATAGCCTAGGGAGCAGCCCGACATGATAAGACATAAATGCCCTTCAATGATATGACCGTTAGGTGGATAAGATATTTTGGGACAGGTGGCCAAGAAGACAAAGCAATGGTCGGAAATTTGACTCTCAAATTCCTCGGGGCTATCATGTTCCTCCTTTGTGTAGGCAATTCGCCTTTGGCGAATTCCTAACTCCTCGGTCGAACAAATTCCTCAAATGACCGGAAGAGCTTCGTCTACATCCTTTGAAGAAATTGACTGAAGCTGTATGAGATTTCCAAAAGCTTCACTCGAAGGAATTGGTAGGTGTAGGATTTTGAGTTGAGCATCAAATGGAAATTTTTCCTTAGTATTTCCTCGACCCCTTTAACAAAGACGGTGTTTCCTATGACTCAAGAAAGAGAAAATGAAACTACGAAAACAAAAGTCTTCACGCTTCATGTTCCTCAAATGAATACCAAGTCTTCAAGGTCACACCAATTTCTTCACTTTCAAGGTCTTCAGAAAGTCTTCAGAATATCAAAGTCTTCAGATGAAGAACTTCATCTTTAGGGGTCGACTTTCTCTGTAAATATCAAACTCCTCATAGACTTATAGACCTGTGTACACTCACAAACGCATTAGTTACTTAACCTATAAGTCTTCAATACACCAAAATCACTAAGGGGCACTAGATGCACTTACAATCTCCCCTTTCGGTGATTGATGACAATATGGGTTAAGTTTTCAACGGGATAAACATATGAATTGTAAATACCGATAATGAGGAATTTGATTGCAAGATATAGAAGAACTCCCCACGAAGATGTGCATAGTGAGGAATTTGCTTTTGAGGCAATGCACACTTGAAGAATTGAATCATGGAGATCTCCCCTATATCTTGTAATTCATACACGCATTTGACATATAATATGAAGAATTTGAAATGCATGATGAAATATGGTGCTTGATGAAATTCAGCATGAGGAATCATAGCACATAAAGTATCGAGCACAAGTAGATTTGCTATGAAGCATAGTGCAAAATCATAATGCATCAAAAGTATCAAAGCACCATAGGGTTTAAGATTACAACTCGATCCAATAAAAGTTTCAGAAGAACGAGAGTTGTAACTTAACAAAAAACTGTATATAGGCACTAAACTAGACCTGCTTGAAGACTAACTCAAATTTCTCCCCCTTTGTCATCGAATGACCAAAAGGATCGGCGAGGACTAACGCTCTTGAAGAATATCAAATTGAAGGCGGAGCGCTTGACATTGTCGGGTTGTTTGTTGAAGTAGGACCAGCCGCGGTGTCTTCCAAGTCTTCATTTTCATCGATCCGCGAGATGAAGAATAGGAGCTGGCCACCAAGGAAGGAACTTTGACTTTCTTGAATTTCTTGGAGGAGGTGCAGACCAGTCAAATTCTTCCTTGAGACCCATTGAAGTCAGTTCTTCTTCACTTTGTAGACATGCGAAAGAACAGCCAGTGCGCTTGAAGGTTTCATGAAGGTAGAAGTGGTTTTTCTTCACCGCATTGTGTGTTGAGGTCATGTTGTGAAGAATTGAACCAAAGCGACGCTTGACCCACTTATGATTCCGATCAACCTTCCGATGAAGACCGAGGAGTAACTCACGATCAGTCATCACCACAGGTGATAGCTTGAGGACTTTGCTTGACCGAGGTATTTGCGGCTGAGTCATGTGTGGCAAAGTCATCATTGGTGGAGTAGGATGCTGCTGCTGAAACTGTCCATCCAATGGACGAATGCCTTCATCGATCACAGTGATAGCCTTGCCCTTGTCATCATCTCGAGGTAATTGTCCGTTTGAGGACTTCAATCGGGGGCAAGTAGCTGCAGTGGTTCAAAGTATCGGCTTTGTAATTGAGTGAAGACCTTGTCCTGATGAATCTCATAATCCAAGGCGCATAAGGCTTCAGCTCAAATGGTGACATAGCAATGTTTGCCAGAGTCCTCATGAAGAAATCATGGAAGTTGACGGGAACGCCATGGATGATGTTGAAAAGCATATTCTTCATGATGCCAACGACTTCTTCATCATTCGAGTCGTGGCCTTTGATAGGACTCATAGTCTTCGTCAGAATCCGATAGACTGTCCGAGGCACATATAATAATTCCTTGACGAGGAATTTGGTTCTTGGGGCCTGCCTTGGCTTCAAAGGCTTCATCAGCACTTGCATATAGTGGTTTGAAAGTTCTTTTTCTTCATAGATACGACGTGCACCATCAAGCGGAGGACTGAGAGGTAGGGCGCGAAGCAATTCAATTGCAGGTGCCTTGTAGTGAGTATTTTCGGTCATCCAATCTAAGACCCATGAATTTATGTCTTCGGCGTCTCTGGTGATGTGCAGGGTTGCATAGAACTGAAGAATTAGCTCTTCATTCCAGTCACAAATATCGGTCAGAAGTTTAGAAGTCTGCGTCGTAAAGAACACCGAGGCGGCTCAAAGCTCGCGGCGACTCCATATCCACATGAGGAATATGAGCATGATCGAAGATTTTATCCTTGTTGAAAAGCACCGAGGAATAGAAGTTGGCTTGGCTGGCAGTCGAGCGCCTATTCCTAATGCGAGCAGAATCATAAGGATTATATTCAGTGAAGAACACGTGCTCGGCAAAGAAATCTTCAGCCTTGAACTTTTGCTTGGTTGAGAACGGATTCTTTTGCTTGGGAAGAGGGGTGTCAGTGATTTGCATCACCACCTCAGGAATCACAAGTTCAGTTTCTTCATCCTGAGGAATTTCTTGCTCCTCAACTTGTGCAGTCTGAGGATTAGCAGCAGCAGTTTCATCAGCACTAGTGGCTGGAATTTCTTCATGCACAGAATCAGTGGGTTGATTTTCTTCAGAATTGATTCGGACTATTTGTGCAGGGGACTGAGGAATCTGTTGGAGCGGGGTGAAGAGAGGAGTATTGGGATGCTGACTTTCCCAAAAGTCATCATTGATAACTGGTGTGGTGCATTCAATATCCATATCTTCATCTTCAATTTCCTCAGCACCAGCCTGAGGAATTTCATAGTCTGATGAGGGAATAACTGGGGTTGAAGGGATGGCATCCACTTCAATTTCTTCATCAAGTTGCTCTGACGAAGCAGCGGTGATGTTCTTCATCGGATCCGATTGGGATCTCATAGTCTTCTCCAAAAGGAACAACTTCCTTTGATGGTATGGAGGAAATTGGAACAGCATCAATGGGAGTTTGAATGAGCTGGTCATTGGCTTCATTTTCTTCACAGTAGAAGAATCTGACGGTGATGCTTTCCTTTTCTTCACAGCAGCTCGTTCTGCAGCCTTGGTTTTCTTCACATCAGAAGTGGATGGAAGAATTGGAGTTGGAGTTGGCGCAGGAGGAGCCGAGGAATTTGGTTCAGTTTCTTCAGAGCAAGCGATGCGGTTCCTCTGTCTTGAGCAATTTCTTCAGCGCACCACTAGTGGGTGCCCCAGCCCATTCTTCGGGCTGGAATGGGATCATCAGCCCTGGAATCAACGTTTTCATCGCCAGGCTGAGCGTCATCGGCCGGTCTTGGCATTTTCTTCAAGATGGGCTGGTTTGAGGCTACTGACTGAGGAATTTCATGTTGCATTGGGACTGCAACATTTGTGAGCTTCTTCGTCAGTTGACGAATGGCCTATGGCTCCTTGCCAATCAGCATTGAATGAATCGAAGTTTTGCTGAGGTTTTGAATTTCAGTCTGGACTGGAGAAGCTCCTCGGTGTCATCTTGACAACGCTTTTTCTTGAGGAACTTCTCCTTCTGTATTGAGCCTTTTGATTTCCCTCGCCTTTTCATACTTCCATTTTCTTCAGCTATGAAGTGAGTCAACATGTGACTTTGTCCAGGTGTCAAATGAAGGTCGAGCGGAGGGGTATTGGGATCATTGTGCCAGAGATCAATAAAGTCGAGGACTATCTTCGGGTCCAATAGCAGTGGCACAGATGTACCTTTGGCTCTAGCGGCTCTTGCTTGACGGTCTCTGATGATTTCTGCGAGTTCTTCATCAGATGCCTCATCATCAGATGGCACATGGAATGCAACCATTTTCTTCGTCGGGCTAGGCCGAGGACCTCGACCATTGTTGCTTTGGTCTTCAAATTTGAGTCGGACCAGTTGAAGAAATGGGAGGCTCTGAGGAACTTCTGCAGAGATGCACGAGGCAATTGAAAAGCCAGCAGTCCTTTGACATGTAGCTAGGTGCACAGGAACTGAAGGTTTTGACGGAGCTGTTGAGGACTTTGGTGGAGCAGCAGCAGTGTGAGGAATTTGCTTGGAAGGTGCTGCTGAGGAACTTGGCCGTGAGGGCGCAGATGATGAAGCACTTGGCTTATGAGCAGGCTTCTTTTGCATTGATTTCCTCGGTTTGACCGAGACCTCAGTGGCAGTAGCAGTGGCAGAATCCTCATTGAATTTCTTCTTGCCTCCTTTGCTTGCTTTGCCAATTTTGCTTGGCGTTTAGCCCATTCCTCGGAAAGTCCTCACCTCGTTTGATGCTTGTGGGATCAGCTATTTGGCCAGTGCCAAAGGAGCTCTTGGGCATGGAGGATTAAGAGCGAATTTCTTCATGTACTTAGGAGTTACATATCTATATTCCCTCCATTCCCGTGCCCATCTCCGTTCAATCTTACGAATACGCACCTTGCGTTGATTTTACTTTCTTCATCTGGTGTGCGATGAGTCGGCATATATATCCTCGGGGATTTCAAATGCTTGTCATAACCTCTGGTTTCTTTCCTCCCTTACGTGGCTTCTTACCATCTGCCATTTTCTTGATTGAGGAAATTGAACAATTGAGTTCTCTGAAGAAGTGTGCAGTTTTTCTTCGAGGAACGCTGCAAATGAGTTAAGTTGATGAGAACCTAGGGATTCAAAGACGGACATTTGTACCGTGAACAGAGTATAGGTGCGAGGAATTTGGAGAGGTCATATGCGTTCTCGGAAGGTTTTTCAAAAGAACAAGTTTTGAGGATTTTGACCAGATGAACCTTGAAGAATTTCAATAAGCGTTCTTTGTCTTAGGTTCCAGAGTTGTATAGATCGAAGATCCACACAATTGAGGAATCTTGAAGAAAATCATAGCTTAGAGAAACGAGTCAAGAGATTTGAGGTGTTCATATGTGTGAAAATTTGAGGAATAAACACCTTTGAAGAATTTGAAGAAAAATTTGAGAATCAAAGCGAGTAATAAAAGTAACTTTTAATTACCCGAAGTGAAGAACACGACGAACTGAGATGAACAGTTGGGAAGTTCGTCCGGTCAGATCTTCCACGCCCTAACTTGGCTGAGGAAGACAGCTACGGCGACGGCGGAGTGAAGATTTCCGCGATCGGCGCGAGTACGTCATGACGAGGTCAAGGCAAAGGAAGCTTTTCCTCACCGGCTGACGATGGAGTAGCGGCGGCGCTTAGGGTTTGAGGAACTCGGCGGGAGAGAGAGGTCGAGCGAGTAAAAGAGTGAGGAAGGGAGAGGGATATTTATAGACGCGGTGAAAAGCGGGTCGCTCAAGATTTAGGACGAACATGCCCCTGACCATTTCCCTTCTCACGACATGTGTCACCCACGTACTGTGTAGTGGAGATCGTGTACGATCGTGGGTGAAAAAAGTAATGCATCGTGGGATGCGGAACGGTTTGAGTGGCAAAAACGAAGGTTTGGATAAGATTCGTTTTAAAGTTCCGTTCGCAATTTCTTCAGCTGTCAAGGACACAGTGAAGATTTTGAACGAGTTTCAAAGTAGAGCGCACATGAAGAATTTGCGAATGGACTGGGTTGAGTATAGCATAGAGGGGGAAGGGTCCGATCACATTCACTTAGCAGAAAAAGCGACTTGAGGAAATAGCCATAAGTGAATGCTGTAGAGGACATAAACCCATATATATATATAGCCAATGAAGAAAGACGATGGAAACAGTGAAGAATTTGCAAAGTTGAAGAATTTGAAAAACTGAAGAATTTCAAAACTGAGGAAAAACTCAAATTGAAGATTTTCAACTTTGGTGGTGGCGTGACCCACCGTATAAGAATGATGATTTCAGACACCGCGTACAATTGTTGTAGGGTTCTGAGAATCAATTTCTTCATTAATTTCTTCACACTTAGAGTGTTATTCTTCATTGATTGAAGAAAAACGTTTCTTCATGTGTTGCACATCTAAGTCATCAATTTTGCATAAGTGTTAGGATGTGTGTCCTTTTCAAAGAACATTCGAAGATTCTAAGATATTTAGCTCACACCGCAACTTGCTAAATTTCTTCTCATCCAAGGGCTTAGTGAAGATATCAGCTAGCTGTTCTTGATCTTCACGTGCTTTCGATGGAGATGTCGCCCTTCAACACATGATCACGAAGAAAATGATGGCCAATTTGAATGTGCTTTGTCTTCGAGTGCTGAACTGGGTTGTGAGCAATCTTGATGGCACTCTCATTGTCACAATAGAGAGGCACATTCTTCACGTTGATGCCGTAATCCTTGAGGGTTTGCTTTATCCATAGCAATTGAGCACAACACGAGCGGCAAACAATGTATTCAGCTTCCGATGAAGCGGTGATACGCAGATTCTGTTTCTTCGAGGACCAACGGACCAAAGATCGTCCGAGGAAATGGCAAGTACCAGATGTTGACTTGCGGTCCACACGATCACCAGCAGATAGTCGAGTCAGAATATCCAATGAGATCAAAAGTAGAGCCCTTGGGGTACCATAATCCTAGTGTTGGTGTGTGAGCTAGATATCGAAGAATATGCTTCTGACCTTATGGTGTGATTCCTTCGGTGTAGCTTGAAATCGGGCACACATGCAAACACTAAGCATTATATCTGGCCTAGATGCACATAAGTACAATAAGGAACCAATCATGGAGCGGTATACCTTGTGATCAAGTCAATACCATTTTCATCGATTGCATAGATGGCCATTTGTGGGCATAGGAATTTTGACACCTTTGCAGTCTTGCATGCCGAATTTCTTCAGGACATCTTTGAGGTATTTCTCCTGAGATATGAATATGCCATTGTGTTGTTGACGAATTTGAAGACCTAAGAAGCATTTCAATTCTCCCATCATAGACATTTGATATTCTTCACTCATCATGTAGGCAAATTCATCACTATAGCGTTGGTCAGTACAGCCAAAGATAATATCATCAACATATATTTGGCACACAAAAAGTTCACCATCATAAGATTTAGTAAAGAGAGTAGGATCGAGTGAACCAGGTGTGAAGCCATTCTTCACGAAGAATTCCTTCAATGTATCATACCACGCCCGAGGGGCTTGCTTGAGGCCATAGAGGGCCTTATTGAGTCTCAAGACTTTGTCGAGATTCTTTGGATCTTCAAAACACAGGGGTTGAGCAACATATACTTCTTCCTCAAGCTTACCATTGAGGAATGCACTTTTCACATCCATTTTATATAAAGTGATATTGTGATGGTTAGCATAGGCGAGTAATATGCGAATAGACTCAAGTCTAGCGACAGTGCAAAAGTTTCATCGAAGTCAATTCCTTCAACCTGCGTGTAGCCTTGAGCTACTAGTCGTGCCTTATTCCTCACCACAAGACTATTTTCATCTTGCTTGTTGCGATAGATCCACTTTGTGCCGATGATATTATGCTTGCGAGGATCTGGACGTTTGACCAGTTCCCAGACATTGTTGAGCTTGAACTCATGTAATTCTTCTTGCATGGCCTGAATCCACTCCGGCTCCAGAAATGCTTCATCTACCTTAGAGGGCTCTGTGATAGAGACAAAAGCATAGTGCCCACAAAAGTTATATAAATGTGAAGCTTTTGAGCGTGTGAGAGGACCTGGCGCTTCAATGTCATCGATGATCTTGTCAACTTGCACTTCTTTTGCAACGCGAGGATGAGCTGGTTGTCGCCGAGGAATTTTATCATTTTCCTCAGCACCATTTTCTTGAGCATTATCTTCGGTGCATCAGCTCGACGTTCTTCACGTCTGAGGAATGAATTCTTCAAATAGCTTTCTTCAAGAGGAATGACATCCTCGGTTGCCTTGAACCTGATAGAATCCTCGGTGCTGGTTCGTCTAACACAGAAGGTAGGTGCTCTCTTTGCGAGCCATTAGTTTCATCGAACCGCACATCTACAAAGGTCAACAATCTTGTGAAGAGCGATGTTGAAGACTACGTAGGTGTGCGAGTCCTTTCCGTAAACAAGCATAAAACCTTCATGTGCTTTCGGTGCAAATTTAGAGTTGTGATGAGGATCTCTAATCCAGCAATTAGCAACGAAGACTTTGAAATAACTTACATTATGTTTCTTGTCAGTGAGGAGTTCATAGGCAGTCTTCTTGAAGAATTTGTGAAGATATACTCGTTGATGATGTGGCACGCAGTGTCAATTGCTTCAATCCGAAGCGACTAGGCGTTTTGTATTCATCAAGCATAGTGCGAGCCATCTCAACAAGAGTTCTGTTCTTGCGCTCCACGATGCCATTTTCTTTGAGGAGTATAAGGAGCAGATAACTCATGAGTGATACCAAGTTCATCAAGATAGTCATCAAGACCGGAATTCTTGAACTCAGGTCCATTGTCACTCTGATGTGCTTGATCTTCACACCAAAGTTAGTTGAAGCCCTCGAGGAAAATCGTTTGAAGACTTCCGCACTTGATTTTTGTAAGTAACAATGTGTACCCATGTGTAACGAGAGTAATCATCAACAATAACAAAGCCATATAGTGATGCTTCATTAACGATAGCTGAATAATGATTGGGACCAAAGAGGTCCATGTGAAGCAATTCAAGGGACGAGTAGTGGTCATGATAGTCTTTCTTTGGATGCTTGGCCTTGGTCATTTTTCCAGCTTCACAGTTCGCATAGGTGATCCTTGAGGAATTTGACATTCTCAATGCCAATGACATGCTTCTTCTTCGCAAGCGTGTGCAAATTCCTCATGCCTGCGTGACCAAGTCGTCGATGCCATAGCCAGCCTTATGAAGCTTTTGCAAGTAGGCACACGGCTGGTTGTGGTCATGTAGAGAAGTCAACAATATACAAGTCTCCTCTCCTATAGCCTTCGAAGACTTTGGTATTGTCGACTTCCATAATCACAACACAATGATACTTGCCAAAGATAACAACCATATCAAGATCACAAAGCATTGAGACTGACATGAGGTTATATCCTAAAGACTCAACAAGCATGACTTTGTCCATGTGCATGTCCTTAGAGATAGCAACCTTACCAAGTCCCAATACCTGACTTTTTCCTTTGTCAGCAAAGATGATATGCTTCAGATGTGAAGGTGATAAGGTAGCATCCATCAATAGATTCTTGTCACCAGTCATGTGATTTGTACATCCACTATCGAGAACCCACTCAGTGGCTTTGGGTTGATCATCCTGCAGATGAATTAGTACAACTTACGATCTCATATACTTCATCTGTGAAGAATATGATATCAAGTTCATCAGATGAATTTCATCAGTCAAGATTCAGATAAGCAAGAGGAGGGCGTGTGAAATGAAAGTTCATTTCATCATGATTAGCCCCTCAAAGAAATTCTTCAGACGCTTAGGCACGCCCGGAGACCTGACCTCGCAGAAGAGATTAGTTCTTTTCTTCACCACCCACATCTGAAGGGGTGGCAAAGAGTTCATCATTTTGCGAGCACCATACGAGAATGGTGGCATAGAGGCCAAACCATTTCGTTTCACATAAGAGGGGTTAGGGTAAGCATATGAATAAGCAGAGAAATTCTTCGAGGACTTATGAACATATTGGTTTGAAGAATAATGCACATATTCATAGCCCTTAGCTCTACCCTGCGAAACAGAGTTGTTAGCACGATGATAATTGTATGAGGACTTTGATCCTTTTGAGGAATTTGATCCAAGTGAGGAATTTGGTCCGTGTGAGGACTTGGATCCATATGAAGAATTTGGTCCATATGAAGAATTTGATCTGGGGTTCCTATTCTTCACTGGTGGTGTCATGAGGACATTCACCTGAAGACTTTCAAGGCACTTCTTGGGAACCCAGATTTTCTTCATAGGGGAACCGTTCCTGCAGTTAGTGCCAACATATCTAGCAAATACTTCACCATTCTGATTTTTGAACAGTTTATAGTTGGAGTCAAATGACTCATCGCCAGAATGAGGAAATTCGCATAAAACCAGATAAGGTAGATGGATCAATCTGGAGGTCCCTTTGCAGCAACCCATGAGGTTTTGGGATACCGCTCGGGCTTCCAATACGTTCCATCAAGATTGAGTTTCCTCTCAAAGGCAATGCCCTCTTTCCTAGGGTTCCTATTGAGGATCTCGCTTTTAAGCACATCACAAAGAGTCTCGATGCCCTTTGAGGCTTTTGTACATGCTGTCATGTACAATTCCTTCGATCTGCATCGTCAGTGATACTAGCAATGTCCTTAGATGAGGAATTAGTGATAGCAGAGGCAGGTGAAGAATTTGTAACAGTTGAAGCATTTGAACATTCAGGTGAAGAATTAGCAGTTTCACGTTCAATGCACTTTAAGCATGGAGGAACAAATTCTTCTTGAGAAGCGCTTGATTTGTTGAGCAAGTAATGAATCGCGCTCCTTCTGAAGATCTTCATAACTCACTCTTAGCTTCTCAAGATCTTGCTTTCTTTGAAGAAATTCATAAGAAAGTTTCTCATGATCAGATAAGAGAGTGTTATGATGACCTTGAAGGTTGTCAAGCCTAGACTGAAGTCTCTGAAGATTTTCAGTCAGGGCTTGAGTGCGATCCATTTATTCACCTAACATATCATCACTCTTATCTAGCATGTTTTGAACCTTCTCAAAAGCCCTTTGTTGTTTTATAGCAATCTTAGCAAGTTTAGAGTAGCTGGGCTTGAGATCCTCATCGATTCATTTTCACTAGATTCAGAGGAGGTGAAATTTAGTACCTTAGCACCTTTTGCCATGAAGCAATAGGTGGGAGCGTAGTCATCATCATCCTCATCGGGCTTGTCGGTGGAGTCAGTTTCTTGATGTTGAAGATGGACTTGCTAACAAAAGCGTAGCAAGAGCCGGACTAGCCACACCAGATTCGGATTCTTGAGACTCCTCCTCTTCCTCATTTTCCTCGATTCAGCTTTCAGATTCCATTTCCTTGCCAATGAATGCCCGAGCCTTTTTGGAGCTGCTCTTCTTGTGAGAAGAAGGTTTTGAGGATTTTGATGATGAATATTTTGATGATTTCTTTTTCTTCTTCACGTCATCAGAACTGTAATCCTTGTGTTTCTTCTTTCTTAATTCCTTTTCCCATCGAGGACAATCTTGGATATAGTGACCAGGTTTCTTGCATTTGTGACAAAGTCTTCTCTTAAAGTCACTAGATGAGGAATCACTGCTTCTTGAGGATTTTCCAAAGCGACCACGTCTTGAGAATTTCTGGAATTTCTTCACGAGCAGTGCTAGCTCCTGGCCAAATTCTTCAGGATCTCCTAGGCTACTACCAGAGTCTTCACTCTCAGATTCGGACACAGCCTTGGCCTTCAGGGCACGTGTTTTTCCATAGCCAGAACCATAGAGATCTCTCTTTTCAGCAAGCTGGAACTCGTGAGTATTTAGCCTTTCGAGGATATCGGCAGGATCAAGAGATTTGTAGTCAGCTCGTTCTTGTATCATCGGTGCGAGTATCAAATGAGGAATCAAGCGATCTTAGCAATTTCTTCACCACCTCATGGTCGGTGATGTCGGTGGCACCCAAAGTGCTTGAAGCTCATTTGAGATGTCGGAGGCGATCGAAGGTTTGTTGAACATTTTCGTTGTCGAGTCTTTTGAAGCGGTTGAAGAGATTCGAAGAACATCAACTCGAGAGTCACGCTGAGTTGAAACACCTTCATTTACTTTGGACAGCCTGTCCCGAGATGAGTTTGGCAGATTCCAAAGCACTCACTCTTCCATATTGACCTTTGCTCGAGATGGCCACATATGATATTCTTCGCTTGAGAATCGAGTTGCTTGAATCTCTTCACATCGGCATCATTCGGAGAAGGTGTGGTGAGGAAACACCTTTTGTCACAACATACCGTAGATCGTTGTCAATTGCTTCAAGATGCATTCGCATTTTGTTCTTCCAGTAGGGGTAGTCCGTCCCATCGAAAGTAGGACACCCTGCTGAGACCTTGATCATACCTGCGGTCGACATAACTAAAACTCCAGGTGGTTAAACCAAAATCACACAGAACAAGGGAGTACCTTGCTCTGATACCAATTGAAACTGCGTTATATCGACTAGAGGGGGGTGAATAGGCGATTTTTATGAATTCTTCACTGAGGAATTTGCCGGTGAGTAAATTCCTTAGCGAAGAACTACTTGCGGCGGAATAAGTACTCAGACGTAAGCATAACAGATTACAAGCATAGTCATCATGATGAAATGAAGACAATCACAGTCTGAAAAGCGTAATCACAGGATAACACAGGATGAAGACAAACAGATCAAGAAATTGAGCTGAGGAAATTGAGAAAGTCTTGACCAAAGTCTTCAAACACAGATATGAACAAATACTCAACACGGTAATGAGGAAATGAAAGGGTTGAGGAAATAGAACCAGATTAGGTTGGTGAAGACAATGATTTGGTAGACCAGTTCCAAGCTGCTGTCTCGGTTATGCGTCTGGTTGGAGCGGTGAGTATTTAAACTCGAGGACACAGTCCGGACACCCGATCCTTGAGCACGCAGCTCAGGACACCGAGTCCTCACCGTATTCTCCTTGAACTAAGGTCACACAGACCTCGTCCAATCACTCGTGGTAAGTCTTCAGGCGACTTCCAAACCTTCACAGACTTGATCACTCGGCGATCCACAATTCCTCTTGGATGCTCTAGACCATGACGCCTAACCGTCTGGAAGAAGCACAGTCTTCAAAGGTAACAAGCGTCGGATCGACGCAGGATCAATTTCTTCAGTGATGCTCAATCACTTTGGGTTTGTTGGGATTTGGTTTTTTGGGTTTTTCCTCACTTTTGGGTTTTTCCTCACTTGATGATTTTCACTCAAAGTCCTCGTGAGGATGGGTTGCTCTCAAATGACAAGTGTCAAGTTCTCTCAAGCAGCCAACCAGCTAGTGGTTGTAGGGGGCGGCTATTTATAGCCTAGGGAGCAGCCCGACATGATAAGACATAAATGCCCTTCAATGATATGACCGTTAGGTGGATAAGATATTCTGGGATAGCTGGCGCGCAAAACAGCAACGGTCGGAAATTTGACTCTCAAATTCCTCAGGGCTATCATGTTCCTCACTGTAGGCAATTCACCTTTGGCGAATTCCTAACTCCTCGGTCAGAACAAATTCTCGGCTGACGGAAGAGCTTCCTCTCACATCAAGAAATTGACTGAATGTATGAGATTTCCAAAAGCTTCACTCAAGGAATTGGTAGGTGTAGGATTTTGAGTTGAGCATCAAATGGAAATTTTTCCTTAGTATTTCCTCGACCCCTTTAACAAAGACGGTGTTTCCTATGACTCAAGAAAGAGAAAATGAAACTACGAAAACAAAAGTCTTCACGCTTCATGTTCCTCAAATGAATACCAAGTCTTCAAGGTCACACCAATTTCTTCACTTTCAAAGTCTTGAGAAAGTCTTCGAATATCAAAGTCTTGGATGAAGAACTTCATCTTTAGGGTCGACTTTCTCTGTAAATATCAAACTCCTCATAGACTTATAGACCTGTGTACACTCACAAACGCATTAGTTACTTAACCTATAAGTCTTCAATACACCAAAATCACTAAGGGGCACTAGATGCACTTACACCCCTACGTTCCAGATTGTTCGGCTAGGCGGTAAAGGGAGCACCTCTGTGATTGTTCTTACCAGGTCATTTGGGTTAGTACCTCAGACTAGGTGAAGCCGAAAGCTAGCAATCTTAAAGGACATAATTGGTCGGCAACGACGGAAGTGAAAATTTTGGTCCATTCAGACCTTAGAGTTCGGGAACTTTCCCCGAACTAAATCCTCAATATTTTTCTCCTGCATTGATCGGAGGTGAGGTTTCATGATCATGGTTGGCATGACAACCCAAAGAAAGGAACCGATAGCAGGACTATTTTCTTTGGAAGATGTTTCTTACGTTAAAAAGTAATATAACATATCTCTCCGCGTAGCTTTGTTTATAAAACCGTATGACCGGATTGCCTTGTTTGTCATAAATCTTAGCCCTCATAAAGGATTTATAAAGTGGGACAAACATTCCCCGGCTTTTGGCCGAGGTGGTTGAAGCCGATGCTCAGTCAACAAGGTTTTGTACAATGTGGATCCGAGCATTAATGATGTAAAGTACTTGGATACATATAATCATTACACATAATTTCTGATTTTACTCTGGATATCGATCCTTAATTCGGCCACCTGTGCCTGCATTACGGCTCGGGGGCTACTGGGCTTCGGGCTTATCATTCACTAATATTAAAGGGGCACATCGATCCCCTGATCTGGTGTTGCCACCCGACCAGTCGCTCGGGGGCTACTGCATTGACAATCCAATGCAGAAAATTTAAATGGTAGGCCGCACCCAACCTGAGTCTCGAGGACTTTGCACACCGCTTTTTCTGTCCCGAAGTATTCTGCCAAGCTAGGAGTTGATCCTGAGGCTGATTTTGCGAATCAACCTGAGCCTCAGGGGCTACTGGGATCAGCGGTCTTATGTCATCCTTCAGGTGCATCTCGGGTTTTAGACCGATACACACCTTGAGGGATACTGGCTATATATCTCGGCAGAGAATAAATTGCACCTATCAAAAATATTGACAAAATAGCCCGCAGTCGGGGTGGTGCACCACCTCAGAAGCAGTCCGGCATAAAGCTCAGGCACCAGTGGCTGGCTCCATAGAGGGCATTTCTGGCATTAAGCTTGGCTAAACTCCTTCAAATTTTTTGAACCAAGGCGATCTATGACATCTCGGATACAGTCCGGCGTTGGAGCTTGGACATAGTCTGGCGTTGGAGCTCGGATACGGTACGGCGCTGGAGCTCGGATGCAGTCCGGCGTTGGTACTCGGCTGCAAAAGATACCTCGAACGCAGTCCAGTGTTGGAGCTCGGACGCAAGAGGACGCTGCCACCCGGGAACAACTTCAAACCCGAGGTGTGGCATAAAAATAACAAGGCATTAATAAAGGCCGGAAACTTAAAGGGGCTCCTCGGATACCCGACGTGTAAACCCTTAGGATGCACTTCGGCGATCCTCAAGATCGAAGATGAGAAGATTTGTTGAACCAGTTTTCAAGACTGACGACCGAAGATGAAGAACAATTCGGAAGAATCGAGGAGCGTCCCCAACTTGAAGACCGGTTCAGGGGGCTACTGACGGTGTCATGGACTAGGGGGTACTCACCACGTCGTCCCCAGACCAGCTAGATCGGGCCGAGGACCCCACGGCGGTTCATTCATGGGCCACTTCGGGAAGCCCATGTCGCATACAAGGAGGTTTCCACAAGACATGGCGCCCAAGCCAAGGACTCTCCAAAACCCTAGGCCTCCGGTGCATATATAAACCGAGGCCAGGCTAGTCAATAGACAATCTAATATTCATTACTACAATCTCGTGGTAGATACATGTACTATGTACTATCCCCATATGAATACAATCAAAAGCAAGACGTAGGGTTTTACCTCCATTAAGAGGGCCCGAACCTGGGTAAAATCTCGTGTCCATGTTACCATCGCTCCAAGACGCCTAGCTTAGGACCCCTACTACGAGATATGCCGGATATAGAACCGACACCTGGTCCTGCCGGTAGCCCCTACAGTAGCATCGACGACCCCTGAGAGTCCAGCGACTCTCCTGAGCCGAGCGAGTATCCGGAGATGAGCAATGACAGCTACGCGCCGCTGAGCTCTCGTCACGCCCGGAGCGCGGCAGCGGCATCTGCACGTCATCGTTGATGACCTGGATGGGGTTGGCACCGGCCCCTCGTGGCCCACTGTTGATGATGGCATCGGCGGCGACGTCCGTAGTCAGGGCTTCTTGGGATTTTTTCTTCTTTTGTTCCCTGCGAGAAATCGAGACGAACACCATGGGGGTGTGTAAAGAACCTATAATGCTTTTTGCTCTAATGTTTATTATTCCTACTATAAGGTTGCGACCGTACATCTTGCTTCGGCATTGTCCCCCCTTTTCGTCCTCGCGGTAGCTTAGCGCTTTACGCCGGCAGGTCCCAGTCCCTAGGAAAGCTTCAGCCGTCGCTGGTATGCCAGGTCGTGATGCCGTGGTCAAGGCCAGGAGGTGAGCGGCCCAAGGTCCGGTAAGAGCTCCTGAGGCGCTATGGTTAAGAGGTCCCCTTTGGCATGCAAGCATCTTCCTGAAGACTGAAAAGGAAGGCGGCATTTGCCGGATCAAGGTTGCGAGATTCGAAAATTCCCAACTGCGGTGTCGCGCTAACACGAATATGTGACTTATCTTATAGGGCCCAAGGTGATTCCCTGTACGGCATCCGATCTGCGCTCCTGTGGCGGTGTTACTAGGTGAGGCTCACGCTGGCTTCCCCCTTCCTTGCTCATCTAAATGCTCTGCGTCCTCGGGTCACGACCCTGAAGCGAAGCTCAGCCGCTGGTATGCCAGGTCGCGATGCCGTGGTCAAGGCCGAGGGGTGAAGGCTAGAGAGTTAGTAGGAGATCCAGAGGCGCAATGCTCTGGAGCTCCCCCTATAATGCGCAAGTAAATCATGCAAAAGGAGGGCAGCCGGCGAGGCCACCTGTAGCTAAGCTCTGAAGATTCCTGCGGGTTAGTCCGAGAAGAGGATATGGCTCATAATCGCATTTGCTATCCTGCCGCTGATCTTTCCACAAGAAGATAAAGGCACTGAGGATCTGGTGAGGTGACGTGCGCGGGACGGGCCGCGAGCCAGAGCTCGATCACTCAGGTTTGTCAGCCTTGCAGGGACGGACCCGAGCACAAGCGCCGTGCCAGCATGTGTAGCCCCCGATGCGGGATGAGCAGGAGGCCTGACAGCAACGCGGGAGGCTGCAAAAGGCAATAGGCAGGTAGGCAATAATCATAAACCATCTTGGAGAAGGTGGTAACACTAGTCCAGATAAATGCAAGAACGATACATGCCACAGGGACGGACCCATGCGGCCTGGGGACGATGCAGCCCGAGGGGCGCCCCCAACAGAGTAAGTTAAAGACGCAAAAGGATACATGTCGCTGGGACAGGCCCGTGCAACCTAGGGATAATGCAGCCCGAGGGGCGCCCCCAACAGAGTAAGTTAAAGACGCAAAAGGATACATGTCGCTGGGACAGGCCCGTGCAAGCTAGGGATAATGCAGCCCGAGGGGCGCCCCCAACTGAATAAACTGGAAAAGAGTCACTTTGCACCGTTGCAGGAGAGATGTCGAAGTAGCTGAAGATGCGTGCTAAAGGAGTCGATCCTCACGAGTCGTCCGGTGATCGGTTCCCGGGGGACCCCGGAGGTTCTGGCTCCTCCTCCCTCAGGACTAATGGGCGCCTGGCCTCGCGAGCTGCCAGGGCACCCTACATGAGTCGATGGAAGATGATAGTCGCGTTCGGTAGGCCGAAGGGCATGCGAACATAGCTGTGAGGGGGGGCCTCACACCCACCAGCGTGAGATGGCCAGAAGTGCTCCTAAGATGCAGCCCTGTTGAGCCCTGGGATGTTGGTGCAGACACGCAACTCGTCGTCCTCGCCAGGACAAGGAGCGGCGCCAGGCGGTGGGCGGCGATCGCCGCGCATAGCTCTTGCCTGTTGAAGCTCCTTGGTCGTCTTGGTGATGAACTCCTGAGCACCAGGCACTCCATGCCTTGTGCCCTCATGAGGGAAGCGTGCAATGAAGCATGCCTCCATGTGGTGCCCGAGTGCCTCCCTCATGGCATTGGCTAAATCAGAGGCCCTCCAGAAGAGAGCCCCTGAACCCAGCCTGAGGAGGGTGCCGGGCGCGCCTTCCTATCCGAGGGAGGGAGGCGCCCCATCCGTGGGCGCAGGTCCTGGGGTGGTGCCGCTGGAGACACCGCTCTCCTGAGGATCTTGGCAGAGCAGCTGCTTCTTCTTCTTGTGGACATCCTCAGGAGGGTATATGGCACCCTCTTTGTCCGGGTCCTCGACCGCTGCGGCCTGGTAGGCGCACTCGAGAGAGCACACAACGTCTTTCTCCTCACAGGCAACCGTGATGATGCCGCAGCTCCCTGGCATCTTGAGGACATTGTAACCATGATGAGTCACTGCCATGAACTTGGCCATGGCCGGATACCCCGGGATGGCATTGTATGGAAGGCAAATGTGGGCGACGTCGAAGTTGATGAGCTCGGTCACGGTGGTTAGTTGTTGGCGAAGGTGACTGGGAGACGGATCTGCCCTATCGGGGTGGTGGAGCCGTCGGTCACTCCTAAGAAGGGCTTGGTGGGCTGCAGCTGATCGCATGGCACTTGGAGGCGGTCGAACGTCTCGATGGAAAGCACATTGAGTCCCGCACCGCCATCGATGAGGGTCTTGGTGACAAGGACATTGCTGATGACGGGCGAGTAGATCATCGGTAGGGCGCCGATAGTTGCCGCGCACTTGAGCTGGTCTTACGAGCTGAAGGTAATGGTGCACTTGGACCACCTGAGCGGGCGCATGGCCTCAATCCTGGGTAGGGCCGCTTTCACCTCATGAGCAAACTGCTTGAAAATGCGCTGGGAGGCTGGGGCCTGAGCGCCGCCCAAGGTGCAGGCGATGGCGCGCGGCTCCTGGAAGCCCCCTGAGGGAGTTCCGGACTAGGGGGTGTCCGGATAGCCGAACTATCATCATCGGCCGGACTCCAAGACTATGAAGATACAAGATTGAAGACTTCGTCCGTGTCCGGATAGGACTTTCCTTGGCGTGGAAGGCAAGCTTGGCGATACGGATATGTAGATCTCCTACCATTGTAACCCTAACCCTATCCGGTGTCTATATAAACCGGAGGGTTTTAGTCCGTAGGACGAACAACAATCATACCATAGGCTAGCTTCTAGGGTTTAGCCTCTTTGATCTCATGGTAGATCCACTCTTGTAACACACATTATCAATATTAATCTAGCAGGACGTAGGGTTTTACCTCCATCAAGAGGGCCCGAACCTGGGTAAAACATCGTGTCCCTTGTCTCCTGTTACCATCCGCCTAGACGCACAGTTCGGGACCCCCTACCCGAGATCCGCCGGTTTTGACACCGACATTGGTGCTTTCATTGAGAGTTCCTCTCTGTCATCGCCGATAGGCCCGATGGCTCCTTTGATCATCAACAACGACATGGTCCAGGGTGAGACTTTTCTCCCCGGACAGATCTTCGTGTTCGGCGGCTTTGCACTGCGGGCCAATTCGCAGCCATCCGGAGCAGATCGAAGCTGCGCCCGGCCGTCGGTCAGATTTGGAAGCCTAAACTATATGGCCGATATCCGCGGAGACTTGATCTTCGACGGATTCGAGCCCCCAGCCAGCGCCAGACTGTCTCGATGGGCATGATCTAGCTCGCGAGCGGTCAAAGGCCTCGAGGCCGCACTGAATCCGCTCCGACCCTTAATCCGAGCCGGATTCCCCGATCGAGGACGAGTGGTTGGACACCGCCTCGGGGCTTTAATCTCTACGGCGATCGAGCCGAACTCCATCCCTGTCCTTATGCGAAGACCTCGACTGTGGTGCGGACTCCTATCCGGACTCAACCCTCCGCGCCCTTGCCGATCGAATCCGATTGGGCGCCCGTTATGGAGTTCACGACCGCGGACATCTTTCAGCACTCGCCTTTTGGCGACATCCTGAATTCACTAAAGTCTCTCTCTTTATCCGGAGAGCCCTGGCCGGACTACGGTCAGGAAGGTTGGGATACGGTCGACGAAGAAATTCGACGCCCACCCACCACCCACTTGGTAGCCGCTGTCGACGACCTAACCGACATGCTAGACTACGACTCCGAAGACATCGACGATATGGACGAGGATGCTGGAGACGACCAAGACCCAGCGCCTACAGGGCACTGGAAGGCCACCTCGTCATACAACATATACATGGTGGACATCCCAAAAGATGGGAACGGCGATGGAGCAACGGAGGATGACCCCTCCAAGAAGCAGCCCAAGCGCCGGCGTCAGCGGCGCCGCTCTAAATCCCGCCACAGCAAGAATGAACATTCCGGCACCGGAGATAACAATACACCGGACAACGCCGAAGACAATCCACTCCAGCAAGATCCATCGCAGGAGGATGAAGACGCCAGCCCTCAAGAGAGAGCGGCAGAAGAAGAGGTAGAGGATTTTATGCCTCCCTCCGAAGACGAAGCAAGCCTCGACGATAATGAATTCGTCGTGCCTAAGAATCCCGTCGAACAAGAGAGTTTTAGACGCAGGCTTATGGCCACAGCGAACAGCCTAAAGAAAAAGCAGCAACAACTTAGAGCTGATCAGGATCTGCTAGCCGACAGATGGACCGAAGTCCTCGCGGCCAAAGAGCATGAGCTCGAACGCCCCTCCAAAAGCTACCCTAAACGCAAGCTGCTCCCCCGATTAGAGGAGGAGGCTTACGAACCCGCATCACCAGGAGACAATACGGCTGACCGACCACTCCGTGGTCGTGACAGAGAGGCCTCTAGGCCCTTCACTAGAACCGTACCCCGGCATCGCTCAAAAGGCACTTGGCCAAAGGGGAACGCTCCGGACCTGCGAGATATATTGGAGGACAAGGCAAGACAATCAAGATCGATCTATGGATCGCAGGGGCGCCCCACGGTACGTGACGACAACCATCGCGCCGGACATAGTAAGTCCGGCCGGGCCGAACAAAACAGACCAAGCTCTTTTGAGCTCCGTCGTGATATCGCCCGATCTGAGGCGCCAAGACACCCACTATGCTTCACAGGGCGAAGTAATGGATCATCAAATCCCGAAGGGTTTAAACCCGTCAATATTGAATCCTATGATCGCACAACAGACCCCGCGGTTTGGATCAAAGACTATCTCCTTCACATCCACATGGCCCGCGGTGACGATCTTCACGCCCATCAAATACCTCCCCTCAAGCTTAAAGGACCTGCCCGGCATTGGCTCAACAGCTTGCCAGAGAGTCAATTGGGAGCTGGGAGGACCTGGAAGCCGCATTCCTCGATAACTTCCAGGGCACTTATGTGCGACCACCAGACGACGATGACCTAAGCCACATAATTCAGCAGCCAGACGAATCGGCCAGACAATTCTGGATACCGTTCTTAACCAAGAAAAACCAAATCGTCGACTGTCCGGATCACGGAGGCCCTCGCGGCCTTCAAGCATAACATCCGCGACGAGTGGCTTGACCTGCACCTAGGACAGGAAAAGCCGAAATCCATGGCAGCCCTCACATCACTCATGACCCGCTTCTGCGCGGGGGAGGACAGCTCGCTAGCATGCAGCAACAACCTCAGCAAAAATTCTGGCAGTCCGGACTTCAAGGACCAAAACGGCAGGCCGCGTTGTAACAAAAACAAACGCCACACTAACGGCGACAATATTGAGGATACGGCAGTCAATGCCGGATTCAAAGGCTCTAAACCCGGTCAGCGGAAAAAGCCATTCAAACGAACTACTCCGGGTCCGTCCAATTTGGACCGAATACTCGACCGCTTGTGCGGATACACGGCACCCCGAAAACCGGCTTAACCACACCAACAGGGACTGTTGGGTATTCGCAGCGAGCAAGTTAATTGCCGAAAACAATGACAAGGGGCTGCATAGAGATGACGAGGACGAGACCCAACCGCCGAACAATAGAGGATGAAGGTTTCCCCCATAAGTGCGGACGGTGAACATGATATCGCAACCCACATACCCAAAAGGAGCGGAAGCATGCACTCGAGGATGTCTACGCGATGGAGCCAGTTGCCCAGTTCAATCCATGGTCCTCCTTCCCGATCACTTTTGACCGAAGGACCACCCCACTAGCATCCGCCACGGCGGATTCGCCAGACCGGTCCTAGACCCAATCGTCAATGGATTTCACCTAACGAGTCACGATGGACGGCGGCAACTGAACCTGCTTTACCGTGATACAAAGGCGCAAAATGGGCATAGACCCTCAAGGATTAAACCTACCAAAAGCGACCTTTAAAGGCGTCATACCAGGTGTAGAAGCCAATTGTACGAGCTCAATTACACCGAAGTGGTCTTCGGATCCCCGGATAACTTCCGGCGAGGAGTTAATCTTCGACATAGTCCCGTTCCGCAGCGGCTATCATGCCTTGCTCGGACGTATCGTGTTTGCAAAGTTCAACGCGGTGCCGCACTACGCATACCTCAAGCTCAAGATGCCAGGCCCTCGAGGAGTCATTACGGTCAACGGAAACACTGAACGTTCCCTCCGCACGGAGGAACATACAGCGGCTCTTGCGGCAGAAGTGCAATGTAGCCTCTTAAGGCAATTATCGAATCCGGTCGTTAAGCGGCCGGACACAGCCAAGCGCGCCCGGAGTAACTTACAACAAGACCACAGCACGCCCGAGCACGCCAGCGTGCGGCCCCAACCCCAGCTCTGCGAAAGCGTCCAAAGCAGGTCCTTCGTGATACACCATTACGCTCAAGATACCATGGGCATGGGGAGGGGGCACGACCACAATACACCCAGTGCGGCTCAACCACACAAGGGGCTCTCAAGTGTGTCGTTCCTTTTTCTTTTCTTTTTACCTTTTACTTTTTAAACACAGGACTCCGCTTGTCGAAGCCTGTCCGTGGCAGACCTGCCGAACTCACGATGCAACAGCCAGGGAAGGATAAAGGCTACAACAAATATACAGGTGGTCTCCATTACGAGCATTTTCATACACCAATCTGCAGCCTACCCCTGGAAGGGGACATCTTTAAACAGTCTCCTACCTTGCTTATCTCACTATTTGTATCGTTCTGCATTCGTAGAGGCACTTATTGAATAAAACAATGCAGCACCTTTTTGCTTATAATTGCATTTCTTTTTCATACATATGTTCATTGACGACATGTTGCATCCGTACACTTTGGTACGGCTAATATACACCAGGGGCTTATGTTTCCCGCGTTATGGTGTGATGAGTCGAACACTTTCACAAGTGCGACACCGAACTTATAGCACTATATGCATCGGCTCGAATCATGTCTTGGGTCAATAGTTGGGTTTGCCCGGCTCCGTGTTTTGGTACCTTACGTTCCGTTATATCGGCCAAGGTAGCACCGGAGAACCACTGCGATTCTGCCCGATTAATTTGGGTTAACGGCTCGATGGAGAAAGCTAAAACTGACCGTCATGATGAGGCGAGAGACCTGTCGCTGTTCGAGAGGTTTTCTGCGAGTCCTTAAAGACTTATGCCGCTTAGAGCGAGGAGCCGGATCTTGTCCGCCAAGGCGTGATAACGCCCCAAATTCGCCTTAGAAGACTAGGGCTTCGCCGAAATTTAAAATTATAAAATTCTATGGCTAAGTGAGAGTGTTCAAGCATTATAAGTCCGGTTGCCTTGTTCTTTGTGTTGAGCGCCTCCCTAGATGGATCCAAAAATGGGAACAAGAGCGCTCAAGTTTATCCCGAACACCCCAGCACCCGTGGCATGGGGGCTGAAGCCGACGACTTGCCATCTCTCAGATTTGATAAACAGCCGCACAGAAGGTAATATTTTAAACTAACAAGTGTTGCTTAGCGCATATGAACTAAGTTTTCAGCGCACAGGATAACAAAATGCGAGTCTACTCAAATATTACATCTTTGGAGCACTCATTCGCAATAGTGCGCGCCCTTGACACACTCTTATAATACATCTCGGGCGGCGATGCTCCTTGCCCTCTGGTGGCGGGTCCGTCCACGAGCTCGAAAGCATCCATCTTGCCCCAGTGCACCTTTTGCGGGCAAGGGCCCGACAGGCACCCTCGATACAAGCGGAATGCTTGATAACTTCAACCCACGGGCACGCATCCACCAGCCGCCGCACCAGGCCGAAGTAGCTCCCAGGCATGGCCTCCTTAGGCCACAGCCGAACTATAAGGCCCTTCATGGCCTGTTCGGCCGCCTTGTGGAGCTCGGCCAGCTGCTTCAGCTGGTCGCTAAGGGGCACCGGATGTCCGGCCTCAGCATACTGAGACCAGAAGACCTTCTCCGTTGAACTCCCCTCCTCGGCCCGGTAGAATGCGGCAGCATCGAACACGCTGCAAGGAAGCTCTGCGAACGCCCCTGGAGAGCTCCGAATTCGGGTAAGCAACAGGTAATTAACACTCACATGCTTACTCTGCATGAAAAATGCCTTACATGCTGCTATTTTCTTCACCGCTTCAATCTCCTGGAGGGCCTTGTAGGCTTCGGCCTTAGCGGTTTTGGCACTCTCAAGAGCCGTTGCAAGCTCAGACTCTCGAGTCTTCGAGTCACGCTCCAAGTTCTCATGTTTTTTCACGAGATCCTGGAGCTCTTGCTGTACCTCCGCCACCGCGCCTCCTGCTTCTCTCGCTCGGTGCGTTCATGGCCGCATTACGCTCGGCCGCGGCCACCGCCTCCTTCAGGGTCGCCACCTCGTTAGCGGCCCCTACAATACACACGTTATCCTTGTCATTTTTCTTGCAACCAAATCCTTTTCTGTAAGGTACAATTTTCATAAGGTATTACTCACCTTTTTTTCCTCGAACTGCTTCTTGGCATGGCCGAGCTCGTTCTCAGACGCCGAGGTTTTCTTCAAAGTATTGACCTCCATGTCAAGGCGGTGAGGTCAAGAAGACAACCTGCAATCCCATATTGACATATTTTTATGACTCATGCGTTTATCTTTCTAAAGATCCTCGGTCCGGCTTTTCTTTCCGAACACGAACCGAGCATCGAGGCTACCATCTATGCGGAACCATTTTACATATGTTGAAATTCTTACCTCAAAGCCTGTTAGAAGGCTATTGCAGGCTTCGGTCAGCCTGCTCTTGGCGAGCTGAACCTTCTGAATCACCGCACTCATAATAGTGCGGTGTTCCTCTTCGATGGAGGCGCCATTGAGCGCCTCCAACAAATTATCCGGCACCTCCGGTTGGACGGAGGCAGTCGGTGTCTCGGTCTTGCCCTTCTTACGAAGGGGTCGTCCACCGGACTCTGGAGCCACTGCGGCCTCCGGGGCTGAGTCCGGTGCACAGTCCGGGAGGGTGTCCTGCGACACCTCCGGGGCCTCCCCCTCTTGGTGGGTCCTTTTCTGGGATCCCACCTCGGCGTCGTCCGTGGCACGGGGGGTGGAGGCAGTCGAAAGGGAATCCATATTCGACGCACCCAAGGACCCGCTCGACGAAACGGGAAGATCATCCTTGGGCGGACTGCAGGGTTGCATGCGGCATTAGAAAGACGTTATCTGGCGAAAACAAAAACCTTGAGGTTATTCGGGAGTCCGGATACTTACGATCTCGCCAGGGGCTTGGCCCTTGGATGCCGATCTTAAATGCCGTAAATCCTTTGGCGTGGCGGAGCAGTCCGGAGGAAGAGTTTTTCCTTCTTGGACCCTTGGCCTCCCTTGTTGGGGAGGACTTCCTTTCTTTCCTCCTTCACTGGGAGAGGCTTTCTTCTTCTCCCCTCACCTTGGTTGGAGGAGTCGGCCTCGGATTCATCATCCGATAGCACCTGAAAACGGAACTCTTCCGAGTCCCGTGGTCGCCTTCTTGGCCTTCTTCTCGGCACCACGTGAGTGCCGGAGCCGAGGCCCGTTAGGCGGGCGTCCACTGGGTCCTTCGGCAATGGGGCCGACAGGTAATCCGCTCGGCCTTCGCCACCATTCCTATCAAAGGCAAGGGAGTTTAGATCCGCATAGAGCCAAACTATGGAAAACAAGTGGTGAAATCACTTACCTCGTCAGCTGGACACTGCGAGCAGAATCCGCGATCTTCGGTAGCGGATGCGGGAGCTTCAGCGCCCTTGAACAGCACCTTCCAGACATCTTCGTACGTAGTGTCGAAGAGCCCGCTCAGGGTCTGGTGCTGCGCCGGATCAAACTCCCACATATTAAAGCCCCGTCGCTGGCACGGGAGAATCCGGCGGATGAGCATGACCTGGACTACGTTGACAAGCTTGAGCTTCTTGTCCACCGGCTTCTGGATACAAGCTTGGAGTCCGGTCAGCTCCTCCGAATCCCCCCAAAGTCGGCCACTCTCTTTCCGGAGGAGGGCCATGTGGGAATACCAGATCTAAATTGGGGCCGCTGCCCAATCAGTCACGCTGCTCGGTGATGTAGAACCACCCCGATTGCCACCCCTTGATGGTTTCCACGAAAGTACCCTCCAGCCCACGTAACGTGGGACATCCTACCCACCATGGCGCCTCCGCACTCCGGCAGCTGCCCTTCACAACCTTCGGCTTGACATCAAGGTCTTGAGCCACAAGTCAAGTGGGGCTGGATGCAGAGGAATGCCTCGCACACAACGATAAACGCCGAGATGTTGAGGATGAAATTCGGGGCGGATCATGGAAATCAAGGCCGTAGTAGAACATGAGCCCCGGACAAAGGGATGGGCGGGAAGCCCAGTCCACGGAGGAAATGGGGAAGAAATACTACCCTCTCATGGGGCACAGGGTTGGGGACGAGCTCTACCTCGTCGGGGAGCCGATGCGCGATGTTGCTGGACAGATATCCGGCGTCGCGCAGCTTCTGGATCTGCCCCTCCGTGACGGAGGAGGCCATCCACTTGCCTCCTGCTCCGGACATAATTGGAGAAGGTTGAGGTGAGGAGTGCGGACTTGGGTGCTGGAGCTCGAGTTCGCGGAGATGGATAAGCCAAGGAGGAAGAAGGTGCAGGTAAAAGGGCTGGATCCTTATCCCCTTATATGGGCGGACAAAACATGTGTCCCCACCGGCTGGTAAAACTCGCTTATCTCCCAAGCGCCACAATCAATGGCACGGTTGGGTTACCCGTCCATATTGATGGGAATCCCGGAATAAGGGGAACACGATCTACGCCTCGACAAGACGCGTGCCAAGGAAACCGCTCGCTAAACGCTACCGAGGTGGAACAGTAAAAACAATTTGAATAAAGGCTTGGTAGTGGTGCGATGTCACGCCACAAAATATGTCGTGATTGAACTTCTGTAATATTATTCTCTCTACGGTGGTACGTGGAATTTATTTTGCAGAGCCGGACACTATCCTGGTGTTCACAATCTTCTATAAATTATTCGGAGGAAGAACCCGCCTTGCAATGCCGAAGACAATATACGCTACCGGACTCATCGTCATTGAAGCCTGGTTCGAGGGCTACTAAGGGAGTTCGGACTAGGGGTGTCCGGATAGCCGAACTATCATCATCGGTCGGACTCCAAGACTATGAAGATACAAGATTGAAGACTTCGTCCCGTGTCCGGATGGTACTTTCCTTGGCGTGGAAGGCAAGCTTGGCGTCTGGATATGTAGATCTCCTACCATTGTAACCGACTCTGTGTAACCCTAACCCTATCCGGTGTCTATATAAACCGGAGGGTTTTAGTCCGTGAGGACGAACAACAATCATACCATAGGCTAGCTTCTAGGGTTTAGCCTCTTTGATCTCGTGGTAGATCCACTCTTGTAACACACATTATCAATATTAATCTAGCAGGACGTAGGGTTTTACCTCCATCAAGAGGGCCCGAACCTGGGTAAAACATCGTGTCCCTTGTCTCCTGTTACCATCCGCCTAGACGCACAGTTCGGGACCCCCTACCCGAGATCCGCCGGTTTTGACACCGACACCCCCAGCCCCCTCGTCTTGGTGGTGGCCGTCGTTCCTCCTTGGTGGTGGTGGCAGCGGAGGGAGCCCGGCCTTGCCCTGAGGACCGTCCTCACGAGGCTGGTCCTGCTACCTCTTGAGCATGCGTTGGTTTTCCCTTGAACAGGAAAGGGTGATGCAGCAAAGTAGCGTAAGTATTTCCCTCAGTTTTTGAGAACCAAGGTATCAATCCAGTAGGAGACTACACGCAAGTCCCTCGTACCTACACAAACAATCAAGAACCTTGCAACCAATGCAATAAAGTGGTTGTCAATCCCTTCACGGCCACTTGCAAAAGTGAGATATGATAAAGATAATAAGATAAATATTTTTGGTATTTTTGTTGTATAGTTTGAAAAGTAAAGATTGCAAACTAAACGGTGACAGAAATTGCTAGTTGACGGGAGATTAATATGATGGAAGATAGAACCGGGGGCCATAGGTTTCACTAGTGGCTTCTCTCAAGATTGCATAATCTACGGTGGCTGAACAAATTACTGTCGAGCAATTGATAGAAAAGTGCATAGTTATGAGAATATCTAGGCATGATCTTGTATATAGGCATCACGTCCGTGACAAGTAGACCGAAACGATTCTGCATCTACTACTATTACTCCACACATTGACCGCTATCCAGTATGCATCTAGAGTATTAAGTTCATAAGAACAGAGTAACGCATTAGGCAGGATGACATGATGTAGAGGGATAAACTCAAGCAATATGATATAAACCCCATCTTTTTATCCTCGATGGCAACAATACAAAATGTGCCTTGTTTCCCCTACTGTCACTGGGAAAGGACTACGCAAGATTGAACCCAAAGCTAAGCACTTCTCCCATGGCAAGAAATATCAATATAGTAGGCCAAACCAAACTGATAATTCGAAGAGACTTGCAAAGATATTAAATCATGCATATAAGAATTCAGAGAAGAATCAAATATTGTTCATAGATAATCTTGATCATAAACCCACAATTCATCGGATCTCGACAAACACACCGCAAAAAGAATTACATCGAATAGATCTCCATGAAGATCGAGGAGAACTTTGTATTGAGATCCAAAGAGAGAGAAGAAGCCATCTAGCTAATGACTATGGACCCGAAGGTCTGTCGTAAACTAATCACACATCATCGGAGAGGCTATGGTGTTGATGTAGAAGCCCTCCGTGATCGATTCCCCCTCCGGTGGAAGCCTTGGGAAAAGGCCCCAAGATGGGATCTCACGAGTACAGAAGGTTGCGGCAGCGAAAATAGGGTTTCGTGGTGCTCTCGGATGTTTTCAGGGTATATGAGTATATATAGGCGAAAGAAGTATATCGGTGGAGCCATGAGGGGCCCACGAGGGTGGGGGCGCGCCTACCCCCTAGGCGCGCCTCCCTACCTCGTGGCCGCCTCGTTGCTTCCTTGACGTCCACTCCAAGTCTCCTGGATTGCGTTTGTTCCAAAAACGATCCTCGCGAAGGTTTCATTCCGTTTGGATTCCGATTGATATTCCTTTTCTGCGAAACACTGAAATAAGCAAAAAAACAACAATTTGCACTAGGCCTTCGATTAATAGGTTAGTCCCAAAAATAATATATAAGTGCATAATAAAGCCCATTAAACATCCAAAACAGATAATATAATAGCATGGAACAATAAAAAAATATAGATATGTTGGAGACGTATGAAGCATCCCCAAGCTTAATTCCTGCTCGTCCTTGAGTAGGTAAATGATAAAAACAGAATTTTTGATGTGGAATGCTACCTAACATAATTTTCTAAGTAATTCTCTTTATTGTGGCATGAATGTTCAGATTCGAAAGATTCAAGACAAAAGTTTAATATTGACATAAAAATAATAATACTTCAAGCATACTAACTAAGCAATTATGTCTTCTCAAAATAACATGGCCAAAAAAAGCTTATCCCTACAAAATCATATAGTTTGGCTATGCTTCATTTTCATCACACAAGAATGCTCTCATCATGCACAACCCCGATGACAAGCCAAGCAATTGTTTCATACTTTAGTAATCTCAAACTTTTTTCAACTTTCATGCAATACATGAGCGTGAGCCATGGACATAGCACTATGGGTGGAATAGAGTATAATGATGGGGGTTGTGTGGAGAAGAGAAAAAGAAGAAAGTCTCACATTGACGCGGCTAATCAATGGGCTAGGGAGATGCCCATCAATTGATGTCAATGCAAGGAGTAGGGATTGCCATGCAACAGATGCACTAGAGCTATAAATGTATGAAAGCTCAACAAAAGAAACTAAGTGGGTGTGCATCCAACTTGCTTGCTCACGAAGACCTAGGGCATTTGAGGAAGCCCATTGTTGGAATATACAAGCCAAGTTCTATAATGAAAAATTCCCACTAGTATATGAAAGTGACAAAATAAGAGACTCTCTATCATAAAGATCATGGTGTTACTTTGAAGCACAAGTGTGTAAAAAGGATAGTAGCATTGTCCGTTTTATTTCTTTTCTCTTTTTTTGGGCCTTTCCTTTTTTTATTTGGCCTTTCTCTATATTTTTTATTTTTTTGGGACAATGCTCTATTACTGATGATCATCACAGTTCTATTTATTTACAACTCAATGATTACAACTCGATACTAGAACAAAATATGACTCTATCTGATTGCCTCCGGTGGTGTACCGGGATGGGCAATGAATCAAGAGTGACATGTATAATCAATTATGCATGGTGGCTTTGCCACAAATACGATGTCGACTACATGATCATGCAAGGCAATATGACAATGATGAAGCGTGTCATAATAAATGAAACGGTGGAAAGTTGCATGGCAATATATCTCGGAATGGCTATGGAAATGCCATAATAGGTAGGTATGGTGGCTGTTTTGAGGAAGATATAAGGAGGTTTATGTGTGATAGAGTGTATCGTATCACGGGGTTTGGATGCACCGGTGAAGTGTGCACCAACTCTCAAGGTGAGAAAGGGAAATGCACGGTGCCGAAGAGGCTAGCAATGATGGAAAGTTGAGAGTGCATAATCCATGGACTCAACATTAGTCATAAAGAACTCACATACTTATTGCAAAAATCTACAAGTCATCAAAAACCAAGCATTACACGCATGCTCCTAGGGGGATAGATTGGTAGGAAAAGACCATCGCTCGTCCCCGACTGCCACTCATAAGGATGACAATCAAAGAACACCTCATGTTTCAAATTTGTCACACAACGTTTACCATATGTGCATGCTACGGGACTTGCAAACTTCAACACAAGTATTTCTCAAATTCACAACTACTCAACTAGCACGACTCTAATATTACCATCTTCATGTCTCAAAATAATCATCAAGTATCAAACTTATCATAGTATTCAATGCACTTTTTATGAAAGTTTTTATTATACCCATCTTCGATGCCTGTCATATTAGGAGTAATTTTATAGCCAAAGCTAATTACCATGCTTTTCTAAAGGACTCTCAAAATAATATAAGTGAAGCATGAGAGATCAATAATTTCTATAAAATAAAACCACCACCGTGCTCTAAAAGATATAAGTGAAGCACTAGAGCAAAGTTATCTAGCTCAAAAGTTATAAGTGAAGCACATAGAGTATTCTAATTAATTCTGATTCATGTGTGTCTCTCCAAAAGGTGTGTACAGCCAGGATGATTGTGGTGAACTAACAAACAAAAACTCAAATCATACACAGCGCTCCAAGCAAAACACATATCATGTGGTGAATAAAAATATAGCCTCAAGTAAAGTTACCGATGGATGAAGACGAAAGAGGGGATGCCTTCCGGGCATCCCCAAGCTTAGGCTTTTGGTTGTCCTTGAATTTTACCTTGGGGTGCCTTGGGCATCCACAAGCTTAGGCTCTTGCCACTCCTTATTCCATAGCCCATCGAATATTTACCCAAAACTTGAAAACTTCACAACACAAAACTTAACAGAAAACTCGTGAGCTCCGTTAGCGAAGGAAAACAAAAAACCACTTCAAGGTACTGTAATGAACTCATTCTTTATTTATATTGGTGTTAAACCTACTGTATTCCAACTTCTCTATGGTTTATAAACCTACTGTATTTCAACTCATTCTTTCATGACAAGATTTAACAAAGCAGCATCAATTTCACAAGATTCAGCATCGGTAATAGGAGCAATCGGAGTGCTAATAAAATCATTGTTGTTGGTATTGGAAAAGTCACACGATTTAGTATTATCTTGAGCCATCGTGACAAACAATCCAACACACAAGCATGCAAGAAGCAAGAGAAAAGAGACGGACGGAAAAAGAGGGCGAATAAAACGGCAAAGGTGAAGTGGGGCAGAGGAAAACGAGAGGCAAATGGAAAATAATGTAATGCGAGGGAAGAGTTTGTGATGGGTACTTGGTATGTCTTGACTTGTGCGTAGATCTCCCGATAACGGCGCCGGAAAAAGGCTCGTTGACGGGAGATCAAATCTTGACTTGACTTGATGCAAATCTCCCCAGCAACGGCGCCAGAAATCCTTCTTGCTACCTCTTGAGCATGCGTTGGTTTTCCCTTGAAGAGGAAACGGTGATGCAACAAGGTAGCATACGTATTTCCCTCAGTTTTTGAGAACCAAGGTATCAATCCAGTAGGAGACTACACGCAAGTCCCTCGTACCTGCACAAACAATCAAGAACCTTACAACCAAAGCGATAAAGGGGTTGTCAATCCCTTCATGGCCACTTGCAAAAGTGAGATCTGATAAAGATAATAAGATAAATATTTTTGGTATTTTTGTTGTATAGATTGAAAAGTAAAGATTGCAAACTAAGCGGCGGACGAAATAGCTAGTTGACGGAGATTAATATGATGGAAGATAGACCCAGGGGCCATAGGTTTCACTAGTGGCTTCTCTCAAGATAGCATAATCTATGGTGGGTGAACAAATTACTGTCGAGCAATTGATAGAAAAGCGCATAGTTATGAGAATATCTAGGCATGATCATGTATATAAGCATCACGTCCGTGACGATGGTAAAACGATTACGCCTATACTACTATTACTCCACACATCGACCGCTATCCAGCATGCATCTAGAGTATTAAGTTCATAAGAACATAGTAATGCATTAGGCATGATGTAGAGGGATAAACTCAAGCAATATGATATAAACCCCATCTTTTTATCCTCGATGGCAACAATACAATATGTGCCTTGCTACCCTAACATCCTTTGGGAAAGGACACCGCAAGATTGAACCCAAAGCTAAGCACTTCTCCCATGGCAAGAAAGATCAATCTAGTAGGCCAAACCAAACTGATAATTCAAAGAGACTTGCAAAGATATTAAATCATGCATATAAGAATTCAGAGAAGAATCAAATATTGTTCATAGATAATCTTGATCATAAACCCACAATTCATCGAATCTCGACAAACACACCGCAAAAAGAATTACATCGAATAGATCTCCAAGAAGATCGAGGAGAACTTTGTATTGAGATCCAAAGAGAGAGAAGAAGCCATCTAGCTAATAACTATGGACCTGAAGGTCTGTGGTAAACTACTCACACATCATCGGAGAGGCTATGGTGTTGATGTAGAAGCCCTCCATGATCGATTCCCCCTCTGGCGGAGCGCCGGAAAAGGCCCCAAGATGGGATCTCACGCATGAGAAGGTTGCGGCGGTGGAAATAGGGTTTCGTGGTGCTCTCGGATGTTTTAGGGTATATGAGTATATATAGGCGAAAGAAGTAGGTCGGTAGAGCCACGAGGGGGCCACGAGGGTGGGGGGCTGTCGCGACCGGTTTTTTCTGGATATTAAATTCCAGAAAATGGCCGTCGTGCTCATCAGCCCCAGGACTACTGTTAGCTGATGAGGTATCAACTCGGTACAAAAAAATCCAAGAAAAATTACAGGATATGCGGTACAAGACCATTCTGGACTGTGAGTACAACAAATGGTTTCTAGTGGTTGATGGCGGAAGCGGTTTGTGGATCATCAGTGGAACTCCATTTCCCCAGGAACGGTGACCGAGTTAACTCCTATCTTCGCGAGGCTGCTATCACTTTGTTGCTTAGGTTCCGGCGGTCGTCATAACGCTCCGCTCCATGCAACAAATCTGGCCAAGACAATAGCCAGGGACAAGCCAGTGAGTACTTTGAATGTACTCGCAAACATTAGGAACACAGGCATAATATAACAATGATGTGCTGAAAATATTTTATGCTCATGGCGTCAGTCACAAAAGATTTAAAAAATATCTGATGCACGCAAGCATGTTACTCATGAATATGCAATAACATAGTAGTATAAAAAATAATTATGAAATAAATAACAAACATGCCACAGTCGGGCGTCTTAGCGACACCACATAAAGGGCTTTAAAAGGAATGCATGATCGAGGCGTCTAGCGACACCACATAAACCGCTTTAAAACAAATGCCACAGTCGGGCGTCTCAGCGACACCACATAAAGGGCTTATAAAAGAAATGCCACAGTCGGGCGTCTCAGCGACACCACATAAAGGGATTATAAAAGAAATGCCACAGTCGGGCGTCTTAGCGACACCACATAAAGAGATTTAAAAGAAATGCCACAGTCGGGCGTCTCAGCGACACCACATAAAGGGCTTATAAAAGAAATGCCACAGTTAGGCGTCTCAGCGACACCACATAAAGGGCTTATAGAAGAAATGCCACATTTGGGCGTCTTAGCGACACCACATAAAGGGATTTAAAAGAAATGCCACAGTCGGGCGTCTCAACGACACCACATAAAGGGCTTATAAAAGAAATGTCACAGTCGGGCGTCTCAGCGACACCACATAAAGGGCTTATAAAAGAAATAATCACAGCGAATATCCAGGAGGTAAAACCATTCCAAGGATACTCAATACTTCAAATAACATAAGGGGGTTAGTCCATAAATAAAATAATCGTAATCATCATAAGTCACAAGTCACAATCCATGTTCCGGTTTAACAGTCTCTCTTCCGAAGACCGACACTAAGATCGACACTTGACCCATCCCAGACTGTAATCCTTAACCATGGACACGGCTATTCGAATAGGTTTAATCTCTGTAGAGGGTGTACTATTGACCCACGAGTAACGGATTTCTTTAGTCCATCGGGACTAATTCCGTCTACGGTATTTTAATTGAAAACACACCTGACTTGCACACACCAGCTTAACTTACCCGTGTCTGGAATCACCCATGACACCTGTTAAGAAAAACTCTAAGTGGGGAGGCTGCAACCTCGCGTAGCATGGGATCAAATTTATAGCAGCGCTCTAAGGGGTGGCCTCCTCTCGGTCTCAACCAGAAACACCCATGCCCCGGACCAGGTGGCATGCCTACCGGCTTCAACCGATATCTTCCACCAAGGCCTCTACATGCGGTGTGTGCTAGAAAGAGTTTGACAACTTCTGAACCGTACTCTACTTGTTGTAGAGGCAGTGGTAGTCTGAAACAAGCATGGGGAGTTCTTTGGAACAAGACTCGATCTAGGGTCGACTCGGGAGGTTTAAGTATTCCTGCATGATTAGTATAACAAATATATTTCAACCAACAGAATCACCGCTCATTATACCTTACTCGCCATACGGACATAACCGTCTCGACGGAGACCGGCGACAAACTCATGCCTACCCAAGGCAGAGGTTTTCCCGGATTCCTTCCGGTATGCATGCAAGGCACATGAGGATGATTATCATCACAAGTGTGTTCATTTCCAACAGCATGGAAATCACTAATATGCATTCATGCAAATGATCATATCACATGAAATAAATAGTTCTCCAAAATGAGGTGGTGTTATAAACGTGTCGACGAACACACAAAAATGTTATGCCGGGGGTTCAGAATGCTTGCCTTCAATGTGTGGTAAGGCAGGGTGCACTCCAAAACTATTGAAAGTTTTCTTCTCTCTCTCCAAAGTCCTATTTTAAAATAAATTTGAATTAACACACAAATCCAAAACAGCACAAAAAGTTGTTTTGAAAAATTATCAAATAAATCTTAAAATAAACTAGATCAAATTTGAGAGAGGTAGGAAAAAGAATCATTTCATTTGGAGTTGTATTTAAAAAGTTATAGCCAGGTCAAAGTTTTGGTCAAAAACTATTTTTTAAATAAACAGAAAAAGAAAAT
Source organism: Aegilops bicornis (assembly GCA_021605145.1). NCBI lineage: Eukaryota > Viridiplantae > Streptophyta > Magnoliopsida > Poales > Poaceae > Aegilops > Aegilops bicornis. Next base: position 429,367,592 of record CM038671.1, on the reverse strand, counting down.
ACGTTTCGAATATAAGCATACGTCGAAGACGTACTTTGAGAATGCTCCTTCACTTACTACACGTGGAGGCGGGCTGGAGTCATCGACAGTGGGCCTGCACAGCCTTGGTCGAGGCTTGACCCGGTCGCCCTCCCTCCTCTTCCTCTGCCCGAGCAGGGGTGCGGGACTCCGGCGATCGCCCCCGGCGAACAGCGGGTCCTTGCGGGGAGCTGAGAGCGGGGATGGATCCGCAGATCAAGGGTGGTCCTTCCGGGGGTTGCAGGGTCGTCGAGGTGGAGGAATCGCCGTCGGCGAGCTTCCACGTGGCCCGGCGTCGGGGGTAAAGTGGATTTGAGGCTTCGGTGGCTCTCCGTCGCAGCTGGGGGTCTGGGTGGCTCCGCAAGATGGAGTGGATTCTGTTGGTGGTGTCGGGAGGGCAGGGGAGGCTCTGGTTATGCCGAATGGAGCCGGGAGGCGGCGGTGGCCAAACTGGCCGGAGTCGGTGAAGACGGCCTCTTCCCCCTCAATTGACGGCAGCGGGGGCACTAGGAGGATAGTGAGAGGCTGCCTGCGTGCGGGGATGAGCTCGGGACTCCTTAAATAGACTCGCCAAGGCGGTTCCGCGGCGACCGGGGATAAGGTTGCCGGCGACCGTCTTTCTGTAGCTATGGCGACGTGGCGGCGACGCAGCTAGGGACGAGGCTGCGGATGAGCCGGAGATGTAAGGGGGCAGGTGGCGGCGCCGGTGGCTTTGGCGGCACCGACCGAGGCGAGGCGGCGCTACTGCAGACGCCGGCGTGCCGCCAAGGCTCTGGCGGTATGTAGGCTGCCGGCGGCTTGGCGCATTGCTGCGAGAAGGGAGTGTGTGGTGTGGCGCCACTGAGCGGGCCAAAACCAGTATGACGTGTCGGCTCGGCGAGGCTCGTCGTCTGGCAGCGCTGCTCGCGCCCAGAGCATGCACGAAATGTGTTCGATAAAATGCCGGGGCATGCTAGAGGTCTCAGGTGAGGTTGGCAAGCAACAGAACTAGGTTAGTGATAGAGGGAAGATCAAGGGACAAGGTGGTTTGGTGCCGAGACCAAGTTCACCATGTAGACTTGAAATCATGCCAAAATCTGGCCTTGCACTCAGGGTGTTTGTCAAAATGCCACAGGCACCTAGGCATTTCTTGGAGTGGCCAATTCTTCCAGATTGAAGTCTCTTTGGATGCTCAAGAGGGTGGTGAGGTTAGTTTGTGAAAAGCACAAACTTGCTAGTGCAAGTTTTGCAGAACTCCAATTCTGGATGAACTTAAATGGCATCATCTCATGAACCAAAAGTATTCCAATGGTTGCATGCTCCACGGACTTAGGGGTTTGGCAAGGTACACTACAAGCGGGAGGAAGAATCAAGGGCCAATGAGCAAGCAAGGATATGGTTGCTTTGTACAATCCATCATGATGGACCAGAATGAAGATGAGTCTGATTCACTCAAAATTTTCAAATAACAACCTTGGATTTTTGCATATAGTGGAATAATATGCTCCTACTGACATCCCATAATATTGGTGGAGGCTAGAAAGAAGTATTTAAATGAGTTGCAGTGCAAAAATGCCTACTGGACCAGAGAAGAAAATTAGGTGTAGAGCTCAAAATAATTCATGAATAAATTATAACTTTGCACAAAAGTGATTAAAAAACATCACCAGACATCTCCAATTTTTGGTTGGAATTTTAGGTGAATTTATCAAATGGTTGTAGTTCAATTATGGCCATATAATCTTGGAAAACTATTTTTCAAGAAACTAAAGATCAAGCAAATTAATTATGTAATTAGTTCTACTAATAAAAGAAAAGTTTTTCTTGAGTGGTTAAACAAGTCCAATATTATAAGTAAAAGATTTTCCATCTTAGGGAACAACTCCAAGATAACCAAGAAAAGAATGGTTTTGAAATCAAGAAAAACCAAGAAAAAGGAAAGTTAAATTTCCTGGCAAGATTTTTATTAGCAAAACAAAGTTAAAATTTTTTGGGGTGTCACAACACTACCCCCCTTAAGAAAAATCTCGTCCTCGAGATTTGCTAAGAGTTATCTCTATAGAAAAAAATTGCATCAAAACAGAAACGGCTACAGTGAGAGGGCAATAAGTGGTGCAAAATACAGTGTGGAACACTGGCTCTGTGTGGAAAAATCTATGGTTAGGAGCAAAACGAGAGATTTCTTCGCCGGATATAGATTCAGAATAAATTATAAATCTCAAAATACGCTGGTCGCACCCAAGAGCACAGTGCTCTCTCTGGCTGACAGGTCGACCTGGGCCCACGGTCAGCCTCTTCTTCTTCCTCCGGCTCTCTCTTCTTCCTCTCTCCCGCGCGCTTTCCCGCGCTTTCTCACCGTGGCGCCTAGAGCGTGGGGCATCTAGGCCGTGCTTCTTGGTAGTCTTGTGGCGTGCTAGCTGCCGGTGCAGCGTGCACTCACTTTGCGGGCAGTCTTGCTGTCGGCCTTTGCTCGAGGATTCGCCTCGAACACCGGGCGATCGGGCTGACGAGCGGGCGCTGGTGGACCTCGCCCACCGTATACACCGAGCTCGAGCTATAAATCGGCCGAGGTGTTCTCCTCCTTTTCCTCGCTTTGGCCTCGCTCCTCCTCCTCCCTCCTTCTCCTCTATTTCCGTTGGCGGAGCTCGAGACGGGCTCTAATGGCGGAGGTGGTGCCGGATCGGTACGCGTGATCTTCTTTGGCGGACGGCCGCAGCGGTGCTGGGGCTCTCCATGCTCCTGTGTGCGATGATCCTCGATGATCGTCGCGATGCCGCTGCCCGGTTGCTGGCTCTCCGTGGTGGTGGTGACCACGAGGAGTAGGTGGGGGTGTGTCAGGCGCTGACTGTTGCCGGGAGGTGCTCAGTTAGATGTAACACTGTTGCAAAAATTTTGCAAGCAGTGTATGTGTTCGTGTAATTGTGGTTGTGAGTCTGCATGCCGTGGTGCTGCGGGAAAATAAAATAATCCATGTCGTGAACGATGCAGCAATACCGGGAAAAGAAAACTCACTCCAGGATTTCTCGCGAAAGGACATAGTAATACAATAGAGTCAAATTGCAACAATAACTGAAACTAAACGGTTTACATTGCCGCACAAACTCGGGGCACCACGCATAAGTTACAACACATGAATAAACGTCACAGCAATAAATATAGCGGCGGCGTCTAAAGTGAAAACGTTAATCGGGCGGGGTCACGAGAAAGCGTCTCTGCATCGGGATACACTCTTCTTCTATCGGAGGAAGTGGATTGACCAAACAATGAATGTGTCTCTCTGGTCGGGCCTCAATGATTCGCCGATGGCGATACGAGGATTTAAATCTGCGAGGCTCGTAGATAACCCATCACGCGTTGGGTTAAATGCTCTTGAGCGATGACGTATTAGACGAGGTTGGCCAAGACGGGGTCTCTCTCAATACGTCCACACGAAAAGATGTTACTCCTCCGGGTCTTTGCGGCTCGGAAAATAATAATACCCTCGTTCGCTGGCAAAGGGCACATGAATCGAAGGCGAGCGAGCGCTTCGTACGCCGCAGCTTCTACGGCCATATGTGGGGTTGGCATAGATTTCCCTACGAAGGAGACCTCCGCTGGATCTTGGTTTGGGTATACGGGAGGGATGTGCACGCTGCCCAATATCTCGAGGTGGAAGGGGTGATTCTCGATTTGAACAGCTCGTACTGGGGTGGCTGGGTAGCGCCCATGGTATCAAGGGTAAAATCCCACAATATCTTGACAAAACTACCCGGGTTGCATCTGGAGTTCTCGAGATAGAATCTGGGGCTCGGCATGGCAAGAAATGGTTGTGAGAATGGTGCACAAGGTGAGGGGTGCTTGGCAGGGTCACTCGGTGGCCCTTTTTATAGCACCGGAGATGGGTCATTTTTACCATGGTGAAAGGTAAAGAATTTGCCGGCTCAGCTTGGGGTCAAGCCACAGATACACACATCTCACTAAAGTAACGTATCACTGTGGGTGTTGTCGGGGTGGTTTTTGGTGGCTGCGCCAAGGATAGAGAAATCCCACTGCATGCCAATACATCCATGCAAGACTACTATATAAAACAGAGGCACGATGACAGGCTGCGTTAATTTAAGGGATCACAGGATTACCAAGCGAGGATACACTGGGACTCGACACTACTCGAGTAACTTAGTCTGCCGTTTACATCCAAGCGGGCGTCCCTTGTGGATGTCGAGGCTTCTCCACGGTTCTCACCGTCGGAATTAGCTGGAGAGGGTTGAGGGGCTGCAGGCTCGGGGTAGTGATGATGACCATCGCGGGGATTGTTGACCACAACCCCGTTGGAGTGTGCTCCCAGGAGGCGACGAAGCACTTCTGGGGTCATCAAGGCACCGTGGCTGACGGCTGGGGCTGATCTCAGGGTCTCGATCGGGTGTCCGAACAGCACGACAGGGTTGTCGGAGTTGGGCTCGATCTCTTCTCTCGCCGGGGCTCGACGAGCCAGCTCTCCACGATCTGCGATCAGATCAATGGTGATTTGATCGAATAGTTCCTCCAGCGCACCTACATAGCGCACTAGGTGCAGCAATGCAGGGTTCGTTTCGTGATCTCCGTTGGCTACTTGGGGTGGTCTACCCGTACCCTTCACGCTGGGGTAGTAGTGGAGCGAGCGACGATTAACTCTGGCGACAGGTGCACGAGATGAACTATAGCCTCTCGAGCAGCTAGTTGGATGGCTTGTGGCTCAAAGGAAGTTGTTCTTCGGTGAAATCAGAGGCGCTCGGGTGCTAGACCCCTACCGTAGATGTGTACCGTGGCCCAGAATTGTGGCTCTCACCGCTCAGGGGTCCTTGGTACACAACATATTCGGGTGGCTCTTCTAACGCATAGGCACGGCGGGTGAGGTTTGCGAGTATGGTCACAAAGCCTCCAAGGTTGGTTGATGTGGTCTCATTGTGCACGACGGGACCGGGCATTGTGGCTTGGTTTGGGGAAAATGCTGTGTTGTGTTGTGTTGGGGCTAGCGTGCCCTTTTTATAGAAAAAGGGGACGGAGTCTTCCTTCACACGCTTACGAATGAGACCCTTGGGTGCTGGTCACTGGTGCGTGATAGATGGGCTAGGTTGATAGGTTGGGCACCGACTGCCAAAAGCGTCGGGTCACTGTGTGGCTATCTTGTGCGAGAAGCTTGGCTGGGGTTTACTTATGGCTTGGTGGGTTGGTTTGCCTAAGTTTATTGACCTAGCTAAGATAGGATTAGCCAATGGTCAGCCTGGCTCTGATACCAAGTCTGTCGCGCCGGTTTTTTCCGGATATTAAATTCCAGAAAATGGCCATCGTGCTCATCAGCCCCAAGACTACTGTTAGCTGATGAGGCATCAACTCGGTACAGAAAAATCCAAGCAAAATTACAGGATATGCGGTACAAGACCATTCTGGCCTGTGAGTACAACAAATGGTTTCTAGTGGTTGATGGCGGAAGCAGTTTGTGGACCATCAGTGGAACTCCATTTCCCCACGGGAACAGCTGACCAGGTTGACTCCTATCTTCGCGAGGCTGCTATCACTGTTGCTTAGGTTCCGGGGCGGTCGTCGCAACGCTCCGCTCCATGCAAGAAATCTGGCCAAGACAATAGCCAGGGACAAGCCAGTGAGTACTTTGAATGTACTCGCAAACATTAGGAACACAAGCATAATATAACAATGATGTGCTGAAAATATTTTATGCTCATGGCGCTACCACAAAAGATAAAAAATCTGATGCACGCAAGCATGTTACTCATGAATATGCAATAACATAGTAGTATAAAAAAATTATGAAATAAATAACAAACATGCCACAGTCGGGCGTCTTAGCGACACCACATAAAGGGCTTTAAAAGGAATGCCGCAGTCGGGCGTCTAAGCGACACCACATAAAGGGCTTTAAAAGAAATGCCACAGTCGGGCGTCTCAGCGACACCACATAAAGGGCTTATAAAAGAAATGCCACAGTCGGGCGTCTCAGCGACACCACATAAAGGGCTTATAAAAGAAATGCCACAGTCGGGCGTCTTAGCGACACCACATAAAGGGCTTTAAAAGAAATGCCACAGTCGGGCGTCTCAGCGACACCACATAAAGGGCTTATAAAAGAAATGCCACAGTCGGGCGTCTCAGCGACACCACATAAAGGGCTTATAAAAGAAATGCCACAGTCGGGCGTCTTAGCGACACCACATAAAGGGCTTTAAAAAAATGCCACAGTAGGGCGTCTCAGCGACACCACATAAAGGGCTTATAAAAGAGATGCCACAGTCGGGCGTCTCAGCAACACCACATAAAGGGCTTATAAAAGAAATAATCACAGCGAATATCCAGGAGGTAAAACCATTCCAAGGATACTCAATACTTCAAATAATATAAGGGGGTTAGTCCATAAATAAAATAATCGTAATCATCATAAGTCACAAGTCACAATCCATGTTCTGGTTTAACAGTCTCTCCTCCGAATACCGACACTAAGACCAACACTTGACCCATCCCAGACTGTAATCCTTAACCATGGACACGGCTATTCGAATAGGTTTAATCTCTGCAGAGGGTGTACTCTTTACCCACGAGTAACGGATTTCTTTAGTCCATCGGGACTAATTCCGTCTACGGTCTTTTAATTGAAAACACACCTGACTTGCACACACCAGCTTAACTTACCCGTGTCTGGAATCACCCATGACACCTGTTAAGCAAAAGTCTAAGTGGGGAGGCTGCAACCTCGCGTAGCATGGGATCAAATTTATAATGTGCGCTCTAAGGGGTGGCCTCCCATCTCGGTCTCAACCGGAAACACCCATGCCCCCGGACCAGGTGGCATGCCTACCGGCTTCAACCGATATCTTCCACCATGGCCTCTCTCATGCGGTGTGTGCTAGAAAGAGGTTGACAACTTCTTGAACCGTACTCTACTTGTTGTAGAGGCAGTGGTAATCTGAAACAAGCATGGGGGTTACTGGAACAAGACTCGATCTAGGGTCGACTCAGGAGGTTTAAGTATTCCCTGCATGATTAGTATAACAAATATATTTCAACCAACAGAATCACCGCTCATTATACCTTACTATGCCATACCGGACATAACCGTCCCGACGGAGACCGGCGACAAACTCATGCCTACCCAAGGCAGAGGTTTTCCCGGATTCCTTCCGGTATGCATGCAAGGCACATGAGGATGATTATCATCACAAGTGTGTTCATTTCCAACAGCATGGAAATCACTAATATGCATTCATCCAAATGATCATATCACATGAAATAACAAGTTCTCCGAAATGAGGTGGTGTTATAAACGTGTCGACGAACACACAAAAATGTTATGCCGGGGGTTCAGAATGCTTGCCTTCAATGTGTGGTAAGGCAGGGTGCACTCCAAAACTTTTGAAAGTTTTCTTCTCTCTCTCCAAAGTCCTATTTTAAAATAAATTTGAATTAACACACAAATTCAAAACAGCACAAAAAGTTGTTTTGAAAAATTATCAAATAAATCTTAAAATAAACTAGATCAAATTTGAGAGAGGTTGGAAAAAGAATCATTTCATTTGGAGTTGTATTTAAAAAGTTATAGCCAGGTCAAAGTTTTGGTCAAAAACTATTTTTTAAATAAACAGAAAAAGAAAAAACGTTTCGAATATAAGCATACGTCGAAGACGTACTTTGAGAATGCTCCTTCACTTACTACACGTGGAGGCGGGGCTGGAATCCTTGACGGTGGGCCTGCAGCCCATCGGTCAGGTTTGACGGTCGCCTCCCTCCCTTCCTCTGCCCGAGGGTGCGGGACTCGGCGATCGCCACCCGTGACAGGCGGGTCCTTCTTGAGGAGCTGAGAGCGAGGATGGATCCGCAGATCAAGGGTGGTCCTTCCGTTGGTTGCAGGGTCGTCGGAGGTGGAGGGAATCACCGTCGACGAGCTTCGCGGCGGCCGGTGGCGTCGGGAGTAAAGTGGATTTGAGGCTTCGGTGGCTCTCCGTCATTTGGGGAAGTGCAGGTGGCTCCGCAAGATGGAGTGGATTCTGTTGGTGGTGTCGGGAGGGCCGGGGAGGCTCTGGTTATGCTGAATGGAGTCGGGAGGCGGCGGTGGACGAACTGGCCGGAGTCGGTGAAGACGGCCTCTTCCCCCTCAATTGACGGCAGCGGGGCACTAGGAGGATAGTGAGAGGCTGCACGTGTGCGGGAGGATGAGCTCGGGGCTCCTTAAATAGACTTCGCCAAGGTGGTTCATGGCGGCCGGGATAAGGTTGCAGTGACCGTCTTTTCTGTAGCTATGGCGACGTGGCGGCGACGCTAGGGGACGAGGCTGCGGATGAGTGGAGATGCTTAAGGGGGCAGTGGCGGCCTGGTGGCTTTGGCGGCACCGACCGAGGCGGGCTGGCTTGGACGCCGGCGTGCCGCCAAGGCTCTGACGGGCGGCGTAGAGGCTGCTGAAGCGGCTTGGCGCGTTCTTTGTCGAAGGGGAGTCGTGGTGTGGCGCTCTGAGCGGGCCAAAACCAGGGCGTGACGTGTCGGCTCAGCCGAGGCTCGTGCGTCTGGCAGCAGCGCTCTGCTCGCGCCCGAACACGCCTGAGAATGTGTTCCATAAAATGCCGGGGCATGCTAGAGGTCTCAGGTGAGGTTGGCAAGCAACAGAACTAGGTTAGTGATAGAGGGAAGATCAAGGGACAAGGTGGTTTGGTCTGGAGACCAAGTTCACCATGTAGACTTGAAATCATGCCAAAATCTGGCCTTGCACTCAGGGTGTTTGTCAAAATGCCACAGGCACCTAGGCATTTCTTGGAGTGGCCAATTCTTCCAGATTGAAGTCTCTTTGGATGCTCAAGAGGGTGGTGAGGTTAGTTTGTGAAAAGCACAAACTTGCTAGTGCAAGTTTTGCAGAACTCCAATTCTGGACAGAACTTAAATGGCATCATCTCATGAACCAAAAGTATTCCAATGGTTGCATGCTCCTGGACTTAGGGGTTTGGCAAGGTACACTACAAGCAGGAGGAAGAATCAAGGGCCAATGAGCAAGCAAGGATATGGTTGCTCTACAATCCATCATGTTGGACCAGAATGAAGATGAGTCTGATTCACTCAAAATTTTCAAATAACAACCTTGGATTTTTGCATATAGTGGAATAATATGCTCCTACTGACATCCCATAATATTGGTGGAGGCTAGAAAGAAGTATTTAAATGAGTTGCAGTGCAAAAATGCCCTCTTGGACCGAGAGAAGAAAATTGGGTGTAGAGCTCAAAATAATTCATGAATAAATTATAACTTTGCACAAAAGTGATTTAAGAACATCACTAGACATCTCCAATTTTTGGTTGGAATTTTAGGTGAATTTATCAAATGGTTGTAGTTCAATTATGGCCATATAATCTTGGAAAACCATTTTTCAAGAAACTAAAGATCAAGCAAATTAATTATGTAATTAGTTCTACTAATAAAAGAAAAGTTTTTCTTGAGTGGTTAAACAAGTCCAATATTATAAGTAAAAGATTTTCCATCTTAGGGAACAACTCCAAGATAACCAAGAAAAGAATGGTTTTGAAATCAAGAAAAACCAAGAAAAAGGAAAGTTAAATTTCCTGGCAAGATTTTTATTAGCAAAACAAAGTTAAAATTTTTTGGGGTGTCACAGGGGCGCACCTACCCTCTGGCCGCGCCTCCCTACCGCGTGGCCGCCTCGTTGTTTCCTTGATGTCCACTCCAAGTCTCCTGAATTGTGTTTGTTCCAAAAATGATCCTCGTGAAGGTTTCATTCCGTTTGATATTCCTTTTCTGCGAAACACTGAAATAGGCAAAAAAATAGCAATTTGCACTGGGCCTTCGGTTAATAGTGTCGGATTTCGGGTTCCGGCAGACCCTTGAGGTTCGAACACTGGGGTGCGCGCGGAATCTTGCCCTCTACCTACCTGCACCCCGCCGCCTCGCTAGGATCTAAAGTACGAAAGGAACAGCACAAGAGACACAGGGTTTATACTAGTTCAGGCCACCATTGTGGTGTAATACCCTACTCTAGTTTGTGGTGTGGTGGATTGCCTCTTGGGCTGATGGTGATGAACAATACAAGGAAGAACTGCTAGGGGGAGTTCAGTCGCTTCTCTCTATCTCTCTCGTTTGTTCTCTTGCTACCTTTCTTTCTTCTTCTTTTTCTACTCTGTGGGTGGCTAGCCCTATTTATAGGCAGAGGCCCTGGGCCTCTTCCCAAATATTGAGTGGGAAGGGCGCCAACAATTGGCCATTTGAAGGGAACATCTGGTACACTTATCTGACTAAAGTCGGTCCTCGCTTTGTCAAAGGCTCTGGTGATAGCCTTGGCTTGGGCTCCACAATGACTTCCTTCCTGCCGTTGGACTGGTCTTGGTCTTGTTGCACGAAATGGACGCCTTTGCTTGATGCTCTCGCTGCGCTTGCTTCCTTTGCACCAAAGAGGAAAGGAGGACCTTCTTGTGTGGCGCCCGCCTGGCGCCCTTGGTCGTCATGGCTTGCGTCATGGGCACCTCGCGAGGTACCCGCCTTGATTTCTCTGCCTCCTCATGAGCCAACTGATGAGGCCACACTGAGGAAGCTCCTGTCGTCCGCCCATGAGGCTTGGCCCCTCGCGAGGGTCTTGAGCTTGTGTTGATGAAGATGGGCCGTGATGGGCCCCCCTTTGAGCCACGCCGCAGGCCGCAGGCAGGCAAGTTTGGGGACCCCCGTTCCCAGAACGCCGACAAATAGGTTAGTCCCAAAAATAATATAAAAGTGCATAATAAAGCCCATGAAACATCCAAAACAGATAATATAATAGCATGGAACAATCAAAAATTATAGATACGTTGGAGACGTATCAGGTCCCTCCAAGCGCCCTTGCGAGGTTGGGCCTGCCAGCGGTCCTCATGAGGCTAGTCGCGCCACTCCTAGCGGGGGCTTGCGGTCATCCCAGTGTCCTCCGCTTCGACCTCCTCCACGGCTGTAGCCTCGGTCATTCGCTCGGGGCGTCGACCAAAGCGCCCATCGTGGATGGCCCTGAGCTCCTGACAGTCATTGGTGTTGTGGGTGTGTATGTTGTGGAAGGCGCAGAATGGGAGGCTGCCCTTGGATGACTCTGGGTGGTCGTAGCCGCGCTTCATCTCCGGTTCAGCCGTGAGCACGGCCGCACCTTGCGCTTCACGTCCGCGATCTTGGCCTTCTTGTCTTCAGGGTCGGCAGCTGGGAGCTCGAGGAGGGAGAGGCGTCCTTCCTCAGCTCTCGCGCACTTGGTCGCCATGTTGAACATCTCCAGGGCCGTGCACAGGTCCTCATGTATGGCGAGCTCCTCCTTCATCTTGACGTCGCGGACACCGTCATAGAATATTGAGATGATGGCCTCGTCCGTCACCTTGGGAATATTGAGGCGAACGTTGTTGAAGCGTTGGATGTACTTCTGTAGGGTTTCCCCTGGCTGCTGCTTGATGCACCGCGGGTCTCCCACGGCAGGCGGGCGGTCGCGAGTGCCCTGGAAGTAGACAATGAAACGCTTGCGCATCTCGCCCCAGGAGGAGATCGATCCCGCGGGCAGGTTCAGGAGCCACAAGCGCGCGTCGTCCTTGAGGGCCAAGGGAAACCAGTTCACCATAACCTTCTTGTCACTGTTGGCTGCCTTGATGCTCAGCTCATAGAGCTGCAGGAAGTTGGCAGGGTCGGGGGTGCCGTCGTAGCGTGGAGGCAGGTCAGGCTTGAACTTCCCCGGCCAGACGATGATGCACAGCTCGGGAGTGAAGGCGCGGCAGCCCGCTGTGGTCACTGGAGCCTGTTGCGAAGGTGGAGCCTGGTCTTGGTATCCACACGCCACCGCCGCCGGCGGCGCGCGGTCTTGACGTGGTGGTGCCAGGAGTGCAGGAGTACCTTCTTGCGGCTGTTGGACCTCCTAGCAACTTTCCTCTTCACGCGCAGGCGCCCTGCATGGCGGGTCATGCCACGGGGCCGCGCATCTCAGTCCGAGGATGACATCTTGATGGGGAGGTGGTGGAGGTGCTCCATGGGCCACGTCGCCCGCAGCAGGGGGCGGGCGAGGCAGGGAGAGGGACGGTGCAGGAGAGCCCCCAGCGGCGCTGACGAGCTCGGCGGTATGGTCCAACAAGTCCTCATAGAGGTCGTCGACGGGGCGGTAACGCAGGAGCTCGCGTGCCATGAGCAGCGTAACCTGCACGTCCGCGGGCCCGCAACGAGCATGGGACGACGAGCCGGCCGGAGTCAGCGACCGGTGGCGGTGCGTCCGTCCCGCCGCACAGAGGGGTGCGGCGATGAAGCTTGCTGCTTGTTTTCCGCCGGGCCGGTGGCGGCGTTGGCAGCGGCTGATGGAGAGCGACGGGGAGGCCCGCCGACGGGCGCCATCTGGGCGACGCGAGCGTTGAGAGCGGCTCGGCGCTCAGCATGGGCTCGACGAGCATCAGCCATGGAAGCAGTGGAGCGGCGGTGCATCGATCAATGAAAGAGAAGTTTTGGCGTACCCCTACCTGGCGCGCCAAATGTCGGATTACGGGTTCCGCAAACGCTTAAGAGGTTCGAACTCTGGGTTGCGCACGAAGAACACTCTCTTCCCGGCTCGCTTGCTCAAGATCCCACGGCCTGGCTCGATGAACCCAAAGGACGAGAGATACAGAGATTTATCCTGGTTCAGGCCACCTTGTGGTGTAATACCATACTCCAGTTTTTTGGTGGATTGCCTCGAGGGGCTCAGGATGAACTGGAATAGTGGATGAACGGCCTCAGGAGGTGAGGTGTTCTTGAGCTCGATGAGCTGGTGGATGTGAGGATGATCTGAATGATCCGTCCTTTGCTACGGTGGTGGCTAAGTCCTATATATAGCGGCCTTGGTCCTCTTCCCAAATGTAGGCGGGAAGGGATCCCACAATGGCCAAGTTTGAAGGGGGACAACTAGTACAAGCTATCCTGACAAAAGTAGTCTTCGCCTGCAAAGGCTCTAGTGGTGACGCTGCAGTGGGATCCGCAATGATCTCCGTCCTGGTGGTCTTGGTCTTGTTGCACCGATATGGAAACCTTTGCCTGATGCCTCGGGACCCCGCGCCTGCGCTTGCCTCCTTAGCACCAAAAAGGAAACTGGTACACTGCGGCCGCTGGCGCCCGCCTAGCCTTAGTCCTCATGGCTCACGTCATGTGAGCCTCGCGAGGTGCACCCTGCATTGATAGCTCCGCTCCTCGGGAGCCAGCCTAGTGAGGCCGCCCCCAGGGAGGTCTTGGTGTCGTCCGCCTCGCGAGGCTTGGCCCCCGCGAGGATATTGAGTTGTTGCTGCTGAAGCTGGGCCATACCAGGCCGTTGATGGAGCCACGCCACGGGCCACAGGCAGGCAAGTCTGGGCAACCCGTTCCTAGGACGCCGACAACCACGACCAAGCCGACGGCGAGACTCCATTCTTCCTCCTCGACGGAGCTAAAGTGGTTCTCCCACACGAGGTCAGGCATCGCTCCACACGGGTCTTGGCGTTTGACGAGGCACGCCAGGACGCCTCACGGGGGATGGACCTCATGCTGGGGGAGGAACGCCGCCGCCAAGCTTCGCTCTGAGCAGCGAGGTACTAGCAGGCGCTGCGGCGGTACCACTGCCGCAGCGTCCGCTCCAAGACATTCGAGGTGGGTGATCTCGTCCTGAGGCGGGTGCTCTCCATGGAAGGGCTGCATAAGCTCTCGCCCATGTGGGAGGGCCCGTTCAGCATCGCCCGTGTCTCCATGCCTGGTGCCGCGCGCCTGGAGACACAGGACGACATCCCCATCCAGAACGCCCGGAACATCCAGCACCTCCTGAAGTTCTACCCATGAAGCAAGGCCCCGCGCCTGTGAAGGTCTCCGCTCGTGACACTCTCACGTAATAATGAGTTGGGGCTATACACGCCCTAGAGTCTGCTGAGGTCGCCCCTGGGCCTCATGGGGGCTCTCACCCACGTCCTAGTGGAGGCCCCATGCTCCGTGCTGGTGGGGAGACAAGAAGACTAGTCTAGGTGCCGGACGCGGTTGTTCTTTTGCTTGCTTTCTGTAGTATGTTTTTGACTTCTTGAATGAAATTTGGAGCTTTCGTATCCTTCGTTCGCAAGAGTTGGGTTCTTCTCTCTTTTTGCTCGCCTTTCTGACCTTGTCCCAGGAAGAGCGGCAGTTGCCTGTCGCTCCTCCTCGCGCTTCTCGCGCATGGGGGCTAGGTAGGTGTGTGCGCCTGGGCTCGCCCACGACCACACCTCATCGAAGCCCTGTCGCCCCAGAGCTTCACGTTCTTAATCCTTGCGAGACGCTCTCCAACGAGCTCGTGAGCATGCGCACCCCCTCAAGTTCGTACCTCTGGGCATCGCGACGTGGTAGGACGGGACGCCTCACGAGGCCTACCAATTCACGCTCGGGGGCTTGTGCGAGGTAGGACGGGACGCCTCACGAGGCCTCCCAATTCTAAAAAATTCTGCAACTACAGAACGCCTCCTAAGGCTCGACGAATCCCGAGTCATCAAGAAGGAAGCCTTTGGAAGATGTCCATGGATCAGCGCGCCCTCGCGACATGGGAGGCTACCACAAGCACATCAAGCTAAGTTACCCTAACCACACCTAGTAGAAACACAGGTATCACGGCACAATATCAAAATAACAAACATAGCACAATGGCGCAAGCGTCGCGGTTCATTACACACCCCAGCAGGGCCCTCTACTTTTTTCAAATGCGGGAGAAAGGAAAGGAAAAACAAAAGCGAGCCGCACGACTGCAGCAGCTCCTGAGGCCAGGCTCTAGCTGCGCTCGAGCTCAGTCCGAGTCTTCCTCCTGCTTCACTGGACCACGGCGGCAAGATGGCTCGTCGCCTTCCCCGACCCGAGCCAGGCGGCGTGGTGGTTCATCATAGCTGCCGCCGCCGGTGCTCTCGTCAGAGGAGGAGCCGCCGCTGCTGGAGGTAGCACGGTCGTCGCCAAGGGCAAGCTCACCCTCATCATTGTCACGGTCGTCGCCAAGGCCAAGCTCATCGTCACCGCTGCTATCCTCCGGGCAGCACCCCGCATGATGGTTGTTTTCCCCAAACACCCTCATGTAGAGGGTCGCGAGGCCGTCGTACCTGAAATGGAGGGTGCACCTCCCGCTCAGGCCCCGCGCACGGGCAAATGGCTGCCAACCGCGGACCAAGGACACATTGCCCGCGGCGGTGACTTCGCCCCCACCCATGAGGCCCTGATGCAGCAGCCTTCAACCTGCAGCCAGAGGCCATCAAGCCCCATGGTCGGCAGCGCACTCGCGAAGAAACGCGGGAGCAGGAGCCAGGTGCCAGCGGGCCTCTCCGACCACATGGCAAACTCCGGGAACACATCCGCCGAGTGGGAGCACGACCGAGGAGGCCGGGCGACCACGGCGCGCCTTCCCTCATCGCAGGGGACGCCCCATCCTTGGCAGATCCCACCGCGAGAGGAGGTGCCGCCACAGCCACCTAAGGCGGCGCCTGCTCCCGAAGAAGTATGCTCGCGCCCGAGAGGGGCCATCGCCGGGGTCGCGGCATACTTATGGGGCGGCCATGACCTCTTGGGCGTGGCGAACTGGCCCCTCCTTGGGGGCTTGCCCCTTTTCGGCGGTGGAGAACCTCCTCGTTGGCGCCATTGATGCTACGGCAAGACGGAGAAATGAGGAAGAAGGAGGGGGAAGAGTGGGCAGCAAGAAGATGGAGACAAGCAAGGAGGGCCCTGCCCCTCCCCTCATTTATAGCCGGGGGAGGCCAACCGCCGGCCTCCACGATCCCAAGTAATGATGATCTCTTTTGCATGCAGTAGGCTCTAGTCAAGTCGAACTGTTGCCGAGGCTGCGTGGGGAAGTGGAGACGTCCACGTCCTATCAAGCGCCACGTGTTGACCTAGGCCGCACGCGGTTGGAGCCCGCACCGCTCCGCCCTTGTCCTTTGGCTTCACCTCGAAGCCAAGTCCGAGCGCGCCTTGGGCCCAGGGGCTACTGTCGGTGTTCTAGGAACCGGGGTACCCAGACTTGCCTGCCTGCGGCCCATCATGTGGCTCCATCGGCGGACTGGTACGGCCCATCTTCAGCACCAAAAACACAAGACCCTCGTGAGGGGCCAAGCCTCGCGAGGCGGACGACGCCAAGGCCTCCGAAAGGAGCGGCCTCCTCAGGCTGGCTCCTAAGGAGCGGAGATTTCTATGCAAGCCCTCACCTTGTGAGGTTCGGATGACGCAAGCTGAGGGAGTCCTGGATTAGGGGGTCCTCGGGTGTCAGGACTATTTGATGTGGGCCGGACTGATGGGTCGTGAAGATAAAAGCAGAAGACTTTTCCCCCGTGTCCGGGTAGGACTCCTATATGCGTGGAAGGCAAGTTTGGTGTCCGGATATGTTATTTCCTTCCTTTACAAACCGACTCTGTACAATCCTAGGCCTCTCTGGTGTGTGTATAAACCGGGGGGTTGGTCCGTAGAAATCATCAGAATTCTCATAGGCTAGACAGCTAGGGTTTAGCCATTACGATCTCGAGGTAGATCAACTCTTGTAACCCCTATACTCATTGAATAGAATCAAGTAGGAAGTAGGGTTTTACCTCCTTTAAGAGGGCCCGAACCTGGGTAAACATTGTGTCCCCATTGTCCCTTGTTACCATTGATCCTCAGATGCACAGTTCGGGACCCCCTACCCGAGATCTGCCAGTTTTGAAACCAACATTGGTGCTTTCATTGAGAGTTCCACCGTGTCGTCGATAGAAGGACTGATGGCTCGACTTGTCATTGGTGATGATGCTATTTCTGGGGAGACTTTTCTCCCTGGTCAACTCTTCGTGTTTGGCGGCTTTGCTCTGCGTACCAATTCAATTGGTCACCTCGAGCAGATCGACAGCTATGCCCCTGGTCACTAGATCAGGTTTGGAAGTTTGAATTACATCGCTGATATCCGAGGATACTTGATCTTCGAAGGGTTCTCGGCCTTGGCCGCTGCTCCTCAACTAGATGAAGGAAACCCGTCGGATCCACCATCAGATTCCCCTTAAGGATCGACTCTCGTGCCTGCTCTGCCCTTAGATCCGGAGCGGACCACTTTGTCCGAAGACGGGAGGGTAAATCCCGTCGGACTCTGTCACTTTACAGAGCTTCCTGCCGGAGACCCAAAGACGATCATGCCATCAGCAAGCCCGGAGTCAAACAGGACTCTCCCTGTCATCAGGGAGCCGGACTCATCTCTGGATGCCAACTCCGAACTCTTCAAGTCTGCGTCCACTGAGCTTGGTCAAGTGGTGATTACCGGACCCAGTTCCGCAGATCCTCGGTCACTTGTCCAGCTTTAGCTCCTAAACGAAGCACTGGACCTAATGCGATCTCTCACCATCACGGAAGTTCCACTTCCGAACTACGCCCAGCCGAAACTGGGGGCTGAGAGTGGGGAATTTTACGCCCCACCCACCACCCACTTAATAGCTACTGTCGAGGACCTAATCGACATGCTAGACTACACCTCCGAAGACATCGATGGTATGGACGACGATGCAGGAGTCGAACCAGGCCAAAACCCACCTATCAATGGTTGTTGGACGGCCACTTCTACTTACGACGTGAACATGGTGGATACACCCAAGAAGAAGGACGAAGAGGGCACTCAATACCCGATTGAGGACAAGCCCGTCGAGGCACCACCTAAGCGCCGATGTCAGCGGCGCCGCTCACGATCGCGTCGGGAAAAGGAAAGCAACACCGCCACCGGATATAATGACACTCCGTACAATGTCGAGGACTCCGATCACCCCATAGAGCCTGCGTTAGAGCAGGATGAGTGGGAGGACGGACAAGTCAACCCCGACGAACTTGTCGATCATGAGGATTCGGAAGATAGTAACTATCTACCGGCCTCCGATCACCCCATTGTGCTAGAGGAACCCCTCAAACAAGAACGCTTCAAGCAACAGCTTATCGCCACTGCGAGGAGCCTGAAAAAGAAACTGCAACACTTCAAGCCGAAGAATACGGCCTCGAGCGTCCGACAAAGAGCTGTCCAAAGCACAGGCTACTACCATAATTCGACGACGAGGCCCTTGAATCAATATCGTCAAGATACAATCATGCTGATCAACCGGACCAACCACCACGTGGACGGGACAAAGCGGCTAATTACGCTGAATACTAGCCCGCACCCTGATGACCCACAAGTATAAGGGATCTATCGTAGTACTTTTGATAAGTAAGAGTGTCGAACCCAACGAGGAGCAGAAGGAAATGATAAGCGGTTTTCAGCAAGGTATTCTCTGCAGAAATCTTGAAATAAGTGGTAACAGATAGTTTTGTGATAGGATAAATTGTAACGAGCAACAAGTAACAAAAGTAAATAAAGTGCAGCAAGGTGGCCCAATCCTTTTTTGTAGCAAAGGACAAGCTGGACAAACTCTTATATAAGGAAAAGCGCTCCCGAGGACACATGGGAATATTGTCAAGCTAGTTTTCATCACGTTCATATGATTCGCGTTCGATACTTTGATAATTTGATATGTGGGTGGACTGGTGCTTGGGTGATGTTCTTACTTGAACAAGCATCCCACTTATGATTAACCTCTATTGCAAGCATCATAACTACAACAAAAGTATTAAGGTAAACCTAACCATAGCATGAAACATGTGGATCCGAATCAGCCCATTACGAAGCAACGCATAAACTAGGGTTTAAGCTTCAGTCACTCTAGCAACCCATCATCTACTTATTACTTCCCAATTCCTTCCTCTAGGCCCAAATAATGGTGAAATGTTATGTAGTCGACATTCACATAACACCACTAGAGGCTAGACAACATACATCTCATCAAAATATCGAACGAATACCAGATTCACATGACTACTAATAGCAAGACTTCTCCCGTGTCCTCGGGAACAAACGTAACTACTAACAAAGCATATTCATGTTCATAATCAGAGAGGTAATAATATGCATAAAGGATCTAAACATATGATCTTCCACCAATTAAACCAACTAGCATCAACTACAAGGAGTAATCAACACTACTAGCAACCTACTAGCACCAATCCCGGACTTGGAGACAAGAATTGGATACAAGAGATGAACTAGGGTTTTGAGATGAGATGGTGCTGGTGAAGATGTTGATGGAGATTGCCCTCTCCCGATGAGAGGTCGTTGGTGATGACGATGGCGATGATTTCCCCCTCCCGGAGGGAAGTGTCCCCGGCAGAACAGCTCTGCCGGAGCCCTAGATTGGTTCCGCCAAGGTTCCGCCTCATGGCGGCGGAGTTTCGTCCCGAAAGGTTGCCTCTCCTTTTTTTCTCGACGAAAGACTTCATATAGCAGAAGATGGGCATCAGAGAGTCACCAGGGGGCCCACAAGGTTGGGGGCGCGCCCCCACCCTAGTGGACAGGGTGTGGGCCCCCTGGTCTTCATCTTTGGCGATGATTTTTTATTATTTATTATAAGATATTCCGTGGAGTTTCAGGACTTTTGGATTTGTGCAGAAAAGGTCTCTAATATTTGCTCCTTTTCCAGAATTCCAAATTCCGCAAGCATTCTCCTCCTTATGTAAACCTTGTAAAATAAGAGAGAATAGCCATAAGTATTGTGACATAATGTGAAGTAACAACACATAATGCAATAAATATCGATATGAAAGCATGATGCAAAATGGACGTATCAACTCCCCCAAGCTTAGACCTTGCTTGTCCTCAAGCAAAAGCCGATAATGATAAATATGTCCCCATGTTTAGAGGTGTCGATAAAAATAAAATACAGACATGAAGGCATCATGATTATTCTCATAACAGCAACATATATAGATATTGTCATATGATTACTTATGTTTAAGTGATGATCTATTCACAATGCAAAAGTATGAATCATAAACTTCATTGAGAACCAACAAACTATAACCTCAGTCATTGAAGCAATTGCAATTTATCATAACATCAGAAAGAGTCTATGTCAGAGCTAAAAAGCAAGTCCACATACTCAACTATCATCTAGTCCTTCATAATTGCTAACACTCACACAATACTTGTGGTTACGAAGTTTTAATCGGACACAGAGAAAGATAGGGGCTTATAGTTTCGCCCCACAACCTTTTACCTCAAGGGTAATGTCAACAATAATAACTCATGCTCCCCTACATCCAATTGGATATATATATCAGGTTCTTTCCAACATATTGTGCTTGCCAAAGGATAAAATGAAAAAGGAAAGGTGAAGATCACCCTGACTCTTGCATAAGGTAGAAGATAATAATAAAAGATAGGCCCTTCGCAGAGGGAAGCAGAGGTTGCCATGCGCTTTTATGGTTGGATGCATAAAATCTCAATGTGAAATAACGTCACTTTATTTCCCCTTGTGATATGAACCTTTATTAGGCAGTCTGTCTCTTTTATTACTTCCACATCACAAGATCGTATAAAGCTTATTTCTCCTACACCAATCAATCATACATATTTAGAGCAATTTTTATTGCTTTGCACCGATGACAACTTACTTGAAGGATCTTACTCAATCCATAGGTAGATATGGTGGACTCTCATGGCAAAACTAGTTTAAGGGTATTTGGAAGCACAAGTAGTATTTCTACTTGGTGCTGAGACTTGGCTAGCAAGAGGGGGAAAGGCAAGCTCAACACGTTAGAGGATCCATGAAAACATACTTTATCTCAGATATAAGAAAACATAAATCATTATGTTGTATTCCTTGTCCAACATCAACTCTTTAGCATATCATATTTTAATGAGTGCTCCCAATCATAAAAGATGTCAATGATAATATATCTATATGTGAAACCTCTCTTTCCTTATTACTTCCTATTAATTGCAACGATGACCAAAGCTATGTTTGCCAACTTTCAACAACTTTTAAATCATCATACTCTTCCTATGTGAAGTCATTACTCTCAGTAAGATCAATATGAACTTTTGTTTCTTTTTATTCTTTTTCTCTTTTCTTTTATTCACCCAAGATCATAGCAAGAAAATCAAGCCCTTGACTCAACACTAATCTTTATTATATATAGCTCACGGACTCGATTACATAGAGAGATCATAAGGCAAAACTCAAAACTAGATCATGCCAGAAACTTTATTCTACTAGATCAAAATACTACTAATAGGATCGAACTAAGAAAAACGGTAAAGATAGGCGATGTGATTGTGATACGATACCGGTGCACCTCCCCCAAGCTTGGCAGTTGCAAAGGGGAGTGCCCACACCCATGTAATTACGTCTCCTTCTTTGTTGTTGGTGAAGAGGAAGGTGGTGATGTTGACTTAGTTGATGGCTTAGACTTCTCCTTTAATTTGCGCTTGAGGACGGCATTTTGATCCCTCAGATCATCAATCTCCCACTCCAGGGTTAATATCTTTTTGCATAGGTCCTGCTTATTTTCCTGCAAAAGACGAAAAGGAATAAACTCGAACTTGGGTTTCTTTACCCTATCAGGGAGACTTGACCTTTTGAACTCCACGTGCATGTCCCCAGGTTGAGTTAATGGGGCTTCATCTTCATTTGAGCTCGTCTCCTCCTTCCCCTTGGGTTCATACTCCTCTTCTTCCTCCGTGGTGCAGCCATCGTGTTCCACATCCCCATAGACCTTGGGATTCGCTAAGTAATCATCCACATAGCTTTCTCCTTCCGAATCCTGGGAAGACATATTGATATAATCTGCAGTGGGACAGCTCGAAACAAGAACAGAGGATATTTGCGTGATACAGGAGTCAAAACCTTCGGGAGAATATATAATGAATTTTTACCGACCAAAATACGTATCGTGCAAGAAAACGGAGTCCAGAAGGCACACGAGGTGCTCACGAGGTAGGGGGGCGCGCCCAAGGGGGTAGGGCGCGCCCTCCACCCTTGTGGGGCCCTCATGTCCTTCCCGGACTGCTACTTATTTTTCTATTTTTCTAAATATTCCAAAACGGAGAAATATTGCCTTAAAAAATGTTTTGGAGTCGGTTTACTTACCGTACCACATACCTATTCCTTTTTGGAGTCTGAAACGTTCTGGAAAGTGTCCCTTATGTATTCCTCCGGGGTTACGGTTTCAATAATATTGGTTTCAACATTAATGGGATTACCTGAGATGTAATGTTTAATTCTTTGACCGTTTACCACCTTCGGATTAGTGCCTTCGAAGTTGTTGATTTTTATGGCACCAGAACGATAGACCTCCTCGATAACGTAGGGGCCTTCCCATTTAGAGAGAAGTTTTCCTGCAAAAAATCTAAAAGGAGAGCTGTATAGCAATACATAATCACCTACATTAAACTCACGCTTTTGTATCCTTTTGTCATGCCATCTTTTAACTTTTTCTTTAAACAACTTGGCATTTTCATAAGCTTGGGTTCTCCATTCATCAAGTGAGCTAATATCAAATAACCTCTTCTCACCGGCAAGCTTGAAATCATAATTGAGCTCTCTAATAGCCCAATATGCCTTATGTTCTAGTTCGAGAGGTAAGTGACATGCTTTTCCATAAACCATTTTATACGGAGACATACCCATAGGATTTTTATATGCAGTTCTATAGGCCCATAATGCATCATCAAGTTTCTTGGACCAATTCTTTCTAGACCTATTAACCGTCTTTTGAAAAATCAATTTGAGCTCTCTGTTGCTCAATTCTACTTGACCACTAGACTGTGGGTGATACGGAGATGCAATTCTATGGTTAATGTCATACTTAGCAAGCATTTTACGGAAAGCACCATGAATAAAATGTGAACCACCATCAGTCATTAAATATTTAGGGACTCCAAACCTCGGAAAAATAACTTCCTTAAGCATTTTAATAGAAGTGTTATGATCAACACTACTAGTTGGAATAGCTTCTACCCACTTAGTAACGTAATCAACAGCAACTAGAATATGTGTATATCCACTAGAGGCAGGAAAAGGTCCCATATAATCAAAGCCCAAACATCAAATGGTTCAATAACAAGTGAATAATTCATAGGCATTTCCTGACGTCTACTAATATTACCAATTCTTTGACATTCATCGCATGACAAGACAAACTTACGGGCATCCTTGAAGAGAGTAGGCCAATAAAAACCGGATTGCAATACCTTATGTGCAGTTCTATCTCCAGCGTGGTGTCCTCCATAAGATTCGGAGTGGCACTTGCGTAGGATCTATTCCTGTTCATGCTCAGGTACACAACGTCTAATAACACCATCTACTCCTTCTTTATAAAGATGTGGGTCATCCCAAAACTAATGTCTCAAATCATAGAAGAACTTTTTCTTTTGTTGGTATGTGAAGCTAGGTGGTATGAATTTAGAAACAATATAATTGGCATAATCAGCATACCAAGGAGTACTACGAGAAGTACTTATGACATTTAATTGCTCATCAGGAAAGCTATCATCAATAGGTAGTGGGTCATCAAGAACATTCTCTAACCTAGATAGGTTGTCTGCAACGGGGTTCTCAGCTCCTTTTCTATCAACAATATGCAAATCAAATTCTTGTAGCAAGAGAACCCATCTAATAAGTCTAGGTTTAGCATCTTTCTTTTCCATCAGATATTTAATAGCAGCATGATCAGTGTGAATAGTTACTTTAGAATCAAAAATATAAGGTCTGAACTTATCACAAGCAAATACAACTGCTAAGAATTCCTTTTCAGTAATAGCATAGTTTCTTTGAGCATTGTCTAGAGTCTTACTAGCATAATGGATACCATTTAATTTCTTATCAACTCTTTGCCCTAGAACAGCACCTACAACATAATCACTAGCATCACACATGATTTCAAAGGGTAAATTCCAATCAGGTGGCTGAACAATAGGTGCAGAGACTAATGCCTTCTTAAGTATTTCAAATGCTTCTACACAATCATTATCAAAGAAAAATGGTATATCTTTTTGTAATAAGTTAGTCAGAGGCCGAGAAATTTTTGAGAAGTCCTTAATGAACCTCCTATAAAATCCGGCATGACCAAGGAAACTTCTTATACCTTTGATGTCCTTGGGACATGGCATCTTTTCAATAGCATCAACCTTGGCTTTATCAACTTCAATACCTCTTTCGAAACTTTATGCCCCAAGACAATACCTTCATTAACCATAAGTGGCACTTTTCCCAATTCAAGACAAGATTAGTTTCTTCACATCTACGCAAAACTTCGATCAAGATTGCTCAAGCAATCATCAAAGGAAGATCCATAGACGGAAAAGTCGTCCATGAAAACCTCACAAATCTTTTCACAAAAGTCAGAGAATATAGCCATCATGCATCTTTGAAAGGTAGCAGGTGCATTACATAAACCAAAAGGCATACGTCTATAAGCAAAAGTACCAAAAGGGCATGTAAAAGTAGAATAACCATCTAGAAAGCAGTAATGTGTATGTTTGCATAATCTTTCTAGTATTTGATCAATAAAAGGTAAGGGGTAATGATCTTTCTTAGTAGCCTTATTTAATTTGCGGAAATCAATTACCATCCTATAACCTGTAATAATTCTTTGTGGAATCAATTCATCTTTATCATTAGGAACAACAGTAATACCTCCCTTCTTAGGGACACAATGAACAGGACTTACCCACTGATTATCAGCAACGGGATAAATTACACATGCCTCCAGAAGCTTTAGTATTTCTTTCCTCACCACTTCTTTCATTTTAGGATTCAGGCGTCTTTGAGGATCACAAACTGGTTTGGCGTCTGCCTCCAAATTTATTTTATGCTGACATAGAGTGGGACTAATGCCCTTAAGATCATCAAGAGTATATCCAATAGCAGCACGGTGCTTCTTCAGAGTTTTCAATAATCTTTCTTCTTCATCTCTGAAAGGTTAGCACTAATAATATAAGGATATATCTTCTTTTCATCAAGATAAGCATATTTAAGATTATCAGGCAATGGTTTAAGCTCAAACATGGGATCACCCTTAGGTGGAGGGGGATCCCCTAAGATTTCAACAGGCAAATTGTGTTTTAGAATAGGTTCTTGTTTAAAGAATATTTCATCTATTTACCTTTTTCATTCATGAACATATCATTCTCATGGTCTAGCAAATATTGTTCTAAAGGATCGCTAGGAGGTACGACAATAGAAGCAAGACCAATAATTTCATCCTTACTAGGCAATTCTTCTTCACGATGTTGTTTACTAGGCAATTCTTCTTCACGATGTTGTTTACTAGGCAATTTAGGGAGATCTACATAAGTAGCAAAAGATTCATAGAAAGAAGCTACTATCTCAGAGTCAAGTCCATATTTAGTGCTAAACTTACGGAAAATATCGGTATCCATAAAAGATTTAACACAATCAAACTTAGGTGTCATACCTGATCCTTACCTTCATCGAGATTCCAATCTTCAGAGTTGCGTTTAATTCTATCCAATAAATCCCAATTAAATCCAATAGTCTTCATCATAAAAGAGCCAAAGACAAGAAGTATCGAGCATGGTGCGATTGTTTTCAGAAAGCCGAGCATAAAGATTTTGAATAATTGTTTCTCTTGGGAGCTCATGATTGGGGCATGAATATAACATTGATTTTAGGGCCCCCAAGCTTGAGCGATGCTTTATCCTTCGCGAGGCCAAAAATTATATATATAATTGCGATCACGATGAACAAGATGCATAGGATAATACTTTTGATGAAATTCCAATTTCAGTCTTCTATAGTTCCAGGATCTCATATCAATACATAGCCTATACCATGTCAATGCGTCTCCCTTCAAAGATAAAGGGAAGACCTTCTTCTTAGCAACATCATCGGGTATACCTGCAAGCTTAAATAATCCACAAACTTCATCCACATATATTAAGTGCTCATCAGGATGCTTTGTTCCATCTCCTCTAAAAGGATTAGCTAGCAGTTTTTCTATCATACCTGAAGGAAATTCAAAAGGAATTTCATTTTCAATAGGTTCAGTAGGTTGAGGAGCAACTCTTTGCTCTACTGGTCGGGGTGAAGATACCCCGAACAAGCCCCTCAGAGGATTACTTTCCATAGTTGTCGAGGCGGCTGATCGTACCCACGGACACCTATGGGGCCCGGCGGAGCGGGTCCCTTTGTGGTTCGGAGGGGGGCGGAGGTCGCACAAAGAGCGGATCGAGGCGATACACACGGGCGGTTTTACCCAGCCGAGCTCTCCGGAGAGATAAAACTCCCTCTGCTGCCTGTTTGATCTATTGTGTTCTTGCTAGGGAGCAATGCCCGCTACAAAACCTAGCGTGAGTGTATCTAGTCTATGGCGGTCGAATGAACTGAACCTTGGCCAACATGGAACCCCTCTATGTTGCACTCGGGCCTCCTTTTATATGCTAAAGGGGTCTCCGACAGGTGGCAACATAGGCGGGGGTACAAACGTAAAAACAGGGATTGGTAAACCTACTTGAACAGTGTACAGTGCAAAAATACCTAACTCTGACGGCAAGGGACAGAAGCAATAAATGCATGTCGTTGTCGCCTAAACAGTGTAACAGAGACCGTCAGTGCGCCGCTTCGCCACGATGGCGAGCCTGTCTACGCCGCATGTCGTTGCTCTCCGCTGGCTGCACAGCCGCCCGACACGTGCCCATGGAACGGTCCCAGGGCGACACGTCGCTGGGTGAGCTGGAGCGGAGGCGGAGAGGAGTTGCATGCCGCGGCAAGCGCCTTGCCGCGGCGAATCTTGTCGCGCCCGGAGGCTTGTCGCGCTCCGGGCCTTCCCGGCTGAGCTCCTCTTGCCGGGCCTTATCTTCTGCGTGCACAGGCGGCCTTCCCGACAAGCTCCTCTTGTCGGGGCCTTATCTTCCCAATCTAATACTTTGTTCTTGAATGGCTCAAAGGGAGCCACGGAGGAAGTTGGCGGTGGCGAGGCGAACCTTGCCGAGGTGCTTGCAACCGTCCGTGCGGCAAGTACGGGATACTAGGGTACCCCTACTCTAGTACACCGACAGAGCCCCGGGCTGGGCATTACAGTGCCGAAGCGCTTGTCGGGCCAGGCTGAAGCTGTGCAGACGGACACGCAGCGGCCTCGACCACGCCACAACCCGCCCGGACCCACCACGATCCCCACTAACGGCACGCACCGGACGTGGCGTCGTGCGAAGATCGTGGCGCGGTCGTGGGGGTACTTTATTAATATAAGCGAACGTCCGCTCCCTCCTCCCTTTATAAGAGGAGGAAGCAGAGGCGGGGCGACCACTCCTGCCATTGCCGTCTTGTCAAGAAACCACCGCCGCTCCCTCGTCTTCTCCGGTGCGAAGAGAGCAACGCCCGCCCCTTTCGCCACAAGCACACTCACCGCCGTCGACCTCCTCCGCCTCGCTATGGCCCGAAGGCCGATAAGGAGAAGGGCGTCAAGTTGGCCGAGGCGCAGCGGCTCATGGGCGCCAAGCAAGGAGAGAGCCGTCTTCCCTCGTAGCTCGGGCGCACGGGATCTGCGCGGACGTCTACTATCTTTTACGGTTGACGGAGACTCGGGCGCATCCGCGCAGAGGTGCTCCCGCCTCCGCCGCTTGATCTGGCCCCAACAGGGTACCCTTTCTTCGCCCTTTTCTTCTTTTTGCGGTCTTTGTCCGCGTATTCCGAAGTTCTTTTGCGACATAATGAACACCTTGGCCTCCACCTCCTTGATTTCACCCCCAACGCCATCTTGACCATGGCTATTTTCGCACACTTGTGCGAAAACTTTGTCGGGGTCCACCCGAACGTGGCACTCTTCCGCCATTTCTTTGTCCCCCGCGTCGAGAGAGGAGAGCCCCTCGCCGGAGGGATAGCCTGGGTCTCTAGGATCGGCAAGAAGGAGGCCTACCTAGAGGGGGGGTTCCGGAACAAGTGGGAGGAGTGGAGAGCCAACTGGTGATGGGTCGTCGAGGAGGACCCACAGCCTTTCACCGCCGTGCGCCAAACCCCAATTGCGCGCGGCAAGGATTGGAGTAACTTGGCGCCGGAGGATGCGAGGCTGAAGATAGCTGTGACCAATTCTGCGCCTCGGGCTTGCCGGTTTAACCATTGGCGCGGTTGGCGCAGACTTCATTCGCCGCGACGCTTCCCTTGCAGGGAAAGGAGGAGGCCTTCTTTGGGAGTTCCAGAATCGCGGCAGACATCATGAGGCTGCGCCCGGGCCTGAATTGGAACTTCACCGTCATGGAGCTGGATTCAAGGTGCTGCTCGAGTTGTTCAAGAACGACCCGAACATCCCGAGTGGTTCAGGTTGCAGCGAAGTCGTCGTTGTGCAACAACTCGGCGCTCGACCGCATCCGCGCCATGATGCCAGCAGGCGACTCCCACGGGATCGTCCCGACACTGGCAGGAGCCCCCGACGAGGTCGTGCACCAATTCTTCGACAACTTGCAAGAGGTGCCGATCCGCTCCGACGAAGCGAAGGGCTCACCCGAGACACCACCGAGCAGGAGATGGCGTGGATCGCCACCAGAGCGGAGGAGGCGGCGGCAGCCGCTGCCGGAGTCTTCGGGTTCACCGTGGAGGAGGCGGACGCGCGGCGAAAGCGGCAAGCGCCGAGCGAGGGAGGTCGCCGGCGAGGACGAGCTTGTCGAGCTCAAGGCCGGGACGAGTGGACCCGCCGAGGGCGCTTCTTCCCCGCCGCCAAGTAGCTTGCCACCAGTGGAGCCCTCGGCTCCGCCGAGGAGGCGTCTCCGCAGGGCTGGGGACGAGCTGGGGCGACAGGTCGGCCCACAGCTGCAGCGCCGACGCGCTTCCACCGCGGCAAGCGAGGTTGTCGCGAGCGCCCCAAACTGCAGCGACAACCGGGCGGAATCTTCTCGGGCCGCCACGACGCCTCCGCTTAAGCGGCCAAGAGAGCCCACCTCCGCCTCATCGCACCGGAGGCGGGCCGGAGTTTGACTTCTCCGCGCTCAGCTCCGAGGAGGAAGGCGAAGAGTAAGCTTCTCGAGATCGCGCCTGTATGTCTTCAATTTTTATTGCTTCATCTTGAATCTGATTTGCTTCGTCCTGGACTCTTTCCTTTTCAGGACGCTGGCCGAGAGGGCGGCGAAGAGGGCCAAGATCCCGACGGTGCCGTTGAGGACGATTCTCCGTGGCGACGGGGACGATCCGAGACCGCCTTGCGGACCAGCAACCCTTCCCAGAGCAGCCCCAAAGACGGCCCCTGAGTAAGTGTGCAGTTTTCTTCTTGCTTTGTTAGGCGTCGGGGTGCCCCTCTTTGTTGATATCGACCCGTGTGCTTGTGCGGGGAGCAGCAGTCTCATCGGAGGGTTGGGAAGCCGCCTCCGAGATCCTGCACTGCTACCACCACGCCGCCGAGGGAGGACTCCCTGCAAGGGAGCTCCCTCCGACAAGGGAGGCCACCACAGCAAGGGAGGCCACTCTGGCAAGGGAGGCCACCCGGCAAGGGACGGCGCCCGGCGACCCTCCGATTGGTCGAGGCCATGGCTGCGGATCAGCTGCGGTGACTCCTTACACGAAAAATCCCCTTGGGCTTGCTTTCTTTTGTTTCTCTTTTTTTTGGATATCTGCTGACTGCTCCTTCTTCGTCCCGACGCAGACCCGATGGAGGTCGAGGCCGTGGCGAGGAGGAGACGCAGCGGCAACACCGACGAGGCCGCCCGTCGAGGAAGAAGAGGTCATCGTCGTGGAAGAAGAGGCCGTCGCCGATGAGCCTGTCAGCGAGGAGGCCACCGAGGCTGCCGACGCAGGGGCCGGCGAGGGGTCGGATGGTCGTACTGACGGCCCTGGGGCCGCAGGAGCGGCAAACGCTACACCGACGGCCGACTCCCCCGCTGCCGCCGCGGCGCCAGGCTCCGAGGAGCCCGGCCAGTGCCTACCTGAAGGCCGGCGAAGGCGTCTTCATCAAGCTCCCCTGGGAGCCGAGCTCCAGGGCGCCAGTCGAGGGCGAGACCTTCGACGGCGAGCTACTCGCGTCCGCTGGGTTGACGCTGGTGGATGCGCCAAACAGCAGCAGCGGCGAGTCCGAGGAGGAGCATTTGAAGAAGCCGCCGTCCCTCTACCGCACGTCCGTGCCAAGTTGGAGACCCGGGAAGCCCTTGTCGCGAGGGCGGGGCGGACATAGAGAAACGCCGAGGAGCTCGGGCGCCAACAAAGAGGCGCGCCCGCGATGTGGCAGACGCGCTGGCGCAGTTTTCGCAGAAGAGCGCACGCCTTCATCCTTGAGAAGGCCGCGGTGATGAGGAGCAGCGGCTGGCTGCCGAGAAGCTTCGCGCCAGCAGAAAGCGAGTTGGCACAGCGAAAGGTCAACTTGGACAGCCACGAGGAGGACCTTGCAGCGCGTGAGGAGTCGCTTACGGGCGCCAGAGGCGGCGAAGGATCTGCCGCAGCCGCCGAGGCCGCCAAGGAAGAGCTGAAGGCGAAAGTGGCACAGCTGAGGCCACCCTCACGAAGAGCGGCGAAGAGCTTGTTGCGTTTCAAGCCTTGAAGCGCGAGAAGGGCGCCTCTACGCTGGGCGAGCTGCAGTCTGCCGACAGGCCAAGGAGCTCGACGCTGCCAAGGACTCAAAGGCGGATCTCGAGCTGAAATCACCACTCTGACGCAGACGTTGGATGGTGCCAGAGCGGGAGGCGGGCTTGCCGGAGGCGATCACGCCAAGGAGGAGCTGGCGGATGCTGTCTCCGCCCGTAACACCTTGAGGGAGAGCGTGGAGCATCGATCAAGGTCTTGTGGACACCGCCGCCGACATCCACAACGAGTGATGAAGCCGGAGATGGGGACCTCACAGATTTCCTCCGACGAGCATCTCCAACCCAGCGTCAAGCTTAGCCTGTTCTTCAAAGGCGTGGTGACGGGTCTCCGACGACTCCGGAAAGAGGTCCCGAAGCAGCTGGCCGAGGAATCACGCCAGATCTGTGCAGGGGCCCTCGAGAAGGTGTTGATGAAGGTGGCCTTCCGCAACCCGGGCCTCAACCTTAATGGCGTCCTCAGATCCTTGCCGGCCGAAGCCAATGTGGAAGAGCTCAAAGCCCTTGTCGCACCCATTGTGGACAAGGTGAACAAAATCAAGAGGATTGAGGGCGACCGCGTGGACTAGGCCGCCAACCTTAACTCTCCCTTGTCGCTGCTGATCATGTTTAGAAAACTTTGTTAGATCAGCGACAAGTCATTCGTAATATACTCTATCTTAGTTGAATCGATCGATGCAATGTTATTTCCTCTACTTGATTTCTTCCTTTATGCGTTTACGCCTGCAGATTTAGGGAAACTTGTCGGTGCAGCACCCTTGCCATGGCGCCGAAAAGTGCGGAACTTCAATGACTATTTGGCGGGGTCGCTACCGACAAGCAACCTTGTCGCGGACTAGCCGCAGCTCACTTAAGTTTTTGAGCGGACTCGAAACAAAGTAAGGGCGCGACCAGTCACGATTCGGTTCCTCTGCGCATAGGTTTTCCATTCAAAGTACTATTGTTCGAGGAAGATAAAGAAAAATTTTTAAAAAATTGATTGCTCAAACTTTGGCAACTTAGCTTTTCTGTTTCTTGCTTCCCGACGAGGCGAAACTTCCTCGAGCAGCGCCTGGTCCATAGCATTATCTCCTCCTCCCCCTGGTTAACTTGTGCGCGAGGGAGCCTCCCTTCTTTGCGACAAGAGAAAGAAGAGGAAATAACGTTATAGAGCCCAAAGTGGCTCGATTCTGCTTACCGGGTGTGGTTGCTGCACAAAGTGTTAGCCAAAACATGCAATAACTTGATGAAGGCATGAACTTGACGGGTTGTGCGCAACACATGGGCTTTACTGATGCACGAGGTTTGCGCCCGGCTTTGTACGAAGGATTACATGCAACAGCGGCAAGACTTATACAAAAGGTGGTTGTCGGAACGGGTTCCGGCAACCGCGCCTTATGGGTAAAACTTACGAAGATGCTCGATGTTCCAGGAGTTGCTCACCGGAATGCCATCTTCGGTCTCAAGGCGGACAGCGCCAGGCCTAGTGACTCGTTTCACCCGATAAGGGCCGTCCCACTTCAAGGCGTCAACTTGTTTGAATTCTTGGCGGACTGAGTGCGCCAAGAACAAGGTCGCCTTCCTCGAGACTTCTAGCATTAACCCTGCGGCCATGGTAGCGGACGCAGGCTGCTTGTAGCGGCGGCTCGCACAACACGAAGAGCGATCTTCCTCAAGGAGCAGCGCGTCATCTTGTCGCAGCTGCTCTTGCTCAAACTCATCATAAGCGAGCACCGAGGTGACCCAGATACGAAGTTCCGTGGGGAGAACTGCCTCTGCTCCATAGACTAGAGCAAAGGGTGCGCCGGTGGCTCGATTTGGCGTCGCTCGATCGACCAAAGAACCACCGGCAGCTCCTCGATCCAGCTTTCTTCCGCGACTGCAGCCTGTCGAAGTTCTGGTCTTGAGTTCGCGCAGCACTTCAGCGTTCGCCCTTTTCGCTTGACCGTTGCTTCTCGGGTGAGCAACGGAAGCGGCGACCTTGGCGCCAAGGTCTTGGACGTCTTGCATGAAGGTGCGACTCGTGAATTGTGTGCCGTTGTCGGTGATGATCCCGTTAGGGATTCAAAGCGGCAAACAATCGACCAAGAACTTGATCACGATCGTGCTGTCACCTTCCTCATCGCTTCCACTTCCGCCACTTTGTGAACTTGTCGATGGCGACGCATAAGTACTCAAAGCCCCCGACAGCTTCGGGGAAGGGGCCGAGGATGTCGAGCCCCAGAATCGAAAATGGCCAGGATAAAGGGATCGTTTGGAGAGCTTGAGTGGCAGGTGTATCTGTTTGGAATGGAACCGCACGCTTCACACTTGGTTACTTGTGCAGTTGCATCACGGAGGGCTGTCGGCGGAAGAAACCTTGCCGGAAAGCTTTGCGGCAAGTGCTCTTGGCGCCAATGTGGTAACCACATATGCCTCCATGTATCTCTCGCCAACAGCTTCGTCCATCTTCCACAGGAATACACTTCAATTTCACACCGTTGAGTCTTCTTATGTACGATATCTTTGTCGACAAACTGGTACATACTTGACCGCGGGCTACTCTTTCCGCTTCTTCACGATCTTGGGAAGTTCTCTGTCTGAAGGAATTGGACAATCCGCTGCGCCCATCTTTGGAGCTTGTGGCTCGACAACAAGGACTAAAGGCTCATTTCTTGCTGGGAACATCAGCTTCTACGGCAAGAGCCGGTGGCTCTGCCGAGCTAGATGCTCCCCGGCAAGCTTGCCGGAGCAAGACTTGTCGGGAGCGTTCTTTCAACGAAACAAACCACAGGGTCCGTCAGAGCAGATCGCTCCTCAAAGACTGTTAGTGTTGATCTTGGGGACCTTTGCAACGACGGCTTCGGGAAGCTCAGCCGGAAAGTAGTCACCAGAGGCCAACTTCCTCTTCTTGCTTTGTCCTACTGATGGTGCTACGGTTGGTGAGTCGACTTGAGCACGAAAGTCCCCGGTTCCATTGTGTAGCTTAAGCGCAGCGCACTTTGACAGTATGCCATCAAGATTATTCTCGAGCTCTTGGAACATGTTCCATTTGCAGGCCGTCAAAGTGCTCTTCTAGCTTCCTCACTTCATCAACGTAGGCTTCCATCAACGGACTCTGGTAATCTTTTGTTGACTTGGCGGACTGACGAGTTGCGAGTCACCCCGACAATAAGCTTCTTGATCCCAAGGTCCACGGCGATCTCGAGACCGCAAGCGAGACCTTCATACTCTGCAGTATTGTTTGTCGCTTGCTCCTTGGGAAAGTGCATCTGACGACGTACTTGAGGTGCTCTCCGGTGGTGCGATAAGCAAAGACGCAAGACAGCGCTTTGCAGCGAGAAGGCACCATCAAAGTACATCAGCCACTCTTTGCTTGCTTCTTTGACGGGAATGCTCGTCTCTCGAATCTCTTCATCCGGCGTTGGCGTCCATTACGCTATGAACTCGCCAAGGCTCGCTTTGGATAGTTGATGTGCTCTCAAACTTAAGACCAAAGCTTGATAGCTCCAGTGCCCACTCGACAATCCCGCCTGCCGCTTCACGGATTCTGCAGTATCCTCTCGTGGAAAGCGAGTGACAACTCTGATCTCATGTGCTTGGAAGTAATGGCAGCTTTCTCGAGGCCATGAGGAGGCCGAAAAGCAGTTTTGCACACCAGAGTACCTTGACCTAGCCCCTGTGAGGGAGGGAGCCGACAAAGTAAACCGGGCGCCGCACCATCCTTTTCTCAGATTCGTTTGTGTCTTCGCGGACTCGCCCTTGTCGGGACCAGAGCTTGTCGGCGAAGCCCTCGCTTGTCGCTGGATGTGCTTGCCGCGTTCTTTGGCTCGTCATCCGCCTCCCTCTCCGCCACTAACGCAGCGCTAACCACTTGATTGGTTGCCGCTATATATAGCAGCAACTTCTCTTGTGGCCTAGGTGCGACAAGTGTTGGAGTAGAGGACAGGTATCTCTTTGAGTCCTGCAGCGCAGCCTCCGCTTCGGGAGTCCATTTTACTGGACCCGCCTTTTTCAAAATCTTGAAAAAT
Source organism: Aegilops bicornis (assembly GCA_021605145.1). Classification (NCBI taxonomy): domain Eukaryota; kingdom Viridiplantae; phylum Streptophyta; class Magnoliopsida; order Poales; family Poaceae; genus Aegilops; species Aegilops bicornis. The sequence continues at coordinate 429,333,274 of CM038671.1, read as the reverse complement.
GGCAGGGCGCGCTCGGCAGACCTAGAAATAAACCTGCTGAGAGCAGCCACGCAACCGGCAAGTCTTCGTACATCCTTGACGCGCTTTGGTGCTTCAATCTGCTCAATGGCCTTGATCTTGTCGGGATTAGCTTCAATCCTCATTTGAGACCACGAAGAACCCGAGAAGCTTGCCGAAGGGACTCCAAACACGCATTTCTCGGGGTTGAGCTTGAGGTTTATCTTGCGCCAGATTTGCAAAGGTCTCGCCCGGATCTTGAACCAGAGTTGCTTTGTCCTCGCTCTTGACCACTATGTCATCCATGTAGGCTTCTACATTTACGTGCATTTGCGGCTCAAAAGCGTCATGGACTACCCTTGCAAATGTCGAACCAGCATTCTTCAAACCGAAAGGCATCCGTATGAAATAAAGATGTGCCACATGGTGTGATGAATGCGGTCTTCTCTTCAGCTTCTTCAGCCATGAAGATCTGATGGTATCCTGAGTAGGCATCAAGAAACGAAAGCAAATCGCATCCGGCTGTGGAGTCAACAATCTGGTCAATGGGCGGCAAGGGAAATGGATCTTTGGGACAAGCTTTATTAACATCAGTGAAGTCAATACAAAGCCTCCATTTCCCGTTTGCCTTGGCGACGACATCTGTGATTGGCCAACCACGTAGGATGGAGTACTCCTCTGACAAGGCCTGCTGCTTCCAGTTTCTTGATCTCTTCAGCTATGAATTCTTGGCGCTCCACTGCTTGCTTCCTGACTCTTTGCTTGATGGGCCGCGCATGAGGGCAAACGGCTAGGCGGTGCTCAATCACTTTCCTGGGAACATCGGGGATATCAGACGGTTGCCATGCAAACACGTCGACATTCGCCCGCAGGAAAGCAACGAGCGCGCCTTCCTATTTGGGGTCGAGAGAGGCACTGATGGTGAAGGTACCACCGCCGCCCTCCTTGGCGGGCACCTTCTTGGTCTTGGCGGAGCCACCATCTTCTTGCACTTGTCGGTGGAGCTCGATGGTGCGTCGACGTGTAGCGCAGCACTCAAGAGGTGCGCTTGCCGGAGTGAGCATCGAGCCCTTGCCGGACTTGGACTTGGTCTTCTTCCCCGGAGCTTCAGACAAGTGTCCGGAAATCTGTTGCGGCCGCTGCGTCCCGGAAGATCTTGTCGGCACAGATAAGGGCATCCTTCTTGTCGCCATGGGCGAGAGATGACGCTTATCGGCCTGGCATCTTGAGAAGGTTGTAGGCGTAGTGAGAGGCCGCCATGAACTTGGCGAGTGCCGGACGGCCAAGTATCCCATTGTAAGGCAATGGGAAATCGGCAACGTCAAATGTAACCCTCTCAGTCCTGAAGTTCAGTTTGCTGCCAAATGTGACCGACAACGTAATCTTCCCCTTCGGCTTGCTCCTTCCCGGATTGATTCCTTGGAAGGTTCCGGTCTCTTCGAGCTCGCTGTCAGGGATTTGAAGCTTCTGGAGCACCGCGGAGGAGAACAGATTCAAGCCGGCCCCGCCGTCAACTAACATTTTTGTGACCTTGAGGTTGCGGATGGTTGGGGAGACCAACATCGGCAAGCACCCGACCGCAATTATGCGATCAGGGTGGTCCTCAATATCAAAAATGATAGGCGTGCTGGACCACTTCAAAGGCCTGCGTGACTCTATGGATGGTTCCGCAGCATTGACCTCCCGCATCCATTGCTTGAGTTGGCGGTGGGAGGTATGCGAAGCACCTCCGTCAACGCAGAGAACCTCTCGTGGCTTTCAAACTCCTGCTCATCGGGCGCTGTCGTCTTCCATATCTTCATCGTCATCATCATCTTCATCCTTGTCGTGGGCCGCTGGGAGGTCGATCTCCTTGTCGCCGCTTGACTTTGCGTTGGCCCTCCCCGGCCGGACGCTTCTTGCTAGCTCCCCAGCACCTTCCTGGGCCTTCTCCTTGTCGCGTCGCTCGTACTCAGCTCTCTGCTTTGCTCGACGAGCTGCTCGACCTTCTTGCAGCTCCGGAGATCGTGGGCCCTTGGTGCGGTGGATCTTGGCAAGATCGCTTGCCGGAGCTGTCCTGCTTGTCGGCGGCCGCCACCGACTGGTGGTTGGCATCAGCGGCAACCTCCTTGCCGGAGACACCAGCCTTGGCGTTCTTGTCGCCGCCTCCGTTGCCGGACTGCTCGACAGCTAGCACTTCCCTACTTTTCTTCTTCCTGTTGCCTCGCCGCCGGCCCTTCTTCGCCGGGGCGGTGTCATCACTGTCAGATCCTGCTTCCGCATCCTCTCCTGGGAGTCTCCTCCCTTCCTCAGCGCGTGCACACTTGTCGGCTAAGGCGTACAGCTCACTGACGTCCTTGACTTTGCTTCATCGCCATCTCCTCCCTCATCCTGCGGTTCCGCACATTCGATGAAATGCGCCGATCACCACGGCAGGGTGGACGCCTGGGATGTTGTAGTGCACATGGCTGAATCTCTCGAATGAACTTGCGCAGGGACTCTCCTTCCTTCCGGGCGAGTAAGTGAAGGTCACTCTCTTAGCCATGAGGTTTGTGGCCACTGTGAAGGCGCCAACAAACCGATGGCACAGTCTGCCCAAGAGGATATGGAGCTGTCCGGTAAGTGCATGAGCCAAGATCGGACGTTGGGCTTGAGCACGGCGGGAAGTAGTTGGCGAGGATCTTGTCGTCCCGCCCCCGCAGCTCGCACCGCGATGGTGTAGATGCTGAGGAACTCCGACGGATGCGCCCCGCCATCGCATTTCTCCGCACGCGTCTGGTTTGAAGTTCTTCGCTGGGCCCCTTTGGACTTGCCGCAGCTCACGAGTGAACGCAGGGGCAACCTACCGCGTCTGCAAGTCGCTGGCCCCTCCGGCGGCGTGCATGTCAACGAAGGCCCGGTAGCGGCTGTCGGATTGACGCCGCACTTCTTCGCGATGCTCGATGCGAAGTTCGAGCGCCCTCTTGTTGTCGCTCGTGAAGAACTTGGCGCTGATCGCGGCGAGTCCGCTGGATCCGGACGAGGCGGTGGAGTCGCTGTCGAGGTGGATCCGTGAGTCGGCGATCTTGGCCTTCTTGGCGGAGAGTGCACGGTGGTTGCACCTCCGACAGTGTCGCCGCCACCGCTCGTGCTTTGTCGCCTCGCCGCCGCAACGATGGCGTTGGTTGTCGCGAGCTGCCGCCGCTGGCAAAGCCGATGAGGCTCGAATAGTGGCCCTCCACTCGTCGACCTTGTCGGCCGTTGGAGGGTAGTCAAGCGAGCAGTTGAGCTCTCGCCAGAGCTTCGCTGAGTAGTAGGCGGCATTGGAGAAGCGGTGCGAGGAGCGGACGCGCCGGACTTCTAACCTCGTTAGAAGGAGCAGCGCCCGTCCGGGCGGCCGTATCTCACTCGTGCCAACATGCTGGCGCGTATGATGGTCTTGAGGGTCTCGATCCAACGAACGTATGGCGTTGTGAATGCCATGACGTTGTTGGTCCCGCGTCTCCTGAGATGGGCGCGGGGATGCGCGGACGCCGAGGTTTGCGGTGCCTTGTCCTTGGACTTGGCAACGTCGCGAACACCTTCGCCGGGCGCCGTTCTTCCGCCACCGTACCACCACCCGCTTGTCGCGGGCGTAGGGTGGGCACGACGCGGACGGCTTCGCCGCTGAAGCCTTCTTCTTCGGTGGCATGTTGAGGAAGATGTTGATGACGCCGCCCGTGTGAACGTTGGATCGGATTCACACGGGCCTCGACGCCTTTACCGGCGCGCGCCAGTAGATGTCGGGCGGCCGATCGCATTCCACGACACCTATGGGGCCCGGCGGAGCGGGTCCCTTTGTGGTTCGGAGGGGCGGAGGTCGCAAGAAGAGCGGATCGAGGCGATACACGGGCGGTTTTACCCAGCTTCGAGCTCTCCGGAGAGATAAAACTCCTACAGCTGCCTGTTTCATCTATTTTGTTCATGCTAGGGAGCAATGCACGCTACAAAACCAAGCGTGAGTGTATCTAGTCTATGGCGGTCAGAATGAACTGAACCTTGGCCAATCATGAACTCCCCTTCACGTTGCACTCGGCCTCCTTTTATATGCTAAAGGGTCTCCGACAGGTGGCAACATAGGCAGGGGTACAAACGTAAAACAGGGATTGGTACACCTACTTGAACAAAGGTACGGTGCAAAAATACCTAACTCTGACGGCAAGAAGGACAAAGCAATAAATGCCTGTCGTTGTCGCCAAACAAAGGTAACAGAGACCGTCAGTGCGCCTCCGCCGCCACGATGGCGAGCCTGTCTGCCGCGTGTCGCTGTTTCTCCGCTGGCTGCAACCGCCCGACATGTGCCCATGGAACGGTCCCAGGCGACACGGCTGGGTGAGCTGGAGCGGAGGCGGAGAGGAGTTGCATGTCATGAAAGCGCCTTGCAGCGGCCGAATCTTGTCGCGCCCGGAGGCTTGTCGCGCTCGGGCCTTCCCGCAGGCTCCTCTTGCCGGGCCTTATCTTCTGCGTGTTCGAGCGGCCTTCCCGACAAGCTCCTCTTGTCGGGCCTTATCTTCCCAATCTAATACTTTGTTCTTGAATGGCTCAAAGGGAGCCACGGAGGAAGTTGGTGGTGGCGAGGCGAACCTTGCCGCGGGGTGCTGCAACCGTCCGTGCACGAGTACGGGATACTAGGGTACCCCTACTCTAGTACACCGACAATAGTAACAAGTGACAGTAAATTTCAGCACACTATATAAAATTTTCCTTACCAAATTCCACCTACCAAAGGCGCTTCACTCGCAACGGCGCTTTAAAAAGAGTCTTGATGACCCACGAGTATAAGGGATCTATCATAGTCCTTTCGATAAGTAAGAGTGTCGAACCCAACGAGGAGCAGAAGGAAATGATAAGCGGTTTTCAGCAAGGTATTCTCTGCAAGTACTGAAATAAGTGGTAACAGATAGTTTTGTGATAGGATAAATTGTAACGAGAAACAAGTAACAAAAGTAAATAAAGTGCAGCAAGGTGGCCCAATCCTTTTTGTAGCAAAGGACAAGCCTGGACAAACTCTTATATAAGGAAAAGTGCTCCCGAGGACACATGGGAATATCGTCAAGCTAGTTTTCATCACGTTCATATGATTCGCGTTCAGTACTTTGATAATTTGATATGTGGGTGGACGGTGCTTGGGTGTTGTTCTTACTTGAACAAGCATCCCACTTATGATTAACCTCTATTGCAAGCATCCGCAACTACAACAAAAGTATTAAGTAAACCTAACCATAGCATGAAACATGTGGATCCAAATCAGCCCCTTAGGAAGCAACGCATAAACTAGGGTTTAAGCTTCTGTCACTCTAGCAACCCATCATCTACTTATTACTTCCCAATGCCTTCCTCTAGGCCCAAATAATGGTGAAGTGTTATGTAGTCGACGTTCACATAACACCACTAGAGGCTAGACAACATACATCTCATCAAAATATCGAACGAATACCAGATTCACATGACTACTAATAGCAAGACTTCTCTCGTGTCCTCAGGAACAAACGTAACTAGTCACAAAGCATATTCATGTTCATAATCAGAGAGGTAATAATATGCATAAAGGATCTGAACATATGATCTTCCACCAAATAAACCAACTAGCATCAACTACAAGGAGTAATCAACACTACTAGCAACCTACTAGCGGCAATCCGGACTTGGAGACAAGAATTGGATACAAGAGATGAACTAGGGTTTGGAGATGAGATGGTGCTGGTGAAGATGTTGATGGAGATTGCCCTCTCCCGATGAGTGGAGCGTTGGTGATGACGATGGTGATGATTTCCCCCTCCCGGAGGGAAGTGTCCCTGGCAGAACAGCTCCGCCGGAGCCCTAGATTGGTTCCGCCAACGTTCCGCCTCGTGGCGGCGGAGTTTCATCCCGAAAGGTTGCTTCTAGTTTTTTTCTTGACGAAAGACTTCATATAGCAGAAGATGGGCATCGAGAGAGTCACGGGGCCCACGAGGTAGGGGCGCGCCTAGGGGGCGCCCTCACCCTCGTGGACAGGGTGTGGGCCCCCTGGTCTTCATCTTTGGTGAGGATTTTTTATTATTTATTATAAGATATTTCCTGGAGTTTCAGGACTTTTGGAGTTGTGCAGAATAGGTACCTCACCAGCCCACCGGTGATGGTAGCACCGCGCCCCCTTGACCCCTTGGTGATCTACATGGCCGCCACGCCTCACTCCGCCTGCGCAACACTGGTGGCAGTGCGGAAGGAGCGCCCGACCAAGGGCTCACGGTGAAGCACCTCGCACCCAGTTGAGGCGTTGCGGCCTCAGAACGGCGCTCCTGAGCCCCCGGCCGCCCCACCAGTCAACGGCGCTCCTGAGACCTCGGCCAATCCTACAGACAACGATACTCCTGAGAACGGTGCTCCTGAGGTTATGGCCGCCCCGACAGATGACAAGGCTCCTGAGGACCCTCAGCCCCAGGAGGGGCAAGACCCCGCCGATGCCTCCTCTCTCTTCGAGCTCCCCGTGTACTCCACAACACAATGTTGCGTGATGCGCGGGCATGCTACCCCATGCCACAGAAGCTTCTGCTCGCACTACTTGTTACCTCCCGGAAACTACGTCATTACTTCCAAGGCCATCCAATCAAGGTTGTCTCGGCTTATCCCTTGGAGAGGGTGCTCCTGAGCCCCAACGCCATGAGAAGGGTCACAGAATGGAACATCGAGCTGCAGGCGTTCCAGCTAGAGTTCAGCACCAGTAGAGTCATCAAGGGCGCGGCCCTCACGGACTTCGTAGAAGAATGGATTGACATCCCTGGCCCCGAAGTGTGCGAAGACCGTTCTCTCATGCCCAGAGACGAGGCACCAGATGGATGGGTCATGTACTTCGACGGCGCTTTCGCGCGCTAGGGCGCGGGGGCTGGAGCCGTGCTCATTTCGCCCACCAAGGACAAGCTCTACTACTTTGTGCAACTCTGCTTTTAGCACGGCGAGAAGGTCTACAACAACTTTGCAAAGTACGAGGGCCTGGTCGCCGGACTCAAGGCTGCCGCAGCTCTGAGGGTCAGGCGCCTCACCATCAGGGGCGACTCGCAGCTCCTCGTCAACTTCTCCAACAAGGAGTACAAGCCAAAGGAGGAGCACATGGAGGCATATCTTGAGGAGGTACGCAAAATTGAGAAATGATTCTTGGGCTTGGAACTGCAGCACGTGTCACGAGGCACAAACAAGGAGGCGGACGACATCGCCAAGAGGGCGTCACGACGCCTGCCTCAGGAGCCTGGCGTCTTTGAGGAGAGGCTCTTCAAGCCGTCGGCAGCTCCCCCCTCCACGGGATCAGCACCACCTCAGGAGGATCCCCCACGGGCTCCCCCGGCACGCGCCCCAGCTTGTGGCCTGACCTCGGGAGCTCGCCTCCTCCTTGCGCTCGAGCCTCAGGAGGGGTGCTGGACCGAGGAGTTCAAGGCATACCTGCTTCAGGGTACCCTGCCGGAGAAGGAGGAAGACGCGGAGCATGTGGCCCTCCAGGCCACTACATACTGCATCCGGGACGGTGAGCTCTATCGAAGGCGTCGGAATGATGTTTCTTTACGGCATCTCCAGGGAGAAGGGATGCGAGTTACTGGCCGACATACATGGCGAGGACTGCGGGCATCACTCCTCATCACGCACCCTCGTGGGCAAGGCGTTCAGCAGGGGATTCTACTGGCCCACGATGCTCAACGATGCTGCGGAATTGGTGAGATCATGTGAAGCCTGTCAATTCCATGCCAAGAAGATCCACCAGCACGCTCAGGGCCTCCAGACCATCCCTCTCGCATGGCCATTCGCTGTCTGGGGGCTGGACATCCTGGGCCATTCCCTCGAGTGCCCAGGGGTTACTGCTACCTCTATGTCGACATCAACAAGTTCACCAAGTGGATGGAAGTGGAGGCCGTCCGCACCATCCCAACTGGCTCGGCGGTCAAGTTCATCAAGGGCATCGTGAGCCGGTTCGGGGTTCCTAATCACATCATCACCGACAATGGCTCGTAGTTCACCAGCAGCCTTTTTCAAAACATATTGTGCTAACCTTGGAACGCAGATATGCTAAGCTTCGATGGCTCACCCCAGGAGCAATGGCCAGGCTGAGCGCGCCAACGCAGAGGTCCTGAGAGGCCTCAAGGCAAGGACCTTCAAGAAGAAGCTCGAGGCCTGCGGCAGGAGCTAGCTCGACGAGCTCCAGTCCGTGTTGTGGTCCATCCGCACCACCACTGTTGGATTACGGGTTCCGCAAACCCTTGAGAGATTCGAACTCTGGGGTGCGCACGAAGAACGCTCTCTTCCTAGCTCGCTCGCTCAAGATCCCACGGCCTGGCTCGATGAACCAAAGGACGAGAGACACAAAGATTTATCCTGGTTCAGGCCACCTGGCGGTGTAATACCCTACTCCAGCTTTTTGGTGGATTGCCTCGAGGATCTGAGGATGAACTAGTACAGTGGATGAACAACCTTAGGAGGTGAGGTGTTCTTGAGCTAGATGAGCTGGTGGATGTGAGGATGATCGGAATGATCCATTCTTTGCTACGGTGGTGGCTAAGTCCTATATATAGCGGCCTTGGTCCTCTTCCCAAATGTAGGTAGGAAGGAATCCCACAATGGCCAAGTTTGAAGGGGGACAACTAGTACAAGCTATCCTGACAAAAGTAGTCTTCGCCTGCAAAGGCTCTGGTGGTGATGCTGCAGTGGGATCTGCAATGACCTTTGTCCTGCCGTCCTGGCGGTCTTGGTCTTGTTACACCGATATGGACACCTTTGCCTGATGCCTCGGGACCCCGCGCCTGTGCTTGCCTCCTTAGCACCAAAGAGGAAACTGGTACACTGCGTCCGCTAGCGCCCGCCTGGCCTTGGTCGTCATGGCTCACGTCACATGAGCCTCGTGAGGTGCGCCCTGCATTGATATCTCCGCTCCTCAGGAGCCAGCCTAGTGAGGCCGCCCCTAGGGAGGTCTTGGTGTCGTCCGCCTCGCGAGGCTTGGCCCCTCGCGAGGGTCTTGAGTTGTTGCTGCTGAAGCTGGGACGTACTGGGCCGTTGATGGAGACACGCCATGGGCCACAGACAGGCAAGTCTGGGCACCCCCATTCCCAGGACGCCAACAGTAGCCCCCGGGCCCAAGGCGCGCTCGGACTTGGCTTCAAGGCGAAGCCAAAGGGCAAGTGCGGAGCGCCGCGGGCCCCAACCGCCTGTGGCCTCGGTCGACGCGTGGCGATTGATGGGACGTGGGATCCTTCGCTTCCCCATGCTGCCTCGGCAACCATTCGACTTGACGAGACTTTACTGCATGCAGAGAAAAAACCAGCATTACGTGCGTTTGTGGAGACCGGCGGTTGGCCTCCTCCTGGCTATAAATGAAGAGAGGGCAGAGCCCCCTTTACTCATCTCCTTCTCCTCGCCGCCTGCTCCTTCTTCTTCTTCCTTGCTTCGTCTTCTTGTCGTGACACCTGATGTCTACTACACAACCTTCTTCTTGTAGACGTTGTTGGGCCTCCAAGTGCAGAGGTTTGTAGGACAGTAGCAAATTTCCCTCAAGTGGATGACCTAAGGTTTAAAAATCCGTGGGAGGCGTAGGATGAAGATGGTCTCTCTCAAACAACCCTACAACCAAATAGCAAAGAGTCTCTTGTGTCCCCAACACACCCAATACAATGGTATATTGTATAGGTGCACTAGTTCGGCGAAGAGATGGTGATACAAGTGCAATATGGATGGTAGATATAGGTTTTTGTAATCTGAAAATTTAAAAACAGCAAGGTAACTAATGATGAAAGTGAGCACAAACAGTATTGCAATGCTTCGAAACAAGGCCTAGGGTTCATACTTTCACTAGTGCAAGTTCTCTCAACAAGGATAACATAATTAGATCATATAACTATCCCTCAACATGCAACAAAGAGTCACTCCAAAGTCACTAATAGCGGAGAACAAACAAAGAGATTATTGTAGGGTACGAAACCACCTCAAAGTTATTCTTTCCGATCAATCAATTGGGATATTCCTATAAGTGTCACAAACAGCCCTAGAGTTCGTAGTAAAATAACACCTTAAGACACAAATCAACCAAAACCCTAATGTCACCTAGATACTCCAATGTCACCTCAAGTATCCACGGGTATGATTATACGATATGCATCACACAATCTCAAATTCATCTATTCAACCACACAAGAACTTCAAAGAGTGCCCCAAAGTTTCTACCGGAAAGTCAAGACGAAAACGTGTGCCAACCCCTATGCATAGATTCCCAAGGTCACGAAACCCGCAAGTTGATCACCAAAACATACATCAAGTGAATCAATAGAACACCCCATTGTCACCATGGGTATCCCACGCAAGACATAAATCAAGTGTTCTCAAATCCTTAAAGACTCAATCCGATAAGATAACTTCAAAGGGAAAACTCAATCCATTACAAGAGATAGAGGGGGAGAAACATCATAAGATCCAACTATAATAGTGAAGCTCGCGATACATCAAGATCGTGCCAAATCAAGAACACGAGAGAGAGAGAGAGAGATCAAACACATAGCTACTTGTACATACCCTCAGCCCCGAGGGTGAACTACTCCCTCCTCGTCATGGAGAGCGCCGAGATGATGAAGATGGCCATCGGTGATGGATCCCCCCTCCGGCAGGGTGCCGGAACAGGGTCCCGATTGGTTTTTGGTGGCTACAGAGGCTTGCGGCGGTGGAACTCCCGATCTAGGTTTCTTTTCTGGGGTTTCTGTATTTATAGGAATTTTTACGTCAGGAACAAGTCAGCGGGGTCTCCGAGTCATCCACGAGATAGGGGGCGCGCCCTCCACCCTCGTGGATGGCTCGGGACTCTTCTGGCCCAACTCTTTTACTTCGGGGGCTTCTTCTGGTCCATAAAAAATCATCAAAAATTGGCACATCAATTGGACTTCGTTTGGTATTCCTTTTCTCAGAGAACTCAAAAACAAGGAAAACTGAAACTGCATCGGGCTCTAGGTTAATAGGTTTGTCCCAAAAATCATATAAAATAGCATATAAATGCATATAAAACATCCAAGATTGATAATATAATAGCATGGAACAATCAAAAATTATAGATACGTTGGAGACGTATCAGCGCCCATGGCGCCGATTAGGAGGTTCTCCGCCGCGGAGAAAGGGAAAACCCCTCGCGAGGAGCAGGGGGCCCTTCCGCTGAAGAAGAGGTTCAGTTGTTCCCGCGACGCTGGCGTGAGGCTAGAAGTGATGAGGCCTTAGCACGAGCGGCCTCCGCCGGCTACCCGCCTCCTCTTCAGACGCCCAAGCACCGGGCTCCGGAGAAGGCGGGAGTGCCCCGTGCCGCGCGAGCCACGGTCGTGGGGGCCAGGCTGAGGTCGCACGAGCTGCCGGCCCACGAACCCACGCCGAGGGGTCCTCGCGCGAGTTCGTGGTGTGGGCAGCGATGCCCCCACGCACATGGATTCGATTCCCATGATTCTTCACTGAAGAGATGCCGCTGAGAGGGCCACTTGGGTTGTGGCTGCAGTACGCCGGGTGCTACTGTCTGGCCACAGGGGCAGAGGTCGAGGTCGTCTCTCCGGGCAAGATCTTCATGACCCGTGGATGGGGCGAGGTCGCTCGTACTTGCCGCGCGGAGGGGGTCCTCGTTGTCCACTTTGAGTACGATGGCGCCTCCATGCTCTTCTTCAAGGTCTTCGACGAGGAAGGCCGCCGCCTGGAGTGCTGCCCTGGAGGAAACCACCGGGAGGGCGCGGGCAAAGAAAAGCCGAGCTCGCCTCGGTGACGGTGTGTCATGGACTAGGGGTACTCACCACATCGCCCCCGACCAGCTAGATCAGGCCGAGGACCCCACGGCGGTTCATTCATGGGCCACTTGGCAGCCCATGCCGCATACAAGGAGGTTTCCACAAGACTTGGTGCCCAAGCCAAGGACTCTCCAAAACCCTACGCCTCGGTGCATATATAAACCGAGGTCGGGCTAGTCAATAGACAATCTAATATTCATTACTACAATCTCGTGGTAGATACTTGTACTATGTACTATCCCCATATGAATACAATCAAAAGCAGGACGTAGGGTTTTACCTCCATTAAGAGGGCCCGAACCTGTGTAAAATCTCATGTCCATGTTACCATCGCTCCAAGACGCCTAGCTTAGGACCCCTACTACGAGATACGCCGGATATAGAACTGACATTGGTGCTTTCATTGAGAGCCTGTTGGGTGATCGTCACGGATCGATAGGGCAATCAGGTGATATTTTTCAGATCTGTCCCATGCAAATCATTCTTTCCTGTGAATTGTTATCGTCGCATTGCACTACTTGTTCGTTGTGCTAGATCGAAATCAAAGAAATTATTGTCCATTGTACCTGGCGCTCGGCAGTACGACCGATCCGAACTGTCATACAGAACATAATCTGAGCAGCGGCGGCTCAGCCGAGGAGACCGCCCAGACCGTAATGCCCGTGATGAGCACGTCAGGTGGGCCGGCCGGCAAAGATCTGATCGGCGGCGGTATACAGGGAAGATTCCTTCCATCCTCCTTTTTCCTTATTATTTAACTATTTAATTATAGGTGTAGAGGAAGGCTACACCCTTTGCTAGTTGTCTCTACATGCACTTTTCAGGTGTACTACTGTTAGTAGTCTATATAAGTTACGGCCGCACCTCTTACTTATAATTATTAATTAAGGTGTGCTCATTGTTTGGTGCCTTGGGAAGTTAGTACACCAAATTTAAAATTAAAAAGGAAAGAAGCGATCTGACTTGCTGCCGCTCCTTCACGTGAGGTGGGGAATTGGGACGTGTTGTTCGTGAACATCCAAGGCAATTAAGTTGTACACATGTTGCTTTAGGTGCAGACTTCGAGGTCTGCTTGATCTCCTTGCAAACACAATATTGGTCGTTCCCCTTGGATTTCAATGGCCCTGCGCTACCTACGAAATATCAGGTTGTATTTTTCCTAAATTATATGTTTTGCATGTATTGCCACAGAGAATATATTTGCTGGTTTGCATGATTTTTCCATGCAGATTTTCTGCGGCCGGATATAATTCGATCTGCGGTTGGTAAATTGATGTGACGGTCCAGTCGGTTTCAGTCGACTAGCTTTTGCCCGGCTGTGCTTCATCCGAAGTTTCATGAACACTACTTCCACGACTCAGTCTACCATGCAAAGTGGAACTACTTCATGGCCACTTCACATTGTCATCATCATCGTCGTCTAATGGACCTTTGACACGCGCCGCCATCGTCATTCGAACTGGTGTCAACTGGCTCACGTGATCATCTTGTTGGTTCGATTTCCATGCGAACCTGTTCGTCACATCGGAGTCCTCGGATCTTCGGCATCGTCAGATCGAATTGCGTGGAGAGCTCTACCTCACTGGATCTTCGATGCACAGGCCACGTCTCATTTATTACTTTATTTTGCATACATAATTATTTAGGGATTCTTATTTCATTTACTTTTATTATTATTATCTGGCCTCTGCTACTCCATGCACACAGATAATCGACCTCGTGCCGCACTGTTACCCGGGCGCGTGTCCTTGTGTCGGCATTTCTGCATTGCCGCTCCGTCAGGCCGACCTTGGCGCCAGGCTATTTTTCTTTTATCTACTTTGCATAAACTTAATTGTGCAAATAATCAATTTATCTTTCAACTATTAGTATTGTTGTTATTTCTTGCTTGCACTATTTTATGTGTGCAGGTAATCAACTCGACTACATCACGCGGTCAACTCTGTGGGCCTACGTCGTCATCCTGCTTGCATCGATCAAGTTGTGGCGTCGCTCGGCGCGCGTCCCTGTGTTAATGACTTCGGCTGCATCACGCGTTCACCTTGGCGTGCCGACGTCATCATCACGCCTCGACCGGATGGGGGCTTCGCCTTACCACATCAGCCGAGTCGTGTCACTGCTCTGGAGTGCCGAACTCCTTGCCCGGACACCTCGGGCTTGGGGGTTGTGACCTCGGCGATGCCGAGGACTGCGAACCTTGTCGGATCTATCACAAATAATGATCATCTTCGTCCCGCCACAAGCCCGAATCGTGTCATCAACACCGAGCACATTAACCAGCTAAGTCGCTTCCATGCTCAAAGACTTTCAGTTTTAAATTTTGTTCGGTTCGACCAAGCATTATACTTTTTTGACAAAAAGTTGTTGGTGAAAAACTTCCTTGTCAAAACTTTGTTTGTGACACACAAATTCAAATACCCCGTTAATTGGGGGCTTCCTTTATGAAGCTTTTCCTCTTGCATATGATTATACTGGTATGGCTTCGTTCCTTATTCGTGTATTACAC